>CM041733.1:12931425-14293925 GCA_023373845.1 Nibea coibor
CATCACACTTACATATTTGCACATCTGAGCTTCAAACAGATCTTTTATCTTAATTTTTTTTGTTTGTTTTTTTCTGTGTAAGCAAATTTTGAATTTCTGTCAAATCTTTTTGTCAGACATTATTTTTCAGGGTAAAGTCTCCTGACAGCTCAAACAATAATCTGAAGCATGACTTGGCACCTTAACAAATGCTGACTGCTTTTTTTAAAAACATTTGTTTGTGTTTTTATCAGACATCCCTGGTTTTATTGTCACAGATGACTGCGCGAGTTTCTTGCCCCATTTTAAAATTTGTTTTATTAGCATCAGCCATCAATTTGTCAAAGTCATCCGCTCATGTTTAAAGAGTCATATTTGGCACACAGGCATGGGAGTGGAATTAATCTTCTCGTATTACACTCATTGAGATGTCAAATTATTCCTTTATCAGCTGAGCAGTTCAAAGGGTTAGTATGGATGGTTCCAGCTAACAAACGTTGCTGTCAGACAGCCCATTCTGATGCGAAACAGATGGATTTTTATCTACCCCCCATCCACAGCAGTACTTCTGTCTGCTTCTTCAAATTGGGGACTGACTGGATAAGTATCTCATACAACCCCACTTCAAATAACCTGGAAAAACCCTTTAAAAGGTTACATTTAGTAAATATTACAGTTGCTACCACATATTGGACCAGACTGGACAACTGAAGTTTGGGTCAGTTGGGGATGGACCCAAAAACATCATTGCTATTGACCGATTGGCTGTCTGAGTAGACGCCTGACAAGAATGGTAATTCTGACTGACTTCTGCAAAGGCATCAGTGGCAGATGTTTGTTTCTAACTCTTCATTTCAGAACTTCTGTCTTCTCTTGAAGGCACTCAAAGAGAATTGAAGTAATGATGCAGAGACTGTTCCAGTTTTTTGGTTATTGATCGGGTTAGTCGAGAGTGCTTCACGATCAAGTGCCCTAAAACTCGGAATGCGGAGACTCCAAAATCCCTCAATTATTTCTTCATTTATTTTTTTTTTTCCAAGACTGAAGACGGTTTATTTCTGTTCAGTTTCTTTTCTTTCTTCTTCTTCTTTTTTTAATTGACTCAAACTGCATCTATTTGTGCACCCCCTCACTTTACACTTGCCGCAGTGGAGACTCTCTCCCCTCTCATCTTCCCTTCCATTCAGTCTGAATGCGTCTTGTAAAGCACTGCCTCACACTTGCTTTTTCATCCCTTTTTTTTGGCTCCTTGTTCACCAGTCCTTCCCTCCTGACTCTTCGCGCTCTCCTCTCGTCTTTTGTCTTATTTCTCCTCCATCATCTCCTTGCTCCCTTCCACCCTCTGTTCTTCTCCTGTCCCATCCCACTTTCTCCTGATCTCCTCTCTTCTTTTCACTCCTGCTCTGTCACTGATTTGCTTTGTCCTTCACCCCCTCCATTTCTCCAATCCTCGTCGCTTTGCTTGTCTCTTTTTTTGGCCTCCTCTCCGGTTCTTCCTGTCTTTCGCCACACTCCCCTTCTAATCTCCTCTGTCTCCTCACTCGTGTATCTTACCTTCTTCTCCCTCCCTCTTTTTTGCATTTTTTTTTTTCAACACGACCACAGAGAAGAGTCAAAGATTGTCAGTCGCGTTGTGCAGCGAATCCCCCGCTGACCTCCTGCTGCATTTAAATTCTCTAATCTAGTGACAAAAGGAACGAGACGATGAGCTGGCGCCTTATGGGAAAGGTCAAATTGCTAACTAATCTGGCCCCCCGCATCCCCCTCCCTCTCTCCACCAGGCGTCCCCTGATGCTGCTCTCAGCTCTGTAAAAAATCCCACTGTGTCATTGCACTCATGTCTGGAGGTCACTGTACTCCGCACAGCGACCTCACAAGTTTTGTGTAGCAATTAATTACCGTCACCGTGGACGGCACATATGGGCCTATTATCATAAGGCCTCATGGGAGGATATTTCCTGCGGCCATTATTCTGTGGGAAGTGACAGGGAACGTTTTAAAATGCCAAACAGGCTTTTCTTTCGCTCCTTTGTTGGTCCTGGAGTCACACCAGAGACGAGCAGATAGGGTTTGTTGGTTATTTTTAACAACATTTCGGGCTTTACAGATACGGCGGGGAGAGAAAAGGAAGGGTGTAAAGGAGAGAAGGCGGGAGGACAAGTATCCTTTTCTCATAAGCATCCCGAGTCTAAGAGGATCTCGGCAACATCTTTTGCTTTCATTTGACATTTTACAGCATGTACGGCGTGTTCCTCAAAATCCCGGTAAACAAAGGCGTCTTGAAAAGAGTAACAGATTAACAAGCTTTCCATGCAAACCTGCACATTACCACCACATGCAAGAGTAGATAACGCATGAATAGATTGTTGTTTGAAGTTATAATCGTCGAGGCTTTCATTACTTTGAGGCCCATTTTCAGTAGTTAAAGCAGTTTTCGCCGTTACCGTGGTGTACCTTTCACAAACAGAACTTGAATTTTCTAAAAATGGGAAAAGGATTAATAGGACATGATACATGGATATACTGAACAACAGTTTTTTTAGGAGCCCGGGGCTGCTTTTTGCAAGTTGCTTTTAATGAGATTGCATTGTTTTGCTCTGATGTTGCATTGCTGAGGACCTCAAAGTTGAATAAACTTCAGCTCAGAGCAGAGAAGCACCTACTGTAACATCATTTTTGTTCTCTCACGTCATGTTGTTTCTCAATAGATCATTGCCTTTCAGACAAGAGGTCTGACACAGGGATGGTCATTTGATGATGACACTTGCGTCGAGAGGTAGACAAGAATTCAGTATGGAGTATTTGATGTATTTTTGATATGCGAAAAGGCGTACTGACATTAAATTTGACAAATTGCTCCAACCTTTTCAGCCCCACGGACACAGACACTGGCATTCTCCAAAGAGACGTGTACAAGCTGCTGGTGTCTGCTGTCTGATGTTTGATGTAACATCTTTAAAGGGTGACTCTAAAATTTGTAGGTTAATATAGATTCCTGTGCAGTTAATCATGAAAGCAATTCCAGGGCCAGATACAGATCATGGCCAGATACATATTCTTTTCTTACATTTCCCAACATCTTTACAATGGAGGTTATGAATGATGAGTCACAAATGTCACAGTTACAGGGAATACATCAGGTTAAAATACACAGAAATGTTCCTTTGCCACTATTTGAAAGTTTTTTTTTTTTGCTGATCCCCAGTGGTTTAACTCCAGGATCCCATGAAATCACTGTCGGTACCCTTTAATCAAGCAAAGGTTTATTGGCTTTTCAGATAATATATATCCTTCTGGTGCACTTTCATTTAATCTTGAGTCCCCCCCCCCCTAGGAGCAGACACATGCTCTTTATTCTGTACTTTCTCCAATATTATATTAGTCTGATCTGTCAGAGAGGCCGCTGAAACTGAACTTTTTATGTTCGGTTTTTAGATCTTTTCCTGTTTCGTCTCTCTTGCCTGTGGGCTATACTGTGGTTATTTCTCTTCTTCGTACCAGGATGATAATTTGATATGACACTCGTAGGACTTGTTGATGCTGCTTCCTTTCAGGGGGTAGATAAGGATCAGTTCAGTTTTGCTCCAAATACTGATGAATTAAAACAAAGCAAACCCAGAGCTCATTTTGTAGGCTATATATTAGGTCACATATTTAGCATGCGCTATTTGATGTACAGACAGGAAAACTTGCCAAGTTACTTCAAAATTAATTGGCCAACATTTTGAGCACCGGGGACATTGGCGTTCTTTGAGTGGTCGTGTTGGTTTTGACTCTTTTTGAATCTTCATCAGTGATAGAGGCCGCTCGTAGACTGGGGCGTTCCCAACTTGTGCCTTATGTCCCGCAGGAATAATTGGGTTGAAATATACCAGGGTTCCTTCAAGAGACTTTGAAAATGTTGTTTTTGCTGATCACCAGCGGTCTAACTCCAGAACCCCATGACTTCACTGTTGGAAACCTTTGATCAGGCAAGGGTTTCTTGACTTTTCAGACGATACGCGCTTTAAGCCTATTTTTACTTAATTCTCAGTTGTCCCCCAGGAACAGACACATGCTCTTTATTCTCAACTTTCTCCAATATTATATTCATCTGATCTGTCAGAATTGCTCCTGGAACTGAACTTTTTATGTTCAGTTTTTAGATCTTTTCCTGCTTCGTCTTTTGCCTGTGGGCCATATTGTGCTTATTTATCTTCCTTCATAGAGAATTTCCATTTAGGACAGGGATCATGCATCAGGATCATAATTTGATATGACACTTGCACAACTTGTTGACATTTCTATTCAGGAGACAGATATTAAAATAGAATCAGTAATGTGGCAATCAATTCGTCAACCTATTCACCGCCAGGGCCACTGACATCCTGTGAATGGCCATGTCGTAACTTTTGGTTTCGACTCTTTTTCAATCTTTAGTAGTGACAGAGGCTCAGACTGGAATGTTCTGAACTTGTTCCTCCAGTCCCACAGGTATAATTAATACCCGGGGAGGTAATTGTTGAATATCAATCCCCTGTGAATATGCCAGCTGTGAAGTCAAAACTCCAGCACTGCAGGGGGTGACAGGAAGACGTATCATCTTAAAGAAGTTCCATTTCCCTGTACATACTACAGCCATGAAGCCAAAACTCCAGCACAGACGTCTTACAATGTTTTGGTTAAGACTCCCGTCCCTGATGATGATCCTGATGATGTGGAAAATTATGATTCTGGGGCTTGTGTTATGTCTGTTTTTTTTTTCTTGAGAACAACATTTTCCTGCATTTCTAAATGCACTGCAGTCTTTTTCTCTTTGCGCATCTCATTTTTCACTCCTTCTTCATGTTTAACTCACCTGTTCTCCCTCTCAGGCTCAGGCCCTCAGCTTTCCTCCCCTGTATTGTTGGCACTGCTAACAGGCTTTTTCGAAGTGGCCTTCAGAAGCAGCTGGATCGCCGCCGGGAGCCTTTGGAGACCTGCCAGGCCGTCATATGCCCCTCTCCACTTTATCCTCCTCCGCCTGCCCACCTCTGCTTTTCCTCCTCTACACATTTTAATCTTTTTTTTTCCTCCTCTATGCCACCATTCATCCATCCTCCCCCTCACCCTCTCTCAGCCTACTTCTTTACTTATCTAGCGCCCCCCCCCCACACTCTTCTCTTCATCCCCTCCCCTCAGACTCGCATCTTTTCATCTCTTGCCGCTCTTTCCCTCCAGAATCTATCGTGCAGTAAAATCGCTGCTCAATCGTTCTTCAACATTATACTGTCAAAAACAAATTGGGATTTCATGAAGCTAAACTATAATAGCTCTCCACGAGTTTCTCTTCAAACTACAATATTACTTTTTCTAAACATATCCCCCTGGAGGCGGGGCAACCAAATGCCACAGCCGTCCGTCCTAACTTCATATGTCTGCTTCTTTCCTCACCTTTCCTACCCACTCCTCTCTTAAAATTTGGGTCAACAGGATTTTGCATCAGCTCTTTAAGTCTGTTTTGGTATAGTCAAATGCCATTCCCACTCTGTGCTCTGCATGCCTGTTCTTCCACTGTGTAACTTTGTTTTCCAGGTACAATCACCAATGAGAAGTATGCAGTACAGTTCTGAAGTCCTCCCCATCCACTACCTGAGTTAATTTATGAAATTAGATTAAATCTGTGCATTAAATCTGTTTCTGATGTCAGTTCAAAATTTGACTTGTCCGCCAGCTTCACTGCAGGAAATCCACGGACTTTAAGGTGTTTCCAATATGAAGCAGCAAAGAAAAATAAAACATCCCAAAAAGTCGTGAGGGCATAAGGAAACCCTCAGTTTGTGGCATCACCATGCAACGCATATCTAAGACTTTTATCAGCTCCTGTTCTGTGTTGCAATCAGTGCTCCAACGCGTGTTTCCTAACGCAACGTCTGGTAATCAGCGACCTCGGGCAGACACGCAATCTGTCAGTCAGTAGCTTGCCTTCAAAGTTTTTTTCCCCTCTCTTGGTCTTTTATTTATCCCTCTGAACGTTTTTTTTCCTCTTCCAGTCTCTTCTACCATTTGCACACAAATCTCTACTTTTATTTCATTATTTCTCTTCTTCCATCCACCACCCTATCTGTATCTTTCTTCAGAATCATTAGCGTGCTAACTCAATTTTTCATCGATCTGCAAATTATTTCATGGTGTCTCTGAGCAAAGCATTTAATTAAAAAAAATACTTATTTGCTGTCAGAATGCTTTTAAAAAGTGCGGAAACTGATGAAATATGAAATATATGGAAGGTCTTGCTGGAAAAAAAAAGAGTGCTCAGTCAGCTTCCTTGAAGAATAAAGCTTAAAAAAAACACAAACATGGATGCTCCAGGGCATGTGCACACTCATGCACAAACACAAGAACACAGACATGCTAGGTGAATATTAAATCGTAGGGTAGCTTGTCAACATTCGAGTGCCTGGAGAATCAAGTTTTGGAAAACTTCTGAAGAAATGTATCTTTACAGTGGCTGCGGGTCTGCAGCTCATCTCAAATACATGAAACTAAAGCATTAAGACCAAAACATAATCTATATATACATTCAAATGAGACACTTGGCTGACACTGCATATGGTTGCACATGGTCACTGTGTATCAAGATCTGAATCATGAACATACTCCAGTGTTAAATAAATGTTAACTTCAGAGTTTATCAGTCCTCATGTTACACTCCGCTTTGTCTCTGAATGTAAAAACAGGCTGTTTTAAGCTGAACTAAGAACCCATTGCCGCTGTTTTTCAGTGCTTTAGGGATGGCAATATTGGTTTGTTTTGGCCCAGACTGACAACTATCTGATGAATTGCCATGAAGTTTTGTATAGACGTCTACGATCCCCAGACGACGAGTCCTATTGAGTTTGTCGATCCCCTGAGGGCAGTCTTGTTTTCATGTGTTATGGTGAAACACCATGGCATTGCAGAGCAGTCAAACTGGGCTGCTGTGACATCTTTGAAAGCAGGAATCAATCAACTCGAGACACTTTCGTCCTGCTGTTGACTGCTCCAACATTCCCTTGCTGCCATCGCCGAGAGTGCAATTCATGCAGGGTTCACCCGCTCATGTAAGGTAGGTTTGGGACCATACAGTTGCTCATCTTCAAAAACAAAGACCCCTTTCTTACACTGAAGATGAAAAAAAAAGCAACTATGATGAAGCCCAGATAGTGATGCATGGGTAATGTATTTTTAAAACTCGCACCCATCCCACCCATTACAACAGCCAATCTGCACCACCTGACACTCAAAAATATCCATTAATCAGTGACCCAAGCTCAACCCAACATACGACACACAAATTAAGTATAATAGTAACACAATTGTCAAGACTGGGCAGTGCAGGACCAGGATTCTCCAAGGGGTTAACCCTACTGATGGTAACAGCTAAGCCTACCGCAAAACAGTTTTGGCGACTAAAACTCGCTGAAAAAGTGTTGGGTTGACTAACAAAAAAAGACTAAGACTGAATCTAAAACACCTGCCAAAATGATCTTCAGTTCAAGTTCAGGTTCCCAACATCTATAGTACCAGATGGACCTCTTGCAATTGTCTAACTTGTCTTTTATGAAAGGGAAACCAACACAGTCTGTTGCAATTTATAAGTACCTTTGGCACTGTGCTGAACCATAAGTTGAAATGGGACCTGTGGACTGACCCCATAAGCTCTAAGACACAACAAACAATGAACTTTTTAAAGGAATTGCTGTCCTTTAATGTCCACCACGACGTGCTGCAAATGTTTTACTGTGCTTTTATTGGAAGTGTTATAACTTTCTGCTGGTTTGGCAACTCAGAGAAAGACTGTGAGGGAGTCCGTTATACAAGGTTTGAATGCATTAGTACAGTACAGAGACAGAATGATAAAGAAGGCAAACAACATTGCAGGCGATCTCATTTGAATTGTTGCCATCTAAGTGGCCATATTGCCCCCCTCTATCGCCTAAAAATAGATCCAAGCTTTCATTTGTTCCACAAGCCATTAAGTTTGGTGACAGGTGGTGCAGTAGCACCGCATACAAGATGAGTATGTGTACGAGTTTGTCTCGTGGTGACTTGTGATGCAAACCAATATCCCCATGGGTACAAATAGAAGCATCGTGCGGGCAGCGTGTTGATTCTAATAAAATAATTAATAATATGAAAAAAAAAATGCAATCAGTAAAATACATTTACACACAAACAAGTTTAAGCGCTAACTGGTGAAGCCAGTTGGATTTTTCTTTGCATATTTAGAAGCTCTGTTTTACTTTTTTTGTTTTCATTTTCACTGAAGAAAAACAGGAGCCACAAAAGGATCTTGTTTACTCCAAAGCCTGGGTCTTCAACAGGTGCCTGCCACCCCTAGCTGGCCAACAGACTTACTGCAGGGCGGACGGCCAAATTGCAAAACATTATCCTTACATTACCCCAATCCAATTTGAAACCCACAAATCCACCGGTCCTTGTGCAGTCATGCGTGCAAGCTGAACGATGATCCATGACATAACGGCAGGTTATAGTTAGTTGGAACATGACAGTAAGTCTGAATATATTTTTAATCGTCGGGTTGATTTGGAAACTGTGCTGACTTTTGTTTCATGCTCTCTCTCACTGGCATAGTTTAAGTTCACCTTGGTCTATATTGGTCGTCCACTGTATCCAATGTAATATGGATATTTACACTCACGCATTGTGCTTGTGTACTTTCCGCCACACACTTGTATTGTTGTTCTGAAAAAAGTTTAGTTTATGGAGTAGAATGTGTTGGTAAAATAAAGGCTGTAGGTCATAAGAATAAATGAATGATAACCTCTTGAATAAATATGAATATCTGATTGTAATTTTGAGTCAAAAGTTCATATTGAGATGAGGGCTTTCTGGCAAGACAAGCCTCGTCCATCTGACATAACCCTTGCACCGCCTATGGATTTACGTTCAAGGAGACTGAAGGCTAATAGCATGTGTGATAATGCATGATAACAAGACATGTTTGGCACTTTAGGCCACCCTCCATTTTGTCTGTCTGTCTGGAAAGAACCAGCTCTTTAATAAAGAAACAAAAAGAACAAAATGGATGGAAAGAAAAATATGACTTTTTAATTATAGACTGTGCCGTGTGGGTGGACATGCTTTATAGCCCTCAGACAAGAAATGTCAGCTTCAAATTGACAGTTACTGACCAAATTACCATCCGATGCATGATGCAGTGAACTCCTGAGATCTTTACTGGCCTCCATGTTCATGTATGATACTGGAACACACAGGAGACCTATGAACTCTGCGCTCACAGTCTCCTCAGGACACAAACTAATCTAATCCTCTGATGAACTGGAGGCTGACCTGTGTTTTTGTGCTCAGACTGAAAATAATCTTAATGGCCTGCTGCTCCTTCAGTTTTTTTTTGTTTTTTTCCACAGCAACCAAACAAAGCAACGCAACACGCTGAGAAGCTTAACTACCAAACCTCTCTTTCCTTTCTTCATTTTACAGTCCATTGGCACCAAAGTAAGCCAAACATGTACCAGTCGACTAGTTACATGACAGCACTTTTTATTGTTCCTGGCATAGGGTCTCTTTGTGCTTCTGTTTGATTTTATAAAGCCATTTTCTGTTTCTTGCCTTAGGAAACACCTGTGAAATCAGTTTTAACCGCTGTGGAAACATGACACAATGTGCCAGAATATAGCTGACTGCTCTGCGCCTTCACATTTATTCGCACCAGTAAAACAGAGCCAACAGAAAGTAGGCGACCGGCTCCCATCATACCCTGAAGCAGATGCTGTGTAGGCCTGAATTCAGGAGAGGCACCTGTGCTTTTCTGCTCTGCTTCACTTCATTAAAACACCGCATCACCAGTGGCAGGAGGTAACTCGTGCATTTACTTAAGTACTGTACACAAGAGATTCCGGTATCTGTCAACCTGGGTGTTTGTAGATGTATTTTTCCCCTTCAAATAAAGGTTAATTCACGATATTTGAACATAGAGCATTGCTACTTTTCCTTAAGCAGTTACACTCAAGCAGACAAGCAGTGTAGGAGCCAACACACACCAAACTGCATGCGTGCGCAGACAAACAGAAACACTCACCTCAGTGTATGAGTGTGCTGATTCGGAGTTTCTGACAAGGTCCGGGGGATTTCTCTAATCACCTGAGATAAGAAGGTAGAAAGATACGGTCAGCATGTGAAGGATACGGGCCGTCTCTAAGCTGATCATCTCCTCCCAGGCCCATATTATTATTTCCCAAGTTTCCCCAATTAAGGATTGCTGATGTGGGATCGGCGCATAGATCTCCCACATCATCACATTCATTGCAGAGGGGGAAAAAAAAAATGTGAAGAACCGAGGGGCCAGATCAGCAGAATTCCTCAAAGATCCTAACACAAACAAAGCTTTATGGAGCTCTTGAGGTCATTTCAACTGTCTGAGCTCTCGTTTCGGTTAAAGTTGAGCTGCGTGGGCTTTTGTTGTTCTTTTTGTCCGTTTGTCAAATCGCCGTGGTTTAGTTGTTGAACTGAGTTGTTGAGTTTGATCACACTGGACTGCACACATGTACCTCACAAAGTGGTTATTAATAAGGTGTCAGTTCGTGATGGATCAATGCGTTCATTCACCAACTTCTGAGAAATGGCAAAACCTGCAGAGAAACATTTCCCACTTTGATTAGGTTTATGAACAGAAACTTAGAATAAAGGGTTAGGGTTAAAATATGTAATGCAATGCATGTGACTTAATGTAACATAACATGCATGCAGGTCATTAGGTCATTATTCACTTTTAGTTTCACACCTAGTTGAAAACCCCATGTTTGTTTGACCCATCCATTCAACCCAACCACCTCCAAATGTCCTGCACTTTATACATCACGATTTCAGCCACACGTCGAGCCAGTTGGGTGCGTCCAGAAATGACATTAGAGGGGTAAAAACTTTGGAGTGAGTACGGCCTGCATGTATCAGATAAAATAACAGCTTCAGTGATGTAAACCGGATAATAAAGGTCACCAATGACTGATTTTTCTCTTCTCATGATGGATGGCTGCTTTGAGAGGAAATGTGGCATTTCCTATGATGGTGTAGATCAGATAAAAACAGTCGACACACAATCAATGAAGCTATTTAACTTTAGACAAACCAAAAAAAGAGTATAAGAGAATGTTGTTGCACTGAACATTTTAGCTCGAACCGTTTTTCAGACTGTCAGAGTCAACAGCATGTTATGTCATTAAACAATAAATGAGCCACATTAATGACTTGTGTCAACATTATTTAGGACTTCTGGAACTTCACAAAGAACTTTGTCAGTACAAATTAAAAACAGATTTACATTCTTCTCTTCAAATTAAATGCAAATTGCAAATGCTAAGTTGCAGTGGAAAGCTCTGAAATTCAAAGTTTACCAAAACTTTCAGTCAAAGTTTTTTTTTTTTTTTTTTTACTTTATGTTCTCATAAGTTTTATCAGCAGACAGTCAATGCAATCTTCACACAGGTTTTCAGAGAGAGCCATTTCTGAGGCATACTTTAGCTGTTTACTCATTTTATCCCATAGGACACCTTAAAAGAGTCTATTAGCTCTGGTGACTAACGACTGTGGCCTTGAACTCTTAATTTTTTTAAAATCACTCGGTGGATTTTTGCTGAGCTCAGCAAGAACACTAAGCGCTGTAAAAAAAAAAATGATAAAAATCCACTGTGGGCATAAATGCAGCACAGACGGCCGTTTGTAGCAGATGAGGAAAAAAAAGTTGTATCAGTAGCACTACGCTGGTGGTTGTGCAGTAAAGTGAAGATAGTAAAGCTGACTGCTGCATTCTCCATCAGCAGATCTCATGTCGCTGTACAGAGCTGTCACTGACACTGGCGACGCACCTGGACTGGACTCTTTAATGATTCCCTTTTAGACTGGGGAATAAAACTATTGTTGGAGGAATTAGCGGCTCAGCGGAGTGGAGGCACGCAGCATATGGAGGTTTAAAAAATGTGGGCGAATCAGCAGCTTTTACTTAAAGGCACTCATGGAAAACGCTTTAAATCTAACCCGACTTATTGGATGTAAAAAGGGGAGAATGTTTGCAACAGTCCGTGTGTGTACCAGCATATGTGACTTTAATTAATGTAAGTCGTGGGTTTGCCACTTAGCATTATAGATGATGCTGTATCAGAGGTTCACGGAGGACGCTCATATCAGCGCAGGAAGGTACGTGAGATTTAGGTTTTAAGAAGACTCCTATGAAAAATACAAAACAGATCAGCCTGAAAAGTGTTTCATTCACTAATGATGATTTCTAAATATATGTGCATAACAATATATGATGCAACACACATATTAATGTGATACCGATACGTGTGTGTGACAGCATTATGTATGTAACAATGAAATAAATAAATAAATATTGGATTAACAATTTTAGCTTCTTAGTTTTCTCATCAGAAACAATATGACTGATCTGAAAATAGATGCGCACAATGAGCCTTCAGCAACCACATACACAAGCCTTCTACAGCGTAGCAACTATTCTCCCTAAGATCTCGGAGATACGGTTATTTGAATACTGACAACAATTTATAATTTACAGGTGTTCAAGGCTGAGCACATTTCCAAACTAAAATAAAATCAAACATCCTGTGCGTGGGCTCTGCGCTAATAAATTCAGATCTAATTAAGAAGAAAATGTTCATTTAATCTTCGCGTCAGGCAAATACATGATAGCTGCAGAGATACACAAGAGACCAGAAGTTGTTTTTTTTAAATATATATCTCAGATGTAAATAAACTGCAGATATTAAAAAAAGGTCATGAAATCAGGGCTCGTTAACCGTGAACTTTCTCACAATCATAAGACCAACTGCAGGAGATGCAGCAGATGCACCAGCAACAATGCGCGCTTCATACTTGCGATGCACTGAGCGAGCCGACCTCCTTAATTTGATTGCATTTTCATCTCCTCATGAAACAGTCTTCATTCCCCACACGCGGTTCCTGGCTGAGCTGCGAGTGCGTGACGCTCCTAGCGATGTCACTTTTTTTTTTTTAAACCATACCTTTTCTGTGCTACACGGACAATACAAGAATACAGCAGCCATTACGCACACACCGCCGCCCAGCTAGAGCGGGACTGTGAATTAACGAGCGGGTCAGGGCGGGGTTAATGAAGGGTGGCGCTGATCTGCTGAGGGCTGAAATTAAAAACTGTATCTGTCTCTGTAGGAATAAAGTTTCGGTTTGGACGGAGCCGCCCTCCTCTGACTCGCTGTTATCATTTTAGTGCCGTCTTGTGTTTGTGCCATCGCTCTATCAAACTACACACACAGCGCTGAGCGGATGCTGAGAGGGCGGGCCGGCGGACGTCATATTTTATAGGCCGCTGTCAGCCTGCAGGGATGTCGCCTCCCGAGACTTCATTTGCGCGGTTTCGTGGAAAGAAAAGAAAAGAAAGCACTTAGAGCGGGAAGAAGGGGAGAAGCAGAAACGCACACGTGATGTTGAGAATAATTACTAATGAAAGTGTTTATCTGAGGGTTTTATGGGTTTTACAAGTGATCCGATGCTTTAGGAGGGGAAACTGCTGTCACCCTCTTGGGATCATTCAATATCCTGAATATGCACTGTAAAAAAGCTACATCCTCGTAAGTGGTTTTGACTGCGAGACCTGAAATTACCTATTATGCATGAAGAGGGGTGATCATTTCTTCAAATAGTTTCGCTGCCGAATGTTTTGTGCGAGCAGGTGTTTCATTTTAGAGTAAAAGCCTTCCACTGCGGGGTCCTCTTCCGTGTGAATATCTTTGTACCACTTCACACCTGTGGCCATGTGCATTCTCAGTGTGATGCTAGTTTAACCGTCCGGCAGTCAGAGACAAATGATCTGGATGATTTACTCGAATCATATAATAGCTTAGTTTGTACTAAGCATGCTAAAAGTGTCTTAATCTTCTGTCTTCATCAAGTAATCCCAAGGAAAAACTCAGACAAAACAGGTTTCTAGTGGTAAAAAAATTGCGCCGTGGCTCCATCTCAAACTCAACGTTTCCAGCATTTTGAATAAACACACGGTGCGACAAATGGTTTGAAAAATGATCCGCGAATGATGATTATTAATAACACATTTTGCGGAACATGCAAATGACCAGCATTACCGAGAAAAAAAACAAACAGGCGGGTGCTGGGCCTTAAAACCTTCACACCTGGAAAAGTGGAAGTGTTGGAAGGTGGGAGTTAGAGATTTGACTGGTAGCTTTGTGAAGAGAGAACAGGTAGCCAGGAGTAGGAAGCAGTCTGCTTTCTATCTGCCAGATGTGCGCTGAAAATAGATTTATTCAATGAATGAATGGATGCAGCTTTACCTACAAACATGAGAGAAGGCAAAGACAATCACACTGCTCAACGTCCATGACAATGATAATACAAAGCCCACCTGGATAACTGTGGTAAAGCTAGACTTGAGGTCTTTTCACTTGCAGGTGGACATTTTTGCTTCCTGCACCTTTTTATTATTCCACAAACTTTCTGTTAAATTTAACCAGGTATTAGCGATGAGAGGCGCCGACCTTCTGACCTCAGTGACATGCTGTACCTTGCCTTGAAAAAAAAAAAAAAAACACACCTCGTGTCCACAGCAGGTTTCAGTGTATTTGTGTGTTAAAATAGCAGCTAAAAGAACATCTGATTCTGCGTATGGCTAAATGTCCAAGATTCAGATGGAGCTTTTCTTTTCTGTCTTTTCTTCTTTTTGGTGATCATTATTGCCCTGACAGACAACCGCATAAGAGACATAAACTTGCTAACCTAACGAGCTAAAAAAGAAGGGAGGCTCTGCATCTGCAGAGGAGGTTCCGATTCGGACAAAGGCAAAAAAATCTTTCCTCGTTCGAGGCCTCGGTTTCCCGGGTGGCCTGCAGAAACAGCGGCTGGCGGCGCACGGGGCTCAAAAAGACTCATAAACTCTTAACACCGCAAACATCCTGCGAGGGCCCGGCTGAGGAATGAGCTACTGCAAACCAATTTAAGCTGCACTGAACCAACACGCTCAGAGCTTTTTATGAGACGAGGCGAGGCGATCATGGCTGCGGCACACACCCGAAAGGATACCAGATATCAGAGATGAGAAAAGGTAATGAACAAAGACCCTTTTTTGTGGTTTTCTATATATTTAGACTTTTCTATTCTCTCTGATAGAGAATAAATTAAACTTGTAAAAGGTGGATGGCTTTCATTTTCATGTTGACTGACTTTATTAATTACCGAAAACGGTATAAAGGGTGCATTACACTAATGAATTCTTGGGGGTGAAATAAGATATGCTCGTGTGCCCTCCTTACTGTTCTAGGTTTGTTTGAGACAATTTGCGACATCGCAAAGCTGTCTGCGGTTGTCCTAAATGATGCATATGGAAATATCTGCACCGTTTTCACTGACGCTTCCTTTGTTTTCATGTCTACTATCAGTTCCCTTTAACTCCAATTCAGATTATCCTCACAGTATGTACTATATCACCCTCTTTCTTATTCCAACACTCTACTTGTGGCTCATTTCGCTCCTTTCATCCCCGTCCCTTGCTCAGATTTCTAGCCTTGCTACTTCTGCAGTTTTCCATCTGTTTCTCCATCTAAACCTTTATTTCTTTCTGTCCCATCTCACAGTTTCTAGGTCACTGTCTCTCCCTCTCCGTTCAGCTCCGCAGACTTTACACGCTCTCTCCTTCCCTCTCTTTCGCTCGCACTCCATCCATCTCTCTCCAGCTAAGAAAGATTAAAGTGGAAGCAGAAGTCGCGTTAATGGCCATCAGCTCATCCTGTGCAGGCAGTTCCCTGTCTGCACCGCCTACCTGCTTAATTAGTCGAGAGGCGAACCTCTGGCAATGAACCTGGCACGAACTCACACACACACACGCACACACACCTCATGAGGACCCGAATTGTCTGTATTCATTTCGTTGTCCCTACCTTACGCAGTAATAGATCATAATACGTCCAGATGAATTTAGATAAAAAGTGGCAAAGCTTAAATTATCTATTAACCACAGAGGCCTGCAGCTTTTACACTGCTTTTGTAAACCCCCGGTGTACGGTGACTACTGCATTTCATAGCAACATCACTTAAAGTCTACAACCTCACTAGCAGCACCACTGGGCTGTAATGTGCATTGCAGAGAAGTTTAAATGGTCAGGTTGTTACATAAATCAAAGTATTTGTCGTCCGTAAAGCTGCCGCTACAAGACCCCTCAGACGCTTGTCAGGTTGTTCAGACTTGGCTCAGCTATCATCAATCTGAAGTGAAGTCTATCAGTTTTAGCCAAGCTCAGCTTCGCTTTAAGATGTAAAGCAACTTAGCTTTTAGCATTTACATGTAGCTTGTCAGCACTGAAGCACACATTTCCACGTCCGCATCTGGGATGTCGTCATTGGAAGCTGTTTGGAAAAAGGGCAGGCACCAAAAATCCTTTTACAGGTGATTGGATGAACCATCTATCGTGGCCGAACTTAAACCAATCAGATCGTTCAGTGAGGTCAGATATAACTGATGATAATGGTAGCTACGCTAACCTCAGCCGCCATTGCTGTTGTCGAGCAGTCACTTCTTACACAAACCTTGTGTCATCCTCTGGGGATCATGAACGGCTTCATTAATCTTTTCTGACAATCCATTTTCTCTAATAGTTGAGATGTTACAGACTGGATCAAAAGACCAGCATGTCAACAGCGCTATTCCTTGAGTAACATTGTCAGTGCACAAACAGAGATGCATGTTTTTCACAGTATGATCACAATATGATCCACAATAGGCACTGTGATTACCTCCAGAAATATAATCAATCTAATATGAAGGAGGAAAACATCAGATTTCCACCCACTGAATCCTGATTTTGCTAATATACCTGAACAGAAGGCTAACG
Source organism: Nibea coibor (assembly GCA_023373845.1). Lineage (NCBI taxonomy): Eukaryota > Metazoa > Chordata > Actinopteri > Sciaenidae > Nibea > Nibea coibor. Next base: position 12,948,276 of record CM041733.1, read on the forward strand.
CATACATACCCTCAGACACAGAAGTGGGAACCGAGGGCAGAATCAATCAGTGTACATTCACAAAAAGTGTCCATGCATCATTTTAACCTGAACCTGAGCCAGTAAGAATCAGCCAAAATCACCTCACTTAGGAATAAAATGTCCTCACGCAAGTGGTCTAAAGGTTAGGTCCTCGCTAAAACGGGAAAACATGCACACACAGCTTCATACCTCCAAATCCAGCAGGCATCACCTAGTATTGTCTAATTAGTCCACCGAGCATGTAGAGACAGTAGGTGAGTTATTAACAGCTGTTTTCCTCCCACACTTTGCAGCCTTTTAATGAGTAGAAGATGTGAGCGATATGCCAGCATTATGCTCATTATTTCAGATGTTTATCGCCCTTTAGCTAATTGTTTTACCTTAATTTAGCTCTTGGTTTCAAGTTTGGAACTTGCAGACCGTTATCCCCAAAATCCCCTTTCCTCCTGAAAGGTGTAAAGGCTACCAACCCGCTAAAAACAGCAGAGTCAGACGAAAGTTTACATACAAGAATTTTGGTGCTGAGTCATACTCAAACCTGCAAATCAGATAAGCGTTTATCGTCGGCATTAGAAGGTTTAGTCACAAACATTTTCCAAATTTGACTTGTCCCTGAAATGATAAGTAAAAATGAAATGGAATGGAAAACAGAGACGTGGTGGTAAATAAAAGCTCCAGTGCATGAAAAGGGTACTGTGTATTAGTTCAGGAAGGGATGTCAAGTTTCTCTGCTTTTATATATATATTCAAAATCCAAGCATGCCATGAGCCTTGACAGGTCAAGTTCTGCTAAATATTCCTTTCAATCGAGAAATTCATTTTTCTTTCTTTCAAAGTGCCGGCATGTTTTAGATAATTAAAAGAGAACTGTGTCTCGTCTGAGGCATTTCTGCTTTGCTTTCAGTTTGACTGCAAAATTGTTGTACATCTCACTCCCACTCAATAATATACTGTATAATTACAAGAGAACTCCACATTTTACATATCATAGTCTGAAGGTCTTGAAGGTCTTGGGGAGTACACAACATATGTGGAAAAAAGTCCTTTGTGGTTCCAGAGGGAGCTTTATGAAATCTGATGAAGTCACTCAAAGACAACAAGTCTGAAAATTAACATCTCTATAGCCTGCCCTTCATCTCTGCTTGAGGCCACAGGAGCTCCTACTAGCATAACACCCCTGAATCTCTGATCAAACTGTCTGCAGTTCGAGTTGCTCTATGGGAAATGTAGGCGCCACGGTTGACAAGATGAATGTTTCGAATAAAATAAGGCAATATCTCAATTAGATCTTATTTGTTTAAATGTGAGTTTATTGTGTTTTTTTGCTCTGCAAATACAGTCTCTTACTGACTGGTGCTGAACCTTACACCCGCATGGTCCCTTGCATAGTCGCCACAGAACATGCGTGTGATCTTGTAAATCCTGAGCCATCAGCGAGGCTCCTTTGTGTGAAGACAGGAATAATAAACCTTCCTGAGTCCTTCAGCTCTCACAGCTCTGATGACTTATTACCAGCTGTATCAAAGCTGAACGCTGTGCTACAGCTCCGCAGAGAGGAGGCTTGACTGGGTTTATGACCGCTCTGTGAGTGTGAGTGAGAGAGAGTTTTTAGAGTGGGTGAGCTTTCGTCCACATGAGCCATGTGTCTGAAGAGAAACAAGAGAGCTGCAGAATTTGCATAAAAAATGCAAAAAAAAAAAAAATCATCCATCCTCTCAATCCCTGGGTTTTAATCACCTTAGTCAACCACATCATTGTGACTCCACACACACACACACGCACGCATGCAGCATGAACAGAGGGCGAGTCGTGGAGCAGGCACGCAAGAGGAAAGCCATACGACTACGGTTTTTCTTTGACCTTTACCTGAAAATGGAAATGCCTATTAAAAAACGAGAACATGTCAACATTTCGATGATTGCTCATGCATATGTGCAGGGTGGAGGTTATCTAGAGCATGTCGGAGTTATTTGCCCCGCTAAAGGTCTCATGTTGATTCTGTGCTTTAGGAAAAACCATGCAAAGGTTGTCTAGACCCAATTCTCTACACTTTAAAGTGCACAAGGTTAGTTTTTTTCTGCATGTAAACAAGAGTCCCTGCAGCCACCCCTGAAGTATCTTCATTGCAGAGTGCTGAAAAGAAGTACAGTGTACTGTATTACAATGTATTACAATGACAGGTTGAGTGTGTTTAAAGAAAGTCATCGAGCTGAGCGTGGATGTGTTTGCCTGATAAATTTCAGTACTACTTGTGTATGAATAGAAACTTTGGCCTTAAAGGTCCAGTATGTAAGATTTGGGGCCTTTCAGAATAAGGCAGTCATGGAATATAATATTCATAACTATAATTTAATGCACATATCACCTTAAAAGAAGAATCTTTTTGTTTTTGTTATTTAAAAATTCTCCTTTTATATCTACAGTGGGGGTGGGTCCTCTTCCATGGAGGCAGCCATGTTGAAAAACTCTGTTTCTACAGTAGCCCAGAACAGAAAAAAATAAATGCTGGCTCTTGACGTGCACTTTTAAAAACAAAACCTTGTCTCTGACAAAACTTGTCTGACCTAATGTGAGGTTAGCAGCCTTCTCCTCCGTGCCTTGCCATGACGCAGCTAATCCATCCTGCTGGGCAAAAAAAACGGGCTTCAGGCTTTCTGTTATTCGTCTCTTGTCGATTGAAACAGCATGGTTAATCCACTCGTTATTTCAGTTTAGTCCACCTGCTGTCACCATGATGGATGACAAAATCGACTTATTCACAAGGATTGCTTTGCCGCTTTCCATCACCTGTGCCCTTCAAGACAAAACTACATCTTTCCTCTTGAATCCTTCTACCCTTCTGAGCAAGGGTACTCACTTGCAGGTCATTTGGTAGCATCTCGGAATTGGATGGACCCATGAATACATCCAGACACAGAAAAGAGATTTCAAGACTCGAGACTTCAAGTGAAGTGCAATACCCCCAAAATTCATAGCAAATCAAAGCACCAACCAACGTTGCAATCCTCATGCTGCACTGTGCATCAGAAATACACCTCATCACAAATCAAAAGGTCAGGCTGCAACGATGTAACACCCACTGACTACTAATTGAGATGCTGTGGATTTGCCTTGTTGGACTTCTGATGGTGATGTATAGTCAGTGCAGGTAAAGATTATATTATTGTCAGACACAACAAAACTCTGTACTATCCACATAGAGCATGTTCTTCACACCGGCTTTCGACAAATAAAATGTGCACGACGACAACAGCCATTGTTCACTTTGCATTCCTCATCCATTATTAGATTGTACATAGCTCGAGTCTGACTCTACCAGCGTGGAAAAGAAACAACATTTTTTCTTGTTTCTGAATCTTCCTGTTAGGAGGACTCTGATAGTAGTCAACCTAATGAGAAAATATCCCTTCCTCTCACTTGGTGAGACCTCAGGAAGCAGTTTCCTCATGAGTTTATGGTCTCAATCTCTACTTTCTAGTCTTCTTCCATAGAGCACGATATTCATTTTGTAAATTATGGTTCCATTTAGAGGGAAATGGACGATGAAGCAGGGCATGGAGCGTGGAGTATTAGGGAGCGTGGCTACCTTTTGATTGACAAGTCACTCTGGAATTCTTTTTTTTTCTCCACTTCTGACTCCAAAATCAAAATGGCAACGTCCCCGATGATGCTAGTAGCTAGTAGGTTGGTAGTGACCCTCCAGCTGATTTTTGTCCCCGGCACTTCCTGAATTTAACTTGACTTGAAGCTAAAAGGGGAACAACGGTTCAGACAAGCACGATCACAGTTAATTTGAGGTCAGTTATGTTTACACAATTTGCATATGCTGCAATGTATGCTATAGAAAGGAAGTGTATCTACATTGAGAGGGTTAGCGAACACACAGACACAGTAGGTTAAAATACGCTGTTTGACTTCTAAAGTGGAGAAGGTTAAACTTAGCAGAGAGGTGGGCAATTCATCATTGTTGCTTGTCAGTTCACCTCGATTAGCATTGGCATTGATCCTGTGTCTACTTGCGTGTGTGTGTGTGTAATCAACCGTAGCATAGTGACGAGAAAGGTAAAAAATAAATAAATAAAAAAACGAATCTTGTGTGCTAGCGGCAAAAGTTAAACACAAAAGATTTGACAAAAGATTAACCTCGAAGCTCGCCAGGCTTCTCACACTCAGAGGCTCATGAGTCAGCGTCGGCTGGCAGTTTGATAGCTTCTAATCTGCTCTGAATAGACAGTGACGGACAGAGATAGATAGACAGACAGAGCGAGAGAGAGAAGGGAAGGAATGTTAAAACCGAGATATGACGGAGGACATGACGAAATGATGAGTTAAGGGCAAGAAAGATTATGAGCGGAGGCTGGAAAGTGAAATGATGAGCAGGGGATCTGGGTGGGGGGGTGGGGTAGACGTGAGCGGAGCGAGCAGAGGAAAAAGCTTCTCCGTTTCCTCCGCTGAGGAGATTAACGCAAAAGAGCAGCGGCTCTCTTCGGGCACATCTCCCTCACCGTTCAACAGTACGAATTTCTGCATGGGATTGTGGGAAAGTCACAGTGTACAGCATAGGGGGTGGATGAGACAACCCTCTTCCTCTTCCTCCTCCTCCTCCTCCTCCAGCAACCTTTAAGATGTAGTGTTGTTCTCTTCTGATCCAGCGTGACATTTTCATGTCAGACAGCATCGATTTACGATGAAACAGAAAGAAATGCTTGCAGGTTCACTGGAGGTGATGGACAGTAGGTCAGCAGGTAGGTACTCGTCATCTGCAGGTGAGGGGACCTAAACCTAAAAATTTTACAATCCTCGATTCTTAGATATTTTTACAGTGTAGTTATAGCAGCGGCAGCCAAGGTCAAAGGTGAAATCATTTGAACTTTGAGCGCAGCGCTCTGTGGCACTTTTGAGCGGTGGGCACTGCCGAGGGTGACACTTCATCCACAGTAGGTGGGCGGCGGAGGCTAAGTTAGGAGCTCTCTCTTTGTGTGTTTTTGATTTACCCTTCCTGTATTTGCAGCGTGTTTGCTGTTAATGTATTTGCTTTGGCTTCCCGCAGCATCTCATATTAGTTTTGCATTTTCATCTGCATCCATTCCCCGAAGCTGTAGCAGGTAATGGAAATATTTTTGGGCCGCTATATCTTTTACTCACCACCGCTGAGTTGTAAACACATCTTCAATCCATATAACTGCCGGCCACTGCCAGCATACCCATAGTCCCATAGTAATGCTAGTGCTTCTGCTGTATTGATGCCATCTGCTTTTCACTGTCATTAATTCATTAATCAAGTGTCGGTGCTTCTAAACACTGTTGCTACTAACACCTACCGCTGCCATTAAGTACTATCGGTGTTAACATGAACATTTTTATGTTCATTTTCATGCAAACCGAAAAATTAAAAGTGGCGTAGGGGTGATAGTTGATGGAAACGACCATTCATTCATATCTTTTTTTGGTGTTTGACCCAAAAGTTGGTCAAAAATCGTGATACATTTTAATGGAAAGAGTGCAAATGTTGCTGGCACCAACTGCTTTTGAACTGCGTTTTGCTGGTGCCATCTGTTGCTAACTGCCTTCGCTGTGTTGCTGCTACTAAACGCTGCAACGACCACTGCTGGGTCAGCCCCATTTCTTACGAGTGGCCTCTGTTTTTGTTACAAGCCGACACCCCTCTGAACTTGCACCCGTGTACACCTGTTTACAAAAGGAGCACCCACAGAGAGAAGGTCATACTGTAAAAATATTTTTTTAGAAGATTTTTTTCACGCTGCTCTTGGGAACTCCCTCGCGAAAAAATCTTTCAGGCTTGCACAGTCCGAGGCTCAAAGGCTCCATCAAAAAGGATGTTAGATGGTGTCCAAACACTGTGAAGGCATCCTCAGGCCCTGCATCTTTTTTTTTTTTTTTACAGGTTTTACGCCTTTTAGTTCGTTTCATTTCATTCCTGGTGATGATTCAAAGAGTTTCTCCGGAGCCTGACTTTCTCTAAAGCTCAACCATTCAACTGTTTGATCTTCAAGAGCACGCATCTTGTGATCTGTTGGTTCACACCACATCATATATCAAAGGAGAGGTTTTTTTGACTGCTTTGCACGGAGCAGTGACGGAAAACCCAACTGCATTTGCCATTATAAATACTATGAAGGATATGAATTAATGCGTGTGTGGTGAACATTTTTACAGAGGAAGTGAAAAGTTTGGTGGTCACCTTTGATTGTTTCTCCGATAATAAAATTAAGTTTTGAACATATTTCTGTGTGTGATGTCTATCTTTTGATTCAGCAGATTTAATATTCAATAATAGCAAACAATGTCAAAGAAAGGGGACGGCGTTCACTAAAGGTCACGAGCTGAATCTGAATTCTGAACCAAAATGAAGCCCTACACAATTTCACATCGAGACGTGAGATCTATTTTCTTCTATAGGCAATAAGAAATGAGAAGTTTTATTCTGTTAACTAATCAATATCCGCCCTTATTCAGTATTAAATGAACTCAGGGTGATGAAGAACGATTTCAATGAAGCAACAAAAGATACGCTCAGCCCTGAAACAGAAAATAAATGAGAGTGTTCCCAGTGTTTTACCAACTGAATGCATTCAGTGTTGGTGGAATATGCTGCGCAGCTGGTACTCCCGGGCTTGCCAGGCTCTCTCTTCGTCTTCTGGTATCACTGAAGCCAAAATGAGGCCTGCCTGCTCTGCGTTCAGGGGTTTGCATTCCTTTGAATGCGAGTTATTGCAGATGCCAACATTTATCTGCTGGGAAAAAAAAGGGGGCAAAAAATATATATATTTGAAATGAATGCCTGTGGAGCTCTGGCTACAGCAAGTGTAAGGGTATTAGGGCGTTATCTGGGTTTAAAATACATCCGGGGGGGTTGGGGAGAGACCCAGGGCGGCAGGAGGAGACTCTGCAAAGAGAAACTCCAGGGCAGATGAATGTTTAAAATGCTGACAGAATGTTATTTGTTGACATTTAACCACAGAGGAGACCAGATGTTTCAAGCATGACAGGGTAGCATTCACCATATTTGTGACTAGTGCCAAGGAGGGGGGGGCAAAAGTGATTAAATACTGTCTTCAGCAAAGGGCACAGGACGCCGTTCCAGAGACCTGCTGGTACTGCACATGAAGCCTGAATCAGTCAACTTTTCCTGCCAACAATGGAGAACAGAACGTAGAGAACAAATGAATCGCTTACAGAAGCGGTCCAACCACAAGCATAGATTTGGTGTCCGAGGTGGTGTGTTAGAGTCGTTTTATTTTGGAGGAGTTGATATCTGGCCGTAAGCAAATGACCTCCCCGTCTACTTCACTGAATAAACTTAATTTATGAGTTATTATTTCTTCAAGTTGACTTAGAACAAGCTGTATTTCACACGCTGTGACTTTGGTGGTCGAGGAGAAAATGACTTCACCTTCCCTAACCTGTCTACTGTCGGGGTAGTTGTTTTCCAACGCTGTCAAGGAGCAGGGCACTAGATTTGAATTGCAAAAACAAGTGACACGGTGGCAAGTAAATCAGAGAGCTGGAAGTGGGCTACTATAAACCGGACGATTTACAGTGTATTCAGTTCAGCTCCGTCCTCTTCGTTCTGCTTTAAACAGCACTGCAGGAAACATTGTTGGGTCCAACATGTGGGTGCACCGTAAGCCGATAGCGAGACGTTTTAGTGAAATTTGTTTCTGAGTTGTTTGACGGGAAGATAAAAGGGTATAAAAGGGCGGCATGAAAATGAAATCACGAGTGGCTATGAAAGGGCAAAACAACAAAAACGGTGTGAGTCACGGGTATCAGTTATGACAGGCCGACACGCTGAAGACAGAGAAAGTGAAACGGAGTGGCAGAGAGCAAAAAGCAGCATGTCGAAACTAGAAAGAGCGTAAACACGAGCGAAACGGCAGACGGGCGAGGATGAGTGACGGAAGGTAAGAAGAAGAAGGAGGGATGAGGGGAAGAGCAGAAGTGACAGACAAAGAAAGCACAACAGAGATCCTCCTGCTGCTGCAGGGGATTCTGGGTAAAAAAAAAAAAAGAAACATTAATAATCCCTCTCTTCCTTTCCACCCTCCTTGCTTCTCTTTTTCTTTCCCTTCTCCATCCTTCATCCTCGGGATGTTTTTCAGCGTCTGAGCTCAGAGGATTTTATCATTCTTCTCCCTGAGGGACTTATTCCAGTTTAAAATCATTGATACTGATTACCCCGGGCCCTGTCATATTGATTTTTGAGATTTATTGTTGGCCAACTCCCTAGCAGAGGTCCCTGGCCCCTGTGTCCCCGAGCTGGCAGTCATTTGTTAAACACTCTCCCCTCTTGACAAGGGACACGCCAAACTATGTACAAACACACACACACACACACACAAGCTTGTACATAAAAAAAGCTAAACATGTAGAGCAAAGAGCTAACTCCTGATGCATTCACACATGGAAAAATCCTTTAGTAGAAGAGTTCAAGAGTTTCAAGAGCCAACAAATCTTGTTTCTTTGGAAACAGAAGTTAGCCAGCGAGCACATGTATGGCAGGTTGGATCACCCACATAAGGTGACCTTCAAGAGAAAGGGAAACAGTGTCGCCACCCTTTCTTCTGAAGTGTTTATTGTGTGTCTGTACCATAAAACTCAATAATTGTGCATTTTGAAAATTCAACACCATATCCAAACTGAAGCCTCCAACAATCACGTTGCCCACACTGAAACGGGTAAACAGTTACCGCAAACCTCTAGAGCGCTCTAGAGCCGTCCGGGGATGTAACCAGTGCCACTCGAGTAAAATCTGGTTTGTACTTTCCAGGTTTGTTCTTTTTAAGAAAAAAAAAAGTTTCATATTGTGATATTTAGATGTTTCTTGCTGGAAATTAAATAAAATATAGCCAACGGCAAACAATTATTACTAGCGACACTGTATTTCCTTAACCAGAAGGATCTGGCTCATTGGTTTTCTCCCTCCAACCAGCTGAAATGTTATTCAGGTTTCTGTAGTTACATGGCAAAGCATGATATAGACAGCGCCTTATTTCAGCTTCATTTATCAAGCCATTCTCTGTCCACATGAAGTGATTCGAACGTGAGTGACAGTAAAAAAAAAAAGTGTCCAACAAGAGTTCAACCAAAAGCAGCGCATCAATTCCCAATTGCGTTCTTAGACTGGTCATGGGTGAGGAACTTTCAGAAGTTGTTCGAGCTACCGACAAACATTTCTGGACTTCTCCTGAACAGTTGCAGTGCAAAAAGTTTCATAGGTGACGTGCGTACAATTATTCACAGAAAAAACACTGACTCAAACACACAAAGGTCAAATCGCCCACGCGCTCATCTGCTAACAGATGTATAAACCGCACGCATTCACACACCCGCACATCGTAGCATCAGCCGCCACTTTAGCTCCGTCTTCTCTCCTGTTATTATCCAGCTCTGTCTCACCTCACCGTTTGACCTTCACGCTCAGATCAGTGAAATCAGGTCGGCTTCCTTCTCACACTGCTTGTGTCTTATTGCCAAGGATGAGCCGGAGGAAGGAAGCCGGAGGAAGGAAGACAGAAAACAGTGAGCACAAGGAGTAAATCACAGAGACACAGAGAGGTGATCAGGTGGATCAAGAGAATCACAAAGTTAGGCTTGGTCAAGGAGAACAGAACGAGGAGCGGGCCTCGACGAGGCTTTTGGAGGAGTAGCCTAAACCCAGACGTTAGCATAAACCACGTAAACATGTAGATTTTTATCTTTTTAATAAATATATTTATATATTTTTCTGTTTCTGAATTTCTCTGTTACACTGTTTTCACTTTTATTCAATTATTTATCTGGTTAGTATATATTTGTCTATTTGTATACATCTTAGCCTTTATTTTTTTAGCTACCCATATATTTTATCATGCTGTACTTTTATCGTATTTTATCTAATTATTTATGTATATATTTTTTAAATTTATTATTATTATTTATTTCCTCACTGCAAGATGACGAGATGGTGCTTTCTCAGTTTGTGTTGTGCTTTGTTCATAATGGAGCGGGGTAATATACTGTAAATAATATTGATTCATTGATTTTGATTGATTGATTGATCGATGTAGCTGTTTCACTCTGCGAATTGCATACTTCGAGCTTGGAAACAACTAAAGGCCAAGCCAAATAATGGTGGGTTCTTCAGAGTACCTTCAATCACACATTCAATCGCACATTCAAAGCTTTTGAGAGCTATTGTTGATTTAAATTTGATGTGAATTAATATTTTATTGTTGGACACGTAACTACCAGATGTTTTGAGCCATCATCTGAAGAGATGCCTCTCTCTAGGCCTAGGTTTCGTCTGTTTGCACAAACGCTAAGAGAACTTCTCTGTTCTCAATACTAAGCACAGACGTACGCAGACCCAATTCATGTTAATACAATTTGGCTCTGACGGCTGCCTCATGATACACGAGCAGAGAGTTAAGCAGGCTGTAACAGATGCAGCAGGTCGGTTCACAGCCGTCATCACGGCTACTAATGTGGCGTGCGAGGTCATCGGTGCAGGATGGGCCTCTCTTGGGAGCAACATGACCTAAAGCGCCCTGCGTGGCACCACAGCCTGCATGGCTAATGAAAAACAACAAGCCAGGCTGCTGAGCCTCCCCAGCACGTGTATGTTCTCTAGCATTGTGGGGGGGGGGGGCTAGTGTTCGAGTAGCACAGCCCTTGTGTTTTTAAATCAGCTCAACAAAAGGATTTATTTGTTTCTACGGAGGAATATTATTAGCGCTCAGTATTAGATATTCTTTTCTGTTTGACATCAGCTGACACCGGATTCTCTGCCATGTTTGCACCTGTGCTGACTGCTCTTTTACCCGACCCTGACTCTGCAATTTAATCATTGCTCTTTGCATCTCTGTGTGTTTAAACTAATGAATCCCTTACTACAAGGACCTAAATGCCGCATCACGAGGGGTTTCCATACTCCTGAACTCTATTACAACAACAACAACAACAAAAAATAGCACATACCCTGAGGCACACAGTTAAAAATCCTCCTGACAATCCCCCCCACCCCCAGATAGACAGACAGCCAAACAAGCAGACAGATAGACAGACAGACAGACAGACAGACAGACAAGTGGTTAGACAAGGAGACAGTCTAACTAATGGGGGAATTCTGTATGTTTGTGTGTGAGTGTGTGCGTAAGTGTGCTTGTACTCTATAATCATAAATGCTTGTGAGATAAATAAGCAACAATAACAATAACAGAAAAAAATTAACAGAGTGGGGAAGACGAAAAAAAAAGAAAAAGGATCAAGAGAGAAAGAGGAGTATGAATTGATTCTGATGTGACTATTCCATATGTGGCTATTCCTCCAAAAGAAGTACTATGTTCTGGTATTGAAATTGTGCATTTAGATGATTGTACAGTTTTCAGAATCATCCGGAAATGAATGCCAGTGGCTCTTTTTATTTTCCACAAATAAAAGCGCACACTAACTCTGAATCTGATGACAATGAGAGCATGCCTAGATTATTCATGTTATTGGTAATAATGCAACTCTGTCTTTTTTGTCTTTAGATGATGAGTGTATCAGAGAAAATCAAGGTTAAGTAGTGAGTAATCTGCAGCAGGGATCCGATGGGATGTTTTATTGGAAATGAAATGGTTGAGAGGAGTTATGTCTCCTAAAATAATGACTTGTTCTCCGTTATAAGAAATTGGATTATAAGTATAAACAAAGATGAGAATAGCGTATCCTTGAGTGTGAGTAATAAATTCAATCATGGCATGTCACCTGAAACTGAAAATCAAAAAATTAAATGGTGGGGGAGAGAAAGAAGAGACGAGTCCTGGTAAAATAATGAGTTTTTAAATGTGCTCTGCAATATTCAACTAAAATGTGTACACGTGTATGTGCATCACTGTATGCGCAATTACCTTCAATTAAGACGCATACAGTATCTTGATAAGCATTTAAATTAAAGTTCTGTAGGTTTGCAGAGTTCCCAGCATGCGTTTATGGCATTCGACCCACTAATGGCTCCGCAGGGTTGAAGAAGTTAATTATCCCAATTATCAGTGTCATTCACACAGGTAGCTGCGTGCCCGCAATGATGATTTTCTTCTTTCTCATCTTTGTGACTTGCATTAACCTAATGCAAATTCAGAAAATTCAGTAATTAGTAAACATTCCGTGATTGTGACCAAGTTTAAGAAATGTGTTTCAAAATCCAATTTATTCAAGCGCTGATAATGTTAGCAGCCGTTTGTTACTAAAATGAGAGATAAAGAGAGTTATGAGCATTTTCTATTGTCCAGCTCAGTGGAGCCGGAAACGGAGGCATGAAAGCTGAAGACTTCAATTTAAATTAAATCACATTTCGCTGAAGGGACTGCATTTCTAGAAACTCTCAGCTATTAGGATGTCAAAGTAGGTGTCAGAGGAAAAGTAAGAGACAGTGGTGGGCGGGAGAAACGAGGAAGGAGAAACGCAGAAACACCTGAACAATAGAGAGAAGAAGCTGCAGACGAATGAGACAAAAACAGTGAAACAGAAGAGAAACGCAGGCTTTGTTCTCACGCCGTCATTACACTGATAACAATCGCATGAGTAGAATGACACTCCTTTGAAAAGACAACAATGCCGCAGTAACACTCGTACTTCACTCCATAAGTCAACATTAAAATGTTTTCTTCCCCCTCGAGCTGTCAATTGATTCTTCATTTCATCGGTTGCACTGAGATGCCGACGTCAAAACATTTCAAGTCCGTTCTGCTCTTGTATTTTTGGATCACGATCTCTCTAATTGCTTAAACTGCCTTTAAATAATTGTCTTGCTTTTTGTTATCCTCATATCTAATATGACAAACGCTTCTCACGCATCAACCCAAAGTGACTGTTTTCTGTCTGTTACTCCACTCTGGATTCCCACTGTCTTGATTTTTTCTGATTTATTTGATGAAGAAATAAATGTTTTCTTTAAAGTGACTCCGTATGATGCATTACCTCATTTACCCTCCAACATTAACTGACTAGAACAAAAAGCTGACAAAATCTTGGACCGCAACTAAGATAAGACCTCCCAATGAATACACCAGTTGTTAAACGGTATGTATAAATTGACTTTGGGCAAACAGAATTCTGCCGTCTGCAATGTCGGGTGATTAGTTTGCAATTTTGAGATATCAGTCTTTCTAAATTTCACAGTCCAACGATGCTGGAAACGCTTTGACTGCTGAACCCTAACTAAAAACACAAGCTTTCTGTAATGCGCACTGTACGGCTGTTGCTATGACTAAATGTTGAAGTTTCAAGGACGCAGAGGAAAGTGTTCCACTGTTACAGCTGCCTCGTAAAACGTTCAAATTACTGGTGTGGTATAATCAGCCTCTCCTCTCTAAACAATGACAGCTTCCATGACCCCGTTAAGCTTGCAAACGTATTGGTTTTTCCACTCGTTGGCTCGCATTTAATACTCAAAGAGATTTTTGTGAGTTTAATACGCCCAGTTTTGTATGAGTCTATATTTTATAGGAGTACTAAATTCAAGGTGATCACAGCCATCGTTCTTTGTGAAGAACAAACCACAAACCTTTTGCCGGCCTTTCAGGATGACACATGGTGTCTGATCGATGTCTGAAGATTTTGGCTACAGTAGGACACACACAGATAAAATACCCGTAAAGTGTCCCTCCTGACTGTATGAAATTCATGTTTTCTTCTGAATGTCTCCTTTTGAAAGTTATTCTGGGCAGTTAAAATGCCAAGTTGTCATGCTGGACAGTGTTCGGTTGACAGGCAGATTTGTCACTGTAGCGCGCGCTTGGCCATGCAGCCTCGGAGACCCTGATGGATTGTGGGACACAAGGCTGCAGTGGTGGTTAGGGAACCACCACCCACTCTGCATCACCCTTGGCACGTTGCCTTTCTGCTCTCCATCTCTTGTCATCAAAGCTTTACCCTCTACCCTTTTTATCCCTAAAACATACACCCCTCATGTCTTTTTCATCCTCATTCTTTTGCTTTCTTGCCACACCGCCTTTTCCTCCTCCCTTGGTCTCCGCCTCCATAAAAGAAAGTAACATCAATTGGCCTCCTAGTCACATCACCTACTTTCTTTTTGCTTACCTCCTCTCTTCCTGGCCTGAACTGGGCAGAAGGCAATAAGAGCTTTCGCTCTTTTCTGTCAACCTTTCCCTGCCTTCCTGTATACTGACAAATAGCCCGGATTCTCCTCCCTGAACGTTATAAACCAATTGTTCTCAGTCCTCTTCCTTATCGCATTTTCTTCTTTCCCCCTCTTCTCCCTATTCTTCCTTCTTGTCTCGTAGCATAAGAAATAAATCCCACAAAGAACACATTTCCTTTCTGAAAAGATTGAATGCATGCTCAAATCTCATATCCAGCCCATCATTGAGTTGATTTGAGTCACTGAAATGACTACTTCAAATGGAAATTAGAAAAACAACCAAAGTGATTCAGTAATTCAAATTAAGAAAACTTAACACTAAGTGCGCTAGTTAGAAGAAAAAAAAAAACAAACTTATTTTCAATTTTCAAGTTGTTAGATTTTAGCTTCAAACCACAAGAGCTCGGTGTGTCTGTATTTAAAAGAAATTATTATTCTGCTCTTCACTCTGAAAGTGTTTCAGAAACTTTTAACCCCATTTACCACTTCAGAAAAGATCCAGCTCTCCACATTTACAAGGATGATTCTCTAAATACTCATCATCTTAAATTCTGTCTATTTAACACCACCTTTTGTCTATCCTAAAGGCTCTGAACAGGCATACATGACGCACTACGATTAAAGCGCCCCCAGTTGCATATCTGATGTAGAAGTGCTGCCCCTGCTTCTTTACTGCACTGTGCTAAATTATCAAATGATTAGTCTACAAGGATTAACAGAGTTGGTCTTGGTTTGAGCTAATGCAGAATTTATTGGCAGAGGACCAGGATTTTGGCATTGGAACTGTTACTAGGCTCCGTTGGTAGTCTGAGTGGTTTTGACGACTCACGTTTGAGCAGCCTTTGGATGCAAAAGCAGATCTTGAGAGCAAAGGAGGCGTAGAGCATTGGCCAACATGCAAATGTTGGAACCAATTGGCATCAAACGAAATGTGTCTTTCTTGTGTATGAAGTTGCTAATCAAACCACAGAGGAAGTCTTTATGCATGTTATCGATAGTGGAAGCACAGAAACGTTGGCTGTTGGCCCCTGAAGCTAAGTTGCCATTAGACGATAGCTGATGGGTTACGAGATCAAAAGTTGACTATGAAACCCCTTCACTCTGTATCATTCTGTAGCTCTGCATAATGTAGCTTACAAAGGCTTTTACATTAAGCTCTCGCAGTTTCTCAGCTGTGTACTCGTGTGCCTGTAACCAGCATGTCAATGAAAATACCATCACTGACACACCTCCAGTTCTTCACATATATCAAATCAGTTCTGTCGGCTTTCAGAGCTGCAACCACTGTCAGAACTCGGTATCTGACCTGGTTGAAAGTCTCGACAAGAACCAGACCAGCTTCATTCATCAGTGAGATAAAAACACAGATACACGGTAATGACTGGCATATTCGCCACCAGTCATTGTTCCCTCATTAACTACTTTCTTGCTCCACATCTGACTAATGAGAAAGTGTCACCAGAAGCCTCAACCTCATATTAATATATTAAATACTGAGCTGTATCTTCTCCATCAACCAATATCTGGATTTCACGCCGCACACAAACAACCTGGTTTGCTGCTGACCTTTCATCAATCTGTGTCGTGAACTTAAGGTAACCCTGCTGCGAGTTTTGCGCTCATTACTCACTTTGCGAGAAAACAAGATTACGCAAAACGAGAATTCAGCCGCTGATCAGCCTCGTGCTCATTCAGACAGAAGCATATAGCTCCACCGTACAGTAAAATGACAGGCCTAGGAAAAAAAACAACAACAGTGCTTTCATCCATTTCAATGATTAAGGTCAGCTGGAAACGCTGGATAAATTGAGTGTAAGTGGGTTTAACTACCACTGCACCCACGAGTCCTCGCTTTCTCTCCCTCTGCATCATATTTCCCAAAGCTGTCACAGTTTGACTGTCACTTCTGCTTTGCTTTTATTTTTTGATGATGGGGACAAATTGCTGAATCTTCCTTCATTAAATCATTGCATTGTTCAGTGGCCTAGCTCATCTCTACAGAGGGTTGTCTTTTAACCTTTATTCATCCTGCACTAGTTGACTAATCATCTTTTTTTTTTTTTTAACTTAATGAGCTCTTTTTTTCCAGTTGGATACAGTGAAAGTCCATTCTTCTCAACTCTTTCTGCAATCTGTCTTGTCACACCCATTCCCCACCCTCCATAATATGCACATACGTTTGCAAAATGACGCAGTGTGTGTGTGGGTCAAACTTGGCTTGTATTGCAGGGGCAGAAAGTTGTCCTGGCACCGGACGAGTTCACAGATGGTTCACCGCGAGCTGTGGATGTGCTGACATGAATATACAGGAGGAGACTGTAAACCCAAAGGAACAAGGTCAACAGAACATGCGACACCTGCTCAGACAAACAAAGACAACCAAGCTATGGTACAAGGTACCCTTCATTCAGATTATATAACTGTATTTATCTATTGTTATTCCTTATCCGTGAGAATGAAATAGGAAAAGTTAGTCCCGGTATCTATGATGCAGTAGCTGACATTCTTTGAAATTGTAGGTCTCCAGCTGTCTTATTGGCCTAAAAAAGCCAATTATACGGCTCTGTAATTCTTCTTAAAAGTTAGGGTTTATGGGGTTGTTTAGCAACCGCGATCGTGCTGCAGGAGGGTGCGTGCTATAATCACATATATTACCCACCTACGTCATCATCTTATTCACACTGTGACCATGTGGACGGCATCACTGCAGCGTGAAGAAACTCAAATTAGAGACCATTTTGAGCCACACATAATACCCGTATTCTAGAAAGTACAGTAATAAACTAATTTGTTCGGCCAATTAGGTTTTGTGCTGCCTGGAATAATGTTCACCGCTAACACTTGCGAAGGAGCCGAGAGCTTGAGGGAGATAAAGAGGCACGCAGGAATGTTTCACAGAAAAATATATATGGCGGTTCATTGAGATAAGCAGCAGGTAGCGCCAACTCTCAAGTCAAGAAACTAGAGGAAGGCTGCAAAAACATGACATAGCTGCTGTATAAAGCTGTATAAAACAATGCAGAACACGGGCGTTTGTGCTTGTTCCGTGTATTAATGTGAGGTTAGATCCAAGGTTACAAAGATCCAAAACACTGAAGACTGGAGCAGACAATCCAAACTGGCAGGAAACAACAACAAAGGCGCAAAGTAAAGTTAGACACAAGGAGACGGGAGACTTACAGAATAAAAGTGCTAAACAAGAAACCCCAAACTGTTACAGCATTGTACTGTGCAGTCAGTGTAACAGCTAATGGTACTTTTGCTTTTTGCTCACTGTGTGTTGTAATATGTGCGTTGTGTGACTGGTTTCTGCTGTATCATACATACGTATAATTTGTGTTTATGATATTTTGATCGTAATTTGAAAGTAAATACTTGATCGTCTGGTACACGGAGCTCTTTTTTTTTTTCCAAAGATGAACACATTGAGAGTCCAACATTAGATGCCTTTGTTCTCGGTTATTTCTTTTGAGTCTTTTTTTCAAGCCTCTCTGCCAGCACAATAATTTGAAAGATGCTATAATCACATAAACATTTGGCGCATAGCGGCATTAAAGAGCTTTTTCACTCCTTTTCCCTTCCTGTCATTTGCTTTTTTCCCCCTTTCTTTAAGCTCTTAGTGAAATGGGCATAAATGTTAAAATGACACAAATCACTGTTTTTGACATCACAAAATACAGGGATGCATGATGGGAGAAAATGAATTCGAGCGTAAATTAGGAGGCAGTGGGAGGTGGAAATAGCAGGAAGCCGGGTAAGGAGAAATGGTTAGTGTGATTATTTGGTTTGCCAGTTGTAGATGCTTATACACCGCTGAACAGGAGCCGAGTACTGAGGCAAAAATTACACGTCAACAGAGCCTTTAACCTCATGAACTCTGATAGTGCTGCACTCATCCTGCTCACAGTAGCTCCAGCAGCAGATCACCGCAACAAACCCAGTCACGCTATGCGGTTGAGCTCATCAAACTCATATGCTTCGCAATAGTCTCCATTCAAGGTTCAGTACAGACGAAAAACCTCCCGTTCTGTGTTTGTTCACAACATGTTCACACCTAACTACTGAGGCAAGCTTTCAGCCGTGGACCTTCAACGAGAAAAAACAAAAACACAATAATGTGAAGACATGGAAAATCGCTTCATTGTGATGGCAATTATAGCGTTGAGCGATGGATAAGCTTCAATTAGAGACAGTGCAAAGTTAAAAGACAGTGCTGTGCATTCAAAACACATAATGCAGCAAGCGACACAAAGCAAATGATGCTCTTCCTATTATTATACTTCTCCGAACAACTGCCTAGATCTGACAAACTGACAGTGATAAAATTAATCATTTACTGTCAGAATACTAAACAGAATCGAATATGATTATCATTTTGATCTATATAATCATAAATATATGTATTTAGCCAACAACTTGCAGCAGCAATGCTACGGCTGCGGCAGAATGGTTTGTCACAATAAAGATGAAAAAAAAAATTTGGCTACACTTTCAGAGCCAATAAAACTTCAGAAAATTGAATACCCAATTTGTTATACAGAGGGTGCACAGTAAAAGGCTGAGAGACTTGTCTCCAGTGATTTAAAAACTTTAATTCAATTCAATTAAAAAAAAAAACCTGAAAAAGTCAATATGAGTTGTCTTAGTAGACAACTGCAGACTTTCTCATGCTAGCCTTAAACTAGGCATTTGTGTGTGAACACAATGGTTAAGACCAATCAGTGTGCTATGGACTTACAGGAACTACAGGGAGCCACAGTGTTAGCTACGAGTGTGGTTTAACTGATAAATATATACAGTATATCTGGACCACTGCACAAGCAAATCATTTCTAAAAAAATGCATGTTTGCTCATACTCAGACTCTTCAGGAGCTACAGGACCTCTCCTCTTGGCTGAATTTACTTTAAAACGGCAGTTGTCGTGGAAACAGTAAAACTGCTAGAGTTACATTACTTCTGGCCACATTTCGTAACAGCGAAAACTGCCTTCAAGCAGCGCTTGTCACTTCTAGTGGACCATCTTTTCTTCATGGGACCCAGTCAGCACTACAGTACGTAAAAGCTGAGAGAGACCCTAAAAAAGAAGGGGGGATAGAGTCCTGAGAAGCTGCTAACCTAATGGGTCGGAAAACAAATAAACAGCCACGAGGTGAGAGGGGGCATAAAAATGAATGAATTCCTTGCAGGGGTCACTTTATATCTGTCTGCGTGTGAGTGTCACTCTGTGTGTGTGTGCGCGCGTGTGTGTGTGTCGGTTAATGAACCCTATAGAGCTGAAGCAGGCGGGGGGGTATTCCACCACTCTTTTACAAGATCCTTTTATAGCCACCGTGAATCTCCAAGAAAGCCATCAGTGTGTGTCTGAGTGAGTGTAAAGGCATATGTGTGCTCCCATGAGGTTGAGCCTGCTTGATTTATATGGCCGGGCGGGCGCGCGTGCGTACGTGTGTGAATATGTGTGACCCGACAGAGTGCCCTCCCATTTTACTGCGTGCGCTGACGCTTTCAAACAAATATATACCTTAAAAAAAAGGACAAAATGAAGTAAAACAACCCTAAAACAGAGCAGCAGCCAGTCAGACGGCGACAAGCTGTGCCAAAGTGCTAGCACTGCTGTTCTTCAGTGTTTGTGGATTATCTCAGTCATGAAGTGGAAGGTGGGAGATGCTGCAGTTTAGTAAACAGGTCCTTCAAAGCGAAGTGGAACTGAACAATAAGACAATCAAAATGGTTAAGGAGAGTTCTCGAGATGAAGGTTCACTGAATGTGCTCGGGGGTAATAACAATGAGTAATATCTTACAACCAAGCAAGATACAGGGAGAGATCATAAAAACAAAGAATGGTTAGTTGTGCGGATAATGCAGTATGTCTGACTCAGACTGTATTACAGTCAACCAACTAATGTCCAATGGAAGATTTGGCAACTTGCAGGGGTGTGAGTAATTTTAGAAACATGAAATAAAAAGGATTGCATCCCTTACAGTATATTTCAGTGGAAATGAGAGTAAAACAGTTCTCTACTATGAGAGTACTGATTCATAATCCCTCCAGTTCAGTGTAAAAACCCATGTCTGCGTCAGTATGGTGGTTTTTTATAAAATACCCTCACAGTTTAAAAATAATTACTGTTGAATATACATAAATGATATTGAATTGTTGAGATCATATCGTCGTATATGCGACGTAAAATACATCATGACTGGAAGTCTGTGCAAACAAAAGGTTACAGTACTACATGACTGAACAGACTTACAATGCGGTCTTGTGTGTCTGTGCTTTTCTGACTCACATGGCCCACGCGATGACTCGCATTTCACTCAACCTCTATGAATATAACCATCAACGTAATTTCTTTCCATTTCCGTTCACAGCTGACCTACACCCAATATTGCACCCGAACGCATCTTGCGTAGACACAGATGGGGGACTGAAGACGCTGCTGCTTTCCTAAAGCGAAGCTTCCACTACGCAGCCTGTCCCAAAACCATATGAGCAGGAGAAGCAGATGTAGCAGATGATTGCAGCAGAACCTTGAGGTGAGCAGTGCAGCAAGGTATGAGTGGAACACCGGCAGCTCAGTTATACCGCCATATTGCAAAGGGCACACTGGATTCGCGGGGTGTGCAGCTGTGCTTAAAACATCTGCATTCAAATGTACAGATGTTTGAAAAGGTGTTTAAATCATGAATGAAATGGCAGATTTTCAGTATTCAGGGCTTTGTCTCTACAGTTTCATGCCAAGAAAGAAAAGTTTAAAAAGTTTAGCTGTGTTCCATTTTTTTCTCCCTTGTAACTTTATTTGTATCTTTTAGGTGTAAACTGTAGGTCACCTTTACAGGTTAAGTGGGTATTATCCCTGGTCAAAACAAAACGTACATAAATTCACAACAGTAATTGGTTGAAACAAATTGTTGAACAAAAGGTTGAAAGATCAGTTTATACAGAAGAGGCGTAGTGAGCTCAAAGGAATGTCAAGCAGGTGATCTTCATGTCTTATTGAACCGGGAGTTTAAAATGGGAAAAGCAATTACAGATGGACTGCTTGTAACTTCAGAGTTTTTCCATTAACAAGTCTAGGAGAACTGCCGCCTACATATTTCTTTAGAAAAAAAAAACAAACAAACAAACAAACTTGTTTTTAGCTTTGTTCGAGTAATTTTTTGTAAGTAAGTTTTTTTTTTTTTTTTGCTTGGTTCCGTCGTCACGTCATTACTGTCCGACACATGCTGTTTGTATTTTGTTAATATCTTCACCTAATGGAAATTTGAAGACGAAAAGCATCTCATAACACTGAATTAATTATCTGGCAGTAATTTAACTTGTGTTAGATGACTTTGGTTGTTAATTGTATGCGAGCTGCGGCCATTTTCCAAAAAAAGACCTTGCAGCAGATGGGAAGGAGGGATGGAGGAAAGCACTGAGTCCTTAAAAGATGAAAACCACTGATGCACATCCAGACCATGGATACATTATCCAGCTGAAAGACACTTCAGTGTCTGTTTTTTTTTTTTTTTTTTTTTTTGTCTTTGCCATCATTCATTCAGTGCTCGGGAATGCTATTTCAGAGCTTTAACGTGTTTTCTCCACCGCGGTGCTTCACGTTACGTTCACGTTCACACTGTTACACACCTGGGTTTCTCCAGCGGCTATAGCTGCAGCTGGAGATGGAGTACCTTGCTCAAGGGTGCTCGATGGAAGTTTTAAAAGGGAGAGCAGTAAATGGCACTCTTGTACTGAACCGGCTCATATGTGCTTACAGACTCATGTCTCTCGCCCCTCTAGGGATTTTGCTTTTTGGTCCATCACGGTTATCGACATTGATAACGGCAGTGTTAAAATACGCGAAATGCAGCAGCCTACACCCACAATGCTAAACCTCAGGCTTTTCTTCCTGCCATGGCTGAATTCCAGGGTTGAAACAATTTGGATGCGTTTACCCCGATGGTTCACACAACGAACCAAAACGATAGAAATATTGTGAGCAGACAAGAAAGGGATCAGAAGGAAAAAATCACAGACTTGGTAATGACATTCACAGTTATGTCAGTCAGTGAAGATTGTCTCGAAATAAACAGACAGAAACCATCAAGTTCCACGAAGTGAAGGTTTTCAGCTGGCAACAGTTGACTTTGCTGGCTGACTGGGCAACTCTCAGCACATTTTATCTGCTCTGGCCAATTAACGATTCCATGCTAATTGAACCTCACAGCCTGGTGGATGCGGCGGCCTCCGCGAGCTAGCATCTGTCAAGAAAGAAAGACCACACTGTGGGGCCACATCACAAAAGGATTGCATGGCTTTTTCCACAAGTAAGACAGAAAAAAAAGAAACCATGTATGTCTCAAAGCACCGGCAAAGGGTGTAACGTGCTCCTAACTGCGCTGCCAAGGACAGAGCGGTGCTTCGATGCTATTTGCATGTATTTAAATGAGGTGATATGCATACATTTGCCACTAAATTGGCCCCATTCTTGGGTCTTCAGAGAGCTGATGGTAAGTGAAGCACATCCAGCGATCGTGGCAGCAGCGACTGTAGCCAGGTACATCACTGTACATCATATCCACACAAACAATACAATACCTGATATTCATCACGACAACGTGTAAAACAATGTAAAACCGACTCCTGTGAGAAGCAGAGACAATGGTTACGCACCGCGCCGGTCCGGCCGACAGCAGAGTAGGAGAAAAGACAACGCTCCCAGAGGTATGAGCAAGAGCACGCCCGAAATAACAAGCTGACAAAATAGTCAATATGAGGAGTGAGTAATATGTAAAATTAAGGTACAATTAGATTTAGAAAAAGCATTTTTTTTCCTCAAATCAAACATTTCATTGTCTATATGATCTACGGTTTACAACGAAGCATAAACATCCAGGATTTCAGGCTGCAAATTAGCTTATTTTTAGCAAACTTTATCTGCCCTATATATATGTGTGTGTGTGTGTGTGTGTGTGTGTATATATATATATATATATATATATATATATATATATATATATATATAGTTTGTAGTTAATCAGTGATATTTTACTGCTTTTACGTGCCATCGATCACAAATAGAAGCTCTTCAACGCTGACTGAAAGACACGCAATTGGATTTTTGCCCGACGACAATGCAGCCTCAAAAACGACCAGTGATTTGAATCGATGCCTCCGAGAATCTCGAGAAAAGCCAACATCATTATCTTCAGCAAAGTGGCATTTAGTGCGAGACTACAAAAGCTTTTTTTTTCCTCACGCCTAGTTAATGGTGTGTATTCACATTTCGCGTGACTCCGTGAAGAGAGACGGCAACTTTGTTGCAGTATCACAACACCTGGACTGTTGCTGAATGTCATCCCGTCATCCCGTCGGCCGTGTTTCTCCTGCAAGCTGGCTGATAAAACAAAAAGGTCATTGAGGCAATGTTAAAAAATGATCTGGGAAAAGACAGTTCCTGCTGCTCAGCGTCTCTCTCCCCATTACTTAGTCTACGTCTTTGATAACTTTCAAAGAAAGTTTTTTTGCTGGCAGGTGGATGCAAACTAAACAAATTAAAGAGGCATCAGGATGAAGCATTCCGAGGTCATGATTAGATATTAGTGCTCCGCTGTGATGCGTGGGAATGACAAGGCAAAGAGGAACTTCAATTAATTGTTCCTCAGAGGACATTGTATTATTTATTTTTTTAATTTGTGAGAGGCAGATGGAAAGAAAAGAGGGAGGGAAAAACATGAAAGATGACAGAAACTGCCAGAAGATTCGGAGAGAGCGAGCGAGAGAGAATCAGCCGAGCGTTCACTGAACCTGGTGGTGTACAATGTTGCCATGACGACACTAACTTCCCCCTAACAAAGCAGGGTAGCTGTCAATATTCCCTCCAGGCAGTGTGGGACAAACTGGGACAAACCTGCAGCTGCTGACAGACGCCAAGTTGTGCCGAGTCTCTCTGAAGTGCTGCTGCCCGTGATGAGAGCCTCCGTGAGTGAAGAGGTTTCAGCTGAAGCAGGTTTGATTGTCTTAGACGTGATCAAGGAAATATAAAGTAAGTAAGTAAGTTTAATATATCTTACTTTTACATATTGTCCTACTATAAAATGATTATTGTTGGGTTATTATTTTCTTTTTTTTTTTTCAACCTGCTTTGAGCTTTGTTAAGGTGTAGTAGCCGGTTGCATGCATCTCTGTGTTTTCCCAGGCTGAAGGGTTCATTTAGGGGCAAGCGTTAAGTTGTCTCCTCGTAAGACAAAGGCTTTCACAAGTGGGTGTCATAATACAATGGTTATGCTTCATTCACATCGCCGTCCTTCAATGTTGCATGGCAGCGTGGCTGTCAGTGTAAGCGAGCTTCCTCGAAATGGACAACAAAAGAGCGCAAAAAGAACCGGAAGGCCGAGCCGTACAGAAAATGAGAATGTTCTCCGCAACGGCTACAGGAAGCGCAAGCACGTGATCCAAAGTAAATTTAACCTAGCCAAACAGACACAAGCAGGCGACGTGGCAGAGGCAGTAACATCAAACAATGCATGAAAACAAACCGTATAATGAAGACGAATTAAAATGTTACTTTGACAGCCAAAAAGATGATCCAAACTTGCTCTTCACAAGGTTCGCCTCTCTGTATTTGATGCAGCTTTGTTCCTTTTCACATTTTGTCTCGTGGAGCGGGAAATCGTTGAAGTCATTCTTGTACTGATGAGGATTTTAGACGCGTTGTGTTGTCACGATTCCGAAAAAACAAAACCTGACATCATACAGTAGCAATGCATGTGGACGCTGCATGAAAAATTTAGAAAAGCTGGATGTTCAGGAAGTAGAATGACTAGGACTTTGCAGTAAGTGAGAGCATTTTCAGCATCTCGTGGAAACAAATCAGCTCCCAGAGATTGAAGCTGTTCTCTGCTGCCGTTGCATTTGATGAATGTCAAATGTTACGGGAGCTCCTTTGTTCCACCGAAATGACCATTCAGATATAATGAGTTTAACAAGAATGTCTGTTCCATCTCTTCATATTCTGTGATTATATCCTCATGAATATTCATTTCCTATGAGGACGCTAACTGAATGAGGTGGCACTGGCTTCTCGCTTTCATTTTCTCATTAAGCTGCAGTGGTATCCGTTTCCCTTAACTATGAAACATTGCCTTTTTTGTATTGTAAATTAATCATACTCCCCTATTATTGTTTTTATTCTGTACTCAGATTTGTCCCGGAATATCATGAGGACCGAGAGCTGTCGTTTTTTTTTTTTTTTCCCTCCAGCGATATTAAATCTATGCAATGAGACTGTTAATAAGTATGACTGTTATTAATCTAACTTGTTAGGAACGGTGGCCATTTCATCTGCAGAAATCGAATTGTAATTGCTCTATTAAAATTCTGTCATCGGAACACGTCAAGCAGTATTTTATTGTAATTACATTATAACCACAAAAAAGTGTGGCACAGCAGATTTTTAATTTACTGCCGTGTCTTTCCGCCGGCCGCAAAATTACGATTGACAGTCCGACTGTACAGAGGCAGTCATCATTCCGAAGTGTAATGCGACAGCAGATAAAAGGTATCACTTTTATGACCGCTGCGAACACGAGGTGAATATTTGATATTCAATTCCTTAAAAATTAAAAAAAATCTGGATTTTCATTTGACCCATTGGCTTTTTTTTTTTTTTTTTTGGTCTTTCCCATTCTGTTATTACGTTTCTTTAAATTATTCGTGGTGATACTTTTAGGAACCATGAGTCCATGAGGGGTGAGAACCAGATGAGCATAAGTGACATCTGACCACTTTTACAGGAGAGACAAAATAATATAACCCCACCTGGCACTTCAAGGTAATATTTAACATCTTAAATGTTTTTTTTTCCTTTCTTTTTTTCAGTTTAGATGTATTTAACTCAATATTTGTCTGTGTGTCAACACCTGTACTTTCTGTTTCTGGTTCCAGCTGGCTTATTAAAACGGTAAACATGAAGCCTCTGATAGGTAACTTCATTTAACTTTCATTTTATTTGACAGTTACATAGCTGCAGTGGCCTGTGGTGTAATTACTTTTTCTCTCATTTTTCACCTCACTACTAGCACCTGAAATGTGGTGAAATGTATTATATCTGTTAAGATTTTGCTTTAATCTCATAAAGACAGGCAGATATGTGAGCTAGATTTGGGGCAATCCAAAATAGTCCCAGACACAGAGAGAAATAGTACACCCTGTATAACGAGTGACACGATGGGAGGGGATGGCTGTCGTGATCAGTCGAATAAAGTGATATAAACACCCCCCCTGTCATCACACACCAGACACATCATACAGCCAGAGCATGTAGTCAAAACACTGCTGCCTTATGGGCTGGTCCACGGAGCAGATATGATACAACTGCTACTCTACACTGACGTGCATGAAGACGCCGCTGACGTACGCTCACTTTGAAAGCCGAGCGCACGGGTTGTTTTGACACGTGTCACATGCTGCCAGCGCGTGTTGCACTCAATTTTGCTAAAAGCTAACGCGAAATGTACATAGCATGCCGCTGTGTCGCTGCCGTCTCAGAAGTGGAGCTTAAAAATAGGGACGATTTCAAAAGCAAAGTGTGCTGTGTAATGTGCCAGAGATTGCAACGGCATTTTGAATTCACTGCACCTATCAGTTTCAGACTCCATTTGTCTCTCTCTATCTCTTACAAAGCAAAAGGTAGACAAAGAGAAACAGGTATCCTTCATGTGCATGCTAAGTAATAATATATGGTGTATTGTTGAAACAGTAGACCTTAGGAGTCGAAAGGCTTACACGTGCTATACAAGGCCAGAAACAGGTTGTAAGGAAAATGAAAATATATATAAATATAATATGAATGAATAAAAAGAAAAAAAGAATGAAAAAAAAAGTGATCTGGGAGACGACAATGGGAAAATGGGAGCATTAGCAAGTATGCATATTTAGAGATGTGATGAGATGAATACAGCAGGATAAAACCTTTGATCACTCAAAGAGTGGGTCAATGTTGGATCTCTTTCTTTAGCTTTTTCTTCTCTCTTTCTCCACTTCACTAGTTTTCCATCTTGCCATTGCCTCATTTTTAACAAAAGAATTGAGTTATTTGTATGCAGCTCGGGCTCAAAGTGCAGCATAACAACATTTCAGAAAACATTTGATAGTATAAAAGTCCAAAAATGAGGGGGCGTGAGTGGAATCTATGGAATTCCACGCATAACTCATCCCCACGCCCACTCTATGCTGAAATACTTGAAAAATACTGTTTTCTGGCATGCCCTCATAGAAACACGCACGCAGTACACACTCAACAGCGGCAGCCACACAAGCACAGCAGCTTCCCTCCTGGCTGGATTACTGGCTGGCTTATAATGCAAACTGCTGATTTATGGTGTAATCTAGTTCAGGGAGGGACGGCCTCTCATACCAAGAGGCAGAAAGACCGGCACTGACCTTTGGTGTCCTGCTCAGCTTGTCAACAAACTCTCAGCACTACGAGAAGGAGGACAAGTCTGAATTAGAATGAAGCGATCAGGTGAATAAACGAAAAGTGGATGAATTTAATTCACTACCTGGTTAGAATGATGATGGTGGTAGTGCCAGTTATACACAAAAAAAATGGGTCAAATTATCCAGCAGACACTAAGTAATTCCACCTAGAAGCACAGTGAATTTCATAGCGCTATTTTTCTTTACAAAGCTTATATTTGTTGATTGAGCTCGATGTTCAACCTCAGGTAAAGGTCAGGATGTTGCTTGAGATGAAGGCATTTGTATGTTACATGGTGCATAATGCGTGTAGTACACCGTTCAAACAGTATTATGTACATGGAATCTGATGATTGTATGAAAATGTTTTTTTTTGTTTGTTTTTCTTGAAGAAGTTAAAACTCTACTTTCTGACCTCCACAGGCCTGGGTAATCCCTGCATGAATTGGCCATAGTTGTCAAATTGTCTGTTTTGGAAATCTTCCAATAACAATTCCCCCGCCAATTTTGGTGTTGGAAAATGTTGGAGCAGGAGTTCTTGATGCTGTTCGGTTGTGATGAGCACTTTGCTTGAAGCGTAATCAGCTACGTGGCAATCTGACCCTTAGATGTTGATGTTGCATGGATACAGGTGACCATTTTGGTCTGGTCAAACATTAATATTTAACATCCAGGATCTTGAATATTCCCTGCCAAAGCTGATATGACTTGGCCATACACCTATGACCAAATGATCCTGATAACAGCAGGATTTGGTGATCCTCTGAGCTTTCTATCTGTGGAGGACTATTAATAACCAAACTGTAGCCAGTAGCTGCTGAGATCTCGCTTGAGATCTGAACCAAATGGGTGGAAGAGACAGATTTGCAGGCCGTTACTATGGTAAACATAACCATGTCTGAGCTCCCATTTGTTCCATTTTAAACAGCTTTGTACATCGCCCTTAATTGCTTATAAATAATGCATTTGGAAGTAGTAATTTGTAAATGGTTCTGCTTTTTCTAGATATATGGCTGTAAATAGGTTTAGGTATTCTGTCCGTTCTGGAATTTTCCACATATTGCCCTTCAGTTACTGTCAGATATGAACTCGAGTAATCGTATTAAAGAAACAGGCTAAGATCATGGTTCATATTAGCTAACAAATCCCTGTCTAACCCTGAGCCTCTGTCTTACAGCAACTGGTACATGTTCTACCAATATCTACATCAATTATGCTCACCTTTTCCCAGTGACCTGTTTTCTGTTTGTTATCAGTTTGCTTTCTCTGACTGCACACGTGCTTATTTGACCACCGTCTTTAACCCACCTCAGTGTCTACATTTGGGTCGGAATATCTGTTGCAAATAACCTGATTAGTAGCAGCACTAACTGCACTATGAACCTCAAACTCCAAAATCTTAGTCAGGGGACATGCAACCCTCATTAAATCAACCTGGCTCGCGTCTCTGATGCTTCAAAAACTGAGAAGAAAGAAGAAAAAGATCTGACGTTACACTCAGGATTTTCTACTTCTGTTTTGTTTTTAATGCACATTTATTCTTACAAACAGGGAGAGTCAAAGACATCTTAATTAGTGGAGATGGGACGTCCGTCTCTGTTGAGGGTGTGTTGCTGGCAGTAATATGAGAAAATGTTTTATGAAAAGACCATCTTTCCAGTGGTGAACCTCCTCTTTAACAACATTTCAAAATTCAAATCTTAGACTTAAATAATGTTTTGATTACGTTGACAGCTCTACTGTTGTCAGTTTTGATCTACCATAATCCTTTTGAGGCCACAAGGCCGTGTCACTGATTCTGCGTTTGGTCTAGAAGATGTTTATAAGATAATTATTCTTTGCCTAATTCATCTTAGGAAGTGCCAGTCGGCCGATTCGTGCTAATTAAGGTCGCGTGAGTGTGCTTATCCATTTTAAAAATGCTTTGGATTCATTGTCAACATGCTCCCTCACTCATTAAGATAGTCTTGAGATTAAATAATTGCAGGAACATTTACACATTAGACAAATCAACCCATACATAGTTCAGTGACATGGAAACTCCCTGTCACCGAGGTGTCACGCGGCGTCCCTGCAGGAAAAGCTCAGACTCCAGCTCGGCGAGTGTTTTGTGTTTTGCTTCATCATCTCTGAGCACAATGGAAGAGAAATTTCATGTAGCTCTGTAATGCAGAGCCCTAAGCAGTGCACACGCACAGTGACTTATTTTCTCCAATCCCCATTATCACTGGATCCCATCCTCATCCGCACATTGTACACACTCACTGTAGGACTCGCGGTAGCCTGATGGATGGGCCTGCTTCAACTGGAGCAATGAAACAATTATTCCTGTGCTCCATCTCTGTCAGGATTCTTTTCAAACAGTTCACTGTTCGGAAAAGAAAAGGGCCCATAACTCAAACCAGTGCTCATTTGAATAACAGTTTATGCGTGTAGGTGTGTGCATTTTTTATACATCTTAGAGCACTCGGCTATGGAGTATTTAGTTCAGAAGTTCAAAGGCTGTGAATAAACATCAAGACAAACAACTGGAGAACACAAGTTCAGCAAATCACTAAAATTTTTGTTCGCTTCTGGAGCAGGATGTGTGTTGGCGGGACCGAAACCATCTTGGCACTGCTACAGTAATGTGAGATGCAAGACGATAACACCAGAGCAAGTCAAACTATCGAAGTATCTTCAAGAAGATCTCATTACAGAGACTGAGCATAGCTTTTCGTTGACAGATTCACAGCATATATTACTTTAATTCACTCATTTAGAAACATTATATACAATGCATCAACGTTTAATGCTGTAGGTACTCCTCTGGCATCATTCCGGGATGCACAGGGCTCTATAGTCAAGTCATCAAGAAAGTGTATAACATCTGGTTAGACTTTCAAAATAAAGTTTGAACAGTTAATGTACGACAACTGTACTTTGGTTGGGTTTAGGAAAAAATTACAATGATGATGGAAGACCGTGTAGACCGTACTCTTTAGAATATTATTGACTCAGCACTTTCCACAATGAGTAAGCACTTGGTGAAGATGGCAAGAAAGAATGTGACCAGTTGTCGGAAGTAAAAGAAGTCAGTGCTTGCGTTTTGCTTCACAAAAGGGCTTTTCACTCCTGTGTGGTTTGACACATCCGCTCCAGCCTCCCCTGGGCTTTCTTTATCAACGACACATCAAACCATTAAGCTATACGACTACATCCAGAAATCATACTACAGCGTCATATCTTCAGGGGTAGAGCCACTGACCAACTGGCATTATTTGACAAGTTGGGAGGAAGAACTGACACAGACACAAATTCTTGCCAATGGTACAAAAATTTGCTTTGCATGTTTTCAGTTTTGTCAAGACATTTACTTCCTAAATGGCTTCCTGCTATTTATTTTTAGCTTGATTGTGTTGTGGATATGCTGGAAAACTCAAGCTGTCTGCTTTTCAACTTTTACTGCAGCCATCTGCTTTGGGTCACGGCCAGATTCTATTCTGTTCTATCTGTTTAACTTTACAAAAGGAGTAATGGGTTTTAATGGAGACAAGACAGATGCTCTTTGTTCTAAAAATCTGCATAAATACAATAAGCTTGTTGACCAACTGCCTCTTAGATTTATTTCACTTTATTTTGGCAAAAACTGCAGTTTATATCTGTGACTGGAATTAAAGTTCATCTGTGCCAGACTGTTAATGTAAGAAGGATTACATAAGAGCCACAGACTGGGAACGAGTCTTACTTATGAGACTAAGGCTTTTCTTTTAGAAAATTATGGAGGTGGAGGTGTTGTATCAGAAACTAGTTAAAACTTTGGACATTAAGTCTGTGTACCAAAATGTATCCGTTTGTCTGTGCAACAAATTATGGACACAGCTTCTTACTGATAGTGGATGTAAGGGAAAGGAGGGTAAAGAAGGGGAAGAATATAGACCAGTATGTGACTTTACTTGCCCTCTAGGTGAAAAAAAAAAACAAACTAAACTAAAAGTGACTTCACCGAGTCAACGCGTTGAATATCTGCTGATATAAAGCATTTTTTTGCTGCCACTTCCTTTCAGATTATTCCAAAAAGCAGAGAGCAGCATTTTATTCAAACAATGTCACTGTGGGTTCATATGTACGCTTCCACGCTCCCCGCATAATTAACTTTGGAGCCAGTTGCCTGTTACCATGGAAGTGTTATTTGTTAATTATGAATTATTGGTCAGGTATTATGGTCAGTGCAACATCGTTACTGCAGAATTAATGAACGTACTTAAAACCAAAAGGTAATTAGTGAGTTGGAGGAGAAGAAAAAGGGGGGGTCTGAGTGAGAGAAATAAGTAAACAGAAGAACGAGAAGAGGAAGTGTGGTCTTATTTCATGGCTACACTACAGATGCACAAAACTGGCTGTTTTTTTTTTAACCAAAATGAACAAAAAAAACACATGATGTGCCTGCAGGCAAAAGTAGTTTCAGTGAATGCTTCCGAATTTGAACTTTCTTCAATGAATGTTCTGTATTTTATGGTGCTGTTAGACCGCCTCATACAGGTGTATGCCTCCCTTGTGTACAACATGTCAGACAGCCAACAGTTTAGTGACCGCAGAGAAAATGTTGTTTTTGAAAGACTTAAACACCGGCTAATATGGACCGAAGCACAATATTTTGTTACATGAAATCACGTTGCAGATTTTGGAAATTATTACATCTATCTTCTATCAAACAACTTTGACTTTTGGACTTCACAACACTGTGGAGTTATTCAATTCAATAGCGCCATATCATCATATAAAAGTTATCGCATGGCACAGGTACAGGTCTAGACCGTACTCTTTATAACATTAGAGACCCAGCAAATTCCATCAGGAGCAAGCACCATGATGCAGACGTTAATGCTCCCAGGCAAGCACCATGGTCACCTCCTCCATCAGCTGTGCAGAGAGTTAGTAACGTGAAATTCACAGATTTAGGAGTTAAGTCACTTCACTACAAGACTGAACTAGCAAGGCAGGTTTATGTTCACAGGTGTGGTATTGATCCGGTTTGGTGGAAGTCCATGATCTTTAACGTCGGCTGGTACTATATATCAAACAGTATAACAATACATCAAACAATATATCATCTCTGTTGCTAGGTTAGGTCGTTACTAAGGCTGGGGCAGTAAACTGCGTTCCATCTCATGGAGTCTACTGACGTGACTGATTGGCACTTCATTGACGCTCACTGACCGCACCACTGCCATACCAGTAAAGCACACCCTTGAACGTAATATTGCTTAATTGGTCACTGCTGATGGTGCTCATGTTAACTAATGTATGTATTATGTAAAGATTTATAAACATACCATTATATTATATTATATTATAGTATGGTATATATATATATATATATATATATATATATATATATATATATATATATATAAATTTAGCCTCACATTATAAATAAGCAATACTTATTTTTGACTGTCAAGTGTGTGTTGTATAAGCAGGATAATTGAGTCCAACTCGGAGAGGATTATCCCTGATTTACAATAATGCACTCGTACCTCGGCTTTAATCGCTCATATTAATTCATGAGCTGCCCGCAAATTTCCCTGTGAAACCACAGAAAAGCAGTAACAAGCCCAGTAAACTCATGAAAATCACCAGTTTGCTTCATTAACTTTTTTTTCTCCCCCCATCTCTGTTCACACGTTCTCATGAATAATTCCGCATTCGTTTGAGATCTGACTGAAATGAAAATGAAATACAGCTCCTGACGAGGACACGTGTCAGTGACGCACACAATAAACACTTTAAAGGGGCACTGCTGTGATTTAGTTTGAAGTCTTATGAGTTGCAGATTACAGGACAAATGGTAAAAATCGATGGATGGCGAGGCTGATATTTTCTGTCTTTTAATCCCATGACAGACAGTAGATCTAGATGGTAACACAGGCTTCATGTTAAATATTTTCAGTTTCAAGCCCGATCTAGGATAACCCTGATGACATCACAAAATGATTATAACTTGCTGTGGCCATTTAAAGGGCAGGGTTGGATTTTAGTTCAGTTAAAACAATACTCACACGTCGCGCTGAGACACTTATGGGTCGCTGTAATCGTTCCTCCTCTCCATACTGGCCTTAAAGAGATGTGCCAAGACTACGTACACTGTAGAGAAACAGGAGACAGAAATCACAATTCTTATTAGAGCATAACAATGTACACATGGCATGCAAATATGAATATCTGGATTCTGTAGCTGAGGTGGTTAAAGCACCTGTGTGCATCCCGTAGATAGAGAACGTATACGATAATTAAAGGGAGATATGAACAGACAGAGACTTAATGCGTATTTCCTTCTAATCCATCACATGTTCATGTGACATCTATCATAATTTAGTAGCTTCAAACTTTACTGATCACTACTTGGAACTTGCAGCAGATGAGATGATAAATAATGAAGGGAAATTATGCTGCAGCTGTGAAGAGAGGCGGGAAATCAAAGACGAACATAACAGTATATGATATAAACATGATTCAGATGTACAGTTATATGTACAGTGTGAACCAAAGTATATTTACTTAAACATACATTATGTAAAGTATAAATATAATAACACAAAATAAGAAACTGATGCATATATATATATATATATATATATTTTTCTAAATAAATATAAATATCTATATTTTAGATTGTGCAAATAAATGTCATATTCAAATAGAATAAGGTCATGCAGGAAGTGATGAGGCACATGGATATCTAAACAAACACACCAAAGGTTCAAACTTTCCAAAACAGGGAAAACATTTATTGTAATTTATTTGTTCATGCAACAACTCAAAGTTAAAAAAAAAAATAATAATAATAATAATAATAATAATAATAATAAATAAACAGGCAACCAGCTCTGTGTAACAGAACATCATTTTGCCTCAAGCAATACTTTCTCACTCTGATGGTTAAAATAAAAAAGGTTTTCATCGCATACATACTGATACTGTTGTGTGAATATGACTATAATATGAATATTTGTGTCCAACCTAAACGATAAAATACTGTGTGTGTCACTGCCCTCCAACTGTGACAAGTTATTCATTAGATTGCTGTTTGAACTGCCACCGCTATGTATGAAGCTTGAGTCAGGAGGCTGTTAGTTTAGCTTAGCTTAGCATACAGATTTTAATGTCTCAGGCAAGAAATAGGTACAGCACACTCCCCACATATTTTGTATGGATTAATATAAGATAAACAGTGAGTTGTATGGATACTAACAGAAGGAATCATCAGTGATGGTCAGCGAGATGTTAGGATGTCTTTCTTTCTGGTGCTGTAAATATTGGGGCATGTACAGGGTTTGGGTGTGGCCAACGATAACTCTCAAAGCCAACAGCAAACTAAAGCACAGTGCGGTTAGATGAACAAAATACACCATGCTCAACCACAAACAGGGGATAAGTTTAGAGGTCATTTAAACACAAATAAAGCTCAAAAGGAAGAGCCAACTATGGTGTCACATAAAGCAAACACAGGAAGACTTTATCACACCTAATTAATCATTAAATACCTCGTGCGGCGCATTTTGCCCTGGCTCTGCTTAGCGCGAATATTATCAAAGTCTAATGTGTTGGTCTGTTTGATCTCCACTGCCATGAGAGAAAGTGCCTTGAGGCATTTCTGTATCATACTAATCTTCAGTTATTATTATTTTTTTTTTAATTCTGGACAAGAGTCATTTCATCTAGTCTATATACATGTACATCATTTTTTATCTGCCTCAAATATGCAAATACACAAAACTTTATGTGGTAATAAGATATCTTTGTGAACTGTGGCAAGTATTTTTGACTTGAACCCTGCTTTTTCGTTCGATTGTTTCCTGCTTGACCGCTGCCATTCTGACATGGATCCACCGGTCAGCTGACCACTCAAAGCACTTTTCCAACGCTTTGTCACTCACACATCCAAAAACCTGATGGCACAAGATGCCATACAAACACCAACAGCACAGCCATCGGGAGCAATCTGTGGTTCAGTATCTTTGCAAAGGACCCTCCAATAGGAGCAAGTAAGTAAATCGGTGACCCTCCCGTTATGAGACGCCCCACGGTATGGAGAAAGCTCTTGATTGAGGCACCCCTGCTTGCTATGTTCATGGATGAACTGGATTGGTATCAGCTCTTTGTCAATGTCATTATATAATTCAGCAATGCATCTAAAAGTTTCTCTCATTAGTCACACCGCGCTGCTGACTCAGCCTCATGTTACTGGGGGAAAAAAATGATCGAAGCAGTGAGGTGTACCCCTTTTAAATCTGTTAAAAAACTTAATATCAGCAGATACAGTTCAGGCAAGAAGAATAAGCTGGATCTTGAAAAATGAAATGAAAAATTAAGATGAAGTTGCTCTTTATGAGTTCTTCCATGATCACTATGAAACTACTGAAGGGTTGTTTTGGCATACTGTAACTCAATTAGAACCGATCACTTAGTAATGAGAAAATTGATTTATGTGTGTCCTAGGGGGCTTATTTGGACAAAACAGCATTGCTATCCAAAATTATAAGTCTGTATAATTAATGAATAATAATGAACTCATTTAGTTTTTCAGTGGAACACTTGATGCAGAAAAAAAAATGCATGAAGGGAGATTTTCTCTGGCTGCACTGAGGTAGGACAGATGATTGTAGCGCACAGAGAAATTCTGTGAAAAGGCGCAGAGACAAAGAATAACAGGAGGGCAGCCTGTTAAAACGAAACTCTTGGCACCTTGCATGAAAATGCTGCGTGGTCATTTCTTAGCTCTAATCCCGTTAACGGAAGGAACCCACTTCCATTATAGGGACATTATCAGTCTCTCCTCACATATGGTAAAGGCAAAAAAAAAAAAGTGCAGAAACAAGATTTCTATTCATCAGTCCACTAACACAAACAGCCACCTCTCTCTGCCTCGACGGTGTTGTTTTGTGGAGACAAACTGGACGGAGAGAGCAGCTATTCCGATTTACTGGATCTCCAGGAAGCGAGTAATAGCTGAGGTTGGCTGAGCAGGTCGAGAACAATCCCATGGACAGTTACTGTCGCAAACAATTTGGAGACTTTTGCCATCGTTTTGACGGTCTACTCCATCATATTGGATTTCAAATAAAAAAACAAAACAAAAAAAACAATTACAACTTTGTTAAAAGTACTGACTCAGTTTTAAAATGTGGGTCCACATCCCTATTGGGCAAACAGTGTCAGACTTATAGATCTTTTTAAACATAGTGCCCCAATTTTAGGACAATGTGGCAAGGCAATAAAGCTCAACAGAGCCAAAATAACACTTCATGCCAAACAGAGCAATGTCCCCTTAGATAACCCGAAGCACAGGGATTGATATTCTTGCAATTTACCACCACTTGACCAGTTGTACACATCTATGTGTTATGATTATAATTAGCGAGTCAACTTTGCTAACAGCCAATCATCAAGCAATTTTTCAGCTACTACTTTATTTTCTTGGACCTTACTTGGTTTATGGACTTTATTCTGCTTGTTTGGATTTATTTTATTATTATTTTTTTTTTGCCTGACAATCCATAAGCTTTTGTACATTTGCAATTAAAACGTGGTCCCGCTCCACTTCAGACGCTGAGTCTGCATTTGGATGCTTCTCTTTTGTTCCCTGTTTTCTCTGCTGTAACTGTGATGAGGTAATGCTTTACAACACTAAGTCACAAAAAAATCAAATATTATAATGTTGCTTTAAAAGCCATCAGATGGGTTATGGGCACTTCTGATGGGCACTTCTGCTGGTGAAGTGTGGCATACTCTTTGTTTGTTTAAGGTCAGTCATTTTTGATGTCCAGCAACTTTAGCTAACATTCGCCACCAGAAGCTACTGGTCATACCCTAACAAGTAAGGCTGTAGCAGCAAAACCCTTCTGAATCGCTTTCGACATCAACTTTTTAAATTTGAGAGTAGATGACTCTCATATCTATATGTCTGTGCTATAAGGTAATGATTCCGCATAAAACCTGCTGGATAAACCAGTGATAGGGAAGCAGAAGTGTCAGTCTGGAGCCATGTGACTCTTGTTAGTTAAAATGGAGAGCAGAGCTGGGGCTGAGATGAATAATTAAGCAGCAGAACCTCACCTTGGAAAAACAACCGAAGCTCGCTGTTTAATTATAAAATAAACTCCCTCTTTCCTGTCTGCTAAACCACACAGATTCATCCAGCAGTTTCATCCAACAAGCCACCGCTGCTAAAAACGCTACACCTCTCTGTCAAAATGTTGTTGTCGCTGGAATGGAAGATGGGAATGCAAAATGGGTTGTCAAACTTGAACATAATAGCTTGGGTGCTGTAATGTATTGCAGAGCCATCTAATCATCAGTAACTTTCGTACATCGGAAACTAAAAATGGCTGCTAAGTGGTGCAATTTATTCAGTCTTGTCACATTCAATTGACCACTTTTCACATTTTGCAGTTCTTGTCATAGTCTTAATGTTGGTAATTGCTTCTACAATGAGGGTGTGGATTTGCAAGCTAAAGAGGCAACAGACACCTGGCTCCTCACCTCAAATTCTGAAAAAAAAAAAATCTTTCAAACATCCATCAATCTACACACAGCTTTTCAAGGTAAATGTCTGTTTACCCCAAGAGGAATGATTCACCCATGTGCTTTATAAAGAAGCGCTGACAGCAGACCTCCTGTGATGAGCCAACTTATTGGAAACACTCGAATACAAGACCAAATGAAGTTACCGGTTCACAGTGAATGACGTCTGACGCTCGTCCCGGAATTAATTTGAAGGAGCAAGGTGCTGTAAGATGGAAAACACACCACACACACAACAAAACAAATGACAGTACAAGTTATGAAGACAACTCCCAGAAGAAGACTTGAAGTGGCTGGAGTTACTTTACTTTATACAGACAGACAGCAGTGGTTGGGCAACGTAGATAATGAATGAAGAGAAGGAGCGCTAGTCGTGAGAAAGCGGTCAATCAGAGAAGTAAAGCATTGTTTTTTTTCCTCATTGTTCCAGAGCTGCAACACCTAATTTGCTCTGAATACGACCTTATGAAATGACTACGGTGTTGGTTAAAAGAAACCACCATTGTCGCGCCACTTTCTTCTTTGCTCTCGACAGGTAACAGTTATAATTATTGCATCCATTAACTTGAAAGTTAATGAAATAATAACAATGTTGCAATTTTGTTAGAGTGCCTGATTTTTTCTTGAGAGCATAGTCAAAAAACACCAAGAATCAATTATAATATTTTTATTTGGGTAAACTAAACTAATCAGCTCTGTTCAGAGCCAGCTTCATTTATTTATTTATTTTTAAATTTCTTTTATTAGAGAAAAAAAAAAAAAACAAGACAACAAGAGAACTGGTCCAGAGCCATCAGACCAGATTTCAGGTTGCCATTAACAACTCTCAACAGTGCTTTAACAAGTAGTGTTAATGGATTGGCATGATCCAAATAATGGAAAGTTGGCTGTTAAAGTTACTAATCACTGATGAGTAAAATGTGATTTTACTCGTCACATTTTTAACATAAAAACATTTTTTGAGCTACAATAGACATAATTAATGTTTTTGAAGCACAAGGTAGTAGGATTTGTTAAAGCACTTTAAAAACAAGATGAATAGTGTAAATTAGCTGGTGTTGAAGGTGTAGGTGTGTTTCCTTCCTTATTTTGATTCCCTTCAGATTGTTGGCCTGGAGTTGAACGTTCAAGTAAATGTAATTTGTATTGTTCAGAGGGACGGAAACTATACTGATACTTTTATGTCAATGTCCAATCAGTAAATATCATCACATTAAGCAATACATTCCTAAGTGCATGTATATTGGCCCCCAAAATAGCTGCATGAGATGAGATGAGATGAGATACGTTAATGATCCCGCATCACAGTGGCTCATATACACAAGGTTGATAAGAAATTACTCACAAGTTAGATATATATTGAAAACAAGTCAAGCTGAAGAAAGTTGTGAAGTCATGCTGCTTCTCCTTCTTAAATGGTGGATAAGAGGTAACAAGATAGGCCCGTCACCTTTAACATATATTACCAATGACAGGTACTTTAGCAAAGTGGCCGCATTGAAAAAAAAATTTGGAACTGCACTTGAGTTAGACAAAAGTCCATTTTTCATTCATATTCCACTAGAGATGCTAAAAACAAATATGCCCTATGTTATTACTTCACAGCAGTGACAAAGTAAATTTGGTATTCAACCCAAGCACAACAGAGGATGTCTGAATAGGAGAGCTGATAACAGTATACGGGTTCTGTTAAGGGTTTTTTTGTTGTTTTTTTTCCTCCTTCTCTTCTCTGTCTGTGTTTAATGCAATTTATTTTCATAATTTATCAATGGTACTTTTTTGTTTTTTTATTTTCCAGTCTGCTATACAATAAATGTAATAAATCAATCTGAACTTTAAAGCTTGAGAAGAAAAAGAAATATGTACATGTCAGCTTCTCTATGTATATTATTATTAATAAGCGTCACCTTGAATCCACTTTCACCTGCAGTGGACGCCCTCCTCCCTAAAAATAAATGTCCTGACTTATTTAAAGGTATAATGTGGGCACAAATCAAGGAAGGTTAGACTGAACTTTCCGAGCACCCATATGAACTGAATTGTACTCATATGAACTTGTGGGGTATTTTGAAGGAAACTCCTGAATGGAATTG
The DNA here is from genome assembly GCA_023373845.1 of Nibea coibor. Lineage (NCBI taxonomy): Eukaryota > Metazoa > Chordata > Actinopteri > Sciaenidae > Nibea > Nibea coibor. The sequence continues at coordinate 12,988,565 of CM041733.1, forward strand.
TGGATGGAGTTGATTCTCAAATATTTTCTGAAAAACTATGACAACATCTTCGGTAAACATAGTTATTCTATATTGAAAGACCAGTACCTTTGGAAATGATGCATATTTTAGAGCCGTTCAGAGATAAACTTCAGGTAATGAGCCTTTGTAATGATTGGAACAACACAAGGTCCTGCTTTGCTGTCAAAGCCAGCCTCAAGGTTACCTAAATGTTAAGATATGTAAATGATATTAAGAGACAGGAACTTGGAACAAAAGCCTTGATAAATAATCCTTGTGTAAAATGCAAATATCTTCCCTCTGGAAAAAGACCAACTGCTTTGCCTCGGCCACTCCCCCACCAAACTCCAAACGGGCCAAGGGCAGCAAAACCAAGTCTCAGGAATCTGTGAAACTTCTCCTCAAACATATGATTCAAGCTGGTTGAGAAAAAGCATCTTGCAGAAAACCAACCAATTATATACTCAGTCCGTACTGCTCATCATAAATGACCAGTGTAATGTACTTTGATTCTCCTAACTCGTGATGGATTTGTGTCCATATTTACTTTTGGAATTATTTTGTTTCCCTGTTTGCGACCATTGGAATTAGGCAACAAATCGACATGGCTAGGCTTAACGTTAAAAAAAGTATACTACATAAGTATGCTAGCGTGATGCTAGTCACATTGGAACATAACTTAATGAGTCACTGTGCACTACGCCATGTGACACGGATGGGTTGCATGAGTAGATGTTGGTGTTGTTGGTGTTGTGTGACATACCCCAAAATATTGTCTGTATTAAAGTAATTTTAAAAGGGCAGTGAAATTCCTGCTGGGCGTGAATGCTGTATAAGCTCAGCGGGGAGTTGTATACGCCCGTAATTGGGGACTGCATATTTGTGTGTGTGTGTGTGTGTTGAGGGTGGTGGTGGGGGGTTAGTGGTCCAACACCACAAGCGGCATTCAAAACATCTGTCAAAAGGATAAACCTCTGTCACTGCCTGCTGTGCGGTTAATAAAGTCAAACTGTGACTAAATGAGATTTACCTTCCCTTTCTTCTCCATAACAACCTGCCACCAACTGCATTGTAGCACTTCAAAGTCAGTGAACATGAGGATACTGTACACGGTGACTAAGAAACAGAAGACAACAGATAAGCAGATGGAATTAAAGGAGCTGGATGGAAAGAGAGATAAAGAAATCATCATATATAATATATCGATGTTTTCCTGAAATCTCAATTGACACTAGGGGAAGCAAAGATTTTAAAATATTACACGATGCGAGTCTTTTTTTGTTTACCACTGCATCACTAGAGAAAAAGAAAAGGAGCAAAAAGAAATAACCGGGACGAGATAGTGAGGAGTGAACACAGGAAAGAAAAATGAGAGGGAAGGAGAGTGAAAATGGAAGGAGACAGGACAGCGTTTGGAAAAAAAATAAGGACACAGAAGGAGTGAGACGTGGTGGAGCGAGGCGGGTCTTTATTTACACTGTAGGATTTATGGCGTCCCGCGTATGCTGTGTGGCATGGGAGCCATCGCCTCCTGGCCGGAGGAAGCAACATCATTTCAAGCTCGAGTGCCCGCTGTGCCGTCAAGTGTCCTGCCAAAAAGCGCACGGCTGCAGAATACCAACAAAATCCACTGACCTTTTCCCCAACAACCGCTGTGTTCATCTGAGTCACAGCACAGAAAGGGCCCTCTCTCTGGTTACACTGGAGCCTCTGTCTCCCTGCTGACTCCGAGCGCTCACGGCAGACACGGCTCTCCCGTCACATCTGAGCATGTTACCGTCAAAAAAGAGGTTCGCGGTACACTACTGGTCTCCGAGGAAGAGATGAACGTGTTTGTTTTTCTTCCCTGAAAGTCACATGCGGTGGATGAAAGGAGCTGCGCTGCCTCCGCCGCGTTACGCTTTCATCGATGTGAAATAAATGTGACACTTTACCTTCATCCCGGAATGCTTTAAACTCCAATGATTCAGTGTGATAAATACTTCTTTGTGATTCTGTATACGGTTTTTATTGTTACATTTTGTAATAATAATCAGCAGAGGGTGTTTTTTCTACATATTTTGTGGGGCTTTTATGCCTGCCAAAGATATTGAGGAAACTGGAGAGAAAGAGGGGAGTAAAGGGCTGCAGGTTGGAACTGAACCTAGACCTCAAGACCCTGAAGACCCTGACACATGAGCAGTGGTAAAACTGTAACACTGTGCCATTGTTTTCCTATGTCGAAGGTCGTGATGCCCAACTAGATGAAGCACTACCCTCGTCAGTGCGCACTCCTCAAAAATCGCCACCAATGGTTGCACTCAAGTTTCAGTTATTTCAACTGTGAGCCCCAGTAGAGGTTTATTGACATAGAGTATGGAAATGTTTAGAAGGTAGCTGAACAAGACGTGAACTCAGCATCGCCTTACATTCAGCATTCTTGCGGTAGTAGTGGCCAATATTCCCTGTCCTTAGCCGCTAAACGCGCCACTAGCTAGTGGCTAACTGCCTGTCTGCTTGTCGGTAATGGGCACGTGACAACAGGTGGAACACAAACGAAATCTTCATCTCTTTCCATTTCATTCTCCTACTACACGAGGAATGCAGCCATCATTAACGTTATCAGTTACACCTGTGGCTGACGAGTCGAAATGTCCAACATTAGAGGGGTCAATTAACGCGATTAGGCTAAACTCAGGTTTGATGGATGCGCAGATTTGTGGGATAATGAGGTTGGCAGCGGCTCTATAATTGTTCCAGCATAGTCAATAACATCGCATCTGACATGTATCTGTGCTTCCCTCTCTTTATCTTCCTACCACACCTTCCCCCTCTGCTATCAAGGAAGCAGGTAGCTATTCCTAATAAAAGACCAAGACTAATTTATCATGCATGATACATTCAGATTTCTGGTAATACAATGCATTTTTTCCCCTTCACAATGCCAAACGAATGTAATTCAGCTGTAAGACTGACATCTCTTTAGACTATTAAAGACGTCCTCAAAGTAAATTGATCGGGAAAAAAAACCCTGTAGATTGCTGGTTAAGGTGAAGTCTTTCATGGTTTAGAGAAAAGTAGATTGATGCCAAAATTACTGGGGCAGTAATGTTCCATCAGCTGTAAGACTTAGACAAGTTTAAACTAGTTGGCAGAGCTGGATCTGCTGTAAAAGTTTTTATGGTAATGAGCGGTGTTAGGACAATGACTGCTATCAGTTTTAATACTATGTGCAGAGTGTTCCTGTTATTCTGTCTGCCCAAGCAGTGACAGCATGCGACGTAGCACAGCTCCACAAAAAGCGGCCTCGAAAAGAACTCTTCTTCCCTGACTCACAAGAAAAAAAAAAAAAAAAAAAGAAACAATCTTTACAAGGGCAGTATTTATTGCAGAATCTCTGGGTCGCATTATGCGTGTTCGCCTATGCACCCCTGCTTACAAGAAGAGGAAATATCTGCTCAGTTCATTTGTGTTCGTTTTATGCTCCTGCCTTTCTGCTCTTTATGCTCAAAGAACATTGTTTGCATTTTAATGAAACATTTGTACTGGAAAAGAACTGGAGAAAAAAGGAGACACGCACTCCTTCACCACCCCCGTGCAGCCAGCGACCTGTATGCTTTGAATTTCAAGGGAACATTGAGCCAATTGATTAGATAAGTGGTCCACGGCTACTGCACCTGGACCGCCTGCATCCTCTGCACCGCGTTTGCTCAGCTGATAGCTGCCTGGATGTGTCTGTTGAGGTCTGATTTTTCTTTTTAACCAGCTCTTTCTGTCATTCTTTCTGCGTGCGGTGCACAGTATGTGCATCAATTATGATTTATCCACGAGTTTTAGAGCACCCATCACAAGCCAGCCAACTGATGGTTTATGTATTGCTATGATTAGATGACACGAGTGGTAGTTAGAGTAGTTTCTAAAAGGTCATAGTTTATGAGCAAATCAACCGTGTTTACAGGAAGGCAGTAATAGTCGTCATTAGGAAGATAGCAATCTAATATTACCTAATTATCTAATCAAAATCAATTAGATGTGTCAGTGGCAAAGATCAGTTTCCTCCTTAAATGGTTGAATTAGAGAACGGCACATAAATCAAGTCTATATTGTGGAGATATGCCACGTAAATCAACGGTTACCGGCATTTTTTGAATAAAATAATTGTCAGTATTCCAAATAGGAAGGACAAATGATCTTTGAAAGCACTTTAAAAAACATTTGGAAATAAAGAATAAAAGAATCAAAGTTGACTATAAATAAAAAAGGGGCATAAAAACAGCAGTTATCATGTTTTCAAACTGGATTAGTCCTCAAGGGGAGGTTTCAAACTTTACTTCAGTTTGAAGGTCACTGTTCAGTGCTTTGTTGTGAGCGCTCAACAATAGTGATTTAGTTTCACAGTTTTTCCTTTCTTGTTTTATGTGATAATGGTTGTATTTTTTGACACACAGTTTTAAAGGGCTTGTTATGCAACGTTGGAACAAATGTTTTAACTCTGCTTCATCGATCCTACGATCGGCCTTTTGTTTATATGATCCATCCTCATATCGAAATAACTGAACGTTGATTGCCAAAGACTCCCAAAACACATATACGACCTTCGAAGGGTAACAGAAACGGGTTGTCATGTTGAAGACTGTCAGTCAGTCTCCTCACTGACTGGTCTTACGGTATTTGCTATATCATGAGTTAAACTGATACTGTTTCATAATCAATTAAAATGCCTTGTAGCAGTCCTGCTTGTAAACACTTGATGTCGCATTCAAATTATTTCAAGGATACATCTTAAAGTGCCAAATACAGGTTGCTGCATACAGAAAGGTTTAAACATTCAGTCCCGAAGCGTCCTGAAGGAAGGACGGACCGACTGTCCGTCCTAAAGATGCAGGAGAAGGTTGTAGAGTAACAGTTGCTCCAAGCGCTAATATAATCACCATGTGCCTGTCCTCACGCTCCATCTGACCGCAGGCCTTGTGTGACCGACGTCTAATAAAACACATGGCAGTGGCCGGCCAACGCCTCTGCAGAAGCATCCTTATTCTGCTCCATCAACATCCCCACCACCACCATCAAGGACGTCCATCCCTGCACAGTGGTTCAAAGTTGTCTGAAAGTCACGCCCAGAAAGAGAGAGTGTTTGGGACTAAGAGGGGAGTTAAGAGGCCGTGATAACAGCATTAAACGCCTCGCCACCACCACCACCAGCACCAACCTGCCTCACCCAGGCGTGCACAACCCTGCAGCCGAGTGCAGAGGCTCTGGGCTGGGGAAGAAGGGCACAGAACCCCTGGGAAGGAAGACTGGCAGGGGTTGCCGGTGCAGGCGGTAAACCAGAGAGCTTGTCTCTGTGCTGCGAGAAGTGACCGAGATTAATGCCAGCACCCACGGGTGAGCGAGCCCATGGTGGTTGACGTTCTCGCAGTGATGCCAGCCCTGCTGCGAGCTTGCCGAAGACGAGCTCTGTTGTCCTTGAAACAAATGATTATTCAGCGGGTTGCTCCACACTGATGAGAGAACGAGACAGACCATCTAATAGAGACTAACAATCATCGCTTGCTCAATTTTAGGCCCATAATTCATGCAAATGTGCCAGGGGAATGTCCCTTTGTCGAATTCCTTCCTTTCGCTTCCAGCTTTCGCAGTCTTATAGTTTTTTTGCAGATTGACTTTGCGTTTGACTTTGCTTGCTCCCACCCTCCCCCCTTGCTCTTGATTGTGTTTTGATGAATTAGGTCTTGTTATATAATTTCACTTTTTATTTATTTGTCTCTTAGTGTGCCAGCTTGCTTGTTCATTTGTGCGGGGGTAGGAGGACGGGGTGGGGTGGGGTAGGGGGGGGTGTGCAAGCTGAATTGACAAGCAGCTCTAAGTGGAATTCCTGATAGAAATTAGCGAGAAAGAGGACAGAGAGCTCTGCTGATGGGGAGAGAAGTAGATTAAGTGGTTGTAGGGAGGGGAGAGGAAAATAAAGAGACAGTCTGGGAAATTGGGAAGAGAATGAAGAAAGAAAAAGGAGGAGGGGGTGCGCTTCTAGCTGCAAATGAGTGGATAGACTGTGAAGGAAAGAAAAATCCTTCTCGGCTTGCTCATTTTCTTGCCAGTCGCAGTGAAAGTTCCTCCTGTCAATTTCGCTCTGAATCCTCATGCAAAATAGAGCTGATAGAGCTGTGAAATGAAATGAAGAAATAAATAATACAAGTGAATATCGGTCTGTGTGACACCAGAGTGCAGAACATAGCGAGGGACTAATTCATACTGCAGGTCTACTCTGGGAAATTTAAACTCTTTCAAAGTTTCTAATAAACGAACACAGTGGTCCAGCCCACCCCGAAGTTACCTCTCACAGCCGAGTCTGTTCACGCATACTGAAGCGACACGGCCAAGCAGAGAGCGAGAGAGGAGCTGAGAGAGAGAGTGGAGAGGAACAGGAGACGGGGCATGAGGAGAAAATTATTAAGAAGTGGATGCGAGAGAGTGGCGAGAAAGAGGAGGAGGAGCCCAGTAAAAAGAGGTGAAGTAGAACGCCGTCTTAGACGATGAGAAGGAGTGGAGGGGAAGAAAGGAGGAGAGAGGCAAGATGGAGGAGGAAAATGAAGGAAGAAAGGCAGAGTCTGTGCAGAAAGAGAGCTGCCCCCTCCAGACAAAAGTCACATTGTCATGTCTGCAAACAGCCAAAGTCAGAAGATTACTTTTTTCCTGCCTTATGCTGCAGAGGCAGAAAGTGTTCGCTCTCAGTCGGCGGAGCAGATATAATACGCTCTACCTGCTCAAATTTAAATGCATAATCCACGGATTACACCAGCTCAGTAATGAAATATGGCCAGTTTCAGCTGTTTCTACATTACTTTAAGCCTGGAGTCAAATATGATGTTTTTTTGGCTGTCAGTTATCAACCTTGAACTCACGCAGATGTATTCAGAGAACGGGATACCAAGTCACTTTATTCGTTCATTTGAAAGTTGGTCACGTTTCGAACATTTCCGAAAAAAGTTCTTCGGGGTTTGTGTTTTCCGGCTCTCATGAGCATGCTTGAATCTTTTTCATCTTGCGGTAGTGATGTCTACACATACAACGGTCATGTTGTGATTTCGTCTGTGGTGACTACATCAAATCCTGGCAGCTTGTGAACTCTTTACTTTTTACCAGAAACGCTAAAAACTTTAGGTCTGTTAATTTTGGAAAAGCAGTCACCACTTCTTGTTTTCTGTTTTTGTGATAGACCCATTTGGGGCTTGTGGAGACTGACTTACTTTTGGAGCCAACCTCAAGTTGCCATTTGGAAGTGTAGTTTTTGGCACTTCCATATTGGCTTCACTTCATTAAAATGGAAGCTGTCACATCATGTATCCCTGCGACCCATAGGTGCTGTATTTCTTTACACAGGTGTGAATACAGATACAAACTGAAGAGTACACTGAGAGAAATTCAAGAGTCCTCCACGACACTTATCGAGATATAGAACCAATCTGAAGGCTGAGTCTTATGCTTGTATAATGTTGCACAGCCAGACTTCCATCTCATCTCAGATTCAAGCAGACTTGGAAAAAAATAAATAAATATGGAAGTCCTCAGGCAGGTCTGTCTGAATTTCTCCAGATGGCTAGGAACTTTGTTGCAGATATAAGAGTTCGGTTTCACAGTATGAAAACTTGAAACCGCTGTGTAACTTTTAAAAAAAAAACTGTTTGCAGCTGTAATCCAGGAGAGCAGGAGGATGAATGCATTAACAAGGACCTGCACAATGGCTTCCACCGCATAACCTTGCCCCTGCAGTGATGTAGTGATTTCTATCCCCCTCAAAGGCAGTGGTGTAAGCCTGTGGATTTGTAAGGGTCCCAACCGAGTCTTAGCTGCTGGTCTTATAGGATTCCAGTGTACCGCTGTGGTCCTGCAAGGCAGCACGCCATTGCAAGCAGCCAGGTGCAATAATCCACTTTCAATGTGAGCCCATTGTGATAAAGCACATAAAAGCCCCTTTACAACGTGTCACCAAGGCAAAGCCTCTCTCGCTTCCATTTACACTCCCAGCAGAAAATGACACGGGGTCTGTGGATGTCGGTAAAATCACTCAGCGTTAAATCAGCATATTGTAACACCAAAGCACCCGAATACCGGAACATTCTTTGCCATACAACATCGTGGGCAGGAGAATAGAGCGGACTTGCTTAAGCTTGTGCACGGTATCAGTCTCTGTTGTACAGTTATGAATATCAGTGTCAGCCAAAGCAGGATTTGGATTTCAGTCACTTCAAGTATATATATATATATATATATATATATATATATATAATTTTTTTTGTAAAAGTGCAAAAGAAAAGGCCGACTTTGTTTCCTCAAGTCCGTCAATGTGAGAGGTTAACAGTTTTTTAAAGATGTACCTGCTTGTTCGTTTCATTCCATGAAAGCAGCTCTTGAGAAACTGCATAAGTGCGCGGCTGCTGTCCATGGTGCTGAAACTTTGAAAATACACTAACACAGTCTCTATTACAATATTTAGAAACTCACTCTTGTCCATAAAGTTGGGATAACCTTTTTGCCTCTTCTCATGAAATAATTGTGACAATGTGATTTATTCTTGATAAAGTGTATCTTCTCCAAACGTTATTGATAAATCTCTTCCAAACACATCACAGTGACAATTAAATAGGAATAAATAAGTAGAATGTGTCTGAAAACAAAACTGTTCCAACATTATGGGCAAGGTTGTATAATAAATATGACATAGAAGTAATATAATAATATATAGTATTTAATAACTGGTTACTCTAAACTCTCCTTAGGTGTGAATGTCAGCGTGAATGGTCTAATTTCTTCGTGTTGGCCTTGTGATGAACCGGCAACTTGTTCAAGGTGTACCCTGCCTATCACCAACTGTCGGCTGGGATTGGCTCCAGCCCCCCACGACCCTGATAAGGATGAGTAGACAGGAAAAAATAATATTTCGGGTACCCTGTTTCCATACGTGTGAGGGGCAAAATATTAGAAATATATTTTAATATGATGAACTCCAGTTCAACACAAGCCCACTACAGCCTCAGTAATATACATGTAAAGCAGAGTTATTACCTTTCTGACAGTGCCAACAAAAATTGAAAAATGATAAGCTTCGTGAAAATAGAATTTATGGCAGGGCTGTTGTATTGGATCACATTAGATTGTGAAGGTGTACCTAATGAAGTGATAAAGGATATATGTAAGGAACGACTAAACAGAATAATTTCATGTCAGTATACTGCCATTATAGTTAATAAGATAAAGATTATTATTGATGTTAATTATTGTACATTATAAAAGTAATATGCTTTCTGTACAAGAGAGTAGTCAGACTCACACTTTAAAAATACCATTTTTAAGTCCTTGTTGCTATGGGAAACAACAACAACAACGACAGCAGCAGCAGAAACAACCACCGAGGTAGCAACCTACATGCTGGAAAATGGCAGGTTACTGTAACCTTAACCTGGCTGCTAACTGTACAAATATAAACAAGCAAGCAGCGGTTAGCTTTTCTTTTATGGGTGAACAAAGGACTACGCTATGAATGAGTCTTTTTCCCCACATATGCCAGAACATCACGAGCAGTCGCACAGCAACTGTGGACAATAAGAGCAATCTATCACGAATGATAAAATGAAGCTAATACAAACAGAAAAAAAAAAATAATAATAATCCACTGTTGCTCTTAAATGCCGTTAATGAGCACTGCATAGCGGCTCCTAATACTCATACAAAGGAATCATGCACATCAAACTAAAATTGAACCACATGAGCTTAATGAGAAGCACAATTTGGTTCCGTGTTTGCTAAAATAAACTTCCTACAATGACATACTAATGGATTTTTCTTCTGTCTGCAGATCAGAGGATAGACAGATCACTCAATGTTGTGTTATGTTTGTTTCAATTTTATGCGCGCTGGATATGAATGTTGGAGCACAATGTTGACACTCTTCAATGGGCACGTCATCCTACAATAGTATGGATGAAAACAAAGCAATCCTCTATCCCTCGTCTATCACATCGAACATCCCGTCTCTCCTAAACCAAATATCAATATTCAACTGTCTAAAGTCCTGCTGTTTCTACACAAAATACCTTACACCGATAGCATATTACGGATGGATGTCATTTCAGTGTCTTTTAGCACCTACATGCTAGTGAATGATGAAGCTGCCTATGTGTAATGTGTTCCATTACATCGTGCTATTAAAGCAATCCAGCCTCCTGTGATCTACTTACATTTTTTGACATGCTATATTGAAGAGTGTCTCAAATAATAATTAGAGGTAACAGATGTTATAGTTAATGATTCATGAGATACATTATGTGTATGTTTGGTTTGTTAAATTGCACGCTGTGGTTAAACAAAAGTAGAATTCAAACTTCAACAGTAACACAACAACAAACTATGGATTCCAACATTAGCTCCAGGTGAAAACCATCTGAACACTGTAAACTTGATGTTGCTGATGAGCATCTGAATTAGCATCCACAAAAACCTAAGTATAAATAAACATTCAGAACTATTAAAAAATCTCGTTAAAAAACAGCTCATTCGCATTTCTCCAGACTATGTTGCCATCACGTTCCCTCAGGAGTGCAGGCACAGCTATAGGCACAATGTACTGCTGTAAACTGGGGAGCAGCAACATGTATTGTAGCCAACTAAAACAGTCAGAATCAGTCCAAGTGTATGCTTTATATGCTTTATTATTTATAAGCGTAATTAACAACAATTAATAGTGTTATGCTACATCTCAAAAACCTTAAGGATCACATAGCGGTCGCAATGTCTCTGCTAACATGGATAAAGATTAATGTATCTCTAATGAATGCTGAAGAATGCTTCTGGCTGTTTACAAATGTTTTCCATCCTTCTTTTGACTCCGAGTGAGCCATTTGTCACAAACCAATATGCCGAGGATTACTGAACGAGCACGCTGCTGATTTCAGGCAGGAAAAAAAAAAAACACAACTAAAAAAAAACAGGAGCAGCACATATTTGTGTGGTGCATGTGTGTGTAATAAATTTGAGGGAGATTGCATTGTCACAAACGGTATTGGATTCAAATACGCTTAGCACTATTAACATTAATATCCATCAGGTCCTAAATATATTTTCTTCCCCATGATACAGACCTATGGGGATTAAATTATTCATTATGCCTATTTGCAGACCGGAAGAGAAATGCTTCACTACAGAGGGGGAAAAAAATGGAGGGAAAGAATAGAAACCTAAAGTAGGGTAAAGGGTACGAAAAAACAACGCTTATTTGTTTCCAACATGACAAATATGCAGCTTAAGAAATGACTGATGAAACTCAAACCACATATTTTTCCCTCTCTACCAGCATAAGCACTAAATTTAGTAATGATGCAAAAGCCGTGTGATGTCTCAAAGTATTGACTTCATGCCTGGAGGGTACAAAGAGTTGCTGCAAACAAACCCCTCAACAATTGGCAGCATCTGAATGATGGTCAAGGTTCTACATACATGAACTCATTCTTCAACCTTGTCACATAAACAGGTTCAGGTAATGCGTGTTTCAAGTCTAAGTTCAGGTTTATTAGGAAACACCACCATGGCTCAAAGAAAAACTGTGGTTGACTGCTGGTCCAGGACAGGACATCAGCTGAGGATCATCCACCGTGAGCTAATCTTGCAAAAATGCCTTCTGATCTGGGACCAGAGACAAGGAACAGACACAAATACCAGAGTCACATTTACATGTTTGGATATGATATGGACTGAACACCAATACAGAGACAAACCACTAGATCATGGGCACACAGTGTGTCAGTGGAGTCGCTGGCCAAAGGCCCCTTGTTATTGAGCTAATGCAGAAATGGACTCCAATGACATTATGATACATACAGATTAATTATAAGAATCCTTCAGCATCACACTGATGAATTTTATGATCTCCCAACTGTCAACATTAACTGTCCCAGATGGAAACAGATGGGGTCCGGTTTGGTCAAGTTAAGTGGAATTCCTTTATATAAAACAGATTTAAAGGCTGACAAAGCAGCATGCCCCCAGATTTATCCCAACAGATGGGTTTTAAATCAGGATTCAATATAGCACTGATAGTCTGATACATCATACACTGATAGTCACACATCATGAGTTTTAACCAAGCAGGGTTTAAGTTCAGATGAGTGAGCAATTACAGCAAATGTCATCGCTGATATACTATATGCGCTCCTTGATATCCAAACAGGGATCCTTTTTCGGTAGAATGCGAGAGATCTGATGCGAGATCTGGGACCAAGAAGGCATGAAAAAAGATGCAAACTCCAGGTAGGAGCAAGATAGTTTATACTATTTTTTGTGACACCATGTGTCATTAATCAGACAGGTAAAACTTAGAGATAATGACATGACTACAGCGCTTTCCAATCCCCCGGTCAGTGTGAACGACAACAAAACACGGACGCAGACGCACAGCAAACACAAACTCAGACCCCGCAAACATCAATTTGTGGCTCACTAAAGGGTCAGCTCATTAGGAAGCAGTGTTTTGTCTTCACCTCAACAACTTTTTTGTTTTTGCATCAAAGGTTTTGGAACAATATCCACCAATTTTCAAACATAGATGAGTATTAAGCTCTCTGGCTCGCTCAGACACATATAATCACTGTTAAATAATCAAGGCAATCTATTGTACCTGATATTTAATAGATGACAGATTAGAACATTAAGACGGTTAAATGAATTTTATGCTTAAACACGTGCAAGTCAGAGCGAGACAATTAATGGAAAAGTCAGAAACTTTGAGATAAAAGTAGTAGTGGGAAGTGGAATTACTTACATTGAGAAATAAATCACACAAGGTAGAGCAACTGAGAAACACATTAGGATCAACATGTTTGGAGACAAAGAGGAGGAAGTCCAGCCCTCTGTTTATACTGTGGGAGGTTTTTGAAGGTGCACTGAATTGCAGGTGGATCTCCTTGTGGCGAGGAGGAGAAATGCAGTTTGTAGCAATCATAAGATGTATCAGACAGTCAGACTTTTTCCCATCAACAGACGACACCTCAAAATGCTTGTCATGTCATGTGAGTATCAGTTATACTTTGAGTGGACGTTGACAGTATGTACAGGTATTATGAAGCACCATTTGCAGCAAAAGCAATGCACCTCAATTGCCAACAGACACCGAAAACCCCAGAATGAGATGGCAAACAGCAGTATTCAAACCATTTCATTAAAATACTTCTCCAAAATCTATTCTTCTGTCCTTTTACTTAGAATCAACCATATCCATGGAGGTTAATGGTATAATATGAAGAACAAACTCCCATAAACTTTATACCCGACACACCTGAATTCGGGCTGGGTTTCCTCCACTTTCTTCTTGAATTTAGATTGGACCATTGCAGCAAAACACACAGTCTCACACGGAGTGCTGCAGAGATTGAAGGAGCTCTGAAGCTCTGTTTGAATGGCAAAGAGTTTGATCCCTAGAAGATCTCTAGGGAGAGTTTCGGTCCTCTCAAACCTCTTAGAACCTCTTTCCTCTATATATCCGTGCCGTAACAGGCTTACTTCTAAGTGGACCACAGAGAGGTTGTTGGATTGTGATCTATGGGATCTGATGCAAACAGGTGGCTGCCTTCCTTAATCATGCCCAATTACTGTAATTGGTAACAGGTGGAGTCAGAAAATGCAGCCACGCTTTATTTCTGAGAGTGACAGCCACTTGCATGGATACTGAATGCATGACATGAAATGAATTTTAACCTCCCAAATGTGGTAGCTGAGTTTTGGGGATCAGAACTCCCATGATGCAAAAGTTTTCTTTTGTTGTGATGGACTGTGTTTGGTATGTGGGTTTGAAAGAAACCTCAGAATTTTTCCTCTTGCATAAGGGCAAAAAAAAAAAAAAAGCAGGCGAAGTGCAGCATCTGATTTTTTGGGGGGGAGGGAAGAGCTCTGATGTATTCTGCACATCAGAGTGTAGCCATGGGCTACTGTGCACTTCTGGGTTTAAAGCCCACATATAGAACTTTTAGCTGTCAGAGATCAGCAGCCGCATGAAAGCGTTCAAAGAATGTGCTTTAGCACTTCACTTAAAGTTTGATCACAGAGCCGGAAAACAAACATCCAGCGCGAACGGGATGGACTCCAACCCTGTGAGGTGCAGTCGAGGGAAGCGCAACGTTTTAGAAGTTTACCACAAATCATGTATAATTTGAACCTTCAGTAGACTGTGATTTAAAAACTAGCTGACAGAAGCTGGAACCACCATCGAATTTTTGGCATCTTTGCCAATCAATTAGTGACTGCTGATTGAATGGGTTGCACTGGATAGAGAGTCAACAAAACTATAAATTCTATGTAATCAGATTGGGTTTTTTAATCTATCTTGGTGTCTGCACATTAGTAGTGACCGATCACGTTTGAGCGGGCTTTGGTTGCAGAACCGATGTGGAGAGAAATGCATTGGTTAAAATACAATCCTACAATCTTGCCTAAACATGCAAAAACTTGAGCGAAAAAAAAAAAAAAATTCTATGAAGATCAATAAAGTATCTATTCTATTCTATTTGAATCATACTTTTAGCCCTTCATGTCTACAGCAAAATTCATATATTATTAATAAATATTGTAACCAACAAGATGAATCAAATTAAGAAGATTAAATAAATAAATAAGAGTCAACAACATGTCAAAAAGTGAGGTGGCCTGCGGGTTGAAAGCATCTGCTCGCACAGACCATGCGCCGCAACTTCAAAACAACAACAAAAATATGAAAAAACCAAAAACAGCGTGAGCCCCTCCAGCTGCTGTGGGTTATTCACAACCTCCTTCTTCTCTCCCCCACTGTGAAGCGTAGATAAATCTATAAGGCCTGCAGCTGCTCAGGTAGGAGGCGAGTCGGTGTCATGATTGTGAGCATCAATCACAAAGTTCAGTATGAAAGAGCTCAGGACATCACACTAATATTGATCAATAGATATCAGTGGGGAGAAACGGTCAGCTGTATGCAACTATTAGCGTAGCATCAGTCGGGGTCAGGGCACTGTCACTCAACGGGAGGATGACTAGTCAATTTGTGCATTAATGCTGAGGTGTTTTGGCAAGGCCAAGCATTGTTTTGTCTAATAATGAAGTCGCAGATGTCAATAGTGATGCCGCACCTCATGTTTGTGGTCTCTTTGTCTGAACACCCAAAAGATGCAAAGAAGGAGCACTGACTTTTGAAATAGAACCACTGCTAGATTAGTGCGTTACTCTATATTTACTCAACATGCAGCTTGAGACTTTTATCTTCATCACATTACAACATTTTGTATCTTTATGAAACGTGTTTGTTTCCCCTCATTTTCCACACGCGTTTCCCAGTTACAGCCTTTTCTCCCGAGGAAGGCTCAGGTGTGTGCCGAGAATAGCCCTGCAATGCTCAGAAGTCCATGTCAAGCAAAATAATTCCATTTACTTCATTAAAATTTAATTTTATGGCTTCATAATCAAAGCTTTCCCACTAACTTAATGTGATTTGAACCAAGTGAAGCAGCTCATTGTGTTTTCAGACAAGGCTTTGCTTGACATTTTCAAATAATCAGTACATGCCCGGGGGTTGGGCTCTTTTGCTGGAATATGAATTGGTACCGATGATGATGATGATGATGAGGAGGAGGATGATGAAGAATTATGTTATAGTAAAATCATCAGTGGTTGCCGATTGCAACCACCATGCCCCACCCTCTTCTTTCCAGTGTGAAGAAGAAACGATGGAGGCCATGAAATGTGGAAGTTTTATCTAGAGTCAGTGTTGAGTTTGTCCATTCTGGGCTACTGTAGAAACATAGGCCAACCTGATGGAGTATTCATGGTGTCTGCAGAGATAAAAGTCTCATTTTAATATAACAAAAAGTATAGCGAATCTTATTTTCAGATGATTATACACTATACAATCTGGCCTTTAATTTGAGATTACAGAAAAATAGGTTGACGTCTGCATTTCACATTTAAACTTAAGATTTGTCACTTATGGAAGCTAAACAATCTCATTTGAAACTCAGTTTCAAAGTTCTTTTGGGTAAGACCAGCTCCTGCAGGAGCAGGCGCACAGTACATGATCATCTGGGATGAATGCACGTAGTTACCAAAATAATCCGTCACCTCAGGTTGTTTTACAAGCTAAAATAACAGAATAGTTTAGTGTGTAATCAGTTAAATGCTGTCCAGTACTTTGGTCTTTCTAACCTATATGAAGCCAGAAGGGTAAAGTAACCAAGTGTTGCTGAGGTTTAGAGACAAACGACCACAGGGACATGCGAATGCACAGTGTTGCACAGAGCTCTCGGTGTTAGAAAATAAAACGTCCCCTGAGAAACCGCTCGCCACACCACAGAGTCATTAATTCTGTATCATGACCTGCCTGTCTGTTGGCAGCAGCCAGGCAATGTGTATCCTGTGGCATCATTATATTAGGAGTTGGATCAGAACGGCAACAAATAACAAGAGGGTGGTGGTGTGGGATGGGGTCAGATGTGATGCTGTGTGTGTAGGTGTGTGCGTGTGTGTGGGTGATGTCTGGATTTAGTAATAAAATCAAGAAAAACTATGTGATTCTATGATCTAACAGGGGATGAAGAAGAATCCACAGAGCTTCAGAGACTTTTTTTAAATCCTCACACTTTCTGAAAGGTGACCCATAGTATTATTTCACACAACGTGGCCCTCAAGAATAGAGAACAGAACAAAACCTGCAGCTTTTACAAGAGTATCACATTTGGTTCAAAGCACTTCCACAAAGATAAAAACCAAAAATACAAGCCTACACTGAGGATTAAAAGAAACCACCTACAGCAGGCAGTCATGTGAGCTGGACCGACATCAAGGAAACTAAAAAGAAAAAAAAAAAAAAGTTGCAGCCCACATAGATTATGGGTTTCATTCTTGCAGGCAATAATAGATTGTTACTTCCTCTCTTGTTCCGAAAGTTATTGATTATATGACATCTTCAGCTTCAGCTTACAGAGATTTGTCAAACTATTGGATCGAACAGTCAAATATGTTTGAGACTTCTTCTCAGTGAGCATGCAGCGATGCAACTGTCCCAACATGTACGACAATGGTATCTTCATCTCTAAGCTGGTGGATTGTTACAGTAGCATTAAAAGTAAGGCTCTGGAGTCGTACACACGTTTTCCCTTTCGGAGTCCCTCAGGGTTCTATTCTTGGGCCCGTCTGGAATGATGCAAACTCTTTAAAACCGTTGTGGGACTGATATCTGCAATGGTGTCTGTGACAGGCCTCTTTTGACATGTGTAAATCCTATGTACAGCCCACTTTTAAAATCTGGATGGGCTGATTTTCAATTTGAGGCTGATAAAGTCAGTGATAAACTCTCGCTTTTTCTAGCTTTTTAATATTTTATGATATTAAAAAGCTTTGTCTTTCAACAAAGAAAAATCAAGCCAGAGCGCATTTCTCCTGTTCTGGCCTGAATTCATGGACGTTTTAGAACTGAATTTGAGGCTTCATTGTTTGCCTAAAAATCATTTAAATGGGCTCCAACATTTCTCTCTGAGCTATTACAGCCACACGTCACATCAAGAGCACTCAGGTCTGATGATCTGAGCTGGTTATAAGAAGATAAAATGCATCTTTATTCCTTGGCTTTTAACTCAGTAGGAGAGCTGCTGCGATTGTTCCTTTGTATTTAAAAAGTCTTTTTATGATTTTATGTTGGTTTGCTATCTTTGATTAAAGGCTGTCATTTTGTATGTGGATAGTGGTAGCCCCAGCAGCATATGTATATGTACAGTTACGTCGTATAACATCCATATAATGCCATACAAAATTGACATATCAGAAATACAAAGTGGTTTTAAATCCACTTAAAGAAATAACATAAATAGTTTTATTACCTGGAACGATGAACACGGCCTGATGTGGCACCAATGTTTGTTTGCTTTTCAGGCACTTAGCATAATTTAGTGCTCAGTCAGACATATCAGTATTTTCCAGTTATAATTACTAGTCATGAACACTCCTTATGTTGGAAAACTGCTAATTAAAGTCACTACAAAATAACATTAAGGCATTAAGTGCTTGGTTTTGGCTCAGCCCACAGGAGAAATTGCTTAGTCAACCAATGTTTTGTTGCCACTGATGCTAAAGGGATTTTATTTATTTATTTCCTTTTAAACATTTTATGAATGAATAACGTAATTATAACGGGGCAATGAGTTGCTCAGGAGTAAAGATTTTTACTTTATAGTTTACTTACTAACATGCAGTTTGTGAAAGCTTAGCTTGCAGCTCTGTATGTCGGCCCCACTCACAGAGTGTTCCTATTTTGATGAGGTACGTAGGTTAAAACTGGGTTGAATTAAGAAGTATGGAGTGGGTTCACTTTAGGGGAGCAGTCTGGGTGGTAATCTTTAAACCAAAAAACTTTAATCACACCTTTTAGCATGCTATACACTTGTTATTTTTAT
Source organism: Nibea coibor (assembly GCA_023373845.1). Taxonomy (NCBI): domain Eukaryota; kingdom Metazoa; phylum Chordata; class Actinopteri; family Sciaenidae; genus Nibea; species Nibea coibor. The sequence continues at coordinate 13,006,999 of CM041733.1, forward strand.
TCTATTTTTTTTTATCATGCACTTCATTTTATTCACTGATTAGTTTCCCTTGTGTTATTTAAACGCAGCTTTTTAACTCTGTGCTGCATTTGATGTGTGTGTGTGCTACATAAAGTTTGATTTGATTTAAATACAACTCTTAAGCGACACACTTACAAAAAACTAAGAGTAATAAGATAACATTGATCTCGGGACATTGTTTTAATATTGCTTTTCATTTTGCAGCATTAAAAAAAAAACTGTGCTATTAGCAATTCAGGCAGCGACTGCTTTAAATCACAATTACAGAGGCAGCTACACAAGTGAGTCGTATCGCATTAAATACCAATTAGCAGTATGTGCCAGTTTTAATAGAGCTCTGACAATTACCATTTTTATGTGAGTTTCCAAGGCAAAAACTTCTGTAATGTAACAGGAAGAAAAGTGTGAAAGAAGTTCAATTGATAAGCAGAGAGGGCGAAAAAGCAAAGCATTCAAAGCATTCTATGTTGCATCAAAAGTAAACGGTATTTTAGAGTTTTACCAGTATTTCATCAAGTGGATTATCAGTGGATTATTGTAGAGCAAAGAGGATTTGTGATTTTGTACATTCAGTATTTCTGGGCACAGAAGGTGAAAAAGGACTAAATTCACCCCAGAAGCAAGATATTAGTGACCTGCAGTGACCTGAAGCGTTCCTGCTGTGCAGTCCATACCAGCTCTCTGTTTGGCCATCGCTTTTTCACAACTTCTCAGCAACACAGAAGAAAGTAGGATGATCTGTCTGAACAGTAACTGGTAAAATAATTCTGAGTCAATGTCCCCACAGTGAAATCTGAAAGGGATGTCTGGAATACCCAGTTTATCCTGCTGCCACTGCAACCTGATGCCAGATAAGTAGAGGAAAACAGACGGACCGGCATGCGATATTTGTATGCAAGGCCTTTCAGTTGCTGTCTTCTTTTTTGGGTTCTTTCAGGAGCTCAATCTAAAGTCTGACTCAACGCCAGGTCTCAAGTAGCTGTAAAGCAACTTGGAATAAACCGAAGTATTAAAAGACAAACTGAAACGACTCAAACTCTCAAATGAACACATCAGCAATCTGCAGATGGTCCATGGATGAGCTCTGGTGCACCTAATGATTCCGCCTAACACTCCTTACAAACCGCTATCAAGAGTTAATTTCCAGCGTTGGCAGCGAATACTTAAAGTATCTCCAAAATGTGCATTTTATGGTTTTTATGGCTATGCTTAGGCACAAAGCGCTCAGGTAACTTGAGGGGAAGATCATTGTCTCGTGATTATGGTTAAATACTGAAATGCTGAAGCACTGAAGATGGAAGGCAGTGACCAATATCTTCCCCAACCCAAAAATTACACAGTGCTTCCTGAAACATTGACTTCTATCATATGAAAGACCAGATAAATAACTTCATGAACATATTTGAGTGAGATAGGGTTGGGAACCTTGACTGATCATTGCAATATAGTTAAGGATGTTTAAAGCTGAACGTTGGGGTCATTTGAATGTCCGTCTCCTTTGTAGAGATATTCTAAATATGCAAGCCAGACACATGGCGGGCATCTAAAATGCTCGACAAAAGTGCAAATCACCTTTTCACTTTCTGCTCTCTATTCTGCAAACCAGAACTGTAGAGACCAGCGAGAACCAATCAGATTCCCCAGAGTCTCTCCTGCATGTACTGTGCATGCCATTAGCCCAGCAGTACCAGCCATTGAAACCTATTACCTCTCAAAATGCTGCAAAATAGACCTCAGCAGACATATTGTTACACAAAACCCAAGCCTTTTAAACCGCCGGTTGCCGGTTCATTGCCTCAGTGCATTCCGGCAATTGAAAGAGCGCAAAAAGATTTGATCAGCTCCTGGGAGTCGAGCTGCAGCGGTGAAATCGTGAGCCATTCCGTCACAGCGGCGGGAGCTGGTTTTGGTTCCTAAGTTATGTGAGAGCAGCGCTATCAGCTCATCAGGGCATAATACTGTCTTATCTTCAACCGGCATCTTAAACGGGGCTAATCATGTATATCACATCTGTGTTTTTTGGCATGGATTCACGTTCTAAGAGGAGGTACTCATTTACTTGCAAGATTAGCTTTTAAGCAGCCACATCTCTTCCAAATACTCTGACTCTTTGAAAATGACATGAAGCTAAATCCGCCTCTCCCTCCTCCTTTCTCCCTCGCTCCAGCCTGAGGCAAAGGGGAAACAAAACAGGCTTTTCACTGGAGCTCTGAGATTGAACATTTAAGCATCGCAAATTAGGTCCTGATCTCGTTTGAGTATTCATTCAAGTGTGATGACATTTACATTTCAAATTCCAAAGTGTCAGAGTTGCTTTTTTTCCCCCTGACACTAGTAGTTATAAAAGAATCCAGAGGCTACTTTTTTTGAGTTAGTGTTGTTTTTTTTTGGTTCTTTATTCACACATATCATTTTATTTAACTAAACAGAATATGGAGAATTGCCTAAAAACCCTTTAGGGCCATAAAGAGCCAGGCAGGATATTACAGGAAATAACCAGCAAGCTGTGTATCAATAATTTTAGACATAGTAAGAAAGACGTGATTAAGCATCTCATATACACCAACTATTAAAACCAACCGCGAATCCGAAAAAAGGGAAATTTGTGTTTATTTTACCAGTTTGTGGAAACAGAGACACCCATTTTACACATGAAGGTCAGCTTTTGAGCCGGGTCATCTCAGCTTCATTCCAGACTGACGTGGACATTCATGTCATATAAGTCAGACTGCATTTATGAGCAGTCAAGTGGGAAAAGCCTGAATCGCGTGGCAAAATGGCTGCTAGATATTAGTTATTATAATTATAATATGAATATGAGATACGTGGTCTCACTTCTTAACAAACCAATTCTAACAACGTCTAAAAGTCCACGATGACAGGTTAATTACAAGGGAGTAATGCATGAAAAGCTCACAACTTGTCATAACGCGGGTCTTCACATTGTTGCCATCCAACCAGCATACAGTAGATGAGAGCAGGCGTACATCGTTCATGTCTTCAGAGCGACGACTCTTTGGGTGATAGGTAACGTGAAATTGCCTAATAGCATGCCTAGGCGCTGTTGTGTCATATTTGGCACAATGGTTTCCTTTACTTTCCCAAAGAGCAAAGGACAGTAAAAAAAACAAAAAAAAAACAGATCTACGGCTTTAAGAGATCTGCAAAGTGAGCCCACCCAGTACACACGTGCGCCTTCATCACATTTGAGAAGAGTTCAATCTGGGACCAAGTCTACAACCAAGTCCAGCTGCCCCAGATTGAACTCTTCTTAAAGGACGATCACAGGTTAGTTAATAACGTCAGTGAGTAAGTGACACTGTGCTTGTGGATTGAACTGAATGAGAAAAGAGTCTTAGCCTTTGTGCTGTTACTCTGCTAGTAGTATTATTGTGAAAAACATATGGTCCCAGCATGAAACACCTGCTTTTGGAATGGAGATTGGTTTGACATCGCTCTTGGAAAACCACTCGGAGCACGGGGCATTTTAACCTTAATGAAAAATAACTTGACCTGCCTTCTATTGGTGAACCCTTTTAAACAGCATAAAGCGATGTAGGAAGCGGAGCTGTTTTATACTTTTCTTGGCTTGTATGAAAAGATTGCTAAATAAGCTCAAACGTCCATCAAAATAGAGGCAGTTGCTCCGCTTTTCCACAGCAATGTAATTACAATAACATTACATTACGCGGGCTACCAAAACAGCAAAAAAATCAAATTAGAGCGGCTGCTTTGACAGATTAATACACGGACGTACCTTCCTTCTCACAGACTGCAGCAGTCTTCATTGTTACTTTCAAAGAAAGTCACCAGGCTCACGCTCGGGAGGGAAGACAAAATACACTGTCAGATGATGATGATACGATGAAAGGACAGTAAAAACAAGCAACAACAGCGAGTGGCAGACAACAATAACCAAAACAAAGACAACGGCGCTCCATCTATCCCGAATGGAACTTTTTTTTTTCTCTCTCTCTCTCTCTCTCTCTCTCTCTCTCTGACTTTCTAATGATTGAAGACTGCAGATGCACCGAGGGAAAAGGCGAGATTAAACAGTGCCAACAAAGACTGATCGCCTGCATAGAAATGTCAGCACAAGTCATTTCCAAGAGAACTCACGGCGAAAAAGCGACTAATTCAAAAGGCAGGTTGCTGATGAGAAAAAGGCTTTCACTCTCTCCACTGACAATAAAAGAACCGACAAAGAACACGAGCGAGGGCTATTCTGTGAGGAGGAAAAATGCAGGATGCTTATTAGAGAATGGCTGCTTTCACTCAATTTAAACCGCTGTGGCATTTTTATTGAACTTTTTTTGAGACTGTATTTAAATCTCTGTTATTTTACCTTAAGAAAAGTCACCCGGCGCTCACGCGGCTTTGAAACATCAAACGAACTGTAAAAAAAAAACGCAGGACTCAGCCAGCTAAAGTAGTAGCGCCTTTGCAAAGTGCAGTGTTGAGCCCTAGAGAAAAACTAAAAAAAACGAAACTTCAACAAAAGTTGGTTCTAATATATAAACCCCGAACTTGGCTCCGTAAATATGCAAACGCAGCCACTGTACAAGTCCCAGATGTTACTGACTCCTTCTACTTACAGCTGCACTTTTGCACTTTTTAAATTAGTTTTAATGAGTTCATACACTCGGCTTCGCTTGAGGCAAGATTTCCAGATCCAGTCCATCATCCAGATTTGACTTCAGTCGTCAGCCAGACAAACACGCAATTGCATGCCTGGTGTGTTGTTTGCCCATGCTCCCACACTTTTGCCTGCCGCCTAGCTTACAAAGCACCCAGTCCATCCCCGCGGGTGGTAAGCTCACGGAGTCACCATCGAGTCCACTGGATCAAGGCCCAGCCACCAAATGCATGCAAGAGAGCTCCCCTCTTGGGTCTGGCTGCAGGAGAGGACCCCGCTTTCACAATATCAGATGACTTGCTGCAGCTCCCTCTCAGCCGATTCATAATGCTCTGTGAGACTCAAATCGCTGGAGGGATTACATATCCCATCTGGCCTGGGAAGGCCTCGAGATCCCCCAGGAGGCTGGAAAACATAGCTGGGGAGAGGGACGTCTGAAACGCCCTGCTTAACCTGCTGCTGCCACAGCCCGATCCTGGATGAGTGGAAGACAATGGGTGGATATTTTGTCTGTTTTATTCATGGAGTTATTATATTTTATAACATATTATAATGTATTTATTACAGTTTGAGACACATACAGAAATATAATAGTTTAAAATTAGTTCAGCTTCAGTCATGCTGGGCAAACCAGGTGACCCAAACATGTACGTTTACTTTACCGAATATACTTGATGACTAAAACTGTAGTCTCACATGACTAAAGATTCAAAAAACATCTCACAAGGTTAAACACATACACACATTTCCTTTTTACTCAGTGACTGTAAAGGTCTGACGGTTGGCTTCGAGTGCTACCGGTGAGTTTGGGTGGACGCTTGTATATTTTTCTTGCTTTTCTCCGTGAGGAAGTTGTACCAGGGTACGATGTTGAATGTGAATGTGAGAAGTCTGGTTTTTAAAACTTTCAGTGTCCTGAAAAAAAAAAGTGTGCTGTTGGACATTTTTGTAGCCTCTGTCCACATGGTGTGTAAAAGGACAGGTTGCCATCCAACTTAGTGCCCAGGTACTTAAAAATCTCAACCTGTTCCACCACCTGCCTCTCCAGAGTAGTCCAGAGAGAGTTCAATTTAAGTTTAACTGTTATAACTGCATATATTATGTAGGGTATCAGGTGTCTGGCTCCCCCAAAGACAGCTCTTTGGTCTTGCTGGTGTTCAGTTCCAGGGAACTTTCCTGGAGTCGGGCCGCTATGTTATTATACATGGAAGTTCACTAGTTGTATCAAAAAATACATTGCCGGTATGCTGCAGATGGTTAAAAATATTCAAAATGCTTCATACACTTCACGTACAGACATTTTGAATACGGGAAATTATTCAAAGTTTTCACTTGAGACAGATTAGAGCTTGTTAGGAGCTGGAATTTGAAATGACATGAGTCTAAAAAGTCCTTATCACCTCTGTGTTTATGGAGAGCTTCAAATGGAGCGGCCTAAGATAATTCACTGCACGGAAAAAAAAAAATGACAGTACTTAGCATTCAAAAGGCCAGCACTAACAGATAACTCCCCCTTATCATTGGACCGGGATGTAACAGAGTTGAACTGTATTAAATTATTCAGCTTTTTTTTTCACCCTGAGACAATATTAGCATTTTAGATAAATGGCCAAACCCTGGCATTTTATCTCACTTTTTAGAACTTATTATTTCACACAGTTTGGGGACAGAAATAAGCAAGGATAATGGACGCTGCTTTATATTTCATCTTGAGGGGTAGCCTATATAACGAGTTTATGACATGGGGCTTTCCTTCCAGACGACCATCAGGCGCCGAAGTGTTAGAGGTCTTTAATCAAAATTTACTGGAGTGTCCACTTATACGAGCACATTTTATTGATGCATTAGCAAAAAGATGAATGTCTTCATTCAAACGGAGTTAAGGGTTGTTGGAGTGACCCTGTCAAAGAAGCCCTGCATTTGAAGTTACAAAACAGATGCTAAGGCGAAGGATTTTTTTTCTGAAATTCAGTCTATATCAACCACATCAGTGGTTCCCGGAGAAAGAAAAAAAAGGTAATCAATCCAAGATGCTTTCATGTTTTTTTATTTGTTTTTTTAAAATATATATATATATATATACATTGATCCGCTGCTTTTGACCTTTCTGAAAAGAAGCGTGATTGCATGATTAAAGTGAATGCATGACGCAGGTGAGAGGTTTTCATCTCTTTTATCCCAGAGAGCAACGAAAACACCTTTTCATCACGTGGCTCTCGCAAGAATGAGCAATGCTTTGCAGCTCATTGTGTTCTGAACAGGTCTCCTGGGCTAAGAGCATGTCAATTTTTTTCTTGCGTTGTTCTAAAGGAAAGCTAGAGATGTGTGGAGGAAAATTTGCTTCAATAATCCCATTAATTACATTTTGCTCAACATGATTCCTGTGGCCTCTTGGTTGGAAACCACTACTTTTGGCAGTAAATTCTGAAAATATGCAAGCAGTGATCCTCAAAGATATCGGGACCCAGATTACACCTGGTGCACAGCGACTAGACTGACTGATGCAACACCCAGCTTCTTACATTGAGTAAATGTCAAATGTACTTGGGTATGTTGAGGTGTGGTCAGGTACATTGTTGGCACTATGTTATCCTTATCAGAAAGCACCATTAAGCAATAAAAAAGCTGGTCTAAATTCAACGCTGCAGCATATTCCTGGTGTTTAATGGAAGCGTTTCTCAGAGTTTAAGACACAGCTACACAGAAGGACTCAAAAGATAAATAATATCGATAATAAAGAGGACTGCGAGATGGTGGAGGCATCCACCATCCACCATGCTCTACCAAAAAGCAAGAAAGCAAACAAACTCAGCCTAAAGGGCCCTTCTTCTCAATAAATGTTCTCAATAACAGCCAGTGATTTCATGCCTGCGCTATAATGTTGATTTATTATAAACTCGGAATAGATTTTCATTACATTTCTCTATGACCTCAACTGCAGCTCTGTTGTTGGAGGATGAAGGACCTTTTTAAATGTTCCACAAGGGGTTTAATGATAATAGGACAGACAGGAAGTGTCCGACGCCCCGCCAAGTCTGTCCTCACCCCATCCAACTGGACATTCTGCTCTTACATGATCCCTGATGATGAGATATAATTAAATATACCCAACGCTCTGCCACTGGTATCAAACAGACCCCCAAAAACCACACAACACCCTGAGTGCCTGCAGTAATGGCTTCGTAAACAGCCTGCTATTCTGCTACGTAATGACCCATGAAGGAACCCTTCTGTGAGCCAGTAGCTATATCTAGCCGATGGCTTTTGGCCTGCCCATGAAATGCGCTCTGACACTGACAGAGTGGGACAGGTGGCAGAGGCTGGAAAGGATGCCAAGGCTGACGCTGCTCACTACTGCTGCAGCCGAGATGCGTCCAGCGCTCTGTGACGGAGAGTCGGAGCTTCTGAGGGCTCGGCTATGTTCTTCCAGGTCACCTCCCGACACCACTGACAAAACGGAGCGACGGGCCCCAACCTTGGTGTCTGGAAGTTATCCTGCCATTCACTTGTCCTGCAGGGAGTTTGATTATTAGGCATAGCAGTACAGTAGCATTACCAAAAGCGTCATTATTGTGGAGTTACTGCATATGTTCCCGCAGATCATGTTAGCCAGTCAATCCATCAAGATACTCCAATGCACTAAGCAGCCAGCTGCCACAGGCAGAGGCTGTAATGTTGTGTCACAAATCTAAATCTGATGTCATCATGGAGCTCCAGGTATAACAGCAGTTCATACAGGATATTATATACATTTACAACTGTTCAGTCTGGACATAGACCCATACAGTAAAAAATGACGTGATACTGGAGAAGAAACACACATTTGAGGTATCTATGTTAAGCACATCCATCCAAATGTGTCGCAGATTTTAACAAAATTTTGAGTAATTTGGCAGACCGCTACGTGATTATTAGACCTCGGTTCACACGATAAGCAGTAGGTGGCGCCAATTCTCCATCTGGACAACCAAAAGCAAAAGCAAGAACAAGATGAAGCTCCAGTGGAAGCTCAAGCAGTGGACAACAATGCAGAAGACAGAGAGAGATCATGCATGTAAAGGAAACAGCTGATCAGTCATGTGACTTCAGTGTCACTTATTCAAACCAATCAAAATCAAAACAGATCAAAACATGTTGTGTAGAAACAGCTACTTTAAAAGTGGATTAGCTTAGCATTGCAGTCTATTCCAGAAAGCACCCTGGTTGTACACTGAGTAAAATGTAACTTTAATTCGACTTTAGCTTCATTAGCTAGTTAACAAAACGGATAATTTAGCAAACCAATTGATGTTGACGCTGGCATGAAACAACCTCCATAGAAGCTGCTCGGGAAAATGGTATTAATAAGTAGAATTTGACTTTTTAAGATGTTGGGCATATGGACCCAGCTCTGGTGCACATGGTCATCAGTCAACAACACTGTCAACACGCTAAGAAATGAAAGACATCAAATGTTTCACTGTGCCTGAATTATTGAATAAAGGAAGGTTCACTTCAGCACCAACACACGTCGAGACAAATATCAGTCCCCTTCTCTCAGAGTCTAACCTCCACCTCCGCTGCCATCTTTCTCATTTCCTTGCGACAGTCTTGTTACTTGATATATAGAGAGCTTTCATTGCTATGGCGACAACTGAGGCCCTGCGTGGTGATGACCGGCCGTGGGTCATCTTATCAGCTCGGCTGTCCATCTGTCCGGTCTGTTTTGTGTCATCAAAGGACTAAAATTAACTCTGTGGTTGTCGAGTGTCACATCCTTTGCAGTTGAGACGGAAAAAAACCCCAAAAAAACAGTGAGTTTAAAGTGACTGCTGCTTTCTACAGATTAAAAAGGGTGGAGGACAAGCATCGGTGGTAATATTGACCACCTGTTTAATGTAACATGCCTGAAATGCATCAAACAGTTCCATTTTTATCAATCTTAGGTATTTTCTGACACAAGCTGCACACCAAGAAGAAACTGGCGTAGCAAGAAATTCTTCCGCTCTACTCACACAGCGCCTCTGACCTCACTTTTGGAAGGGTTGCTTCTTACCTTGAAAGATGAATGTTGTATTTCTTCTGAAAAAAAAAACTTTGTGTGTGGGTTGGGTATAGATTTTGTGCAAGGGAAAAGATTTGAAGTGAAGTGAACTACATGATGGGCAGTTACAACGTGGCAAATGTGTTGAAACAACTCCACAACTGCGATTTCAATCTCCGAGAGTAACTCCGCGTTGTGCTGACACCGTGCTCGCTACCACTGAACGATCTATACTGCACATACCTTGTGGAGTGGAAGGAAGGAATATGTCTTTCAGTGCAACGTTACGTCTTTTAAGGTGCAGTGGTTGGCACTGGTCAACAACACAGCTCGACATTTTGTTTGAATTCCATTTACCACAACCCAAAGCATTTAATGACCAATGAGCATTTAATGACCACCAACAATCTACTGTGCCCACCTTTAAAGTAAATAACACTCCAACAAATTGTTATTGTTCCGTTTATTATCTTTACTTTACTTTATTATCCTTATTTTTTACTGATTCTTACTTAAGTGAAAACTAATTAAAAGTCCTAAAAAAGGATGTCGACATTTGAAAGTCTGTACTCTATGGGCAGAGCATCCTCACCGGAGACTTCTGGCTAACTTCTGATTTAGCACTATGCTAATTGAATGTGGATAAAATAATTATATTTTACAATTCTTTTAGACTTTCCAAGTGTTATCGGACTAAATGGATTTAACTCTGGTAGTGTTCCAAAAAATTCATGCACCGTTTTACATTTGCAACAGTTGCGACGGAGCATAGTGGTGGAGTATGATGTAAACATGTCTCGACAGTGACAGTATCTCATTAGCATCCCGAGTGACAGATATACCTAGAGGGACATTAAAGAGACGTTTACTACCTATGGACCGCCTTTACGGTCAGCAGGGTCACTGATGCGGTGGGCCAACAAGATTTTTTGCCAGTGTGTCTGATGGCCAGTACACCACTGAAGGCTTTTAAGCTGAATGTAGCTGTGACTACATGGTTGTCAGAAGGATAAATCCATGGCTTAGTTTCAGTTTGTTCTGGGGAATTGTTAAAAATACAAACAGCTTACCTTCAAAAAGCACTTTATTCATCCCTTTTGGGGATATCGGCCCGGAATACACACACACCAACTATTGCATGACCTACCGACATGCAATAGTTGTGGAGAAATGCCACAGTGTACGGCACTTCAAGCAGTGAGGGGTTTGGCGCGTTGCTGGGGGGTCACATCAGCAGTGGGTAGGAGGTGAAATGGCAGTTCTCTGTGCTGGACTTGAACTGGCTACCCTTCCCATGCCCCTCCGGGCTGAAGTGAGTATAAAATTCAAGGTGTAGAATCAAATCAAAAATGTCATGTCTTGGCCCCTGACCAACCAGGATGCCATGGAAACCAGTAATTGTACATTTCCATCTGCTGGTCCCAGAGAATACAGTCACAAATGGTTTTGAAATACTGACAGAGAAACTAATGGCGGAGTCACTATTTTTAGCTCTGCTCATTTTCCAAACCATTAGGAACTCCTTTTCACCATCCTCCTCACCGGCTGTGTACATCACTGCATCAGAGGCAACATGAAATTGTGTGGTGTTTCATTCACTACAACCGTCTCAACTAATTTCCAGTACGTAAAGTTGACGCTGTGAACTCCAACTGCTTTGGTCCTTGAATGAATGTATAGCCAAAATGCCACTCCAGATAATCCACCTTCAGTTAACACACACCCAACAAAGAATTAAACAATGCAAATCATATATATATATATATATATATATATATATATATATATATTTTTTTTTTTTTTTTTAAATTAAAATTGGTCATTGTTGCTAATGATCCACTACAAGTTCCCATTACAAATTGACATTCCTTCAAAAGGAAACTTGCCAATAAGGTGATCACTCTGTATGTGTGTCCCGTTTTCAATCAATTACTGAATTACTCAATCTGAAATTACCAGAAATCATCAACTTCCCAGTATCAGATATGAAACCAAATTTCAGCACTGGAATCAAAACAACAGTGTGCTAATATCAGTATCAGCCCTCAGTCCTTGATTCCTTCCCTTGAACAACAAAGTCGAGGGATTCTCCGAACTCTCGTTTTTAATAGATTTCCAGACATTAAAGTAGACCGAGTGTGCACGACACCAAGAAACTCCTTTCAACAGAAAGCGGGTTCACTCGGAGGATGCAATTCATCAATGGCGCAGAAGGCTTCAGCAGATGAATCAGTGAGGGAAATAAATGGAGGGGAAAACACAAGAGGAAAAGGAGGCTGGGTCGCGCTGTCTTCAGACAAGACGAACATGCCCCCCCCCCCCCCCCCCCCCGTGTGAATCCCATGTCAGCCAGAGGATATGACAGGTCTTCTGATAAAGACACTGCTGTGAGTGTGCATGACATTTCCCCTTCTTTTGGTGATTCATGTCTTGTTTCTCCTACTTTGAGAAAGTAAAAGAATGAATCATGCTTCATGGATTCGTTCAAGCTCAAATGAAACAGTCACCACGAGCGACAAAAGACAGACACCAGTGTTATGTACCTGCAGCTCAGACTCTTAATTAGCTCACGACTTACATGATGAACAAACAAACCAAGACACATGCCTGCTTTGTGCGACGTTCCCAAGTGAAACTGATGCCGTGCCTCTCGGAGAAGCTGCAGAGATAATTCATTAATTGAAACTGTTGGGAAAGTTTTGAAGACATAAATTCAGTCCGCGTGAGTTTTCGCAGTAACGCGGCACACAGCGGATCGTCATTTGCAGATAATATAAAGATTATGGCAAAAAGAGAAACAGCAAGCGAAAAGATGTTGTGATGCTGTTGTAGATTTGATCTTAAGAGCTTTAGCTTATCAGATCCAGTCATGTTTTTAGGGCTTAATTAGCCGTCTTTTTGATTTTTGTTTCTCTAAATTGCATAGTTACAATACAACCCCTCCCAGGCTAACAAAAAACAGAAATTGACTGGAGCGCAGCACATTATTATGTATTCAAACTACATCATTTTGTAAAACAAGCATATTTATCATTCCCAACGGGCTGGAGCAAAATAAAGCTATTGGAAAACAACCCTCACTTGAACCTCGGAGACTGAGCTGGGCGCAGATACGCTCTGTATTGTTGAATCGGAAATTCATTTCCCTGTTGCAATACTGTGTTTTTTGTTGTTGTTTTTTTTTCTTTTTTTAGCTGTAACAATGATGAAAAAACAGACGGCGCCTAAACCATGTTTTTTTTTTTTTTGTTTGTTTTTTGCTGGGAGATGAAATGTTGCTTCATCTCCCAGCAGGCCACACTGAAGATAAGAATCCAACACAATTAGTGAATCCAGAAATACTGTGAAAAACTTGTGCAGCAGCTTCTGTTTCCCAGGCACACAAGCTTCTGCCCAGTTCAGTCTCTGACAACTGGGAAATGTCTTCTTTATCACCTGAATTATAATGTATATCTTATGCATTTTAAGTGTATACATATATAACCTTTAAAGTTTACATTAACCAGAATAAGCCAGTGGTCATACCAGATCAAGTTAGGCTGTAGCAGTAAAACACCTGAGTGCACTAAAGTATTTTTTTTTTATTAAATAGTTAGAAGAACAACATCTCAATCAAATGCTTGAAGTCATCAGACCAAATTTTAAAAAATGACAAAAACATGAAGCGTAAATTGAGACAAAAAGAACTGAATGCCTGACAGGCCATGTGGCCATGTAGACAGGCCACCTTAAGGACCCAGCAGGCTAACATGCTGATCGTATTCTTACTGCATAACAGTTTGACAATCATCTCCTGACCCGTGGTGCGTCAACATCGCTCTCACTCATCTTTCCTGCCAGCGTCTAATTAAGCACAGCACCCTCGATATAAAAACACTGCAGATTGGCCGTTTGGGAAGACAGACGAGCTGACAAAGACAGCTGAGTGTTTCAGACCGAGCGTTTTCTGTCACAGCAGAGGAGAGCTGGTCCTTCAGTCCATCAGGGAGGCTGGGAGGATATGTCAGTGCCCGCTAATGTCGGATAGCTTGTCGACTCTGTGGGGGCGGAGGGGCGCCTGCCAAGTGGAAGCTCGACCTCTTCTAAAGGGGATCTTGTAGGGTCATTAGCCGAAATAATTGATTATTTATAGTCGGATCAGAGATGCCCTTGATAGCCAGTGCCGGGGTGGACGATTGCTCAGCTGGCCTGTGGCAGTGTATAAATCAAACTGTGTTTTCTTTCTTTTTTTTTTTTTTTAAAACAGGGACAGAGTGCTGAGCTGAATTGAGAAGTAGGAGGTGATGTTAATGAGGCCAACAGATGTGGTTAAGTGGAGAGGGTGGCTGAATTCACTCCTGTTTGTCCAAAATACAAATTGATTAAAGCTACAAACCGAAATTGGTAAATAAATGAAGTCAATTCGCAAAATAATTTTTCCCTCTACTGTGTGACAAGTTCAAATTAATCTTGATATAAACAATGAATCCTCTGAAATACTAAATAAAGATTCTATCTTGATACGACTCAACTTGTGTTTGGCCTTTTCCTGTATCATGGCAATGCCCCAGTGCATAGAGAAATGGTTGGAACCTATCATCCAACACTTTAGAAATTAACTGGAATGCTGACTGTGAGTCAGACCCGGCATCAGTGTCTGAACCCACAGATACTCTTGTGGCTGAATCCTTGCAGGCAGGTTCTACATTTTTTTTTGGAAAACCTTCAAAGAAGAATTGAAGCTGCAGCAGAAGCCAAGCCTAACCGAACGGCCGGCCACAGTTCTGGAAGCACATGTCCAACAATCTGATATAAATTTCCATTCAAATGATCTTAAAAATTAGGGGTGAGGGTTAACTCAATAGGTAGAGGGTCCGCCCCATGTACAAAAGGCTCAGTCCTTTCTGCAGCAGCCCAGGGTTCGAGTTCGACATGTGGCCCTTTGCGTCGTGTCATTCCCCCCTCTCTGACTCCCGGCTTCCCTGTAAGTCTTCTGTTGTATCTGTCAAAATAAAGCAGAAAAATCTTTCCTTCACTCCGGCAGCCTCTTTGTTTTACCCAGCTAATCAGCAACTTACTGAAGACCAGAGGAAAAAAAAAAAACAGGATAAGACAGAGTGGATGGGAGGCACCACGCTATCTGAGGCCTCAGCATGATTTTAAATGACACCATTAACGAGGTCGTAATTCTCATTTTATCTGGGCCTGCAAGAACACCGAAATGATGACCTCCCGGGGCGCTCACGAGGCCGGACATTCGGACTTGGCGAAGGGAGCCAGCGGGGGAGCTGAAAATTAATGCAGATAACCAGAGGGCGCCGTTATTAGGGGCCAGAGATGGCCTGTTCCAACCTATTGTAGGTAAGGACCCCCCAACAGCAGGAAGTGGTTTATGTCGGGTCGGGTCATTTCAGACAAGATGAATAAAACATCAGCCGGTTTCCACTGTGGGGCTAAGTTGGAGCTGATCAGGCCAGAGCCGAATTCAAAGTCAAATAAAGTCAGTAACAGAGAGTCAATACTGCTGACCATTCGCTACTTAGTTCTCTGCACTGTCAGTCTGTCTATGGCTCCAACAAATATGTTCATTATCCATAAATCTATCAATTGTTAATTATTATTCTATGATTTTTTTTTCAGTTAACCGATAAATCACTGAACAGTGACAAATTTCCAGACCCTAAATGGAAGAGTTCAAAATGATCAAAACAGTGGGAATACAGAAAATCTTCACATATGACAGCGAATATATATATATATATATATATATATATATATATATTTTTTTTTTTTTTTGGGGTGGGGGCTTTTTGAGCTTTATTTGACAGACAGCCTGAAAAGCGATGCGGGAAAGAGCCACTGGTCAGTTTCAAACCCAGGGCTGCCGCGGCAAGGACTGAGCCTTTGTACAGTATTTGGCATTTTTTACTCAAAAGTGACTTGAACATCCATACTTCCATTTTCCTTAGCTGTTTATCCTTATCTGGATTGCCGGGAGCTTGAGCTGATCCCAGCTGACATTGGACTGTGGGAGAAAGCCTGAATGCAGAGAGACCATGCAAACTCCACACAGAAAGGCCCCAGCTGGCTGGCGGGCTTGAACTATATACCGTCTTGCGGCGGAGGTGCCGCCATGACTTGAACAATTAATTGATCATCAAAATTCAGACTCATTGAAGTTTTCTCGATCAACAGATTAATTGACATGATGATTACGGCCATTTTTTTCTGGGTCATCCATTAGTCCATTGTGGATATATCACTGTGTCCAGGTGGAAGGAAACACCCTTCCGCTATAGCCCAACTCATGAAATGACATCCGTAAATCTGTGACTGCACGTTGGAGTCATTGCACTTTTTCTGGTTTGTTTTTCCTATATCTGTTGTCCTCTCTTATCGGTGCACTTCACATCACTTCTCCGAAAACGAATGCGGGACACAAGGCAATGATGCACGGGAATAATGAGCTCCGGTAACACAGCGTCTCACGGAAACACTCAAAATACCGAGTTATGATGTGTGTTGAGGTGTATGCGGTTACTCATACTAGCAGCCTGGTGTCGTTTGAATTTGTTTCAATCAGAATAAACACGGTGGATGGCCGTGGGTAATGACACTGGGCTCTGGCGAGGCACTTCTCAATTCAGAGGCTGCAGATTAGTATACGAGTCCTGCTGCCGCCGGATGTCTGCACGGATTTAATGAACTGCACTGTAAAACCTAACAGTACATGTTAATAAAAGAAAAGAGTTACAGTAACTCAAACTTTGAAAAAAGTTACGGTAACTCATTCACATAAATTTAACCAACTCAAAAGTGAAATATTGACGTAATAACTCGGTTGCTTTAAGTGAACTTAACTTTTTGGAGCATTCAAGTGTTGGTGATGCAACTCTGTTCATTCTCCCAACTCATTTTGTTTAAGTTACCACCATTAGGGCTATAAAGAAATTAATGTCCTGTCAATAATCATCTTTGCCTTGTATCATAACTATGTTAACCAATTAAGAATTCACGTAGAGCGACCAGTTAAAACATTTATTTGGTGATTTCTGTACATATTAGCCAACACAGCACTGCTCTTCTTCACTTTTCATTCAGAAAAAAATACTGCCACAGTCATTATTCCATCAAACATTTACCTCCTGAATGGAATTCAACCAGCAGTAAACATGCAGTGCAGATACATTATTCCGCTCATTTTCCTATCTTGGGATGACACTGGTCGGAATGGTCAGGACCGGCCAGACGATAGGTTCAACAGACTCTGCTGCTGGGGCCCACCGCCAGTGGCTCTACAATTCTTTCAAAACGTTGAAGTAAGTTTCCCAATTAGTGCTATCTGGATAAACTGGCTTACAGACTTGGATCTAAACAGTGTCTTTCTCACATGAAAAATATTAAAACTCTCACTATATAAAGTGACACATTCACAGTTCTACAGAATTATGCTTTACCACTATTGCTGTCTGGTTGCTGTCAAATGGCAATAGCGATGCTAATTCGTTAGCCCGTCTATGGGGTTTTACATTATATGTTAGCATTGAGCTAGCGGAGTTTGTGCTGAGTGATAGGAACTATAGTGGCAGTGTGTGTAGGTTGTCTCTATGACTCTGTCTTTTTCCACACTTGAAGCAGTCAAACTAAGTGTGTTTAAGACAGCACCTGGATAACTCCGCCATCAACTGCGTCAGCCTATTTTTTTATGTATGTTTTGAACCGACGCCGCGGACCCTGATTGGATATCTGGCAGCGTAATCAGAGAAAGTGGCGCTAACCGCTGCGGCTGCACTGCTCTCCTCTCAGCCCCACCTGAGCTCTGCTTCTCACCAGGTAACTTCACTTTCTTGCAATATAATTATTATTTGTACGTTTGTTGAGCAAGCTCTTTGTTTGTCAGGCTGTTTGACTTAAGTATATGCGTATGCGCTGGTGTGCGGGTTATTAGCATTTCAAACTTTATGCAGAGTCCTAGCCATAGCCTAGCTTGGTTAAAAAAAATAACCATCTGATTTTTTGAAACCTGTTGAAGAACGACGGCTGCTGAGTGCCACTGTACAGCATATATGTCAGTTGTATGTATATATGTATGTTAGTTTCCAGGGCTTCCATGTAGGAACGTTGTTGTAACCCAGAAATTGATTGAGCAGAGCCCAGACTCAATTTGGGCTTCAGTGAGGGAGAAAAAAAGAAAGAAGACAACTTAGTTCTACAGTGGACGGAAAAAACAAGTTTACTGATACTCAGCCAACTTCAAGATAGATTGTTTGCTTTAAATATGTGGAAATGTAAGCTGTGTTCGTTTTCCAGCTGCTCTAAAATACAGTTACTGAGACATTACAGACTCAACCATGGCCAATTTTCAACGGTTTCACCTCTACCTTGCCTGTACACCAGTTGCATGTGTACATTTAGTACTTTCAATTCACTCAAAGTCCATTTGTCCCGAAATCATTCAGCTAGAAGAGTGGTAGGTGGTCATAGTCCTGATTTGATGACTGATCGAGCATTTCATTGCCCTGTTTGTGAATTTAAACAGCCATTTGTTGAGAGGGAAATGTACATTCATCTAAGGGGACATTTAAGAAAAAAGGAAATGGTACCTTGTCCATTTACAGCTTGTAAGTTTAAAACAAATGTTTACTCCACATACAATGCACACAAATGCAGAGAGCATCAAAATGCATCAGACTATGATGTAGCAGTTGTAGTGCAAAGTGTTCCAGATGTTTCCCATAGTGACCTGGAACGTGACTCTGTGGAGCAATCACATGATGATGGTGATGATGATGATGCTGCCCCAGTAAGGGGTATCAGCACTGAGGGATTAGCAGAGCAGTTACAGTACAATCTGGCTGCTTTCTTTTTGAAAATGCAAACAATTCTTCATGTATCACAGATGGCAACACAGGAAATTATTGACCACATTGATGAGTTGTTTTCACTGTCAGAACCAATCGTCAGAGAAGCTGTGATCAAAATACTGAAAAAACATGACTGCACTTTCACTGACTCACTTGTAAGTGAGATTGTCCAGGCAGTTTCAGAGAGCAATGTTCTACACAAATCTATTACCTCTGAGGGACCGCTGTCAACAGCTAAGAGGAGAAAATCTTACGTTGAGGAAAAGTTTCCATATGTTAAGCCTGTTGAATACCTAATTGAGTCATCACAGCACACCTACATGTATATGCCTGTTCTTACATCCTTACAGCAGTTGTTGCAAAAACGTGATGTACATGAAAAAGTGAAAGAAAGCACACCACATGTGCCTGGACAGTACTTTTCCCATTGTGATGGCTCCCACTATCGGGAAAATCAGCTTCTTTCAGATGAGGGTGATAAATTATCAATAATTCTCTATGTTGATGATTTCGAAATTGCAAACCCTCTTGGAACGTCAAAAAAAATTCACAAAGTATGTGGTGTGTACTGGACATTGGCTAATATACCAGCTAAGTATCGCTCAGTCCTCCATTCTACCCAGCTGGCTCTTTTGTGCAACTCAAATGATGTACGACAGTTTGGATATCAAAAGGTTTTTGCACCTCTCTTGGCTGACCTCAAAACACTTGAAGAAGTGGGTGTCTACATTGAAACATTTGGTGACTGTCTCAAAGGCACAGTCTACTCTGTTGTGGCTGATAACCTTGCAGCCCATGGGCTAGCTGGTTTTAATGAGAGTTTCAGGTCAACCTATTTCTGCAGATTCTGCTTTGCCACCCAGACAGAAATGCAGAACTCGGATGCAGTGACTGGTGGATTTGAAATGAGAAGAAAAGATTCCCATGATTCTCTGGTTCAAGAATTACAGACAAATGAAACTGAGGACAATTATGGTGTAAAACGGAGTTGCGTTCTGTCTGACCATCTCTCCTTCTTCCATCCCATTACAGGATTTCCGCCAGATGTCCTCCACGATTTGTTTGAAGGAGTGGTCCCCGTGGAGCTGGCACACTGCTTGAAAGGTTTGATTTCAAAAAAATATTTCACGTTGGAGGAGCTGAATAAAGCAATTCTCTGTTTTCCCTACCAGCATTCTGATAAGGTTGACCGTCCTCACCCAGTTCCTCAAAATTTTGCTTCTCGGGGAACAGTTGGTGGAAATGGGCACGAGAACCATACTCTTCTTAGACTGTTACCTGTTCTCATTGGCTTCAGAGTGCCAGAAGGGGACAAAATATGGGAGGTCCTAATGGAACTAAAAGATATTGTTGAGCTTGCTGTTTGTCATAGTTTCACAGATGATACAATTCAGTACATGGCCAGCAAGATTTTAGATCACAGGCAACTCCTTCAGGAAGTGTTCCCCAACTTAAGATTGCGACCAAAGCATCATTACATCGAACACTATCCTTTTCTCATAAAATGCTTTGGTCCTCTTGTGCATCTCTGGGCAATGAGATTTGAAGGGAAGCACAAGGTTTTTAAGAAAATAGTTCGTGACACCAACAACTACAAAAATGTATTAAAAACCTTGGCAGAGAGACACCAAAACATGATGGCCTTCTACCTGTCATCACCGAGATTTTTCAAGCCACCAATACAGACTTCAAACGTGGAATCCATATTTATTGAGTCATTGCCTATTGATACACACCCAGTACTGTCAAGCATCACAGACGGCAGCAGTGTATATGGCACAAAACAGGCAACCATTCAAGGCACAACCTTTGTTGTAGGCATGTTTGTATGTAGTGGGTCACATGCTGCCTTGCCCAAGTTTGAAGAGATCAGAAACATATTGCTTATTGGAAGTGACATCTTCTTTCTGTTGAAAGACTATGAGACATGGTATGTTCAGCATTTGCGGTCGTATGAGCTAACAGATGATAAAAGCAAAAGCCATTCTGTGAAATCTCTGAGTCAGCTAACTGATCAAATGCCACATATTGCATACAAAGTTTCAGGCAGGCTGATTCTGATAACTAAACACTTCATTCCAGTGACTGAATGAAAGAGCAACACTGATGATCTTTGGACCCTCACCCTTCTATGAAGAGAAGTTCACCCGTGACAAAGTGAGTAGAGGTGATGTCTACTGTGAGCCACATTTATAGGCTCATATTCTTTGTTTGCATCCTAAAAGTAAGAAAATTATTAGCTGGACTACATGTGTGTTTAACTTGCTGTACAAGATAAAAAGAATGTCCTCAGTGAATATACCCATATGTGTAAGTAGTTTAGCCACTAGTGGAAACAAGAGCATTGACATATTTTTTCTTCTTCTCTTTGTATGTTTCAGGCTTCCCCAACACTGGAGAAATGGAAGCAAGTGATGTTCTCAAACTTAGGGTCATTCTTGATGATGTCAATGCTGAGAGGCTCATTCTGCCCTCTCGTCCTGAAACTGTAAATGCCCTCATATTTGAGGTGAAAGATAAGTTAAATCTGGCCTTTGACTTTCGCCTCCAGTTTCAAGACCCAGAGTTTGACAATGCCCTTTGCAATTTAGTTAACATGGAGGATTTACCTGCAAAGGCAACTGTTAAGATAGTTCGAGTTATTGAGTCAGATCTGAGTTCAACTAGCACAGATGACACTGTGTTACTGTCTGATAATACAGACTCACCAGAACGGCTTTGCCGTTGGCCAGCTACCTTTGTTGTTCCAAGTTTCTCATATGAGGTTGAGTATACTCTAAAAGAGGGCAACTCTACCTTTATGCAAGAGGGAAAAACTGTCAGGTTGACCAGGGATCAAAAGCACAACATACTGGATGTAATGGCTGCTGAAATATATAAGCACAAAGCGTATCCTAGTACCAAACAGATTGGGTTGGCTGCAGAAGCTCTCGTGAGCAAACACCCGTGTTTGAAAGAAACTGGATCAGAAAGAGGCTATGAGGGCTGGCAGAACAGTTTGCGATTTAAGATGGGAAACTACAGAACGAAACTGAGCAGAGCTGGCATAAAGGATGTGGCTGTGAATGCAGGAAAGCGTAGCAGGACAAACCCTGAGGGTACAGCATCCAGGGCCAGAATTAAAAGACCCAGAAGAGGAGAAATTAACTTCCTTCCCAACTATCCCCATGGAGAAACAACGCAGTCACTTGAGACCCAAAGGCTGGCAGTCGTCGAGCAGTTCAAGAAGTCCTCGATGGAAAGAGACATGATATCCATCCACCAACATATGCAACGCACCTTTGCACTCAGGCGTGAAGAAATAATCAATTCAGCTCCCCCAGTTGCTGTACTAAAGGAAAGATGGCCTGCACTGTTTTGTGAAGCACAAGTGAGTTAAAAAAAAGTAGTTCTATTTGTTGTTATGTTATTTTGTCTGAATATCATTTATTGTTGTTTTTTCTTGTCTGTACACAACATCCATTGCACATCTGCCCGTTTTGGGAGCAGGATCCCTGTCTCTCACTGAGATCCTCCTCTGATTGGTCATGAGAGTTTTTCTTCTGTCAATGTGAGGATCAAAGGGCAGAGGATGTTGTAATGATGCTGTGTGAAGAGCATTTAGACAAACTCTCTTTAAAATGGGATATATAAATAAACTTGTCTTGCCATGTCTTTTGTTTTTCATGCAGCTCTACAGTGAATTCCATAGGATCACAAATCTGAATCTGCCATCTACATTCTATGCTGCACTTGACAAGTATACACCTCAGCTGCTACAGCTCTACAAAAAGAGGAAGACTGGCAGATTTGGACAGAAGATGGAAGCTGTTATGATGGCATTTGAAGAACAGGTTTGTTTTTTTTTATAATTATTTCATGCATTATGTTATTGAATGTTGAAAGAGCAAACACTAACACTTCCTATGCATTTCCTGTCTTTATGCAACAGGACAAAAATGACATCTGTGCAGCTCGAACAGCAGCCCTGGTCGGCCTACCACACTATTTAAAGGAGGATTCATCAGACGTGTTCAGAACATGCAAGGTGTGTTCTTAACATCCAAGCATGCAAGGGTCACTTTCCTTTTTTAATATGTGGTTCAAATTAAGTCTCATCATGCGCAAGATTATTTTAACAGATTGGTTTACTTTCCAGAACTCCACTCACAGGATACAGTTGGGGGAAAGTCACTGTTGATTCACAAGACTGATTATGGGGATGTCATAGATTCATGTCAAAAGAAACCATCCCTTTAACAAATTTGATTTGTAAAATTGTACAGTACATGACACATCCCTTTCTCTGTTTTCAGGAAGAGCTGGAAGCCGCCCAGGACGGAGCATTGGCTCTGGTGGCAGTAGTGGACGAGGAGGAGGTGCTTCAAGTTCCCTTTGAAACACAGCAAGTATTGATTGTTCTTGAAGACATGGTGGTCATGGCACATAGATCCTGGACAGATGCACTGGTGCTTTTGTTTGCATTGGTGTATGCACTGCATTTGCAGTACCCAGAGAAGCTCAGTGGCTTCTTCGAGTTCATGCAGGTCATCCTCCTTGACCTAGATGATGGCAGGAGGCAGCTCAGGCCTAAACTACTTGCCTTAAAAAATGAGCTAGAGTAAAGTGCCAAAGGAAGGCTGCAGTTGTTTGTAAATGGTAATACAACAAAATAACTTGTTGCTGCCAGTTGATTTATATTGTTTGCACAGAAATGGTTGTGTATGGTTAATAATTGTATTATGCATATGGTGTTACCACTGTTCAGGTAATATGATACTGGTGTATGCACTCAATTTGAAGTACAGTACCTGGAGAAGCTCAAGTTCATTCATGTTATCCTCCTAGACTGTATTATGGCAGGAAGCAGCTCAGGCCTTAACAACTGGCCTTAAAAATGAGCTGGAATAAAGTCCTAGATCAGTGGTTCTCAAGTCCAGTCCTCAAGGCCCCCTGTGAATCAGGTGTGTTGGAGCAGGGACACATCTAAAACATGCAGGACAGGGGGCCTTGAGGACTGGACTTTAGAACCATTGATCTAGAGGAAAGTTGTAGTTAAGTGTTGTCACTCATCAGCAGTTTTCAAACAAAATACCTTGTGGCTGGCTCTGGATTTATTTTGTCTGGACATTCATATTTGTATGGTGTCATTTCTGTTAAGACGAGCCTGTACTGTGACCTCAGAGAGGCAGCTCTGTTTTGATTGTGGTTATTTAGAAACTAAATAAATCTTGATTGTGACGCACATTCTGAGTTTGCATTGTGTTAATTGAACAAATTGTATTGATTTCCTCAAATGAACTGAGTTGTCAGAACTAGAATGTAATAGTTAATGTGGTGAAAGTAAACAAAGTAGCTCAACTTAAAGGGTAACATTTAATTGCACGAGAGCCATTTAAGTTTTGTTATTTGATCCTGATCCATTCAGTTAACACATTTTAAAGTTGTTTATTGAACTTTTGCATATAAGTATATAGTACTTATTAGTTTTAAGTTCATTAACTGAGTGGAATGATAATTTTAACTTAATTTACCCAAGTTACCATGACAATGAATATTTGATTTCATATAACTTAAACAGCTCAACTACAGAAAAATATTTGATTTAAGTTAGTAAACTTAAATGGTTCAAGGCAATCGGTTTCCTCAAATGGTTTGAGTTCAACTAACTTATCGGGTTTTACAGTGTGGAGGAGAAACTTTAAAGCAGCTGAGGACCACAGATACCATTTGTAATTTATAGATGCTTTAATCACATTGAATGTTTATTTATTGACGCTCATTTAAACACGTCTGCCGGTTGGAGAGTGTTTAATTAAAATTGTTAATTTAAATTTCACGTGATTCTAAGGCACCGAGGTTTTCAGTGCAATGTCCAAGACCCAAAAAAGACTTGCTTTGCATTGCTTGAATCGAGTGAACCCCCGCTCAGCTGTCCACAGTGAATAGTGGGCTTCATTCTGGGCGTTAAAATATCACACAGAGGGCAAAGCCAATTTCGAGGTCAGGAGATCAGGAGAATAGCTGTCAGAGGGCTACAAAAATATTTCTACTTTATAATCATGGCGAATATTTGACTGTAATTGGCCTGAGGGTGTACATTATATTTAGATAACTGCATGGCTCTGACATAACTGACTCATCATTGTAAATTCACAGCTTCTCCTAAAGGCTACTGCCTCACTTATATCTTAAAGAAAAGGGGGTTACTTTTACACTTGAATAACACAAAACCTTTTTTTACCTTTATTTTTTCTGTTTTTTTTGCAGAAACACCCTAATCACATTCACACCCGGAGGCTGCCACGGTGTGACCCGCTTCCCGCTGAGCGGCTCCACTGGAGCAGCTTGGGGTTTACAGGGCTTACGGGTATCACAGTAGTGGATATGTGGCAGGGAGTTAACCTTTTGCACCAACGCTGCTGACCCACAAATCTAATTACCATGACTGTACTGAATGCCATAAAGCACTTGAGATTTTTAATATTTATTTATTTTATTTTTTCAAACCTCTCACTTTGGTGTGGCCATGCGTCTTTAGTGCATCTTGACGTGAGAGGACAGCAGTGGTTAGATAATTAAACTGTGACCTTTAACAGCCAGCGGTGCTGTTGGTCTCACTGTTGCAAGGGCTGCATGAAAGGAAACACACACACACACACACAAAGTATATGTGTTCATGCAAAAACATGCATACATTTACCCAGTGTGCACGAGCACGTACGCACTGCAGCCCTCCCGCTATTGTCTCCTGACAGCATTTGTTCTTTTTTTCCACCATTGTCTAACCTGTCAAGCCCTGCCAAAATATGTTTTCTGTCTCCCTGTGGCTCTGTGCACACAGACACCACCTTCCAATTATCTGAAGAGAGGCAGACAGAAAACTGGGTTGATAAATCTGAGGAGCTTTTGACAGTGAAATGTTTCACAAGGTGATTCTCTGCCCCCCCCCCTCCTCCTTTTCTTACCTTTCTTCCTCATGCATCATTTTTTTCCCTGATCCTTCCTTATGCGTCACATAACTCAGCCCCGAGTTACCTAACTGCTCTTTTCTCTGTGTGTCTCAGACAAAGAGGCACGCGGCTCGCGAGGCCACAGAAGGTGAGTCTGACTCCGTCAAAAACGCGGCCGTGTTTTAATTAATAAGTTCCACTGCTGCGTGTATGTGCGTGTTTGCGTGTGTATGTGCGTGTGTGTTTGTGCATGCATGTACATGATGTGAATGTGCAGCGTGGGATTTGATGAATGTGCGTGTGTGTGTGTGTGTGTGTTTGTTCACATATCTCATCTGTCATTTGTCAGCATTGTGCAGATGATCAATGCCTTGGTGAACTGAAGACAGTAATTAAGCTGGAGACGTGTCTGACTCTTATTTGGCCAAAAAAACAAAAAAGAAAAAAAAAATAACAAGCCAAAATCATCATGCAATGATTTAAATTGAACTTAGTAAGTAGTAAGAAAGTAAGTAAAACAAAAAACAAGACACTAAGACAAAACAAAAAGAAACATATATATTAAAAATAATAATTAAATCTGATCTTTAATGGACATGCTGAAGCTTATTAACCCTTTATTTTCTCAAAATGAACCTAAAGCATGTAACCATATATCACAAAAGATGTCACAGCAATTCAGAAGCGAATTACTTTGAAGAGCTGCACAAACACAGGCCGCAGCTGTGCAGTGATTATTAATATTGATACGATGTGCTGTATAATCGCTAAAGCTCATATGTCTCCATAGAGGCTAAGCTAATAGCGGAGAGCATTTACAGGGTTTCAAATGATGCCACGAGGGCCATGCTATCGTTTTCAAACCAATTGGGACGGGTGCCAAAGCGGCGGCAGTGAAGGTGCACTTTTCTCACTGGCTAATGACCATAAAGTGAATATACATCTCCTCACCACTCCGACCACTAAATCTGCAAAAAAAAAAAAAAAAAAAAAAAAGCTCCTTCTCCATCATGGCGGTACCCCACAGCGGAGATGATATAATGTGATCGTAAAAATGTGGTCTGGGGAGAGGCAGAAACTCAGCTTTCTTCCATCAGTGATAATTTGTTTTCCCCAGGAGGTCCCACGGCCCGGGTTTTACCCGCCGCCTCGCCTGCTTGGCTCCCAGCATGCAGCGGGGTGCGATGAGTAGCGTCACTCTGGTTCATATCAGTCATTGTAATGGTTTCTGTCCTCACTGGGAAGCCTGTGGCCACTGATGAATAGGAAAGAAGTAATTTATTTACATTGCTTCTATTATCATAGATTTGTAGTCCGGTCTTGTCTACACTGAATACAGATTTTTTTTTTTCATATCCTGCTGCCTATAGGCTACATCTTTATATCTTTTTTTCGCCTGAGGTTAGATCTCATGACACAGGCTAGTTGTTAAGTAATGCAGGACGAGGTTTTGCAGTCACTGCTGACCTGCTTCATATTTAAACAAAACCCACACTCATGCCCTAAAAATTGCCCTGAGTAATTGCACATGTTCAGAGATTGAAGCATATTAAACATTGACACAACTCCACTGAGAATTTCATGAATTCAAACCAACTCATGCTGATGAAGGAAAAGCTTCTAAAAACCCAAATGGAAACAGAACACACACATTCAGACATCTATTGTGGGTTCAGTGTTTAAAGTCATTTTGTGGCTTGTGGCATCTTCCTAGTTTCTTCTAAATAAGAAACATTACCTTGTCACAAATTTTTCTAGAACTGGACGTTCTTGTCTGACGATCGGGTTGTACGGTGCATCAGAACCAGCGCCATCTAGAGCCACAATAGCGAGGCAGCTGTGATTAGCCCATGAGTGACTTTGTGAAAGTCTGCTATATTCTGTCATTATTTATTCATGTATTTCATTCCGGGTGTCGATTCAGAAGTCTGGAACAAAACAGCATTATTCTAAAGACTGTATTTTTTGCTTAACGCAGCTGTGACACTGGCAGCATTTGGGAGAAATGAGAAAAGTTGGATAATGCCGACTTTTGAATGGCCAAGTCACCTGCATTCATAGAGAAAACTGAGGCTCAGCACCTTTGCCAGCAGATTTCATTTCTGAGTGAACTCAGTCAAACAGGATCCAAAATTAATTTTACAAACAGAATAGTTTTCTGAAGGTCAGAACTGTGTAAACATATTTAGGCGCAAGGTACCTGACATTTGCATGCACACGCACAAACACACAGATCAAACCACGGCCTTGTTTATGCCTCCCAAGAGTGACAAGAAGCTCACTAAGAGAAAATTATAAAAACCCGGTGCTCATAAAGGCTTTAATAAATGACATTTTGCCTTTGAGTCATTCAAAGTCAACTAAAGGAAGGGTGAAAAGAGTGATGGCAGTTTCCCCAAATTAATCACTGAGTCATATGAAGACAAACTGCCTTAAGACAGCAGCTTATCCCAGAATGCACTGGGGCAGGGTTAAGTTCAGAGAGTATAAAGAATGGACGTGACCCGTCACCCACAAGTTTCTGAAGAGACGTTCAGAATGTGTGGCATCTGGAAGTCGCCATCATGGGTTGTCATTTCTGCGTTGATGTTGCTTGTTAATATGTTGTTGTTATGGAGACTGACTCATCCTGTAACCAGCCTCAAGTGGATGTTTATGGAACTGCAGCCAGTTTTTGTGGCTGTATAACAACATCCTGCCGCTTCAGCACCTACTAACAGAAATATGTAGGAATAATTTGACTCTCGTTTGTCCCCATAAAAACATGTTACCATCAAATCCAGACTCACCACATCACAAAGCTTTCACATATTTACATAATTAGTCAATGAGAAAATTGAAACTGAACTCAGTAATTCATTAATATTTCTTTTTCTGTCGACACCTTGAACCCTCCAAACCTTTCTTGCATATGCCGCTGCCATTCATACGGGTGCGAGCTGAGCCGAGATATAGACATCAATCACATCACAGCTGCCAACAAAACTTTCTTAAAGCAGATGTAAAATGAGCTAAACATGCTGCAGACAAGACGCCCTCGACAACACGGAACATCCGCTTTGTTGTTTCTGGCAGACTGGCTGCTTCTTCAGCGCCTGTGGAGGCTTCAACTGATGCTCGTTACCTCGGCTGCGGGCGACACGCTTTGAAGGCAGGCAGCTCATCAAGGTGAGTGACACAATGAGTGACAGGTCGAGAGCTTTACAAAATGAAGCAGATGAGGGCGGGGCCCGTGCGGGTCTTTCCGTTCCGTGGCAAAAGTGTATCGTAACTTTGAATGTCCCGCTGATTGTTTAACACTTCAGTTTGATGTAACAGTCAATGATTTGGGCAGAATGATGGAGAGACCGAGAAAGAGAGATGAAGAGAAATTCAATGGAGTTTGGCTGGGGAGCAAGGGGATGAAGACAAGAGACAGTGAACGAAAAGCAAAGACGGAGACAGAGATGAAAAGTGAAAGCTGGATAAGGGAGGACTATCTTCTCTCATATGTGACAACATAATTGGGGTTAGAAATTCCCTTCTGGGAAAAAAGAGAGAGAGAGAGAGAGCTGTAAAAAGTTTTTTTTTTTATTATTATTATTCTTTTCAAACTTGATCATAATGATTTGAAGAGTTTTTGTGTGCTCACTTTGACATTTTTGCGGCTGACGTAGGAACATGATTCTAAAGCTCCAAAGCTGTAAAGATCTGATTGGTTCAGCTGTTTTTTTCAGACGGCGTCATCAATGAGCAAAACCCCAGCAACTTAAAAGGTCCAGGGTGTGAGATCTCGGGGGCTCCATTTACAAAATTTCGTCGACGTGGAATATAATATGTATGCATTATGTTGTCCCTGTCCTGAATGACCACCTGGAAATAAGAATCATGATGTTTTTATTACCTTAAAATGAGCCCCCTATATCTACAGATGCCGCAGGCTCTCTTAAAATGATTCATTTTGCCACCTACAACCTCTTAGACCTCAACAGCAATGCCATTACATGCAGAGCGTGTCCCCTCTGCCACAGCATCACTCAACACCCCTCAAAGTGTTGCCTGTAGGTGCTCTGTGTATGTAATATATATAGAAATGTGCTGTATCCAGTGTTTTTCTTGTGGTTATGCTGTGGCGTATAATGTATCTATGTATTTATACGAGGCTTCGTACAGACTGTGGACAATAAAGTCTCACAAAAAAAATGTTTATCTTCCACCATGTGGAACTGCCCTGTTTCTACAGTAGCCCGGAATGGACAAACACAGGACATTTCACAGCTGCTGTATGTGCCCCCCCCCCTCTCATTAGGAAAGAAAAGGTGAAATGAGGGTGTCGCAATACAGAGTTCATCGAATACACACTGTTGTCCAACACGTACTCCACCTAACTTTTTTCTCCTTCCCCTTTCATTCGATGCTCACGATAATTCACACCACGTTGGCTAACTTCTGGCAGTGATACCACGGCCGCTGCTCCCCCCGAACTCGCAGGGTCCATTTATGGCTGCCATCACAGCAAGAAATGAGTGTTAGTATTTTAACGGGAGACAGAACAAGTCAGATTTCCCTCCTAGAATCAAGAAAAATGACTTTCTTGGCCCGTAATGGTAAAAGTTTGAGAATACCACTGTTTCACTTTCAGTTAATACACAAATATGACGGGTGATCTGCAGTGGACACACACATTTGGTTTTCACACTTTAGGGACTACATTCACACCAGTCAATCAGACTCTCAGCCCTCTCCACTAAATGCCTGACTCTCAAGATTTAAGTCACGTCCAAGTGCCCCTGCTTGCACAGTACACGGATCACCATGGTTACAGACCTTATACTTGTCATGTTGTAAATTTCACAACTCTGTGGATGTGTTTCAAACTTGCTCTCCATCCACGACTCAGAACTGTAGGCTCAAATTCGAAGATATTTTCACACCTGACCTAAATCTGATTCCAATGTGTTCCTGAATTTGACCCCAACAGCCTGTTCTTAAAGGTTTAACAAGGACTTTGTCTGATTTGAGTAGATCAATGTATACTTAATATCACTTATAATTATTATGTATACTGTCTGGTTATTCTGTTGACAGAAAGAATAACAAAAATAATAAAACCACGAACAGACATGAACAGCTAAAAATGTCCAGAAATACAAGATACATGATCTGCTTTGGTGGGTTTCCCTTCCTTGAAAGAGTAAGTGTTAAGTACAGAAGCTACGGTTTGAACACACCTACAGCCTCATGCATCAGGCATGAACTGCTGACAGATTATTTTTTTTGCGAATCAGCTCTAGCTGGAGGACAAATGAAAGTCAGCAGCCGTACACCTCCTAACAAGTTTATTCTCCAACATCTGCTGAACGCAGCGCCGCCATCATTGACGCTGTCTTCCTTTCTTCTATTAGGAGATGCAGAGGATGGACCGGCGTAACCCTTCTCGCATGGAACGCTTTTAATGATGTTGTTTGCAGCGTGCATACAATTCTCACTTCCCTTAGCATAGCAGCCTGACTCCATTGTAGTGCAATGTGGCAAAAACAGCATGTGTGTGAAAACAGTGAAATGGAATCATTCCAATGAATTTTCAGTGTGTTTCACGTGTAAATTATTAACGTCAGGCATCAGCAAATTGCAAATGAAGGTCCAATGTGTCAGATTTAGGGACACCTATTTATAAAATTTGGCAGAAATGGAATATAATGCTCATAACTATGTTTTCATTAGCGTATAATCACCTGAAATCAATAATCATTATGTTTTTGTTACCTCAGAATCAGCCTTTTATATCTACATATGCTGTGAGGCCTCTTCCACCATGTTTATACGGTAGCCCAGAATGGACAAACCAAACACTGGCTCTAGATAAGGCCTTTAACATGGTTCACAAATTTCGTGACCACCAACGTTTCTCCTGAGGTGAGGGGCTTGCAAGTACAGTGCTAGACTAAAGACTTTGACTAAATCCTCCACGATGGCCCTTTAAAGTTCGGAAAAACCTTTATGGTTCAAAGAAACTGAGAAGCATACATCATCATGCCAGAGATTTCTCTGGATTCTCTGAATCTTTTAATGATATTATGGATTGTAGATGGTGAAATTCATGCTTGAGGGTACCACTCCCACATATACCAAAAATCTCCAAATATGCATTCATACAGTGAAAGGAGCTTCGTCTGTAGGTGAGATAACACAGAACGTGTCACTTCTCTCTACATACATGCATACATACACACACATTGAAACACCACCGTGCGTTTTTTGGGTCCAGTCTGAGCATGAGTACCTCGGATCATTTTACCTCCTTGTTCACGTGGAGCGCCGATGGCTTACGACTGGAAGCAGCTCAAAGTGGCTAACGGAGCGTGGTGTCACCCGCGTCATAATCCCACTCTGTTTGACAACACTGCATTTAAATACAATCCTACACGGATATGTTGCTCTGAGGAAAATATCCAATGAAGGGCCTTAAGCATGCAGGAAGCATTATATAACCATTTAACGGCTTGATGGATGATTCATGATCTTTTCCTATGGTTGATTTTGTGACTGCAGCATAATCCAGGCAGCGGCTGGTAGCATGGAAATCTGCTCTATGAGAATAAAATAAAACATCAAACAGCTATCAAACCAAATCCGCTACAAGCAGGTAAGGTTTATATCAACGCTTCAGTCAGCTGGAAGTGGAAATTGGCACTGAAGTGCAAAGTTTTTCGGTCGGCCTAATGTATTTGAAGGGACACTCGAGAGGCGAACTCATGTATATTTTAACAGAATCTTTGTGTGGCTGTATTACTGCCCAGTTTATGTTGTCTTTATTGCTGTAATGCTGCTTTTACGGTGGCCTCTTAACCAGGCCCTATTAAATGAGTGATTTTAATAACAGTGAGACTTTTGCCTTGTTAAATAAGGGTTTAACACAAACAATCACAGTACAGCCCAAAATGCTTTACAGACGTTTTTATGCTACCCCAGACTGAGCCCAATTCACATTATCTTCCAAATCGTAAAGTAAATTGTGATTTGCAGTAAAGATTTGGAGGGTGGGAAAAAAAAAAAAAAGTTCTTAAGCACATCATATTCCAGCATTTTTCAGATGAGAACGAGCTACTAAGTGGCGATTTTCAGCACCATCAACAACATGCTGATTTTGAGTCGAAGGGTGTTTATTTCAGAGCGCAAATGAGACCGACGAAGAAGCGCTACACAAACTGAAGTTCAAGGTTGTCAGCGTAAAGCTGAGCCTAAATCCCAGAAAGCCCTTTCATTGAGATAACAACAAGAACCACTTCCAGGACAAGGCCACCGAGATTTATTCTCTAATTTACTGTTAGTCTATGATTGTGTTTCTCTGTTTTTTTTTTTTTTTGTTTTTACTTAACTCAAACACAAGAAAGACGAATTGTCGCCATGAGTGGCTCTGCTCACAGAGGTCGAGTAAACCCACACACCCCTGTGACGTGGACCTGTATGTGACATTATGTAACTTTTCGACCTTCAAAAAACAGCTTCACTATCCTTTTGATGATAAACTGACTTCTAATCAGGTGAATGCTGTCCGTCATTTGTATGACTGTTCTCACACTGTGTGACTCTGTCCTCTGGGTTCGATTGACTACGCACCACCAACACTTCACTACTTCACTGATTGGCTGGATCGTATTTCACAGATTAAATGCTTTCGAGTTTCCCCTCTGACGTCCTCCTTGCTGCCCCTCATCAGAGTTTCGTTGATGGACAGTAAAGTAAACTGCTGCAAACTATAGCTGCGGTTAACAAATTTAGCTCAGAGGACCCGGGGAGTGTTTGTGTTTATACAAGCCTGGGGCGCAGAGGATTATCAGAACCAGAGGAGGGCAAGCAGGAAACATTACCGGGCTCAGCAGAGGCAGAGCACGGCGGAGGTGAAGAGGGAATACTGGCAGAAGAAGACAAAAAGTAGAGAATGACAGAGCAAGAGGTACCAGTAAGTAAATCTGGGACGGACTTTTAGTCATTAATGAGAGCTTTGTTTATTAGTTGGACATCTAAATTTGGAGCTACACCGCTAAGAATATTTGTTGTTGCTTTCTGAATTAAAAGTAGGTAGTATTCAAAGGGATACTGAGAGCCAGGACAATATACAATAGACACCACACGCGCGATTATTCCGAGTGTATTATTAGTCTTTATTAGATCTCGTGCAGTGGCTGATAGTGCTGGCTCTCAGTTTGATTGTGCTGTTGCTGAATTTCAGCCAATCAATCTGACATGCCCGGGGCATCATTTACTGCCTGCATTGTCTTCCAGATGGGGGATGTGGCGAGCGAGGGCGGTAGATTACCTTATGCCATGCTTGTTAAAAGCTTTTATTCTCCATAATCATCTCTCACTGGGATGCACAAAACTCCCTTAATTAGAATTCAAGACTTTATTTCCCTCCCTCAGTCTTTTAATTCCGCCTCGTAAAAAAAAAAAAAAAAAAACTCAAAAGCAAGAGCCCTGAGTCAAAATGAGCTGGCAAGAGAGTGCAACCCGGAGCACCTGTGCAGGTCAGAAGAGGCAGCTTATACAGGCCCTGGTGTTATGGCCACAGGCAAGAGGCCATGAGGAGGAGGAAATGAGCGCTGGAGTGTTTTAATAAGGGCCGTTTTTGGAGCACTTCTGCGTTCAGACCCCTGTAGTCAAGAGGTGGGATGGAGCAGCCCATCTGGAGAAGCATTTGCCCTTTGAAGAAGGTGAGGCTCACCAAAAAAAATGACACTTTGAGTGATTATTTGTACTGTTCAGTGCATTTAAAGAGTCCTTGAGTAAAAGTTAGGTCAGAGTAAGTGTTACAGTTTTTCCTCTTCTGAATACATGCTTCACATTTTTGATTCTCTGAATTCTGTCGCAGCCACTGCTGCCATTTCGCTGTGTCAGCGTTTTATTTCACAAAGCTCTCACCAAGTAAGTGAAGTCATGTACTCTTGTCCGGTGGCTTCTTCCTTGGTTACTCTCCTTTTCTCTTCTTAGTGGCTGCTGAGCCTCGTTACATTGTTGGTTTGTCCGGCTCCAGAACTGGTACGGCTTCTCCTGGGGGTCCGAACTCCCATGGTGCTCTGAGCTCACACTGTGGGCAGCTAACAAACTGAGCTAACATTGGATAACCTCAGCTAGAGTTGGAGCAGTTTACTTAGCTGTCCACCAGGAAACTTTGTAAATTGCAGATAATTAAAGCGCAGCAGCCAAAAAAAAAAAAAAAAAATCATGAAGTGTTACAGTTCAGTATCACAGTGTTGCTGTACTTTCACCATATGCACTTTTATCTAGCTACTACCACAAATCTGTATGCAGAGAACTGTTACATAACCCATTTTCTAATATTTGTTATGCTGTTTCATCGCCCTGTAAGGATCACTGACATTTATTTAAACCTGACATCATATGCAACATTTACACCTGCTGAAGCACAGCTGCGTTCAACTGTTTGGATAAATTATACCGTCATCTTGTTATACATCCGAAGTTATACTGTTTGAACCCCCTCCCACACCCCCAAAGACACATGGAGGACTGTGGACGGTCTTCTGCTGCAGAGCTGAAAGGTTCACTGACTCACAGGGATATGTAGAAACCCTGCTCCTTTCAGTAGTGAGGACAAAGTGCGCGCTCACCCACGCTCCCACACCCGCTACTTGTTGGAAGTAGAATTAGCTGAAAACGTATTATCTTTGAGTTTTCAGTACTTCGTCTTCATCTTCTTTCATTTCCTTTAACCATCTGTGTCATTTTATCCATTTCAGGCTCACTAACGGCATTCTGAGACCTATTCTGTATTGTTCGGGGACATATTTACATGTTTTATAGTGACGTTTTCGCAGGGGCTCCAGTCAGCCTACCTCTTAATAAACTCCATATGTGTATTTATTTCATGGAAGTGTCACATTTGTTTTGTATGATTTCAGCAGCATCAGCCGCTCCCTCGCTTCAACAGACAAAATCACCACTGGGGATGTTTGGTAATGTGCAGGCACCCTCCCTGTTGGATAGAGGTAATAGGAAACAGCGGCGAGGAATGCTAAAATGCAAGTATTGTTGCTGTTGTAGGTGTTGATTGTATACGTGCTGCTCAGCAGGGAATGAAAACCTTGCTATACCTTCCTTCACGTAGAATTACATCAACTTTCAACACATTAGCATTTGTCAGACCTCTGGGGCGTCTGAGCAGTAGGTTTGTTTTGGGCGGCATGAATTGGGACTTCACCTTTTAAACACGTCGGCAAACAACTCCAGATATCATCACACTCATCAAAATGCAGGCGGACAGAGAGACAGGTGGAGTCAGTGAGAGATACAGAGAAAGAATGGATTGAGAGAAACATGATATAAAAATCAAAAGGTCGAGATAGAAGGAGGCGAAGGAATGTTCTGGGAAACAAATCAGAAAAAAATCCGGGATGAGAGAGACTCATTACACGAGACCAGCTGTGGCCACAAGACTGCCGAGTCCTGCTGCACGCCTGTCATGTCTAACTTTTGTGAAACTTAAAATCTCCCAGCATGTCAAGGAAGGCAGCAGACACGGCGAGGTGCCAATTATTAAAACTGATAATTAGACACGAAAGAGTAGAAAATAGATTTAGCAGAACCAATTGATGACTGAAGATTAGCATTAAGGCTCATGTTTAGCAGCCACTTCCTTCTTCAGAAAT
The DNA here is from genome assembly GCA_023373845.1 of Nibea coibor. Classification (NCBI taxonomy): domain Eukaryota; kingdom Metazoa; phylum Chordata; class Actinopteri; family Sciaenidae; genus Nibea; species Nibea coibor. The sequence continues at coordinate 13,043,103 of CM041733.1, forward strand.
GTCTAACAGACCTTTGTCTTCTTGGTGCTTTCACACCAGAGCTGCTTGGTCCGCTTTAAACGGACCGGAGTTCATTTCCTTAGATAGTCCGCTTCATTTGGGCAGGTGTGAAAGCTCATGTGAACTCTGGTGCGGACCGAACGAGCGAACTCCAGTCTGCCTGAAAACGTGAGACACGGTTCGCTTGAAAGTGAAGCCTGCTGCAGTTCTTTTACGGTGGGAAATGCAAAAGGACTATCCAGTGAACCAAAGAAAGGTGTAACCACAGCAACACGTAGTCTCCCGGTCTCCGCCGTCTTATCGATACTGCTGCATAGCTCGCTGCCTCACCACCTTCTTGTGAAAAACCAATTAGGTGTGGACACAACAGAAACGCCAAGACTGCATGAATTTGATGTTGTTTCATTGTTTGTTTCTGGTGTGCACAAACCGGCTGAAGGGGATGGATTTCTTGGTCACTGCTCGTTTTGAGCAATACCAGGCCCAGACGAGCAGCTGTTGTGACTGCATGACTTGGTCTGTGCAGTTTGGTCCACTTTCAAAAGTGCAGTGTGATTAGCCGGGAAGTTCTTCAGCCTTTGCTGCCTCTAGTTTGTTTGAGCCGGAGCCTCTTGTGTAGTCTGTCCTCTTCTTGTTTCTTGCCTTGTTTTCCCAAACCTAGCCAAGTCCTTGTTGTGCCTAAACCTAGGTCAACCACTTTACATTAGCCACACAAGCTTTTCAAAGACCATCTAGATACTGAAAATGTATTCCTGCTGACTAAACCATGGAGCAATGATGCAAGAGGGCCAGAGTGAGGTGAGGCGAACCTGTTGGTTTGGCGTCTTGAGATTGCCCAGTGTCCTCCCGGATCGATGTTCCGTACATGCTTGTCACATGTCGGTAATTCTGTTATCCGGATTGTCTGTGCTGTAGTTTTACTACGCATGACTATTCCGTACACTCAGTATCTATTGCATGTCTGTCTGCAAGAGGGATCCCTTCTCTGTTGCTCTTCCTGAGGTTTCTTTCATTTCTTTGTGGAGCACAGAACTCTAGTGGAATACAAAGTGGCAGCGGATGATTTGTGCATAAAAAAAAAAAAAAAAAAAATCTCTGACTCTTGGTTTTCTACAACAAGATGAACATTTTTCTAAAGTGAAGTTGAAACTGGGTCAGAGGACCAAAGAATAGTAATACTTTTACGGCATGGCTACCTTTAAACTGGGGATAAAGATGAATTGTGGTGGGTAACATCTACTATGAGAATCAAAACACTCTAGATTTAGTTTTAGAATTATTTGAAATGTATTACTTAGTACAGCATTCGCGGAAGTGATACTGTAAATATCATTTTCATCTTGGCACATAACCGTGAGGCTTATTTGCTCTCTCGGGTAGTTTCCCCAAGTGCCTGCAGCGCTAAAATGGGACATTAGCAAAAACATCAACTTGTGAATATGATATTATCGCCCCAGAGCTCATTCTTTTTCAATTCCCTCTTACAGACTTTCCGAACCTTGATCCAAACCAATCCGCTGCCACACACACTTTTCACTAGTCCCATCAGACCGCTGGTGTTAAACTGAGTAAATTAATTAGATCTTTTCTCATGCAGCATCTGTCTGCTGACAAAACCAAACAGCAATAATTCTCTCGACTCTGTTTTCAGCTCGAGCCCAGGAACTGACAGAAGAGAAGGAAATATCCCTGATTTTGCTCTCGACAGATAAAACACACAACTTAAAACGCACTTTGAATTGGCATTCAGGCATCACCTCATTCTTTAGAGCAGACAGTACTGCGTTACCGAGAGAAGACTGACTAGACGCTGGAGATTAAACTGACAAGAGATCAGTACTGCAAACCGGAGCACGGCATGGTGTTTTTTTTTTTTTTTTTTTCCCCACTTTTTCGCTACACTCCACCAGAAAACACAACTATTTGCTGTGACAAACACTCCCCCAAACACTTGAAATATGCCCGCCGAGGATTTGTGGATGTTTTTAATAATTACCCATTTTTCATCTCTGCTCACCTCCTCCCTCCACCTCGGTATCTTTTAATTTACGCCAGCCATCCTTGCAAAATTGGGGTTTAAGAAAATGAAAAATCAGGCAGTCATTAGTCAAAGCAGCCATCCATTCAACAGGTAAATATTACCATCACTCATACAGTCAATATTAGCTCACATACTGCTGGCCTCTGCAATTCAGGCTCTAGATCCCTGCGGCTAATTCTGCCCTCCGGTAAACAATAAAGCACACACAAACGCATACGACAAAAGTGACACACACGTCGTGTAAATGAAGCTATCTATTACCGCTGAGCCATTGCAAAAGCGCATTCACACACTGCTAGCATTCCAGTCAGTACACACAGGTTATTATGTGTGTGTAACGCGCCAAAGAAACAATAAAGAAGCGCTACATTTCTGACTGACATTACATTCGGCTTCTGACTGCCACTGAAACGAAATGATGCGCCGGTGTCATTGTGCACTTGCAGACATGCGCCAGAGGCACTTTCTGCCTGAGCCGGTTATTGCAGGTGGGGGGGTGGGGGTTCAGTGGCCGGCGTCAGGAGATGGGAATCAAATAATGAATAAATTTTACATCCTGACTCATTTAATTTTCTCTACGGCTCGGGGAGAATTCTTGTCTAGAAGCCGGCAGTGATTTCTTCTTACATGTAAACGCCGCCAAACGTGAAAGAGCCCAAAACATGCATAAATACGCACAAGGTGCTGTTGAATAACTAATAACTGCTCACGCAGCTGGATGACTTCTTCCTCTGGCTACGATGTCATTGCAGGGATTCAATAACACAGAAACACATGGAACTGCATTAATTGCTTTACAACAACATGGAATTGAATGATGTCCCACACAAAGTTTTGAAAGTACAATAGCGTCAAGCTATTGTGATTTTGAAAGGAGCGACAGAGACAAGCGTTGTCCGTGTGCTTTTCATACAATATCTCCACTTTGCTAGCCCATCTATAATTGCAACGCTGCGTGAAGGAAACCCGGCAGCCGCAGCGACAGTTTATTTGAAGGAAGACAAAGCCCGACGGGGTAGCATGAACAACAACTGTCATCGCGTGGCAGGCAGGGAAACAAGCAAAGAATGCAAATACAGCAACACAAACAGCATCTATCAATAAAGAGAATCATCACGGCGTATGATCCAGCGTACAGTCTTTGACATACTGTAGCGTAATGAGTGGTGGGTGTCCCAGGATGCATTGCGTACACACTGCTGAAAGAATGTGGCCACATTCACCTCAGACCGCCTCAAAATACGGCCTCAGTGCATCTTCGGTCAGCGGGTGTGATCTCTGAGCAGTGAAAGACAATTAACATTCATCAGAAACACCACTATGAATGTAGTCTTGCATTACAAAACAACACATTTACCAAATATTTAATTACATTGATATATTTAAGTTAGTGTTGCAGCGTTTTGAACTATATTTAAAGCAAGCATCAACGTGATTTAAAATCTGTTATTTCATGGTTGAAAAGTTACACAATGGGACTTTAATTGCGCTAGCTGCATTAGTGCTTGTGTCTACCTGGACTAGGACTGCAAATGGAAATTAGCTCACAGCTAAATCTGCTACAAACATCTCCTTGTAAAGATTTTTTTGTACATGGTTGTGAAACTTCTGAGAGAAACTGAAAGTGCACATGGGGTGAGTCTGACTTTTGTCCTGTCAAAGCTCCAGAACATGACCGACACATATGATGAGACCATTTGGCTTCTTGAAGCCCCATATAATTGGATTCTCCATCTTTCTAGCCCCCTTTGCCATCAGTCTTCTTCATTATCTGTCTCTCATTCTCCAACTTTCTCCATTCCGCTTTGACTCAGTCATCCTCGGTAATCTTTTTCGTTTTTCCTTCCATTCCCTGCAATTCCGTCTGGTCCTCTTCTTTACTTTCTCTTGTTCTTTAAATCCTTGATGCTCTGTTTCATTGTCGCTTTCAAGTTTCGGTCTCTTTTTTTTTTCCCTGCCGTTTTGAACTCCTCTTTCACTCCCTCCTCTCGCTCTCTCACACTTTCCCCTCAGTTTGCTGTCTCTTTCTGAAACAATAACCATCCTTCATGAGCCTCTGGCGTTCACACAGTCGACTACTCATGGTATGCTGATTACGCAATACTCTTTACCCCCGTATCTGAAAACTGCTTCGCTGTGGTGCTGAAAAGCTGCCAATGCAGAGTGTCAAAGTGTGAAGCCAGTCGAGAAAATAGTAAAAAAAAAATAATAATAAAAATAACTTTCAGCCTCTTTTGTTAGTGTTCAGGAATTGTGTTCCCCGTGACAATGTCAATAAAATTCTTCAGTGAATTATGAGCTTTAACAGCCAGTCAGCAAAGTGGTCGTTCTTCAATGCCTCGTTTCAAGGTTCAATGATCATATATACATCATACAATCTATCAGCAAAGCCCTCTGCTGCCCTTAACCAAGGTGACTTATGTCTTGATTTACAACAATCAATACCTCATCAGAATTATTCACCCCCTTTGACAAACAAATCAATGCATGTTCTTTAGCCCCACGCCAACGCCTGAGCGGTAATTCAATGCCAAAAAGGAGCCCATGTTACGATGGACAGCTCCCTGGACTCGTACTTAGTCCGTTGCTTTATGTGAAGGAGCAAGAAACATCAACAGCGCTGCAACGATTTGTCCAAGATTGTAACGTCTTCCCATGGGTGAATTCCAGTTGAGCATCGGCATTAGGGACATAAATTAAAAAAAAAAAAAAAACTGTTAGGAGAATTCCTTCACCCTCTTTATTACCTCTTCTTCTTTAGTTTTCTGTAAAATATGCTTCCATTTTGTCCAGTAATGAGGAGAAGACACTAATCTGCAGAGACTAGCCGGGCCTAATAAATGCAAAATTTAAAAGACAATCCTCTCATTGGCAGCAGTTGTCACCCTTCATGCCATTTGTCTGGTCTTTAGCATAAACACAAGCTGCTGGGTCCCCACTAATGGATTGGGCACTACTGCTCCAGACCTACTCTACACGGAAGGCTCTGTCATGATTTGGCAATACATAAATAAAATTGAATTGAATTAAATACCTCACATTCTAAAAGCTTTTTCTTTCAATAGTCAGTGGAGGTACGCTAAAGGAATTCAAAACATGAAGTTGCATCTTTCATTCACGGCAAATTTCTCCATTTTCCATGTTTTATCCTTACTTATTCATGAGTAAATTGAAGGAAGACATACAGCACACAACACTTACCACCCATGCTGAATCCCAGCCTGACAAACTAACACATTTAGGCAAATGCTTTTGCCCGGGAGCCATCTTTCAAAGTAGCCTGGCAGAGATAATGTACGAATTCCAGTGAAAACTAGCAATAGTTTGTGTAGCATCCGCATCATTAATCTTATATTGGCCAATTTTCATTCTGCTTAAAGAAAAACTGTCTCAAAATGTGAATCATAGACTTTCAAATATGCAACCAGACCACAATGGTGAGTGCCTTTAGGCATCTGTGTTGCCAAGGACATCATAAAGCAGGGTGCTCTGGGTTGACTCCTTTTGGGTGCCTGTAAGTTGTTATTTCTTCTCATTTGAATTAAATCTGGTGCAACAGTAAATCATTCTAGGTCAAAGCATCAGCTGACCCCTTAATGTGTTGCTTGAAATGCTTTTAAAACACCCATTTTAATCCAATCCAAAACACATCTTGTGTTCAGTTAAAGAAATATCTGAAGTTACACAAGGTGAAATCACATCACACACCGTTTAAGCAAAGAGACACATTTCTTCTGCTGGGATCGTAATGAAATTTTGATGAAGTCAACTTTAACTCAGGGAAGCAACACCAGCAGCTGCCAAATGCCTCGACAGAGGCTAACTTATGAATTATCAATACAACTGCAGGTGCGTCTGTGCAAAGCAGGTGCATGTGGATCCACTCATGCAAATATGGAACCATCCTTTCTGCAGTATCAGCAGTTATTACACAGCAGTATTTATTCAGACTGCCTACGTTTCTCAACGCGCGTGAGATGAAAGGTCATTATTGCTTTGCCTGGGTAAGCCATCGATGCTGAGATACAATTATTAGTGAGGAAACCAGGTGTGCTTTTTCAGGTTAAGCCTGGACATTACAAAATCTAGCAAATTCCACAATAATTTCACAGTCTGAGCTGTTTTCAGAGCACAGTTTTAGGTGAGCTACTGACTGAAAAACCTGCTCATCAAAGGTTTCTGACTGGCATAGTACGGCGTTGAACTTTGTCCACCATTTGAAGACTAATTCGGATCAGTAAGTGAGGGTTATCTGATATCATTGATGAAGCCATTTGCAAAACAAAGTGTTGGCACTTGTGATTAATGTCCTCTTTGGTTAGCATCAGAAACACTTAGTTAGGGTTAAGAAAAGATCGTGGCTTGGGTCCAAATACCCAGTTTTTTGTCTAAGTGTGTTACTAAAAATACCTGGTTAAGACTTAAGATCTTAGTGACTTGACTTGAGCAAGTTCAAAAGACTTTGAAGTTGCATCAGATTTGGACCAAAAAACTTGATTCACATGTCTGCTAGAAGGTTTTATTTTTAGCCACAATGAATCCAGTTTTATCCCCGATGTCTAGACATGCTTTGACCAGCAAATCATGAAATCAATGCAACCTGTGAACTGTCAATTGTGAGGTGCCAATTTTTCGAAAAGCTGAATGTCAGAAGTAATTAAATCACAAGTGTTTACCACATGGGCCCAAATGAATCTATGTAAAGCTAACAGGCATTAACGTTTTCCATTGGCCCTCGCCTCTCTCCGTGTGTATTTATGTGGTATGCTTTATTATTTCATCTATTTGTTTGACTTATGTAATCTAAAGCCCATCAGCCCTCTGATTGCCTCTCTGTCTCTATGCACAGCTGTCTGTCTATTCAACGTCTCCTCCAGTTTTCTAACCTCCGGATGGACCTTTGTGTTGGCTTTTGTTCTTCCCTATAAAACAAATCAATTCCTCAAAGGACTCAAACTCTTAAGTGAAATCAGTTCCAGGTTGCTAATGCAGGCTGTCAGTATCACTCAGTGGCAGGAGGAGATAAAGCTATTTATGGAGAAGACAGGAGATGGGAGAGACTCGCTTTTCTTTTTCCTCGGAGGGTCTTGGGACCGCCATTTTATTTAGAAACAAATTTAAGAACATGGACTCATGAGGGCCTCAAGATAAATAAACCCAAGCCCCATCTGTCAGCAGTCAACATAAAATCATTCCCATATTTACTTACAATTCAATAATTTTCTTTTTACTCACATAAAATATTCATGTCAAACTGGATTTCTCTGTTTGCTTTCTAATGTTTGGCTTCAAGTATCCGGCTTTCGCTGCGCCCGAAGGCAAATTTAAAATCCAGCTTCATGCATTTGTCTCTCCTGCATTAGTGGCGTTAACAGCAGCAGCCATTAGTCGCCCCTTCTTCCATTCCCACTGCAGACATTTTATTCTTGGAAGCAATGCAGCACATACTAATTCTTATTGTGTTGCAGGTTTAAAGGCAACTGTGTTGTAATCTTACTTGTGTTACTTATCAGTGATGTAAAAAAGAAATAAATAAATAAATCAAGGCTTTCTTGTGTGCATGGCGCTGTGAATCAGATTTATTCAGCGTCCGCGCTTGTTTGCCAAAATTGAATCTAAGCTGTGAAGCAGCAGGTTTTCGTTTGCAGTGAATTTTACTGTCATTTTTTTTTTTGTCTCTCCTGCTGACTGACTGGTCGATTCCAAGCCGGGAAATACTTTTGGAACCCCTTCACAATCAATATGTTTCTGCATAGTGGAAGCTTATACTGTTATTACACTACCCAGACTTACATGACAACATTATTACAGTCATCATAGCGTCTCAGTGTGTGACTGCTGTCGGGCAGAGCAGAAGCTTTCCCCTTTTTCAACACCTCGTGCTGCTGACTCACCTGGACTGTCTCAGCAGAACTTTGGGTCCGCTTTGGCACGGAAGGGTCTTTTACTGTTCGAAAACAAACCAGCTGTCTCATCTACACCAAAGGACACGAGGGAGCAAGTCCCTTAAAGCACTAGGCTGACTATGTAGAATTTATGGGGAAGTAGCAGTTACCGTGTGGTTCAACATCAAATTGAATGACGGTACTGTTCTCGTTATGTTTTAGTTATAATAATGGCCACAAAAGAAATGACTGGCACGATCTAATGTAATTGAGGCTATTAAAAAATAGACCTTCCAGATCTGTTGAGAGTCTATCACAAAGCTCTTCACTCAAGCTTTGAGTATACGCTCAACAATTGTAAGCTAATGTGTCTGGACCAAGTGTAATTGTGAAAAAAAAAAAAAAAACACTGTAGGTGTGACAGAACAATAAAAATATGAAGTTATTTTGCCAAAAAAAAAAAAAAGAAAACATGATTCTGCTTCGATGGTTGATCCATCATAGTTTTTTGGATGTAGTTCTTTTTTTTTTTTTTTTTCAGGGAACTCCAAATCAACAAAATCCTCCAATCAGCTAACTCTTCCTACCCTCCCATCCAATCAGATCCACCAACAACAAATGCTTCCTCCACGTTCAATACTCTTTCTCATCCAACAGACACCGGAAGTCCAGCGACTCTCCACACCAAACCCTTTATTCCTTGTTTTATTTGTTTGTCCGACGTTCCTTTCATCTCACATGTTGTGAATATTAAATAATTGCATGAATTTAGCCAAAATCTCTCTCACACACACACACAGACTCCATCTGTATGCCACTGCCCTTGGATGACATACAGTCTGCAACAATCTCCACAATCAACCAGCATGCAGCCGCTTGACGAATGGAAACTGACTCACCAGTTTTTTTTTTTTTTACCTTAATGTGAGAGAAACAGATGCTTCAAAAGAAAATTGAGAAACGCTCCTCAAAAGTTAACCTGCTGGTATAAAATCACCAAGTCGCAGAGAGTCCAAACCTCTGCCATTGGCCGCAGGTTCAAACACTGTTACCAACTGGCTGATCTTCATAGGTACCTGTAATTGGATGCAGAGTCTGAAGGCGGGGGCCGAGAATTTGTCGATCATAAACCTTCTGGTTTACATTTGATTTACATTTGGTTCAACAAAAGGCCCCTTTTTCTCTCTCTGTGAGGGCTCGGTAGGCACTGATGGGTCCCACTTGACATCACAAACTACAACCTGAATCAATACGCGTCTAGGTATTCCTCCCTCATGTTGGTTGCAGGATAATTGCATTGGATTACAATAGACTGCAGAATGCATGTGTTCACTTAATTATGTTGCTTTCTTTTTAGGTGCCAGTCTCAAATAAATATCGCAAGGAGCAGATAGCCAGGGACAACTGTCATCTCATTTGGATGCTGAGGTATACTTCCTCAGCGTCAGTGTCAAAAGGTTTAACGCTAGTAGATTTTATGTTGCTTCAGTGCAGAACTCGAGTGCCTCCTGCCTCCTGATAATCAGATAGATCCTCTGAGGAGATGGATCCACATCCAGCGGCAGCAGTTGTTGTTGTGCAGGTTATGGGTTGTGCGCGACTTCAAAGCCGGATCCAGTGACCCGCTTTATTCTGCCCTTTCCTCCCTCTCGCCGTTCCCCTCGCTTCGTTTACGTGGCTCTGTGCTGCTGGATATTTAAAGACATCAAGGCCCTGACAATTAGTGGAGACTGTTGCTGGGTAATTAGTGGAAAGGAAGTAAGCCTCCTATTTCCCCCTGCCACTCCCCCCAGAGAGCCCAGTCACACGCACACACACACACACACAAACACACATGCATGTGTGCATGTGTACACAAGCCCAGAAGCCACGCGCACGCATGCATGCAAACACAAAGACAGACAAAGAATAAGAAGTGTTCGCAGCGAATTCAGGGATGCCGTTGTTATCTTTGTACTCGTGTTTGAGAAGAGATGCAATGTTGCCCGTGTGGATAATTGGGCTGGAGAGTGGACATGGAAACAAGACAAGATAAATACACAAATATACAGTGCAAAGTACATACTGCAGGCGCTGTTGTGGGAGGGAAGCAATGAAGGAAAGAAGGATGGGTAGAAGGTAAATAAATGAAATCAACACAACAAAAGAAAGAATGAACAAAGGAATGGCAGAGAGGGGGAAGTAAATAAGTAAGTGAACAAGGCAGGGAAGGAAAAAACTGAAGGAGGAAGGAGAGAACGGCACAAGGAAAGAAATGCATCAAGAAAAAGGGTGCTAGGTAAGAAAGATAATAAAAGCTAAATGTAGAAAAGAATATTTTCTTATGTGAAATGAAATGAGCGATAACATCAGGGATGACAATGTTTGTGATTCCTTCAGAACTGCTGCGGCACATTTCAGGAGCGTCCCAGATGAGCCTCTCCACATCGCTCCAGCAAGAATACGAAGCTGGGCTATTTTTTGATTCGGATGCTGCAACAGAGCAAATCGAGCAGCTCGGAAGTCAGACACAGGAAAGGCAGAGAGAATCCGGTCGACATTTCAAAATAAAACAGACAAAAGGGCAACAGTTGAACCACATAGCCTACTTACTACTAATGCTAGAAGAACATAAATCAAGTAAAAAAAAAAAAAATGACCAAATAAAAACACATTAATAATGTATGGTAGATGCTAGCGGTGGTGAAAAGCCGCACAGAGACTCCACATACTCCACATAGCTTCACAATCACACCTGGTGGAATTTAGGGATAAGAAAGGCTTCTGCATTTGTTGGTGTCACATCACATCTCACACATCTCATCTCGTTTAAAAGGAACTACGAGGAATTGTCATCTTGTTTTTATTCTGGTGGTGACAAATGCGGCAGGTTCATTTCAATCTCACTGGCAGGTGTTAAGAATAGTCAAGTAATAGCCAATCTTCTTGTTGATGGTCTCGTTTGTTTATGTAACTCATACAGATTCATCAGTGTTAAATTGGTTGTTTTACATCTGGTTAAAAACTTCAGTTTTTCACCCGGCAGACACTTTTTGACACTAATAACGTAACATAAAACACGGCAACAATAGAGGGCAGGTTTATTAAAGCCAGAAGAACTCAAAATGTCTGCTGCGAAAAATGGTCTGGTGCAGATAACTAGAACTAAGAGTAACCAACAACAGACAGGATGCAGTCCGGGAAAGTGGCTGACAGCGGGTAGGGAGACCAGGTGTGCTGAATCTACGTGATGACCTGCCTCTGCCCTCCACGCTCCTGCAGGGAGAAGCTCGTCTCGAGGAAGGAAGACACTCAAAACCCCAAAACTGTGCTTTGCTACCCTCTTCTGTTCTACGCAAACACATTTGAATGTTAGATCTTTTTTTTTGATCCGAGATTCAGATCTATTCTGTGCAGTGTTGGAAGATGCTACACGCAATCGCATATAAACACACGCAATCTATCTGTCCACACACACTTAGATATTAAAGTGTGTATCCCAAGGCTATGCAAGGACACTGAAGTCTGTCATCGAACCACTAAAATGAGGTGATTTGTTTAAGGTGCTGCAATAGTGAAGGACGCAGCAGCTCGTCCTCTGGCTCCAAATCAACTTTACCGTCTTTTAGGTGACGCCCCCTGCGCTCTAATGTAGTTATGCACGGCTGTCTATGTGTGTGTGTGTGTATAACTTAAGTGTGCAAGGGCTAGTTTTCAGCCTAAGTAATTCATGAGTGCTTGCTGAGGTAGAGGGGGAGACGCGGGGAGAAACACCTCACAGCTTCTTCTGCTCCCTGCTGCAGTATTCATCACTACACCTTTCCTAATATTCATTATTCATGTTTCTTTACCGACTTGTCTTGTCCACGTCGTCCCGGCGCTGCCGACTTTGTTCTCATCGACACTCGATCAACAGCTGCAGTCTCTAAGTGTTTCTTCCATGTTTTCCTGCCTCATCATCTCTCACCTCCTGGTCTTTCTCCTTCTATCTGTGTAATACACCTCTCTCTCTCTCTCTCTCTCTCTCTCTCTCTCTCTCTCTCTCTCTATATATATATATATATATATATATATATGTTTACATTTCCCATTCTTCCCTTCACTTTCTCTCTTCTTTCTAGAGAGTTCTGCTACCCAACTCAATTTTGTTATGTAAAGCTTTGGACACATGCTGAATGCAAGTTTGGTTGTTTCTCCCTTTTTCTCGGATAATGGAATGATGACTGCGCCCATCATCTGGGGTCATCTCTAGCAAGCAAGCAAGCTCCATCACACAGTGACCAGCTGTACTGGTTTGTCTGGGACTGCACGCTAACATGCTAACACGCCAGCATGGTAAACATCATACCTGCTAAACATCATTGTGTTGACGTTGTCCCAGCAGTGTTTGCATTTGGTTCTATTTGCTGATTGCAACCGCCTTGTTTCAGCCTCCCCGGTGTCTTTTTATTTTAGAGAACAAAAACATTGATTCTTATTTTGAGGTGATTATACACTATTGAAAAAAAAAGATCAATTTTTGCCATATTCTGTGAATAGACCCCCATACAGCACACACACACACACACACACACACACACACACACTGGACCTTTTAAAATAACCCAACTGGGAGCAGCAGCCATTATGGGTAATCAAACAACAACAAGCAAAATGAACAAATCACTACACAATGTACAGGCACAGACTACCACAGTGGCTAATGGCTACAGTATCTTAGAACTACTCTGGTGCAGACAAAGTATACTGTAAATGGGAGGGGGGCGCTCCATCACAGAGCTGAAGATCTTGTAAGACTCGTGTTACTGTTATTAATGTCAGAATTTGAACTGTAAACTCTGTAAACACCTCCTGAAAAAAGGTCTTACAAGTAATCACATTTACACATATGGCTTCAAAGATGGCTCACACTGAGCTGAATTTAAGTGTAAGCGTTTATCAGCAATAAAACAGATGTGGTTATCAGAGCTTTGATTAGCTAGTTTTCAAAGCAACATAAGACACCGACAGAACTCTTCTGTCGCCAAGAGCTGCAGGAGCATCTGTCAAAAAGCTGCTCAATGATCATCTGCCAAACGTACAAAGTGCTTCTGGAAAGAAGATGACGTCAACTGGAAGCTAGCAAACACGTATTTAGCAACTTCAGTGTAAATCATACTGCCTGGAATTGGTCTAGGGTCACCTATGTGGCATCCTAAATCATCGAAAATAACAAATAAACTTTATTATACATGCATTCCCCTGCTTTGCACTTTTTGAAGTTGCTCAGCCACCAATGGTGGCTATTCGGTATTGATTCTCAAAACTCTGGAAAACTACCTGATGGATGACCGCCATTGTTCCAGAAGATATTTCCTCAGTTGTTGCTTTGAAGATGGTGACGGGGAGTTCTGGTGCTTTTAAGAACACTGCACCTCCTCCCCCAAAGGAAACTGATTATTTTCTTTTTCTTTCCCTAAGAAGCAAGGATGACCCTTGTACCACAAAGAATCAACAGAGACAATTAAGTGTCAACTGCCAATTGAAAATGCTGACTGGGATCCATCGAGGTTTCATCTACCACAGCCAAAACACTGCAAAAGAATTTGTCCTGAGCAATTCTCCAGATATCACCGCTGCGATGTGGCTTTCTGAAGTTTCAGGCTACGAACACTCATTCATAAGAAGAGCCTTGGCAGCATTTCAATTGAAAAATGTGTGAAATGTCATTAGTGTATGAAGAACAACAGAATGCAGCTTAACTGCGTAGCATCATTCTGTTTCTACATACAGTGATGTGCGTTTACACTTTACAATGTTTCACGAGCTGTTTTAAGACTTTACTGACTTTCTTCCCAGCAGCCCTCTGGCTTCAAGCCCGCAATACGTTCATTACTTGTGGCACTAAAGCAGGCTACATGGACCATAAATGTGTTTTGTGAGTAATTTCAGAAGAGCTGATCCAAGCAGGAAATCTTTCGATTTCTGAAGTTCCTCCCCGTATCCGCTGACCTTCATCTGACTAATTTATTCGACACATGCCGAAGAGCGATGATCTAGAAACTACAGTAGACCTCGAAAACGCAGTCACCCTTAAGTTTGAATTCCCTTTCACAGACACGATCCGCTAACGTCGTCTGACGAGGGAACATCGCAGTGACAAATATGAGTTCAGGCACGGGATGTGATCATCTGTCATTGGTGCCGCTTGATTCGGAACAAGTCGCCCGTTGACACAAGCTCTGTCACCGAACGCAGTGAATCTGCGAATGCACTTAACCCCACATCTTGATCTGAGGAATAACCCACACGAGCCAACTGATGTAGAGTATAGAAGACTCACAAACACAATGCACAGTCAAATAAGCAGATCTGCACATGCAGAACATGATAGATCACATGACAAACATCACGTTTTATTGCATAAATCAACAAATAACAGACTTTTTAATGTCCCGGTGTGAGGAAATGGAAACCATCTGCACAAACCTAGACAATAAACCCTTCCTTCCCTAAAAGTAGATAACCAGCAGACCGATCATGACAAACTCAGTGCAAACAGACGCTGGATGCTCTGTGGTTCAAGAAATCCACTTAGCACTAAACACCTCTGGCTTCTCAGCTGCAGTGCCGTTCGTTTCTCCCTGGCTGCTGAGTAGAAAGGCACAGTGACAGACACCGCTGCCGACACTGGATGATGAATAGTAAGCAGGACGGAGCAGTGCCAGTCATGACAAATCCGACAAAGCTGTGGGAAAGCGCTTGCAGCTCGAATAGTGAACATAGTTTTGATTTTTAAAAAAAAAAAAAAGAGCTCCTGGCAAACCAAGAGAGTGAGCCAGCAAAGCAAAATCTGCCACATCACGGAGACTGAGCCGTTCCTCTCCAAAGTACAGAATCGATGTTGCTCGAGAAGAACCGGAGCAGAGAGAGAAAAATGCTACAGAGGAAGCAACACAGCAAAGTCAGAGTAAAAGCAATCTTACCTCTTCAGTCTGATGTCAAAATCGCAGCCTTGGACAAGTCAGAAAACCACAGAGCTGGTTTAAGCAGCTGGCGCTCCTCGAAATACAGTGATACAGGAATTTTCAGCTCGTCAGAAAAGAACTCTTAGGATCCCCAATTTCTTCAGAACCTGAACTGCAATCTGTGATTTTTTTTTTTTTTTTTGGATAATCTCAAGTCTGGTTTAGAGGCTGGAGTCCAGCAGAACCAGGAGCAGACGGCTCATTTCCATGTGTAACGCGGGTGCCTCTGACATGCTTCTTCTTCCCTTTAGGGGACCGGGGCGCTTCAGACTGCGATCTGACCGGGGCAGAGAAGTGGACGGCAGCAGCAACAAGAGTGTTGGTAGTTGTAGTAGTAATATCCCTGTTCGTGGAAAGAGATGAGCATCCTTCAGTGGAGAGATAAAGAAGAGAAGAAGGAGAAGAAGAAGATCCAGCGCACCAGAACTGCGGAGCGCACGGCCGGCGCAGCACACTCTCTGTCGTTTAAATCCCCCCAAAATGGGCTGACTCTAGGCAGGAGGCAGGCAGATCGACACAGCGCAGAGGGAAGAGGTGCTGTTGCATCAACATTGCTCTGAGTCTTGTTTTCTGTTTTTTTAAAGGAGGGAAAAGAAAAAAATCAACACTCAGAACTCCAACAGAAACACCACCAGCATCATCTCCTCTCCAGGGCTCCTCAACTCTGCACAGGACCGAGTGTGACTGAGAGAGAGAGAGAGAGGAGACAGTGAGAGAAGGGAGAGTGTATGCATGCATGCGTGTGTGTGCGTGCATGTGTGTGTATGCGTGTGTGTGTGTGTGTGTGTGTGTGTGCGCAATAGAGGGAGATAGACAGAGAGAGCAGAGCGGCGAACAGGCACGAGGCTGTGAGCGCAAGTGGAGCCGGAGAGCGATGTGAGAAGAGAGGAGGATGCTGGGAGAGGAGGAGGAGAAAGGTTGAGGGGGGGGAGGGGGAGGGATGCCCGGTTGAGAGAGAGAGAGAGAGAGAGAGAGAGAGAGAGAGAGAGAGGGAGTAGCTCGCACTGTCAGTGACTACATTAACAGCGCTGAGTAGGTGGAGTTTTCCTTGCAGCAGCAGAGGAGGGGATCATCATTTGAACCCAAAAAGAGAGAGAGAGAGAAAGAGAGAGACACTTCTGAGAAAAGGGGGGAGAGTGAAAAAGAGAGAGGGGACGCAGAGGCAAAGGAAATGAGTAAGAGGAGGGGGAAAGAAAAAGAAAGACGCAAAGACGGTGGTAAGAAGCAGGATGTTTAGAGGTTAAAGAAACCTGTGAGAAGAGCGACGGCAGCAGCGGAGACGAGGGCGGTGTGTGTGTGTGTGTGTGTGTTGTGGGGGGGGGGGCAGAGTCCCCAGGTGCAGTGATGCTGGCATGCTGACAGCCCTCCTCTTGCCAGGGGTCGTAAACATCGATTAGAATATTTAAAGACGCACGCGCTCGCGCACTAAAAGAAAACACACGGGGCGTTTAAAGGCCCTGGCACACACTCAGACCACACAAATGTACACACACACACTAACCGTACATACATTTGCTTCATAGACACTCGCATATTGCGTATGTCCTGAGTAAACTTTTTTTTTTATTATTCTTTTTATTCCACGTGTTTCGTTCGGATGAATATTTCACCGTTTTATTGTCTCGTTTTTTGTCCTCACGCTCTTTCACTTCACAGACTTGAATTCATTCTGCTTCTTTTATGTTTTATGTAACATGCGCAACTTTTTTTTCAGTTAATGTCGTGCAAAATAATGTAATTCACGGCCGAGAAAATAGAACAATTAAAACTTCTCATCTTCTATTTGCGCTGTTTGTGCTTTGTCTTTATTACATTTTGCACGCATGCTATTTGTCGCGATGTGAAATTACAGTAAATGTCGAGTTCACTTATGAGTTTGCTAATTGCGAAAAAGAATGTGCTGTGATTTGTCTCCTAAACTCAAACGTGCATCAGAAAGTCGTGTTTAATATCAGTTTGAATACAATTCCTTCAACATGTTTGCATATTTCCTATCTCTCGTCTCTCAAAGCAGCCAGAACTCAGTGACTGCACACCCACGCGCATCATACTTTTATGCACATTGCCTAATTTGCTGAGAGAGCTATAGCACAGAAACAATCAATACTTATTATGAAAATAATATTGGCCTGCTATTTAAAGTGATACAGAGAGAAGAAAGGAGTTTATAAGAGTGTGCTCGCACACATTTATCCACACTTTTTTTTTTCTTCTGGTGTAATGCAGCAAACAACATGTCCGTGTGGCACATGCAATTATAAAGACATGCTTCCTTAAGCAGCCGTCAATATAAACAGCCCGAGTCTCAGCCGACCGCTGATTATCCACTATGGATCTGCCTCAGAAGGCTTGGCTCTTGTCAGGATACGATTTATGGCGGTAGAAAGGGTATCACGACTTGTGACCGTTACCAGTAACTAAATAATAAACTGGTTTGACCCAACGTGTGAGACAATCTCTCTCTCTCTCTCTCTCTTTTTTTTCCCTTGTAGCCACAGCAGCCTGAGAGTGGGCGAGAACAGAGCTTGGGTTCGGTTTTCACTCTTCTTTAATCAAAAGAAAGTTTAAATGATCAACAAAAAAAAAAAAAAAAAAACCCTCATTGGTACATTTCTCATCGATTATCGTCGGGTCGTTTCTTGTCGAGTCAAATAATTCTCTCCAGGCAAGCGAGTGTAAATTATTAAAGACCTTTATTACAATTACGACAACAGAGACCGGAGTCGGCCTCCAGAGAAACTGAGTTTCGCGTATTCAATCTTGATTTTATAGAGATTTAACGTTAACACATTCAGCCCCTTACATTAATCTTCCAGTCAAAATAGCTTATCTTGTTTCCATGTTGTTCTGTCCCTGTGAAAGCTCTTTACCTACTGGCCTGTGGGCAGAGCAGATGTTTTCAAATGCATGCTATTCAACAGAACTGGTTTCATATTGGATCAATATATATGCGGCTTCCATGGTACTTATGTTATCACTTTTTGTCAGGCTAATGTGCTAATGTGGCTAGCTGGTGTGAGATCCAGAATAAGGAGGCTCTGTATGGCAGAAATCTACAGAAGCTGCGGGTCCTTTTTCTCTTCCTTTTCTGCCGTGGCGTGTTTTTCACGCATTTCGTGACCCGTTGCTTCTTCTTCTTCACACTTTTAAAGAGAGGGTGAGTGGTGGTGGTTGCAGTACACCTCTAAACCGCTAGATGCCACTGTATCTTACTTGTCAAAACTGGGTTTCCTTCCTCAGCAAAGAAAGACTGAAACAAAGTGAAAACAGACTTCAGACTTTTTAACTCTTTTTACATTTGAAAGATTCTTTGAGGACTGGGGTCACTAAACTTTTTTTTTTTTTTTTTGGAGGCCAAAGATACAATACTCTGCTTTTATCAAACACGCGATCAAAGGAGAATTCTGGTTTATTGAGAACAGCACTATTTTTTGGGAAAAGCAAGCAAGCAAAGACAACGCAAGAAACACAATCATAATCCAGAGGTTGGCTTTGCTTTAAATTAATAAAAATAATATGAAAACAAGTCAGTGTTCACTCTGGATTTCTCATGACATACGAACAGCAGTCTCTTGGGTAGAAGTCCAGCATCTGTTTGACCCAGCCTCCTCCATATGTGGACTTTCTCACTCTTTATCCTACATCAACTGACATCAACAATATATCAAAACAGTATGCCAGATGGACATGTGATGATGTTAGAGAACTGAAGTGTAGGACCACTGGCCAGGCTGCCATTTTTGAGGACCTGGGTTAATAACTGACCCCACAATTAGGACGAGTTGCAGTGATAAAAACGTGTGTTGCTGTAATTTATTTCGGAAACGTCTTTGTTGCAGCCAACCCCATGCTCCCCTTTTGTTTAGTTAATTGGTGTGGAATTGGAGTCTTGACTCAGTTGAGGGGAAGCTGCAGCAGCTCTGGCCAGATCCAACACACATCAATGCAAAGCTAATGCCAGCGAAAGTGTAAATTAGTAAGCTAATCACCCCAGTTTTACATTTTTACATTTGGCAGTGACACACAGACTTCAACCTAATTGGAATTTTATGTTTCACTGACTTAATGAAATAATCTAATGGCTTAAAATTGGGCAGTGGCTCATAATTCATGTGTACAAAGCCAAATGAGTTTGGAATGGCTCTTGTCTTTACTGGACTGATTCTTACATTGCATTAGTAAAACCTGTCACTCTGAAGAGTTAATGGTTTGAGGAGAACCAGTTGAACCTGAGGCATCTACACCCAAGCAGCAGGATATAAGTATTTCATGAAAGTGTTTCTTTTACTTACACTACAATTATTCATGAGCACTCTCACTTTTTAGCCACACTAGTGGCAGAGATGGTCAGTCCAACACTTTGGTCTAGGTGGAAATATTATATATTAACAACTATATAACCAACTATTGGATGTGTTGCCATGAACCTTTGTCCCAGTGTGATCCCTTGACCTTTCACCTTACATCAACATTTTGATTTGCATATTGAATATGACCAAATACCTGCAAAACTAAACTAAGACACCTTAACTTCAGTTGTACTTTGTGTTTAGGGCTTATTGGCAGGCAAACAGGCAAAGCATTCTAACACACTCACTAGTCAACATAATCAGACTTATACCTGCTGAAAAACAGAATGCTAGCATTGTCGCTGTGAGTATATTAGCATGCTCATGTTAGCATTTAGCTCAAAGCAACACTGTGTTTATTTCTACAATCCAATAGGAAAATAAATCAAAAAGTTGAAAGTCGGGAACTATCGACTTCCAACTTGCAATGGATTGCAGGGTACTTAGAGCCTCACAGAAAGACTAACATGGCTAAATACCCTTAGTGTGCACTCACCAAAAACAGTCCCATGTTAGAACAATGCAAGGGGCTGAGCTGGTGGGGGCATGTTACCTCAGGTACCAGTGATCCAGGAAGTGTGACTAATAGGTCCATAAACTCAGGGGCTTTTCAGACACCAAAAACACTGATGGTATATAATCGGTGGACAGAGCTTATGGGTCTGCAAAAGTGAAGCCATCGCAGGAGGAAAATCTGTTGGCTACAACAACAAGGTCCGGTTCTGTGTCCCTACTTCCCAATTGAAGTATTAAGAGTTTCCTTGTGAGTTTTTGGTGCCAATTACCGGTTTCAAGTCTTCTTCCATACAGCATGATGCTCTACGGTACCATAGATGATAAAGCAGGGTATGCTTAAGCCACGACACAGCGCTCACAAAACTCAGATCGAACAGTGCTGATCTTTTTATCTTTACTCCCAACAATCATGAGGTCAACAGTAGGATATACTTAGGTATATTTAAGTTGCTGGAGCCCTTTGTGTTGGAACCAATATTGCATTATACGACTGGTCTCTAAATGTTGGTCTGACTCTTAGACTTTCTTCTTGCTGTCTCACTCATTACACATCACAATCTCATTATGATGATGTGATGAGAATATTAGTATTAAAATGATTTCCAAGGTGCAAATGCAGATTGTTCCGTCTAATGTATTGTAATGCTGTAGCATAAAAAGATCAGAACATTTAGCAAAAAAATGACTGCATGTAGTTCATTCAAAGGCTTGTAGATTAATTTTACCTTTGATGATTAATCTTTTTTTTTTCTGTCAATGTATTGAATATGGAGAGGTCGTCTTGTTCAGACGGTGCCTGTCTCCCTCTTGTTTGTCCTTGTTGCCTCTCACAATAAGTGTGAAACATCACTTGCTAATTCCTCTTCCCTGTCAGAATGTACTTGGCAAGTGATAACGGGCTGATGGGGGGGAAAAGAGATGGATAAACAGCGCTTTGTACCAAACGAACACTGTATAGAAACAAAGCGAACACTCGTCTAAATTATGCATGCATGTAATGTTGACGCTGGCACAGAAACTCAACGCTCTAATGCTGTCTTGGAAGTGGCAAACATGCATGTGCTATAGGGGGAAATATATATGTTCTGTTTGTGCGTCACAGAAAGCACAAACTGCACCAAAGGATATTACACATGAAAGTCATTTCCATATAAAAAGATGTGACAAATCTCACACAGCTGGTCACACTGTAAAATGGCTCTTTATGAGCCCATTATGCATCAGTGTGACATGCTTTTGAAATGTTTGAAAAACTACTTTTTACAAAGACGTCTTTCTAATTTCCCAAGCTGTGAGGATTTAGGATATTTTTTGAAAACAAAAAATAAATGTGAACCGATCACATCATCGGCTCTGGGCTGTCATTGTCGCCGTGATGACTTTTGGCCCCGCAGAAGCTTAAAACACACTCACACACACCCGAGACGAAATGTACTAAATATAATTCCTTACAAGTAGTTTTGCAGTTTTGTAATTTATTTTACACCCACAGGGTTTTTTCAGGGGAATACTTTCTTGTGTTTTTCATTTGGTCAGACCAAAAGACTCAAGTGTATTAGACGATTTCTGTTAATTTGAAGACTTTTTGAAAGCTGCGGGACGCTTGTGCTCCTTGCCATAAGTTAAAGAATCTATAAAAGGTTGTTTTTGTCATAATTGGGAAAAAAAAAAAAAAACATATAGTGGGGGAAAATAAGACTCAAGGTTGACAAGTGCTGGATTTCCTTCTTTTAAAAGTGTAATGCAAAAAACCTGCACATACTTAACCATATGCACCGGTTTTAAACTTCAATCTGGGCAACTGGGCTTTTTACTGTCTTTCAACATACTGCTTTTGGTTTTACTTCACTTTTGATTCAGAATGTGCAACGTCTAGCAGCTAAAGAGCTTTTTTGTTTTTCTCAGGAGTTGGTGGAAATCAAACCAGAGTTAAAAGGATGGATTTACATTATTCCAGCATTACCAATGGCTGGTGATCACCAAAAGTGATTCTTTCCAAATGTCTGCCTTCTTTCTAATAATTGGTGGTGTGGAGGTGGATCATTGTGCCATAATCATAACAAAAGCCCATGAGAAATGAATTTCATTATATTTTGGCAAATTAAAAACTTGTTTTCATGAATAAATGATGATTTTTGCTCAAACATTATGATCTGTGACACAAAAGTGTTTTTTTTTTTTAAAAAAAGGTTTGATATCCATTAATTGAATTATGTTCTCTTCTCATACTTCCAAGTAAGCGTTGATGATGATCCTTTTGGGGAGCTGAAGACTGAGTCGGTTACTGTACAGAAAAATTAGGCGTCTGATTCTAGATCATTCTTTGTTTGTATTGGAAACAGGTTGAAATAAGTATCCTGGCATATATTTGTTGTTTTCAGAAAACAAAACTAGGATGACTCGCCAAGATATATATATATTTTTTTTTTTCTTTTGTTGTGAATATCCGTGAGCTTCACAGAACCACAGACCAAACCACAGACTGAAAAGGCGGCAGATGGAGAGAGAGAGAGAAATGCGGGGAAATTGTGGAAAGACAAAAAGCACAAAGAAAGACAGATGAAGAAGAAGTGAAATTGTTGTGGGCAAAACGCGCGATGCGCCAGCCACGGGGATGATGAAGAATGGGACAGATCAGCTGTTGGCAGCCATGTTCCCACGAGAGCGACGTCTGGGGCTCTCATCTGCTGTCACTCGCTTTGCCTACCCTGGATCGTGGATAGCGTGTGCGCGTGTGTGAGAGAGAGAGAGAGGAAGAGAGAGATTGTATAACACACATGTGAAAACATTAATTAAACCAATATTAATTAATTTTACCTGTTTGTGTGTTTATATAGGTTTTGTGCCATGTGTGTTCAATGACAAAATCCAGTGCTTGTGCTTAACGTCAGGATGGTGGTAAACTTCGTGGACTGCTCAGTGTCTACCATGTCCTATTGTAGAACGGTTTAGTCCCATTTCTTTTTAATGAAATATTCTTCAACTTCTTCCATTAGAAAAAAAAAAGTTATTTCAAGTGGTCGACTTGGTCTGTAAAGACAAAAGGAGATGGCTTAGCTTATTTAAATAGTCTGACAAAGACAAAAACCTTGACCGTGTCACCTCCTGTTTTCATTTTACGCTGTTAGGTTGTTTAAAAGGGCTGATCCGTATTCATGATTTTCTGTTATTTAGAAACAACAGACTGTTGCTATGGATACAGCACTGATCATAGACTCTGGACCATAGAATAGAATCATATCAATTTTTAAACAGTTATTTTGTGCCATTTCATTGATTTATCGAATTGTTTATTCCAGAAATTCCAAAAGAATAAGTTGCCAAAAAAATGTAATATTCTCATTTATTAAAGTTTGGTGACTCTTCTGTGTTTTTCTAACTTTCTGATGAAGCTGAAAAGCCAGAAGCTGTTGTGCCAACTTACAACTAAATTTCTAAACGATGCTAATATCAGTATTGGATTTTTTTTCTCTTTCAGTGCACATGAAAAATGCCTGACGATCTTACTTTCTTGCGTCTGAATAAGTTGCATCGGCAGGTCTTCCATACGAGTGAGGAGTAAAAACAGAAGGGGACGTGGACTGCAAAACAGTTCAACAAGTGCAGAGGCATCAGATTCATTCCTCAGGAAAAGCTGCATAATTCATGAACACCTTCCTGAATTCATGTCTGATTTTTTTTTTCTTTTCTGTTTTTCTTTTTTTGTGTGTGTGTGTGTAAGCAGCGTGCGGTAACACACTGCAGCAGGATCCCTTCACCTCCTTTCCTTTCAAAATCAATTACTCTCCTTAGAAAGCAGAATTAGGTTGAGGATTTTTTGAGAGGGGGTTGATGATTGTGATGAAGTTCTCACCGGCATCGCCTTCATCATCATCAGCTTCATTGCTGTTTCTGATTAGCTACTTAATGGCTTTACACGTCATTATGTTCAATCATTGTGGGAGTCCCCTTCGCTCTGGCTGAATTATGCAGCCGCTGCTTCGGCGGAGGAGGGCGAAACGCTGCCTGCCCGCGCTGAAATAACAAGACAAAGAGCTGTGCGGAGGCCACAAGATCGCGCACACACGGACATGCAAACTTACACACGCAATCTCAGCCCAGGCCGATGTTATTCTGCTGGCTGAATCTGTTTTCGCAGGGCCATCAGGATCTTCTCCAACTGTTAGAAAAGTTGCGACGTATTCTTACAAGAGCAGAACAAAACGCTGTCAAGATGTAAAATACAAAGAGCGTGGCAATGAGAAAAAACACATCACATCCATTATATTTTGCTCGCATCTCCTTGAGATTCATTCCAATACATTTTTCAAACACTGAGAACTGAGATTCACTCTCAGAGGGGGGAACAACACTCCGCTCAGCATTGTGATGAAAAGGCGAGACAGCGCTAAGAAAATGTCACTTCTGTTCTTGAAACATAACTCTTTATTTTGTTTGTTTTTTACCCTGCTCTCATTATCTTGTATGCGTGGGATGAAACAGCACATATTACAATTAAAAACAAATACTGTAGTACTGCTGTTTTAAAATGATAAATGATGAATCTGATAAATGCTGGGTGATGGATGGCCAGAGAGTTAAGCTCTTAACAAACACCTAAATGAACGCAAGTCAATGAGTCAGTGGTATTTCCTACCCAGCCATTAGCCATGCACCATCACACCAGACTGTTGGAACAGAAACACAGTCCAATAACCTTTTTTCTGTGTCGTGTAATTTCAGCGTTTACCAAAACAGGCTGTTTTTCATCACAGTTTTATGATGAAGATGGTTGTGAAAAACTTTGTAGCCTACATGTAACACTTTACTAATACTAATACTACTAATTATAATAACAATAAATCACTATCTTGGAAATAAAAAGCTAAGTCTGTCTGCAGAATCAAACATAAAACAATACTGAGCTTCCTAACTAACCACAGAACAGGAGAAATTGGGGAAACAAAATAAATCCAGCAAGGTTTCCTCAGACTTTCCATGACAAGTTGAACAAGACACTCCTGACAACCAGTCAGCAAAGACAGAGACTGAGCCAACAGTGCTGTATCCAGACACTATCAAAGATGCGGTTTCAACACTAGCAACCAGTTCAATAACAGCAGCACCAGCCCAACCAACAGCTCAGTGGGCAAATGACAAGGAGCACTGCTCACTTCCACTGGTGATCAAAAGAAGTTCAGGTGTGGCTGATCCAGGAACTCAGAGAGGGGCATGGCAGACCTGAAACATGTTGAGAGAAACAGCTCTCCTCTAAAAGGAGGCCAGTGGAAAGTCAGTGGAAGTAACAATGTCCATTGTTTGGTTTATTTTACAGGTAAAAGGAAATGCAACAGATTTCTGGATGGTTCTCACTGAAATGCAACTTGCAAGTTAATCGTGTAAGGTTTTTACCTTCATCCTTTCTTACTTGACATTAGGCAGCAGTCTTACGGTGCTTGAATGGTCACTTAATGTCACTTTGGAAACGGTGGAACGTTGTTTCAAGAATCTTGCTCTATTTGATTGTCACGTGTCCTTTAATTCCCTGCAATGAACAGTCTGACCAGCCACATTTGATAAAGCAGTAGGACCTAAAGTGTATGAAGACAAGATTTAAAACATAGCTAACTGTCACACGCATGAGTGAGTCCCTCAGTTCCTTATCCTGGTCAGTGATTTAAGGATTTATTTTGACCAAAGCGGGGTTGGTGATTGTTGGGGAGTGTAAAGGGTGACCGAGATGGCATTTATTGTTTCTTATTCTGTTCTGTGCACTTTGAATGTTACGGTGATCTGCGAGGTAAAGTTGCCGTTTTTGTCAAAAGAGTCTGGTGACAAGCAGGATTTATATTTTGGATGAAAGAAAGAAAGTAGGCACGTCTAGTGGAAGCACAGGCTGTTGTCCTCAAAGATTAGCTACGTTGCTACTATCGCAGCTACTATATGAATTATGGGTATATTTTGACCTTACCGGTTTTAGTGTTTTTTTTTGTTACTGCTGTCCAGTTTGAAATGTGGTTTATGATTGAGCCCATTTGTTTTGGTGTTGAAGAAAAATAAATTTCTTATATGCAATAAATACAATAAATATTTGAAATGCTCATCATTTCAAATACATTGTGCAGTGGGCTGCAGCTGGGGGTGCTCAGTAGGACCCCGGTGGTGCACGGGAGCACCGTGCTGCGAAGCGCTGGTGCTCAGCAGGATGGGAATGCATGAAATTATCCTGAGCCACGTGGAGAACTGACTCGACTGTGGAAAATCAAAACGGAATCAAAATGTAAATTCAAGACCAGTCCATATTTAGACTTTTTTTTTTATCATTATTCTTATTATTGTGGTGAGCATTTCACCAAAACTGCAGAACAGCCCTCCAGTACACACCCTGCAGTAAAGCAACGCAGTTACAAGCCTAAATATACACACCTCCCTCCTTCTTCAGATAATACCACACTACAGGGCAAATCAGTGTTAGTAGCTGAATAAAATGGAAACATGAAGACAAGGAAAGTGAGCGGAGGACCCACTCGCTCTCTCAGACAGACAAATGTGTATAGGTTGTTCTCGCACTTCTCTGTGCCAACGGAGTGTCTTCATTTGAGTGAGAGCGGTAGCCTTGTATCAAGGCTTCCAGCAGCACCATCCTTCAGATCTCAATTTTCAAGATTTGTGAGCCAGAAAGCGTAAGAGGGAAAGAGGGAGGATAATCAGAACGAGAGAGAGACAGTGAGACAGAGAGGGAGAGAGAGAGAGAGAGAGAGAGGAATCAAGGATGATGGAAAAATAAGAGGGACATGCAAGGGAGTGTTGTAATTATATCAGGAAGGGACTATAATAGAGTATACTTGGTGATAATTGGGAAAAATTGAGAGATGGGAGGTGGGTATCACAGAGAGAACAGAGAAGATAAAAATGTCCGCTCAATGATTTCAAGTTCTCAGCAAGTTTATTAGAAAAATATTGCATTGAGAACTCTTCATTCCAGCTTCGGATTCAGCTTCTTTCATTCTGTACAGCAGCGCACACCAACATACGGACAAAGGGAGGCGGAAATGATGTTTCTGCCACATACTCCAAACAGATTTAATGCCATAAACTTTAATATAAAAGCTTCATTAGCATCTGAAAACATGTCTAGGACAGTATTGGAGCTGTGTTTACCTTAATGTGACATCAGGGAGAGGAGATATTTTAACCCAAATCATTTGACTGGACAAGGGTTAGTCTGATCGGCCACCATCATTAATCAATACACACATTATTAAACCATTAATCAAACCAGTAACTAGCAGTCAACATCAGGCAACCGTATTATACCTAGTTATAGTTTTTTCTGCAGTGGTGATAAATCATATATATATATATATATATATATATATATATATAAAATGCATAACTCTAAAAACACAAGATGAAGGACATATATGACAGTCAGCAAACCCTTTCAAAGATTTCTCACTAAAACTTGAAGTGCTGCTTGTCGAATTGACTGAATTAAACACTGTTACAGTAATTTACTGTCTATTAGGTTTTTTTATCCATTAACAAATTAAATACAAATTCTCCTGCTTCCTGTTCGGTGCTGAAGAGAGTGGATGTACCCTGACAATATTAAACATGTTTGATTTTATTGAAATCTCAAGATGAAAAAAAAAAAGACTGATACACAAAGTAGCTTGTAATGTTCGGGAAATGCTTATGTGTTGCTTGACAACAGCCAATCCAATTTGGAAATATTTGTGTTGATGTAACCAAATAAATGATTAAATGAACAAACAAATCATAATCTGTTGTCACTTAACCCTCAGAACTAATACACGGTGCTACGGTGGAATCACGGCTCTTCTGACATTCAGTACAACAGCACCTCTACTTTTGTCCATTGCTTTAATGTCAAATAGAGGCAGGTTAAGATGTGTAGGAGGAAATAGAGTTTGAAATATACTGTTACTATGGTGTTGATGTATGATTTTATGGCCAGTGGGAATTAAAAGAATGACAGCCTGAGTGGCCGATTTATTGAATTGGCCCCTGACGCACTGAGTGACTCATGCTACATTAGTTTATGGTTGGAGGTGGAAAGTCAAAAAAGTGTTACATGTGGCCTTCATGCATTCACACTGCTACTGTTGCTGTTGGGGAAAAAGAACAAAACGTGGATGGATGGATGGATGGATGGATGGATGGATGCACGACATGGACATGGATTATTTAGAATTTAAGATTAACACAGATGTCAATAAAATGTTTTATCTCTTAATGCTAAATGGGGAAAACATCACCTAGTTTTCTCCAAATGTCACGGCAGCTGAATGTCTGACGTTTCTTCAGAAAGCCCAGTAATTCTGATGTGTTTTATAAACGGTGTGGAAATCAATAGACTGATGACATATATCATGAAGGACAAGCGAATAGTATTGATATCGTTTATCAGCCGGAAGCAGCTGATGTTACTGTGGAAACAGCAAGGAGGTAAAAAAAATCATTCATCTGCTTCATTAAAAGTGACACAGGTGTCCGGGTTGCCACCAGACAGTTCTACCCGAGCCCCGATGAGCAAGCCTCTTTTTGGGTCTCTCTCTCTCTCTGCGCTGCTGAAACAGTTAAACCAGCTCCTGCCTAATATTTCTAGATTTTTGGCATAGTGTGAGAAAGTGTGTTTCTATTTCTTCAGCTCCCTCATAACAGTGACAGGACAGTCAGTCCTCTCTGGGCGGCCAGGTCTGCCTGTGTCTGCCCGTCTATGTGGTCACTCAGTCTGGACACATTCTCAGGTTTTTATTAGTGACTGTGGTTAGATAGTCTGCTGCAGTATACTGTCTGTCTATACACATTATTATGATTATTTATATATCTATAATTTATATTGTGAGTGTGTAATATCGTTCTCTCTCCCTGGTTATTCCACTTTTATTTATATAATTTATTACAGTTATTATTACTTATTACGTACTGTTATTACTTATTTAGTATATACTTTATACGTGACAAATAAACTGAATTGAAATACCCGGTCAAGTGGCACAAGATAATGTTACCAAACCAAACACAACAAACTGCACGTCCCTGTATGGTGAAATTGAAGCAACACTGTGTCACTTTTCTACCATAAAATAACCAATTCTGAATCACGTCGATGCTACATTGGCGTGCAATCAAGTGAATGGTGTCTGTCATTCCCGCTCTGTGTTCTGTCAGCCAGAAATTCTGCATTGTGCTCTCGGTTCGGGTTGTTAGGTGCAGAGCCGACGCAGTGCTCAGCAGCCTCTATGAACACAATGGCAGAGGCGTGAAGACCGAAAAGGACGTCATCGGAGGAAGCTATGATGGGAAAACGAGAGAGAAGGGAGAGATGGACTTTGAGTCATTGGCAAGAGCCCCCTCTGCTCACATCTCGGGCAGGAGGAACTAAGGCGAGGTGAGAAAAGGAATCAGGGACATTCAAACAGCGAAATGACTAAGGCCTCCAGACCGTCTCTTTGTGTCTCTCTCCATGGTGCTGAAACATATTACGTCTCTCTGACGCTCTCTCTTGCTATATCAGTTCAGTTCAGCTGCACATGTTTAATACATACTCAATGACTTACTTACTGACTAACAAGCTATTTACTAACTTGGTAAGTGACTGTCTGCCTTATTGGTGTCGTGGCTGGGGTAGGGAAGGGAAGAGAATCCTCTGGCAGCAGATATACAATAATAAAATACAACATAACTTCTCTGGTATCGCTCCAAATATATATTTTACCTTGTGTTATCGTATTCTGCTCAGTTTAAGTTTGTATTGGTTTCCAAAACTGTTTAGCAGTGATTGAGTTTTATGGTCTTGTGCATTAAAACAGACCGTAAATGCACAGTCATACATCATCATCCACTTCTTTTGTCATTTGTGGGCAATACATGGCAGCTAGTAACAAATAAACTGGTCTGAAATTGAGTCTGAAAGTGACTCAGAGAGTAGAAGAACCACATATATGATACATTCACATCACTGGGAAAGTTGTCACCATAACTACCTTTGAATATAAAATTAGGAGCAGGTTTTATAAATGCTTCATGAATGCAGGCATGTGATCGTCCACTGACAGTCTTTCCAACGTCCTGGAGTCATCTTTTCCACTTCTCTCCCCTAGAATTCAAATCATCTTTTGAGGTGGGTTTTTTTTTGTATGTTTGTTTTTTCTCCATCTGTGAGATTTCAACTGTTTTTTTATTCTTTAGGCAGGACAACTCTGAAAGACATCTTTCTTTTTTGTCCTCTGCTACAACCTGCAAGTGTGACTTGAATAGCTCATCTGTACAACTCAAGCACTGGCATAGTGTGTCAGTCGGTGCATACCTGCCGATGTGTGTCACAGCCAGAGGCAATGGTGGGAGGTTAGAGGTCAGATGCAGCAGGCTTTTTCAAACCCCAGGGATCTACTTCGACAACAACAACAACCCCCTCCGTCTTTCTGTCCAACTCAAGCCTCCGGCCCAGACGGTGCCAAGCTCAGGGATCACTGGGCTTTGGCACCGGCGCGCACACCAACACACATATGCATCTCCTCGAGCTACAGCTGTAAACTACATCACCTGGCCAGTATCCGAGCAGCACCAGAACACTCCAACCACCTTCCACTTGAGAGCAGAGGGCTTTGAGGGAACAATACACCCTCCATGCTGGAGGTCCTGAGCCCCTGGCAAAGTGTCAAGAGATGATATCTAATATATACTGTCTGGTCGGACATTGCTCGATATATAGTTTGGACATTCGTTTCGAGGATGTAACAACATCACTGTTAATTTTCACAGTTTCACACTCGAGACTTTCTAACATTAAAAATCTGACTTGACGACAAAGTATTAAAGATTACCATACCATAATTCCAGGACACTTCCAGCCATCATTCAACTATGTCTTTTGGTTGGACAGTAGCAACTAATGAAAGTCCTTCTGTGAAAGAAAGAACGTTGGTGAACTGGTGAATTGGTAACAGGTGATAGTATCATGATTGGGTCTGAATCGGGGCGTCCGGAGCTATTTTCAATCAAGGATGGAGTAAGGTTCACTAGCTTTTGAAAAACTGCAAATCGTCGAATAGTTGAAGTACGTTTGTCAGCGCACTTTGAATGAATTTTTGGATTTCACAATCTGCAACCCACAATATCACTAAAACCAACACTGAATGTCCAAGAACTTCAAACCATCAGGCAGCACCGAATTAAAAACCAACCTGATTGTATGAAGGGTATTTCTACATTACTGGGTTCAGAAATACTTTGTCATACTGTTGTCAAAAGTTAAGACTTAACGATACAAAGAAAAAGCCAGATAATAACAGCATCCGGCTCCTCTGAGTCCAAGCTCACCTGAGATGGACTAATGGTAAGTCTTGTTGGAAAGTGTTCTGGACTAAATTTCCATTTTACATGACATCCAAACCTGTGCTGTATTTTTGCGTTTTCAGAGGACGTCATATCAGGAAGTATTTTAAACATCAACAAAAGAAACTTTTCATAGATCGAACCTGCATACACTTACAGATGATGTGAGTGTTTGAAGTCTGTGTGCAGGAGCCAAGAGTCATAAGTGACAAGAGCAGACTAGATTGGTGAGGATCTGACAATAAAATAAGGGGTCATGCACTGTATGTAACTGGGCGTGTGTGTGTGTGTGTGTGTTTGTGCCATCTGTGCAAAGGCAAAATACAAATAACAAATCATGTAAATCCAAAATCCCGCACACACTCCAAACAGACATAATCCACATAAGGAGAACGAGAGTGGGTGACAGAGATATGGAAACAACGGGAGAGCCGGAAAGAGTGAGTGAAAGATGTAACAAGAAGAGAAATTCAAATCCCTCCACACTCTCACCTCTATGTGGAGAGCCGACGCTTTGCTCCAAACCCTCCCCCACCCCACCCCCTGGGAGCAGCTGGGAGGCATTTCTAACAACATAACCAGCTGAGGATTGAGAGCAGAGGACTGTTGCAAGCCGACAGCAGCAGCAGCAGCAGCACAACTTCTAACCTCCGGCTCGGGCGCCATGCAGACTCACAGAGGCCTCACTCATGAACGGGGGAAAGGGTGAGTAAAGATAATATGGCTGTAGAGCGAGTTATAAATAGCATCAGCACTATAGATATACTTGCTGCTAAAGTTCCACGTTTTACTACTTTTTGCTACTACTGTACTTCTACATGATGGATTCACTGCTGTTCAGTTTCAGGCTGACTGTGGAGGGGTTTGACCGATCTGAGCATGGCTGTGACACTGGCAAGCAGCAACCTCCGGTGCTGGGAACTGAAGCCATTGCGGAAGTGCTAAAAACTACTCTATAGCTAATTTCCCTGTTAATGACATCCATGAGGGGAGTGATTTTTTTTTCCTGCTAATGATCCACGATATTTAGGATTGGCCCGTAGGTGGAAGAAGCAATAGATCCAACATGCAATATTCAGCATTTCAGAAACCTACGAGTGACATCGCTCAGGCTACGTCCATTCTTTATACTGACGTTGGGCGGCGTTTTTTTCCAAAAATTGAAATCCAGCACAACTCCTCCTGTACCGCCGCAGCCAAATCAGGCCACATTCAAGGCAGTAATTAAATTAGTTTTGATCACACGACTGAAGAATCGGCATGTGGCGCAGCCCCCGGGAGTTCTGCTAATTTTGGAAGGCGGCTGATAACTTATCAACAGTTGGTGCCAATGCTGCGAGTACTGTGTCCTTCATAAAGTGTTAGGAAGCAGACATCGGAGTGATGGATTGGCTTGTAGTCCATTTTACTTTCATGGCTCACCATCGGAATGTTATATGGTCATTTCACTCTAAGCAAGTCAAAGTTTATATATATATATATATATATATATATATATATATATATATATATATATATATATATATATATATATATATATATATATATATATATATATATATATATATATATATATTGGCTTATTTTCTGACAGCACCCTTCACCCTGACAGCAGCATATGCAACAAATAATCGGGTTCCTCTGGCTCCTCCTCATGCTCCTTAATGGCATTGAAATGAACTGCGTGTAATTGAAAACAACCGGTCCGAGATAGGATGGGTTTCTAAGACAGTGTCAGTCACTGCTCGTGCACAACCATCAGGACCCCTGGGGTCTTGCAGGCCCTAAGAGGGATGAAGTTATGCAGAGTAACCAACTCCTGCTGCGGTGTGATAGGCTTAGCAGAGCGACACGAAGCAGTGCGCATTGTGTGTTTTCTGACGTCTGCCGCATCTTTAAGTTGTTAAGTACTTTGACTCCATCTGATATCATAGATAGATATATAAACATTGTGTATATTGCATCGCTGTAAATATTCCCTGTAATATGCTGTGTGGAGGATGTGGCACTTTTCAAGCCCCTGGAGCGTTTTAAGGCAATTTTCCTCCACATTTCCTTCCAATTCATATATTGTCTATTTTTTTTTTTTGCCAGTGGTCGAATGTGCTCTGAGAACTCTGCTCAGCAGTCTAACAACATAGCAGTAATAACTACAAATCCAAACATAGCACGATGCGATATTACTGTAGCTCATGTCTGTTGGGGGGGGGGGCATTCAGCGGTGCGAAGGGGCCGGAGGTTGAGTCAGAGCGCAGGGCGAGGTGGAGGTGGATATGATGAGTTTTCAGCATGCATTGGAAAATGAGATTCTGACTGAGAAAAGAAGATTATTCCACCACTGCGGTTCCAGGAGAGAGGAAGAGAGAGGAGGGCCATGCAGAGCGATTAGGCACAGATGATCATCTGTAGCCAGACTTCCTTCATTTTTTTTTTTTTAGTCCTTAAACGCTGCAGCAGCTACAAAGCACAATTGTCCGTCTTCATGGTATCAGCTAACATCGGCCCTGAAATATGACTGCAGACGGTTGATGCTTTCTGTTGCGACACAAAGCTTTGCCGAAGACCCTTTAACACTAGGACCGCCGGCATTCTAACTCACCCTGCGAGCGCTGCAACAGTCTGTCAGATTGTCATCACTGGGGGGAGGACAATAATTTGTTTTGACATAAGCGAAGCATCGCCGTGCTCTGTGTCGTCCCGCAGGCTGCTGATAGAGAAAAGAAGGCGCCCTGTCATAAGAATGTTGCACTATCAGGACACTAAATACTTTGAATTCATGAGCTGTCTATCAGAATCATACACTGTACTGTATGTGACTGGTAAAAACCAAAGAGGGAGGCAGCTTCATGAAGACTGGCTGAAGACGTCACAATTGTTTGTGTACGATACATTGATAATACTGTCTCCCTTTGTCACACTTGTGAGTATTATAGTATGTCGTGAAGTCTTTTGCGTTTTATTTTATTACCATGTAAACTTAGAAAACATATTTCGGAAAAGTTGTGGACTGTGGAACTTGTAGTTTTTCAGACCGTCTCGGCATTGCGGACGACTTATCAATTATCAAAATGAATGTAGAATGATTTAATGGCTGACAAATAGATTCAGATGTATATTTCCACAGCACAGTACAGCAGGGTCACATCACACTGTTTTTATTCCAGTCGCTCTTATTCAGACGCTCTTCAAACATGTTTAAACAACCTCCAATGACATTTAACACTTCCTACATGATACATCACATTAAAAGCCTTCCAGAGGCGTAGATGACATAATCCGTCCAAATTACTGGCAGGCTTTTAGTGTGAATGGCATCGTTAACCTGATACTAATTCACACGGTAGCTGGGCTAGCTGTAGCTAGGGTAGCTGTAATTTCCAAAGTGACAATGACGTAATGATTCCTATTGTTCAGTGATTCTAAACTAATGAACATAGTTAACAAGATTATATTCAGATTTTTACCATCTTCCTGAATCTGACACACTTTTAAAGAAGGAAAAAAGGTTTAAAAGCTTGTATCTCCCCTCAACCTTTTAACCTCAAACTCCACTTTACTGAATGACCATGTCTCTTTTATCCCTCCTCCGTCTTCCTCAGTTGCTCCTGAAACAAAATGAGACATTCGCTTTTCCCTGGGTGAGCCCTGATCATATAGAAAGACATTAAAATGACATTTTTTTTTTTTTTTTTTTTTGGTCTCCTTTGAGCCCTGCTGCACGCTCTCCGCCTGTTATCCCTCTATTATTACAAGCTCACATCATGGATAGCACTTAAGCTTAAAGGTGTGAGAGCAGAGTTTTGGGCTGAATCATCATCTGACAATGGATTTCTTTCTGGTTCACTGAGTGCTACCAGAAGGCACAGGACTGCCAGAGAGAGCCAGAGAATGGAACAGACAGGAGAGGGCCACAAATACATCTTTTCCACTACAGGAAATTAAAGATAAGCTCCACCAAAATACAACATTTTGCTGTCAAACATGCACTCTGTGTACCTTTCAGCAGCCTGTTGTGACTTGTACCATGTAGCACCATGTCTGAGGCTCCGGTGTGGCTAACAGGTTTGATATGGCATCAACAATAAAGTGATGGGGTATAAAGAGTGAGAATGCAAAGTCTTTATATCTAGGAAGCCGACTACATAAACTACCGTCAACTGTTTTGAAGCCTCAAGATGGCATTATGGACATCACCATCTTGTTATTTTGGAGCCAGAAGTGACCCTATGATGATTTTATTATGAAAGTCAGACCAGATGCTGTATATTTATTCTCACTAACCTGACCCTGGGGCACTGAACATCCATATTTTGAAGTGTTGGGCCACTTAACAAGCTGTAGCATTTGATGAGTCGGGAGTGATTTTGCCTTGAGAAGTGGCTCTGGAAAGTTGTAGCTCCGCTCTCTCACGGAGGACAACAGCTGTAGTCGGCTCGTATGCACATCAGTTACGTTGGATTCCAGCGGTGACCCAGTTTCACCATAAGAAAGCATTTGCTGAATGCTAATTCGCTAAATACACTGCTTTTGTTTGAAAGTAGCGCTTTTGGCTCTTTGCATCTTTACACCGCCCCTCTCCAGGAGGCTGTGGGTACAGTGGATTCCAATGAAACCTACAAAGTATTTATCCTGCAGCACTTCTGTCAGTGTGCACGCTCGGTATGTTGTCAACACTTCATGCGAACATATGCCAAACTGGCTGAAACAGGCAGAATCCATATGGCGGTAGCACAGTTTGACACTCATGACCAATGTATGCAAACATGCCCACATGCTCCCATCCACCTTTTCTAGTTCTACTGTAGTTAATCAGTTCATTTGATGCTAATCATTTAAACGCGTTCTTTCGTTGTCTCCCCAAAAACCTCTCCCCGATGACGTAAATGCCAGTCAGGCAGAAGC
This sequence comes from Nibea coibor, assembly GCA_023373845.1. NCBI lineage: Eukaryota > Metazoa > Chordata > Actinopteri > Sciaenidae > Nibea > Nibea coibor. The sequence goes on from CM041733.1 coordinate 13,079,125, forward strand.
AGCAGAGGATCATCTCAGCTCTGTAGGAATCTTTAATTATTCATTTCACCAGGTAAAACAGAAAAGCTAACGTCAGACACTGAAAAATCGTCACACTTTGAAAACAGGGGAATCATAAGTCAAGCAAGACAAATGATGGAGATAAAGGTAGAATGATAGAGAAAGAGGAGAAGGAGGCAGCGAGCAAGGAGGAAGGGGGGATGGAGTGGAGACAAATGCGAGGAGATAAACTTCAAGAGAGGAAGGAATGAAAATGAGAATGGGAGAAAAGGGAGAAAGAGGAGGAGGACAGGGCGAGACAAGAGAGATGGTGAGTGGCAGGGAGAGAGCCGATGTGATAGATGAAGAATGCAAAGTAGAAGTCAGGACGAGGGGGAGAGAAGCTGAAAAACTGATGAATACTCAACAGTTTATTGTTCCGTTGTTTACAATGTTTGTAATTCCGCATGCCGCCTCGCTTGACTCAAGCCTCCAAAATGTTAGCTGTCATAAATTAGAGGAGCACTTAAGACTTTGACAACCCTGCAGAACAAAATGAAGATGTCTGCAGTAGCGTTCCGTTACGTTCCCGCATGCAGTCAGAGCCAGCACATCCTTAGAATAAAATACACCTGAACCAGGAGTTAGCGATAGCTTTAGCGTGGCTTAACTCACCATTTTCTCTACCATCTCTTTGTATTGTCTATATGAGTTGCCTTCAAGAGCAACTGAGTACGATGTACAAAGCAAATGAATAACCACAAACCAGATGATGGACAGCGTCCTTACTGTGTTTTACCACCATTAATAGAGTGGTTGAAGAAAACGTTGTTGCTTTAGCGTCACAACTTTTCAGTTTCAGTCACTCAAAAACATGAAATTTATCCTTAATTTATCGTAACCTTCTCCACCGCTAGCCTCACTGGCCTTCATTGATAAGACGTCATCACACGGATGCGACGGGTCTGACTGCCGAACTGCATTGTGAGGTAAATGAGTGCAGCCTCTGCCAGTGAGGGGATGCAGCGACAGCGGGTAACGGCGAGCAGCTTTTACAGAGACAAGAAGCATTCGATACACGAGCGACCACAAAGTTATGAAAGGAGAAGAAGCAACGGGAACCCCCTCGCTGCAGTGACAGACTCCGACAGGTAGACAGACGCTCATTTTCACAAACGCGTCCACGCACAATCATCTGTTCAATAATTGTAATTGTAGTCACAGAAAATAGTCCTCTAATATTGACTGGCGTACAATTACAGCCCACCTCAAACAGAGCTGTAAATTAGAGCTGAGGTATGTGGAATTGCATGAGTTGTACTTTAACAAACAAACTTTTGTAAAATTGTTTTAGGTATGAAACTTTATGAAACTTAGGAACTGACTGTACATACTAAAGTACGGTAATGTAAACTTTAAGTACATTTTTTACTTTTACTTAATAAATCGTATTTTAACTTGATTTTTGATTTTACACAACACTGTTATATGAAAAGGTCTTGTGTATTATTCTGGTCATCTTGTGTGTATCTATGATATTGGGCGTTTTTGCCGTTTGTTTGTTTTATCTGATCTGCATCACTTTGTGTCGGTTGTCACTGCATCAGTAATAACCTCCTTCTGTGTGATTTGCAATAATTATTTCTTAACTATTCTTTCTCTGCAGGCATCATCGGGGTTTGATTATAAGTCAAATAGGCTGCACGACTGGCAGGGCTGTTTAAAGTCGATTGCAGCTAACTGAAAGCCTTACATCAGTCCAGACCAGTCTCGAGACAATTGAGACATGTTAAAGTCGACTCTCGTGTCTTCAAGGAGGCCAGTAAGATTCACAGAGCAAAGGAGTTGTGAGTCACGATTCAAGTCTGCTCAGGTCTCTAAGTGGTGACTTTAAAATGACACAATTACACGGCATTCAATATTTTCCTTTCATGGCTGCTATTAGCGATTGTTACACAAGGCTGTGGTTACTGTCGCACCCCAGTTTTTGCATAATTATGACAGTCGTTTCAAGCTCAGACAGAAAAAAGAAAAGTCCCTTACGCTACTGAAAATAGGCAGGGGAGAAGGGTCTGCCATCTATACGGTCCATTCACCACCGCTCTCTTCCTTTCTCCATCAAGTCCCCAGCTGTGCCAGCACCAACTCGATTGTTTATTTACTAGACGTCTGGCTGTGTACTACCCACCGTACCGTTCACCACAGGACAGGAGTCTTTGTCTGCCAGACAGAAACGACACACAAAACTATTCACAGTGACAACAACATGCAGAGGACCACGTCCAAGTCGAGGATCTGACACCTACCAGGTCCAACAGGTGGTTTGATGTAAACTAAAACATGGTTTAAGGGTAATTTGATGACAGCAGGCCAGTTGGAACCCTGTTTTGGGTGTGTTTTATGAATAAATGATTAGAGAGCTAACAATGAAAGCTTCACACGATGCCACTCACCTTCAGACTAAACACAAGAACGCAGCTCTAACGTGAAACTCAAGGACACGGTGAGCAACGCCTGCCAATTCCTTCTGTCAGTTGATGTTTTTGTTCTGTTTTTTTTTTTTTTTTTGAGTTGTCTTCCCCCTCAACCATCAACACCGCTGCACACGTTCAAAATCTTTTGCTCAAAGCTGGACTGCCGTACCTCTTTCTCACTGCTTTTGAAGGCCTCCCTGATCGTGAGGTTTAAAGGTCTGCAGTCATTACAGCAGCGACGGTGGCGGCGGGGGCAAGAGGCAGCGCCGCGTGAGAAGGAAGCAAAGCCAGCCAGCTGTCGGGAGTTATCACCATGCTTGAGTGTGCAGACAGACTGGCCGACTGGGACTTCATCTGCTCTGCTACACAGGGGCATGATGGCAGCAGGCTATTTCAAGGTGGAGGTTAGCAAAAGGCCACCAACTGGAAAGAAGACTGACAGGCCGGCTGCTGTTTGAGAGCTGGCATCGATCTGAGCCGACTGCTCACCTGAAGCTGATCTCTGCAGCAGCACTCCAAAGTCTTGCTTATTTATTGTGCCACTTTTTTCTTTATTTTTTTTATTATTATTTTTTATTTATTTGGCCTTTTTGAGCTTTATTTGACAGAGACAGCTTGAAGAGTGACAGGAAATGTGAGGAGAGAGAGAGAGATGGGGAATGATGAGGGAAAGAGCCACAGGTCGAACCCCGGGCCGCCGCAGCAAGGACTGAGCCTTTGAACACGGAGAATATTCTCTACTGACTGAGCTAAACAACACCCCGCGTTATTTAAATAGTATTTTTAATAGCTGATTTTGATTACATGAGCCAAATCGTTACCATTTACTTTTAAATAATTGTACGTATATGCCCTTTATAACTGATGCTATCAAAAGTGCATCATGCGTTGAGATTATTCTGCATCGGTAGTTGTGCTCCTTCATATACCGTCCATATACCGAGTTGTGGAAAAAAAACAATTATAGATGCAGTGCGGTGAAATAAAAAGTCCATGGAAGGATGCAAGTGGGCGAGAATGTCCACAAGTAACTCTGAATTGGACTTTCACTACATGTGCATGATTTACCTTTACAACATCCAAAAGACAAGAGGAAAAAGGAGAGACCCTGGCTGACCTGGCGAGTTCACAGTTCATTCTCAGTCCTCTGAGTTCTCGCATAAGAACAAAATGCAGACACACACTTTTACGTGTGGAGTGTGAGAGCGTGTCCTCTGGATGCCCCCACCATCAAACGTGTGTATGTTAGGTCAGTTCTCCTGTCAGTGTCCTTGACTAAGGCACTGGGTTAGAACTAAAGTTGGTTGCACAGTGCTCCTAAAATAACACCCAAGATGGATTAAAATGCAGAGAATGAATTTCCCTACGGGGGTCAATAAAGGATAACCAAACACCAACACTGCTCTGTCTGTACGGTGCTAGCTACAGTAGCTAGCTAAAATCTAACATCTTACTTCTGTAGAGTCAGCTTTCTGGGTGTAGTGCCTGTCTGAACACACATTTGGAACCCAAATGGGGCTCTAAAGGTCAGAGTTCAGTTCAAGAAAGTGATCCCGATGTGAAGGTTGAGTTGCCTAGGAGTCCAGCCAAAAACAAACTAAGTCCAACAATCCAAGATAAATCCATGAGCAAAAGTCCAACATCAACAAACACAAAACTGGGAGCTAACATGACGCAGACGAGCTGAAGTGAAAGACTGAAATATATGTGTCCGTAAATCCAAGAAAACTAATCAACCAACAAAAGCAGCAAATGAAGTAGCACACACACACACACAAAAAAAAAACCTGAAAAAACTCGCAGCAGGAAATGCTACACCAGAAATTCAGAGTTTCTGAGATACCAAATTTGTCAGGCAGAACTATGAGGATGTCTGAACAAATAATTCACCACAGTGTGAGCCTAACATAACTTCAATTAAGTGTCTGAAAATGATAAAAAAGAACAAAAAAAAGAAAAAAAGTGATTTACAAATTTTAAATTAGTTCGGAACTTTAATTTAGTCCATGTCACAAAGAAAGAGACTTGTTAAACTCTCAAGTCACTAGTCAAACCCCTTTTAAGCTGTTTTACAGCTATCTGGGTATTGACAGACCTTGCATGAGCTGTGAATTTTAATTTGAAAAGAGATACAGACTTGAATTTCAGGTTTCAGGCTTTGTTCAACATTGTGACATTTGACATTCTGACTTGATTTTAGAGCATGTACACACTGCACCGTACCCCCAAACGCTGCAGAGACAAGCTAAGCAGATGTGTAATAAAGCATGTGCCTCCATCCATCCTGTCACCCTCAACGTTTGATTGACTGCAACATTAAACCTTCTTTGATCTGCCGTCTATCAGAAAAATTGTCATCTTGTCTGCCGTAACCCTTATATCAGAGCTTCTCCCCAGCTCGTCTGAAAAATTCATACCAAAACACATCAACAACAAAGGGATGAGGAAATTGTCAAAGTATTGCAGCAGGATTGCAGCAAACTTTGCTCCTCAGAAGATTTTTCTCTCTATCCATCCATCTCCTGGGTCTGTCTCATCTGCCTGCCTCGGCTTTTCTTTCGCTCCCTCCGTTATCTCTCTCCTGATCAAACCTCTTCGTCTTTGGCTCGCTCTCAACCTTTGCTGTGTTTAGGTGAAGGTCACTACGTGGCTTTGTCCCAACTATTCCTCTTCAAGATCTATCGTTTGACAACTGAAAATGAACTGACCACCAAAACTAAAATGAATATTGGACTTAAATATATTTGGTGAGCAAAGAAGAAGAAGTGATAATGAATGTATAACTAGGCATCTAACTTTAATCAACTTTATAAAGTGTCAGTAAAGTGTCACTGTTATGATTTTTGCTTGACATGCTGCCCTCAAGTGGGCAAAAAAATAATTAAGAAAAGTTAAATATATGTGTCGTTATTAATTTGCCAGATAGATAATTAATTATTATTATTATTATTTATATTACTTTGTCTTGAAATGCAAAACCTTGGCAATTTGTTCTTATAATGAGTTTGAATAAATTATAATAACTTCATACATATTTTCTGTTGTTTTGTTGTTAATGACATTTGTTAATTAATTAAATTGCAAAACAAATTAAGAAAGACATTTTCCCAGAAGCGGGTGTCTCTGAGAACACACGGCTGCTCCAGTTGTTACGGATGCAGCGAGCAACCCGCCTTAACCTGCGCAAAGCAGTTTGAGTCAGACATGGAAAAGACATACTGTAGAGAATCCTGTCGATTTTCAAAATAAAACACCCTGTGCAAGCAGCCAGTTGTAAAAACAGCCAAAAGGGAAACTATTCAGATACATAGCATACTTATAGAAGCACATGAAACAAGATAATATTATTCAATCTAAGCAAGTTAACAAAAAAAAAAAAAATTAAAATCTCCACTGAATCACCCCTGGTGGGGTTTGAAGCCGTGCGGATAAAAGACCAGAGCGGTGTGTCATAAGTGTTAGAATAACATGTTACTGTCTTAACCATTAAGTATCATTAATTCCATTAACCCTATCTCTGCACCTAACCCCATTCAAAATGACATAATTGAGCAAATGACACTTAATGACAACAGTCATAAATATTCTGAGTCTCCTCCATGTTTATGACAGTGTCATGTCAGTCCCGCGCACAGCCCCGCAAATAAAGTGTTACCAGTTGCAGACTTAAACATGCAGCTCACTGGAGTCTCTTTCTATTCCTCTTCCTCCACTGCCTCCTCCCCTTTTCCTCCACCTCTGTGATTCTTTCTTTTTTTTTTTTTTTTGCCTCCTTTTGGATCATCAGTGTTGACATTAGCATGCAGGGATGGTGGTGTCTGTTAGCCATGGGGCTGTTAGCTTGACTCAATGCAGACACGATGTGCAGGCCAGAATAATGAAACAGTGTCAAGATGTGTGTGAAAGAGAGAGGGAGAGAGAGAGAGAGGAAAGACGGAGGAACAGAGGACGGAAAGGAGGAGTTGGTGTGTATTCATGACTCCACTCTATGCTTAGGACTGTGTGATTGTGCTCTGTGCGTGCATGTGCGTGTGTGTGAACACTGTGCATGCATGAATTGGGTTCAGGCAAGGCAGGTCTGTGTGTTTGCAGACGTGCATGAAATGTATTTTTTTCCCCCCCTTTTAATTTGCATGTACTGGAAACGTAGAGGATTAGTGGCGGTGACACTTGTGCTGACATAGTGACAACAGTCAGAGTTTCGCAGCAGCTCACACTCATCTCCTGATATTTTGTGAAAAGAGCACAATGTCATAACATAACACGGTCTGTGCATAGAAAATGAGAGGAATTCACTTCCCAGCAGGAGAGGATTACATGGAGGAGACACTGACGTCGGCTTTGAACTACTGCAGTGTAAAGAAAGTGTGTGCAAGGATTAGACATGGAGAGACATGTGACTGTGTTTAATTTGCAGCTCTAAGGAAGCTACTTTTTTATTGTAAAATATTGACTTTCACAAAGTTTTGCCCCTAAATTGCAAACAAATGGCCACTAAACATTGTACATTGGTATTTTTGTGACTTGATTGATTGATATTTTTATGGTTATATTACTTACTGGCAAGTCAAGAACTTTGCTAACAGCCAAACATCAAGCAAGTGCAACAACACGCCAGTCCAACGACAAGAAGCCCAGCTCTGAGGCTCAGTCCGAGCTCCGGACAGCGACTGAAGGTCAGTACCAGATTTATTCTTGTCCTGTAGCATCTCACTTGCTTACTCCCTCAAATTCTCTTCTTAGCTTCATCAACGTTCTCTTTTGTCTTTTTGTCTCTGCTAGCATGCTCATAGAGGCTGCCGAGCTTGGTTCCATTTCCCACTTGCCCAGCCTGACTCTCTCTGTGACCCTGACTGGACTGGATCTCCACAGCCTACCAGATGTCACCGGTCTCAGTCTCTAACATCTAATTCAGTTGTTATTCCAGCGTGTCGGAGCCAGCTGACGGCAGATAGAGAAAAAGACGTGAAGAAAAGCCAGGGAGAAGAGAAAAAGATCTAAGATGTAGAGTGACAGATGAAGAAACACAACTGGGTGGCCGTATCAGGTACGCTCTTGTCAAACTGGCCTTCCAAGCCGAGGACTTGGCAGCTAGGCTCCATTTATCTGACACGTGTCGAGAATCAGGCTCGAGCTCTTCTCTCAATTTTACCCTCTCATCTTTCTCCTCCTACATATTTTTATTTTTTTTTTTTTACAGGAAATATTCAGTTCCCCTTGAGCTGTCCGCCAGGAGGAGGGGGACGAGGAGGAGGAGGCAGTTAAGGAGAGAAGAAGATGTAGACGTTGGGGTTGACAAAAGAAGCGGAATGAGACAGTAAAGCGAACTCTTATCTCTCGAGTTCTTTTCTCCCAACTCGTTCCAAACGCCGAGGAAGAAACAAAAGCAAAGAGGAGGCCAAAGCAGCCAACGAGGGCACAACAAAGGTTTCTATGGAGAGCAGAAATGAAAAAAGAGGAGGAGGTGGAGGAGTGGCTGCGGAGAGTTAATTAATCAAAACATAAAGACGGACAGTCAAGGAGGAGGAAGAAGGAACGCAGTCGGAAGGAGAAGTGAAAATCGAGGAGGAAGACAACGCAACAAAGAAGGGACAATTCAGTCATTGAAGCTTCACCCATGATCTCCCACTTCCTACAACAGAACCAGGCGGTGAAGGTAAGGAAGATGATCTAATACGCCCCGTAACAGCATCAAAGCGCTTTTTAATCACAGTCTGCGAGGTGTCGACACATCTCGCAGGCATCTATAACTTGCCTCCGTGTTCCCTGGTAGATAAACATAACAATACAGAAAGTCATTACACAAGCGGGGAGATAAAACGGATCTTCACCCTCTCTCTCTGCGCCGCCACACACAGCAGTCATTTAGATTGGCTGCTATCTGCATGTAGGGATTGCTGGGAAGAGTGATGAAGAGAAGCGAGAAGACTGAAATAAAATAAAGGCCAACATAACGTGAATTTTGAGCAGAGAGAGAGGGAAAGAAAAAAGCTGACAGTGAGAGTTTTCCCTGATCACTGAGGTCTGACGCACAAAACAAAAGTTCCACCGCTGACCCACCGTCTCCTCTGCCTCCGCTGGACATTCTCTGCCCGGTCCGGGTTTGAGGAGAAAATGCAAACAGATAAAAGCACACACACACACACACACACACACACACACACACACACACACACACACACAAAAAGTTGCAGTGTCTTTGCATCCTCCTTGCTTTCTCTTCCTGTCTCTTTCTCTTCGCTATCACTCTGCCCCCACCACCTTGGGGAGGTAAATGACTCTGCTGTGAGGGTAGAGTCGAGGCTGTTTGACCTTGATAGCGAACCTGCATTCCTAAATAAATATTCAGTGGCTCTGGAGCGATGGCGTGTGCCTCCGTTCCTCAAGATAACAGGTTATGTATGAGGCAGATGCTTTTTTTTTTGGAGTTTTGGGCCCAGCAAGCGCCACTATAGCGTACGAGGGGGAGCTTACAGGAAGTAGCAATGTTGCATTAAGTTATGGCCCAGACACCATTGATTTGAATAATAATGACTTAACATTTGCAGGTCATGATATGTCTAGACATTAACTTGGTGTATGGGTTAAGAATTCTGAGAGGCAAACACTCCTTGAGCAGCTAATTTGTAAGAAATCAGTCAAGAAGTCAATCAATAATAATTGCAGCGACGGCCTGATTTCATGCTGTGCACAACACGAGTAGTTTTCCACACTACAGCAGGGGAACAGCAGCTAAAATTGGTAGCCTCGCTGAGAAGTTGTGGGTGCGCGGAGTATCACCTGCAGCTCTTCATCTAACAGCTCACTGCTCCATTACTCCACTGCAAAAATTAGACATGATCCGAAAATGACAGCTGTCTTGTTTTGATGAGCAACGGTTATCTCTTAGCTGCTGACAGCTTTAGCTTTCGAATCAGCAACAGCAGTTGTAGCAGCAGCAGCAGCAGCAGCAACACTTCTGAGTCAGTCCCAGATTTTCTTCCCCCACCAACATTCCTTACTATTAGCTATGCCCAGCTCCGGTTCTGGCACAACACCAACTCTGACCCCCACAGCATGAGTATTCCCCCTCTCAGTGGGCCGCAACATATGTGGTATACACTATCTCTCTCCCAGTGATCTCAGTTCATAGTTTGGCCAACCCGGGTAACAAACTAAAATAAACATGGCTAACAGCACCTACAGTTAGCGGCAGTTTACTTTACTTGTCCCTCAGCAAAGATTCGAGAAAATTCAATCAGCAACTATTTGTATGTCTAAAACTTAAAACAAGTTCAATATACACAATATGGTAGGGCAATCAGATAATTCTCTTAGCCTTCTACAAATGCTAATTTGTCAAACTTGTATCGTTTAGTTGAATTTGAAGAACTGCAGGAATGAATTGTTTATTCGCCTCAAACACTAGAGGAAAACACCACTAATGAGGAACCTAATTAGCTGTGCTTCTATACCTCACAGGTGAATAATTAACACTGTGACAACAGATATCACCGGCCGGAGGCAGCAACACAGAAACAGCTAAACCCCCAAAATCCTTTGTCACCATGAATAAAAATAACTGAGAGTTTTACAAACTGCTGCTTATCTGCTGGAGGTCGGCTGATCTGTTCATCAATACTTGTGACTCAGCCGTTAAGTCAGCAGATAGTTAGCCATGAAACTTTCAAACGCTTGTTTTCCCGTTTGCAACCCGGAGTCTTCATAATATCCTCTCTCCTCGGAAATACCACGTGGAAATTGTCATGAATTTATTGTATTGTTATTATTGGATATTAACAATATAATACTGACATCATCACGGCACTGCTAACAAACTTGCATGAGATTAAATGTCACGTGATGTGGCCTCATGTAACATTTTCCCCAGTTATTCACAATAAAGGTGACAAGGTGCCGACTTGGAGACCAGGTCGGGTGCTGGGGTGTGGGCTTATTTCTCCGATTCACTTGCTATCAGCGCTCCCTCATTCTCATTCACTGTCTATGATGTTTATCCTCTACTGTCTCTGTCTTTGTCAGTGCCGTAGTCATATAATTATTATGCTGTAGGGAATTCTATTCATCAACGGTCAGTTCAGTCAGAGCAAAGAGAGCGCACCGGAGTCCAAGATGTCTCAGCTGAAAGGTTTATTGAAGCTTGGCCAAAGAGAATGGAGGATTTATCAATACACTTGTCATGACTTAATGCCGCCTCAGTTCTGAAGAAGCTGTCCTCCCTGGCTCATTTATACACCCTCAGGATAGTGCCATGTCTACTCTATGGTCATAAATGGTCATACTCAATGCTTATGCACTATAAGTTTTGTTTGCCAAATGACCATAAATGTACAAACAAGGAAATACGTTTACCCGTAGTGGTCTGCAGAGGGTTCTACATTATTTACCTGTTATCTGTTGGGTCTAGGGAAGGACACTATCCTCTGACCTCAGTTACCAAAGTGATGATCACAAAGGCACCTGCTTTCCTGAACACAGATACTGACAGTGACCTCAGGACACATGCCTGACCCCGTGTAACCCCCATATGCTGCAGGCTAGAACAGAAAATGTCCCTCATGATGTTTTCTTCTGGTTTATTGATTATTATTTTACTTTGAATGGCCTCATCGTTGCTTCTTGCCAATAAAACACCTCAGATTTCCCATCAGATTATGGTTTCCTTCTGCAGTGAACCCTATCAAACGCAACACCAGAGCCACAGTCATACAAACATAAGAGTATCTGAGGACAGACAGGAGGTGTTAGGCAGAAACAAACAAAAAAACAACAAAAAAAGACAAAAGTTTAAAAAAAAAGCAGCAGAATGTGTTGCACCTTCAATATATATTATTTCACCTGGAACAAAACACACACCTGGGAATGTGTAATTCTTATTTTCAATAACTAGGTAAGGTAAGATGACAGATAAGATAGATTTTACACTCCCTGAGGAAATTTGTCACAGGCGCATCCAGCCATTGGATTAGTATGAAAATACAGAGTGACACAGCCTTTATTGCTCACCGGCTTCGCACACGCACTGCTGTTTTAACATTACCCATCAGTCAACACACAAATAACAACAACTTTGTTATAAGAGGAGCGGCACTCGAAGGAAATGTTTTTCTTTATGCTCTCTTGAGGTAAACATGAGGCTGCGATGACGGCGTTCATCGGGGCTCAACTCGCACTGTAACTTCACTCTGCAGACAGCAGAATGAAACAGGATGTCCCACAGAGGAAGAACTGACGATCGCTACCACACATGCTTCGGGGTGTCTGTTGATGTCTACGCGCCATGTGACAGCAAATTATAATATATCATGATGAAATGGCCTTTAGATGTATTTATATTCCAAAGCAGGAAGCTACAGCATTAAAGCTATAATGGCTAGAAATTAGGTATTTCTGCAATTTAGTGTCACCAGTTTCAGAGTGTAACACCACTGTCGTAGATGTGTATTTATAGTGATTGCATTACTTCTGGTCAAAAAATAGCTGCGAGTGTGACAACACGAGACATAGCAGCCAGCTAATTTTACTGCACTTACTATCAGTCCAACAGCAAGCAGCCCAATTCAGCATCTCTCACTCTCACATTTTCTCTTCTTAGCCTCTTCCACCAGCGTCCTCTTCAGTCTTTTTGCCTCTGCCATTCTGTCCACAGAGGCTGTTGAGCTCGGTTACCGTGCCTGCTGGCCAGTCTTTAATACTGGCTCAAGTGGCTGTTTGAGGAGGTTTTTTGGCACCTTCCATGTTGGCTAAATAAATCATGCAGGGAGTGCAGCATTGGGCTACTGGTGGTACTGCAGTAGACGGAAAGTCACTGGGATGCGTACGCATAGGCGCCTTGGATTTGGGTGTTCTAAACTTCCCGGCAATCCATCTGATACACAATGAGATATTTCAGTCTGGACCAAAGTGAGTACCTCCCCTTCAATTTGTTTCAATTCGACCCGTCTCTGACCTCTTACTGCTTGATTCCACCAGACGCGGCTGCGACACGGTCGCCATTGCTTCCCAATGTGAGGGTCCTGACTATGTAAGCTTCAAGGTGGCTTGCAAGGCCTTCATGACCTGCTGCAAGAAGACTTTTTGGGAAAATGTACGTATCAACACATCCTGCCTTTGACACAAACTTTATGTGGTGATTTTATTTCCTATTTGGGTTAATTGCGTTAATTCTCTTCCATACTGATGTGGCATATCCAAAAATATGTCACTCACTTAGGGGTCATCTGTGGTCATCTATGGTTAGTAGGATAATTAATTGTAGTTTTTTTTTTTTTAAATGAACTCGGTTGCCTCTGTCTTCCTCTGTAAATCAAACAAGTCGAAATCACTTCAGACACATCACGACACCACAGCTTTTTTTCTCCCTCCTCCGTTCCTGATCACAGCGTCCTCGGCTGCTATCGATGGTCTTTGATGAGGACCCTGAGTGATCGCAGCCTGGCCTCACCTCTGAGTTCACAGCACCCCACGGCCTCATATAATTTGTTTTCTCACCGAGTAATTAAAAATGCAGCGTGGAGGAGCGGGTTAATCAATGACACCTGGCAACCAGAGAGGAAAAGATCAGTCCGACCATTCATCCATCTGTGGACACCTACTGTCCATTTATCTGTCCATCCACACACACACACACACACACATCAACCTCATCCATCCCTCCATCCTGGCACCTTCACCTACTGCTGACCTTGAGATAAATGGGCGTTTCTGTGTGTGTGTGTGTGTGTGGTGTTTATAGAACACACATGCTCCCGAGGTCGAGGTGATTCGGTTGTTTGTTCAGGTTTGTGTGGCTCCACTGTCTCTCGAGGTTGAGGTTATTCTGGTAAGGACTTTGTGGGCTCTCGGGACAGTGTGCAGCAAAACACCCACACACATTGGAGTCCATCATATGGACTTAGAGTGACTTACAAGATTAAATGCATTGTTTTGTTTTTTTTCTGGTCTTTATTGTGTTAGCGTTTCAGCTCCAGTGTGTAAGATTGAAGGAAATTTGATCAGTGAATAATCGAAGCTTTAAGTGACTTCTAACTAGGCCGCTAGATGTCACTTACACACCGGTACTTTAACTTTGCTGCACCTGCCATTTTTGGTCTTATTATAGTGAGTGTAGTGAGTCCTGACCTGTGTAGAAGAGAAACAAAAGAATTTATTGTATATTTCTTGTAGTTGTGGCTTCTAAAACACAATTTACGACACACAAAAACTCTACACAAGCCCACCAAAAGTCTTTTTTTTATTTTCATTATAAGAAACCATCATTTTTACAAGGATGTTTTCAGAATTTTAGATTTTGAATCTTTAGTCTGGGATTCTAAAGATACAATAAAGGGGTGAACAGCACGGCGAAGGATGGCACTGTACTGATGGTACCGTTGGATGCCGTGATCAGTCCTCCTCTGCTGCAGAACCATTTAGAGAATCCAGTTAGTCCTCGAGCAAGACATCCCCACCACCAGCTGCTTGGAGTCTTTCAGTCTGCGTAGATGGATAGCTACATACATGAGTCACCATATGTTCGTGTGCGTGTCTGTGTCTGTGTGTGTGTGTGTCCGGGAGAAATATGTATATATCTCCGTGTATGTTTATTACATGTGCGAGCGTGCATCTGTGTCATTAGTGCAATTAATGACTCATGCGGAAGAAGTGAAGACTTCAATCTGTCCCCCGAGCGCGGTGATTACATTTGTGCCGACTGAACCAGATGCCGCACACGCGGGCTAACTATGTTTGTTAAATGTGCGCTCTGTTAACATGACAGCAAATCTTTAGCAAAACCTTATTAATTCACTCCTAACTCAAATCCCCATGAGTAAAATAATTACTGATGATTTCTGCAGAGGAATCCAGAGTGATTATTTTGAATGAAAAGGAAAGGTGGTTACTTCAGTGCAAAAACACCCTCAAGAAAAATGAAAGTTTTTTTTGTCTACCTAAATGTCAACCTGATTTTTTTTGTTGTCGTCAAGTTTACAGGCATGAAGTGTGTAATGCAATAAGTTAGATTATTGGCTAAATCCTCACATTATTGGACGTTATTACATTACTGGTTGCTACGAGGTGGCCCTGTTTTATTTCCGTGTGTGTTGTCATGGGCGTGGTCTCCGGGCAAACAGCTCTGCTCTCAGCATACTCACCCCCCCACCGGCACTTCAACCAGATTGTTGTTCCGACCTCAGCGGTGGATGCAGTTCAAGGCCAACTCGGTGTGTGTTCCTTGCGCTTTTGTGTCTTTGTGTTTCGTATTGCTAACCTGCCTCGCTGTGTCCCAGGATCATCACCCGCCTGCCAGCCTTTCTCTCCGTCTCTCCGTCTCCCTGCCTGCCAGCAAGCTTCTTGCCTCCGAGCTGCCTCCTGCCAGCCCCGCTTCCCCCGCGCTGCCTCCCGCTCGCACCAGCCCACCTCCATTATCGTCACTCACCCCTGCTGCCGCTGGATCACCATTCCCACCCATTATCCCCCTCATCCGGATCCTCTTCCACAGCAAAACGACACCACACTGTGTGTGCCCTCTGTTCGAGTCCATCTTGTGTTTGTATCAAATTCATGTCAAATTTATTATGAAATGTTACAGCTATGACATCCCTCCAAAGTCTGAAAACTCTTTTGAGGCCGGCGTCTTCACTCTAAACAAACAGTGCTGACGTCCATCTTCACCGCCGACACGTAGCCTGACAGCCGTCTTTTCAATTAGCCGAAACCATTTTGCGGTAATGCAGCCATGATGAGCAGAGAATGACCAGCCCAGTATGACAAATGACACCGCAGACAAATTAAAACAGCGCTGCCTTCGAGATTGGATAGTGGAACATTTTCAATTATGGGCCACGTAGCCTTTCGCTGACCTCTCCCTTCTTTTCCCTTTTTTTCTCTCAGCACTTGCACGGACAGAAAAGTGTTTCTCAGTGCCAACTTAGAGTAAATCAGAAGGAGGACTTACTTTTTTTTTTTTCCAGGATGACATAAACGTTATCTAGGCTCTGATTTTTACTTGTTGATCGAGAAAAGTTCAGAAACTTACAAACGCTGTTGTAAGTTGCGCCGGATGTAAATGTCGGGCGATGTGTAAATGAAGCGCGGACTAATTTCACACACCTCTGGCATTTTAAGCGCCGTGGTCGTCTTTGATGTCGTTTCTTAAGTGCCTGTGTTAGTTTTCATTTTCCAGCGGGGGGGGGAAGCAGGACACCTGTTCTTCACTTCAAAGGCTTCTTTATTCACAGAGGAACGTGTATACCACCAGCATGTCCTCGAAAAGTAGCAATGAATCAAATCACTGTAGAGGGAGGTTTTTTCTTTTCTTTCTTTTATGAATCCCTTCACTCTGTTTGGATAATACAACACATGAAGGAAATCCTCAACTGGCCTGGATTATGGGCGGGATTAACCGGCACCACTTCAGATTTGAACTGAAGAAAGTTTACCAGATTTAGGGTGGAAGTAACAAATAACAACTGATAAAAATGGAGCTGATGAAAATGTTATTCACAGTTTTATATCGAAAGCGTATTCCCTCATGTCTTGTGTTGCTTCATTTCCCGTGTTTGTCTTTTTCCCCACCTGTCTATCACCTTAAGTTAAGTTGATAAGTCTCGTACGGCAGCTACTTTCTGGACTTTTCTTTGTTGAACTAAGCTTGTTTTGACCTGAACTGCTTATTCGCCTCTTTTGTTCAAGTTTTAGAAAAGAGTTTCAATCAAGAGTTAAGTTTTTGTAAACTCTCCTTTGGCTTTTCTAACGGTTACGTTTGATATCAACTTTGATAGCATACATGCATTTTTACTATTTCAGGAGACACTGCCAGAGGCCTTAAGGTCTTTGGTCTACTTTGACCAAACAAAAAAGCTCCTGTCTGCTCGTTTGTCCACCTTTTGAACTGAATCTTGACAGAAAACGCACGTGAAATGAAAAAAAAGTAATAAATGATCAAGTGAATTGATCAATTTAAAGTAGATTTGATTAAAACAGCCATCATTCAGGTTTCCACTGTCTGATATTCATCATTCACGACTCAAAACTGCCATTCATCATTTAAGGGAAGTAGCCTCAAGGGTGAAAGTAATAAGAGGTGAAGATGCTTTCAAATGATGGAAGTGATGAGATGTACGTGAAACAGAAAATAGAGTGATGAAAATGATTGATTTGATAACAGTGTTGCACTGATAATCAATTGGTCCACGTCCCTGTCATCACTCACAACACCCAACTGACATTTATTGTTTACAGCAAGCTTTTTTTTCCCCATCACCTCCATTTTTATCCATTCGTTTCTGTTATTTCCACTCCTCGCGGGACTCAGGCCGCCATCACCAGCCCTCTGCTTACGTCTCAAAAGTTCCCAAGAGATAAAACATTAACCTCCAGGGAACGCACAGCGATGACGGCGTCATCGTCTAATAAGCCAAAAACTGATGATCAAGAGCACTTCAGGGTCAGTCACATTGCTCACTTTTCAGTGATGTTAGAATCGAGGCCAAATGACTCAGTCAGTCACAATCAGGTCTGATCATCAGGTTGAGCTGTCTGAAGTGGGCAATGCCCAACAATTTCCTAAAATTTCCCTAAGAAAGGAAAAAAATCCTTAAGTTAAGTTTTATCATCTGTGTTGGGCAATAAAAGTGTTTTTAGGGAACGGCTTAACATTCAATTTATAAATCTATAATCACTTTCAGTGTGTAAATACATGTTTCCAGTCAATACAAATATCGATTGTGCTGCAAATGGCAGTCCGTGGGTTTCAATTGAAATAAACGAATAAAAAGTAAAAATACCAAAGCTAAAAATAACAAACCCTCATTACGCGAGTGTTCGCTGGACCTCGCCCGTGGCTCCATCCCGAGCCGCTGAGTCACAAATCTTCCTCTTCAGCATCATGACCTCAGCGCTTCACCCTCCAACAGGCTGCTGGTTTGTCAATAATTGATCTGACCTTTTGTTTGAGCAATTAACCCCATCACCCTCCCGTTCAATAGCTATCGAGCCTTTAACAAAACACAATCTGGGGGGGGCGAAATACTGCGAATACCAAACTATTAATCTTGAGCAGGAGCAGAGCTGCGATCCGGCGGAGGTGAAGGTGAAACTGTTTCGGGCGCTGTATCTGTTCCGGTGTAATTATGCGTCCATTGATTAGCCGCATTGACAAGCTTACAGTAACAACTGGAGCTGAATTAAAGAGGTTAATTAATATGACGCGGGTTTCGGCACATGCCAATATGTAACGACGCGGGAAAGGCCAACCGCGCGGAGGTGCAGGCAGTTGATTATCCTCCGAGTAGATAGTGATTTTTACGGTCGGCGTGCTTTCCGGTTTCTCAGCAGCGTGCAGCTCTTCATCCCGCTTTGTTTTTTTTTGCTCTCCGTGACGTCTTTCCTCGCGTGTCTTCAAGCTTCCTTCTCCTTGTAGACCACCGTCACGTGCTCGTATCATTAAACGATTCCTCTCCCTCTAAAGAGGCACTGCGTCGTCCCAATTAGATGGACAATTTAATCTGAGGCGAGGCAAGGGCATCGGTGCCTCCTGCAGAGACGCCACGCTTTGTCATTTACGGAGCACCAGTGAAAAATCATATTTTTTTCCCCCCTCTCTCTCTCCCTCTCTCTTCTCTCTCCCCAGAGGCAATGGCAGCTAAACGGGGACACGCGGTATTGTGTGGCACTTGGTTTAATTTCAACAAACAGCGTTTAGGCTGTGTAAGTGCGATTGCTGCTGTCAGTCATCTCTAAGCCGGTTGAAGGGGAAAAACTTCAGAATTAAAATTCAGAAACAGCCGCACACGTCCGCCTGTTATCTCAGTGTGCTTCCCAGGGTGCTGGGGAGCATATCTCGGAAAGAGCAGGACAAACGTATGAACTCTGATTCTGATTTGACGTAGGCGCAATTTCAGCCTGTACTGTATTCGCACAAAAAATAGACAGATGGCAGAAATCTGGGTGGAAAAAGTCACATTTTCCCACCGAGAAGAATGGATGTTTTCGCTCAGCTTGAGGCGCAAAGCTGCCATATACATACAGAGAGCCTCTTCACAGAAACACTGAGCTTCTGTGGTGCGCTTCCAGAAATTCTTTTTCATTTCAAACTGTGTAGATACGGCACTGGCATGCTGCTGACACAAACCGTTACAAGCCTCTGATAGACCAGAAAGTCCAAAACAAATGATAATAAAGATACAAAAACACCTAATTTCTAAATGCATCCATAGATTCTTCGGTCCTCACTCGATCGTATCTGACTGTATAAATATTATCTTTTTGTCAGGTACTGCCATAAATTGCAAAAACTGTTAATTAGTCACGTACTTAATCACTTATACTTAATGACCTGCTCACTGTTTCACCTTTCATAACATTTAAAAATCATCTATCGGCGTAGCACAAAGAGATGTAATTTTGCTGGATCTGGTTCTTTTTGGAAACAAACTCATGCTTTATTATATTGTTATGTTGCATGAATAAACTCTTCTGTCATGTTTATTCGGATTGAACAGATCCATGATCTCTGTCCCCACAGATGAATAACTCTTTGGATCAATTTATACAACACTGATGGGCAAAGTCTAAAAATATAAGCATGAGAAAAGAAGTGCAAGGGACATTAACGTGAGGAATATAAGCATGGCTAAAATGCGGAAACTAATGAAGCGTACATGCCGAGAGACCACGAAACAACACGGAGAGTATAAAATGATACCAAGAAATGAAAACAGCTGAGGTCCATCAAACAAACATGTCACTCACATCCACGACGTGTTGACATGTTTTTGTGTGTAAAAATAGTCGCAGTTTGGCAGCGAAGTTTAACTTACTGTTAACATTTTCACAACAGAAATTAATAAGAAGCCGTCAAAAGAAAAAAAAAAGTTTGTTCTCGATAACTAATTCAGTTTCTTTTTTAACTTATTTGTTTATAAGACTGACCTACAGTAAACCAAAGATTGAAATGTATGTGACTACATCATCACGGTGAAAATGGATTTGCTCACAGGAATATTTTTCCCATACATATTTTCCCACTGTTCCATTTCACCATATTTAGTCAATGTTTCAAAGACAAAAATGCAGAAGATAGACATCTTCCAACATGTTTTCCATAATATGCTTGCCTGCGTAAGCATTTCATAAGCGACTGTTTTCAGATATGGTGTTCCTTATTATGGAACACATCTTTCTTTTAATGAACGTACCTGCGGTTTAATAAAGTGGGTTCATGTTTCTCTGCTATACCGATGTTAATATAAGTCGCAGTGGCTTTAATATTTAATTTCAACCCTCAATGTAATTCCTGTCAAGATAATAGCACACAAGAAGGAGATCTCAGCCGGGTTGGGTGGGCAGGGGAAGGTTTGTTTCACATTAAAGTTCCAACAAAAGCAAAAGTACTTTTGCTTCCTCATATTTACAGGGTTCTTGTAAAAACAACAGGCAGATACAGAGGGATTTGTCACAGATATTGGTAGGCTTTTGCAGTTTCAGGAGTGAGTGTCTGCTACACCGACACTGCTACTGTATGTATTGCACAGTTGGACCAGGCAGGAAATTCAGTTCCCTGCCGAGGTGGTTTTCTTGCTGGGTTTGGCTCCTGTTGTCTGTAACCCGGGGCTGAGTCAGTTCAGTCAGCAGCACAGCTGACCAAACTAACAACAGTCACGACCACTGCTTAGCGATCTTTCTGTCAGCGCTGGGAAGTCTGGAAATCACCCCAGCGGTGCTGGTTTCTGACACAATCAAGCCTGGCTGCAGAGCCCACGTCTGTCGCCTGCTAATGGCAGATTCAGTGATTTGATCAGTTTTAGCTACTTTAGCGGGTCGTTGGGCTGAAGCTATCTGTCCATCACATATAGAGTGAGCGCTGAACAGTCAGAGGGCATCAGAGGGTAAAGCAGCAAGACACATTCTGTATAAAATATGGTCCAAACTGAGAGAATAAATTTATAAAGTTGTGCTTTTGTACAGTGAGGCCCGGCCATAGATACATGCTCAGCCCATCAGGTTTATCAGGACGAACTAAAATACAATACAGAAGAGCCAAAAAGTGACTTTGCTGGGCCAGATACTGCTTTTATACAGTGCTAGTCATACGGTATGCGATCAGCACTGGTGTGTGAGTGATCCAAAACTCTCCTCCGCTAATCTCCCAACATTGTCTCTAAGTATTTAGGGAGGAAAACACGAGCCAGTAAGATCCTCGGCGGCGCCGGGCCTAACGCGGCGTCTAAGGCCGCTCGCCATGCTGCTAAAACATTAAACAGATATGACAGCTCTCTGCAAGGCCGGCCCTCAGTCGCAGATTTTAATCTCCCCAGGCGAGCTCTGTCCTGCCGGCTCACCTTTTTTTTTTTTTCTGAGAAAAGCCGTAGCAGCTCAACATAACCCCCAGAGGAGGGCTTAATATAATTCTTCCACTTTGAACGATCTCATCTTTTTTAACTCTCCGCTAAGTGGGAGGAGGAGTGGAGGGAAAGGCAGGGAAAATGAGGTGGCATTGATGGTGGAGAAACACGCCAGACTTTCGCTTCTCTTTTGGCCTGCCCCAGTTTATGTCTCTCTCTCTCTGTCTTTCTCCCTGCTTCTTCAGTGATGAGAGAAGGTGGCGTTAGCATTACTGCCCTTCCTCCTCCGCCTATTTCTCCTCCTCGCGTCCAAGCGCAGAACAGCCCTTCGGGGAGAAGAGAGAAAAAAAAAGGGCTGTTTACTTGATTTTCACTCCTATTATCTGCAGCACCGAAGGTCAGCCTGTCAGTACGCTCTTTAGACGGTGGGTTTTTCAAAAACTGTGAGTACACATTTTGAAATAAATTGCGGCACTTCTGCCATAATCTTTAATGTCAAGCCGCGGACTCAACAAGTGAAGCTTCACTCCACATGCTCTCAGGAGGAAAGGCTTAAAAAAAAAAAAAAAAGTGAAAATGAGTTGCATGTTGATCAGGTACTTATCCACCACTGACAGAATTTAACAATATTTTCAAATATCAACTTTTGCATATTTATACATTGAGTGGATAACTTTCTTTCCACTTACAGAACTTCCTGAAAGTCAAAATATCCCTCCCTAACTGTTGAGAAGATGTGTGTTAAGTAGTCATTTGTTTCAGGCCAATCTCACACCTAAAACGTGGCAGTTCACTCAGCGATCCGACTGACCTACGTGGCACAGGGTACCTGCAGCTTATAACGTGAAGCTCTGTTAAGCTCAATATGGAAACAACAACTGGAGACTGGATCACGTTTAAGCAGTTTATCAGTTTCACAAAGAGGATGTGGGGATGGGGTGTTCTGGGTGATGCAACGCCCGTTGTAGCTTCGATCCCAGAGTGCATACGTAGAGACGAAACAGAGCTGGATGTTGCAGGAGTGTTACCACAAGGGGGATTGCGCAATCTCTTGGACTCTGGAAGGGTGAACCCGTCTTTTATGCTGGTGTTGAGGTAATCCAGGGAAACCGGAGGGCCATACCCAGTTACACACACACACACACACATATACAGAGATAGGCAATACAGACAGAAACACAAGGACAGCAAGGACTTTGACAACGTCAAAATTCCAGCAAGAATCTTCTTTGTAAATTAGGACAGTTTCCACACTTTGCATAATGGAATAGAAAACAAATAAAACTTTCATTGAGCAAGGTTTTTTTTTTCTTCTTCCTTTTTTTCTTTCTGAAGCTCTTTGTGATCTCAAACACTGAGTTGTATTGTCTCTCTGCGGCTTCCCAGAGGCACAGAGAAGGTTCGGTTATAGAAACATGCTTTTGTCAGATTTTTAAGGACAGTTCGATTAAGGTGAACCTTTGCACCTGTTTCCAGACTACAGATGTCTTTTTTTTTTTTTTTTGAAGCAGCAGTGAGTTTTTCTATTTGGATCATTAGAGAAGAAACAGAGTTGGATTTCATCAAGTGAAGTTGTTCCTATTCCCCAACACAGTACAGATTAATATTAATGAAGTGTTGCCGTTTCACCACTTGACAGAAATATGAAGGAAGTAAGCCAATCTTTGATGCCATGTTTGCATGAAGCCCAATGAAACTATGTCTTTATAAAATATGAAAAAAAGCAGCAATCATTTTAGAGTAAATATACCTGCATGAAATCATCATGTTTCATTAGTTTCATTTATTTTACAAAGCTTCAGAAAAAAGCTGCTTGAGTTTCTCACATTCTCAGGAGTATTACTTTATGTCTGAATTCTGGAGTTATTCTGTTTTCTCAGATGTTCTGTAGAATAGTCAAACAGCTTGTCCATTAAGTCCAAAGAAATAAAGGTTTGGTTTGTGGGTATTTGTATGTATCCCATTTGGTAATGATGTTTTAAAATACAGGATACAGCAAATGCATGCATGAATGAGGTAGCAGCCATAATGAAGTTATTCTTCATTCATAGTGTTTTCTTCAATGTCAGACCGTAGGATCTAATTAAAAGGCCGCCTGTTGTTTTCTCTCTTGGGAAGCGTTTTCAGTGAAATCAGCAATTTCTTTTTGGTCGTTAGCTCAACTGACTCTTGACATTTCATCGTGGATTAGTTTTCCTGGTGAGGTTGCGGTTACTTTTTAATGTCGCGTTGGAACCTTGAGTTGGCGAGAGACTTTTCCTTCGCTCTCTGCTCTCTCTCTGTGGCAACGCTACGTCACCTTCGAGCTGTCATCTCACTGGTCGCTCATTGAAAAGGCCAGTGGCACCACAGGTCAGTAATTGAAATAATTAGAACCCGAGTGCTCCAACACAATTTCAAGCAGTGGGCACTTCTGAGGTCAGGTATCACTGCTTTCCTGACAGGAAAACAATGGCACAGCCGGAGAGCCGCTTTAGCTCTGATCGTTATGTAGCTGTCTTAACACTAGAACCACCTAGAACCAAAATGACCATGACCATAAAAACATTATCCATCACAGATCAAACAGGTCAAATGTGTCTTAAAACGTAGGTCAAATAAGGAAGTGCTGTGAATGATGTGTGGATGGCAGAAAGCAGATTATGTTGTACCAGAGATGGTTCATAAAGTTATTTAAGTTTTAGTTCAGTTGTTGATCATTTTTGGTGAAAGCAGACCGACAGAGAAAGTTACCTGTGTTGCTGCTGAGACAGAGCCACATGTATGAGAAGTTTCTAAAATGTAATTTTAGTGTCAGATCAAGATATGTAGCTTGTGAAAAATAAATCCAATATTTAATTCAGTGACATAATACTGCTGTTGGTCTCCTAAAAGGGAGCGGCTAAACCCATGAGGCACAGATACAGGACGGGCATCTCTAATAAAACTACAGAGTTATTTTCGCTATTGAGGATCCATCGCGCTCAAATTTAGACGGCCGGTGACATCGCAGCAGGTCGTCATACCGCAGTGCACAAATGTCAGTGTCATTTAGAGCTCGACGGTCCTCATGTCTTTCTGTCCTTTTCCTGTTTCTCTCTGTCTGCTGGAAAAGGTCACCTGCTCAGGAGAATCACAGCCCTCACCGGCTGATCTCTCCATCACAGAGCTGCCACACAGATCACATCAAGCACATTAAGCATGTCCCCACACTGTTAGGTCCTGACCTGCTCTTCTATATCTCACCGCGGATAAGAAGGTGGATCAGCTCTCTTCTAACAGACAAGAAGCTCAGCATTTTATTTCACGAAACTCTGGCCAACAACTAAAAATCAGTCCCAGATTTACTCTTATGTAAATCCACACCTGGGCCTAAAAAAACCTCCTCTTACTTTGTCCAAAACGCCTGTGGTAAAGACACTAACACTCCTAACGGCCCATGCTTTAAACTCACAGTCCGAGAAGTAGGGCTAACAAAGTGGGCTGACATTAGCTAGCAGCAGCTATAGATTGCAGGAGGCTTCTTCATTGTTCATCAGTAAATGTAAACAATATAAGTTGGACAGACATATTTAAAATACTAAAAAAATAAAATATACAGATTTCTCTACTTTCTCTACGACTCAGTGTTAAAGCATTAAATACAATTAAGAAAGAAAATAACACTAACCTTGCACTTGTTTAATTGTAACTTTTAAGTAAAGAATCTGAACACCTTTTACCCTGCTGCACTTCCCCATTAATTTTAAAGCAGTAGTACTGTAAACAAATGAGACGATACAGTAAGTGTCTCACAGCCTCGTTAGGGCCACTTTTACAATGTGTCCCACTCCATTGGTTTTGGTGGTGCATCTGCTGAGCTTTAGCACAGAGTTTTATTCAGTACAGCACTGAATCTGATACAAAATTCATCTTCATGTAAAAAAAAAAAAAAAACTTCCTCCAACTTCCTATTATCATATTCTTCATGTGTGGCAGCAAGTTAAACACAATTGTGAATTCTAGTGAAAACCTACATCCCTTGCCATTTCAGCGGCAAGGGATGCAACTAAACCGGGCATATAATGGCAAAGGTAAACTTATATTTTATCAGTATAGGAAAAAAAAATACATTGTGAAATAAAACTCATGGGAAAACTATGGAAGAGCAGGAGGGAAACCAAAAGCCTGAAGGATGAATCATTATTTATAAAATGGGTCCGTGTCTTATGTGCATTAGTGTCGAATACAAAGTGTACTGCTCTCTTTCTCCTCAGGCGGAGGGTATGAATATAAATGACAGTGTTTTACTTTGTAAGAATCCAGGCACGAACGACGCGCACGTTCAAGCACACACGCGCACGTGTGTGGATGTACAGGTACACGCATGTACAAGTGCACAGACACGCACTCACAGGAGCTGAGCATGAAGCGTTGCAGTGCATACACACGTACTAGAGCCAAAAGGAAACACATCAAACTGTAACCACATCAAGATCTTGAAGCATTGCCGTGGCCATATTTCAAGTTTCAAGTTCTTCACCGTCATATCCACAACAATTACAGTGCAGCGGTTGCTGGAAATGGTATTCTTAGATCTCAGGCTACCTCCAACAATGTTCATAACAATGTTTAGGAAACATTGCAGCCTTTAATATATAAGAATAAATGCAATACTGTGGTAGTGCAAAAATGATACCATGAATCTGTGCAGTAATGTTGGATGTATATGTGTAAGCAAATCCATTTCTTGAACACTAGCTTGGAAGCTACTTTGTGTAGGCCTACAAGTTACCATGTTAGCAACAGCAGACCAGCTGACATGCAACCATTAGAGTAAAATAAAGTTATTTATTTTCACAAATTAGCATTAGTTATACCGCAAAATGTGGGCAAGTGGATTCTGTTCAAACCAATAGA
Source organism: Nibea coibor (assembly GCA_023373845.1). Taxonomy (NCBI): domain Eukaryota; kingdom Metazoa; phylum Chordata; class Actinopteri; family Sciaenidae; genus Nibea; species Nibea coibor. The sequence continues at coordinate 13,104,782 of CM041733.1, forward strand.
CTGTAAGCAAGTAGACTAGTCTAGCTAATCCTTACTTATCTAAGCTATTGTATGTAATAATTAAGAACCAAATAAAAAGAATAAAAAGAACCAAATTTCCTCAGTGTGTGCAAATCAGTACAATACTGAACTAAACTAGCAACAAAAACCTCATACAGAGACACAATGGTAGTAGTAAACAACGTTTCGGTTTGCTAGTACAATACAAAATGGCTAGCTCCACGACTGTCGAGCTGTCCTCAGATTTAACTTAAATAACATAGACCTTCAAATTAGACACTGCGGATCTGTGGGTCTGGGCAGGTGCTGCTTGAATTGTCTCCAGGAAGCGGTGCCAGTCAGGGTAGGGTGACCACACACCTAGATTTACATACACAGCGCAACACTACGAGGGAAGCCAACGGCGCGTTGGCAGCAGCCCTAACCGTTTTATTCGACTCATTCATATTAATTAGACACATGGAACGACTCTTGTCAAATCAAATTACTTGGTTGGAAATGTTGTATAATTGTGTAGCATACATGTATTTTTAGCCACGCATGAAGCGGTGTGTGTGTAATTTTTACTGTACACCTGTGTGAAATTGTGCGTTTGCAGTGCTGCCAGATGTGTGTGCCCACATCTGGGTGTGTATAAACCATGTGCACGGCTGCTGATAAGGACTGTCCGGTCCTGAGCTGCCATTCGTCATAGATGTGTGTGTGTGTGTGTGTGTGTGTTTCTCACTCCATCATTTACTGAAGAGACGACACACTGACCAAAACATGTTTGTCTTCTGCTTTCAGTCCCACTCACTTCTGTAGTACACTCATTGTTCAGAAATTGATAACCATATTTCAAGAGATTTATGACACATCGACCTGGATGTGTTGTAGCAGACTCAGCCTCGCTGCCAGTTTTACACCCAGTGACTAACAGCTGCAGTTGTACCGCATTCAAAAATGTCACTGAAAGCATTTGTCTCATTTATCCGCAACGTCCACCAACACTTTTGACTAATTCTATTTCTCACAACTTTGTAGCCGCAGTCTCTGCTGTCTAAAAATATCTCTGCTGTTCCACCGTCCCTCACCGAAGAGCTACATGACTCACCCACCATCCCACGAGTCTATGCTGATGACGTATCAGGGCTTAAGGCAAACATTGTCTCTTAAGTTCCCATGTGGACACTGAAACAGTTTTTGCTTAGTTGGAGAAGTTATCTTGCTATATAACCCTGATGATTCTGTAAGAGCAACATTTGAGGCTGTGGGCATGTTCATAATTTTCACAAGACGCAACCTCGGTCTGGTCTGTTTAAGACAGCAATGCAAACCATTGCCTGTCCACTGTGAGCTGGCAACACCGCTTAGGGAAACCACATGCAGAACTGCAGTTCACAGTGATACTGGAACCGCTTGTAATAATAATGGTCATTTGTTAGGATTTGTTAAACGTTTGATTTGCTAATGGATATTTCTGATGGCGGTGCTTGTTCTAGCATGAAGCGTGAATCTGTTCTTTAAAGGCCACTAAAGCCATCACCTTTATGGAGACATTCGGAGTGAACTACATAAAATGCATATTTCAGTGCTGGATTATCAATAGTGAAAATGTGCAAATCACTGATGTGTATATGAAACTGTGTGTGAATTGAAACAAAAGTAAAAGATGAAAAAATATTAATAAGTAAAATGCTCATTATGACAGTTCAAGGTAATGACGCACGGCTGAGTCCTCTTCCACCCATTCACTCTCTGTTCTGTTTGTCTCATTGAGTTATCAGTTCATTGCTTTTCAACTCTCTTATATTCTTTTAAGTAATTATTTCCCTCATTAATTATTTGAACCAGTGTCTAGCCATCTTTATGGAACCTTTTCGTACATTTTCTTCTTTCAGGGAATATTGCTTTCCTCTCTCACTTCTCTTGAATTTTTCTCTTTCTTCCAGTCTTCCCCCTCTCACTCTCTCTTCCTCTCCCAGGGCTCTCTCTCAGACAGAAGAGTCACAAACCACATTAACCTTTAAAAGCTAAAAATCAATGTCCTGTTGTTAATTTGTGCTAATTTGCTTCCACTTAGTTTTACAGCAGCTTTCTTTTTTTTTTTTTTTTTTTTACCTCCACTCTGCATTTTAAAATGTCTGCTTGCAGCATATGGCGGTTCTATCAGCTGCACACTTCCAGACATTAAGCAGTTTTGTCTGTCCCCTATATTCCCACTGTCCCCCCGGGGCTAGATTCGCAGCAGAAAATGACTTCACAGTTCACAACTGACAATCAAGCTTTTACTTCAGGGTATTGATTATGAGGATAGACACAGAAATCTCAGTGATGTAAAACTTTAATACAGAGACTGACAGAGCCGGAATTCAAAGCCAAAATATGTGGAGTCTCAGATTATTTTCTGCCAGAAATTAAGAGTTGGGTCTCCTGGATAGATAGAAATAACTAAGACTTTCAGTTTTTCAAAGGCACAGTAGTATTTGTCAACAGCACAAAGCCTTTTGCCTGAACCACAAACCCACCACTGAGCTGAATCTAGTTAACAGTCACCATCCAGGTCACCTTCCTCTCCAGTGACCTCCTCCTCCGCCCTCATGGAGTTCAGTGACTACGAAAATTATGAAAGAGCCGGGGCGGCTGGGATCAAACTTTCCCCTAATCCCTTCCCCCACCCTACTCCCATTTTCTTGCCTTGAACCTCCTGCCAGCATCCACCTGCACCACTGGCTTTAAGTCCCCGTCACTGGTGTGAATGCTGGAAATTCCTTTTGATTACTCCGCCGCGTTTTTGCTACTCAACCAATTACAGTTTGCAATAAGAAAAGCCCTCAAATCCTTCTAGCTCTTCCTGCTCATTTAGAAAATCCATTCAAACGTTCAACAACTCTTTGGATTTTCTCACATTCATCTAAAAGCATGCGTTGTTTCATGCAGTTTTCAGCCTGTCAGAGCTACTGTGGTGGTCATAAAGAGCTGTAAAATCACCTAAAATACCTTCACATGAAGTTGCACTCACGCCCACAGTGTTCACTCTACGGACATAACTTGTACATCAAAATAAAGAAAAGAATGTGCCACTTGCAGATATGTTACCACTGAAGCAAAGAGACTTACATACTTTTAGCCCCCAAGCGACAGCCGCGTCAACCAACTGCCGCATTGCACTGCACTCCCAGATTAAATTTATATTAAGAGCACATATCCAGGAGGGAAGCAGAAACAGCCACTTTTCTTACCTGCTCCAGCTCTCACATTTTTGACACTACACACATAAATTTGACACAGTGTACACAGAAGGGTCTCCTATTTCTCACGGTATCGCCAGGTGATAGGAGTTACTCTGTCGAAAGCGGGAGGGTGAGAACTTAGACTCCGCATTATTGTCAGTCTCTGAGCCGGTGCACATAACGCTTACCATCACTGCAGTTGGGAATGCATAGCTGATTGAAATGAGATAATTACTGCAGTTTGACACACACACACACACAAACAGGACTCAGACATCCACACGCTTTTTCGAGCAATTTCCAAGGCTCATCTTCTCATCCAAACTTTCAGATAGAAACTCCATTCAAACTTTTAAATGTTCCACATCTCTCATCCAAACGTTGCAGTCATAATAATCAGGCCTTTTCCCCCACTTTTCCAGCCTTCAGCTGCTTCCTGTTTTATAATTTAGCTCGACAATAACACGCAAAAGGAAGTACTGCAACCTAGTGCCTGGAATAGGCCCCAACCTCACCGTGACCCTGATGGGGATAAGCGGTTACAGACAATGAACAAAGTAACTGCTAAGCGAAGATAAGGTCGTCTGCTGTTTGCTATTTGTATGATTAATGGGTTCATAATGTGTGTATTGATTACTGATGATGATCACGCTAATTATCAGCTATACTCATATTCCGTTTCTGATGCCGGCATGCAGTAAAGGTTTGTGTTTTTTAAACTATGTTTAGTCCTATCAGAGATAAATGACGCTCATTAATATAACATTAATATTTCAACACCTGTGAAGTGGAGTGATGCATGTACTTAAAAGTCCCAGTGCTGTTGTGCGCTATCAGCACTCATGGAACGACTTCGCTATATAATAGCCTAAATTTTGCATCTTTCATCTCTTTCCCAACGTCTACATTTTTTTTTTAAACTTTTACTTTATGAGTTTTATTCAACTTCAACTCCCATTCAGACCAATTAGACCATTCCTCATTTTTCGAACTCTTTCATACTCTTTCAGCTGCTTGTCCATACAAATTAATGCCGGAGAGTCAGTTTAGTGAACCATATGACCTATTAAAACCAGCCATTGTGGATCTAAAAGAAAACATGACTCTTTTACTGCATGACCCCATGACCTGCTCTTCCAATTACCCAGGGAGTAGTTTGGGAATGCAAAGTGCAGTGTGCATTCAAAGCTGCTTGAGATTTCGGGAACACTGACCGAATTTGTTTTTCACCAGGTGCGTTGCCCTCACTTGCTGACCTCACTGATGTAGGTGAGCACAAAAAAAAAAAAAAAAACACCATCTGAGGACAAATGTTTGTGCATGTGTGGACGCATGATTATCATCTCCAAAGCCTATTTGTCAGCCCGTAGATGTCGAGGCAGTGTGCGGCGTGCATGTGCGCCCGCGCGTGTGTCTAGTGTGCCTGCTTGAAAATCAACAGCAGAGTTTGGCCTCTTGTTATTGCAGCATCTCATGTAGATAAATCAGAGGCACACTGTGCTCAGAGCCTGGTCCTAAAATCCATAATGGATCTGAATCACAGGGATTTCTGAGACTGTGTGTGTGCGTGTGCGTGTGCATTCATGTGTGTGAATGCACAAACTTCAAATTTTCATTCTGCCAGGCTCCTTAAGGGGGAAATGCATTATGGATGACACCATGTCACCATGAATAGGGTTCTGGACTTCAGGAAAAGCCTTTAGGACTATATCCTTGTTCAAAGTATAGAGAAGATGAATGGGTGGATGAAGAGGTGTATACGGATGGACGAATGGCAGATTGAATCTATGAGTGTATGGATTACTGCATGGTTGGATGGGTAATGGATTGGATAGATCTATTAATTAATTTTAATGTCGCCTAACCAGACAACAATCAGAAAAGCTCTGTTTACAGAATATGGCACACATGGAAATGTCTGTCTCTCAGTACTTTCTGACTGACTGGCACTCTGTCTTTCGGAAAACCCATTATTTTAGACATTTTAAGACACAAATAATGTCCTTCAAAAGAGAAAAAAAGGGGGTCCTTCATCTCAGTATAGTTTTATCTCCCCGTTCTCTCTGGAGTTATCGACAACAGGGCAGTTTTGGTGTTGTGTTTTGTCTCATTGGTATTCATGAGCTTCTGTTTTCATTGGAGAACTGAATGATGCAGTGACCTAGACCAACCACAAGTAAGGGACTGTAGCCATGCTGGGGGCGTGGCTGAGTTTGGTGACTATATAGTTGTGACATCTGCTTTATGATAACCGACAGAGGAAATGTCACTTTCTACAATACGGGACCTTAGAGTCAAATAAACTACAGGTGTGTGTACATGGTAAAGAAGTAACAATGACGTGGTTTTAATTAGATTTCATGAGATTGATATATAGAATAGACTTATTTTTATTAACTAAGCCCTCTGTTATCACCCTGTGTTCACAATTAATGTCGAGTAAAATGAAAGTAAAAATCCTAACAGCTATGAATCACTGATTTAAAGAGCCCGGTTGTGGGACACCAGCTGTTCCTGTCAAATAAAGGCAATAAAAGCCCAAAAATGAATCTCATAAAAAGAACCAGAACGTAAAAATTATCATAGTTTGCATAAATACACAGAGAGTAGAGGTTCACCATTCTGTATTATGTGTTTGAAATCAAGAGGAACTATAATTGAATTATTTAAAAAAGATAAACTACTTTTCGTCAAGTGGCAGAAATCTCTGAAGTATTCTGCTTGTATATTTTTCTGTCCTCAGATGCCTCAGCACACACCACACTCGCTTCAGACAATGTGGGTGTCACAAGTGTTTGAGTGTTTGTCTAAGACTTGGAAGGAATGCTGACCTGTGTTGATTTTTTTTTAAAGGAGAGCAAATTGTTTCTGATTGCAGTTTGTCACCTCTGAACTCAATTATTCATCGTGTGTTTTGAAGAAGTGATGGTGACACGTTGAGCCTATGTGCGTGTGTGTGCGTGTTTCTGTAGTCTTGGTTTTTTCTTTAGTTGTGCAAGCTCATGAGCTCCACCTTGTGTGTGTGTATGTGTGTGACCTGTGCAAAAAAAAAAAAAAAAAAAAACTTTATTAAATACATTCATAGAATTATAGATAGAAATTTGGCCATTAATGTCAAACTTCTCAAAACAAAAGTTGATGTTTGATGTTTCTTGATTTTGTTTTCTCGCCAACTGAAACATTTAGCGATTATTAGGTGTGTTTACTGTACATACAATAACCCCTGAAAACATATTTTTCACTTGAACAACTTCTCATTAGTTTAAATCACTGACGATCCATTGCCTTTATGACTTACAGTTTGATGATTACTTTTTCTGTAGTTGTTTAAATTAAATGGAGCCCTTGACTTCCGTCTTTTGTACTTGCCTCAGCGCTGCGTTGGCAATCAAATTCGATTAAATTTGACATTCTGCAAGTTGTGCTCTTAATTTGCCAATTTGGCCATTATGACTATGACTGCTCTTGCTAAAACCCAATTATTCTACCATTTATTCCAAACAAACAGGTACTCAGGGCTATTGTGGCCAATTATGACTGAGCGTCAGCACAGTCAACTGAGTTCTGGCACTGGAAGGACCAAACGTAATCTGGCTCTGCCCCAAATATCTGCCTTAGACTTGTCATGTATTCTTGGGCCAACTCAAGCAAGTCCTCCAAATTAAACTCCAAAGTACAAAGTCTATAATTGCCTTCCAGAACAACACATATAAGCATTTTCTGATGTGGCGCCGCTAAAACTGTAATCTCCTGTCTTTTTGTTTGCCAGCCATGTACCAACATCAAAAGAAATTATTTCCCACTCCAAATGCTTCCATATTTTCTTTGTTTCCATGTAGTTGTGTTGTAGCATAGATAAAATCCAGTGAATAGGATTTGCAGTAGCGCTAGCTGGGTCCTTGTAGAGAGTTTATAGAGTTTTGCCCTACAGGTTGGTAGGTATGTTTGTAGGACAGGTAAAAGACAATATTTTTGGTTGTCAACCTATGTTGCAACATTGGATAGAAATTGGTATTTTTGTGATTTAGCGCCTCTAGTTTCAGAGTACCACAGAATACCACTGTCGAGAATATGGACATGATCTACCACTTGCAAGTTGAACACTTTGCTGACAAAACCAAACATCAAGCAAGTACAACATGTACAAAGAAGCCCGGCTATGTGATTTACTGTTCTTCAGCTGCTTCTTGCTTGGTCACTTTCCTCCATCCTCCTTTTTACTCTCTTCGCCTCTGTTACGCGTGCCTATGTGAACATTCTGGTATCAACCCCGCATCTGAAAAGTGACGTTATAAACACGTCCACGGTTCTCTGAGCTTACAGTCCAAAGTGAGCTAACATTAGCTAACAGCAGCTACAGCAGTCCACAAAATGCTTAATTCAACATTTTTTTTTCTCAATAAAAATTTGATCCAGTCTCACCAAAATCAGTGAAGTAGTTGGTGGTGTGTGACTCAGCTTTAAGCCACTGTACAGTTGAACATTTAGGCTACCTTGGAGGTATGGTTGGAACATTAAACACATCACTTCCTTTTTGCGTGATGATGGATGTTTCCTAAGCAAATAGCATATAATTAGTGATAGAAACATCAGGTTAGATGAACAAGTCATGGGTTGTCTGAATAATCCTTTAATGTTAATTTGACCTGCCTCTTGACCTGCGTCTTTCTTATCTTCTTTTGGCATCCCCTCCTCCCTCTTCCGTCCGCTCCCTCTACCCCCACCTTCCTTTTCTGCGTTTCCCATTACGACTTCTGTCTCTCTTTGGCTAATAGTCGAGTATCTGCCTGCGACGCTGATGAGGCCCATTAGCGCGAGTGTGCTCCAACAAAGAGGATCGCAGCTCTGCAATGTAATGTGATGAGCTTCCTCTCTCTTATCAATTCCAGGAAACATTAAAGGAGTACGGGAGGCAAAACTCTCATTTCATACACCCATAATTAAATGACACAGACGGGTTGATAGTCCCTGGACCATTGTGAATCCAAATTACGGAAAGTAATGAAGAAAAGCACTTTTACACTGGAGGTAAAAAACCAGAGAGGCTTTGAAATCACCTTTATTCTTATGTTTCATTCTGGATGTTGTGTTTTACATTTATAAAGTTGTAGGTGCAAATTTATCAAACATTTTTTTTTTCTATATTTAATATGCTTTGATTTACTAATAGTTTTTTTTTAATAGAAACTGTTATGTAGGGTACATGTCAGTGCAGCAAAATTAAGTTGTTTGGACTGAATATTTTAGCATGCACCTGCATACTTGTAAAACCACTCTGAACGGCAGGTACACACAGGGGCTTAGATATGGTTATGGTAGACGGGACCTGCGAATGGGGGGCCATGAATGTGGCAAAAGGAGGTCAAAGTAAACTGAGAGCTAATATTACAAGAGATGTAACATTTTTTTGTGATTGTTTGCAACATGCCTTTTTTTTAGCATTTGGTAATGACAAATGCAAATGATTGTATTGTATTAATTCTTGAGAAGCTGATGTAGCGCTCTCTTGGACAGAACATGGCTCCAAGCTTGGCACTTCAACCGTCCTAACCTGCGATCCTTCAGAAAGTTTGTCCAGAAAGTTTGGTGGAAGGTAAAAAACAAGTACTTGCCAGTCCGGGCAGGGTTGAATTGACAGTTTTCATTGTCAGTTTTAGCCTTTAGGACTGACAGAAACATATTTTCAGTAGAGCACATCCCCACTTGCGATTGTGATGTTTTGGTCGGAACTCATGTGAGAAAATTATGATTGGCGGAGTGCTACATCTGTAAACATCCTGCCTGTTCGCCATTACGCATGTGCAGAATGCTGATGAATAGCCTGGGTATATAAGCTACAGGTTGGATTTTTATTTCTTTGTAGTTGTCATTTTTTCCTGTCAGCATGGTTTCAAATGGTGAACAGTGACAACTTCCTCCATATGTGGACTTTATACCATGTCACCTGGGGTACGTACTGTATATCATAGTTTAGTATATCATTAGTATAGTGAACAGGCTGTAATATTAGACAACATGGAGGTGACAATGGACTGAAAATGTTTGTTATATTTCTTTAATCAGTTGTCACTGATGGCACTGGTGAGAAAAATGTAACCTTGTGAGGTCTCAGGTCCAGTTTTGACCTGAGTTTTAATCTAGACTATATTTCAGAGGCGCTGTATTTGTTTTGAGAAATACAGAAATACACATTATGATTATACACACAACTGTTCCATATCTAGATGAGAAATTAAAAGAGAGCAGGCCTAAAGCCAAAGAGAAAAGACATAACAAAATAAGGCTTCAGTACTCTGGTTGTAACAGATGAACAGACACTTTGAGAGAAGCCCAGAACTCCCTTGGTACAAAAGCACATCCAGCCTCCAAATTCATCCTCATTAGTTTCCCATGATGAGTTTAATGAGCACCTCGTTGGGAAGGTTTGGCTTGGCCCGCTGTCCTCTGGGTCCTCTGGCATCACAAGCCTGAGAGCCCCTCAGATAGCAGAAACTGATGAAGCGACATCCATCATCAAACAAGAGGCGAGAAGAGATGGCGAAGGAGAGACGGAAAGAAAGGAAACAAAACCAAGATGGAAGAGGACGACGGGGAACAAAGCAGATGGAGCCGAGAGAGGGTTTCCCGGTGGATGAGGGACAGGGGAGAGCTCATGATTAGCGAAGCCACATCCATCATCGTGCAGAGGAGAGAGAAGGTGAAGAAGAAAAAGGACGGACAGCATGACAGACGCACAAAGTGGTGAAAGAAGGCTTTGAAACAAATTGCATTTTTTGACAGAAAACGAACACGCTGCTGGAAATGATGTAACAAGGACCCGGCAGCCACTGATGGATGAGAACAGAGTGGCAAATATTTGCTCACTAAATGTGCAAAATACACATCTGACCAGGCAAGTATCAGCTTTCTCTAAGTATTTTTTTTAGAACCCAGCTCTCGTAATAAATATGAATTGGTTGCGTAAGCTGAATAGGACTTGCTCCACTTCCAGAACTTTTTAAAGTCAGTTACAGGAAATGTCTCAGTTGACTCCATCCATCCATTTTCTGTCAGCAGATGTATAAAGTAATGTAGCTCAGATGTCCATCTCACCAGCCACATCCTGCTGGGGCATCCAAAGACATTCCCAGGCCAGGTGGGATATGTAAACCTTCTAGTATATTCTATCTAGTCCATCTTGAGATCTCCTCCCAGTTGAACACGTCAAGAGAATCTCTAAAGAGAGGCACTGGGTTCACCTCAACTCACTCATTTTGATGTGAAGGAGCAGCAGTTCTCCTTTGGAGCCAAACTCATTTCAGCTGGGTTGAGATGATTGAGATGTAGACTGAAAAAACTTCACCTCCAGTCTGAGCTGCCTTCCCAACACAACAGTTCGATACAATGGCTACTGACACTGCATCAATCTGCCCGTCAATCTTGCATTCCACCTTACCGTCAGTCACAAATGAGACTCGCTTCACTTGGGGCAGCAACTCACTTCCAACGCAGAGTGAGGAACAGCAGGAGTATCATGCCCTCAGAACTGGAGGTGCTGACTCTCATCCCACGTGTTTCATACTCGGCTGTAAACTCTGTAGGTGGCACATAACCATACCGTCTACGGAGGAAAATCAGTCCGAAATATATATTTCCCAAAGTTTTAATGACTGTTTGTGACTGTCAGTGCGGGACAATTTGGACTGTCTTTCTCATGCCTCACAGTGCAAAATTTATGATAACACCATTCAGGTGTAGCCAATAACATCAAATCCTACAATAATGACTGAAAGGCTCATTGTGCTTTGAATGTAGATGATTGGTTGATAAGCCGATTTTTAATTTCTTGGTCTTTGACTTCACTAAATTTAAAGTTTACCGCCGTTAAAGTAGTTTGTGTTAAAGGATCGGGTTATAAAAAGCCATAAAATGCATGGCCATACCAATACCTGTTATTTATGTAACATTATTTTATGTGTTTAAACAGATGCAAAACAATAACTCCATGTCGTGAGAGATTTCAGCAATGTCCGAAACAGCTATACTTAAAATGTAAAATGTATGAAAAAACTACAGTATATACAGCCATGGTCCACCCACACTGATGTATTTACTTACAGTGCCTGATAGACCTTTTCTGGGACTGCACCTTCAGAATAAGGCAATTTTATTTATTGTCATCATTACAATTTAGTGCAGCGTTTGTCGATGTCATGTCATCCCCAAAATGTAACTCTGCCAAATTTCAAGCTGAGCAGACAACTGAAGACACCTGTGAGGGTTTCAAGAGTCTTTAAGAGAAGTTACAGATTTGAAGATACACAATTATGTTTGTCTCAGGAATGACTAAATTGCCATCAGAAGCCATTCATGGATGGAATGTTTTGTTTTACCGGATTTCACTGATGTAAAGCCAAATGATTTTATCACTTCAGTTAATAGATGGCTCCTGAAACAGATGGCCAGGCTCTGTTGCACTGACAGGCATCATGAAATGTTACTTCCATGTTCAGTTTTTGGAGACAGCTTATTCGTTTGCACCAGCTGGTTTATGTCTAAGAAATCTAAGCTGGAATTTGTCCGAATGGCTGTTTCCATGCAGCTTTATCTTCTGCATGAGTTGGTTTTTTTTTTACTTCTTACTAGTATATATGATATGATCACAAAGTCAGGGGTCTCTACAGATGAATGGACATGCTGAGAAAAGGAAGGGGGCATCCAATTCTGACGCATGAACGACTTCAGCTGGCTCCTTATGTGAACTACTCCAGGCCTCTTCCAAATGTCCGAGCTCCTCACTCTATCTCCAAGGCTCAGCCCAACAACCCTATGGAGGAAATTTAATTTGGCTACTTGTATTTGCAATCCCAATCTTCCGGTTCACATGGACCACAACGGTCTAACACAGCATCTGCACTACTGCTGGCACTGCACCCATCTGTGCGCATCTCACAAGATCCTGAGATACTTAAATGCCTTTATTTGGTTCAGGAGCAATCCACCGTTATAGGCTCAGACATGCAGGTCACTTCAAGGGTGTTTCACAGTAGTAGGTAAGTAGAAGCGTCTTCCTACATGCAGCGTTTTGTGTATTGCTTCTCCCACTGCTCCCGTTGCTACGTTATTTCCTCACCCTTTTATCTTGAATAGTGGTCTTCAAGGATCAGAACATCGTGTTTGCACGCTATGATCTCATGTGTTTCACTGTGGGACATCCATTTGATTGCCTTGGTTCAAAAGCTGAATTTGAAAAAAAAAAAACAATCCAACATGCCAACCTACTCCATTGCAGTTCGTATGAAAGAACATTATGATCACAGCCTCAGCCCACTGCTCCAGTCCCCACAGACGGAATTATCAGTAACTATAGGCTGAAAGGTGGAGCTAAACCCAGGGGTAATAAAATATTCTTTAAAGCGCTCAAGACTGCAGGTTGGCTTTTTTTTGGTTCCTGGGTTTGGAAACCAGTGGTGAAATGCAGCCTCTCATCCTGGAATATAGTCTCATAAAGAAATGATGGTACTGCTCAGGGATGGCCTGCTGGTCATTCTGAAATGTGGGCTGAAATTTAAGAGGCGGTCATCTTTCTTCCCATCGTATCTGCTCTACATAGCTTTTTTTTTTTCTCTCTCTCTCCTTTTTTGTAATGCCATTGAATTGTAAAATGTGAGCCAATGTTTGCAGAACCTTGACTTACCGCTTTTTGTAAAGACTAAATCATTTCATAAATGCATGAGTAATTGCTTGATTTGCCATATGAGCAAATAATAATGATTTTTCATGTCTCATTTGCTCCATTTCACAACATTTTGTGAGCCATGGAAACAGAAGGTCAAAACAAAATTAATTTCAAAGAAAGGTTGAATGATCTACCAATGACATACGATAAAAATATTTTGTAACAAGTAAAAAATCCTACACTGAAAAGTCCCCATGAAATCCAACTTGATGTTTAAATGTATTTACCACATATGTATTCTATTTCTGACATTTTTTTTCTCCACACTTGAACTTTAAAGTCATGTTTAAGAACACATGTAACAAACGTGTGGGTATAAAACCATCCATGTATAACCATTAGCTCATAATTAAACCTCTTTATATGCAGCAGTAGCTGACACATATCTACGTTTTAGAATTTGAATTGCTTTAACCCATCACTAGTGTTCTCATAAAGCAATTTAAGTATTTGCAGATTTCAATGATAGGATCGGTTTCAATTTAACACAGTAATGTAGATAATTGTATTGCCAACCTTTAAATGAAGTTATAAAACTGAGAATTGCTACCACCATTTCCTCCAGTCTCGTTGGCCCCTTGTGCCTGATAGAGTGAATACAAGTACCATTAGAGCCCTGGTGAATTGGTTGGAATTAAACGATATGTTTGTCACTGCCCGTGAAGTCAAGCGTTTTCTTAGTTGAGCAAATTCAAGTAACCCAAGTTACCGCCGTTATGACGCCTGTAGCTGAGAACACAATGAGCAAAAAGAAGAACCCAGAAAGACGGGAACAGATAAATAAATGAAGCAGATAGCGCACTGATGAAGAAGGAGAGAGCAGAAAGGAAAGTATATAAGGAAGAAGACCTATGAGCAGCTTGTGCCAGCTGAGAAAAGAAGCTGCAGGGGGTTATGCAAATGCCCGAGTCGCAGCCTGTCAAGAAATCCAAATTTCAGCTCGAGCACGTGTCTGCGCTCACCCTCTGTGGAGTCCTTACACGCTTTATTATTCATTTCCAGACATCACTTGTGGCTCCTGGCCATATTTTCAGAGAGTAGAGAGGCAAACATCCTTGAGAGGCGTCGGGCAGCGAGACGGGGGACTAGCGTGAGCACTTCAGCTCACTCCAAAGGCATTACCAATCCCTGCGGACAAGCGGAGCCCCACAGAGGAATGGATGGGATGTAAAATAGCATATGGTCTGCTGCTATCATTCTAATTGCAGCTGTCTGCGGATGACGGGCTTCTGCACATCCACCTTGTGCCGCTGAACGCTCTTACATCTGCTTATCGCTCTGTGAGAGCAGAGGAACACTTCAGTGCTTAATAAACAGGCCTCCCTTAATAAGCCGCTGCACAGAGAAACAGCAAGAACAGCAGGAAGGAAAACATAATCATATCGCTGCAACTTGTGCACAGTTGCAAGCGATCCTGGAAATATAAGTTTACAGTGCAGACTAAATAAAAGTTGTTACTGGAGGGCTCTGATTTAAAATTGTTCTCCTTTGTTTCATTCCTGTGTTTTTGCTTCTATTACTGTGCTGTGCTGTTACTGCAGAGGTGGGAGTTTGGGAGATGATTACACCGGGGCCGTAGCTGAAGTTTTGCATATCAGCCCATTGTCTACAAAACAGTACAGCATGTAATTGAAAATGAGGAAATGATATCGGGCACGGTCCCAAACATCTTCAATCTGATCAAATAAATGAACTCTAACTGTAACACCTGAATATTTGTCTTTTACCCCAGATAGATAGATAGATAGATAGATAGATAGATAGATAGATAGATAGATCTATAGCTCACAGAACATTTGTGCCAAGGAGAAGAAATACAACATGCATAAAATACAGTGAAATAATATAATAATACTAATACAGACTGAACTGAACTGTCCATTAAATATTAAAAGTTCCATAAAATATCAGGAAATCTTGGCTCTGAAAATAATATCGTTTGAAACAAATTTCTTGCAATAGCTATCTAATAAAATGCCTAATGTTATAGTACTGTCACTGTTATACATTGAATGTAATATGACATATAATATGTAATATATGTCATTCAATCAGGGCTCATCAGTTTACTCACTGATAGAGAAGGCTGTCCCTTAAAGAAAAAGGCTGGGGTCCCACTAAGGCAGATGCAGAAGTAGTGTTCTTGTTCTTGTACGCTGCAAACCTCTTTCCGAGGACTTTGAGCTTGATGAATGGATCAACAAAGCATGTGACAAGGCATACAGAAATTTCGCTAACCAGTAAGTAGCGAATGACATATTCATCCTGCCAAGCGTCAGAAGATATGGTAGCGGTTGCTATTTCCACATCAATCAAAGACATATGTTGTAAGTTTGTGTACGCTGAATTATAACAGCCCGTGCAGCTGCTTCGTGCAGCTCATTTCTCCCGTGTCACTTTTGTGGCTTTGGCACAGGAAGATGAGCTCCCCATTCTTCATTCAGCTGCCAAAGCTCTGACCTGCTCGGCTGTTTGCTCACCTGAGAAAACATTTGTCAATAAGCACAACGGCAGGCCTTACCGAGCGGGCAACAATTCAAAAGGAAGAAAACTGTCAAACCAGGCAGTGCTGATCTAATATGAACCAAGACTCTGCACCTGCAAACTCGTGTTTGTTTTCAGGAGCGCATTTCAGACTGTTAAAGCTGTAATATTAGATGGTCGACTTTTTTTCCTGCTTGGAAAGAGAGTCAGAGCCAATTTGCAGTACATCACCCACCGGCTCCACGCTCTTGTCCAACTATGGTTACTTCTGGCTCCAAAAAAAAAAAATCAAGACGGTAGTGGCCGTAACGCCAAACACGAGGCTTCAGAACAAATCACAAACCAATGGCTGATGTCATGCTGGGTTTGCACTTGACTGTTCATGTTAGTGGTCACGATCTTTTACCTGAGACGGTGTAAGGCTGAATGTCATTAGAACTTAAAAGGCCGGGTCATTATGTTCCACTTACTGAGATTTACCTTCACTTCTCTCCAACATCATCCAAGTACAGACAACATCCTAAACAAGAGGCAGTAAACGTCAGCCGGCCATCGGCCCACAAATAAGTTGAGAACAAGGCGCCGCTGTAAAAAAAAAAAAAAAAAAACTGCTTTAATTCCTGCTTTTATGGCAGTAAAGATATCACGCAGACTTAACGATTTAGCAACTGAAGAGCTTCCAGACGCCGGCTCTAATTCAATTTCCTTTCCTGCTCATTAACTTATAGTCCAGTCATTAGTTAAAGGCAGTGCTGTTTGGATTGGCTCAGCATTTTGGGTAAATTAAGAGCAGGATGTTTTGTCAGGCTGATATACCCTGAGATCAGTGGAGGAAATTCTCCAAGGTAATTGGAGTTTGTCAAGAAGCTGCCAAACATGTTTTTGCACTGTTTACAACCATTTATAAAGACGTTAAAGAGGAATGTTGAGCTGGTGTTTGCCCCGAGTAACAACGGTAACTCCCATCTGTTTTGCTTCAAAGGAAGCTGGCTGTAATTTCAGCAATTCTGGTTTATTAAGTATTGATTGCTTCTCTTTAATTTGCAGGTTGCTTTAAACCTTTTGTGACAATCTACAAAGAAACTCAGTGACTTAGTGATTAAAAAAAATAAATAAATGTCCCTGTACACGCTCTTATTTTTTCCAAGGGACTCCAGCTTATCCTAAGATAGATGAAGGTCAACTTTTAAGGCACTTTTCATAACATCTCCAAGTTTTGGAAAGACTTTCTCACCATTAATTCTTTTATCCACCCCCTTACGGCAGCCTTATTGCTAAAATTATTTATAATTTCTGACAGTGCGAGTGGGAATTTGCTCCTGGCAGGGGGAGAACAGGAAGAACGCCAGAGAGTAAAGTTATATCTTTAATTAATTAACATGGACAATGTTATCTTTCTGACTTCAACGGCAGGTTTTTCAGCCAGAAGGCCCCATTTGTAGGACGAATATAATATTAGCTCAGGAGGAAGGAGGTTGAAATCACTGGAGGTCACAGCCGGCGGACTCGTGCAAAATGAGTCCCGTTGACGTAAAAATGCAGCTGAACCTGAATTTGAAAAGTAGATCCCAAACTAGTTACTAGCAATTATGCAGACAACAAGCAGGTTACAGGCAGGACAGGACAATATAAACCCGATTCAAGAACAGTTGCACGCAAAACATGACGTTGAGTGGAGTGGGAACGTCTGCGTTGCCACTCCAGGTGGCCAGGTTCCTGCAGGGACAGGCACCTCTTGCTCTTTGAAGGGTCACGGGGGAATCACGAAATAGTTAAACAGCACAAGACTGGTCATACAGAGGTACTGCAGTGTGACAAGATAATCTAAAATAGACAAATTAGAATCGATTTCTGTGTGTGTGTGTAATATGGCAGTAAGACTGACTGTTCAAGAGGCCAGTGATCAGATCTTCCACAATAAGGAAGCTGATAGTGATGTTTTTTTCCCCAAAACTTTTGTTCTACATCACTTTTTTATCACAAAAAAGTGATGTAGAACCTAAAAATTACACTCTCATGCTATATACATTTTAATTAAGCATGTAAAATCACATGGACATCAGATGATAGCCTTTTTGGTTTACTTTTGAAAATCCAATATAAGACAATCACACACAAAAACGCACACACACACACACACACGCACACACAGCATGTTCTACTATTATAGTGTGTGTTTGATTATACTCTTCATTAAGTGCCACACCATGGAACAAAGCAGCCTTTAAGCTGCCTCAAGGCTTGAATCTAAACTTATCTGTCTGCCCTCCCACATGCAACTGCTGATATACCGTCTCTGTAGAACATAGGGAGACTAATTGCATGCGACTCTATTCTTACTCACTGCACTGTCTAACAAGGTGTCTGCACCAAAGCTTTTTTTTTTACTTTCACTAATTTGTTTTTTGGAAGTTAAGAACAAGAGATTTATTTGCCGAAACTCGCTTCAATCACCACGGAGGGAGAGAAATTTGAGAACAGATGGGTCAATTAATGATGGTTAAGTGAGATATGAAAGCTTGATTTACTGAGGCTTCACTCAGACTGAAGACTGGGCAGAATTAGGAGCTGAATAATCGCGCACGAAACAGTGGAAAGCCATGAAAAGAACACTTTGCAATGCACTCTGGGGAAAAGCTTTTTGATCAGAAAACTGGATGCATATCACAGGTTGCATAACGGAGAATACAGCCTGAGGAAGTGGAAAGGTTTAGCATCACACAAATCATTGTGAAATAAATATAATGATGAATGTTGCAAAAAAAAAAATTCCTACAGGAGTAATGACTTCTGATATAAATTTAATGAATCTGTTTTAGACAGAATAGATACTTAAAATGAACATGAACTCTGGGGCTGCAATTATGACCTGATATGAGGAAAACGTCTGCGGTTTGAAGCCTCTGTACTGAAATTAAAGAGAAATGGTTCCACCTTTGGACATCTAAAGTGCAACGCACACAAGACACACTCAGTTTTGGGAGGTTGATGGTTGATCCCAAATGAATGTGATAAAAAAAAAAAGAAATGTCATTTTGGAGACTTGACAAGCACCAGTGCTTGGAAATAAGACTGTGGAATATCCTAACGAGTCCCCGATTGTGACGATGTTTCTCGAGTTTTTCCCGTTGAAGCAAAACATATCCGGAGACACGTCCTTTGAAGTAAGTAGCCCCTCAGAAGGGAGAAGCCCTTCTTTAAGCACAGATTTTCATGGCTGACAGTTATTATTTGAGCCTGGACAGCTACAATTATTGATGCTCGTTCTATGCAGGCAGACCTACAACAGAAGAGCATGAGGAGAAAGAAGAGACAAAGAAGGAGTTAAAACTTCAATGCTGAACTAATGTGTGTATACCTTTGGATAACCTTATGAGGCACTCAACTCAAGATCACAAAATCATGCGAGAATCCATCTTGCTATACCTCAAGTCATGGTATAAAGTCATGGTATGGTATAAACTACAGGTTATTTTACAAATAACTGTACAATTCTGTGTGCTAGTGTGTGGTTTTATGTATACGTGAGTGACTGTTTCTCATTGGTTGATGCACAGTCCAAGTGTGTCAACCACCTGACACCAGTCACTGTTAAAGTTGTAAAGGTTGAAATCTGATGGTAACAACCATTGACATCTGTCATAGACGGTGTACATCTACATGACTGGCAATACCAAATAATTACATGCCTGAGGGACAAATGAAATTATGAATGAAATTGAACAACCGAGGCTATAAAATTACATAAGAAATATACAGAGTGTTTGACTCTAACGATGATTCAGTGGCTAATTTGTTGGAAGCCTGCATTCATTTGTAATCATTTATCGAATGAACTTAAGTTGATTCAAAACTAGCCGCAAAAATCAAAGGCACGACTCAAGCTGAAAACTTTGTTTTTCTCTTTTCTTTGTTTTGAAAAAAAAAAGTCTCTTATATGATAAGGAAAAATCCATGACCAAAATATATGGTGGTAAGCTTTTAAGAGGTCTCCAGTGTGGGCAGAGATAGTGGACTAAAGGGTCATGCACCAACCTGGAAAGTCCTGACCGGGGAAATGAATCAGTAAGGCCTTAGCTTCCCTCAAAAACAACTATGGGGCTTCATCAAACTGGCCACTGAAGCTCAATGTGCTTACTATGCATGAACAGCTCAGGTGTGGCCCCTTAGATGTCAATGACAACACGGGTGTTCAAAGGACAGAAAGTCAAGTTGTGTTATCCGCATGTGAATGAAGTGGGTGAAACTGTGTTGTTTTGAGTTGCAAATTAGCTCTGAAACCACCCGGGCTGCCTCGACAGCTGACAGTCTCGAAAGGGCAGAGCAAGCAAGCTGCGTTTGTGGTTTATATGCTGTGAACTCGCTATTGTGTGTGTGTGTGTGTGGGTTTGCATGTGTGTGTGTGTGCTTGTCAGTTGTCTTTTTAACAGAATTTGTTGATCTTTTTTTCGCAGCCAACCCACACCCCATAATTAATAGAGCACTGGCAGCTTCTCCTCATATGCACCGACTGAGCGCTTGGCTTCTTCCGATGTCAAGAGCCAAGAACGGGATTCAAAAATAACAGGGGAGTGTTTGAAAAAAAATGAAAAATATGGCTGGGGAGAGAGAGAGATTCTTACTGAAGCAATAAAAGACAGAAAAAAGTCCCATAAAGCGGTTGTGTACATTTCTGAAAGCTATATATATATATATATATATATATATATATATATATATATATATATATAAATATTTTATACATCTCGAACATACTGTATAGATTTAGATGGCAGAACTTCCTTAACTTAAACTTTTAAGACAAAACTTGGATTTGTAAATAATTATTCATTACGTAATAAGACTAAGAGTCGACAGACATGTCAACAAATCATGCAATAGCCTAGCCAGTCCACCATGGGAGTGTCACCTTTTCACGTTTAGGGAACAAAAAAGTCTTTGCCTTTTGCCCCACATTGAGTGGCGGACAGTCTTTTGTCACTTTGTTCAACTCCAGCTCGAAGGATGTCCTTTTTGCTGGTGTCTGTTGAGATTCCAGAGAAGTGAAAGCATTCGTTTCAGAGCTGTGCATTTCCTTCTCTGGTCTGTTTGGACAAACATAAAGGTTTTTCTACTTTCGCTGATACATTATGTGGCCGTCCTCCATCTCCAGGATCCTTGTCTTGAACATACCTGTTTGAAAAGAGCCTGGACACTTTTGAGAAAGCCCCCCACGTGCTCCCTTCGATAGCTCAGTTGGTAGAGCGAAGGTCCAAAATGTAATAATAATGGGTGTGTGTGTTATACATTTAATTTTAACATGACTGATTGTCCTGTGTCTATTCAATAATTACCTCGAGGTTTCAACATCCACAAATCATAAACAAGAAACCTGGTCAGGTGACATGGCCAGGTCAATTGTCACAATGTTAGCTAGTTTTCCGATACCAGCAGAATATTTATTGTCTGTGCTCTTTGCTGTAATTGGCCTTCTCTCTCCAGTCTGTTTTGGATGGGAAATGTGAGAGATGGATATATGCATCAGTCCAGTCTGTCTCAGTTGAGTTTGTTCATTAGGAGCTTTTGGAAGTTAGACATAAGCATCTGTCTTATTTTACCAATCATCTCTTGTGTTGCAGCATAGTTTCTCTAATCACATTCTCACCAGTTTTGTTTATCAGAGAACCTAGACCTCACCTTTCAAGAGTATTTTGTAGTTTTTGTCTTTAGATGATTAGAGGATTACTGAAGCATTTTTAACACATGGCTAACATTGTGAAACAGTCACAGTTTGGTTTTGGAAACAGGACGTATTGATTAGGTAAAAGTCAGTGTAAAGGCAACTCTGAGATTTCTTTCCAGACACATTAAATATGTTGGAAAATAGTTGCTGAAAAACGTGAAAAGACTTTGAACGATACATTACTGAAAAGCGCTGACATTGAGGCCACCCTGAGCATACCCCTGCACGCCTAGCAGAGAGATAGAGATTAATTTAGCTCACCAAGAGCATTTCAAAGTTAGTCATGTCATTTTCTGCACTCATCTGACACATTCCAGTCACATCAAAATTTCTGCTGCTTGACTGCTCCCACGAGTGGGCGTGGAGCTGTGAATACTGCTCATTTTGACACCTATCTTCATAAACTTACCAATATTTTTGAACATTCAAATTTGGCTGGGTGGTTAATAACACTTTCTTCTTTGGTATGACAAACATGTCTATTCTTACTTTGCACAAACTTTAAGAAAAGATTCTGATTTGGACAATTCAAATCACCTCGATGGACAAATATCCTGTCCAAACAAAGCTTTTCTGCATTTCTGTACCTTCCATATATTCCAGTAACAGATGCATTCACTGTGATGCTTTGAGCTAAACCAATCTGAACAGGTCTTCCTGTTTACTCCACACAACATGCCAGCCAATAACAATGCCGCCTGTGTGTTTTCCACTTTGTCTCAGGTCAGATGCATCAACCACAGGTGGCAGGATCAATGTAAAACATTTAATTATTGTTGTGATAAATGGCAGAGGCATTTAGCATGGTTTGCTGAGCAAATGATCTTGGTGATTGCAGTGGGGGAATGTGCCATGTTTCACAATGACAAGTCATGAATTATTAAGCCACCAGAGCTGCCTGATACCCCGAAGCCATGTTTCTCTCTGTAGACGGAAGCCCAGCAGGGGCAAACAAAGTGGGGGAGGGATTTCTATTCAAGCCACCCACAAAGCCGAGTCTGTACTGTAGGAAATTTAGGCTGGTGTCGGGGCTGCCAGTCGAATAAGAAATGGAGGATTTGCACAAGCCTGCGCTGTAATTAAGAGGAAGAGAAACGACTCATGAACTCGTGAACGAATAGTGCTGGTTGAAAAGATGCAATTAGGGGAGTCAACGCCTACATAGCATCAAAGGAATATTATATCATTCGATTTAAGCAAAACACATTCTGGTACATAATGACACGACCCAATTTTACTCTATTCCGTTACATAAGCTGGAATCTTATGTGACAATACTATACATAAAACAGCTCAAGCTATAACTTAAATTACTGCTGGACAAAAAAAAAAGTCCAAACACCAACAGATAATTCAGAAGTCTCTAAGAGTCACTGTCCACTTCCAAACGTTTTACTGCCCCTTGGCACTTTTTTGATATCTGTATCCATTTCTTGTATGAATAATTTTCTCAAGGGTAGCAGGTACAAATAGGAACAGCGCTTTATCTTCACTGAAGGTGACCTTTTAGTCTAAACTACTTCAGTCCATCAATCCATTTCCTTCCACTTATCCAGGGTCAGGTCATGGGGGCAGCAGGTCTAAGAGGGCAATGTTCCTCTGCACAGCAATGCATTCCAGCTACTCCTGCAGCAAATTTTAGGCCTGTTCTCCTGCCCTGTTGGACCTCCTTGGAACCCTTCCAAATGCAGGCACCCAAGAGGCATCCTGATCAGATGCCCAAACCACTTCCAACCACTCTCAATGTCAAGGAGCAGCAGCTCCACTCTGGTACTGCACGTCCTTCTTGAGTGGATTTATAAGGGTCTTGCGAATCACTCTTAGCCTGATCCCTCCCCTCAGACCAGTTTGCCTTGGACAACATAGCAACTAGGATCACAGGGACGCACAATTTCCTCTATCACGATAAGGTACTGATTCATTGGTGAGGTAAGTAAAAAACTACCGTGCATTCAGTAGTTGCAGTAAAATGCAGAAATATGAAGAAAAAGCTTTAAAAACGTTGAGACACTGAGACAACACTGAGACATTGGGCGAGAGGCAGGGTACACCACATAGAGACAAACAATCATGCATGCTCACATTCACATCTACGGACAATTTAGAGTCACAAATGAACCTATTAAGTGTTTTTGGACTGTGGGAGGAAGCCGGAGAATAAGAACCTTCTTGCTGTGAGGCGACAGTGTCAACCACTGCGGAAACATACATTTGTTTTATAAATTCCTTGTGGATACAAAAAGATTGAATATTCTGGGAAAAAAAAAAAAAACCCTAACTACATTTGTTCATTGCTGTCTCTTCTCGCCAATGCGCCTCTTTCTTAACACTTTTTCCCACTTGTCCATTTCTCTCCGCCTCACTTGAGAATGGCTGGCTCCTACTCCTACTGTTGTGTCACTTGATGTTTATCAGTTGACAACATCTTTGGATCAATGTGATTAAATTGCTGCTTCTGGAGAAAAGGCACATCAAGACACTGCGAGCGTTTCGGCGCACATCGCACGCTGATGGATACACACAGAAAGGCAAATTGACTGCGATTTGCTTTGGCAGAGCGCAGAGGGAGATTACCACACGCTTCGAAAATACACCTCAGATTCCCTCCTCGTTCGCCACATTTTCATCCCGCTTCTTTAAAACCAGGCAATATTAAATATCTACATTAAAATATTATATCCAGCGTCTTGTGTCCTCCGCCTCGCCGAGGTGACATCCTTCCTTCCTCGGATGTGGGTGAATACTGTAGTGAGGCATTTTAATTTGTTTACCTTTTGAAGGTGCTTGTACTTCTCATATCATCAGACAGTGATGTGTTTGTGTGTACACCAAGGTTACAGTATTTTCCTTCCCTCCAAGAACAAATATTTGAGATATATATATAACTTCATAACATGTCAGTTCTGTGGAATACTTGGTCAAGCTTTTTGCAAAGGAACCGTAGTTTAATTTTAACTTTTCTGTCAGGTACTGTTGCTGCTAAGGGACATTGTTTTTGGCTTTAGTTTGCCATCATACCACCCAATCTGGACCCAAATCGTGTCCAGAACTGTCACTTATTGAGACAAGCTATTTGTCTGAGATCTTTCTCAAACCAGAAGGGATTATTCTGACAGCTGTGCCAAAAAAAAAAAAAAAAGCCAAATAATGTGCAAATTAGGCATTTTTAATCCTCTAAAGAAGCTTCCGAATCCAAAGTAAATGACATCTTGATAGTGCAAAAGTAGAAATTTTAGTTAAATTCAGCTATTTACCAAAAACAATAGCATCCGTGCTCTGGGGACAATAAAAATACACAGGATATTTCATCAAATCTGGACATTAGTTTACGTTTGAGTGGGAATTTTGACATGAGAGTGGTGTTTAAGAAGAAGTTAGGAGAGGTGGCAGATTTACCAGTTGCAGCCGACATTTATTTGGTTTGAATGAACGTTTACAAGACAACGTCCTGATACATGACGGACCCCCATCTTCTTTCCTTGACACTTTTTTCACAGAGCTGCCAATAATGAGTCACGAGGTGACGTTTTCCCAGCAGGATGGCTGAGGGCTGCGATTCCCCCTCAGCATGCCGCTGCCTCCTCCTGACCTAATTACCACAAATAATTGCTCATAACACTGTACCTCCAGGATCCCGAGAAGAAACACTCGAAAATAACATCCTCTGCAGTCATTACCAGCTGTTACATGACAATAATGAGAATATTCTTTTATACATAAACATCATCCACTGTTAAAAAGAGCAACCCATCTCAGTCATTCGTTAAAACAGGCTTTGTGTGTATTTTCTATCTTAATATGAGCAAGCTGAACTTGAATTTCATGAGAGACAGGTAAAGACAGATCTGAAACTTTAAGCTGAAGCCTTGCTGCCTCCTGCTGCTTGGCACTGAAGATAAATTGGTAGTTTATGGAATACATGGATAGATATTTAGATTATAAATTCTTTAAATGTGGTTACGCTGGCAGGGGACAAGTGCCGCCTCATTATTATTTGCATTTCATGTACATTTTCATCCATCTGAACACTTTACCGTTTGATGATACGAGGCTCGTCTGAAATGTGTGATAGCTTTTCATTCACTGAACTTCACTCAGCTTGGCACTTCATTGTTGAAATTCCTTCCTACTCATTTTTTGTGTGAGTCTGTTCTTATTATTTCCGCTGCATGCATTGGAAGAACGTACTGACTATTGTATATGGAGCAAACAGACAGTTACCTTGAAAAACAGGTTGTACAGAAAGTCTTTGTTTAGCATCTCAAAGATCTGCCCAGAGACAGACATGTCAGTTGAACATCGGCCAGTCAGGTGGGATTAAACAGCCATGAAGCTGGAGCTACATCCAAGGAGAAAAGCGGTGACAAAAAAAAAGGCTTTGGAGACAGGCACAGCTGTACTTCTTCTGGGGCGGATATCTCCTGATTGTGTTGGGCACATCAAAAGAAAATAACCCCATGCAACAGAAATCTGCCGCCATAAACACAACATCGGGCTGAATGAACGAGTATGAAACGGCAATTCCCTTTGATAAGGCTATAGCAAAAAAGGGTATGAATTGGATTATTTTTTATATGGAAAGCGCTTCCAGTTTGACTTTATATATATTACTTTGTTTTGACCGGTGTTGCAAGTTGCAGGTTTGTTGTTGTTTTTACACTGAAATATGCAAATTCAGTTCACATCTCTTTGCAAACCCTTTCTTTCCAGCTAACAGTTGTTTTTTATTTCTTTTCGTTGCATTCGAGCATGAAAATTTTACATTTTTCAGTTCAGCCTAATGTTGACTTTATCCTCCATGCTGAACTTTTCCTCTCCTCCTTGTCCGGTTGTAAAGGAGCTCTGCAATCAATCACTGTGTCCCCCTTAAACACTTTTCACCAGTGTTTTTGGGGTGTTTGGCCCCTTGATCACCTTACCCCAACGTGTGACAGGGAGATTGGCACTGATATCACCTCTGCATCTGTGGTTCTGTACAGCGTGCATCCCACCCATCTGGTGCTCTGAGTATGCAAATGAAAATGCACATTCGGATCCTGCGGGTCTAGTTCTTACGAACGGAGTCGGAGGGATTTGGTGCCGGATGAAAAGTTGGGGATGAGATGACTTCTAGTATGACTTTAACCACAGTTTCCGCTCTTTGTCTCTGTCTGTCTCACACCAGAAACACACAAGCGCACGCAGGCAGACGCGCGCACTTGCACACACACACACACACTATACTGAGGTCTAATTGATTTTTCTGTTGCTGTAGATAAATCCATGTTCCGCATCTCATGTCACTGGCTGCAGCCCTTGTCTTCTGACCTAGTAAACCCCATTCATCACATACAGCCTCTGCATGCGCCAAACCCACTCGCCAACGCCTCTGTCACTGAGCTCGCTCAACCTCGAGCTGCCCTTTCAACACACACACACACACATACACACACCAAACACACATTGGAAAATAGTGATTTCAGTTATCCTCGGGGTACGTGTACAATATAGATTCACACTGATATAAACTGCCCCCCCCCCTTATTTAGTCATAATAAGTTGGATCAGAATTACATGGACACAGACACACACACACACACACACAGATGGGACATTATGTAAGCCCAGTTCATTTAAAAGCCTGGGGCTGATTTTACATTCTGCATTTGTCAAACTGCAGTCCAGGGTTTTGTAGCCACACTGACCCCGAGCTTGTTAGCTGACAGTTACAGTGGAAGCCTGCGCATCGAGCTCTCCTCATTCCTGCATTACTACTGCATGCGCAGCGCGCTTTAATATTACACAGCAGAATTTGAATGGTGGGCTTCCTTTAAACAGAAGTCAAACAATGAACCAGTGCTCAGGCCATAATTTTGAACTTTTATTCACTAGCGACATCATAACAGGCTGCTGTCTGCCCTAACCTTTGCATGAGTCCACAGAGACTCTTTTTTTTATTTTTTTATTAGCCAAGTCTTGTGGCTTTATATTGTTGCCCTCCTTGTCTGTTGAGTGTAGGGGAGGAGTGGGCTCATAAATCCTGTAGCTGTCGCTAGGAAAGAAGGGCCAGCGAACACGAGCTTGCATCCGGCTTGAACGCAGACTTTATTCCCATTTTCTTCCAGGTAACAGAGCTCCTCATTTGTGTGCACGCGTATGTGCAGACTCAGGAGAAATGGTGGGTAGTGCAATGGGAAGGCAGAAGAGGAACCCCCCCCCCAAACTGCTGCACAAAAATATGAAAATAACAATGTGCACACAGCCAAGTATCAAATACGATCATCTGTGTTATTTGTGTATCTTTCTTAACTTTATTTTGCCGATTCACTGATTTTCTTGATACTGGAGCGCCGTCATGAAACAGCCCATGAAAGACGATAGAGGTGATCACTTAAATAAAATCTGAGGGAGTTTACTCGTGAATGTCTCGCAGCTTGTGTGTTGCCGTTGCCCTCTTGTGGTGTCCAGAGCATGAGGACTTTGCTTAGCGCTGTAAAGGAGATATTCCGTTTTTTGTTTTTTTTTTCATTAATTTTATTATTTTAGTAGTGTTTCATTTTATTCCAGCGCGTTCATTTAGCAGGGACAGCTTCAGTAGAGCTATCTGGCTTTTATTAAGAATTCACAGTTAGCTTTCCCTGTGGCTTCAGGATTACTTTGGGAAGAAACATTAAATATTTTGGCGCTAGAAACTTGCATGAGGCTGGAGCCAGTTTGTGTTTAAGGACTGCATTAATTATTTCTTCTGAATCAGATGATTCATATTGTGATATTGATATTGATTTAATCCAGGTGAGAGACTCCATGATGCCATTGACTAATTAATTAGCTCCCAAACTTTGCATGTGGATCATTTCCTCCCTTTAGGGTATTTCAAAGGTTCATAAATGCCCTGGGTTAGATTCTCCCTTCAGAAAGTGATTCCTTTACATGTATCTTTCATGCTGAATTAATTGATGTTCTTTCTATACCGAGAGAAGCAAAGACAAAATGGGGTTATCGCTGTATAGTTTACTCATCAACCCGTGGAGAGCTCAGCACTTCCTGCTGAGGCTCTTGTGATAAATGACAGAGCTGTCGTTTCAACTCAGGCAGGGTGAGCAACACGTGCCACAATTCATTTTCCCTGCAGCCCTCAAAGTGCTGACAGCTGCACGGAGAAATGAGATGTGCCATCAAAGCTAACCTTAGCCTTTATTCCTGCGTGAACCCGGCTATGTTTAACCAGCCGAGGTCCCGCATGGCTCCCGGCAGGAGACGCGAATCAAGAGGAGCTTCGATCCGCGCACAGAGCGAAGGTCGGTGTTCCACCAGAGCGGTTAATTCAATATGAAAATCCAAACGCAGAGCCCGACACGGCCCGCTGTTTGATTCCTGACACTTGAAAGTGTAGTTCTGAAATCGTTGTGAATCTAGTATCAGTCCTGTCAGGGGGGCCGATGTTGAATCAAATTTGGCACAGAGCAGAGAGACTGAGCTTGAAATCTGCATGTCCTTTGAAAAAAAATTACTGCAGGAATTTTCATTCCTTTGTTGCCAACTCAGAGAATCTCTGTCCTTTTCTGGATAACATTTCTGTTAAAATGATCTGATTACAGACATTTATTAATTAAAATTTATTAATTTTTACTTTTATTTTTATTCTGATGATAATTTCGACCTAAACTGACACATTCAGATATGTTTGGATGGTAGCCAAGAGCCAATCAAGAGAGCAAGAGAGCCTCCTCAGTAGGCTACTGTATTCCCTGTGAATCTGGCCACCGCTGGTTTTGGGGGTTGTGTTAGTTTCTGGATCTGACACTTGTTCACAGTACAGTAGACGCTAGCAGATTGCAATGCACGCTTGGTACTATTGGCTACTGCAAGCACGAATCGAGTTTTTACAGGACACGTGTATATGCAGAAGCAGCTAGCGCTCCGTTTTCATGGGCACTTTAAATTCATAACAGACACATTTAATATATATTATTACTGATCTGAGGTGAGCAGAAAGTGATCCGAAGGGAAAGATGGAGAAGAGAGTCATCATATTAATCATCCCACAGCCACTATTCATCTCCTCTTTTAACCACACTTCACGTAAGGAGTACTCTGGCCTTGTGTTACTCTTTCCTGACATGTCATTTTGTCAAATGAGGAGTCTTCCTGGATATGACATGACTCATATGACTCAAACTCATAATTTGAGTTTCAGTGAGTCCAATTTCTTGCAGGTAGAGAGTGGCAGTGTGAAACATTTGGGTCAGTGTCTCCGTCTTGCACAGCTAAGTTTCCCCAACCGATTCCTGGCAAACTACGTCTTTTCTCCCGCAATGCTTAAATGCGTCCTGACTGTCTGTAATCTGTAGCTATAAACAGTTATCTGTACGCGACTGTGGAAAATGTTGGCATGTTCTGGTTGCTGTTTGGAGTCTGAGGTATATTAAGCAAACATATTTTGGTTTCAACAGTCCTTTGTGGAAAGTAAAGGCCAGAAACATTAGCTCTTGTCATCAGATCAACCACCAAATTCGAGAACCCCTGGCATAGAGTAAACCACTTCTGAAAAGAGAAGTGTGAACAGGAATTCAATTTAAAAGCAGGACGGATGCATCAATGACCAAGGAATTCACACAGCAGGACATTTATCCAGCCAGCTCCTCTAATTATGTCTATGCCAAATTGTTCCTCTTGAAAAAAGAGTTTCCCACTCAAGGATCTTTGAAGTGTATTAGAGTACTTACTGGTGTTAATGGCTAAACACACCTCCAGCCAAGCTGAAGGATGGAGCCAAATGGTGTTATTTGTCGTGAAAAAGTCATAATACAAAATGGTGAGTGTAAATGTCAATCAAATCCAGTTTGTGCACAGTCCTGAGAAGAAGACACAAGTGGATTATGGGTGTGCAGGGGCTTTAAAGGCAAGTATATAAGTGCTCTTGGAGTCTTTCTCTGGACTCCCTGCAGACATGGCTGATACAAAAATATAGTACCCTAATGTATCAAACTGTGGATTTCTTACATTTTGAAACATTAGGTGAATATAGATTTTCACTGGGTTTCAGTCTCCAAGTTTTTGTAATGAATATTTGTGCAAGTGGAGCATCCTCGAACTCCTTCTTTACTGTCAGAGTTTTACAGGTTAATCTTGAGCCAATGAGTTCATTTCGCACTGCGGAGCTGCTGCGTGCGCTCTGAGAAATGATAGCGCCCTCAGATTTTCAAGTAAAGCTGACCCGCGTTTGCAGGCTGTTGAGATGAATCCAGGTGAAATCAGCTGCTCCTCGTTGACTCCCGCCTTCCGTCTGGCCCCCAGCTATCCTACGTTCCGTCACGATTAAACATTACCTCTGCTGAGAGGAAAGAGTGTAACTTTTAGTAAGAAAGAAAAACACTACAGCGATTTGTGCGAACAGGAATGTGATTGAGAATATGCATCGCCTGCTTCATTACAGAACGGTCACTTAACGTTCAATAAACCTGCAGTAATGACTGTTGATTTTTTACCTGGTGATTGAGGACTGTCACTCTCAAAGAACGTTGCTCCAAATTAAGACGTTTCATTAATATTTAAAGTCAAACTAATGCATTTTTCTCCCTCAACTAGATACAGTTAGCAGTGAAAATGAACTTTTGCTGTGAAAAATTAACATTCTAATAAAGCAATATATTTAATTTTAATATAAGCTTAATGTATACATGAGATAAACCTCCCGTAGCCTAAAGCTCCTGTACCACTGGTTTTGATGTTGAATGATGAACTTAGGGTAATGAGTTTGGTCCAAAATGGATGCATAGCATGGTGCAAAACATAAATCTTAATGTATTCCATGACAGCTCTCTCTCTCTCTGCTTTACCTGTTATATATAACACAATTCTGAATTTCATTTTGGGTGGTGGAATTACTTACAGTCAACACACTTCCTCATAATGGTGGCTGACGTGAAATAAAATTCAGCCGCCGTAACGACTTGGTTTTCTAATCTGCAGATGGGTGTGATGGATCTGAGGCAGCTGCTCACAATGGAGTGATTTTTAAGGCAGACATAAATACACGTTAGACACATAGACCACAGATATGCGTAATCACACATTCCATGCCCACAGCCGAAGGAAATCGCACATCATGTCTGCTGTACTGACGCATGGATGAAGACCCGAACAGGGCCTACATACTAATGGGACTGAGGTGATGAAAGCGGGAGAGCAAGTGCACTATCTTGTAATGAAAAGCGAATAGGGGACTCTGAACTTGTTAAGTGGATTTTTAATACCGCAGCAGAGATGATAAGGGAGAGCGCTGTAAGAGGAAATTTAAATGAATGTTAAACGCAGAAAAAGTGACATCAAATCTTATCTGGAGATGATCATCAGCCGCTGTGATGAAGACCTCTGCACAGAGGGAAATAACTTAAATAAGGGCTACATGACTCACTCTGATATTGGATGCATTAACATGCAAGGAGTCGCCCTGCCGCTGCATACGCTGGTCATGGTCTTATTCATGTGATGTCGATAAACCAGTAAATAGAAGGTTTCTGCTTTGGGATCCCTGCTGAATGAACAGGAGGTCACTTTGAAGAAGGAGACAGGATGGTGGACGTGGAGCCACGCACAGGCTCCTGATGGCAATGCATGCGCGTTTGCAGGAGAGACGTGGACTTGTCGAGTCGCTTGATGGCGATAGACTCGACTTGTACTTGGAAGGAAGGAGGAAGACTTGTGACTTGACTTGACGTGAGACGTCATGACGTTAATCACTTGTTCATGTTGCCAAATTAAAAAAAAAGAAGGATTATTCCTAATTTGTGTATTTTGATTATTGTGATTAAAGAATTTTCCTCTAAACATCAAAACCTTTTTTTTTTGCCAATAAAAAAATCTGTCTGTTATTGGCACGTTTCATACATTTGTCATATTATGTGTTCAAATGTATCTTTAACATCCTTAACAGTGCATTCATAATAATGAAAAAAAAAAATAAATAAATAAAAATAATGAGAAACACATGCTTCACATGCTGTCAGATTAAACGTGTTCCTGCAGCTTGGAAACACTTTTTTTTTTTTTTTGCTGTCTATGCAAAACAAGGCATTAAAGTTGGATTTCGATGTCGAGACTAAAACAACAACTGAACATGGGGGTGTGCAGAACCGGTTATTAAAACTGGGATCCTGCTATCTTGTACTGTACTAGCAGTAATATCATGCACAGCAGGAGCTGCCGTCTTCGTCTGTTTCATCCAATTTTCTGGCACACTGCTGTACCTGCGAACATGACAATTATGCTAATTGGTTTATTCATGGAAACAAGTCGGTCGCAGGTTATCAGAGGTTCATGTTAAAGAGTCTAACTTGCCTTCAATGGAGCCAGTACCTGGTTTGCTTTCAACTTACCGGGAACATCTTTCCCGGAGTGAGGAGGTGCCACTTAGAGTTCAACTGGAAATGGAGCAACATAATGAAGATGAGTCAAAGAGGGAGGATGAAAGAGCGTCTTCACAGTACAGAGAACAGCTGACATTGTGCTGTCACGTTTCAAACTTAAAGCATGGACGCTGGAGCTGTCTGCTGCCATCCTAGACAATGCTCGTGATTCAAGCAGAAGCGCTGCCATGCACTTCAGAAGCATCTTCCACCAATGTGACACACTCAAGGCAGAGGCACATAACACTAAGGAAATAATTACCAAATCTGAGCAAGTTAAAGTCTGGTGGGCAAAACGCTCCTGCTGTGGTATGCAGTGACTAAATTTTCTCTGTAGACACTGGAGTGAACATAGAGCAAAAAAAAAATGGATTGTGAAAATGCAAAATGACTAACCAGACTGACGTGTTAATCACGTGGCATTCGATGATACCCCGCTGCCTCTGGAGGTTCGAGCATAACTTGGTTTTTCATTCGTTTGTGAAGTTCATCTCATGCTTTCTCCGTGGAATCTGCATTTTTGAAAGATCTGAGATTTGAAGATACATTTGAGAGGTTCTTTTTTCGGATGCTGTGGTGTGTGTTTTTGTGCTGTGATAATTTATTACATGTTTTTGAAAGCGTCCCCCCGAGGCGAGATCATTTCCCCGCGCGTAACGCGTTGCAGCGGCTGCGAGGATGAAAAAGAACATTTAACACAACCGCCGCCGGTTTTGTTTTCCTCTCACGTGATTGATCGGGCAGAGGTATTGATCGGTGCAAAACTGTGGTCGGCTAGGTTTTAATCTGGCTGAAATGTAAACACGCAGCATCCCGCTGTGTGTTTCTGTGTGTGTGTTTGTGCATGTATTTGAACATCTGCACTTGGTGTGAATTATGCCTCATTCATTGATTATTTGTCCCTTTTCATCTGAAATCCTTTACAGAAAAAAGCATTTTCCGGTTTAATCAGTCTTCGTGATGTCTGATGACTTTTGCTTTCACATATCTCATTATAATCACTCTCCCTGTAACACTGAGAAATTCTGAAAACTGTTTACTCTTCACTTAGACCAGCATGCCTTTAGTAAGGTCACACACACTCATCCCCTTACAATCCTAACTTTCTTAACAAATGTAGTGAAATGTTTGTTGAGTTTGTTGTGTAGGCCTCTCGAGGTACCAGCCTTTGTGCACGACAAGTTAGTGGTAGTTCTAGTCAATGTTTGGGAGCCCACCAGGAACGTTTCTCCGATCTCATCTGCCGAGAATATGCAGCTGATCTATTTCTGATGGATGCTGTGACGAGTTGCGTCACACAAATTGCATAGAGATTCCGGTTGATTTTCAAAATAAAACAAGATGCACAAAGTTCAAATCCTAACAGTCAAAGGGGAAGCAATTAACCTACATAGTCCTGCATACTTAGCACATAAACCATGGAAAACTGATCAAATCTGGGCCAGTTTGAAGCTTCATGGAGAAAGGACCAATACAGCATCACAAAGAATGCTGCTATGGGTAAAATAACAACAATAATGAAACTATCTATTGATTTTTATGCTGTAGTGAAAAGGGCATCCATTTCCTGCCTGGAAATCATTTGACAATAAATAAATCACTAACCTTTCACTCAAATTGAGTATGACTTGTTGTAAAAGCACAATTAAAGAAAAATGGCATGATCCTTTAAGATTAAAGAGAGAAGCCTGTCTTGTCTTTACTGTCCAACAGCATCTAGCGGCCTCATAATCATTTCTACAAGCATCTGTGAATACCAATCAGGGCCGTCTGTGTGTTCAGTGTTCCTGCTGTCTGTTTGGCAGCGAAAATAAAGGGCAGCGCAGGAGCTGAATGTTCATCATTTGATATTAACACCAGACAAAGCAGGCCTCTTTGATCAAGACCCGAAGGTCAACTACAACAGCTGTTGCGGTGCACCGACAGGAGGCAAACCTTTTCTTCTTCTTCACCCCCCGGGGAACTGCCGCGTCCCGCCAGACAGGAGCTGCTCCACGCGTGTGTTCGGAAATCTCATACCACAGTGGATTTCTGGGGGGTATTTTTGAATTCCTCTGGGTAGGAAAGAAACAAGCACGATCTATTTTCTCTACAGATTGAAAAAGACAGTTTTTTTCTTCTTTTTTTTTTGGGGTTGTATGCAGGGTTCTACTCTTTGTCAGGTACATGCCGTCCATGTGTGGCCACTTCAGTCCACTGAAGCACCTGGCTGGTCAAAGGCCTTGGGAAGCAGGAGAAGCTTCTCTCTTTTTCACCTCTATTCCCTCCTCTGAGCCACTTTGAAGTAGCTGATAGCCCATAGTGACATACAGCAGTTATATGCTCGGTATATTGTATAAAAGGCTCGGCTTTTAAGAGAAAAACTACCATGGAACTCCACTTCTGCTGTCTATACCAGAAAAGGTAGCATTGCTTGTTTGCAAATCCTTTGGACATGCAGGTGAGGGTGAAGAACATGTTGATCTTCTACCAACAGCTGCCACTGGTTCCTTTTTAAAGCTTTTTTTTTTTTTCTTGGGACACTGAAACTCAACCAGACTTTGTCTTCCAAAAGGTAAACAGGACTAGTCTACAGGCCAGCGACAAAAAAAGCTAGTGGAACAGAAAAGTAACTCAGATTCATTAACTGGACCACAAGGGTCTGTACAAAATTTAGACCTGCTGGTGGCAAGTCATTTGCATTCACCTGGCCACCATCACTTATTTGCTGTGCCCAGAATATCCGAGCGGATCTGCTAGGAACTCCCGAGCCACAAGGTTGTTGCTTGCTCCCCCTTGTACATGTGATATTGATTTTCTTTTACATCCAGCCCTGTAACAGCGCAGTAACACAAGTTTACTTGTCATTGCAAATGTCAAGCAATCAGGTACTCTTAAAAAGGTCATCTTTTTATGGGACGTTTAACATGTCGAAGAGCAATTTCCCAGCAGAGCACAGGAAAGATCTCTGTGAATATTAACACGTTATTAAAACGGTTGTTGACAACTGGGCAACCTCTGGCTGTGTGACCTACAAAAGGTGAGAGAAACTCCATAACCAACCTGTAATCAATTTGTCATCCAGGGATGCATATGTCATATTTTTAAATGGCATGGCATTTTTTTTGGTTGGAATAATTGCTTTTCCATTACTCCTAGCTTCCCATGCAGAATATGAAACTTTGAATATCAGCCACAGCCATACGCACTCATGATCAGGATTTCCTTTCATGGTGAGGATCCTATCTGTTGCGTCTTTAAACTTTTTAATTCCATTTAAAATTTAATCAATCTCAAATGGCACCAGTAACAGCTGTATCCATTTATAGACGATCTTTGCTTCTCTGATGTGCACCTTCTAAGCAGCACCTTCTTCTTTCAAGACTGTAGAGAATACATAGAGGTGTGCAGAGTCTGGTAATTACTTGTCACTGGTGGGAATATGCTCTTGCAAGAACAAGTCACAATTCTAAGGGAGTTGGGGACACCAAAGGATCAGCACCGTGGATGGCATTTGTGACTATACTTTTTAAATTCATCCAGGCATCAACCTCTGTGGCTATGAAATGAAGCTAATAAGGACATACCCAAAACCGCAGTTCCTCAAATGCCCACTTGAGGCTGGTTACAAAACAATCTCCATAAGCGGAAATACACAGCCTACAGCCTGGTAGAAAAACATCTGTATCTTCGATAACATCTTCGATCTGTATTGCTAATTTCCTTGTTCATGACAACTGTACTGGAGGTGTTTATTATATGCCTCAGCCTATCAAATTATATTAAGGTTTTAAAGTTAAGCATAATTAAGCGTGACTGCTTTGATTGACAGGTGGCTTGTTTGAACACCCAGGCTTTATTCAGCCTGCCTCAGATCCACCCACGCTCCACATCTTTGCCCATATTTTGGATTAGTGGGAACCTGGCGGAGGCAGGACTGCCAAGATGGCAACGACCAGGCCACACTCTGAGCTTCACAACGGCAATTCAGAAACCTACAGGGAACATCAACAGTGATTTACCCACAAGCTCATTATTTGGAGGGCCTAGGGTTGGAGCTAATCCCAGCTGACATTAGGTAAAGGCGGGGTACACCGTGGACAGGTTGCTGAGTTGACACATGGAGACAAATAACCATTCACATTCCCAGAGTCACCAATTAACCTGCAGGCTCAAACTTTAACCTTATTTTTTACTGTTTATGCCATCCAAGAGGGATACACAGATTTGCTTTCAGTGTCTTCGTTCCACAACTACCACGTTTTATTTTCATTTTGTCCATCATCTATCCATCCATTCTTTTCTACTTATCCAGTGTTGGGTCATGGTGGCAGCAGGTTTAGCAGGGCGATCCAGACATCCTTCTTGCCAGCAACACATTCCACCTCCTCCTGGGGGAACCTGAGGCTAGATCTGGGTCTGTCAGGCTGATCAGGCTGGGTCTGCTCTGGAGTGTCCTCCCAGTTGTATGTGCCCAGAACACCTGGTTCCTTTCTACGTAAAGCAGCTGTGCTCTAAGTTCCTCCTGGATGTCCGAGCCCATCACCCTATGTCTGAGGCTGAGAACAGGCATCCAGAAGAGGAAGCTCATTTCAGCAGCTTGTATCCATTCTTTCAGTCACTACCCAAAGTTCATGGCCATAGCTGAGGGTTGGAATGTTGGACTGGAAAATTCCCTCTTCCCCACAACAGTTTGGTACAACGCCCGCAGTGCAGATGTCACACCAACCCCCCGGTCCACCTCCCACTCCATTTTCCCATCACTCCTGAACAAGACCCTGAGATACCTTAACTATGAACTACAATTTGCTGCTAAGATTGATGCTCTTTTATTCAAGTAAATCTTTGAGCACTAACTGCACTGTAGGTATTGTGTTCATCATTACTTAACAACAGGATGTCCTCTATTTCACTGCACAGGCTAGCACAGCTCTTTATCTTCTCATCTGTTTGCTTATTTGATTTTCCAAGACACCTACAAGTTGTTCACATCCACAGTTCAATGGAGGAGACACTGGCACAAATTGACATACGGTGAGCTTTTTAAATATTTACTCACATTATGTTCCTGCCTGCAGTTGGCAGACTTTAATAAGTGGCCTATTCTAGTTAAACGTAGCTCTGATTAATAGATGAGGTGTCTGACTTGGCCTTAATGCTGACACAGATGGTGACCTCTTTCTTTACTGTGATGAGGAGGAGGAGGAAGAGGAGGAGGCGGAGGAGGAGCACAAAGGCAAAGAAGCAAAGATAACAAGGAGGAAAGAGAGGAGCCAAGAGAAAACATGGGGAGTCTGCTCCAGAAATTAGGACACACTGATCCTTCACAAAACAGAAAGTTAACAATGTCTGGCTGTATTTTAACTGGAGCTCCTTCCAGCTCTGTGCGATGAAGCTGCACCCACAGAGAGAATCTTATAATACCCACCTATGTAGTCCTGAAAATGTCAGTCCAAAATGTTCTTCTTGGGAGGACTGCAGCTATATTCAGTTGATTTGAAGAAGTTAACAATTCTAATGGAGATACAGTGGTGTCTGTATTGTCACGCAAAAAGCTCTACTGTTGAACCATGAGCTTGTCCTAAACTTTACATGGAGGGAGGAAGTAATAAGTACTGCTATTTAACTGGTGTAATCATGCCTGTTCACACACAGGGCCAATTATTGGCGCTTAGAACATCTACTGAGCGTACCTTCCTACATCGGGAATGCAGTATTTTTGAAGAACTGTTTCCCTTGGAGCTCTTTAGACAAGACAGACTTGTGAATGTCAGCTAACCGTTAGCATCCTGACAAGTTATGTCAGACAGCATCATATATTATGACACTAGGAGCCGAGGGCTAACGGCCCTGACAGCGACGCATTGGTTGACACACACACAGACTAATCAGCTTTGAATTCAGAGATGTGCACGGGTGCATTGTTTATGGTTTTATTGTGTGTTTGGTAGTAATGAGCAAGACAGAAAATGATAAATGCACTGAAAACAATTTTTAGGTCCATCATATTTGGTGGTTTCAAACAACTGTAAAATGTGTTTACACCTTTTTTTGTGGTGATTTAACACTTGCAGGAGCAGAAAATGCGAGTTGTGATTAAGAGAACAGTCAAATTATGCAGTTATTTTCTTGGTTATTAGCTTAGCAAACTTAATATGAAGCAAAATTGAACAATACCACAGGTTATTCTTGGACCTACGCTATGCTATCTAGTTTGCCAGCAAACAGAGCGTTGTTACATGATGTTCTTTCTGCTGTAATCAGATCATAAGAGATTAAAGATTCAATGCATGCCATAATAATGAATGTATATTTTAAGAAAATGTGTACTTGTGTAACAGTTATGCAGAGACAAAGAGGAAAGTTGTTGAATTAAATTCCATTATACCGGAAAAAAAATCATGGTGTAGGCCATAAATATGCAAACTGCACAATAGATTGTATGTAAATGAGACAATGATAGAGTTTCTAGAAAGTGGATTTCTCTGCTGTTTGTGGCCTTTGTTGTTGCCTTGGACCGACCTAAGCTAAACACACCACAGACCTCTCTGTGCATTAAATGTACAACGCAAATTATATAGAATGCTTTTTTTGACTTGCAACGACTGCAAAGGTCTGATGTACAACAACTCCACACGGTTCACATTTAAAGACCCTGCACAAATTACTCTAATTATTGTTCTGTTCAGGTTGAAGCTGGGCAGCCCCGCCCAAACAGGTGCAACAAAAGATAAGATGGGAATTGGAGAGATGTCAATCAAGTCTGTACACGCCCACACCATTTAGAGAAGACGTCCAACCTTCCAAAACAATTAAAATCACCTAAATGGACCTTTAAATGCAGACTGTATTTTGTATGTATATATATTTCTTTAGTTTTAAGCACATTTACTTTATTTCAGTTCATACATGCTCTGTACACAGCGGTTCCATATTGGTTCCCCTGCTCCGTCATTCTGTTTCCTCCTCTCCTGGTACTCAGTATGACGCTCTGAATAAATGAACAGCAGCTCTAGTAACTCTCTGAATTCATGAAGAGTCCATTTCAGTGCCTGACACCCTGAGTGCCAATTTATGAGTGCACACACACACACACACACACACACTGGTGCCAGCAGTGTTTGTTCAAGTGGCAGTCAGACACACACACACACAATGTATGTCATCTGTTTCACTGTGACTGCACTGCTGAGTGAGGAAAATACAAAGGCTGTGAGTCAAGTAGACGGAGAAGTGCATAGAGAGACAGGGAAGTGTGTGTGTGTTTTGTTTTTGTTTTTTTTTTATGTATGTTGATCTTTGGGGAAAAAAATGGGTATGATCTCAAGAAAAAAAATCTTGCTGACTGGACTGGAGTGTCCACAAATGCACATGCCACATGTGCTTTTAGCAAACGAAACAACAGACCACGGGCAGATTTCTGAGCATTTAATGAAATTTAAACATATTTAGAACTCTTATTTATTTCACAGTTCACATATCTGTGTAGGCATATTGGAAGATAAACAGAAAAACATAATTTAAGGACAGAAATAATTGCCACATCTGTTGCCTGGGAACTGAAATTTTGATTCATGGACCCCATAAAAGAAATAAATTCTTCGCTACAGCAGGGTGGTAGTCTAGTAACATATGCATATGGACCAAAATTTGTCCAAACATGATTTATATCACTACGAAAGTTTTGAAAAAGAAAAGCAGCTTGAAACTTTTTTCAGAGCTTTAAACAGCAGAAGGTGTGTGTTCAAATGTTTCTTTTTCCATCAACCTATGTTTATGTTTTCCTGACTAGGACCTCTAATGGCCACACAGGTATCGGCTTTTGCCTTTTTGGAACAAAGGCAGAAGTAGCACGACTAACCCAAGCCAAGTATTATGTCTTTAAGTCCGTGTAAAGTGCGAATAAATATGATTCTTTTTGAATATTTTTAGATTCACTCGCCCTTTCTGTCTCTGTCACAGATTTGACATTCAGCCTGGCCGCCCGTTAACAAACAAATATAGACTCAATCAAAATGGGAGAGCTATTTCTCCCACTGTACCTGTGCTGTGTTTGAGGTGTGTTTTTTGTTTCTTCAACAATATGAGAGACTATTACAAAGCGGCGAAGCAGGTAATTACTCTAAAACTAATTAGCTGACGACTCAAGGACAGCTAGGAATGCAAAATAATAAGGGGAGGGTGGGAGGGACTATTTTTCTGTCACAAGAAAGAAAAGTGGGAAAAGGCAATTAGATGGAAAATGTCTGGAAATGTGGCATGTAAACGACAAAGGAGGGCAGTTAAGGAGGGGATCCAGCAAGATGGAGATTAACTGGAACAATAAGACTCACAATACTATCAACACACAGACAAACACTCACAAATGTATATTTTATTCCCTCACCCCGTAGTTATAATCCTCTTCTTCTGAGTGTTATCTTCTTCCCTCAAAATGTAGCTGTCTTTCTCTTCTTCCATTCATCCATCCTCCATCTCTCTCTCTTTTTTAATTCTCTAATATGCCTAAACAGTTTTTTTTTTTTTTTTCTCCACCTAATCTTTTCCTTGCACTTATTAAATTTTCTTGAGAGTCATTAGGACCCAATTACTGCTTGGCCTTACTGCAGATGAGGACCATATTACGCCATTGTACAATTTCAGCACACACACACACACACACACGTCCAATAAATAGGATGCATTTAATTAACTTGCCTTTCCCATTCACCTGTGCTCTTAAGACTTATCATGGATTATTCAAACCAGGCTCCCTTAGCCTCTGGTACTCCATTATGTTTCCGATTATTACTGTTACTGACAAGTATGATCTCTTTATATGTCAGTAGAATGGACATTTTTAGAACCTGCATTCTGATAGCCAGTAGGGAGCAACTCCATTGGCTGCAACAATAAAGTTTGATGGTGAATCCTACTTATCATTTCATTTATTACCTCAGTAAATGGTTTCCTCGTGAGTTTATGGTCTCAGTCTGTAGTTTCATTTTGTAAATTATGGTCCTGTTTGGAGTAAAATAAACTATAAAGCACAATATGCTTCAGGGCGTGGCTGCCTTGTCACTGACATGTCACTATCAGTGAGACCATACAGTGCAACACACCAGGCTCGTGAAACTCAGATCACACTGTCAAACTAGGCAGTGTTGATCAAATACGAATCCAGATTCTGATTCGCATTGACTATTTTTGTACTGATTAGCGGCGCTGTCAAGACCGCCTAAACCGAAACTAAGTCATGACTAAGATTAGAGTGCATTGACACTGAGACATGATCAAGACTTGGAACAGTCCAAGTTGACTTGAGACCAAGTTAAGACCAAAACAGGTCAAGACCGAACCATTAGATCTACCACTAGTCCAACAGCACCAAGAATTGTCGGGAAGAAACACCGAAACTTTCCGTACAATGAGTTAGAATAGGATAGGATATGCCTAAACCAAAGGAAGCTATCAAATAAGACTCATTCAATCTAACATGCTCAGTGGCTTTGATTGGACGCCATCCGATTACACTGACTAGGCCTTAAGAACACAGCAGGCTGCTTTAAGAGTCAGAACTCAGAGGAAATGTCATATTCTGACATTTCTAAACAACTAAACAACTAAAAAACTGTTTTTGAACCTGCATAGAACACATGTAGCGCATAAATTTCTCTGGCGAGGCCATGGCCTAATTTGTTTCTGTTTCTCCAAATCTTCAATGCTTAAATTACTCCCAGCCCGTGCACTTTTTTTTTCATGTTTTTTTTGGCCTGGAGTGTGTTTTTGTGCCAAAGAGAGAAGACGCTGAAGCTATCACTGCAGATTGCGAGGTGAGCTACACAATTGGTCAACATGGGTGCCAAAAGGGAAGTGAGTGGCACTTTGGGGGGCTTCCACCTCCTGTGCGTCCCTGCTGATTGGCTACAAAAGTGCAGATGAAAGGTTTGGATACAATTCGTGTAGGAGGCCTGCTTAGTAGTGAATTATAACTTTAAAACTAGCAAAATAGATTCATTTTTTTCCATTTCCCCCATTATAACTGTTACTAACACTGCTTGAACTGCTACCATAACTACTGCAATTCGACAGATTCAAAGGCGAAAACTGAGAAACATGGGTGGAAACGAGGGAAACAGGGGTGTGTGAGAGAAAAGAGAGAGAGAGAGAAAAAAGGATTGTGTGTGTGACAACAGGAAGTGTTACAATGAAAGTGTGAATGACCCAGAGACAGAGAAGGAAAGCCCCCCGCTCCCCACGAGAATCCCCCTTGTTGTGTTTCTTTCTAGTCTTTCTGATCTACGGCGCCGCGTCACATTTACTTACGCCGGTCCTCTGACATCTTCCCGCCGAATCCCCCGCGGTCATGTCAGTTTTCTGAACCTGCCACTTTTGCGTCAACATCTATTCTGTAACAGTTTAGCCGGAACATTAAGCTTCAGGCCCCGCGACTGGAGTGACAAATCTCTGCCGCGCCCACTGTGATCCCGTTCACGGTCAGCCGCTCGGCGGATAGCCCCCGCTGGAGGTGGAGGCGGGGGTGGGGGCCGGTTGTCATGTGAATACAGATGATGTCACGTCTGAGTGGTTTGTGTTCGGTGTTGAATCTGAACGTATATCACAGAGGGGGAGGAATTTTCCAAAGCTGGTGTCTCACTCAGCGAGCAGACAGATGTTCCGTCCGGTGGGAGTGGAACTTGCAGAAGATGGATGAAGGGATGGAGAGGCGCGCGGAGGAGCGACCGAATCTTTTTATCTTATTATCACTGTCCCGTTCTCCATCCCTACAGTCCTCCATCTGTCCATCGGGTCACCTCTTCGCCTCTGCATCCTTGAGTTCTTCTCTCCCGCATCAATCCATCGCTCTATTTGTCCTCTGCCCTTCTATGAATCATCCCTCCATCTCTCCATCCCTGCATTACTCCTCTCCCTCTTATCTCTCCTTCACTTCCTTCTGTCATCACTCTATTTCTCCGTCATCATATCTGTATGTCCTTGCTTTCCTTCATCCATCTACTTCTCCATCGCTGGACTCTTCCATCCCTCCATCTCTCTTTCTTCATCATCTTGTCTATTGTTTCATCTATACATCCCTACACAACTCTATCTCTCCGCCTTCCTTTAGTTTATTCCATCTTTCCTTTCACCATCATCACATCTCTTCACTCCACCCAATCATCTCTCCATACCTGCAGTCATCCATCCATTCTTCTGTTCCCTTAATCTCTGTCTGCCCATCCTCCATCACCCCCTCGCACCATCCATTCATTCCTCTACCTCTCCTCTGTATTCCTGCATTATACCACCTTTCTCTCTCTCCGTCACACCATCTTTTC
This sequence comes from Nibea coibor, assembly GCA_023373845.1. NCBI lineage: Eukaryota > Metazoa > Chordata > Actinopteri > Sciaenidae > Nibea > Nibea coibor. The sequence continues at coordinate 13,148,599 of CM041733.1, forward strand.
TTCCCTGCATTTCTCCTGATTTCCACCATTCCTTGTTCATTTCTCCCTGTCAGTCCCTCCATCTTTCCACCATCCTTCCAACTCTCACCATGCATCCCTCTCTACTCTGCGATCTCTCCATCCATGCATAGATATATTCCAGATTTTTTTTCTTCGTTATTCTATCTGTCCATCCTCCTCCAACTATCCGTGTCTACGGTCCTCCACGGTCCATCCATCCCTGCCTGATCATACCTGTATTCTTCCGCCTCACCACTCCTCCATCCCTCTGTTGCCCACCTCTCCACCTTTCGCCATCCTTCCATCTCCCATCACTCCATCTCTTTATCCTTTCCTCTTGTCCCGTTCTATTTTTATCTTCTCTCTGTTGTGCTGACAGCTCATTGTCAGACAACAGAGGACACAGTTGTCGTAGCTCTTGCCGCTCACTCGCTCTCCCTCCCTCGGTTTATTTCCTTTCAACCCTCCCATGTGACAGCGTCTCTTCGGCTCGTCCTGTCAGTTGACGCCGATGTCACCCTGTGCTCACCTTTTACCTTGTCGCTTAACTGTGATGTGTTGATTTCTCACTACCACACTGCTGCTGCTGCTGCTGTGTGTGTGTGTGTGTGTGTGCCACACAGTGACATACGCCCTCATTATTTCATTAGTAAGCGACCATTTCTCCTTTTTCACACCATCAACAAATCACCTTCTCTGTTCACATCGACTCCGCTGCAGGGTGTCACCTCCATGAAGGCTGAAACACACAAACACGGACGCATGCACACACACACAGGAGCCACTGGCAGGCATCTGTGCTGCTGCTTCCCAGCGTAGCAGGCTGTAAATGCGAAGTGAAGGCTTTATGACACACTGGTTGTGGCAGGAGCAGAGGAGGCTAGAGCGGAGCCATTTAAAAAAAAAAAAAAGGCCGCAGCTGCTCCGGTGCAGTGTGGGATAATGCTTACACTGTTTATGACCTATTTGTAGTGACTAGGATGATCATACTTTTATTATTAGCGGTCACGGTCTCAAGAGTAGTTGGGGTAATAGAAGCTGAAGTGCCGTAAGGTGGTTAATACTTTGTTTTTTCCTGACTGCTCCTCCCAGATCTCAACAATTATTATCAGGAGGACAGAAGTTATTGTATCCGATAGAAATGTAATAAGAAATATATGATATGGATATGAAAGATCCATAAAACATGTCACTTTGTCAGAGGTTGACCGTTTAATCAATGCTAGAAAAGGGGTTCTTTAACGACAAGGATATATAAGAATAAAATCCCTTCCAGGATGCAAATGCAACCAATTAAAATACAGCAGACGTCTGTGTGTTCACAGAAAAAAAAAATGCAATGTTGGAATCCACCGCCTATCATCTGACATTGATTTAGCCTGCGGGGGCAATGGGCTAATGGAGGCATGCAGTGGAGCCAGCTTATGTTCAGAAAACAGACAGTCTGATAAGCAACTTGATACACGAGAATGATGAGAGACTAATCTGTTAATCTATATAAACAGATATCGCATATGAATCTCCTGAAATCTCCGTCCCTTGCCTGCAGGTTCTGCATTCATATTCAGATATCTGTTTATTGGGTTTACACCTGGTGTGAACATCTGTGAGTCGTGTCCGGATGCATTATCTGCACGTATAATGACATCTGATCCAACCATCCTCTGCATCGGCACCCAGACCATTGATAAGGATTCACGTTATTGTCAGATCTTGTCAACGAACGTGACGTGGTCCAGGCCAGGGGAGCTTGCAGGAAGAGACGGAGTTGGGTGATCTTTCGCTGACAGACTGCTGTGAGATTTTTCTTAATAATGCCTTGCATTTGCGCCTGCAGAGATCACAATGTGAACGAGAAAAGGCTCCAGATGCGGCTTGATCTGCCCGATAGGATTCTCATCGCAATGCGCTCTGCATGCATTTACACCTGGCAATAATGTGCTTCTCCTTCGACTGAAAAGAAATACAGATAGATCATACTGTAATGCGGGTGTAAATGTGATCTTTCCTACAGATGGATTTTCATTCGGGCACTACTCAGTCTGTACTTCTGTTGAGGTCTGATATCCACCATTAATCCTTGCTCCTGGAGTCTCAGGACACAGGATAGGATAGCCCCCATTTTTGTGACTTAACTTGGGCTTCCTAGCATCCAGCAAGTGAGTGAACTTCTGCCAACTTGTTTCTACAGCTTTAAAGAAGAGTTAAATTTAGAATACCTCCTGGTAACTCCCCACCAAACTCCCCATTTTCTTTCCAAACGTTGTTTTTGAGGATATGTTCATGAAAGGGTGCTGTGGACGCTGCTTCTCAATCATGGTCTTTCCACACTTTGTTTTAGTAGCTCGGCTTGGACATGAAGCAACTGTGCAAAATTTTGGAAACTGAAAAAAACAAGCACCAAAAAGAACATAGCAGGATAGAACATCTTGAAAAACTGAAACATTCTGATTGTTTCCTCAGTCACAATGCTTCCAGTTAGAAGGTTGTGTCACGTCTACAGTCCACAGCGGTGATTGGAGACTTTTCTGTAATACTTTATGTTAATACGTTGACTGCTGAGGACACTATATCATATTCAAGGGGGGAAAAAAATCACTTATATTAGGTTTTCCCAGATTTCGTTGTCATTTCAGTGCTGAATTCTCTAGCTGGCTTCACAAAGAAAAAGATCAGTCCTGCATACATCACAACAGCCAGAGGGTAAAAAAAAAAAAAAAAAAGAGTCAGAGAATAACTCCCCTGTGATTAGACCATATGCACCCGTCAGCTATTTCCTTGTGCTGCTGGGAAGAGCGGATCCCTACGTGTGAGAGTTTTATATGTACGATATACTGTATGCCACTGTAATTAAGCAAAGCCATGCAGGGTATGTGGGCTTCCCATCTGTCATCGCAGAGACACACAACGCTACGGCTTCTCGCAAAGTTTTTATTCTCCGAGTTTTTATATGGCAGAGAGAGAGGAAGACATTTTTTTTTCTGGAGTTTTGGATAGTTGCAGGGGGTATGGATTATCCTGCGAGGTGTTGTTCAGACACGCGTGGCATGCTGTGCAGAATATTGATCATATTATTTGCATGAGACTCCAGATGTTGGAGGAAGTTTATTTGATTTACTAGCAGTGGGAGGTTGGCAGTATCACTTCTTTAGCAGTTTTGTCTGTGCAGGATACTTATGGCAGACATCACCACTGGGAAACTCGTGTGGTAACGTCCTGCTTATACAAATGCACTCAAACATCGGAGTTTCCAGGTTGCCACTTGAAAGCAGTGGTCATCTGCTCATCTTCAAGCTTCCAAATTTCTAAATTTCAGGCTCTGGTTCTGAACACAAGAAAATAGTCTGGGAAAACAGAGATTACTTATCATCTGTTATGTTAGTATAGCCCATTTGATAAGTTTCCCGGGTCTCGCTCTTGTATTGTTTTTTTTTCCTCCATGGTATGAGTTCACTGTCAGTGTGACCTATCAAAATCATTTTCTTCTTCTAAAGTTGTTACATAAAACCCAAACAGCACTGAGCAGATGAAAGACAATAACAGTAAACTCTGAGCCTAACGCACACTAATGTTACCACATGAATAAAATATTAAAAATAAATCACTGAAATGGATTCTGTCTGGAAAATATTACAACTTCTTCGTTTTGCCTAAAAGGTCTCTTTGATACAATCCCATTAGCATAGCCACAAAGCGCTTTCAAATGCCGCCTCAGAAGTACACATGGCATCCATGTTACAGATGTGCCTCGACAAACTTGCTCTTTTAATTAGCAAATGTGAGCATGAAAATTTGAACTATGACCGTTTTGAGCGTTTGAACCCATGAAATATTAGCAACACACGACAAGAAACAAGAAATGTTGGATATGTATCGCCCAGTCTTCTTCAAAATAGAAGTCTCCATCAAATCTATGTTGGATTCCACAATACAAGAAACACTCAGAGATGCTCTTTCAAATAGTAAAAGTGTAAGCTCTGGACACATATACACATATTGTTCATCAAGGAAACACCAGCAAATAAAACAGCAGATAATCTGCAATTATTGGGGTAGGGTATGGAAAATCAGACATACACACCATGAACTGGGATTAAAATCACTGACCATAACATATAATATTCAAATCACCCAATCTCCTTTATAGAAAAAAAGTGAGTGCATGAAAACAGCATGAATCATATATTATAATGTTTAAATATTTCAGGGATATATTGTTTTTGTAGCTGATGGCCTGCTCCACGATGTTTACTATGTCAGATGTTTATTAGACTATATCAAGGCATAGGAAGTCAAATTAACTCACTTTGTCAACAACGTTTCTCTTTATCACCCTTTCATTGTCATTTTATGCCAGATTATTCATCGGAGCCACTTGCCTAGAACTGTGCCTCTGAAACAGTGCCATTGTTCTGATTCGTGATAATTAAGGTCGTGTGAATGTGACTCCTGTTTATGAGTGATTGGGACTCATTAAGATTGGTGCAGTGAAAAGATTGAAAACAGATGCTTCTGAATGTTTGATTATTATTTTATGTCCAAATAAATTCAGAAATTTATGTTCATAACACATCGGATAATGAGAAACATTGAGTATAGTGCTTTGATTTTGCAGCGTTCACCCCTCTATAAGAGCTCTCACACTTTTAAAGCAATATAAATGACAAAGTTTGCGTGTGCAACAATTTAGAAACCTGGAATGGTGTGATTGGCCTGATTGTTATTGGACTACTGTATATGCTAGGCAATAAACAACATATTGAAGTATAGAGTCATTCATAAGTGCATTTGTTATTAGAACACCTTGGGTCAAAGATAACATTGAGGGCCAATCATCAGATCTGTGGCTGGATGACTTTACTTGTACACAGCTGTCAGAAGATCACCACCTGGTGGTGAGTTGGATTAGCAGGTGTGACTGCCTTACAGACCTGGTACACACAGGTGAACTGGGCCCAGGCCCCACAAGGTCTTTTTCTTGCATCCTAGGGACGTGGAATCTGAGTGGGTCATGTTCACAGCTTCCTTTGTGGAGGAAGCAGTTGTGGTCAAGAGGTCATGGGCACCTATAGCGAAGTAGCCGAATCCAAGGCCCATAGGCCAACTGAACTTTCAAAAAACAAAATCTGGATGTGGGTGGGTGGTTGTGGGTGGCTGTGGACATGACTTTTGGTTCAGGAAATCAGGGCTTGGCTCAGGATGTGTTTAGCTCTGGAGGATGACTGCTGACCCTCAGTGGGGGGTTTGTGGAGTGGTGGAAACAGCACTTTGAGGAATTCCTGAAGTCTACCGACATGTCTTGCTTGTGGCGTATCATGGAGGAGACATTTTAAAAAAGGGGACGAGACAGTGTATCACACTGCTCAGCATCCCTGGGGAACGTATGCCAGACTGCTGGATAGAAAGCTAATTGCTTAACCTCAGATCCAAGAGAGGCAATGTGGATCCCATCATGGTCATGGAATGGTGGACTAGCTCTTTACCCTTGTCATGAAAGTTTGCCCATCCAATTACATGTTTTGTGGCACTGTGTTGACAACAAAGCTTTCGATTTACTAATTGATCTACATACATATGAGATTTGTGCAGTGACTGAAATATACAATCACAGATTCAGGCAACCAAAATAAGTTTATTTTCCCCCCTTACAGATAGGGTAAGGAGCTCATACATCTGGACACCTTCCTTTGGAGGTTTTCCAAGTAATTTCCTCTGATAATAGACCCCAGGTCAGGCCCAGAACTGGGCTAGAAAAATTATATACCTCATCGGTCTTGGAACTGGACAACAATGTGGCATAGAGAGACTTCTGGCACTGTGACCCGAGCCTAGTTAAGCAGCAGAAAATGGATTATTATTGAAAGTTACGGAACATAGATTCACAGTTTACCATCCAGTGTGACCCTGAGCCATTGTTATCTGAAGTCTGTCAATTTGCTGTGACAGATTCATCAGAATACTGAATGACTGCGACTAAAACAAGTGAACATTAGTTCAGTGATATTTTGCACTCTGTTTTAATTTGGCATTACAGACATCATGGGATTAATGTGGCGCCTCTGTTACACATATTTTGTCCTTTAACAGGGGCCTTGCAAGTGAGTGTTGTCCTGCTGAAGTGTGTAACATCAGACCTCCAATCAGATCTCCAGAGACATCACCCCTTTTGACCTCTTCAGACTACACAACGCCTTCTCAAGTGTAATAGCCTCTCAGCAGTAGTAAGAAGTTGGCAGATGAGCTATAATTTGTTTTGCACAAGGAGAAAACTTTAAAGCACTGCTAGTGGCCCCTTAAGGCTGCTCTTCTTGCATTTGGCACAACAGGAAAGGTTACATGGTCGTTAAAATGAAGGGTTCATTCCCTTGACATCATTAATGTGCTCATACCAAATGTACGGTTGACATTTTGGCTGTGGACACACTCATGGAGTAACTACACTGGAAATGGTTTGTCCTCTGGGGAGCATGAATATACTCATTGAATGCCGTGGCAATTTGTTGATTATAGACTGAAATCTGACTCACATGATAAATTGGCAGACCAAAGGCCTGGTTGGACAACTGACCATCTGCCTTTCTGCTGAGGCAGAAATTGAAAAAAAAATAGACGTGATGATATGTCTATTTTATTATTAAATAGCATTTACTCACCTTTTTATGATGTTTTATTCACTTGTTACTGCATTATTTTATTATTATAATCATCTTTTTTAGTCATTCAACTTTGTTGCTTGCTATCATACAATTTCACCTGGCCTCCTCCTCTCCCCTCTCGACTTGTCCTTAGCAGACAGCACGGTCGCAGCGCTTCCAGGCTCATGACATTAAAGTGCGGTGGCATGCACGCACACCCGCCAGCACGGACATCTGTCCAACGACAGGAAAAACTGAGTACACACATAACTACAATAACCTTGTAACCTGTAAGTTGATGATAACATTATGCAGTCCACGCACTGCCGCAGATGCAGCAATACATTTTTGACAAAAGACGTATCTCAACACTCACCGGTCAAAAACTCACTCATTCAAGCCTGAGTGTTGTAAAACGTCGAATGTTATGTTAATATAATGCCAGAATCTGACCATGCCTGAAGACAGAATACCAACTTTGACGACACAGTGGTCGATTCTTTTAAAAACACTCTTTTGGACATACTGTACAATCACGGTGACATTATTTAGTAAATTTTCTTTATGTTTACCCTCTTCACAAGAAAAAAAAAACTGTATATAGCGTACCTTTCTTGCTGGAAATGCCGCTCCGTTGCATCATTGGCAAAAATGTAAATCCCCTCCGAATGCAGAACTGAAAGAGATAGACGCAGCAGGAGGAGAAGCAAAGGGAGCAAAAGACAACTGTTGATATACTTCTTCAGAGTGACGGAGAAAAAACAAAATTTGAAATAGAATGAAAAATAACCCCGAGCAGGGTGCCTATCTTGGCTCATCCACTGGGCTCCTGTTTGCTCTAATTTATACATTAGCTGCTGAGGCACTGTTTCTGAGGACACACTCTGCAGACTCCTGGCTGTGGGAATAAATAGTGCTGACATAATGTTATGCACACTGCACCCCTAAAAGTAAACTTTAAGCTGTCTTCCTGGTGACCGGGTTCCAAAGCGCAGTCATGTATTGTGTCTGAAGTCTGAGATTACCCCCCCCCCTTCATGTGATTTATCCTCAGTGAAATAGAGAAACTCCTGGGGGGGGTTTGGTTTCCTCTTATCATATTTTCATTCCTCTCAAATGCGGTTTCCAGGCAAATGTGGATTCAAAATAATTTAAGCATAGATGTAAAAAGAAATGATGTGGCAATAGAAAAGTGTCTCCTCTGATCATTTTTCCAAGTTCCGTATTCAAGTCGGGCGCGTAACGCGTTTATCGTTTGCCAACAGCCACGAATTCCTTGTAGAGAACAGTTTCATGGAACGTGAGACTGGTGACTAAAGCAGTCCAAAGAACTGCCAAGCAGAAACAGAAAGTTAGTCAATTGGTGTCAACATTTTGGCATCAATACTTTGTTTCATCATCCCTTGAAAAGTGTCATTGGAAGCCAGGAAGCACAAGAGCAGAGAGAGATCAATGAGCGAGATGGCAACGACGTTTGTTTTTCTCAAGTAGCCAATGTGCAACCAAAGTGACATTTTATGTCCCAACAAAGATGTCATAAAAAAATGTGAAAAACAGAATTTCCACTTACCTTCTTTGATATTCCGTATTTCAAAGCATCTCTCGATCCATCTATCTATCTTTCATGTAGTCTGATCCTGGCATTATCCATTAGCATGGCATCAGAATCTCTGTTTCTCTACGCATCTCTGAACATCACTGACAGATCAAACTGAAACACTTTCTTTGCTTTGAATCCAGTTTGATCGGCTGTTTATACCTCTGCCTTTACACATCCATTCATTTAGAATTTGTGACAAAAATAAAATGTAAAAAAAGAAGTATCAAAAAAAGCTGTTAGCTCCTATGGGTTTAATTTCCCCAATCTTCAAAGCATCACAGATCACCTCATTACTTTTTACTCTGACTTTATGTTCTGAGGATCTGTAGTTTTATTGAAAGCGACGATAGTTTGCCCAAACACTGCCTTGTGCGGCATCATTTTTTTCTTTTTAAAGATTCGAGTCAATTTCTGATCTAATTCAGGTGTTGTACTTTAATCCTAATTGAGAGTAACAGTTCACATGACATGCAACAGCAAGCAGCTAATTACAGCAGCATGGTGTTTAGCAGATTCAGCCAAGCAGATCCAGAATCAACAGTCCGCTGCCTCAACTGGTGTACCACCAATATACCACTTTACATTGTATATGTAATGATGTTCAAGTCATAAACAAGGGAAACATTTCCAGTTGTCCAGACGAGATGCTGAACATTTATAACAAGCAGAGGTTGTCTACTCACGTCCACTTCATTATGCAGATAACTGAGCGCCACGTTGAAAATATGGAGTGAGGGCACAACAGGGGAGGACACGGGTAAGAGAGACATATGAAAGAGGGGAACGAGAGGATAAATGAGGAGTTGATGACAGGAGCTAGAGGGGGAAGCGACAAGATGACAAGAGGAAATGAAAAGAAAAGTGAAGGAGAAGAATTTGCTGAGATGAGGACAGGTGATGGGAGACGATGAGAGGAGAGGAAATTAGAGAAGAGTAGATATGATGAGAGCAGAGAGTGCGGACCGTGGTGCGAGGAGGTGAGAACAGACGTGAGGTGGATTAAATGTAACTTCCTGTTGATTTTCCAACGACAGGCATGACTTTCTGAACAACCAAGATGTTATTTTATTATAATTATTTATCAAATAGAGGCAATATGAGGATGACGCATTTCTCAGTTGCAGTGGTTCTTGAAGATGTCGGCCATTAACGTATTTAAACAGTCAGATCGTCTTCCTCCATCTCTATTGGATAAAATATATCCCTCCATCAGATTAGATTGACACGCGTGCTGAAATATGGTTGTGCTGCTGTGAAGAAGAATAAAAAACAGGCGTATAAAGAGCTATGTGAAGTCAAATAAGTAAAAAAAAAAAGACAAAAGTCACAAGACAAGGATGGCAACAGCCCCAAAACATTACCTCCATAACATTTACTCGAGGCACACGATTTTCCATCCTTTATCATTTAGAAACCGTTTTGCACCACTTGAGCCTGCGACTCCTGCCTACTTCTCTTAAATAGGTCAAAGGAGGTGAGACAAATCCTTTGAGTTCAAGAGCTCTTCATATACAGCTTTTTTTTTTTAAGTTCACAATTTATACAGATGGTGCTCAGACCAGCCGAAAGCCGAAATTGGATGTATATGAGAATAAATAACCATTCGCAGATTTGTTTTCAATAGGGTAAACACATTCTGTCAGCAGAATGTCTGACCCCACTGTGGCCCTCGAGTGTGCAGCAAAGCCATTTAAATTACACAAGAACCGCATCAACCAAGGCATTTGCATACACGGTGCCACACTCAGGGTGCGAAGGCTCAGACATACGCCGTCTTGACAGAATGAAAAGCACCATGGGGGCTTTAGCCCGCAAAACTCCAGACTCCAAGACATAAACTCTCTCATTTAAGCTCAGGCATTAAGTCCAGGCAGCGCTAAAGCTACCAGACAACAGATAAACAAAAGCAAATTAAAAGCGAGAGCCCCTCGCTGATACTAAATACTCCATAAACCTCCCTGAGCAACCTCTAACGTCTTCAATGATTATATGGCAGTCAGACTTAAAACAAGAGGGGGCGGAGGCCGAGCAAGCAGAGCAACAAAATAAGTGATTTTTGGGGGGTGAAAGGGAGGGGTTAGAAAAAAACGAAGATGAAGTGAAAATAAAGTAAGAAGAAAAGATCAAAGTAGTAGTGAAAACATCAACCCAACAAAAAAAAAAAAAAAAACCCAGCGAGAACATCCATCAGTGGGGCTGCCAGTGAAGACAGATGTTTATTTGCTCAGATATTTCAACCTGCTCTTCTTCTGCACAGCACAGTGTTGGGCTGTTTGGATGCGATGCATCATTCTGGCAGTGAATCTTGGGAGCTTCCAATTAAGTCTCAGCCAAGTCCAAACCAGAAATATCTGTTGGCGAGTAAACTCCTCTAATGTTTTGTTGCGGTGCTTTACTTTGGCCATACCGTATCAATCACGCAATGGAAGATACAAGAACGCAACGGGAGAAAGACCCAACACTGAGCGGCGTGCAGTAAAGGAGACGCTAGCTTGAAGATTAAAGGTGAAAACATTTCATTACCGCCTACACCTGTCTATATAAGTGTTCCTAGATGGGTAGAAGACTCTTTGGGGAATATAGAGATACCAGAACATACAGCGCTGTTAAACGACCTTCTGTTTTAGCATGATGACATCCTGTAAGGTCTCAACCCAGCACCCTGTGTGCCCCCACCACCCCCCGCACCGTTGTTCCCCGGTGGATTGATCATCATGAAGGTGGAGTTGTAATGGATCGTAGTCCTTGAGGACAGCATGCTGGCCTCTGAATCCGCCTGTCAAAGCAGAGATAAAGGATCGGGGATGGAGGTCTGTCCTGATTCATCAACCTCCCTCTCACCCCTCCACCCGACCTGCTCATTAACATCCAGGTTGGATTACGAATGGCCTTGCTCAGCCAGGGCCACAAACGGAGCAGCTTGCTCTCCTTTTTCTTCCTCCGTCTCCTTCCCATTTCTCTCCGTGTCATTCGTTCTCCCCTTTCCTCCCTCGTTCCTCCGCCTCCTGTCCACCTCATTTCATCTTTTTCACTCGCGCTACTGTATTTCTCTCCCTCGCTTGCTCCACCTCCCCTCTCACCCCCCCCCCCCCCTTCTCTATTCCCCTTCATCTGTTTCATTCTCACCCTCTGCTTTCTCTCTGCGCCGAGTCTCATCCTTCCTTGCGCCTTTTCTCTTCTACATCAGTCACCCTTCTCACCTCTCAGCATTTGTCTAACCCCATCATTGCCTTGTTCTCCTTCCATCTAATTTTCCCTGGCCTCCACCGTCTCACCGGTCTCCTGCCACGGTTATTAACCATTCCTCCCCCACCATCTCTGTGCATGCTTTTATTCTCACATATCTGAAAATGTGTCTAGCACATTTATGAAGCTTGGTGTTATTGTATCTTTTCTTATTAATATCAACAAATTCCCTTGAAGACGGTTAAGCCAACATTGCATTTATCCTGCTAACAAGTGTTATCTTTGTAGCTACAGCCTGAATTAAATTATTCCGCCACGCCACTGAACTCAACAGTACCCAGAAAAGTATTTAAAAAACACATTAAAGAGTCTCACTGTAGCACTGGGACACTGCAGTCCTTCATTACAAATGAATGTGGACATTGTAAACAACTCGGCAGCTGCATTTTTGATTTCTGTGTCATTGAGCTGAGGGATGCAGTTACATGTTTCATTTAGCTTCAGCTGAGACTTTGTTTATTTTAAAGAAGAAATGTGTCACAGAGTGCAACACTGTGGCTTTTTATGTTAATATATTAAAACAACTGCCAGTCAACATAATAATGAGGGGGGGGGGGGGGGGGGGGGGGGGGGTGCAATGTCAAGTGTGTCCCAGAACTGACAAACTAAACACTGGCTCTCTCTGGACAGGTACTTTTTCACAGCCGCCATAGTTCATCCTGCATGCTGGGAAGGAGAGGGCGAGGCGAGGTGGTTGCAAACCGCAACGACACGGACAGATGCCAACGGATCCTACACACCAGTCCTTTAAAGATGCAGTGTGGATTACATTACATACATTACACAAAGCACAAGAAGTCCACCACTTTGTATTATAGTATATCCATCCATCCATTATCTGCAACTGCCTATCCCAGCTTTTGGGCAAGAGGCAGGGTACACCCTGGACAAGTCACATTCACAAGCAACCATTTTCACTCACATTCACATATGGACAATTTAGAGTCATCAATGAATTAATTAAGTGGGTGTAATTGGACAGAGAAGGCAAGCAAAGTGTTGATTATAAGTAATGTAATCATAAAAAAATACATGTTTACAACTGTCTATATTGACCACAGTGATGTTGCACTGTAAAACTGAGTTGGGCTAAATCACAAAATTACTAATGTCTACACACTGTTGGTTCCAACCTTCAGGCCAAGCCAGGTCAAACCTGAGTACAACACACTTTGCGTTTGTCAGTTTATGCCCAGGCACTCTATCTCCTTTTCAAAAGTTTGAATGAGGCAGAATATGCTGTGGCAGAGACCTCTCTGCTTCTTTTCTTACATTTTCAGTCTGGTGGTGAGAGTCTGCCCTTTAGCTGAATGATTCTCAGAGTCCCTTTTCAACCGCCAATTCTTGGCAAAGAGCTTCCAGGATCTCAAAGTCCCTTGGGCTGTATGTCTTGTTCTGATCCCTAAGGTTGTTTTGCATCTGCTGGTGACCATCTTTTTCTTTTCTCTCTGCTATGTACCTGTTGGCCAAATCTTCAATGTCTTCTATCAGAGCACCTCTTCGTGCTATCTGCTTTGTTGCCAAGTGCCTCTTGAATTTGTTTTCCTTCTGAAATATCTGTTTCAGCTACATCATTTCCAAGTGCAGGCCTTCCACCTTTGCTTTAGGCTCAGTATCAAGCATCTGGATTGTAAATGAGGACTCATCCAGTTTCTGAATAAGTTCATTTGGGCCTCATCTGGACCTTGGACCTCAGGTCCCTCTCTCTAAGAGCTGGTGATTGAGCACTATAATGTTTTGAGAGAAGACTTCCAGCTTCTTCTTTTTCTTCAAGCTCACTCGCAAGCATTTCGTATTCAGGTGAATGCTTGACCTCCAGGTTTCGACCAGGTGACTTCACAGTTGAGGAGGAACCCACTTTCACATTAGTCCTCTTCTTCATGTTCATGGAATTAAAATCTTATAGCTGAGCCTGTTTTTGAAGTGCACTCGAAGGGTGTCATGTTCATTGCAAAGGACCCTTAACTCATCCTCATCTTGAAGAGGTCTATGTACTTTTCGCTCCTCAGTTTTTCCATTCTAATATTTTTATATCTGTCGATGAAAGTGCTTGTCTATACTGATGTCGGACGCTATCTCAATGTTAAGAATTTTCACAAGGTAATTGATTTTTTTTTTGCTCTCATTTACTCTTCCTTTACCATGTATATTTTTGCATTACCCTTAGACAGCCGATGGATTCGAAGTTTGCTCTCTACATGGACTGGTCAATACTGCTCTGACTACCAACTGAAATGACCAAATCTATCAAATTCCACATTCTGCATCCATGTGTGTACACATCAGAGAAGTTGTCAAACTAGGTGACAGAAGTGGAAGAGAAAATCTGACATGCTTGAACCTTCTACATCTTTCACTTTGACACACTTAACATGGGATAAAAGAAGTTGTTGCATGCAAATGTGCGTCTCCATGCCTGTTGTGTAGTTTGACATCTGCATTAACTATAATCAAACGTAAGAAAAAAAGACACTCAGCACAAGGCTGACTAATCACAGTTTTTGTCAACTCAGTGGTATCTCTGTAGCCGTGTAGCCAAACTTTAAGACCCTGACACAAGTTTATAAATGCAGATTTAATGATCCACCGGCAGTGATGAGCAGGCAGTTTAAGTGATCCAACTGTTGTATTCTTCTTCCACATAGCTATTCATAGTGGAGGATAAATCACCGTAGGTCTCTATGAAAAGTCAGTAATATAGGCTCTTATGCTTGCTTTCATTTCTGTGGTTAAATGAACCAAATAGAAGAGTAAACACACTCCCACAGCCCTTTCCGCTGCCAGCCAAACCTGGATGATGTCCTCAAAAGAAGCTGCCAAATTAATTAAAATCTCCTCCTGCTTTCAGGAGATGCCCACCGCTGGGGGAGAAACCTGATGTAATCACTTATACACGCCGTGTACGCCCGCGTGTCCGTCCACATTGCACCGTGAGAGTCGAAGGAGAAGCAGCCGGATGCCTTAGGTTTGGAGAGGTGAGGGGTGGGTGGGGGCGGGCATGTAGGAGAAAGGCTGGAAGCAGCAGCAGCAAATGTTTATCATATCACACACACGCACGCCCAATGTTACCGACACATTTCCCCCGACGGCTATGATGAGCCAAGCCAATTCATGCAGAAAATTGTTAGCTTCCTACCAAGCCCACTTCAGCTCAAATGGATTTTTATCTCAGTTACATCCTCCTCATACCACTGGTATCTGCCTGCCTCGCATCCATCCATCCATCCTCCATGTCTGCATCCCTTTGGTGTTCCCTCTTTTTCTCCCCTCCTTCGTCCGGCCCCTCTCTCTTGGCATTTATAACTTAATGGTGGGTGTGCTTCCGCCATGGGAAGGGCAGAGGAAACAACGGTAGGAGGGAAAATGAGACACGAGAAAAAGCCAGTCTAGAGCAGTGTGTGTGTGCGTGCCACGTTTTCCTTGGTGATCTCAAAAGAATATAGGATTATATTATACTTAACTGTATTTTCTCTCAATATGTAGCTTGATATTGAGGAGAAGAAGCAGGAAGGCTGCAGGTACAGTACTGACAAAGTGGATTTCAGAAGATATTAGCTGAACAGAACTGTTCCTTGGGGTACTGGGGTTAAAAGTTAAAATAATAAGTAATAATAAGTTATTTTGAATAATTTCTGATGATGTTTTAATGATGTATACAATGTTTCATTGTCTTTACATTATCATTGTTATTCATTTGTTGTTGGGTTTTTTTGGACCCCAGGAAGACTGATGGGGACCCTTTTAACGATGAACAATAAACAATGCAAATAAGACTAAAATCCACCTCAAAGTATACCAATCACTCATCATAGATTATTAGACATTACATTAATCTAAGTTATAGCATACCAAGCTAAAACAAGCCAACCACACACATTAGTTTTCATGCTACAGTCTCCTTCTTCCATTGCAAGTGAAGTTAATAGTTCTGAGAGGATATTCCTAACTGTTGTAGAGAATTGTAATCATCAGTCAATGGAGAGAAAGTGCACAGGAGTCCAAGATGTCATGCACTGAGAGGTTTATTGAAGTTTGGCGAAGAAGCATTAAGGGTTTATCGGTGTCATGATGCCACCTCAGTTCTGAAGATGTAGTACTCTCTTGCTTGTATACTACATTATTAACCATTATTAACATTATTAATCTGTTGTGTCTAGGGGATAAGACAGCCCAATACTCTGACCTAAGTTACAAGAATAAGTATCAGACTTCCCTAGGCTTCAGGCTTCCCTAACGCACATGCAAACATAAAGCTTCTCTGTATCTCAAGGAGAGAAGGCCATGTCCCCATAACACTCTAAGATTTAACACTGTCCCTACAGTGACCTCAGGATATGTGCTTGAGTAATCCCCAAATGTGGCATTCTTAGAATAGAAAATGTCCTCACACATTCGTCCGATCTAAATGTATTCCATTGCATCTGCTGGGACATCTGCTGGCAAAACCTGGACAGCCGCAGCAAACACTGAACTGCAGAAACATCTGCTTTAAAAGAGATGAGAGGTGTGCAAGAGAACCACATGACTGCAAAGATGTCAACCAAGCGCAAATCAATAACAACAACAATGAAAAAAAAAGTTACAGGTTCACAACACGGGCAAATTCGGGCTAGACAGATCTTGCCGTGTTTCCAACTTGGAATTTGAAAATGGAAAATGAATGACAGCTCCTTTGCGCTTTTCATGTCTAGGCGGTCTTAAATTTCACTGAACATGAACACGTCCTGTCCTGAGCCATAGATTGTTGAGCCCCCAAACAATAGCGCACTGCTGACACGAATTAGCTGCTCAGCTGCAACTTGTACAGGTACCTGCAAATGTCACTTGAGTCTGGTTAGATGCTGGTGTGCTTGTTAACTCTCTGTTTTAGTCGGAGGTCGTAATTTCCCGGTTGTTTTTCAAAGCCTGGACCTGCGAACATTCTGGATGCAAAATGCCAAAAAAATTGGCTGGCAAAATTTTTACATGATTTACGTTAATTTTTTACGGTAATTTTTACGTTAATTTACGTTAATTTTACCTAAGTAGTAAAGTAAATAAACTTAACATTGCTTTTTAGTTGATGGTTTGCCATTTCCATTGGCCGCTTCCATGGCTGCTTGTTGTGTAACTGCATCTTCATTAAGTTGTTTCTACCTCACCAAGTACAGTATACACACACATTTCTGAGTAGCATTCCACTATACTTTCTCCAACAGAAGGTCGGAAATCCTCAAGTTCTGCCTTGTTTGAAATGCAGCATTACTCTTGAGTACCACTAACTTGCTGTCTACCCATGACACGCAAGTTTGTTCGCTGTCTCTCATTCCCTAGGTATAACATCGTTACTCTTGCAGCCCGCCAGCTCCTGTCAATCACGCAAGACATTGACACGCCCGTCCAGCTGCTGAGACAAAAGGAGAATTTCTGATGTTAATGCTAAATGTATTTTTTTCTTCCTCTCAATAATATAGTATTATAACAGTTATAATAAATATTAATGTTTAATTGTATACCAATTGCTATTATGTCAAACTACA
This sequence comes from Nibea coibor, assembly GCA_023373845.1. Classification (NCBI taxonomy): domain Eukaryota; kingdom Metazoa; phylum Chordata; class Actinopteri; family Sciaenidae; genus Nibea; species Nibea coibor. The sequence continues at coordinate 13,165,599 of CM041733.1, forward strand.
AAAAGATATGAGATGAATATGATTTCAGCTGGACTTAAAGGGTGTGAACACTTTACTGAATATGCTGTGAGCGGCTGGAAATTATGGATGGATGAATAGATAGAGTATGTACATGAAAAGTTTTATTGCACACGGGAATTTTCAGAAATGTCTATGTCGTGACTTTTCCGGCTCGTGAGAAAATAAACTACATCTATGTTTCACAAAATGCTTTGCAAACCAAATTCCATCAAGGAACCGAAAATGATTGTCAAACCAGCGTATGACCTTTTGGTTACTGACAACTGTGTTGCACTCCCTCCCACTCACCTCCACAACTGCAGCACACAAGGTCTTTTTTTGGAGTTTCCTCTGATATATATATATATTTTTTTGCTTATTTTGCTCTTTTGTGGGAATATGTGTGCGTGTGTGTGTGTGTATATATAGAAACAATTTTTCTTTCACTGGGCTTTAATGTTAGGCCTTTATCTGCGTGTTTCTTTCAGATAAAGCAACACTCATGAATACAGGAGGGAGCTTTGTTTTGCTCCTCTAAGCAGCCGCCATCAATAACATATGGTTTTCTGGGGCTTTGGATAATTGTTGTTATTCATCATCATTGCTGGAGAATAACATTAGTGAGCATGTGGAAATCCCATTGAAAGCAGAGTGATCTGGCTGTAAACTCGTGTTGGGGAGATCATTAACATCGTACAGTACAATGGTAATGTTGGTCGCCGGGCTAGCACTAGCGCTAAAGAGCTAGTATAGCACGTTTGCTCTCAGACAACCACTGTAGACCTTGTTCACAGTCAACTTTTTTGCTTTTACTTACTAGTTACTCAGTTACTGGTGTTACTAATAACACTGGCGACAGCGCGAATGTTCGGTTTCAGTGTCCGAGTAAACTGTGAATCCGTGACAATGTAACAGGGGCTCTAAAACTTTGAGCTGTAATGAAAAGGTGACTTTTGTTTTCACACCAGGCATGAATAGCAGCCTCTCCAGGTAAAGGAGTTGTTTGATCTGACTTCAATGGTACCACGCTAGCACAGAACATAGAACAGAGGGGTACATTCAGAAATTGCATTAAAAGGTGAAGAGTTATCATTTGAAGTGTAGGGTCGCTGAACAAACTTCCAGATTTGAAGACTTGGGAGAGAAAACAGGCTGGTGCCGGACATGTCATGTAAACTGCCAAATTCCTCTCACGAAAGGTGAGCTCGACTACATAACTACTAAGACAGTTTCTGGTTAAAACATCAAAAATTTATGCGAAACCATGATGGATTATTACTTTAATAAGTGACAATCTAAGTGAATTCCGAATGCTTATACACTTTAATACATTAGAAAATGTTCATTGTAGTCACTTACTTCCTCTGGACTATTCGGCCGTGGATTCTCTGTTCGCCACTTCAAAAGTTCATCAATTGGTTTTATAGATCGTTAAGTTATGAGGGCGGAGAACCCACACGAGCCCTCGCTGGCCTCCAGTTAAATCATGCTGAAGCCTTCGCTGTCTCACTAATTTTGTTGCCGAGACAGAGAGTAAGTGGAGTGAACTGACCAGAGACCTTTAAAATATATCATATTGACTACTATCTGATGACACACAAAAAAGGCACAGCTGGGAGCATAAATGTCAAGAGCAAAAGAAAAAACTAGACAGAAGTGTAATATTTCATTTACATTCACCTCTTCTTATCTGCTTTTCCTTCATCTGTCTTTTTCTTGTTCTTTCCTCGTTTTTTTTTTTTTTCACCTCACAGTATGCGTAAAGGGAATTGAATAAAATGTCACACCTACTGAGCATTTTCTTGTCTGTATTCATTTCAGCACCACGCGGTTACAAATACATCCCGTACACCGAGCCAAAAGAAAGTCTTGAGGAAAGTTTTTTTTTTTTTTTCCTTCAAGGTCGTGCCCGTCGTCCTTTTTCTTCTTCGGGTGAAGGTTTAAAGCAGAATGTGAAATGTGAAAACGATACAGGAAAAACTACAAGAATATGGCATTACATCACCTTCCCTCTGCTGACTCTATAGACTCACCTCTCACCTCGTGTTCTTCCTCAGCGCTTTGATCCTCTGCACCTGCTGTATGTCTCCATCCTTCTTTTAATCACTTTCTTTAAGAAAGCGACGGGGCTGTAAAGGAACGCATGAAGGAAAGAAAAAAGGGGGACATTAACAAAGAAAGGGAGGTGAAGAACTGAAAGGAACGGACATAAAGAAAGAAAATGGAGTAAAGAAAATGTAATTAAATGATTAAAAAAAATGAAAGAATGAAAAGTGAAAAGTAGGAATGGGGTGGGACGGGGGGGAAACAGGAAAAGGACAGGTCATAGAGCAACTAACTTCAGGAAAGTTGCTCAGGTCACGACCTAACTTTTAGCATATTACATATTTTAGAAATGTAGCCTTGTCACCCACACAAAGAGAGAAAAAGTCAAAGTTCGAAGCTGCGCAGTCATACAGACTCATTCTCCTGAAAAATCTGTGTTGTATGTGGGGAATCGAAGGTACTCAAGAACTCTTGGAACAACTTCCAGCATTAGGTTTTCACTGTAAAAGTAAAGTTTGAATGGTTGTAAAGATACTTGACAGGTTTATAACTGTAGAAGGTCACTGTTCTCACCAAAATAATGATTACTCTTCCAGTGTCCTGTAAAGCTGGCTCTGAAGGTCATGCAAATGTCTTGCAGAGGTTAGTAAGACCTTCTTTGGATATAACGAGGTCTGGGTGAGCGGTTATCATAAAGGATGTCACTTTAGCCCCGTTTCCACCACACAGTTTGGTTCAGTTTGTTGTAGATTTTTTTGCATTTCCATAGTCAGTGTCAAGGGTATTATGGGTGTTATGAGACTTTGATGGAAATGAAGCTTTTGTCCACAGAAGCTCTTCACTTGCTGGCACCTCCCATGTCAGATTCATATCACAGCTAACAAAGGTCAACCCTGGCATCTCTTAACTGTGCTCTTCCTCTGACTCTAACCATGTAGCTGTAGTGGCCTGAGCTCACCCAAAACTTTACCATCAAGACAGCAGATCAGAAAACACTTAGAAGTTTCGTGGTTATATGGGTTGAACCAGAAGGTACAGAAAATGAACTATTTTGTCACTGCGCAGAAGAACATTTTGGTGCACTTCAGTAGGAATTTAAATATTGTTAATATTTTAACAGGACAGGAATGCGATGCTTAATGCGTAGCAACGAAACACCAAAGCACTAAAGCAGCGGGGATCCAACAGTTTAATGCTTTAACACACTGAAAACGATTCCTTTGATGGTTTCCAGTGTGTTTTAGACATTCAGTGGCGGACTTAATGTGAAGTAAAAAGTAGTTGTAGAGTTTGATAATAGAATTTTTAAGTGCCGTAAACTTTTGTATTTGTGTGTGTATGTGTGTGCTGAAAAACGAGGGGTCCAATATCATAAAAAGGGCAGTATGACCCCATCAGCACTGAGGCTTCCCAAATTTGATGTACGGGCCAATGAATCAGGAAAGATGAACAGTTCTATTGGTTTTCTCATCAATACATTTCCTCACAACATCGCTGTCTTTTCATCCAGAAAAAGCTTCATTACCGCAAACAGCCTTTTGACCTCTGAAGGAAAAGTAGACTAACACACCCACACGTACACGCAACTCATGACATGGCATGATGAAATGTCTAATCGTTGTTTGTCGGTAAAGGCAGGATACATGGAATACACACAGACTGAGCCCATATTTTTAATCATTGATCAAGTCCTAAATGTGATTTAGTTCAATAGATTGCTAATTGATACAGTAGTTTTCCTTAACTAGACAGAAATGCAATATTAGTGTCTACGGGATCAAATAAAATAATCATAATCCCATGATTCTGGGAAACAAACAGGAGTTGATGGGGTGTCTTTTTCCAAGCTTTGTCTGAGAAGAGGCCCACAGTGTCCAGAGCAAGAACTTGACAGTATAAAATCTGAGTTTGTGTGGTTCAGCTCAGCGGCAACTTGCTCAAGACGATAGTGTTTTTTAATCTTCAATCACTTCATACACGCTGCCTTAGCACTCTTTTTCCAAAAATGAACAACATGTCCTACAGCGCCACACGCAAACTCTGTCCTATGGGTTAATCTGTCGCCGCCTCTCAGCAAGACAGTTCAGGCTAGTGAGTGACGTAAAATAAGGTTACAAGGTGATGTTCCAAAACCCAGAAACCAGATTTATTGCGTGAAGACGGCTCAAATGAGAATTAAATGAGATTCACGCGATAGGTGTTGTTCACACTGTGGGAAAAAAAAGACAGATCTAAGTCAGATTTTAGGCCTGCAGTGTGAACATAGCCTTAACTGCAAACACCTTAATCATGACCGAGTTGCCGAGCAGAGACAGCCAGTGAAGAACATTTTGCAGATGCGTCAAACATGAACATTTTTTCTCACACATTCAAAGCCTGGCAGCGAACACTTACTTTCACCTGAGTGGATTTGTTTAAAATCGTGAGGCCCCACAGAAATGAATAGATAAGAATGAATATGATGGATCGTTGTTACAGTTGCCTGGCAGGCCGGTTCGCAAAATGAGAGAAGGGGGTCACGATACAAGAGGTGTGAGGCGTTCCGAGTGAATGTGAAACTCTCCATAAATTAATGATTTTCCCCTCTCCGGCCGCAGCAGTGGCACAGTTTTCCTGCGGGGATTAATTGTGTTTCATCTCGTACACCCACATGCGCACGCACGCGGTACGAACACGGCGTGCTCACGCGTATGGATTCACGTCCACGAGTGTACACAAGTACACAATACCACACACACACACACACACACACACACATATGTACTCATTCAACTGTCATCTTTAAAGATGCTGTTTTGGTATATTGCCTGATAATTCCGCTTCCCTCTGGCTTGAAGACAGGCAGTTCGATGAAGCATGGAGGATCAAGGCTGTACCAGAGAGCTTAGACACTGTGCTGAAAAATTAATGACCAAACACAGACATCTACATCATGTAAACACTACAAATAAGATGTCTCTATCAGCAGAGAGCGCAATCGTGGCCGGTTAACGATCTTGTTTTTATGGGTGGTACTGAACAAAGACAGCGAGCCTGAATTATGCAGCAATCTCGGCGAAATGCACGAGCTAGTTACAGCTAGTGTTGCTCCTAATGCCAGCTCCTTGCGAAAACAAACCCGACGAGCAGGCACACAACGCATACATTCACACTAAACCTATGCGTAGACACACAGGAGCACAGATTTACGCTGAACACACAGCGCCGCCGAGCACCTACGGCATAGCTTTCCTCTGGGGAAATATGGCTGAGCAAAGTTTCTGTGCAAAAGTAATTTAAACTTTGTGTGTGTGTGGAATGATCATATCTGCAAATACAACATCAAATAATGCAAAACACCACCGATTAACGAGGCTCTCAAAAGAAGGCTTAATTAAGACATGGAAGGGTTTAAGCAATTAAAGATAAGTGAAAATAAATAGAATGAAAAAGTGTAATTTCTTTTCTTTTTTTTTTTAAGGCTACTAATCATTAGTAGTTAAAGGCCGTCTTCTTAGAGCCGTTCTGTTTGTAGAAGCCACAGCAGTGAGTGCTGTCGATTCAAATTCACAAGACTTTGTCGATTCTTCATATAACTCGCTGTCAGTAAACAAGAGGAGCTATTATTTATTAATCAAATGTGGCGACGACCGCAGCTGAATGTTCAAGTCAGCACAGAATCGCCTCCTGGATTGCCTCTCACTCATTCGTCACCCTTCACGCCGCTTCTGTGTGCGCGCAACCCAAATGTACGCGATCGATCTCATCTCTCCTCTCTCTGGTTATCGCATCCTGTCTTCCTCTTCCTCCCCGGCAGCCTTCGGTGCCATTTTCCCCACGTCCGCCAGGTGCCCTCGGACTTCCGCTCCCTCCTCACCTCACTCATTCCCTAATCAGCCACATATGACATGTACCAGCCCAGATCCTTTGTTCTTTGTCAGCTCATTTTGATTATGTTCTCTTTTTTTGTCACCTGGACATATACCTTCGTCTGTTTGCTCATTCTGTCTCATCTGTCTGTATTTGAATCCCCCTACTGAAATTTTACACCACCACCGCGACAACGATTTTCAGTCAGAGGCTTATTTTTACCTCGGTGAAAACGAACCGAGGACTCCAGATTGTCCCCATTGTCAGCAAGTAACAGGTTTAAAGCCTGATATTCGGTCCCCAAATGCGATTTAGACCAGACTCCCCCACCTCCCCCACCCCCACACAGTATGTCCTCCTGTACAGGAATGCTACAGTACGCCCGCGTGCCCCCGTCGTCACATCACCGTCCTCGTCCCCGCCGGCAGCCTCAGGAGAGCAGCTAGCTCTGTCTGCTCTTGTTTTATACATAACCAGCAGGCTAATCTAATTACTCTGTGATGGAGAGCAGTCAATTTCACAGTCAGCCAGACACTTCTGCTGCCTAAAAATTGGGGCCACCCAAGTTTGATATATGAGGCAATAACCTGTAATGTAATGAAGTCACCTTCAGACCAAGACCCCTGTCATTGAAATAATAATGAATTATAACAAGTATAATAGTATTTGGGTTTGACACGCTGAGACTCTCTCACGCTCTCCCCCTTACACTCTGTCTTCCTTTCTCTCCCTCTCTCCTGCTCGAAATAGATTTTTTTTTTTCCCCCCTTCTTTTTGAGATGCGATATCGAGGTGAATTTAAAGTTCACGGGTGAGTCTGTCGAGTAAGCAGTTTGACTGCGGGCTCTAAAATGAGAGACATATGCAGAGGGTGAAGTGTAAAACACCTCAACACTCATAGTTCAAACTAATTTACTTAAGCAACGCGGAGGGCCGTAAAAATCAAATCTGGCTCTTGTCATCGTAATAGTAACGTCATATTTAAAGTGATGAGTTTAGCGGCTTTATGTCTTGGCAAAATGGGCACTTAGGCTTTGTAGCAGAAGAGAATCGGTTAAATATGTGGTCAGGCTGAAATACCGCCGAGCTGATGATGTGACGTGAGTCTTTGCAGAGCAGGTGATTAGAAACACACCATTGAACCCTGCCTAAAAGAAATACCAGGGAGAAGAAACAAATACGTAATAAAAAGCTTCTCTAATCATTACTAACAATGAATCAACTGACTGCTGGTTTGTAGAGACAAACTCACAGAAAAACTCTGTAGCTTCCCTCAGCTCTATAGAACATTTTAGAGTCTTCTGTCTGTTTTTTTTTTTTCTCACCACTTTCCTCAACATTATTAACAAAAAAGGATTTAAGGATCCACTGTACAAACGCTGTGCCGCAACAAATGACCACCGACTAAGTTAGAGACCAGCTGGCTGTCTCAGGAGTTGGTGCAGACTCAAACTAAATGAGGGTGAATATTAGGGTAAGCTACTGTTTGCTAGCACAATTTCCATATCAATATTATGAGGTTAGAGCATGTTGCATTGACCCCAAGGTAACAAACAAATTAATTAGGTTATATATATAAATATATATATATATATATATATATATATATATATATTTTTTTTTTTTTTTTTTTTTTTTTTTTTTTCTGTCCTAAACTTTAGCAGTGTGTTGTATGCCAGTTATCCACCCAACAATCTATATAGATTTTCTTGTATATAAGAACAATCCACACAATTTTTAGCAGATATATTTGCATTTGAAGAGTTTTTTCAATATTTTCTTTTTTTCCGTCCTCCACAACAGAATTTGCAACTGAATGTTGCTGAGCTCCATCGCACAAAGATTTGGACAATGAGAAGAAAATAATAATAATAAAAACCTGCACGGAGCTTGAAATGCTACCGAAAAACTGACACATAAAAGGCAATGAGCACAGCGCTGGGTGGAATACCGGAATACACAAAATAATGTTGTTTATGTTTTATTTCATTCTTTGCAAAGAATACAGCATCACCATTGCGACGCGTTGCCGCGTGTGTTTCATTCCTGCCATTGTGTTTTATTTCTATCATCCAGAAGGTTTTCTGTCTGCCTGCCTCGGGCCTGAATCCATGTGAATGCATCATAATGTGCCACTTTGTGAAGGTTTCATTTCAGACTAGATCCAGGAAGCCCTGGATCATTCTCTCTTTTTTCTTTCATGAATACAAACATTTAAAGATGTGAGGGTTAATGAGCTAAACAAATGAATGGTTTGGCAGTAAGGGTAGTTTTTGCCTCGGTATTCAGAAACGGCATGTTTTGTGTTGCTTGAACAGGCACATATATTACACTGCTGTGGCCCTCATAGGGCTTTTATAGGATTTCTCTAATAATTGTTAAGATGTAAAAAGGAAAGAGTTATTGACTTTGTTTTGTCCTGATATTAAAGTAAGAGCCTGACCTCAGCACTCTGAAATGTAAGGACAACATTGTTTCTCTTAATTTTATTTTTTTTTTTCAAATGTACAAACTCATGAATAAAAAGTGTTAAAAAAACAAAAACAAAATAATATTCATTGATTTTAAGACTAGTATTATGAATATGTGGTTCTGACTGGAGCCGCAAACTACCAGGAAACAAGAGTTGCCATCAATTATCCATTTATTTATCCAAATAAATTTTTAAGTTCTCACCTTGAGTACTGGAACAGTTATAGACAAAGAAACTTAACTAGTATCTGGTTGCTTTCATGTTCGAAAGCCATCAAACTCTCTCAAGACTGAAGTCATATGCCAACTGTTTGAAGACAAGAAGTACCTTGTTACTTTCTAAGCCACACTGGAACACAAAGAACAGCTAGGAGCCAAAACGCTGGTAGATTTGGACTTGGATTGTTTATCTGAGGTCATCTGGTCTCGTTGGAATAATCATGTGGGAGAAACACGCTCATTATGTAACATCCAGTCGAAGAATTTGTGTTTGTCTCTGTAAGTAAAAACCTTGAAACTCCACGACTGAAGTCTTTCTGATGTTTGACTGCCAGGCACTAACATCATAGGGGTGGAGGGGAAGTTGGTGAGGGCTGAAGGGAGGAGCTGTATTTCTTCACATTCTACACATTCATCCAATTACCTTAGGCAACATCTCATGAACCTCTGTTAACAATCATATTATGTACTCATATAACACACTCACTGACCACAACCACAGTTGCATGACAATGGTGTCCTGTAAAAGGTTATTTCAGAAATGACCAATTTTAGTCTGTATGCTGTCTTCAAGTGTGAACATACCAGCACAGTTTCATAAACCTAAACAACAGAACAGGCCACTTGCCATGTACAGGACTTTAGTTAACGCATGGTTAACGTTTTGCAACAGTCACAGTTTGGCTGGGTTTAGAGACCAAATGTACTTGGTACAATATGTAATACAATATGTAATTTAGCCATGTCTAAATTACATATTGTATTGTAATGCAATGTTAATTTCATCCTTTAAGTTCACCCTTCTTAGAGCTTCCATTAAGTAGAAACATGTCCAAACGAAAACACAATTGTGTCCTCTGCTCATGATTGCACTTGTCCAGATGCTGCAAGATAAAAATAAATAGAAATCAATTAAAAAAAAAACTTGAATTTGTCTTGAATCTGACGCAAATGATGCAACAGCCTGCAGGATCAATCGCTGTTATTTTGAATCGCACAAATGCTGCGATGAAGTGAATTATTCATCGATGTCTAATAATGCAAATGACAGAGCACAAGTGAATCCAAATGGCTCATACATTCTTTATACCTCATAAGAACTGGGTTAATATAACTTGAAATGATTATCGTTGTGCCGCTGACAGTGTTTTCACTGTTTCTCTCTTCAAAGTCTGCTTTTGGAAAAGAGGTTTCTTAACACTCATGAAGGGCCCTCAATGTTTTTAGAAAATGAAGTAGAATGAAAATAAATCTTTTTTTTTTTTTTTTTGTATTAGAAATAATTTGACAGGACAACCTTGTGGTTAGAGACCCACCATCAAACCACCAAAGGTGTGTTCCCCCAAATCACCAGATGTGTCTGTGTGAGTCCTAATCTGTCTGTGAAGAAAACAAACGGCACTGTGTGTAATATGACCATGGACTTTTCTTTATTTTGGAGGTACATTTTCATCTGGCAGCACTGATGCCCTTATTTCCCCACAATGGCTCCGCACAAGGTCACAGCTTTATTCAATTTAGACACAGTGAACGGCAGCACTGTGGGTTTCCGGGCCCCTCCAGCACAAAGACAGATGAAACTGAGGCAGGGAAGCCAACTGATGGGTGTGTGTGTGTGTGTGTTTCACTGAAAATTTCAGCTGTCTTCCCAGAAATTTCAGCCAAGCGTATAGTCATGACCTTTAGTGAACCTTGTTATCCAAAGTGCCCTGTGGAGTCACATGACCACATTTGGGTTTCACGCAGAGATGAAACCAGGCAGATGAACGTGTTCTCTTCACACACAGACAAAAACAGTTAACCCCTTTTAGCATATTTTGGGATCTTCCATCCAGTATGTTTTGAAATTTAGGCAACTAAAACTACTTTGGTTATGGTTACAACCATAATATATAAAGATGAAACCAAAATCAGGGTTGGAGCTGCAGTAGTGAGATTTTTTTTTTTACCTTGGCCCATTCAGATCTTATCTGTTCTATACTGGGGTTTGTTCATTAGCTGTCACAGTGTCATTTTGTTACTCATTTTGTCACTAAATTGCATTCACGTGTTGCATTAGCCCTGTGCTCCGAGCAAACGCTCACAACACACATCTGATTGACAGGGCCACAGATAGGATTGTTCATTCTTACCAGTAATGTCATACATCAGGGTCAGGATCATGGCTCATGGCAACTGTAAGGCAACACTGTACCATGTAATGGAAATGTGACAAACTATGCATTGTCTCTGCTCGAGACTTAACTTGAGGTTGCAACAGTACCGAGTTTGGATGCAGGGGGGCATAGGCATCACATTTTTGTCACGTTTCTGTCTCTTTGCTTGTTTTTTGTGACTCTGGGTTGCCTGAGCTAGTCATGTTCATACAGCCACAACTATTGCTGAAGGAACTTTACCCCAGGCCTTTTGATTATCCTTGTCATCTATGAATGTGTTGCAGGTTGTGGTCTGTTTATTTCACTTCAGTAAATATCCGAAACACTTTGGAGTAGTATGTGTCTTTCAGCTATTTGCAGAATGCGTGCACTTTTAATTTCTAATTAAAACGAGCACTACCCTGTGGAGGTCTCATTGCAGCTCGCTAAAATAACTGTATCCACGAACCCAAACAAATTTATCGGATGTACTTCCTTCCTATAAACAATTAATCTTGCCCCGGCCTGTTTTACACCTGGTGATCAACAGATGGCGACCAAAGGGACAACCCTATTGCAAAAAGTTCAATGGTTAAACACACACATTTGACCTACGTCACCAAAGACCAGGGATCTGACCTGAGCCCGAGGCCCTTAGAGTAAAATGACAGTAAAGTGTTTAAAAATCAAACGTATCCCAACTGTTTCAGAGAAGGAAGACCCCAGAGAAAAAACCCTGTGTGTGGAATTGACTTTATTTGTGTATATTCAGTTGAGGACCTCTGGGGAGCTTCTGAGCTCTTCTTTGGGCACTGCTGGTTCAGAAATCGCTCACCATTTGGAATTCCTGTTGTTGTCTGGAAAAAAAATGTGGATAAATAACATCAATAAGTAATGCTTTCCACTACTGTTAAAGAGCCCTAGGGCAACACGTTTAACTGCCAACTCTTGAAGCGAAGCTGCTCGTCAGCTACCAGTCGCCAGCCGGGGTCCTACCCTCTGAAAGAGCGTGTGTGGATATGAAGCAGATGTTGCTGAAAGGAGACGACGTTCCCAGGATAAATAAAAGTCGAAAAAAAAAGAAAGAATGCGTGTGTGTGCTCTTGACATCGTGCGATACACGTTTTTGTGTTTGTGTGTGTGTAGCGCTACTGATGGGTGTAATAGCCAATACGTATGCGCTGAAGCTCAGACTGCCAGGCTTGTCAAGACGAATGAGGATCTGTCTGTGAGGAGCCCCCGTGTTGGCCTCTGCTCCGCTCTCCGCTGCCCCGCTCCACCTTCATCTGCTCTGCGCTTCACGCGGCAACGGAGGAGAGCAGCGAGGAACACAGGAGTGTGGAGTGGAATGAGGGAGCATCGTCAGTAATGAATTTGTGTGTGCGTGTGCGCACAGTGCCAGATATTATTATTATTATTGTCTTTTTTTTCCAACAGGGGGCAGTTACAGTAACATAAAGGTTATAACCCGCTGTTGCTTGCATGTGCGTTTGGGCTTTCGTCATCTTGTTCGTTCACTGTTGTTGTTGCACTTGTTTTCATTTCATTGGGCAATATGTCAAACTGATTGTAACCTTCCTGGCAGCCCCATGATGCTGTAGTCAGTATACTCAGTATACATCAAGAACCAAAATTACTGGATAGATGATAAATATAGTAATAGGCAAATGGAATTTTTTTTTTTTAAGTTTGAAAAACTGTCTAAGTATCCAATCTCAGTAGTCCTGAAGTGAGAAACAAACAGCCTGGCATTAGAATAGTTACATTATTCACTGTTACTGTTACTGTATATTCACAGTCTTTATATTACAATATGGGCGGCACAGTGGTGCAGTGGTTGGCCTCACAGACAGAAGGTTCCCGGTTTGAACCTCGGCCGGGGTCTTTCTGCGTGGAGTTTGAATGTTCTCCCCCCGTCTGCGCGGGTTCTCTCCAACCCCACCGTGACCCCAATGAGGATAAGTGATTACACATCATTATAATATGCAACTGCCGCATAACTGTTTCCCTCTGGATCGGCAGCTCATCTATTCACACAATCTTGTGAAAAAGTGTTTAGGATTGATAACACATTTCTCAGAGGGAGAAAATAATCTCATTGGTTTAGTGGAGCCTTAACGAGTGGAGTTAAAGAAGCAGAATCATTTCCTGGAGGGGACTTTGGTTTCTTCACAGGAAGCAGATTTTATAATCTTTCATCCTGAAAGTAAAAGCTGCTCGACCAAGCTGTTTTCTATAAAAACACATTGATCAATAGGCTGATTGTTTAACGCAAATACTAAACTCATTTAACGGGTAATTAGTCAGCACGTAGTACATAGACGGAGAGCAGTGCGAGCCAGCTGTGATATCAAACAAGATTATTCACTTCTGTGGATGTGTTTAATCCAACATGCACTATTCATGGTTTAATATCAAAGCTGCTGACAACCTAAAACTTGAAGACTGCTTTAACAAAGGCCGTGATACCTCCCGACTTACTATCTATGATGAGAATTCACATTATATCTAACACTGAATGCTTGGAAAGAGGAGGATGCCTAATCAGAATACATGAAAAAATCTGTTTGACACTAACATATCTGGCTGTGTTGATGAAAGAGATCAGACATCCAAGTTTATGAATTCATGTTAATGTTAATTGGCAGTTTTGTTCTACGGGAGCCTTGTGAAGCAGGAAGTCTTTTCTAAGTTTATTACTTCAGAACAGGTGAGAGAAAAAAAAAACTTTTCTAAGTTCCTTCACTCTTTTCTCATCTGTGAGAAGTTCTTCCAGGTGAAAAGAAAAAAAAAACTTTTGCCAGGATCATTTCTTTTTTCTAAGTTACTTCTTTTTTCATTCATGAAACATGTGGGGACCAAAGTTTGGAGCGCACGGATGAATTAAAACTCACCAATTATGATCCGGCCAAAACTTTATTCTCCACCTGTTTCACGGATCAGCATAAAAATGAAGACACTTAAGACAGATCATCCTGGTGAAATCCATTATCTTTCTCCTTTTTAAGTCATAAACACAGGAAAGAATTCAGATTAAACTTAGAAAATGGATTACCGGCATGTTTGTTCTCACTTGTTGCCTCTCAAAGCATCCTTATTGTCTACCTTTCAGTGTGATTAAAAAAGCCTGTTTCCTGATGCTTCTGCTCGTCATTCATTGTGTCGATCTTGTGAAAATAGAAAACTCATCATAAGTAGGTCCTGAAAAAGTCGATCATCAGAGCCCTTCATTTCCACAAAGTTTACTTCTTCTAAGCTTCTCTTTTTTCTCAGTAGGGTGTTGTGTTAACCCCATCTGTTCACTTTTAAACTGCATCACAGTCTGCATTAGTAATGACTGGAGTTAGCCTCCAGTTCACTTGGCGAGTCCGGCAGAAATGGAGTTGAGCTTTTTTTTTTTTTTTTTTTTCTGGTGAGAGCAGCTGTGAGTTCACGGCCCCTCCAGGTCTGTGATTAACAGGTGGGTTTCAAACGGAGATTTACCTGAAGTGGACGAGCGGTCTGATGAGGATCGATGGAGAACAAAGAGGCCGAAAAGGAGAGAGAGACAGACAGGAAGAGCAAAAAGGGCTGACAGGAGACAGCCCCGCAGAGCCTCGCAGAGGGATTTGAGGTGATATAGCAAACACAATAACAGCCATACTGGAGAGGTTCAGCTGCTGGTTCAGTCGTCAGTGTTAGAACTTGAGATTTCAGATCCTTGAGTTTTAAGTTTCTTTAGTGAATTTCATTAAAATCATACACGCTAATTGAGCTAGATGCCATGATTCTTCAAATCCATGATTCTATTCAGTGTTTTATTAAAAATAGATTTTTACCACTCAGATTGGCAGTGCATTGGTTTTAAGCCATGACAAGTCAATTACATTTTCTTATTCATTAAACAGATCATCTAAATGGTATGAAGTGTAAAATCACCACCATGTGTTTTATTGATTTGCCACTCTGAGGCCACTTTTAAAATTGAAATTTAAATAATTTATTTAAATAAGGTTGACTTACAATTGGGAACAAAAGTTAAGAATCAAAGGGTGACACAAGGACAAAATCCCCATGTCCCTCCCCACAAAAAATAGCTATGCTGATTCCTGAGAGACAAGATTGAGATATTCAGAACACAGCGACAAAACAGACTGAGGCAGTGTGACAAAACGTGACAGATTGAGAGTGAAATCTGCCCAGAAGATAGACAGAACTCTAATGAGACCTTCCTCAGTGAAGTCAGATGGTCTGGTCTTCACATAAGACCAGAGCACGTTAGCTTCTCAGAACTTCACAGCAAACCACCCTTTTGTGCTTTGCAGAGTTTCCAAAAGCCCAAAGGACATTCAGTTCCTTCAACGCATAGAAGAGTGTGCCCATGAAATTCAGTATGAAGTATGGAAAACATCCAAAAAAAAAATCCTCCATAGGCCCGTCAGTGGGGACGGTTAGATTAAACAGGAAATGAACCCGCCGATCAACTGACAGAGGCCCGTGGGTTTGGGGTCACTGGTAAATATTTGTTTCCGCCTAGCCAACTGGCTGAACAGGTCACCAAAAACAAAGATCAAATGAACTACAGGTATATTGAACTACGGGTAACCATAGCAACAATAAGCCATCCACCAAAGCTGTATTCGTTTCTCGTCAAGGAGCACGCAAACCATTTACTTTTTTATACTTAAGTCTTAATTAAGTTAAGTCACTGTAGCCTCTAGGCAAAGCTGCCGGGGCCTCGGATTTTTAGATGAACACACGTGTGTACATTTAGGAAGCAGCAGAGAAAACAACTGAGCAGACAGTTTCTCAGCAATCCATTTAACAAGCAAATTCAATATGCGCTAGCGCTCTTTCTAGCAGTCTGTCTCGTTTAATTGATGCTAAAAGGTGTTGTCTTTAAAACAAGTTGTTTTAAGAAGCAAACAAAACTAGTCATAACCTTCTTACAGCTACACATCATTCTGGTATTTCTGCCCTTGTTGTCAATTACCTTGTGTTTTCGTCTATGAATTTTTCCTCATATAATAGTTGACTATCAGTTTAAAATGAATGCTCCACAAAAGGCGCCCTTTGCCGCCCTTCATTGCTGAGGGAATGACACCAAAACCTGAGGGTTGATGTTTTAGAGTCAATGAAACAGTTTGTGTGTTTTTTTTCTTTCTGCTGAAGCCCAACTGAGCAATGAGTCATGAGACATCAGAGGTGAGCAAGCAAATCGCGGACCTTGACAATGCCTCTTTGTACCAGCCTGACTTTGATGTCTTCCGCTGTCTGCCTCTTTGAGAATTGTGCGCTGCGAGGGCTGTGAAAATGTTGCCTGGACACAAACTGTGTTTGTGCCATTGCTTTGTTCTGCGGGTCAAAGACCAAATAATGGATCCGTGTAACCACCTGCTGCTCGCCATGATTTTCTCACCATCGCCGCAACCTGCGTTGGACAAACTGCGCAATGACAGTCAGAGGGCAGACAGCGGGAGCAATGTGTCTTAACAACATCTGCCTATGTGTGACAGACGCCACACGTCAATGTGACACAGGAAAAAAAAAAAAAACATGACCAATTAGTGTCTTTTCTTTGGTCAATGAATTCTTCAAAACCGAGCCTTGGAAATCTACAAACGACGTCACTCATGCTCTGTCCATTCTTTTTGTTTGCATGGGGTGCAGTGTCTAGACAGACTGTAGACCAAGACAAAACCATGTGGTCAATTCCATGACTAGACTAACACCTTTAAAAAAATGGTCTTGAGACCAAGACTCATCTCGAGTGCTACAATAAGCTGCCGTTTTTGACAAGTTGGGAGTGAGAATGTTTGTCTGTCTTGTGAACAATTTTTCCTGGTACCGGTACTTTGCTTTTACTCCTGCTCCTCGTGAACGCATATAATGCTCAAAGTACTGGATAACGCCCCACATGGGCTGCTTCCTCAGTATGTGTGCACAGTATATGTGCAGAAATTGAAACATATGGCGCGCATTGGGGAACAACAGTCAACAATGTAAAGGTTGTCAGGCTATTACTCTTTGAATCTGCCATATATGCACCTGTGCTCATAACTTTATTGGATTTACTTTATGAGGATAATCCAAATATTTCATCTTAAGTGGTGTTTTGTAAGCTTTTTTGCAGCATGTTTCATTTGTCGCTGTCTGTTTAAGTCATATTGTATCATCGTTGAAACCATGATTTAATTTGTCCTCTGGGCCAGATCTCTCTCTTGAAAAAGAGATTTGTATCGCTAATGAAACCTTAAATAAAAGGAGAAAAGGTGTCCATGAGAAGGAGCCGGTGGTGACCGTGGATGAGAGCCAATACCTGTTTTATCCGTTAATTCATTCTAAACAAAGACGCTCTAATATCTCTTCAGCTCCAGACAAAACTAATTTTTTATAACCTAATTACAGAGTTTAATAAATTCAACCGTAATAACATTTATATCAACTTCATTGCCTGTGAGCTTAAACTTGTTTGCATCCAGGATCTGTTACGGGTGAAAAAACCAATAAACTGTAATCTGAGAACAGATCTGATGTCTGCTTAGAATGAAAGGAGATATCTTACTCTTTCATTGCTCAATTAAAGCATTAAAACACCACATTATTAACTTTTTAATCACGCAGCGGTGCAAACATACTTTCTTAAACAGGAAATTAAAATGACAGCAGCTGATTGTCGGTGGTCTAAACATGGAAAAATACGGAGGAGCTTTAGTGCAGTTTGTGTTCAACAATATGCAAAGTTCTACATTCAAGAAAGTATCGGCCGCATTTTTTAATCTGCGAAAGTAAACGTGCAGCCTGTCTAAAGCCAAACTCCACAGGCGCTCTATCTTCATGTTTATTAATACAGCTGTTGTGACAAGCCTTGCATGTAATTTCTGCCGCAGTATGTTCCCGCTCTTCATCGTCAAATGCAATTAGCCGCGACCTACTTCATGAGAGGGAGAAATACTGTTCTTTAATTGCCTCGCATCCTGGAGAGCAGCAAATGGGGTATGTTTTATATAATACTGCCAGTCAAGCTACAGGAAAATAACTGGGAAAATGTTAATGACGCGCATTCAGGAACACTTATCAGGAGGTTAATGAATAATTACTAAGTTTTGTCTGAAAAAGATCCCATTTCATTCAAATTATGGGTAATCACGAGAAAATTTATGGGATGAACATTAAGTGAGCAGATTTATGGTAAATGCAAATGGTAACACAGTCAGTCGCCTGGCAAACTAGCAATTTGTGAATATAAAGAAAATCAGCTTTTCAGCTTTTCATACCAACATATAGCTGGTATGATTAAAACATGCTTGAACACACGTCACCTTGGTCATACCGCATTCCACGAGCCTGCTTTGTGTTTTGCTGTTTGTGCACTTCAAGCTGAGGTTGAATATTAAAGCGATGCTTTAACTTTTAAAGTACATTATTGACTTTGGCTTTGTCTGAAGTGGCGTGACATTCAAGACAGAGTCTAAGTCTCGTAACGGTAAAATAAATAAAGATGAATCAGCTGAAGGATTTCCGAGACAAAAATGGGCGGGGGCAGCTCGGAGTAGAACCGCTACTGCTCGAGAGAAGCCAGTTGAGGCGGCTCGGGCATCTAGTGAGGATGCCTCCTGGACGCCTCCCTGGTGAGGTGTTCTGGGCACGTCCCTCCGGGAGGCGGCCCCGGGGAAGACCTGGAGGGACTATGTCTCTCGGCTGGCCTGGGAACGCCTTGGGGTCCCCCTGGGAGAGCTGGACGAAGTGGCCGGGGAGAGGGAAGTCTGGGCCTCCCTGCTGAAGCTGCTGCCCCCGCGACCCACCCTCGGATAAGCGGATGAAGATGGATGGATGGATGGAAAAATGGGCAATTTCTCAGATCTGCTGCATTTCAACATGAAAGAAAACAACCCCGAGAAGTGAAGCTGTGCTTTGTGTGAAATCCCATGAGCATGCTAAGATGTTCATGTTTAGTAGGTATAAAGTTCACTATCTGAGTTTAGCATGTATGCAAAGTACAGCTGCGGTTGAATTGTTTTTGCACGTCCATGAGTAAAAGTGAAATGTTGACCTGTTGGTGGCACTAAACGCAGTCAGGGGATCAAAAAGCCACGAGGACTCATCTTCTGGGGGAATGTGGCATCATGCCATAGCTGAGATGTCTTAGCCTGGCCAACCAACTTCAAAACACACAGCTAGGATGGTCATTAAAATGTCTGAGGCCCACACCGCCGCTGCTTTTAAATGCATAAAAAAACTCTGTAAAACTCTGAATGTTAACACAGGTCCACTCCTTGTTCATTGGATGTATAATCCCTCCAGGGTGTTTTTGGCCATGCAGTCTCCTCTCAGCTGTCACTTCAGCCGTTAGCATGTCGGGTATGTCTTCTATTTTTTTATTTAGCATCTCACTCCCAAAGTTTTTTTTTTTTTTTTTTTTTAAATCTCAGGTAAGGTCCTTTTGGGTCATGTTCTACTCTTTCACTTTCTCTCACCTTCTCCGGTGTGACTTCCTGTCAGTGTTCTCAGAAAGAAACCTTGTTTGAATCTAAAGAAGGCGTCAGTGTCATAACCTTCCCCTGGACTACACACACACACACGCACACACACACATACACAGACAGTATTAACAATCTTGGCCCACACCTGTCAGTCAAATGACTCATGGCATGCTCTCTGTCAGACTCTCCTGTTCACTCTGTTCGTTAGCATCACTCCCTCTCACCTCCTCTCTTTCTTCTCCTCCTTTGTCGACGGAGATGAAGTCATCAGGGCGAATCTCTTCATCAGCTCCTCTTCTATAACTTCCACCCAGCCTCATCCTCTGCTTCAATTTATCTCCGGCTGACATGAGTGCACATCCAAATGTAATTGTGTTATAATCACCTGTCCACACACGCACACATGGATACACACACACATAGGTTATCAGGTATTAGGTCAGCAAAAAGAATAATAATGTCGCTCACTAGCCAATTTACTAGCTACGCCAGCTGTTGCTCTGAATCATAGACTGCATGAATAAAAATGGACTTAGTCTCAGCACCCACAGGTTTCTGAAGAGCCATTGTGGAGCTCAGTATGGTGGCTCTGGCCGTCACCATCTTGGCAGCCCTGCCTCCGCCGGCACCCCACTAATCCAAAAGTGGGCAAAGCCATGGAGCGTGGGTGCAGCTGAGGCGGGCTGAATGAAGGCTGGTTACTCAAACAAGCCATTTTGATGGCGTGCTCTCGGTTATGCATAGCTTTCAGTTAATATAATTTGAACAGGTGAGTCAGTACAGTTTCCATCAATGGGAAAATTAGCTATAGAGAGCAAAACCATTTTCTGTACGACGACGCGTTGGCTTCATTTTCCAGGTGTGGAGTTTGCCGCTTGGCACAAACATAACATCCTTTTTTCCTGGAAATATGTCCTTTACATATGAATTAGTCCACAGGCTGGCAAGCAACCACATTGTTTATTCCAACCTGTCCACTCGTTAACAATAAAAAGTAACCAAACAGAACAGAAAACAGAAAATGAAAGTGCAAAACGCTTCAGAGTTACATACATACATGCATTTGCACCTAGAGAGATACTGTCTGCTTGAAATTCTTTGTTTCTGCGCTTGCTCGTCTTTTTGTTTGAGGCATAAATGGAGAGAATATTAATCGTCAAAACAAAGAAAAGGAATGCATGGAAGAAAAATGATTTGAGAGCTTAAAAATGACGTGTCAGCCAGCTACTTTCATAGAAGTACAAGCCTGCGCAACATACAGAGGCTGCTGCACAAATCAAGCACAAACGCACAAACACTTCTGCATGCAGGCGAGTGCCAGATAATTAATCAAAATTCGTTCTCCTTTTCTCTCCATCTCTCTCTCTCTCTCTCTCTCTCTCTCTCTCTCTCTCTCTTCTGCTTACTAATTGCTTTTAGTATGAGCAAGTCAAGATGAGAAAAGTGTAACCTGCATTTTCCACTTAATCTGTTTAGCTCCGTTCACTTTGTCAGACTCTGGTTTGCTGTATCTGTAAAAAAAAGAAAAATAAAAAGTTTTTGTTATTTTGTTTGTTTGTTTTTTTTGCTTTTTTTAATTTAGAAAATGCGTTTTCTAAAAAATCTGAAGCTTGTGACTCGGTGACTTACAGACCAGTAATCCAA
The DNA here is from genome assembly GCA_023373845.1 of Nibea coibor. NCBI lineage: Eukaryota > Metazoa > Chordata > Actinopteri > Sciaenidae > Nibea > Nibea coibor. Next base: position 13,186,426 of record CM041733.1, read on the forward strand.
CCAATCTGTTATTCTTGTGCCAGGAACTTACCACAGCCTACAGCCCACAAAGTTACGTTTACTCAAGCTTTACTCAAACCTAACTTATCTGACTTCATACCGTAGCAATCAAGGGTCAACTATAATGTGAATTATTTACAAAAGTATCCAGAGTGAAGTTTTACAGCCTCCTCAACCATTAAATAGAATTGGACATGACCAAATCAGGCATGATAACTCAATATGCTTATAAAGCCCAACTACGTGCCAACAGTCATACACAGAGTTAGCAGAAATAGAAATAAAATGAAAAAAACAAGGCATTCTCATTTACTTTGCTATTTATTGACCAACAGCGGCTGGGCACTGCCTTGTCGTATGTGTCTAAGGACCACCTTGAAAACAAAAATAGTTCATCCCGAGAGGTTTATTTCTGATTTTTTAAATAAATATGACAGCTCGCAGGAACAATATAGTACGTGGGCTAGAGGGATTATAATGAATGACTCTGGAAAACGGATTTTGAGCACCGTCATGTCCACTCCCGAGAGGTGCGAGAATATTGAGTAAATGATGTTTCAAATAGGAGGGAGTCGTGCTGCACCTTTCACTGAGAGGTGGATTAAAGCCAAATGAATCAATCAGAAGTTAATACCTTCCTGGCCGGTCTTAACCTGCACCTTATACACTCTCAGTCACATACACACCTTTGCCTACTGCCAGATAACCCTAGAGTGGAGATTGATTCATGAGGCGGGTGTCAAGTTCAAGCCAAGGACACCTGAGCACCTGCTTACAGCCAGTACACACACACAAGCATACACACATCTGTCCAGATAAATACCATCAAGCAGGTAGCAAAGAAGCACACACACACACACACACAACAAATAAATAAATATAATGTTTTTTAAGCAGTAATGAATCATAACTGCTCATGTGTGAAAGAAATCCCTCATAGTGATGAACCCACAGAGTATCATCACCCAATCGAAAAATTAGCAACTCGCTGGTGACTCTTCACTATGAAGCCCTGGAATCACATTCATAATAGAGAATAACACACACACACACACACACCCCACACACACACGCGTGTTGTTGTGCTGTATAGCAGGTAATACAGATTACTCTCTCTTCATGTGTGACTCACGGGCAGGAGAGCAGAGGTCAGAACTCAGCACTGAATCAAATTCATGACTTTTACCTTCTCGCTGGAACACTGGAAGTGTCCGGTGGTTTCACAGCGAGCAGCTGATGCCTATAGCAGCTCAACGCTGTCATCCGGATTAGTGTGTCATCAAGCAGCATTAAGGTCCTTGATCGTCGTATGACAGTCAGTAAGGGCGAGCAAATTATATAAGGTCGAGGCTGGAGAAATGGGCTTCCATCAGAGGGACGCGTTCACCGGGCTCTGGAGGATATTTTTTTAAGGCCTGTAACTTGAGTATCTCTAGTGGCTTTGACTTTTACTGTTGTTCTCTTCATTCTTCTATACATTTTTTATATTGGTTTGTGTTCTTTCATCATGTGACATTTAAAGCCTCTATGTATAGGAACGTTGTCTTCCAAACAACAGCATGACTTTTTTTGTTTTCCTTCACAGCTTTAGTTCCCAAGGTAGCCAAACTTATCTGGAAGAGAAAATAAAGACAAATGGTAAAACTGTAATGCCGACTTACCTAGTTCAACTTTGATCTACCGCACTCACCTTAATTAGGTGCACTCATAGTTTTCTTGATATAATAAGACATCATTACCAGAGCAGCTAATCTGTTAGCTGCTTTGGTAATGATGCCTTATTATATTTCACAGCTCCAAACAACTGTCGGTATTCCCTGCTGCAATATTGACAGTTGTTTGGAGCTGTGAAATCCAATTTAACTCAACACTTGGAGACCTGGATGAAGTTAAGGTGGAGATAGCAAATGGCACCCAGCATCATACCCCCAAAACCCAAGACTGGTTCCAACTCAGGCATGACCTGAATTTCCCCAGGCCTAAGATCTGTGCTGAATTTTAATAGAAAAAAAAAAGAGTCAATGCATTTTGACTGGAAATTGATATTTTACTGACATGGGGCTTCATCATATTACATATTTTGTTCAGAGGCATGGTGACATGAGACCTTTTCCTCACATTTAACAGCCTCAGATAATTTTGCTATAGACTGTCTTATACATGTATTGTTGACATGAAACATACTTCTGAACAAACCGGGATTGGACAAGCTTAGCAATCAAAAGTCATATAGTGGCCAAAGATGATCCCAAGATTCTTAGTGGAAGGTCTGACATTTGAGTGGAGTGGTCCAATAAAGTGCATCAACTGCAGTGACAAAGTTATCAGGTTCAATTAAAATTGACTCAGCTTACTGAATTTTCCAGAGAAATAAATTCGATTCATCAGCATAACAGTGATATGACACATCTTATTAGCAGCTAAACAAATTACCCAGATGGAGCTTGTACAACAAGAACAAAATAGGACCAAGACCCGACCCCTGAGGGACCCCACAGGGCAGAAGAGGACACAAATATTGACACAAACAACAACTGACATGCGTATCTAGCTCTCAGATAGGAATTAAACCAGTTGGCTGTACCAAAATGATAACTCTATTATGTATTCTATCAAATAGAATGAATAAATGATATCAAGCCAAGCAGCCAAGATAGTAGGTCGAAATGCATTCTCACTGCTATGCTTGCGGCAAAAGTTGGATTGAAATTTGTTGAAAATTTTATGACCGTCCACCAACTTCAAGAGTTCATACCAATTCTTTCAAGGAATTTGGATAACAAGGGTAGCATGGAGATTGAGATTGATCTCTAACTGGGCTGGGTTGAGAGAGGGCTGTTTTAAGAAGTGGGAGAACACAGCCCATTTAAAATAATCAAGTATGAATGTGACAGAGTAACTGATGCCAGAAAAGCAGGCTGGGACATGTGACTCTGGCACCAACATTTATCCATGATGGCTGCCACTTGGACCTCCTGATCAGTGACCCAAATTAAGTGAAAATTGCATTTGTAGAAAGGCTATTCCTCCTTCTATTTCAAGTTCTAAAAAACAGTCAATGTGACAAGGTTTTCCATAACAAGAGCCTGCTCCTTACAAGGCCAAACACAGCAATAGATGAGAAACAAGACAAAAAAAATTACACATAAAACAAGGAGACAAGGCAGAGACCAGAAAGAAATAGAAAGGGAATGGCAGTGGAGAGTGGAGGAGAAGCTGGAAAGAGTGAAAGAATACTGAGAGGACAAAACTTTGGAAAAAAAAGACTATCAAAATCTTCATGACTGCAAACTGACAAAAACAAACACAGAATACTACAAAAACAATAATTTCATTGACCGGATCCCATTACACATGCTGGGCTCATTGTTGCCCCAGGCAACCCAGGCTCCTTGCTCAGGTGGAAGTGAGTGGCTGCCTTGGGCCATAATAACATATTTACCTGACTGTTAATGAAGAGGGCGGACTCTCAGAGGGCCAGAGGTCATGCTGACAACATCATAGAGATCATACCATCTCATCCCACCAAAAGAACGAGAGAGTGGCATTGCTGGCTTTTTCTTTTTAGTTTTAAGATTATGTACATCAAGAAACATTACAGTAGATAGCAATTATGTGCGGGTACATGGATAAAATGCTAACACTGGGTTTAACAACATTGTCACCACAGTGGAAAGCTCTGTAGCTCTGTGTTCTGTGTCACTGTATTGTTAGTCAGATCACAGTTGATATAAGCCTGCCCCTGGGCGACTAGCCGGCATTCTCTTCCAGTTTCCTTATCTGTGTTACCGTCCAACAACAACAACAGCCACAACCAAGCTAGTAATCTTCACACTAAAAATGGTAAGTTACTCTAACTCTAACCTAGTTGCTAATGGTATGAACATTAGCCATTTTAATGGCAAGGCTCACCGCCCTACACGCATATGTTCTGTCAAAATAAGTTCCCCCCAATCTGCAAGCGCACCAGATTGCAAAGTTGAGGGTTATCAAACTTATGATTAAATGTTATTGTCATGTTTTTGGCCCACTAGCAGCAGGATGTAATAATGGTGAGGTCAGTCAATCTGTGTGCTCTGTCTACTTGGCAAATCGCAATGAGATTATGAAATTTACTGAAATGGGTCATTTTCCCTGGAGGATGAACCCTCTCAGTTCCTACTGCAACTACTGTGAGACCAAAATACTCACAATCACCTGAAGATATAGTTCCTTCAATAACCACAAACAAAAATTCAACCAAAGCAGAGCTAAGAACACTATTGTAGTGTGAATTAACAGTACAGTCAGTGAGGGCCACCAACAGGGTCAGTCTGAGCTCCTCCCTCAGTGATCCATGATTTTGAAGACACCAGAACACTGCAGGGTTGGACGAAGGTTGCATTAATAGCATTTCTAACATTGTGAGCCAGGATTTTATACCCCTTGAAAGCTATCACGGCTGCAATTATTTTATCTTTCATCGTGAAAACTGCAAGTTTACAGCAAAGATGCTCAGTTCACTTTCATTCAAGTGCCGAGCCAGGTGAAGACGTTGCGTTTTGTTTGCCAGAGCTTTATGTGTTGGCTCCCACACTGCTTTGACAGATTGGTCTCAGTCAAATGCACAAGGCAACTGTATTTTTGTTAGCCGTGGAGTAAAAAGTCATGACAAAGATCATCAATCATTGAATTTGCTGGTTTTATCGGGCTCCAAGAAAAAGTTGTCCCAAACAGGCTTCAGACTTTTACATGGGTTAATGTCCCGTACTGGCTCTGATATCAAGGTAGGAGTTAGTTCTCAGTTATTTACATACATGAAGAGTTTTCAGCTTATTCCTTATACCTTATACCCTTGTTGACACTGATACTGAATCAATAATTTCATTATTTAGACCAGTAATAATAAGGATTTCGTTGTGACAATATCCAGTTTTGAATGAACATTAAATGTATTTTCAGCTTTTGTGGTTTGATGTCACTGTGGTGATCTGACATGATCTGACACAGGAAGAATTTCCTCAGCAGTATTGATGGTTCAGTCCCCGATTCTTCCAGTCTGCATGTCAAAGTATCCTTAGGCAAGATGCTGAACCCCAAATTGCTCCCAAAGGCTGTGCCATTTCTAAGTGTACATGATTAATTCCGTAATTCCTTCATTATCATCGGACGTGAATGTGATGTGTTGTGAAAAAACGCCTTGAGTGGTCAGAAGACTAGGAAGGCGCTATAGAGCTTCAGTCCGTTTATCATTTGTGACTTTATGTCTTGGTTGCTCATTAAAGCATGAGACCGACATAAAATCACTGTCACATCTACGTAATGAAGTGTCTGAAAGGGGCTTCTGAATGTCAAAATCGGTTGGTTCCCACTGTAAGGAGCAGAGAGCACAGAGCGGGGGCTAGATTTAATTTCCTTTCCCTGGAGATCATGTTTGAATAGATGAAGATAAAGATAATTGTGAGTGAGAGCTGGAAACTGGAAGCAAACTGGGAGCATGAGGGTGCAAATGTCACCCAGATAATACTATATCCCGTAGGGGAACATTGCCCTTTCATGATGGATCATGGTAAGCTTTATTATGATTGGCTGTGTCTAAACTGAAAAAAAAAGCTGCATAGTTTAAAGGAGGAAATTAACTAACATGAAAGTCGGGTTAGTAAAATTGCAACTGACTCCAGCCATATTGTATAAAATGGAAGGAAATTTGTTAAGGGGTGGTATTGAATTAAAATTGTTATTCAATCAAAGTGATATAAGAGCCCTTGACAGTGTGTAATTGCAATCAGTTAAATTGCTTAATTCAACGGGAGAGCCGTGGGGAGCCACAATTTGCAGAGAGAGAGAGAGAGAGAGAGAGAGGGCAAAGAGAAAGAAAGAAAGAGAGCGACAGTGAGGATTTTATTTATTTTATCCTAACTACCTCTAACTATGTTTACATCAGACTGTGCAATTAATTAAATCTGGATATTGTGTTGATTCTACTGTGAGTTAATGTCTCAGTGAATAGACCCGAAAACTGTGTTGAAAACGGTTGTTTTAGTACAGTAGTAATTACAGTAGTATTAGTATTTTAATAGTAAGTGTCCTGCAGTTTGTGTTTCTCCTTGCACGCTTTGTGATACTTTTTGTTGAATCACTCTGAAACTCACTTGAAGTGATTGCAGTCAATCTGAAACTGGTTTTCTGATCTAAGTCAAACAACGACCTTGGTGGCTGAAAGCGAAAGCTGCAGTTCCTCAAACGGCCACTTGAGGTTGACTCCAGCGGTAAGTCAATCTCCCTAAGTCCCCATGTTAAAATGCCCAGCTATAGCTGAAATGTTTACAGCCTGGTTTTGGACTTTAATTTTATAGCTAATGTGACAGCTGTACTGGGGGTGATTTTTTTTATATAGCACCCATTCAAATTACATTAAGGCTTAAAGTTAGGCATAATTAAGAATGTGGCAGCTTTGACTGACAGGTCGGTGGCGTCAAAGATGCGTTCTTAGATCAGATTGAGCACTGAGCGAATCATCTTGTCATCTTGATCTTTAACATTTTTGTCTTGCACGCAAGCTTGTGCGTGGAAATATAGAAATAGCATATATAAATAAATAAAATCGATCACATTGTGGTACTTACAGGCCAGAGAGGGATGAGGAGATGAAGAGAATAAAGAGAAAGAAGTCTGAATGAGACAACAGGAAAGAGAAAACATAAGCACAAATAAAGAGCGAGTTTAATCAAAGCCCCAGAAGAAACTAGAAATAATGAAAGAAAGAATGATGAAGGGGAGGAGGAGGAAGAAACAAGTATCTCTCTATCGCATCATTTCATTATTGCAGTCAGTTTTAAGCGAGAGGAGAGTCCTCTGATTGAAATAATACATTTGAAGTGTTAGTAATGCCGCCTTAAGTGCTGCTGGAGGAGTCGAGAGAATTAATCACCTCCCTGACTCGATCTGAGCCAATCACATTATCCCCTGATTTATGAAACAACAGGCCAGAATGGTAACATAACCTTAAGACCAAGAGGTGCTGAATAACCCCTTTGGTTGTTGGGACACATCTTGTGATGCACTGACTGTAAAAGTCTATCTTCTGGAGAAAAGTTCATAACTGAACGACTCCACTCAAACTAATGCAGAGCAGCAAACCACGTCCGCTACAGCTCTGTGTACCTCATGTTCCTGAGAGACAAGTTAGTTTGTATATATTTTTCCCTTAATTAAAACTCTCTAGCTTCAATTGGCTGTGAGAGTTGGCTGCTTGCACCATTTCTGAAGCACCATTAAATGTTTTTCTTTTCTGCATCAAGCACTGAGCGTGGTTTCCTCCAAGGGTATTTAAAACAAAGGTTGGGTAAATGCACGAACCGAACGTCTGCATTGTTATGCAGAGCTAAAGCAGCAGATCCCAAAGTAGACCAAAGAAAAGGTAAAAGAAAGCAACTTCAAAATGAGGTCAGTCTTTTAGCTTTGTCCTTGACAAAACAAAGCTTAATCAGAACTTTGAACGCGAGTTGTTCAACAGATGACAGCGCGCTACTTTGATTTATAATAATAGTGTTCGGAGAGGTTCTATCCGCAGTCAGGGCTCGTGAGCGTTTCATGGCTTCTCGGCTCAACCAGGTGTTCACAATCTGGACCATACCAAGTGGGATTTGAAGAAGGTAGAAGCTAAAAGGCTCTCCTTCAGTGTACTTTATGTTTCCTTTACCTTCTGTAACTTTTGTGTGATTTTGTGTTTTTTTGCCATCATTTAATCATTTCCTTCAACGTCTTTGTAGGCAGTGTTTCAGTAGCACTCTCTAGACAAGGCCCCATTAATGTTTTTATATATATATATATATAATTCTATGTTTTTAAGAAAGAAAAAAAAATTAAATATACAATATAGATATAATATTAGATAAAGATATAGATGCACCACTGTAAAAAAAAACAATCAGATTACTTTACTTTTAATGTCCAAAGACTCTGCAGCTTTATTCCCTGGAGCATCTTAGAAAGAGAACAACCAGTAAAGTCAGCAGTGGTGACAGACCCTCTTTCTTGATGGGCATTGTGGGTGATTGGATTGTCTGTATCAGCGTGTCGGCGGCCGAGAGCCTCACGATGGAGACCCTGAAGCTGATTAAACGCTGGCGCCGTCCACCGCCTCCTAAACAGCTTGTGACAGGCTGGAGTCCGGCGGGCTCCATGGAGGCTCCCGCTGCAAGCGAGGAGGAGCGCGGAGGTGCCATCGCTGCTTAGACTGTGTGTGACAGCAGCAGCTTTACAGAAGGACAGACAAAACCCACAGAAATCAATGGACGCTCTGCAGCGGCGGCAGTGGCATCACAATTCTGGTTGGCTGCTGTTGTTGGTTGCAGTCTGAAGGCTGATCTGATTGTTGTTAACTGGTGGATTTGAAAAAGAGAAGCAAGCAGAAATAAGGGGGGGGAAAAAACAGCTCTCTAGACGGCCCTTTTTCAAACTTAGAGAGGACTAGCTGTGTTTTTGAATGGCGGGCCCACAGTCACCTTGACGTCTACATTCAACAGCAAACACAGATCAATGAGGGACTGTTCGGTACACAAGTCCATCACTGCTAAACAGACAGCCGCTGCTTAAGAGATCCAGAATTACCAGATTATTTTCAGAGTCAGGGAGAAAACATTATTCTGAGCACTTCACAACAATAGATTACCATGCCTTTTACTTTTTGACATGTATTTCTTTTCTTTCTCTAGCTCCCAAGGATACTAAGCCCTCATTTATTTTTCTTTTTTGAAGAAGAAGAAAACATGCAGCATTTTTACCTTTCTTCAGCCACTTCAAAAGAAAGCAGGATACTTTGAGCTGCAGATATGAATATATATATAGATTTTTTTTCTCTTGTACACTGGGACAACACCTGATTTACACAAACATAACATGAGCTTTAATATCTGTCTATACATAATCCCTGTAAACATATCACACACAATGTCATCAGTCATTGCGTGCAGCTCTGATACCATAATTAATTGGCAAAGTGTGCTGACAACAGGTTGTGACATTAATGATGTTTTAATAAATGTGGCGTACACGACCGCGACTGACAGCACAAAGCGATGTGTTTTCAAATTAACTCAAACCCAAAGCCTCTGTTTCTATATCTGTGAGCTATCGGGCCTTTAAGGGTTCAGATGAGAACATCAACTGGATCAGAATGTCCTCTGCAATCATAATTATGTCTACATGCAGCCATTGTAATCACGTTGCAGACAAACAGGATTTGTTTATTCTCTCCACTGATTCGTGCAGGAGAAAGAAAAGTTTCTTTCTCTTTCTCTCTCTGGTTGTTTTGACTTTATCATTATTCAAGATAGTAAAGCCCCATTGTGCAACATTTCTACCAGAACATAACAGATTTTTAAGTCATTTTGATGCTACACTTTCTTGTAATCAGGTGAATGATGTCTCTATTATTAATCCCACTGTGCCTTGTACGTTTCTGCATTATGTAACTTGTGCTGCTGGTACAATCACCCACAACAAGTGTGTAACATTTTGCAGCATTAGGTCACACAACACAAACTATTTCACACATTTTGTAGATGCTCTGTCATTTTTTTATGGAGAAAATGTTTTCTAGTTTTCCCTCTGAAGTCCTCTGGCTGCTCCACATAAACTCTGTGATTTACAGAGTTTCCTGGTGGACAGTAAAGTAAACCGCAGCCAACTGCAGCTGATGTTAGCTAATGTTTGTGCAGTTTGTTAGCCAGACTGTGAGCTCTGAGCAGAACCAGTGTCACGTCAGAACCCGAGCTGGCCAAGTGAGCAGCGTTCACAGAGTCAGAGCACGGCAGAGGCACGCAGGATGTCGATGGTAAATCAGTTAAATGTGGGGCTTTGATGATGGCTGCATCTGTATAGTGACTATGTGTGAGAGGGAAAATTGCTTGCACCTCCCTCCCACCCTGTGACTGGTGGAGGTGACAGTGCAGGCCAAGCCAGACAAATGACCATTTGCAAATACACACACACTTACACTCAGGGTCAAGTGTTGGAGAACCACAGATCCATTATCAAGATCAGCCTGCAGAGGGTCCAGGTGTCTAGACACAGACCACATTACATGATTAAGAGGAGTTAAGATGCTGCACAGGTGGAGTGTGTATGTGCATACCTCTGCGTATGTGTGTGTGTGTGTGTGTAGCGCAGGTTTCTTCAGCAGCACGGAGCCCTCGTTGAGCTTTCAGATGAATCAATCCATGGCCATCCAATTTAGACTGTGGGGAAAGGCTGCATCGATCCAGGGGGGTTGGGGTTTTCCACGCATGGTGATAGCTTTCCAAAAAAAAAAAGAAAAAGAAAAAACCATGCCCCTACTGCATATTTTACATCTTGTAAGACACTCGAAATCTTTCAAATGCTTCTTCTTCCTTATTTTCACCACCTGACGAGTGCAAAGGCATGTTAATTTCTGAACAGTCTCAACTTATCTTTAAGGAAGAATGTAACCGTGCAGCTTCTGACCTCCTGTACATGTGCATTCAAACCACGGACATGGACACAAGGAGGACGTGACGGATCCCCGCTTAAGCCGCGCAGGTTTCATTTGCTGCAGTTGCTGAGATGCCCATTCAATTGAGATTGCACTATTACACTCCCAATACCAATGACTTTTTTTTACTTTAATTAACATATCATCTTTTTCCCAAAGTTTTTTTTTTCTGTCATTTAAAGTAGTGAATTAGCTATTTGATATAACAGCTGTGTCCGGCTATCGAATGAATTGTATGTAGTTGGGCAAAACCTCTGCATGCTCATAAAGTTAGCTCGGTACAGCGGCTATAGTAGCGGGTGGTGCTGTGTGAAGTAGGTTGTGATAATGGTGATAGTGGCAATATAGTGCTAGCAATTTTATGCTTATTTAGCCATGCAGGTTTTGCTTGCTGCAGTTTCTGTGATACCCATAATTGAGATTTGTGCAACTATCACAGTCCCAATAGCAATGAATATCAATGACTTTTTTTTTTATTTTAGTCACAGGGAAGGGAGCCCTCTTAGACATTAGACCAACAAAGTCACATTACTGTATGTACAGTTTGGATGACAGTGTCTGTTACATGTACATAGTAAAAAAGTGTGCAAAAAATAGGAATCCAGGAGGGTCTTAGACAATTTCAGGTGTTGCCAAGTGTGACCTGAGACATTGCGACCCCATCTCTATCATGAAGACCTGGAAGAGGACAGAGATGAGTGAAAACAAACAAATATATCCAAACGTTCTGATTAACTGGAGACAGGCCACATTTGGTAAATCGATACAAAGGGACACTTTTTGCTTTTTTTTTTGGTGAGATGAGGAGATGAGAGAAACGTATGGAGACGGACTGGATAGAGAGGAGGTTTAGGAGAACAGCAGAGAGGGGAGAGGATCACAGACTGGGGCAGCCGAGGAGCTAAATGTCCTTGTTGAGAGCAAAAATCGAACCACTTATAAACGTTTATCACTCTCAAGCTTTGACATTAAAAAAAAAAAAAAAAAACGCCTCCAGAGTAAACAGTCGCCCCCATAACCAATATAACCAAAGCTCTGCGTTTATGACCCTGTCGCCGCTGTATGTCTTATGTGTTGATCACCGTCAGAAAAATCAATCTCAATCTGAGACTCCTAAAGTCATCTGTCCTTTCGCACACTCATTTTACAATCAGCTGCAAAAGTCTGCAACATGGACCATGTCCTTTACTGGGTTTAAGCCACACACAGGTCTTTTTTTTTATTATTATTATTTTGGCAAAAACTTAAGGAGGAATGGGACTCAAGTCAAGACTGGTTTACCCAAATCACAAAAAATATGTTTCATTATATCTCTGTAGGAGCTTGGTTTTATTTATTTTATAATTCCACTATAATACACTGTAGGTGTGAAAGCTGAGGAGAGATGGAGAAATTATTCCAGAGAGAACTTTAGCACCTACCATGTGCATAAAAACACTAATCTGATTATAGTTTTGTTTTGCCTCATTCTACTCCTTCTCCCTCTGTAGTGGAGACTTTTACGTAGGTATGCATGGTGAATAAGCAACTTCTATTGTAAAATATTTATATATTTCCAAAACAGCAGCTACAGAATGCATTATCGAAAGAGAGAGGAGAAAACAGAGGCTGATAAAAACAGACTGACCATCCCAGAACATAAGCAATTACGGAGCTCTCACAGAAGGGACAAAATCCAGAAAAACAAAAACATAGAAAGCTCAGGTGTAATTCATGTAAAATGTTTTAGGTGCAATCTTCCAAAACTACATGTGCCTTGTATATACTTTATGTTGTTTTAACTTACCAACCAATGTAAAACCAATGAGACTTCAATTTCACTGTGGCCCCTTGCAAACAACCAATTCATGATTATAACATGTCGCCTGAGTTGAAAATATTAAAGGACATCAATGGTAATGTTGGCAATATGTTCATGAAAATGTTTTACAATGGATCTCACATCATGGTAAGACAGAGCTGTTGATCGTTTTACCATCACCGACTCCAGAGTCTTTGAAGCTGTAATTGCGAGGCAGGAGAATGGCTCCTCGAGGGTTTTTCCTTTCCTTTCACAGACAATTTCAGTTACATGGTGCCTATCTTGTCAGACTTCTTGTTAGAACATCTAATCCCTCTCCGAAGATTTACTGCAATCAAAATAAAGGGATTTAAACTTTCATTTGTTGTAGTGAATTGTGTTTACTCTTTGCAGGACAGACTTAACTAATGTAAAGCTTCAATGGGTATAAGACATAAAGTTAAACACTGTTTAAAGGACAAATCAAAGGAAGTAAATGCTTTGTTTTTTTTTTGTCAGTTTGGTGAGCTATGCTGTCATGATGTGAAGCTTGGTTAATGAAGGCAATCAGTGGGCAATGAATCTGTGTTTTGTATCGGAGGTATGTGATCACTGAGTTCTGAAACTCCTTCTCAATGGTGGTACATTCAAGGACACACTGTCCATTGTTCATTGTTCACTGATCATAAAACCCAGACAACAACCGTGGACTTGAGTTTCTTGCAGATGTCAAATTAACCTTTAAGGGACAGCTATGATTCAGTCTGAACAAAATGATTATGATGGAGCCTTTTAAAGGATGCAGACTCTCAATGAAGCTAATGCTTCTCTTTGTACAACTTCACCTTCACCTTTAACTTTCAATGTTGTTCTTGGACAAAGTTAAAACGACGTACTCCCTGGACAGTGTCACCACTCGTGTCTTTATGAACTCTATTTCTGAACATTTTGGCTGACTTTACTGCCTTGCCCTTACTGATATGACACGTATCACCGCGTTTGCTGACTGCTAGCTTGGTAAATCTAAATTGCGTACTGAGATCCGATCACAATACAGGCTGACACAAGAAAACTGGAAGACTTGTGATTGTTGAAAAGGCCTGTGATAACATAAGAAACACAGAACCCAGACACTATGCCTTTATTTCATGTTTCAGGGCATGATTGGTTATGATCATGAGTTGCAATCAGTCAAGATCAATCATCAAATGCATCCTCAGGCAGCAGGTTAACCCCCGCGGTCTTTACATCTCAACTTTCTGTTATTTTGGAGTCACACATCAGTCTTCAGAAAATAAATCAAACACATCACGGAGGGCAAGAACATACATTAGTTTCCAGACTTCTCCATCTTACATCCAACGGCTCCAGCAGCTTGTCGTCCTTGAGCTTCGATGTCTCCTGCATCTTTGCCACAATCTGCTAAAGAAGATGAGGTTCATTTATCTTTTTAAGTGAGAGGAACACGCTGTGATGTTTTGCCGCTCGCAACAAACCACAACCTTCCCCCAAAACAAACTTGCGTGCAACATTTCCAAACCAATTAAGGACGTAATTAATGAAACCCAGCACCTGTAGTGCCAGAGCAATCACCAGAGAGGGGACAGTGAAAAATGTAGCAATCAAATTAATCAGGCAAAAGGCACAGGCCAATTACTCACAAACCATCTAGAGTGCGGTGCCGCGTTTGGAGAACAGGTGATAGTTATCATTAAATTAGAGGGAGATCAGTGGCTCAGGCTGTTTCATCATGAGGGACCTTGATGAACCGTGGGCCGGGCATTGCATTTGTGGTGGGCACAGTGCAGACAAGGCAGCCCATATGCTCGATTGTTTAAGAAGAGAGGAGGAGAAGCGTTGGAATAGTGATTAATGAAAATGTGAGTGACTCTGTAGCAGCAACACAACAACAACATCTGGTCCTGCGTCGGGCCCTCGTGTACATATCCAGTGGATTCGCTGGTGGTCCTTTAGGTGAGCGCACACGCAGCCTCCAGAGAAGGTTGCTGGGATCAGAGGGTTTGGGGAGAAATTGCATCTGTCAGACTAATTCCCTCGCCGCCCACAGTGGCAGCAGAGGTGGGAAAAGTATCCAAAGTCTTTACTTTTCATACAGGATTTCAGAAGTTTGACTGCAGGCTGAAAAGCACTCATACAGTGATGGAAACTCAGATCTAGAAGACAAAGAGAAAGCCAACGCTGATATTGCCAACGCTGATATTGTGAATTTAATTAGAATCATGTGAATTTGCAAATTTCTGGCATTACAAAGTCGTTTGCGTGTCCTTAAGCTCATCATCAGTCTTAACGATTCCAACTGTGAATCGTTGAATACATGTATAAATTTACAGTAATGTGACCCTTGTATCACTATGTATGCATGTTGCATGCATACATAGTGATTATGTCATTAGATCAACCGGGCTGATTAACTACTCTGAAGTGAACAGTTTCTCTAGTGTTAATCAAAGGTTGTAATGCTGTCAATTATTCACTTTTTTTAAAATGTCCAAATGGTATGGTATCCATTATGGAGTGGTATCTTGTCCAAACTCGATCAAAAGTGACAGATACAGCTGATTGACATCTGTCTATTCCTCTAATTTCATTATGACGTTATTAAAAGTGTCTGTGTGATGTGTAATAAACCAGGGAATCATAAGAACAGGGTCTGACAATCTACTCCAGTGGACCAACATCTCTAAGGGAGAATCCTACCTGAGCAACCAGCACACCTAGGAAGCTGATTAAGGAGTTGGGAAACAGGCTAGAGGAGAGCCAAGGAGAAAACAGTCAAGGTCAACACAATGGAGGAGCCCAGGACAATACATCTGCCACCACATTGTCTGTACCGCTCACATAATGGATGTCCAAGCAGAGCGACTGCACAAATAATGACCATCGCACCAACCTCTGGTTGGGAGACTGTTGAGGAAGGTCAGTATAAATGACTCCAGACGTACTGATGAAAAAACTGATGCAAGCAAAACATTTGGAAAGACATCCAGAATTTAGCAAATCAACATGCTGTGCAGTGACTGACCAGAGAATACGTCAAGATTTCTTTTGATGCCGTATTGTAAAAGGTTTCCAGCACTGGCGAGACTGTCACCTCACCATCTATTCAATGGCAAAATGTGTTGCTGGCTGCTGTTTTTGATCTTGCCTTGACTATGTTGCGTACCACAGGCAAAACTTGATTAAAGCTCGTATTGCAATGGTAAATAAATGGTCGAGAGCTGTCCGTGCATGGAGTGAAAACAAAGGCTGGACTACGTGCACTGGAGCGTGAATCGCATTGTGAATTTCAATCGTGTGTAGCGCTGCTTGAGCTGAGTGAAGTGTGAGAGGTCGTGTATCCGTGGCTCTGATTAGACTGGACATGCGCTACACGTTGGCTGAATGGAAACGGCTCTGATGGACTGTGTGTAATAAACCATGATGACCTCCTGCTAATCCAGACTCTGCAGCCCAGAGTCACCAAAGCACAGCCAATGAATGGAAATCTGCCCAGTTGAGGTACTCTACCTGCTTTGGTCATGTAAACCACAAAATTCAACGACTGAAACAGACTTCATTAGGCCACTGGCACCGTTAAATAAACCACTTAGTGAGACAGAAGCTGTTTCGTCTCTGTTAAATTGTCATTGTATTGAATAATTGCCATGTTTCACCAGTGTTTCCTGGTGATCATCTATTCCAAAACCTTGTTAAGTGACAGTAAAGTCTTTGCTACATGCTTCAAAATAATCCCAATAGATCAGATTTAACATTTGAAATTACTGACAGGAAAGCGGATTTTATTTTACGTTTCGTTGCCCCGTCTCCTCCCTAATTTGGACGCTGCTTTTATGACCCATGATTTACTTTATCTTTGCTTAATCCACTCTACTCAACATAATGTCAAAGGCAAAGAAGGTGGAAGTGGAAGAACAGAAGAAGAAGCTAAGAGAAGGAGACAGTGACCAAGTAAGAAGCCACCGGACAGAATAAATCTAGGACTGACTATTAGTTGCTGGCGAGAGCTTGGTGAAATCAAAGGCGGAAAAAAGAGATAAAGAAGTTTAAAGAAGTTTAATGCAGTGTTGAAACACTATGTTTGTTTTGGTGCAGATACTTTTGGCTTTTTTATTTCGCTGCAGCGATGGTTAGTTTTATCTCTCAGTTCGAGATGTCAAGGTTCAGTGAAGTCTGCTGTTCAACACTGATACCAAAATAACCAGATTCGGGCAGCAAGTGGTTTCCATTTGGTTTGGATTAGTTTCTTATCTGTACTGTACAGATGGATACTACAGTGCAGACACATTCGAATTTTTGTCATTTTTGATTCATGAGGTTGTCAAAAATTGGCCCAGCTCGGACACCAGAGACCCACAATCCCGTTATACCGAGTTGCTGATTGTAAACTACATTTGGAAATGCGACTAATTCTCGTTTTTTTTCTTTTGTTTTTTTTTTTCTTTTAACAGCTGAACTGGAATAGGAACAAACACATCATTAAATCAGCAGTGTTCCACTGTCGTCGTCATTATAAAACTCGGTTTGATGCCAACATCTTTCATTAAAAAAACATGCAGTCATTTCGGTCCCCGGGTTCCGTCGGTACGGAAATATGACGCTAATCGTGGACGCGGCGCACGCCAAGCCCAGGGAAAACGGCTCTCTGCTTTAGGAGTGTTTTCAAAGAATACCATTAAAAAATAATAATTGATGAAGTTGGCTCTGAGCAAAGGCACTAAGCACTTTAAAAGCCTTCCGTCGTCTTACAATACAATTTCCAAATCAATATTTCATTAACTGGATAGAGGTGCAATGTTCCTTGTTAATAAAGAAGGTTTGGCTCAGCACGGAGTTAACGTTTAGCTTTAGTGAATTTCAGGCAGGGAGGTGGGCAATTATGTTCCACCTGGCCTTCACACAAACACATACATTCAGTGTATTCTTTATGCGCAGCACACACACACACACACACACACACTCACAAAAGCCTCGTCCTCCCTTGATTGTTTCTGTGTTTATGGGCCGTTTTATGACTGGAGAGCCTCAGATCTCCAGCGTCGCTGGGCGTCAGGTGACTTTCCCCGCGGCAACAGAGAGAAACAAACGCGGGCTCCCTCTGACTTTGGCCCTAATTCAAGTGACAGAGAAGGTGCAGCCGCCTTGCTAACGACGCTGTAAATACAGAGTGAAATTCAGGACAGAATTAGCTCGCTGAGAGGCCATATAGATCACGTTTAAAGAGCTTATTTGAATTCAGGTAGGGTTGGACTGATTTACAGACCACTAAGAATATTCAGCTCTGACTATTTAGGATGGGTGCATAATTTTAACATGACCACACAGCCGTGACAGACAGCGTTCGAATTTTATACTCAAAGTTAGAATGCGACTTGTTTCAGTTAATCTGATTTGACCTGGTTTTATGTTTTCCATTGGATCATAGATTGTGTCTTTAATTACCTGATGTCACGAGTTTTATGCACACTCACTCACAACACTTAAGCAAAACGCATTGCCAGTACACATAGTCAATATGATACCTCATAATTAATATTGGTAATTAAATCTGGCCTAATCCTTGCCTGGTCTAGTGGTCTAACACTGTGGTTCTCAATCTTTTGGAGTCATGACCACCAAAAAGAAATATTGGCAAGCTACAGAACTCACACAGGAGGGTCAACATGTCTGCTTTTAGGTCTAAAATAGTAATAATAACAGAAACAGATTAACAAATGACTGAGCTAACATTGTTGGTAACCTATAGCATGCTGTGTTTTTAAGTTCTTGTCCCCTGTGTTGAGTGTTGTTGAATGTTGAGTTTATTTTATTGTATTTTGCACAACTATTTGATCCTTGGAAGTTCCTGGGGCTCTCAGGTTGAGAACAGAAAATGGCGCGAAAGTATCCTGAAAAAAAATAATCTTCAGTGGACGCACAGCCTCAACTGTCAGTCAACTGTAGGTAGGTTATGCCGATGAGGTGTTCGCCTAGCAACAGTACAACTGGTTGGATGTAAAAATACACTATTTTATTTATTTCTGTTCATCCATTAGAGATGACAGCAGCCTTGCCTGAGGCAGGTTAAAACAACATTATGTAACTTCTCTACCTTAAAATAATGGCTTAAAAATCATTTTGATGCTATGTCATCGAGTGAATGGTGCCTTATGCCCGTTGTCATGCTAACTTGGGTCCAGGATGGGAGAAGTAACACTTTATGGCACAAAGTCACACATAACCAACTATTTTACTGATTTTTTTCTGTGAAATTGGATCATATTTTATGGAGAAAATAGTTCTGGTTTTCCCCCTGATGTCCTCGGGCTGCTCTGCCTCAACTCTCTGTGATTTACAGACTTTCTTGATGCACAGTGAAATGAACTGCTGTGAACTATAGCTGCTGCTGGCTAATGTTAGCTTCACTCAGTTAGCCGTACTGGCCAGACAGTGAGTCCAGACCATCGGGGCTCATATGAGCGTTTGGCTTTACACTGGTGACACTCAAGTTTGGAACGCTGAGAGGAGGAGGTTATCGAGCCCAGGGCATGGAAGGGGGATGCTAGCTTAGAGTGGCGAGACATGAATGGGCTCAGCAGCTTCGGTGGAAATAATGGCATAACCGAAGAGGCCAAAGAGGATGTCGATGAAGGAAACTGAGAAGAAGAAAAAAAGGAGAGTGTGACCAAGCCAAACGCAACAAAACAGAGTAAATCTGGAACTGCATTTTAAACGTTGGCCAGATCTTTGTGACATAAAACGCTGAAAGACAGATGCCGAGTTGGGCTTCTTGCTGTTGGACTGGTTGTCTGTTGGCTGCTATGTCTTGTGTAATTGCATGATGTACAACTGATGGTCACTAACCAAGAGCCAATTCTAATCATGCATGCACAGAGAGAAAAACGTGTCAATAAACAGTTAAGTCAAGTCATTTGCAAGCAATTTGCCATCTGTCACACTATGTAGTCCTCTTCATAGAATTCCCCTTGGAGTGAGTGGTGAATGAGTGACACAGCCTCTTGTCTTTCAACTCACTTTTGCCAAGGAATAAATGACATTGTACCACATAATATGCAAAAACCATCCCTCCATGATGTTTTCACTGGCTTTTTAAATGATCAATTTGAATGAACGCATTAAATATTTGGTAATAAATATAATGTTTGGCACATGTCTAATTAATAAAACCAAATGTCTTGTAGGGACCTTGAAAGACCGATATGTGCAGGTCTTCTTTAGGTTCAAAGCAGGAGAAGACACCTCAGGTTTTATACATCCATAACAGCTAGATGAAAATGAATGTCATTCGAAAGTTTGAGGTTTGAAGTTTTGGAAAGTTTGCTCGCTTCCATGTTTTTGACTTTGTGCCTTCTTCACTTTGCCCAAAGTTTGGAGAAGTTTGGAGAAGGTAGAAAAAAGACCTTGCAACTTTCAGTCCTTTTTCTTAAAGAACACCATTGTTTGTTATCTAAGTAGTGTACCCTTCAGGGTCACCGCTCTCCATTTGTACTTGTATATTTTCATATATTGTATCGTCTGACCACAGAGCACAGAAAAACTGTGACATAGAACCTGTCACGTCACCCAAAGGCCTCTGAAGTGAAGTCGAATTTTATAGCCAGAAAACTCGACAATGGAAAGGAGTGCTGAAGGAGGTGGGGTGCTTCAAACTTATTTGTTTGCCTTGTGTTTTGACTTTGGGCCTTTGTGGCTTTGCAAAATGCACTTTACTTTGATTCAGCTTCAGATGGATTTGTGTGGACAGGAATCACTGTGGGGTTTCGGCGTCAATGCAAATGCAGTGGTGCTTGTCATTCAGGGCAGCGCGCCTGGACATTTGATTAACTATTGTACAGCTGTAATGAAATATTGGAAAGCATACGGCCGGTATCAGAATTACACAAAGCCAATTTTGCCGTCTTACAGTCTTTAATGGTAGTTGTTTTCTCAGCCTGCTGCACACACAGGCTCCCTGCACCGCACAGCTCTGCGCCAACAGCTGCAGCAGGCGTGACAAATTGAAATATTGAAATTCATCTTGATGAATTGAAAGACATGCAGCACACATACCCAGCAGGATTGTATCAGATTGGTTTCTGGGTCTCTGGGTTTCAAGTGGGATGTGATCGGACCGGAGGAGTCTGCAGACATGCTAAGGGAAGCCTCTCCCTCCTGTGAGTCATGACGCTCAGGATTCAGAAGTGATGCAACAGTGACACCCAGTGCTGCTAAAACGCAGTCATATGATTGTGCAGTTGAAAACCTTGATGGGAATTACAGATAACGTGACAATGATCATTCATTTGTAATATCAGTGTTTCCAATTTGAATACACGGCACCGTGTCGGTGTGGGAGTGTGAACCCTGGAGGAGCGGAACCAGGAGGGCGTACAAAAAATAGATTGAATTTTAATCAACTCCATCTCGCCGTGATCAAAATTTTTCAACCAAAATGCCATTATTTCAGACGCTTGATCAAATTAATTCCGCAGTGATCAACCAAACTTCATCGTTTGAATTCCCGTGTATCTACCCTCCGCGGTTTCCTCTCTCGGCTTCGTTTGGGTTTGTGCACCTAATCGTGGTAATACCTTCCACTCTGCAGCGGTGTCACTTAGTGCTGCTCGGCTTTGTCTTCTTGAACAAAGCATTAACACAAAGCAGAGTAGGAAGCTGCTGTTCAATGCAGATCTTAAACCTACAAGGCCTCTCCAACACTAAAGGAACAGCATGTCAATCTTCCTTTAGTATTTACGTGTATTTTTAGCGCTAATTCTGGAATCCAGGTGTGGAAAATGGCTGTTTGGAGTGGGATCGAGATGAGTTGCTGTCTTGAAGTGTCTTGGACTTCACCAAAGATATGAGATTGAGGATACAAGCAGCTGAAACAAGTGTCTGAGTTCATTGCAAGGGACGGAGTGAGGAGCTTGGACATACACAAAGCTCCAAGCAGGACTGTTGAGGTAGTTAAGCTGCCCTGAGGAGGTATTCTGGACAGATTCAACTAGGAGGAGGTCCTCGGTGAAGACTCAGAACACACTGGAGAAATCAGATTTGGCCACTGGAAGTGTTCCAGGGACATTCTGTCTCTTATCTGACAGAAAGCCCCGATGACATTATCACAGGAGGAGCTGGAGGAAGCCTCACCCAGTATGCTTAAAACAGCACCAGATAATTGTTCCAAAACACAGCGGATGGCCTGGTCTGCAGAGCTGAGAAAGAAAGAAAAGGGTTGAATGTCTTTCTCAAGCCCCCCCTTCCATTTTTTTTTGTGTGTACACCATGAAGGCCCTCCAGGAAAGCCTGTCTGAAAGGTTGTCTCGCTATCGCATTTTGTGTGATTCATAACCTCTCGCTCTTTTCTGTGACTTTTTTTGTCCGTCTTCGAGTGTCCGTCTTCATTCAGAACAGAAACCTTTAGGGAAATTGGAAACCTTTTACGGTCATCTTTCAAGCCTCCGGCGCATGTTTGATACTGAAAAGATCTGAAAGGTCAAAAAAGTTTAGATGGTGTAGGAAAAACTGGTATTAAAAAAAAAAAAAAAGAAATCAACTAAAATATTGAACTGCAACAAGAACCGACAAGTACTTTTGTTTCTCCTACTTTCTTTTCCTTTAGAAACAGATGTGTCCCTGTCAGAGAGATAAAGACTGTGGGCTTTTTCAGGGAAAAGGGGGTGGATGTGGCTTTATTGGAGGCTGTCCAGAGAGCTAACAAAGTGTTTCGTGTCTGGATTTGTTTCTCAAGGGCAAAGCATCCAGCGCCGGGCCAGCAGGCAGCCTGCTCTGTGGTGTTTGTGCTGGAGATTTCATTTGGGAGCTAACACCATTTTGCGGCTGTCGCTCTCTGCACACCGCCGCCAAAGAGAGACAGGGAGAGGAGGGGGAAAAAAAATGGAAAAGTTAAAAGGAAATGAATAACACCCCGAGGCACTCCCCACACAACTGGCTTCTGATTTCTATTTGTTTCTCAATCTGTGCCTCTGCAGGGCTGCCCGGCACGTTGACCGACAACCAACATTAAAAACAAATGAAAGGAAGCATCCTGACATCCCATTCTTTCATCCAGGTGTGTGTGTCTGTGTGTGTGTGTGTGTGATTGCACCAGCATACGCTCGCGTACAGAATATTTTCGATGCACAATTTCACCCGTCATGAATAATAAATTCCAGACTATTTGAATGGTTCCTCCAGTTAATTCCCAGCCTCGTGGCACGATTTCTGGTCTTGTTTGCCCAATGAGCTCATGCTTGGAATGAGACGACACGTAAAATTCACTTCCTGCGAGCAATGAACTCCACCGCGGTGCCCCCACGGAGGAATGGCGAGGGTGAGCAACAGAATGGGATAGTAGCTTCATTTTGTTTCTTTCATTTTTGACCATTTATTCATGTGACTTCTCGTGATTGTCGTCATTTGACGTTTATTGCACACCCAGTGAAGAGACATCCTGGAAGCAGGTAGAGAAAAGAAAACTAAGCGTGACTTACAACAAAAACCTGTGTCCGACGGCTGCAACTTAGCAAACAAAAACCAAAATCTCCAACTCGAAGAGGGAGAATTGCTGCTTGAAGTCAAAGTCAAGCAGCAATCCTCAAGATAAACCGAAGTTGGAGAAGTTTTATCATGAACCTTCCGAGACTGCTGTGATTTATTTCTCTTTGTCGCATTATATAAGAAGTTCCCTCATCTACTAGCGCGGCTCATTGCTATTGGGGTTTTAAAGAGGTAGATGCTGATGGCTGTTGTATCTATTGCTATTAGTTGTCCAACTAAAGACAACTTTCCCATCACTACTACGACCACCACCCCAACATCGTGCGCCTTCTAAAGGTCATTTTAACTCTTCGCAGGCGTGTTTGGTTGGTTTCGTAGATTTTCCGCCGCAATGCTAGCAGGAGCTGCTTCGACCGACAACCCAGATGGCCATTATGTTTACTGGAACTTGCAATCAGAGGTGCCGCTGCGGGAATTTAAAGGAGCAGTTTGCATTTGGAGGAAGTGGGGTTGTATGAGGTTTTAGTACCTCTTAAAATACAACAGCATCGATGGAAAGTGAATGGGCAACAAAACAAAGCAAACATTGGTACGATTCCCGAAAACTCGTCAGCACGGGACAAGAGCAGAGTGATAATCTACGGATTCTCTCAGAGGGATCGTTCGCCCTCTGTCATGCACACAGGCAAACGTGGCACAATATTCACACATCTGCTAATCAGCGCTATTGCCGCTTCACCAACACGAATCACAGAGACATGCTCTTCTCTGACAGAAAGCCCAGATGGACCACGAGCCTCTCAGGTTTATTGGCCGAAGGCTTGCCAAACATTTTTCACTTCAATCTCGGTGTGTGTCTGCGTGTCCGTAGCCGCCGGGCAGAGGAAGTCATCTGTCCGGTGCTGACTAATTAGTGCGGAGGACGCGCGAGTCGCATCTGTGTGTGCACGGCTGTAGCCTGTCTTTGCATGATTACAGTTGGAAGAAAGCAAGTTGGTTTGTGGGGAAAAAAAAAACAAAGGCCATTGCACCGTTTTGTAGTTTTCTGTGGCTCACTCGAATGCATCATTGCTCAGTTTACTGACTTCATGGATCCATTCAATCCTCCAATTAGTCTCAGTGTATTTAAAGGAACACAAACAAACCCATCGCTTGGATTTTCGCCAAAGCTTCTTACTCCACCTTGAAAAGCAGCTCATTGACCTCATGTATTTTTAAAGAGCCATGTCCATTTGTTTGTGTTTTATACATTTTTGCCCTTTTTTGCCTAGCAAGAGCTAGGCTATAAATAACTCATACAACCCGACTTCAATAAATCTGAACCCTAACCCCCTAACACTGATACAGAGATACTGAAGATGTACTGTATGCATGTCGTCACAGTTCTTTCATTTTTAATCAGTTTAAAATTCAGTGAGGGTGTTTGGGTTTTTTTTCTCTCGATTATGATGTTGGCTCAAAAATCCAGCCTCGTTCAGGCTGAACATTCAATGAATATTCCATGTTTTCTGCATGTTAGTGTTTGCGCTTGTAGAAGTTGAGTGAGAGCAGGAGTAAAGAGGGACGATCGGGTAGTGAAAGTTTATGTGAAGAAGGTGGAAAAAAAAAAAAGAAGAGGAAAATGAAGCCTTCGCTCGGGTCGGTGCTGCTTTGTGCTGTGGGACCGAACCGGCCTCCAACCTGAGATTGAGGGCACTTGTCTACTGAAATTGGGGCCAGCAGATGGCATTTTATTTGAAAATACACTCAAAGCTCCTTAGAACTGACAAGGGCTTTGGAGGGACGTGGTGACAGGCAGATACGCTAGCCGGATTACTCACATCAGGAACAGAAAACTAAAGGCCAATGAGGAACAGCAACATAGAACGAAGCTCTGGGCCCCGGTGATACTGAGACACTGTGACCTTTAGAAAATACAGATTCCCAAAGTGGCCGTGTTTTCATGTATCCTCCTTAGTTTGTTTCTCTAAAGATGATTTCTTTCCCTCTAAATTCAATTTATTAGCACAATAACAGATAATGATGAGAAGACTCGGAGACACCCAAAAGCAAATAATAAATAGTCGAGAAATAAATGAATAATTTTCATGTCTGCCTTCCTATATAGAGAAATCTTCAGAAGATAATAATAATAAAAGCAGGTTTAATCATATTTTATAGCCACAAAAGAAGGCTGATGTTCTCTATGAAATCACCATTAAGTTCTTCCTCTTTTTGTCACTCGCAGCTTATCGTTTCCCATGCTTTACAAAAGGCTTTGACATCTCGGCAGGCCAGTTTCTCGCAGAGCTGCGGTGAGAGTGAAGGGATGAAGATGAGCGAAGCAGACAGATTTGCACTCGGGGGAGGAGTTGTGGTGACTGCTGTCACCCCGGCGCGACAACCCATCACGGTGAAGCTTTGACAGCATCACTGACAAATTTAAGGCTCTATTGTATCGCGTACTAAAACACAGACACTTTCCCCCACCCGTGCCTGCGCCGGTGTTTTGGTAACTTTGGCAAGTGAAAGATTGGAGTGAAAGTCAGATGTCTTCCCACACTTATGCTGCGATTCAAACTTAAAAGAGTGCTGAGGTCACAGATATGCCGCAGAGGCGAGCGCTCCACCTTCTGGGAGCTGTTTTGGAACGACTTTCATTAAAAGCAATAAGTCTGAAGTTATGTTTAGAATTCAGAATTGGCTAGTTTCGCTGTACTACTTGCAGATTGCTGCTTTCTTGTAAACTGCTACCTCCCAAAATTTATGCCGGCAGCAGTTCAAACAAAAAGAATAAACCCGATATTGATCATCTGCACTTGTCACTGTTTATCCATTCTTTATGATGTGCTGGCCCTCCTCTACCTGCTCCTGCTTGTTTTTTTTATTGTTTGTGTTTCAGCCAGTGTTGAATCATTTCCTCCCTATTTCCATACTCATAAATTACATAAATTGTTGATACAGACATTATTAACAATACTTGCTAAATGTGTGCTCATTCTAAATGTAAACATGAATCATAAATGTTAAATGTGAGTTGTTTATGAGTCAGGGTTTCCACAGCTTATAACTCATTAAATTCATTAAATTTGGCCTTGAAGGTCTTTGAATTTAAAGAGCCGACATGGCTCAGTTTGAGACATGAATCAAGTCTACCCACTATTACAACATTTTTAAAAAAAAGAGAATTAATGGAACACAGCCTATTTCTTTCTAGTTTCCAGCACTTTCTATTTATCTATTTCGATTCCGTTAAATTTACAAACTTTTTTCAAGGGCCCACAGCGATGTTAGAACTACATCGCTGGCAGAAGACAATATTTCCAAAATAAGAATGAAAAAACCAAAAATGAACAATGCTGTAATATGTCGTTATCAACGTATTTATTTACAATGACACACACAGGCATGCATGTAGAATATGATCCAATCAGAAGGTATAGGCTGGTCTCATAGGCTGTGGATGATGGTCCGGTTCTTGAGGTTCTGGACGTACTCTTTGGCCTGGTCAAAGCTCGTCTTTGTCTCTTTTTTGGGTGGCGAGCCCTCCACCAGCTTCACAAAGTAGTGACAGTGAACTTTATCCATGATGCCAAACATCCCCCGGCCGTGGTAACGGATCCTCTTCAGGTACTTCCCTTTGCCGGAATAGGACTCAGCTGCGGGGGGGGGATTAAAGAGGGGATGAGATAAACGGAGACAGATCAAATGTAGAGAATAACTCATTTAATTTGTGGAGGTGCCTTTGAATGAAAAACAGGTCAAAATAACAAAGATTGTGCTGAGTTTAAGCTTATCTGTCATAATGTCTGAAACTCAACATAAATTACTCACTCTGCGCAGCATATGAACTCAAAAGAAATGTACTGCTTTAAAAAATGCATTACCTGCTTCCCCTCCTACTGAAGGTCATTTCCCCAGCCCTGAAATTTATTGTCTTGTTCTTTGGCAGAATGGCTGACAGGATGTGATGACTTATACAAGCTTTCAGAGAAGTTTGGGGAAGCAGGAGTCTTTGAAAAACATTCTACATATTCAAAGAATTACTGCATCCATCAAGAACATAGCTTTTATCCCCAAAAAGATTATTTAAGATGTCACGGTTATTACCTCCACCAACAACAAAAAAAAAAAAAATGGTTTCAGTTTTATCTAGTTAGCAGAGTTTGACAAAGACAATAAAAACGGCTTCATGCTGAGACGCCTTGAGGCATCCCAGAGGTGGGAACTCACTTAAGCTACCGTGCTAATTAAAGACGCAAAACTTGATACTTAGTCATCCAGCTGCAAGGAGTTCATGTTGTGTTAGAGTGAAACTTTGTCAGCCTCGAAAGACCCCGCGTTCCCACGTTTCTGTGTCTAATTTACTAGCAACAGCTCTTGAAACTCGCTCCAGTATTGAGCCACGAAACGAGCTGCGGTGTAATGTTTTCGTGTGACTTTGGTGTTTTAAAGATCGGCGCAGCAGTCGAGCAGCGACTCTCGTGTTCGGCAAGGTAAAATGATGATGTTTTTGTCAATGGAGTCTGGTGGCGTTGAACAGAGGGATAGAAGGGCTGATTCTCGAGAAGCAAAAACCATTTTTTACTCTTTAAGAAAAAGGATTTATCTCTGTAGGGATTCTTTCCATAATGGTGTCAGACACAATGATAATAATGTAAGCCTGTTGGTGGGAAAAACAAACACTTTTACTGGATGTATGTTGACGGTGCACAATTGCCCCAAAGGATTACACGTTGCAGCTTTAATACTGGACTTATTTTTATCACTCATAGTTCCCTTTAATAATCTGTTGTTCACACAGAGAAACTCTTACTTACCGACATACAGGTTGGATTTGTACTCTACATTGTGATTTTTGACCGCCATCTCCTGAGCTTCAAGAAGGACCTAAACAGGCAAATAAAACACAGCCCCTCTGATATCCATACATAATGCAAAGATCCACAACAGCTCAATGAAAGTCATAAGCAGCTCCAAACCTCTTTCATGACCTTCGCCCCTTTCTTGTCGTTGAACTCCAGCTGTGCGATGGCCCGGTCGATGGTCATCCCTCGGATCTGTGAAGAAGAACAAACAGTGAGGCGAAACCAACCAAATGACTGCCACAGCTGTTGGGACAGCGGGGCGTTGGACTGCCTGAGGAGGCAACTTTTTAAACTGCCTCCGTGCTTAAGCCAACCCTCACCACAGTGGATCTATGAACAAAACAACATATGCTGATAAAACAGGTAACATTTAAAGGAACTCAAGGGTTTGTCTATTTACCAAACTGGATGCTGGTTCATTTTTTGAAGCTGGGTTGTCAGCATATGACATGCAGTCGATCTACGCCCTTTTGTCAAAGGACCAGACTCCTTTGACAAAAGGAGCTCATTTTATTTTATTTTTCAGAAGTTAGTGGTCCAACACTGATCAGTTACTTTATTTGACTTTGTTGTTTTAACCTGGTAATATGAATCTTTTTATGACGTCATCGTTCATAAAAATAATTGAATCTGGGGTTTCAAGTTGCAAATTCTTTCTAACAACGGCCTTCTTCCCTCTAAGGCTAATACCCGGATTTCCCCATCAGCCAATTCGATGCAATTCAGTTGTTTGAGGATATGACATTTCTGTAGGTCTCACCATTTTGGCCAGGTACCACATCTTGTCTTTGCTGTATTTGATCTGCCTCCTGCTGTGGTGGATCTCCTAAAGAAAAGGGACACCAAAATGTTCAGATGTTTGTACCAACAAGAGCATAAAGGTGAATATTTACTGGTTTCTTTGGCATTATATGACAAATGTAAGTTAAATAAATAGTTTGGAATCGTGGACAAAACAGGACACTTGAGGACATCGCCTTGAGCTTTAGGAAAGCCTGATCGTTATTTTGCACCATGTCTGGAGCAACAATCAAACAATAAATTAAGATTATTCAGGTGATGCCTGACCGGGACGTCTCGTCACTTTGCAATTCATAATAGAGCCAGGCAGAGACACTCACTGCTGGTCTGCGGGGCTCATCTGGTAGCTGAGGCGGATACACAATGAGGTTCTTCCTCTCCCAGATCCTCGCCTCCAGCGAGGAGCTGGTGTGGAGACATGAGAGCTGCTGAGGTCCACCACCCAGAACCTGTAACCTGGACCGACATTTAGGGGGAACAATATATCAATATATCATAGATCAGCTCAACCCGTCCGCAGACATTTGTCCTTCTGCACAGACAGTGAACGCGTCACTGATATCGATGTACTTGCCTTGACTGCAGCAGCCCGGATATGTTCCTAATAAAAGCAACACCTGAAAACAAGTGCAACCCCGTTAAAACATCGTCAGCAGACACAGTTAACGTCATGAAATGAAACATTTACGCAGAGCTCATTTCTCTCACCACGTCCTGTCATTGCGGTCGCCATGTTGTACTTTTACCACACTAGTGTGTTCGCTTTACGGCAGTAGTGTTTACAGCGTCTGTGTGGGGAAACAGCTTCGTCATTTGCCGTCTTCGCTGCTCTTTTAATGGATTTAGTGAAGATATAGTGTGGGAACCCCTACATTCTTGTAATGCTGGTGTTAAATTTACATTTATTAAGCTGCAAACTGTCGTTTGAGACAGCGAATTTGAAGAGGTTTGACCCATCTAGGATTCCGTAGTGTGGGCACCGGCAGGGATTTTACGACACCACGCTGGCCGTACGGCTGTTAGTGTAGTCGCTGCCACAGCGCAGGTGACATGTGAGAAGTTTGATTCTGCTTGATATCAGACTTTATATCAGATTATCGGCACATTTAAACACACCGGAGGCGTCATGCACGAGCGGGCACTTCCCGCCTCTCCCAACTGGTACTGCTCGCGCTGCACTGACGTCAGCAGCAGTGGTTTACTGGGCGTCGGAGCCAAAAACAGCATCTATTTGATTGACGTGTCCGCGTCCTCCTGCAGGGTCGTAGGTGAGTCTGCCGCCGGTGCCGGACGTCACATGCACACGGGAGTCACTCTGGTCATCACCCAGCCTCTGTGAGGGCTACAGGTTCGGTGGTCAGATCATCTCAGGTGTGATGATCACACCTCCTGAACTCGTGATATCTGATCAGCTGGCTGGATCGGTAAAGTGCCGATCAGGTCGTCAATCACTAAAACTAATTCATTTTTCGAGTAACGGGACTTTTTGAACTGAGTGAGCACAAAAAACTGGATAATGCTCATGAGATCAGTGCCATCAACAGTGACAACAGTGTTTGTGATTCATGAATCATTTTAAGCCAACTCATTTGAACTGTTTTCAGACAATGATTAATCAATTAAAGGGACACTCCAGTGATGTATTATTGCACTTTTATCAAGTTCGGGGAGCCTAAATCGACACAGTAGAGTTCAAAATATCTTCAAAAGCCTACAAGAACACTGGATCCTACAAATCCCACAATGCAAACTTGTTAGTTTGTAAATCAGGCTTCCTCCACAAACCCACCAAAGTCTGAGAAATGATGTCGTTGTGATGTCATCAAGGTTATTTTCCCAGACTTCGGCATGTTTTTACAGAGCCACAGAGGACAAACTGTTACTTGTGAGTGTCACTCATTGAAAATATTGAATCTTGACCATTCTCTGTGTCCTCTGTTCTCCGTTCTTTGTGTTACCAGGTGAGCTGGTCGGCCACAAAGAGCCGGTGTCGGGCTTTTCATTCTGTCAGCACGCAGGCCAGAGTCACCTCTGTGTCAGCTCCTCCAACGATGGGAGCGTTCGCTTCTGGGACTCAGACAGCAAGGTTCTTATAAAGGAACATGCAGCCCATCAGGTGAGTGTCAGTTTCTGTTGCACCGTCGCAGCAGAAATGGTTTGCTGAAGAAGTGATGACATTCCGGTCTCACATTTCTTTGCTGCCATGGTGAGACAGGGCTGCGTATCCAGCATGCACACAGAAAGTAAACTACCTGAGCTCGACAGGCTGTGCAGGACATCTTTTACTCCTCTGCAGCAATTCAGTGACTCCCTCGAGGGAGTTGTCCGTTGTCAAGCTTAGGGAGGGCATTGCTTATTTAGTTTTTTTATTATTTGCTTCAAATGATGGCTGCAAATTTTCAGTGGTTTGATTTGAAAAATAAAAGCCATAGAATATAGATCTTTGAGCACAGATTCAGGATCCAGATATCTGTCCATAAATAAGGCTGACTTGTGTCCTGTGAAGGAAGAAAAACCCTGGAAACTGCTTTTTTTGATTATCAGAAGAAACTAAAACTTTCCACTCGAGCCTGATTCGTAAACTTTGTGACACTCAGCGTCACCAGGAGGTCACTAACAGTTGTTTTTACCTCCTCATACACCTAAACAGACCTCCGTCACAGCTGTGCACTGGTCCCCGGTGGATAAAAACCTGGTGGTGTCAGGGGATGAGAAGGGTATCGTGGTCTGCCACTGGTACAACACAGGAGATACGGCCAGCTTCTTCCCAGAGCCCAGGACCATCTTCTGCCTCACCTGCTCCCCTCACACCTGGAGCACTGTGGCTGTGGGGTAAGAAGACAAGGATTTTAAAATCTGAGATCAGAAAGTTTTAGTTTACAAAGTTTAATCGGATTCAACCCTCAGCTGCAAATCAAAGAAGAATCTAAATGTCGCTGTTTTCTGTCTAAGGTACAAAGATGGGATGATCGTGCTGATTGACGTGAGTAAGAAAGGCGAGGTGATGCACCGTCTGCGCGGGCACGACAATGAGATCCACTCTCTGGCGTGGTCGCCACTGGCCAGCGAGGACGCCATTTGCGGCAGACTCGAGGACAGTGAAGCTACCAGCGGAGTGTCTGCAGGAG
This sequence comes from Nibea coibor, assembly GCA_023373845.1. Taxonomy (NCBI): domain Eukaryota; kingdom Metazoa; phylum Chordata; class Actinopteri; family Sciaenidae; genus Nibea; species Nibea coibor. Next base: position 13,217,971 of record CM041733.1, read on the forward strand.
ACGAGAAAGGCGGCTATCTTGCTTCCGGGAGCAAAGACCAGACAGTGAGGATCTGGAGCACAGCGAAGGGAAAAGGTACGGAGTTACAGCCGAGGTTCGATCAGCATCAGTCGCTTAAAATGCTTAGAATAGCAATACATATCCAGAAAACCTGTTGATATCAAAGCCTATCTTGTTTTTACGAAAGCTGGATGAACGTGATGATTTTTATGTAAATCCTCTCTGCCCCCTCTCCTCTGCACCCCGCCCCGGCAGGTCTGATGACTCTGAAGCTACCGTACATGAAGAAAAGACGGTCTGCAGTCGACCCCGGGGTCAAAGAGAGGCTGTGGCTCCACGTCCACTGGCCAAAGGGGCGGCCGACACAGCTCGTGTCCAGCTGCTTTAGGTAGACGCACGTGCTGCAGCTGCAAGCTGCTCATTCTTCGCTCATAATTCAGACGGTAAGAACAATGCACTGACCCGTATGCTCTGTGTGCACGTCCCTCAGTGGCGAGCTGGTGATGTGGGACTTAACCAGAACGGGGAAGCAGATGTGGACTCTGTTTGGGACGTCTTCAGAGGGTCAGAACCACAGCAGGATCATCTTCAACATGAGTTCGATCCAACTGCACGATGACCGAGAGCTGCTCATCAGCACCTCCATGGACCGAGAGGTGGGTCAGCCTTCTTTGTACGTAATCAGCTGCAGTTTGTTTGCTGGTAATGTTTTTCTTTCTTTTTTTGGCAGTCCTTACTTGATCAATTATCAGAATAGTTGGTAGTTAATTCAATAGTTGGAACTGCCATCTGCAGAATACGTATCGAGGCTTCATTGACTTCTTTTTTTTTTATTCCCCAGATTAAATGCTGGGACCTGGCCTCTCTGGACTGCTGCTGGACTCTACCCACCCTCGGCGGTTTCGTCTACGCCCTGACCTTCTCTCCCGTGGGCTCAGGGTGTTTGGCGCTGGGCGTCGGTGACAACATGATCCGAGTGTGGAACACGCTGACCACCCAGAACCAGTACGACACCAGGTCCTTCTGGCAGGGCATCAAGTCCAAAGTCACAGCGGTAAGTTTTGGGTTTGATTTGATTTTGCTCATCTTTGTTAAAATATTATTTTATCTTTGTTGAATTTTAAACAACTTAACAAAGCTTTTAGCCAAACTTAAAAAAATTCCCAGCTGACGTGCAGAATTTACAGAATAGTTGTGTTTCATATTGTCTGTATGTTTCTGAAATATATTAAGAGGACCCAGAGAAGTGAGACAAAGAAACAAAGAAGACATTTTTCCGCTGTCTAAATGTCTCTGCCTTTTAATAAAATCCTCCACTGAGCCGCTGATAAGACCACACACACTCCTATCAGCAACTCGCAGCCGCACGAGTCAAGAGGGACATTTGTAAACTCTCTATGATTTATCAGTTTCAACATCCTTTAATTTTTCACTGGAATCTTCAAACCCACATCATGTCTGAGGTCGCTGACAATGGCTGAATGATATCAGGCATCTAATGAAGAGCCAATATCAACGTCCCATCTGTTTCATTCACTACGAGCCGGCAGAGCTGTAAGAAATCTCATCCCGTGGAGAGGATTATTATTATTCTGATTATGATGACGCGTTCTCTTTATCAACTTATTTCACAAACTCTTAGATGTCGCAAAAAAAGCACTTAAGATAAGATGAAGCACATTAAGAACCTTTTTTTTTTTTTTATTCACTGCAGCTGGCATGGCATCCAAAAAAAGAAGGCTCCTTGTCTTTTGGAACAGATGACGGGAAAGTTGGTATCTACGAAGTCTTCTCAAACAAGTAAGATTCATTATTTAAAGTTGCTTTTTTTATAACGGTTTGAATTTATGGTTTAAGAGTTTTACACTGCACACACGCTGCAGTTCCTTGATGTTGTTTCTGTCTGGGTGCAGACGCAGTGCAGAGTCGGGCTGAATGAAGGACCCACGCTCTTAATTATGCATAACTTTAAGCCTTGATATAATTTGATTTAAAACAAACAAAAAAAAACATTTTTTGTACCAAGCTGTAAACATGTTGGACATTCTAACATGGGGACTTATGGAGACTTTTTTTGGGACCAGACTCAAGTGGCCGTTTGAGGAACTGCGGTCTTTGGCTCATATCTGTTTAATAGAAAGGCAAATGTCTGGAGTTTTGACAGTACTGAAAGTCTAAGTTCTAAACATTTTCTAAATCCCCTGGTGGTGTCATACCTTGATACCACATGATATTCTTACATAGCGGTGATAACTCGGGAAGAAGACGACTGCTAGCGGGCAAACATGGATGCAAACACTGCGTTTACGGTTTAAGTTTTACGTGGAGGGAAATGCATTCCACTCATCCCACCTCACTGATTCACACAGTACATTTTACTGAATTCAAAGTTCAGTTTCTTTAGAGTAAATCTCCAAACTGCAGCTCTTTAAATATGACTATAGGCACTGCAAGAAGGGAGAGTTCAGAAGCTTCTCTGAAAGCCATGATGTTGCTTTTTTTTTTTTTTTCTGGAGACCCTGTGGATTCTTCTCATAATCCCTCAAGGCCCCCTGAGTCCCATTTTCTTCCAGCTATCTACGTCAACTCTTCCTGACTGGGCATTTGTTCTGCTTCATCTCCTCCCAGGCCACCTCAGATATCGAGCTCCTATCACCGGCAAACGGTGTACACATTGGCCTGGGGACCACCAGTCCCCCCGATGTCGTTTGGTAAGTTCCTAATGAACTCTTAGCAACTGCTGCTTGTTTGCTCCGAACACTCTGACCCAGCAAAAAGGCTGGCGGTGGGACGCCGCAGAAATCCAGCGCGTCAGCTAAAAAGCCCAAACGTCTCCGCACGCCTCCCTTTTGTAATCGACTCAGTAATTGAATGAGCCGAGAAAACACTGGGAAGCTCGCCGCCCCGCCTCACTTCAGCCGCTCGTTGGGAAATCAAGACGTTGGAAGTTAATTTCACCAGCTGTCGGCAGATGACATTTTGATTAGCGTATCAGTCACTCGGCTTCGCAGGCCGCGGACGTAATTGTTGCCATGCCAACGATCTGCTGATGGCTCTTAAATGAACAAAAAGCCGCCACTAAGTTGCTTACCCGCAGCTCTGACACCGATTCAGCTCGGCTCATGTTGCTGTTGGAGTTCTGCGATCTCATTGGTTCCCACCATCGGGGTGACTTACTGCAGTGTGTATAGGAAATTAGGACAAGCTGCTTCCTTGTCTCCGGCTATCGCAAGAGCGTCAACCGTCACACTCCCTTTTTGTTCTTTATATTAAACCTGTGAGTGTGCACAAATGCTGATTAAAACATATTTTAGATCACCAGCTCAAGTGACAACTACAGTCCCATTATGGATACATCTGTTAAAGGTTGTATGAGGTACTTATCCACAGTCGGTGTTTTATCTTTCCCTTTAAATCCATGCCAGTAATTAAGGGTGTCTGTAAGGTTGAGGGGATTTTTTTCTTTTAATCATCACTGCGATAACAGTTAAGCTTCTTGAGGGAAAGCCTGTGTCCCTTCACATGACACTGGCGGGTAAAATATTAAGAAGTCACAGGAAACGGCGGCAAAACAAGCAAAAGGTTGTAAGTTTTCATGCCGGAAATCCAATGCAAAGTGATCACCTGGAAATGTCACTGAACCAGCTCTCCACCTCGAATCCACCTGCAGCGTATCCATCTCTTGTGTGTGTGTGTTCTGTGTATGTGTGTGTGATGTTGCAGGTGCAGCGGGAGCAAAGCCGTCCTACAGCCTGTACAGCTGCGCCGGCGAGGGCGTCATCCTGCAGCACGATCCGTCTAAGCTGAGCGGAGAGGCGTCCAACATCGACAAGCTAATCAGGGACACCAACGACATCAAGGTGAGTGATGGTGATGTTTGGAACAGCCCGTGTCACGCAGCAATGTCACCCCCCGAGACACCGAGCTCCCGCAAAAGCACCGAGAGCTTGTGTTTATGCTGCCGACACTATGACGAGCACTAAAACAAGTCATGATCCATCCACGGGAATGAATTGGAGTCCTGCACTTACATTCATAGACGGACTTTGGAAACCTTTCAGTGAACCAGGAGCGCCCGTCAGCCACGGTAAAACCTGACACCTCCAGGTGGACAACAAACCCGGGGGAACACATCACAGGTAGCAGAGATATGACGACGGGCGCTCCCGGCTGCGGCGGTTTGCATCCGTGTTTGGCTGCTGAATGTAAATGGAAAGTGATTTGAATAGGTTATTAAGGTGAGCTCTGCTTCCCAACAGCACAAGCTGTCTCCACACACCGACCTCAGCTGGAAGCCAGATGGGAAGGTGGTTGCCATCGGCAACGAGGACGGGTGAGTGACTGGCCCGGGCCCGACCCGTCTCATAATAGACCATCAGGCTGTAGACTCCTGCGAGGGACCAACTGTCCGCTGACAGTGTGTAGTCTTTAGGCTACGGGATAATGGATTGGGCGCCGTGTGAACTGTTGAACTCGGCTAACTGGGTCACATTCGAGCCGACTCATCCCGAACGCTTAAAGCTCCTGTGTGCCACATTTAGAGGGGTTTATTGGCAGGGATGGGATTTAATATTCACACCTATGTTTTCATTCATTCATTGGCTGTTATATCCATAGAGTCCAGCATGGTTCAGCTGCCATGGCATGCCGCAGATTTAATTGAAAATGCCACAAAGGCAACTTTGTTGAAGTGTTGAATCTGATGCCAGCATCACGCTGGGACGACGGCAGCAAAAGTTACTGTTTAGTGAAAGGCTGAAATAAAACGCCTGGAAAACATTTCACTTTCAAGATTCCACCAAGTCCCTCAGAGTGCTGTTGGTGATGCAACGCAGTGGTAAACAAGACTCCATCTGAACGAGGGAGGCAAACTCTGAAAACTATCCTGATTCCTAATTGAAATTATTGCGTGTCCGTTTTTTTTTTTTTCCTCCCCACATGCTCTCTGCTGCAGGTGTATTGATGTGTACGAGGCTCCCAGCCTGAAGCTGCTGTGCAGCATCCAGCAGCACCACAAGATCATCAACACGTTACGGTGGCACCACGAGCACAGCTCTCTGCCGGAGCTGCACTGCCTCCTGGCCTCGGGCTCCAGCAACGCCACCGTCTACGTGCACGATCTCCGCTCTGTCATAGGTGCGAGGAGACCTCGAACGCGCTGAGTTTCCCTTTTTCTGTCGGCGGGTATCGACATTTGCGTTTTCCCTTTGTACAGAAAATCCTCCAGAAAGCCCGGTGGTGATGACGGAGCCGTATCGCAGGCTGTGTGGTCACACAGCGAAAATCACCTGCATGGCATGGAGTCCACACCACGACGCCCGGCTGGTCACCGCCTCGTATGATGGCACAGCCCAGGTCAGTACCAGACCGGTGCCGCCATCCTCCTGTCAGATGGAGTCTGTCTGAACTGACTGTGAAACCATGTCTTGAATCTGTCCTGCTCAGGTGTGGGATGTGCAGCAGGAAGCGGCTGTCTGCAACTACCGGGGTCACGTTGGTTATCTGCTGTGCGTGGACTGGTCGCCAGTCGATCCCGATGTGATCTGGACCGGAGGGAAGGACTTCACCCTGCAGGAGTGGAGAGTCTCCAAGCAAGAGTTCACGACGCCGCCTAAAGGTGAACATCCGTCCGTTCAAGACGAGCTCTCTTGTGGCGTAACCCTAACATTCACGCGTCCTCTCAGGGAAGAAGATGGTCGACCTGAAGGAGAAGATGAAGGCCAATTCCAAGCAGAAGAAGAAGAACAAGAAGGCGTCGGGGGCCGGAGGGGCTGCTCCAGGAGAGATGAACGGAGAATCAGTTACAGGTGGACAGAAAGCAGCGCCTGGACTAGAGCTGTCGGGTGAAGATGAGGAAGACGAAGTCAGCTCGACGAACAGTGCTGTACCACCAGGTAAAAAAAACAGCTGTGACAGACTTGGAAAAACTTGTTGTCGTGTTGTGACCTTAGCCAACTTTATTCTGAAATTCTGTTTCAGCCTCTTTTGAGACACAAAGAAAATCCTCCACTGTCCCGAAGAGCAAAGACAAACCAGGTACACGATTTTATGAATCCGCTTTAGCTCTGCGTATTTTTGAGCGCATTCGTGTTGTTGTGCGTAACTGTCTGTGTCTCCAGACTTACCTACCAACCTACTGAAGAAGAAGAAGCCTCGCTCCATGCTGCCCCTCAGTACCTCCATGGACCATCGGCCCAAAGAAGATCTGCTGCAAGACTGCATCAGCCTGGCCTCTGTCAAGCACAGCAGCGGTGAGACGGAGTTTGGAATAACTGATGTGTTTAAGTGTTTAACTGTTTAAAGTCAGGGGTGCAAAGCAGGTTAGATTGAATCATCGGTTGCTATGGTAACAGTAACTGTACTTCACTGTTACCATAAGGAACGTTTCCTCAGCCGTTTTATACCCTCAGATGGCCTGTGATCTGCAGATGACTTCCCTTTTCCCTTCCCAAGTCTCGACTCCACTTTCGATGTCACCTTCGTCTTTTACAGTTTGGTTGTATTTTCCACAAAGACGAGCCCGCACGCGTCACGTCTAAGTACAGGACAGGAGGAAGTTGACTGCCGGCTCCCGAGCTGGCTCAACTTTTATTAGAGCGCGGAGCGAAAGAACGAGAGAGGACTTCAGTTTTTCCAGATTGCACCATCCGGTAGCATCAGGGGAAGGGAAGAGGAGCCTGAGGAGCAGAAGCTCTCATTAGCACACTTTAACATTTACACATCCCGACAGCCCCCGCTATTATACGTCAGCCACACATTTAATCCGGGAGGCGGCCGCTTGTGTCATCATCCTGTTACTAAATTGCTAACCAAACTGAGACGAGACGCGTCGGGATCTGACGCAGCTCTGCAGACGAGGATGACAGATCGCGGCGTGAGCTCACGTTGTGGTAATAACTCAGAGCGAGGAGTGTCAGAGTTTGGGAAATTAGAAGCCGACAGATCAGTGAGTCACGCCGAGACGACGTTGCGTCAAGTGGACGTTCTTTCAGAGTGAAATACTGACCATCCACGATACAAAGTAAGCAAGTGACAGACAGAGTAGCTCATTTACTGTGTGTGTGTGTGTGTGTGTGTGTGTGTTTTAGCACCCCTTGCAGGCTGTGTCCCAGGCCAGGGAGAGCACCTCCACCTGGGCCTCTTCGCTGACAGACAGGCTCTGTACCGCATGTTTGAGGCAGAAGGTAGGTCGCCTTTCCTCGTGCTGCGTGTTCACTCTCTGATTATCAGGGATTGGGGACTCGACATGTCGTGTCAGCGAGGTCACTGTCTGCGCTGTCCGTTGCTCTTCAGAGGAGGGTCACGTGGAGGCGGGTCACTACGACTCCGTCGTGTACCTGCGGCTGTGGACCGGAGACCTGGAGGGGGCGCTGCAGCTCGCCACCGAGAAAGGAGAACTGAACGACCACCTGCTGTCCATCGCTCCCATGGGTACCTGTGCTCTGTTGATTTGATGCTGACCTTTGGGTGACTCTGATCGTCTGACATGACGATGAGGAGAAGTCGTCTTCCGCGAGACACGTCGCGGATCTTGTATAACACTTGTGTGTTTCCTCCCGCAGCCGGGTTTGAGGCGTGGCGCCGGGCGGTGGAGGCCTTCGTCAAGCAGCTGTGTCTGCAGGAGCAGTACCTGAAGGCGGCGTCCCACCTGCTGTCAATCAACAAGCTGTACGAGGCCGTCGACCTGCTGCGCTCTCACAAGTTCTACAGGTCCACTTCCATCCGTTTTAGTCTCTTCATCTTTAAACGCAACTAATGTTTGTTCACGTGTTAACAGCGCGTGTGTGTGTTGTATGTCAGGGAGGCCATCGCTCTGGTCAAAGCCAGGCTTCCAGCAGACGATCCGGTCCTGAAGGAGCTGTACACCAGCTGGGCCGCCGTGCTGGAGAAGGACGGACATTTCTCTGCCGCCGCTAAATGGTGAGAGCCGCCTGTCAGAAACTCCTCGTCGAGCTGTCGCGGTTCAACAAACATTGGCAGTAACGAGCGCAGCGCCCCGTTGGAGGCAGTGTTTTTATGCAAGCAAGCTTCCATTACCGCCACGATGTCACAATATGTTTGGGTAGGAAGACATGGAAGAGCTCGTTTTAAGCTAACAAACTGAGCTAACGTCGGGTAACAACCGCTACAGTTTGCAGCAGTTTCCCGTCCTTCACGAAACTCTGTTCATCACAGAGAGTTGGTGATGGTTGATCGTTACACAGTGTAAGGACAGACGCGTGAATGGCATATGAAACATTCGCTGGATTTAAATTTGCCTCAAATGTCTGTTTCACGTCTCCTCCCAGCTACCTGGCTGCCGGCGCCAATTTCGACGCCGCTAAAGTCATCGCCCGGAAGAACGACGTCTCCTCGCTGAGGGCGGCAGCCAGCCTAGCGAGAATCTCAGGAGAGCTCGCTCTGGCCCAGTCGCTGGCGCTGCGGTGCGCTAAAGACCTGGCTGCCGCTCTGGACTGGGTCGGAGCCCAGGAGGTCCTGAGCTCACAGGAGAGCCTGCTGGTTAGTTGGAAAAACATTCACGGACGCGACACAAATGATCATTTTACTGTGCTCTGTCAATAAAGGTTTTGGAGGTTAGAGTGTGTATCGTGTGTGTTTCGACACCTCTGCAGGTGCACAGGCTGCACCTCTGTGTCGCCGAGCTGTTGGCTGCGACGCTGGCAGACTCTCAGCCCTGCGTCACCGGCCACCCGTGGGCGAAGGCAGGCCAGCGGCACGTCAGCATCCAGGAGCGAGCGAGGGACGTCTGGGAGCGGCAGTTTGGGGTTTCACAAAAGTCGGAGGGACACCGCAGCGCCGCGGCTCTTCTGCAGGAGCTGAAGTCCGTGGAGAGTCCAACGCCCACCGCCAGCGTCCACCTAACGCAGGTGCAGAGTCCTCAAACTGCTTTGTGGGGTTTCATTCAGCATGTTTTTTTTTAGTCGATCCCCAGCAGTTTATCTGACTCCGTTGTCTCCCTCATCCTCAGGTCCAGCTGTATTCGTCCCTCCATCTGACCCGCGCTGTGTTGAGCTGCTTGTTGGACGATGACGGACAGCTGATGAAGGAGCTGTGGAAGGCGGTGGCCTGGCTCAGAGACGCCGGGCACTCCTGTGTCTCTGCGGAGCTCTGCAGGCTGCTGTTCCCTGACGGTACGTCTGTCAGACGTCAGTCATTTCTGAAGCGGTGTCATTGTTTCAAAAAGAATATTGGCGCAAGATATCTGCGTATAATTCAAGTGTAAAATGCTGGAGAGTCAATGAACCGTCTATGAAGCAGCCGAGAGATTTCTGTTTTAGTTTATTTGGCGACATCTTGTGGCCGCATCATGATTTAGATCCTACATCGGCGCTCTGATTAATAATTAATGAAGTGAACCAACAATTTTTATATTTATAAAATATCAGGCTCTTTCTCTTTCAGGCGATGTCAGTGTTTGTTCCGGGAAACATTCCAAAACACTTCACTTCACAGACGATGAAGGCAAAGCTGCCGCCGACAGTCTGCAGGCTTTCGTCCATTACCAGCGCCTCTACGAGTACTGGTGGAGCAACTCCACCCGGACCCAAAACGGACTTCCCCTCTCAGCGCCCGACTCCGGTCCCGCGCACGAGGCGGAGGGCAAAGCGGTGAATGGAGGCGTGTCGGAGTCAGAGGAGAGCGTCTCCCCGGTGGCTGGGAGGCTCGATCAGATGGACTTCGACGCGTCTCTTCTTCTGTCTGAGCGTCACGCCGCCTGTCAGGCCTCACAGAGGTTGGTGAGAGACATACAGGAGCGGCTGACAGCCATGGTGCGGCTGCACAGCAGAGCCCAGGGAGGTCAGCTCGTCTCCGGGGAGAAAGCGGACGACTCGGCCACGCCGGTCTCAGAGTCATCAGGCAGCCAGGGGGCCACTGACGCCTCGCAGCGGTGAGAGCTCTGTTAATGATGATTGACACCAATCCAGTTTTTGTCGTTTGTATTTGAAACGCACGGCTCACGGCTTCTTGTATTTGTAATGGACGGTTTCCTGCAGTCATCAGTCCACTGAAGCGTCTGTGTTCTCTCTCCCCCAGGCCTGAGGACCAGGACACTCTGCTCACTTTGTCTTCCAGGATGTCGGAACAGCAAAAACAGCTGGCCGACCTGCCCGACACAGTCAAGGTACAACTGCTTCACAACAACACACACAGGTTGGAATGAAATCACAACAAAATGTTCCTTTTCACGCATCATTTCACCCCCGGAGAGGAGAGTTGGAGTCTCCAACTTCAAAAAAAGTTTGACTTCAGGGCATAAAATGACCCACATCTTCCACGTATGCTTCCGCATCGTGTGGCCCATAAAACAAACGCACTAGACACTTCTACTGGCTGAGCTTTAGCTGCCACAGCTTTATTTTTTGCAACTTTTCAAGACTTTAGAAAAGTTATTTGCTTAATTGCTGTTATTACACGGCTTCAAAGCCTAGCTGGGGGGGAAGAGGGAGTATTTTACATCCTATCCTCATGCCACCAAAACCACCGTGCATCCAGGTTATCACCATTGCTGGCAAACATTTCCGTCTTTGTGTTTCCTCTCAGATGTACCCTCTGCCAGACGTCGTTGAATGCTGCTTGGTTCTCTTGCACGTCAGCAAGAGTTCACCGTCCGTCCCCGAATCACTCCAGCAAGAGGCCAAAGACCTGCTCCGCAAATACGGAACGAGTCCCTCCTTCCTCAAAGCCTCGCAGCAGTTCCTCACCTGAACATCTCATCAGCGGACATAAAGAAGCACTTTGACTGTACAGCTTTTTTTTGTTGAATAAAAAAAAAAAATCAGAATGAGGTGCAAATATTTGTTTGAAATTCACATCAAGAAAATCAGAAGGAGGCATGAATTGATTTTTGTCTGAGCTGGAAGAGATTTAACTGAATTTCCCTCAAGTCATAATCAGTTGAGTGATGTGCCTTTTGTTGTTGTGGAAAGATTCCAGTTTGTTAAACAACTTCCTGGTGATAAAAATGAATCTCCACAGTGCCATTTCCTTCAAACATGCCAAGTCTTCCCTTTAATAATCGAGCAGCAGTGTAAAATACTCTCTGCTTCCAGTTTCTCGCGTGAAGAGTTGCTGCTTTTCAGCAAAGCTGCTGGTAGATAAGGTTAACTCAGTTTGTTAGCCGGGTTGGAGACAGGGCATTCTGGGACTGTTAAGTGTTACAGCAGGCGTTTTGGACCACAGCGAAGAGTTTTTCAAGACTGAGGTCCAGTGAAATGCTGCCAGGCAGCAGAGCTGTTGTGGTGCCATAACTGAGCTCAGCAGCTTCTATGGACATAATGGCAGAGGCGAAAAGAATGAAGAGGACATGGATGATTAAAGCTAAGCAGAGCACTTTAAGTGCCATTCTCCTGAGGAAATAATTCAACTGACCAACCTTACTTAAAGTTATCCAACTTGGAATGTTATGAAAACCGAATATCTTGTTTAATATTTTTTCTTTGAATTAACTAATTCATTTTCAGCTTTTCTGAAATTTTGAAATCTGCAGACAACTTGAGAAAAGTTTGGGGGAACTTAAGTTTCATAGATGCGAGTTTTGAATAAGGTTGTCCAGAGTATCAGTACTTTTATGTGCCATGCTACAATAGAAAAATATCATTTAATAGTATTGAAAAGGACCAAATGGAATAAAAAAACAAACAGATCTACGATCAGGTTTTCAACCTGGGGCTGCACAGAGTCGATGAAACAAGGTGGTCAACATTATTGACTGTTTTGTGCCAAGCCTTCCATCGTACCATGCGACTGGGTGCTGTTTTAGTAACTTGACAACCTCAGTTTCTAAAGACTTAGAACAAACTGGAGTGTTGAAGCAGCTACGTGTCAGTGTACGGCTAGTAATAAAGATGAAAATACTTAACGTGTACATTGAAAATACAAAACAATTTAATATACAACTGTTTAAAACAACGTAGACTGTAAAAACAACAGTAACCACAACATCTGTAAACCTGGTGGTGAACAGTTCGGTTTGGTCGGTGAACGTACAGAACGACAGTAGTTTGCCCATTGAAAACACATGCATAACCAAGCACAGTTATACACTTCTTTTTCTTTTTTTTTGACGCCCGCTGTTAAAAGTTTCTGAAAGTGGAAAAGAGCTAAAACATTTTTATTTTCATCAAAATTATACATTTTTAATTTACAGGCCCTTCCAACATTTAACTTAAAAAAAAAAATTGAAATCCCTGCAACAAGAAGTGAGTCCCAGCTGATGAAGGAAAGTCTGAACTGAAGAATCGGACTGTTTTTTTTTTGTGTGTGTGTCGAGGTTTCGTCTGAGATCACAGTATGATACAGGTGCTGGTCCCATGCTGTTAAACAAGGGTGTCACTATAATTGCTGTAAAAAAAATCCAACAGATTAAAAAAAAAATAAAGTGTTCTGAATATATGGCCATATACTCAATAAAAGCGACTAAAAAGAAACGAGTGAGCCAGCGAAGGATCCACTGCCACCGTGAGTCCGTCTTACAGAAGGAAAATGGAAAGAAATGTGTGGTGGTTTTGCGTGTTGAGGGAGATCAGGAGGAAACAAATCTGCTGGTTGGGTGGGGTTTTTTTTCGTTTGTTTTGTTTTTTAAAACAAGTGCGTACTCCACTTGAAGAATCGAGCGCTCAGTCAGTGCTTGTTGTTTGTCTCCTCCTGGCCCGAGCTGGAGATGCCGTTCTGGGGTTGGGTGGAGCCCGAGCCCAGGCCGTACAATCTCCCACAATACTTTGCGTCGTCAATGTTGTCTTCAAAGAAGAGCTGAGCGAAATGGAACAAAAGATTTCCGTTAGATTACTGCCGTAAAATACGGCTGTGATCCTCATATGTAATCGTAATCAAATCAATCAAGTGGACTGATGGGAACTGACTTCATACATTAAATATTTTTCCTTCAGCACAGCCTGTGGATATTTGTGTGACTTCACCTCTTTCATCCTGAAGAAAGCCATGCCGGTAAGCAGCGAGTCTGATCCAGCCTGATGCTGCCGCCCGATCCTCTTCAGCTCCAGCTGGTCTGCGACTTCCTGTAGTCCTCCCTGCACACACACACACAAACCACGTGTCATGGCTTGTTTTGACATGATGTAATGGAGTTTGTCTCCTCAACAACATCATGAAGACAGTCACTAACTAGTCTACCTTTAGGTTCTTGCAGCTCTTCATCAAGTATTTGACGTCGTAGATGGCGGGGAAGAACAGGTTGAGGATCTGGAAGAAGTCGTGTTCCTCCTCGGGGAGCCGTGCGTCCGTCAGGAGCTTCACCAGGTAGCCGAAGTCGTAGCCGCTGAGAAGAACAGAAGAGGACGGTTCAGGTCGGTACCGGATCACACTGATGTCGGTGCGTTCAAACTAATAAGCAAATAGCCGCAGCCCTGACTGAAGCTAAAAGATTACGTTTGATTACATTATGACATTTGGTCCCAGTGATCTGAAGGAACTGACCTGTGAAAGGACAACCACTTGACGTTTTCACACAGCACCAGACCAGACGTCATGAGGAGCTCAGCGAAGTAGAGCGTGTCAATTCCTTCTTCTTCGTGTTTTTTAAACTGGAGGCCGGAGTTCTGTAGCAGGTCTATGGAGTCCTGTGAGTACATGTCTTCTCTGTAAAGAGCAAAAAAAAAAAAAGGTATTCAGGTGGTGTTATCACCAATCAGATATTTAAAAAAAAGAATTTTAGAAAGTGTTACAACAACAACAGTCTGCCTACGTGAGGTTGAACTTGAAGTTGAACTGCCACGTCGTTGTGCCGGGAGGATAGTCTCCGTCCTCGTTCATGAACGTGAGGCCGAGCTGGATGATCTTCAGGAGGTCGACGTTACACCTCAGGAGCTGGTACTGGTAGTCCACTGTGCTGCGAAACTCGCCGATCGGCCGGACGACCACTCCGGGGAACTCTGTGTCCTGATGAAAAGCAGAAACGCGTTAGCACAGAAACTCTTTAATACTGCTGTACTTTTGTTTCACGTCAGTATGTGATGGCTTTAAATCGTCCACATCTGGATATTCTGATGTTTACAGAAATGAAACGCTCTTCTATCATGATCTAAGACGTGTAATAGGACGTGAACAGAAAAACAGGTGATAATAATAGATGTAATAAAGTGTACACCTAAAACTGATTCTTTAGAGTGTCCATTATTATTCTGTCACTGCCTGTTACTTACCATGGCGATGTAATTGTAGCTTTGAATAATCTGGCGGATTTTCCTCATTTCCTCCTCCACATTGCTCGCCCAGACTTCACAGATTATCTGACTGGAATCTGTAAGTGCGGCTGGCATGTTGGCAGGTCAGGAAGAGAGCTAAAACCCCAACGATCCTGCAGCACTCGCGTACGGGGAGGGGACGAAGGAGGGAGGGGGGGCAGTGTGATGAAGAAAGACAACCCTGGGAGAGAAGGAGAGGAAGTGCACTGAAACCTCACTGCAACACCGGTGGAAGGATTAAAAAAAAAAATTCACATCAACAAGGACGAGGACTGAGGGGCCACTGTGATCGATGGCTGATTCTCTCTTTGTGCAGGTGAGCTGCTTTTTCTGTCGACTCCTGACTTCTTTTTGTCCTCGCGTTTACCAAGAGAAAGCCTTTTGTCATTTAAATAAATGATGGAAATTTAAAGCATGAAGGCGGTTATATCACACTTAATACCACGTCGCTCATCTTTCCAGAGAGAATAGAGATGACGGTCATAAAAGCGAGCTGATGATTCCCGAGCCAGATCACCATCTGTGCCGCCGCAGAGCCGGATGTTTTAACGTCGTCTTACTTCTGTTTGTTTGTTTTGTTTTTTTCCTGACTCTGGTTAAATTCCAATATCAATGTTCCGGCTTGTATCCACACACAGCTTCTGCCTTTATCTCTCAGAAGGGGTTAACAAACTCTCTGTAACAGGTCAATCTCTGCTCATAAAGTCGGTCTGCCTCGGTTAAACTTGTACTTACGGCTGTTGTAGTAAGTGAAACGCTAAAAAGACATTATTTATTCAAAGTGGGCGGAATGAAACGGCTCGTTTTCCGTCCATAAAAACACTGACAGGTTAAAAAGGTGAAACTCTTTCAGAGGGGCGTTGATGTTCACCTGTAGTTGAGAGAAGGGTTTTTAATGTCGATGAAGTTAAGCAGCATTTCACTTCTTCGTTAACTGCAAAGATAAAAAACATTTGGACGCATCTCGTGGAGAAAACGCTGCTCCTAAATTGAACTGTGTTGCCATGGCATCAGGAGGAGTTAGCCTTATATAAGTGCTGCTTGTTTATAACGTCGTGCTAACTGACCCGACAGATTGGGTCAGTCAGCAGTTAGACGTTTGGCGAACTGTCTTCTTAAATCAAAGTCTTTGGGGGCAGCTCGTAGTGTTGAACAGCTCGGGGGGCTTCGGTGGCTCGCAAAGTTTGAAACACAGATTGTATCTCGGTGACGACGCTGCAACGAGGGAGCTGCGGCTAACGTTTACAAGCTAACCGTCGCGTTATCCAGAAAGCTAACGCTAGCGGAGCGAGGATTAAACCCGCCTTTTTTCACCACTCAGCGTGTCACAGCGGCTACCCGCACCGCAGGCACGGCAGTGTGTCGCCGTGGGAAGCAGAAAAGTGTCAAAAAGCAAACAGGTTTTACCTCTGAATTTCCTCGACGTAGCCTGCCAAGCTAGCTGATAGCGCCTCTTGTCTCCTTCTTCTTCTTCTTCTTCGTTATCTCCTTCTCCGGCGTCTTCTTTGTGTGCAATGGCGAGTCGCGTTTAGACGGTAAATGAGCACAGCGCCACCTCCCGCGCTGGAGGTGTAACGACGTGAAACAAAGCTGAAAATGACTGGTTTCTACCCGCCCAGTACGGTACATACAACAACAACAACAATAATAATAATAATAATAATGGTAATAATAATAATAATGCTGTTATACACAATTGTTCTGGAAACTGTTCTGATGTCAAAAGGCCACATCTATCTCTACATGGTACTTTAATGAATGTAATGAAATTAAAATTCATTATTTTTTATTTTATTATATATATTTATATTTATTATATATTTTAGTTCATTTATTTTGATGTATCTTTATAGGCCATACTTTGGAAAGCTGCACTCTATTTGGCAGGTGCTTTGTAAATAACGTTTAGTGTCATCATTATTATTAAATTATAGTCCCATATTAACCACTGCTGCCTGACTAATAATACAAATATTGACCTAAATGTTGCCTTCTGATAAATCTAGACTGACGTTTACATCTAAATGTATGAGTTCATCAAATCATACTTCAGGCCCTTTATTACTAATATTAAGTTGCCAGATCTTCTGTCTGCTTTGTGTTATTAGTGTTATCAGCATCAGCGAGATCCAGCGCTGATGTCAGGTGATAAGATTTGGCTCACAGTTGTTCCTCATCCAAAATTCATTATTATTTATTATTAATTATTTCTGATGACGGTTAATCACAATAAAACTAGTCGACTAAATCTGTAACATTCCACTCGCACACATAAATCACACATTGGGCCTGTATGGAAGCACATTTATTTGAAAACCAGCTCAAATACCTGATATACAGTACAATACACTGCTTAAAAGAATATCATTTGACACACAACACACACCTGTTAGCAGTCAGCAGACAGTCAGCGGACAGAAGCTTCCTTCGTTGATTTATGAACACCTGAAGTTAGACTGAAGTTTCATGAATGAATTCAATGAGTTTGTACGTTTCTTTAACTAGACTGGAGATTTACCAGAGAGAGAAACGAAGAGAAAACAGAGCTGCGGATGCAACAAAAGAGATTTAGGAGAGAGAAGTTAATGAAGAAGGAGGGAAAAACTTGTGGTAGAATGTGGAGCCATCGGCTTATTAAAGAAAGTCTATCAATGAATGAATTAATCTGAAAGCAGGATTGATTTTAAATTTGTTTTTACTGCTTTACAAGGGTCTTAATTGTCTGGGACTGGCCTACAACACCAATTATCAATACCATTGTTGTTTTGTAATCTTTTTTAGAGCCTGTGCTGGCGACATTTTAAATCCAAACTGACACAAAATAGAAAATCGGTAGCTCAGGATTGATTTTTTTTTTTTTTAGCTCTCTTATCTTTTCCATGCTGCTCTCTCTTATCATTCTTAGCAAGCCTGTTCTAGTTGTGTGGTTTTATCGTGCAGTATCTGCACTTGTTTCATCTTTTCACTCTTCTGTGAATCACTTTTGATCTACGCCCTCTGTATGAACGCAACGCAGCATATAAAAGGGCGCAAGGGGATGTTGCCAGTCTTTCAAGGCTCTGAAAGGAAAATGTCGTTTGAACAATGAAAGAACATTCAGGATACCCTGTATTCGCAGATAACTGAAAAAAATACTTATTTAAAGCCGATATTTTGATACAAAAGTACTGAGCATACAAGAGAAAGCAACAAGTCTTCAGAACGACACTCCTGTAGACTAATTACAGCCTGCCCCAAGTCAGTTGCCAAAAAAAAACAAACCTTCAAGGCTTTCAAGGCTCCTTGAAACTCCTTGTTTTGTCAGTTTTATGTCCTAGCCTACATGAGCAAAGACACTTAGCTCCAAACTGTTCCAGGACCAGCAATATGTTTCACGGCAGTGTTTAGAGATACATGACATTCCCAGCCATTCTGTGAGCAGTGATATATCAATATATCTTATTTATTATAAGACACCTGTTTCAAAGAAATTATGACTAGTGTTTCCATCCTGGATGTTTTTTAAAGTGTTCTTCGAGGCAGAATTGAAATAGTTATGAGCGTAAGTGCTATCAGAAGAAAAAAAGAAGTGGTGGTGTACACTTGCTCTCTGTTTAACACAGATGTATTTACTCATCGCTGGTAGATCCAGACCGCCTCAACCCCCGTACTTCAATGAGTCCATCTACTGGGCTTTACACTTAAACCTGCAACGCCGGAAAAAGATTAACACTGTTTGACAAAGACACGCTTCTCCTTCTCCCAGGTGTGAAACTGATTTCGTCCTGAGGCTGAAAATCAGACAAGAGTAAGAGCTGACGCAGACGATTTTTATAAACAAAGTTGGAAAAGGTGTGTCAGTTCTCTGCTGTGACGGAGGTGACGCCGGCCGGTCACTGCTCTGTGGAGTCGGCTCTCCTCTGGATGTGGGAGATCTCCAGGATGGGCATCAGGAGCTGGAAGGCGTCCTGGATGTAGGAGGCGCTGTTGGATGCCTGTGAGCAAAAGAGGATCATGTGACACACGTCAACATGAGGAAGTGCTATGACGCAAAGGAAGACAATCCAGCTGCTGTGGTACTAAGACACAAACCTCTAAAAAGACTCCTGTTATCAGCGGGTTGAGGACGTCTCCCTTCTCGTTTGACTGTAAAAAAAAGAAGGTTTAGATTTAACTACAATCGGCTCTCAGTTCATGTTAGATACAGACACATTCAGTTATTATGTAATATTGTCTTACAGCCACACACTTACCCCAGCTGTTGTTAAACAGGAAGTGAACTTCTTGGAAAGCAGTGAGATTTCTTTGCACAGGATAACAGTTAACCTGAGGACAGAGGAAGATGTTTAGTCCAGGTGAAATTTCGCAGCTGCTGTTAGCGGCTCTCCACACACACACACACACACACACACACACACACACACACGGTCTTACTGTGACAGAACGCCGGCCTCGGTGCTGCCGTTGGCGAAGAGGATCATCTCAGCCAGCTTGTGGAAAAGCTCGATGGATCGAGCCGTCAGCTCCGCCAGACTCCTGATGGCTGCAGCGTGAATCTCCTGATGAAACACACACACACACACACACACACACACACAGCTCTTATACACTCTAAGCCTAAACATAACAAAATGTTCATTACAGATTTCTGACTAGAAAAACTTGACACAGTTCTGAGCCACTTCTCATCTGAAATGAATCATTAAGGTTTGAGCTTTCACATGATGTATATCACTTCTGTTGACCTGCTGCTGTTCTATAAAGACCCTCTGCCCCCCTAAAAGACATAAAATGTGTTTCTTATCAGGAGGAATGGAGTGGAAGAGGTTAATATCAGCATACCTCGACAGAGAGCGCTTCCTTCACGTCCTCCTCGCCCTCCGCCTCCTGTGGTTTGGTCATGTCAGTGATCTGGCTGCAGGTGCTCTTACAGGCCTGTCGGAGGTTACAGATCATGTTACTAACAGAAATGCCACCAGGTTTGTAAACCACCAAACTCGACACAATGACTCCAAATTCAAGAGCGGGCCCAGCACAGCCTAGTTTGAGACCCGGATCAAGGTTAAATACTGCTGCAACACTGAGAATTCTGAGAAGAGAAAACGAATGTTTCATTCTGACAGAGAAATGTGTAGCTGGTACCTTGCTGAGTTTTTCAGCAGTGGCAGTGATGCTGAGACCCTCCAAGGCCTCCGTTATCTCCTTCTCGAACTCTGAGCCGTCTTCATCTGGAATTACAAATACAAAATCATTTCAGGTGTCACGTGGATTCGGGTGAACACGGCGCTGCTATAACCGTTTCACAGACGTTACCTTTCTTCTCGTCCACTTCCTCGTCGTCAAACTCCACCAGGGAGAAAGACTCCTTGATGAGTTCCAGCTCTTCTCTGAGCTGAACCAGTTCATCTCCCGACAGGGTGGTCAGCACCGACTTCACCTGCAACACACACGCAAAAAAGAATGAGTCACTCCACTGAATTATAAAGAATAAAACCAATGTCTCTGTGTACATATTAAACCACAGTTGACGTCATGTTTTAGAATGAAACACCCATCGTACCTTAGACTCGCTCTCTCGAGACAGAATCTCCAGCGCCTCGAGGTGGGACAGACCCTGGAACTCATCAAACAGCATCCCGTAGTGAGCGACCGCCTTCTTCTCGGAGTCAGACTCTTTCTCTGCTGTCTGCTGCAGCTCCTCTCGCTCCTTCGCCTCCCTCAACACCTGCAAGACAGACACAGATCAAAGGTTAAAGTCACCTGTCAGAAAATCAGGAAGAAAACTAGTCAGCCTGCTCCTTGTGCGCTAATAAAACATTAAAGTCAAGGGGGGAAAAAAAAAATTTAAAAAATCACTTTTTAGGCTCACTTCTTTGTCTGTTTTTAACTTACTTCTGCTGATCTTCACATAGTGAAATATCTGACCCTGGTCTGCCTACCTGAGACAGAGTGGAGTTCCTGTTAATCAGTCCTTTGGTCTTCTTAAAGCCCGGATCACCTTCTGCTATCACATCCATCGTCTTCTTCCCGATAAACTCCAAAGCATCCAGACCGCCTGTTATCACCGTTTTCCCCTGTGAGAAAAAGAAAATGTCAAAGTTATAAAATAACTTAGACATAACCTAAGTTATAAAATGTTTCCGTAACTAGGGCCTCACAATAATAAATATTTTCATTGTCTCATTTTTAATGCAGTGAAGACACTTAAACCTGAAGGACTCTGGATCACAAGCTGTAATACTAATAATGGAACAACCAGACAGAGAACATCTCTGCTTACGGTACTCTGGACGACGCTGGTGAGGGACGTCAGCATTCCCATCGCACTTCCCATTGCCACCGATCCTTCTCCTGCCGCTATGTCCGTCTGACTGCTGGCCTCACCTGCAGAAGACACACACACATATATATATATATATATACATATGTTTGTGTGTGTGTATTTACACATCAAACTACGTCAGGTTAATGTATTCCTTTATATCCGTGATGACTGGACCAGATAACTCACCCTGCTCTTTCTGCTCTTCCTCAACTTGCGCTGAGAGCTCGGTGGGACTGGGGATTCCCAGAGACGTCTCTGCCTTCTCTATCACCTGAGTGAGCCCTTGACCTGGAGAGCCCGGGGAGAGACAAGCAGTGATTAGATTAGATTATTAATTAGTGATTAGATTAATTAAAAAGAACGACGAACTATGCATACGGTACATGAAACAGAATGATTTGGTTAGTTAGGTGGCCTGTACTCACCCACAGTGGCCACAGTAGCTGTCGCTGTGGATAGGATGGATTTGCCCCAGCTGCCCCAGTATCCCCAACCTCCCTGAGACACAGTGGAGTCACTGGGTGTCTGCGAGGGAAGACATGAGGACGGAAGAAGGAAGAGAGTTGTCGGTTAATGTCTAGTTAAACTAGGCGGAGACGTTTAGAACCATCATTTGTATTGTTGTCTGTAAACAGTAATTATCTCATCAGTGCCTTTGCCGGCTGCTCCTCCACTTTCGACTTCTCCTCAACTTCGGCTGCAGGTTTGGGCTCCGGTCTCCTCCTGGCTTTCCTCGTCGGGGCCACGTCAGTCGAGATGTCGGGTGTCGTCGACGGGGAGCTGTCGGGCGTTTCGCGGGCATCCTGAAACTCTTCCTGGGCCTCCTCTGCACCCTCGGCTGCTGCTGTAGCTTCACTGTCTGACATCTTAATGCCTTAGTACATGCCTTCAAAGTGAAAAGTGTGTGACTATTAGCCAGATAGGCAACCGAGTAAACTACTGCATACAGAGTGGATTGGTTGAAGATTACTGCCTGATTTAAATCACATTTGATAGACTTGTGAGTCCAGTGAAAGGTCCCTGTCATGCGTACGCCTGTTCTTGCACCGTGTACCTTTGTACTCCTGGTATAATCTCACGCAAGAGGTATTTTGCAACACTAAGTTAGTCTGTGCACTATAGCTGCTGTTAGCTCATCCTGTCTCAGTCTGTTAGCTGGGCTGGTCTGTCAGTCACAGCTCACTGTAGTGTTGATATTCAAGCTTTACTGTGACAACCCAGCTAGTACTTTTATTTATTTTTTTATTTTACTGTTATTAGCTGTTTCAGTACTTATCAACGTATACATGAGCTGTTAGCCGTGCAGAAACAGGGTAAACTGTTACTCTGACTACAAACTCACCTCTTGATGCTAGCTAACGTCAACCCAGCCTGCTCCCGGTTTCCGTCCCAAAGTTAACGGCTAGAAAATGTTTATCTCCTTTATTTCGGTTTGCACTTCTGTTTTTACGCCGGAAACGCTTCTTAGTTTCCCAGTAAGTACTTTAACACTGAAGGTTTTCTCGCTCTTTTTGTCCACCAGGATTAGCCACGTCACATTTTGTTTTCACTGACCAGCTTCGACAGTTAGCCGCACTGAGAAAGACCACTTCCGGTTATTGTCTTCAAAATAAAAGCATGTTTGCAATATAAGGATTTGAACAAAATTAGTGTAAAGTTTAAGTAAGAATATATATGGCTCCAAATGTTGAACGCCCTGTGTTGACTTTTTTTTTTTTTTAAGAAATAGGCACTTCTGAGGTTTTTTGTGTATAGATGGATAGATATACTTGATTCGCGGTTGTTGTGGTTTTATTTTGTAAAAAGAGTCCGTCATACTACCGGTCTAACTTGACGAAATGTTTTGTTGCGCAAATAAAATCAAAGAAAGACTTCCGAAACTGACAAAATAAAATTATTTTAACTTCCGGTAACAAAATTAATTAATTTGCCGTTTGTCTTCCATGTCAAAATAAGTAATTTATGTATTCTGTACAAATTATAATCGGGACAATCAACATACGCAAAAGCAAATAAGGTCAACATTGTAAAAAAAAAAAAAAAAAAAAAAAAATCTTATGTTTAGAAAAAATATTATGCATGTTTACAGCAAAATCCAGAAGTCTCCACCTTGTAAACACCGAATGCACTGCAGTCCGTACTTTCCCACCGCCAGGTGAAGTCGCCTCCCTCCAAGGGAGAATTAAATACAAGGCACGTCTGCTCCCTCATACCTGAAGCAGGAAGTAAACGGATTGGACGGATCGTGTTTATTTTGCTTAAACACTCGGATAAAAGCTGAGTAACTGACTAAAATGTGAGTAAACCAATTCTCCTTCAACATACAGCAAATTACTAAAAGTAACTGACGCTCAGTTCAATGGAAGATCTGATGTTTTTGTCGCTGTCAGTGCAACAGGTGGAATCTCTGACTCAGCGCTCACCTGGGGAATTGTGTGTTTTTTTTCTTTCTTAGATACACCAACGTCATGCCACTTAAACTTGGTATTCAGGGATTAATAACTTTGTTATGCGCTACACTACTTATTCAAATCAACTACTTGCTTATCTCCTTTACTGTCGCTACAATGCCTAATTTGACCCATAATGTCACATCTCAGAATGATCTTCAATACTTCCAGGCACAACATTATTGATCAGTGCTCTTATGAGACATTGAAAAGTCAAAGGAACCAGCCAAATTAACATTATTTCAGCTTAAAACTGTTGTTTATTATTTATTTATTTATTATTATTATGTGATAGGGGGAAAGAAAAGCAAAAAAATCACCTGAGCAGTAAGAAAGGACACAAAATACAGTTTAAATCAGCCTTCAACTTGAGTTTGAATTTGAAATGGTGGTTTGAATTTCACAGCTAAACTTGTTTCTACATTGAATTAAAAAAAAGCAATCAATGTCAGTAATGTGTCTGCAGATTCATTTGTGTTGATGTAGGTAGAGACTTTGTAGGTAGGTAGAGATTGTGAATACACTAAAAAGTAAGGGTCTACAGTCCTGTGCTGCTGCGTTAGCCACAACCGTTGACTCTTCCTGTTCTGCAGGTTTATCTCGTCTCAAGGTGAGCTGAAGCTGTAATCCGTTTCGACATGTTATCAACTCGGAGACACCACCTGTCACACCTGCTGCTCACAGTCCTGCTGCTTGGTAGCTGGACAGCACATGGAGCTCAGAACGGGTCGGAAACGGCGGCCTGCCTGCGGCTGGACAGCAGCTCGTCCAGCAGGTGCATCGTGGTCAAGGAGGGATCCAACGCTCTGATTGAGTGCAACGTGACTCAAGGCCGCAATGACATCAAGTGGTACAACTCTAAAGGGCCTCTGCTCGGTGAGAATGATGCGGTGCTGAAGAAGTTCATGAATTGTTTCACGTATCAGTTTTGACATTAAGTCCAGTTCTACATACACAGAATACAGAAGTAGCAAAACACTGAAACAGCAACACAAAAATTTGATATATAAACCTGTTTTTATTTCATCAAGTAGTGTTTGGTGTACTAATTTGTGGAAGAAATTAAATTACATCAAGTAAAATTAAAATTAAATGAGAGCTAACTGACTTTCTTTGCCAGTGTAAATGTTTCTGATGCTGCATTACAAGCTGCTTGATGAAAGAACTAATTTCAAATCTGTTATCTGCTATCAATGAGAAGGTCTCTCCCCGAATTCTCAACTCATATCTCTAAAGCTTTTAGTAAAACTTGCTGTCTTTTGTGTTGTGACTCCAGGGGGGAAGTGGCTGATTCAGGAGAACGGCGTCCTGAACATCACTGCGGTCTCCTTCAATGACCGTGGACGCTACACCTGTGTCGCCCCTGGGACCAAAAACTACACCGTCACTCTGCGCGTAGCCCACAACGAGAGTGGCCTGGGCCTGTACTTTGTCGTCGTCTGCTTGGTGGCCTTCACCATCACCATGATCCTCAATGTGGCGCGGGTCTTCATGGTCAGCAGCCATCTCAAGAAGACGGAGAGAGCTATCAATGAGTTTTTCCGCACCGAAGGCGCAGAGAAGCTGCAGAGGGCTTTCGAGGTTGCCAAGCGGATTCCCATCGTCACGTCGGCCAAGACACTGGAGTTTGCCAAGGTCACACAGTTCAAGACCATGGAGTTTGCCCGTCACATGGAGGAGCTGGCACGGAGCGTTCCCCTGCCGCCACTCATCCTGAACTGCCGTACGTTCGGGGAGGAGGCAGAAACAGTCAACCCGGAGCCCCAGCCTGGGAAGAGACAAGCTATAGGGCCACCGTCCTCCAACAGAAATGTGGATGAAGAGGAGGGGGTGTGTCAGGCACTGCTGTCGAGGGAAGGACAAGGGAACAGCGGAAGCAACGCTGACACCGAAGCGTCAGTCTACACAGTTTCTGAGAAGGTCACCAATGAGGGTAAGGAGGCCACGATGTCCCTCCATGCGCTTGCACCAGGCTCACGAACAAGCGTGTCCTATGAAAGCAACATATAGCCCGCCTCAGTCTGAATCCGCTTTCCAAAGCGTAGAGTTAAAAAAGATAAAAATCATTTGCCAAATTGTGGGATTCTGTGGGAGATTTTTCTTCTGCTTATGGAACCCTGGCTCCAAATCTTGTCCTAAGCTGTTTAAAGCAAACACTGCCTTATTTCAAGGTGACAGTTCTGATTGGCAGAATAATCAAAGTAAAATACAGGAAAAAACACATATATTCGATCTTGCTGTGAACAAGTTGGATTCTGGTTCTGGTTTCCAACTTGATATCAGAACATCGTCATTGGACACTGTGATTACATCTGTGCGTGGTCATGTGACTGTGAGTCATGTTCCACCTGAAATGTCCATGCAGTGATTACATTTTACTACTAGAACAAAACTGGAAAGATCAAGCTGGTTTCTTTAAAAAAAAAAAAGAAACCATGAAAAATTGCACTTTTTCATTTTTTAAAAGGAGACACTGCTGGTGAATAGGGTAATTTTTGACTAATAAACCACCATGGAACTTCCTGAGTGGGTTCTTTACAATTCTAATTTGTATTACAAGTTTTCTGAAACTTTATGTTTGAATATGTAAATGAGCCATTATCTCATTATTGCACTGCATACATTTCCAGAACAGAAATGTGAACATTTGATAAAGGCACGTTCAAAATTCATTTTGTCGACAGAACAACTCTTTTTATCCCTCTGTGAATTTAAATAATACCATTAACGGCCATAGAAAATGGTGTGTTTTCTTTGCACTAGTCTGAAAGTATACGTTATCGAACCAAAATCTCAGAATTCAGTGCCTCAGTTATTGTTTTTGTGCAATAGATAATTGGACGGGAAACCTGGGGGCAGACAGAGGATAACTCAAGATCATTTCTCAGACAAATTTGTATCTGTGATCTTTGTTTGACCTGAGCCAAACTGCGTCCACTCAGCTCAGAAATATTTTTTACCCTCGTCTTAAATCATTTTTTGGTGTTCGTGTTCATGTGGTGGTTTCCTTTCTCTGCACACATCTCGTCTAGCAGCAGATGTAAAAGCTCATTTTCCTCCTTCAGAACATGCCATTTTGCTGCCAGTCACTTTTTTTTCCACTTTGACGGTCAGTCAGAACAAAATACTGTAACAAACCCCCTCTTATTTCATTGTGTCGTTTGTTTTCTTGTCACTGCTTCCTATCAATCGCCTGATGCTCACAGGAACACGTGGAAGACTTGAAATAATGTCTTAAAAACATTGACAGACTTGATTGCCATCTACATGCCTCTTTATTTGGGTCTTTGTCAGTCAGAACAGCAGTTGATTACAGGTTAGTTTAGTCAGAGTGACTGTTTCAACAATAGAAGTCAACATTTAAAAAGACAAAACCCAAAGCAATGTTTGAGAAAATCGTTGGATATTAAACACAAAACTTCCAGCGACTTCCACCTTTCAGAGGAACTGAAATATGAATGTGATTATTTTTTACATTGGCTTCAAACACATCTGCTGCAAAGGGAAATGCTTGAAATTGTGCTCATAAATTTGCAGGACACCATCATATTTTGGTGTGTGAATGCTTGAAAAATTCAGGGGCTTTATTTTATTTTATTATTTCCTATGAAGGTGATGAAACATTTCTCCTCTGTATATATCGTGAGTCATATTTGTAAAGACGGGTTTAATAATAACATTAAAGAAGTATGGAAGGTGAATACTGAGTCACTTGAACAAGTTTGTGTGTTTCAAGTAGAGGTTTTTTTTAATATATATATATATATATATAGGTTTAAATATAAATACGCATCCCGACAGCAGTCGCGCTACGTGGGCTCACCAGGCCTGAGGCCTGCAGGCCAGCTTGAGATTTGTTTGTATATTCAAATATGAAAAGTGTTTGGTGTTTGAAGTTTGTTTCAAGCTCTTTAAATAAAAGACAAAAGAAAGTCATCCTCAAAGTCACGTGAACTTGGTAGTTATGAGGAGCACTTAAAAGTCCAAAATAGGACGAGAAAACCAGACATACGACTTCTTTACTGCATCTTAGAGAAATATGTGAGAAAACTGTATCACATAAGGTTACTTAACTGTGAATTAGTTGTGAAACTTGATAACTATCGTTGAATACAAGGTCACTTTTTAGCTGAATCTTCCTATATAACTGCTGTTGCTGTGTCAAATGGTATCATATTAAAAGGTGTTTAAAAATGGGTTTTTCTCTGGAACTGAAGCAAATGTTTTTTTGTTTTTTTTTAAACCACAGTCTTTTTTAAAAAAAAGCATCCTGTAATAGACAATAAATCAAAAAATCTTGCAGATGTCTGTTTGGTGATTATTTCTGCTCTCCGGGGTAACACTGCTATTAAGCCACAGAGTGGAGCTGTTGCGTTAGACATCCGTCCTGCATGTCAGATCAAAACGCTCGTGAAAAATGAGCCTTCACCCGAGGTTTCAGGTGGTGACTGCACAACAGCTGCAGACGAGCGCTCGTCGTTGTTAAAGGAACGAGGAGAGGTGAGCTGCCGAGAGCTGAAGCGTCACCACGTCTCAGGACCAAGTTTTGCTGTAAATCCCACATTTCGGTGTCGCCCTTGTGGAAGTACTTGCTTTCTTAGTACTCTTAATTCCATAAAGACAGCTAAAACTAGCGGAGAGAACCCACGCAGACATGCGGGAAACATCACCCAACCAACCGTGGTGTTCAGAACCTTCTCGCTGTGAGACAGCAGTGACAACCACCGCTGGAATTTATCTCCAGTAGCAAAACCTGCTCACATGTTCTCGCATGTTCCACCCGTGTGAGGAAATGATGCTGACAGGCTTCATAGAGCTAATCCCATACAGTGTACGCTGCTGCTGCTTCGTACCAGCAGTACTTCCCCAAAGGCTAATCTCCTGGAATACACCTACCAAAGTGTAACAGCCTGCCTTACCTGATCAGGTTGGAGAGCAGCCCAAATAACAATAACCTTGGGCCTCTGTGTTGAATAACTCAAAGAATCCATCCTTCTTCCCTTTCCCATCCCCTCTGGAGGCAAGCTTATCTAAATAGAATTGATTGGCCCGAGCAATCATTCATCATGCCGAGCCAAAGCAGACATTTAAGGAGAAAGGGAAGGAAGATTTTACAGATAGGATATTTTCTGCAGGCGCTCGGTGTCATCGAGGTAAACTAAACAAATTGATCAGGTTAAAGAGGACAGACACTGCACGTGTGCGCGGGAAAGAAATATATTGAACTATATATATGAGAGATTGATTAGCTTAAAGGACATGTTTTATGCCATCCTGTGTGCGTGTCGAGTGTGTTTACGTGCAAGGCAGAGCATTTCTCGTGTGTGTGTGTGTGTGTCTGATTAAGCCATCAAGGTTATTCATCTGTCATTGCACATCACTGGACTGCACAATGAAATATAAGTTGTAGTCCCCTCATACTATATTACATAAATTAATGAAGCCTCTCTGCGCGTACGGTAAATTTGAGCATCTTGAATTTAAATAGCTCATAAAATAGCTTCAGAACAAAACTGTCTCAAATTGTGTTTTATATCTAATCAGCCTGGAGGAACACGATGATGAAAAAAAAAGAGCCAAGGACAGTAGATGATGAATTAGATGACACAATGAGAGAAGTGCTCATCATGTCAGTTCATTAGATGAAAGGACTCGGCGCAGATGCTGCAACCGCGATTAGCTCTGCAGTTTCAATTTTGTGTGTGTGTGTGTGTTTTTTTTTATTTTTGTGATTCGTTGGCATGATTCCAAACATGGTGTTGTTCTCTTAGCTTTGAGCTGGACTGTACACGGAAGGACAAACTAACGCTTCAAACTTTTGTTTCCCCCCCCCCTTTTTTTCTCTGCAAAGACAACAGTTTTACTTTTGTACACTGAAGATTTCTCCTGGCTCACAATCGCTGTTCCAGTTGTTTTCCCAGAAAAAACTCACTTCTGACACACGTCGTCACTAAGGTCTAGCATTAAACCACCCCCACACCTCAAACCATGGCTGCCAGTGGTTCCTTGAAGGACACTGATTTGTTTGAACCATTGTGGTTTCGACGTGATCTTGCCTTGCGAGGTTACAATCATGGTATGCTGACGATTAACCTTAATGACTGAGTTAAATTTGAATTGAATTTGTACAGCCTTACAAAGCAGCTAGCATGGCTGTACACTCTCACACTATAAAGCAGTTTTGAAAAGTTTGAAAAGTAGAAATATAAATCAAGTTTCTGTACTTATTTGTTGTCTGGGTTCATTTATTTTCAACCGTACTTTGTAGCAAGCAGCAAATGTAGGTTTCCAACTCATGTCCTTATTTTCAAATAACCTCCAATAAAAACTTGTACCCAAGAACAGTCCAGGCTAGGTCAGCGCCCCTATCCCTTTGTGCTAACAATGGGATGGGGGCACTGTGGCCGACCTGATTCTCCATAGGGTCTCACCGCTACAAACAGCCCTGCTGTCAGGAACTAATGGGAAATAATGGCTGCAGAAGCATCACAGCGGCAGGCTGGGCTCACTAGGGACTGGGGTGAAAGTATTGGGGTCACATCTTCTGACAGCTCCTTGCATGCTTGGACAGATACATGCTGCACAGAGAGAAAACATCTGGAGGCAAAGTGGGGAAGTGGCGAGTGATGACGTTTTCCAAATGGGGTCGTACGGAAAGGTTGGGAGACCGAAGACTAATTGTGTGTCCGTGAAGCTTGTGGGTAGGTCTAAGTGGTTGTTTCGCTTCCTTCACTGATGTGAAACGTCATGTGCTAATGGGTCTCTAATTTCCTAATAATTTTGTGGACAGAACCACATAATTTGGTACTGAATAGGAAAACGTCTTGACGTAAAAGCTTTGTTTAAACCCAAGTAATTACTCACCCATTACTCATTTACTGTTGGAAAGTGTCTTCTCCCTAAATGCTGAATTGTGTGCTTGCCTGTCTACACATTTGGAATGAATCTATTATAAGGGTGGGGTGGCTGTGACTCAGGTGGTAGAACAGGTCGTTCCACAAGCCTGTGTAGTCCTTACTGCTGGTCCTGTTGTTGGGCGGTTGTATCAGGAAGGGCATCCAGTGTAAAAAAGACTATGTCGACTCAGATATGCAGATAATCAGATCAGATGACAGATGATCACTGTGGAAATCTATTGGTCAAGAACAAGGAAGTGATATATCATCAAGGCACTGTATAGTTTTATAGTGAGATCATGCAATGAGCTGTTCTGACAATGTTGTCGCCATAAAGCATTTGTACAATATTCTTACATTCTGGGAACATTCATCCCTTTACTTTCATAAAGGATTGGTTGTGGAAGTAAAAAGGAAAAAAAATAGAAGTCAAAGAGACTCAATTAAAAAGGTCAATCCGTTTTGAACATTTCAGATGTAGCAAGTAGATTTTTTTTAACATTGTGACTTAATCTCTAAAAGAAGGAATGAGAATAACACTTTGTTTTGTGTCTGTCAGGAGTCCAGCTTTGTTCTTTTGTACTAGAGCAATTTCAGTCTCAAATGAGCAAACAAAGCCTGTGGTAAGTTATAATTTCTTGCATTATGAGAGTCTTACCAAGACATTAAGAGCATGCATTTAAAGCTATGGGTTGTGTAGAAATTGCCACAAAGGTCCCTTCGTTTCTTTTTTTTCAGCCATTTTTTTTTAATAGAGGCAGCTGAAGAGTGACAGGAAACGTGGGGAGAGAGAGAGACGGGGAATGACATGCGGGAAAGAGCCACAGGTTGGATTTGAAGCAGCGAAGACTGAGCCTTTGCACATGGGACGGCTGCTCTACCAACTGAGCTAAACACCACCCTTCATTTCCATTGTCATTCTTCAGACCAGTGAAAGCAAACGTAATGATTTTTGTGATCTGGCTGGAAAAAGACATGCTTTTTGAATGTAATGGAAAATGACCCAAATTCTCAGTTGATTTATTACCTTATTAAACAGTTTCCTAATGAGTTTGTGGTCTCAAACACTATAGTTTCACTAGCCTAGTCTTCTTCCACACAGCATTATGTTCATTTAGTCAGCTCTAGTCCTTTTAGAGATGATATAGACAGCAGATTATGATTTAGGGGGTGGATACCAAATTTCAGCTTATTAGGCAAAGGAAAATGCAAATAAATGCTTATTTCCATCCACTGTAGGTGGCACCAATTCTTTAGTTGGAAAAGCAGAAGAAGAGAGCACAATCGTGGCTCAATAGGAGAGTGGGTCACCCAATAACTGGTTCGATCCCCGCTCCTGCTGCTCAAAAAAGATTGCCATGGCTGAGGTGCCCTTGAGCAAGGCACTGGAACTTCCACTTTCCTATTTTGTCTTACTTTTATTTTTTGTTTAACTCGTTTTAATTTGCTTTGTGTTGCTTTTACATTATGTCTTGTTTTTCTCATTTTTAACTTTTAACTTTGCATTTTAATTGGGCATAATTCCTTTGGCTCAGACACTGATGATTACTAATGTGTGCTGTATGCAAAGTCTCCTTCCTCCCCCCCAAAAAACAGATTTGCTCAGCCACTGAAGGCTTACAAAAGCCCTCTCCTCTAATATTCAATTTACACTTTCACATTCCCATATCATTGCCCCCTCGCTCTCCTGCTGAGCAATTAGACATGCACGGCATAAAGCAGCAACACAGATAAAAACCCAAACTCATCATCATTTACAAAGTTCATTCCCCTCATTTGCTGTGGCTTTTCATGTTGCACATGTTGTGTCCTGATGCCCTCGAAGACAAACTTCCCACCGCAGTAGATCGGCTAACGAGATTCCGCCCTTGTTGTCATTTCTCTGGCGGTAACGGCTCTGCGGGCTTCACTTGGCAGGACAGTTAAATTAGATGACTTGGTCTCATCGGCACTGCGCGGCTCGACTTTGTGCCTGTTGGGTTAAAGATTGTTTCACGGCACGGACTCAGACAGATTTACTGAGTGGCAGACACACTATAAATATGCAATAATGAAACTCATGAAATATTTATTGACCAGCTCCTTCCTCCATCTTTTCCCAGACAGGTGGGATGTGCTGCTCTTGTGAAATAAGACTGGAAGTTACTGGATGACATTACTGTAATGACTTCAAGTTACTATTCAAGTCACTATTCAAATGGCGGATTTTAGCTCTGGTTATATTTACATAAATCAGTTTAAGACACGCTGTCACAGTCCCTGGGCCACAGAGCATTATTTCAGGGCTTGCCAATATCCAACATGGGCTTCATACGAGCTGCATGGCATTAACACTCTCTCATATGTAGGTCATGGCAACTGGTAAGTCAATTTTACAGTGCCTGCTTACATGACACACTGCAAACAAGTTAAGTATGAAGTGTGAATGTGTGTTTTGGCATCACAGATGTCGCTGTAGGCATTTAGACTGTTTTAAAGTCGGCCCGCGATTTTTATTCCTTTGTCTCCGTGTTGCAGCATGTTGGATTTCAAATTTGGCTATGGTGGTGTGAAAGTGGTGTCATTCAGCTTTAATTTGAGGTTTTCCTCATTGGAAATACGCAGCCCCCCAGTTGTAGGGCAATGCAGCAGGACAGTGATCCTAAGAGTACAGACAACACCGACAATGCGCCAAACATTGGCTGCCTGAACGGGATCCGCATGACCCGCAAAACCCTTCCTTGTTAACCTTAGGTTGTAGAGACAAAGTATGTTTTTCTATTGTGCCACCAAACTTCCTCAAACCACTTTGTAAAACGTTCAGCAGCAATGCACGCATAATACCTGTATGGCTGATTTGTACTTAATGGCCTAAATTATGCAAAATGGAAAAATAGCACGGGCTCATCCTCTGTGAAATACAGAAGTCTAACTTTAAATTCCATTAAAGTTTACCCTAATGGAAAAAAAACTTAAAACTTTGAGGGGGAGGAAAAAAAGAAAGCGCTGGCTGCCCTTTTCATCATGACAGAACTATTTGGGTGGACTCATGCAGGGAAGATGAGAATATGTATGAAGCTTGGGTTTTAAGATTAAAAGAGAGCGTCCTTGTCTCACTCAGAACGTCGAAAGAAAGCTGTCTTTTCCTCATGGCACACGTGGGACACCGCACCGTTTTAATGCTTCATTTCTCCGCCGTCTACAGCCGTGGGTTCATTTCTCTGATGTTCTCATTAAGATCCCCTGAGTGGCTGCTCTTGTATGACATTGTCAATTTATGTAACGTCTTATTTCATGTCCAACTGTACTGAAAACCCGGGAGGCTTCTCTGTTAGTGTCAATTAGTTTACGTGGCGAAAGGCCGAACCGAATCACAGGAAGAAACCAAAACCGTTGGCTTGTGTAGAGAACCATCCGTCCATTTTTCTTCCAGATTGGGTGTTCGGTGTTGGATGTTCCACCCGTTAGGACATTATTTTTACTCAAGGTTTTCAACTGCCTCAGAGCTCCAGTGACTCCCTGAATGAGAAAAAATCACGCCCTCAAAACTCAAATGGATCTTGGCGAAGATGCATCTCATCTGCCGTAACGGCTTTGTTTTATTGTTTTGAGTCCTGCAGCTGAATGGCGCCGCAGACAAACGCTGTCAGTGTGTGTCTGCTCATTTGGCAGCACTTTTAACACATTGAGATTTTTTCGGAAAGCTTTTATACGAGCAGAAGTGCCACATGGGAGCAACAGCTTGTGCAAACAAAATCTTAAGCAAAACCACCCACCCGTAAACAGCAGACAGCCTCTGACTCATTTACACACACTTATTTCTGAACACAAACACACTTCCTTTGCCCTCCGCCACCTACAGTGCATCACAAGAACAGCACTTCTCTTCATAAAAACACGACGCCGGGAGCCGTCTGATGTCGTCACACCGCAGGTTCAGATGTCATTAACAAACTACTGAGCTGCTGAGATAGTAAAACCAATTAGGAACCTGAATATGCTTATCTAAAGGAGAGACAAGAGAAGAGGGCTCACGCTGTGGCAACTGGTGCCAAGAAGAGCCTGGAAACATCCATGCATATTTTTGCGGGGTTTTCAAAGACGTCCACCCCCCCGTGCGCCATTTTGATATTTCGTCTTAATTTTTTGGTAGATCTTATTATGGAGCAGACGTCGTCTTCAAGGAGCTTTCAAGAACTTTCAGAGAAAAAGAGAGAAGAAAGAATACTTTTTTATCTCTGGAAAACAACCTTAATACAAAATAACCCTTTTCGCTTGGCTGGAACAGATCATTTCAGGGCACTCACAAAGCTTTTGTGAACAATTTTCAGCCAAACAACCCTTGTTCTCTAAATAAATACTTTTTCATGGACCAAGAAACCTCACTTGTTTGTTGGTCTGACTTTGCTTGAACAAACTAGTATGCAATTTGACTGCACTCAAATTATTACAATGGGATCATGCAAAGTCAGAGCACCGTCTGCATTATACCCTCAAAGGAATGAATGCCCATCTGTCACGATGACGTACATTTCTTCTGCTGTTAGGAGAAATTTACAATGTCAAGGAGTTAGGGTGTAGCTTCAAAACTTTCCCCTAAGAGTGTGTTTACCTCAAAAGCAAGTCAGAGATACAATTCTATCTATTCGATTTTCCTTTGTTTGTCTGTGGTGACTGCAGTTTTAGCCGGGCAAACATCCCTTACTCCAGAAAAGCTGAAGCAGGGACGTGCCAGTAAGCTACTTCTTAACGTCTGAGCTCTTCGACCAATTTCTAAGGCTTTCCAGCTACCCTACAGAGGACATTCATTTCCATCACATTCACCCACAATCTTATTCTTTTGTTCACTAAAGGTTTGGACGCCGTCAAAAAGCTTTTACTTCCGGCACTGCAATCAATCCATCATTTTCCAGCAGAGAAACACGGCCTAGAGATACAAAGACGACAGAGAAACCACACGGAGGCACGGTCACCGATCACAGTTGCGTTTTCTCCTACAGGTTTCTGGTGCTAGTGGAGATTGCTGATAGGAAGACATCATAACATTTAAGTTAAGGTGCCATATCCATCTCAGATACCAACATTTTGCTTTTACCATTCGACACTGATGATGAGGTGGAAGTTACCTGGATGCAACTCCAACAGCACAACTTGCCCTGCAGTGGTTCTCATATGGAGGTCACACTCTCAGCTGGGTTTTTGACATTTAAATTACAGTGCTCAGTGACAGCTCTATCTTAACTTGAAGGTCCTGTCTCTCAGATGCCTTGTTAAATCAACTGCTGCGTGGTTTAAGTGCAGATTAAGGTGTTATTAGTTTCGCTGCGGTGTCCTGGATTGCCGCAAACTAAATATTGAAACTAATTTAAACTATTGGACCGTTCATTTTAGCCTATACCTTTAAAAATGACACATTTACTACAAGATCTGAAATGCAAAGCCTCTAAAAGATGTATGTACTGTGCTGATGTAGGCATCACAGCCTTTCTGTTTACCTACAGTACGGAAGATCCTGCTGTCTTTGCACCTTGTGTCAGCATGCACAGTCAAACTTGTTTAGCACAAGCATCTACAAGAGCGTTCCCGTGTGTTTATTGCACTCTGTTCTCAAAGTAATCCTGATATGGCAAACATCTTCCTTTCCCTCTCTGACCGACTCACATACTGATGTGCTTCATATTGATTTCTCGACCGGTTGGGTTGCCTTCTCTTCCCAGTCTGTGGGCATCCTGAGGAGCCAGTTAATGGTGCGTTACTAAATCCAGCCCAGTCATCCTTTACATGCTGCTCTCACAAGGACCCCTTCACCCTGAATATCCATTACTGCCGGACTGTATAGTAACGGTGGGGCCTGCTCATAACATATTTATGAATTTGGCCTGAGGGGGGCCCGCACTCTGAATGCTGATGTGATGTTCAGACGTCACATTTTTATCCCTTTTGCTTCCTCTGCTTTTTTAGCAACATCGGTGCTGGATTAAAGTGTCAGTTCCGCCATCCCAAAACTGAATTGCCATGAAATCTTGTACAGATGCTTGTTAGCAAGTTGCAAGCTAAACAAGTCAGCGTATCCCTAAAAAAAAACTGACCTCAGGAGCAGAGCATAAAACAAAACATGACAGGATTCCTAACAGGTAGAGAAACATCCCAACGGCAAGACTCTGTCTGTTTGTTTGAACCCAATTAAAGAGGGATAACTTTTTTTTTTTGGTAAAATGGATCTGGGAGGAGTTGAGCTGTGGGGTATTGTGCTTTTGAAAATGGTGCATCTGACCTTCGACAAAGTATTACTGTAATTCTACCTGTAATGGGGTGGCAGCTTTTGTTTTTGATTTTTCCGCCTCGTTGAAGAATGTGTGAAGAATGTGAATGGCTGGATATTATGTAACACCACCGAACTGACATTAACCCCTGAAATTAAGGGTTAGTCAATTAACTGTCAATTCCTTCCCTTCTATGTCTTCTATGGTAATAAGTGAAGTTTCATTTTACTGGAATTTTGACTTCTTATTGTATTCACTTTCAGGGTTCATTTCCTCACCTTTTCAATCATAAGGTATATTCACCTAATCATAAAAATGGACTACACACATGGCAACATCCTATACTGCACCAACAATACTCAATCACCTCCTTTTGAAGTGGGTAGACGGTAGAAAACGGTTTCGCTTCTCCTCTTGTGGTGCAAAACTTCATTAGAATAACCAGTTTATGTGTTATTACCATTCACTGTAATGAAGGAAATCTGGTGAGAGATGGTTCGCTTGTAGTTTGACAAAGTTCTCAGGAGACCGTGATGACTTACACAGCGTTATTTACTGTAGTTCGATCGAGGAGAATAGAGCTCAGCAGCACAAGCAAGTGGAGTCACTGATGCCAACCCAATTCTGGGGGTTTCATCCTGGCAGGGAGTATTTTTTCACTAGACCCCACAGATTCACTGTGCGTCCAAAGAAGTCCGTACTTCATTCAACTATACATGTGTGGAGATCTAACTGGGGCAAAACAGGACATTGTGGTTACCTAAACTAGCCTGTTGTGGTTCACTTCGGGCCACATATAGCTCCTTCTACAGAGAGAGAGTCATTCAGTCTGTCTGAATTAAAATAAAGATAACCTCAAACTTGGATTTGCCAAGGACATGTACGACTGGCTTCAGCCATATCGAGGTAGCTGTGTCAGTGTAGTCAGCCAAAGGAACAAAGAGTAGACACAGAGGTTAGCTTGATGCTTTGAAAGAGCCTGTCATCACGTGTGGGATATGTGCATGGAACTTTTTGAAGACAGCATGTATCTTGGCTATGCAAAATGCCACACCATCGGGAGCGCCCATCGTTAACAATACGGTGCCGAGAGATTTTCTTTGTTGTTTGGTAGATCATCTTTGTGTTGAATCGCCTACCTCTCCATGAAAGTTGATTTATTCCCTGTTATGCCGGAATGAAATGGCTCCTCAAGCAGCCGCTTTGCTGTGTTGTGTAGATGTCAGCGCTAGTACAGACGGGCGTATTGAAGTTCTGTGACCTCCGTTGATTTTTCTTAATTGCAAAATCTGTAAACTGAAGCTTTTTATAAATCGTGGAAAACAAGTCCCCAACAAAGGTCGTCTTTCAAAAAGCTGTCACTAATCCATTGATTAAAGGACTGCAGGTCTTTCGGGTTTGGTTCCTTAATCAAAGGGTTTGAGTTCTCCTTTGATCAAAGCGCAAGGCTCTTTTTGTTTTTTTACATAACATGCCAAATGTATTAATTGAAATAGCAATCGAACAGAACCACACTCCGAGCAAGGATAACATCTTTTGATGTTATAAATTGCTTCTTTCACAGTTAAGGACGTGGCAAACATGCACATGCAAAAAAAGGCCTAATATCGCCATCGGGTGAACCCATGGATGCTTTTTTATGGTAACAGTCACTAGCAAGGACCACACTACAACAATATTTCATTTAAAGGTTTAATGGAAACGTGTGAGGTTTGATGTAGATGTGGAGGGGAGACTGCGTTCTGGTCTGGGAGAACGCGGTGGAGTCTCAGAGACGGGGCTCCGTCTTAAGTGTGTTTCCACCCGAGTTGCTTACAGGCCACCAGACGATACCTAGAATGAGATGTGGGAGAGGTAATCCAGTGGTATTGAATAGGAAGAGAGGAGGAAAACAAGGATTAAGGGATGTGGGTTGGGATGAGGAAGGAAAACTAAGAAAACTGAGACGGTAGTGCCAGGTATAAGCAGTTTGACAGGCGATTTTTTATAAAGATTCTCTGTTGCTGTCAGCAATGCCTTCAGTCTACCACTGTGCATGATGGAGTCGTGTCATAAATCAGAGGCTAACCTACAATATGGATAAAACTACGAAAGTTATGAATGCAGAGATAGCTTTATAATACTCCTTTACTGTAATATCTCTCTGATTATGCAGTCTGTGTTACTGAAAACTGTGTTAGTGCTCCCCAAGACTGAGACGTCCCTGTATAGAGGAGGTATGACTATGGATATAGTTTTGTGATCGATGTTTTCAGAGTGGAGCAGGCAAGGTGACTTCACTGAGCTGCTACAGTTACATAATTCAAGTTTAAGCTTTTGTCGCGTCAAAACTATGGTGTGTTGTGGAAAGTAAGCATTAATAAAATGCTGGTGGTGTGGGCGGTGTGCGGGGGAACTCCACCACACTTTGAAAAAGTGAAAGTTTGTAGCTTGTTCTTTCTTGGAGGATGGCAGCTGTTGTCAGCTGTTATCACCATGGATTCCAATGTGGACACGGATGGTCACTCTCGTACCTCAAGACCATTGAATATAACATCCGTCCATCCAGAAAACCCTGATGTGTTTTCTGTTCATTGTAGTGGGGGCATGAGAGTTTGATGAATGTGAGTTCTCAGCCGGTTTGCCCTCGAGGAGAGGCAAAGCTGTGTGTCTAGACTGGTAAAAAGGAGAGGGCAGCATTGAGGCAGAATTTGTGTATGAGTGTGTGTTCTGACCTTAAATCGAAGTACCCTTAGGTGGCGTCACTTTACCTATCAAAGAAAGACATGCAAAGTTGAGATCGCTATCACCCAAAGCTGAAATGACAGCCGGATGTTTTCAAGCACTTCAGCACTGAGCAGCACCTGCAGGAAGACATATGGTCTGCTAGCTTTTGTTTACCTCGGCGCCATATGTGCCGAGAAGTGCACGCAACTCTAAATATTAATATTTTCTCAATGCAAGAAGACACAAATAAACGCATCCAGTACTAAACACAATCACATGCATCAGCTCACACGTTTTCTGACACTGAACAAAGAAGCAAAAAGGAGGACAGTTATGTTTTCATCACCAACGCCCAAATCAACAGGAGAGGAAAACAAAGCCAGATGAACGCTTGGTGCTAAGAACGATGATGGATGACAGAGCGGAGCGCGAGATAAAGGCACAGAGGCTCCGGAGACCAAGATTTTCTTTTTTTCTTTTCTCCAGATGCCGCATGACAGACAACCCCTGCCTTTTGCAGAGACGCCTTTTCGTCATTAATTAAACATTAACCACCTCAGCTGCTGAACTACAGGAAGTCTTGGAAGTTTCTCATGACAGATGTCAGTGTTTGCGACGTGCCACGGTGCCATAATGTCACTCAAGGACGGAAGTGAACTAGGTGCAACTTTAAAAAAAAAGCACGCGCAGATCAACTTGACTTCTGTGAATGTTTTCAGAGGAAATTCGGGCGCAGAGCGCCAGGCCGATCCGTTCCCTCCCTGCAGAGCTGAGGAAACCGGGGAAACGTGTGCGATATTTATAGGGTCAACAGATTTGTCAAAAAATAAGTGAGGGAAAAAAATCTGCAGCCTTGTCATTTTGGTCTTCAGAGTCTCTTTGCCTCTATCTCCTGCTCCAGTCCCTGCCATCCATCACCGCTCCCTGCACCATCTTTGTTTTCCCCTCTGTTGATTTGTGTGTTGGTGATTTAAACGTAACTGTCCTCCTTTTTGCTTTTTTCTTTCAAACATCATAATACTGTTGCGTGTGATTGTGTTTTGGAGTGGATCTATGTATCCAGCAACCAAGATCTCTGTGTATTTATGATGTTTATCCTTTAATTTTTTTGCAAAATGAAAATAAAAAATACATTTTTTTTATTAGACTAAAGGAAAAAAAACAACATTTACGGTAATAAAAAGGTGAGGTAATAAAACACAACGGTTTTATTCTGTTATATTCGCTATGATTAGTAGATGAGAAAGGTGCTATAAATCCAAGTCCATTTACCATTTCTGCCATATTCTGCCAACATATGTCCCTAAGTCTTACACACTGGCCCTTTATACCTTAATTCCTGTTTTGTTTAGTCTCTGAGAAGCTTGGATGAAAAAACAGAATCGAAAAAATGAGCAGAACAGGAGAGAGATATGCCCAGAGCTGCACTGGGTCTGTAAAAGGATTGACTACATCCTGTTTTGCTAAAGCCTTGAAACCTTTTTTAGTATAATTGCCGCTGAATGCTAATGATTCCCTTACCCTACAAAACCCACAAACAAAACCGCAATTCAGTTTGAGCAAAGGTAGATTTTGATAATGTCCAATAGCTGAAAGGAGCGCAATTCACCAGGCAACAACAACCACACAGTGCATTAAACAAATGTGGATTGTAATTATTTCCATAAGAGATGGAGCACGCACAACATTTCTCTTGTTATATTTGTATTGTAGGCACTTTGTTTTTATCCTACAGTATAACATAGAGTACAAGGTCTCTGTGATTTGGTCATTTGTCGTACCTACACACATTATGTCTGTTTCTTTTTATGTATTGGGCTGCTGAATGAATTTTGGTTTAGACTCGAAGCAGTCGTGCTTTCAATATCATCATCTTTACTTATTGGATGGTAGATATGTTTGAAGAAACAGAGATACTCTTTGATCCCTTTGTGAATTTCTCTTAATGAGTTGAGGAATTCAGCCTCGATGGAGCCGACACAGCGGGTAAGAATAACTGGATATGACTTCTGGTGACTAAAAGCATTTATTCTTGGAGGTGATCTTCATTTGAGGAGCCAGGTGGATTTGACCTGGACCTGATGGGCTTGTTAAGTGGGACCAATGTGTATTACAGACTCTGAAGGCCAGTCATTGATTAACACAGGAGGTGGTGACGCCTCACTGCAATGATACTTTGAGCTATAAGTAGGGCTACAACTATTGACTATTTTAAATTATTATTTCATCAATGAAATAAGTAGGAAAAATTAAAATTCCTCAAAGCTGACAGCTTCACAAAATATTTGATTAAGTGTACGTTTAACTTTGTAAGGACTGGAGCATA
The DNA here is from genome assembly GCA_023373845.1 of Nibea coibor. NCBI lineage: Eukaryota > Metazoa > Chordata > Actinopteri > Sciaenidae > Nibea > Nibea coibor. Next base: position 13,259,096 of record CM041733.1, read on the forward strand.
CGCATTGTGTATTTAAAGCTGCAGTAGGTAACTTTTTGGCATATTTGCTAAGAAACTGTCACTGTATCCTGACAGTACAACCCTGATTCCAAAAAAAGTTGGGATGGTGTGTAAAATGTAAATTTAGCCCGAACGACATGACGTCCATGATTTCCAAAAAATAGATTTGTCAGCACCACAGCACACTTTTCCACTTAACGTCCATCTCAGATGAGCTGAGCCCGATAAGAGAATCCTCCATCAGCTGTGCTGGTGAGGTAGGTACAGCTTAAAGATACACAGGTTTTGTGTTTATATGTGTGGTATTTATTCAGTATGAAAGAGATCCTCTTTCTCTCTAGAAAGCTGAGACAGTGATGTTTATGGACATTGGTGCAAGTGTCTTGGTAATGACTGAATGTGCCAATAATGGCGATAAAGCACATCCTCCGAAGAACAGGTAGATTACAATCAAGTGGCAAGCAGTCTTTATGCAAAGTCAATTTGAATGTGCCAAAAAACTGCAGTTCCTTGAACAGCCACTTGATGTCACCTACGTAGCAAATCCATCTCCATAAGTCCCCATATTAAAAGTTCACAGCAGAAGCAAACATGTTTACAGCCTGGTACAAAGAAACGTTTTGGTGTCTATAGCTAATTTCACCATTTATGATAGCTGCAATGAGCCCGCTAACTCTAATATCACCCACCCATTCAAGTTATGCATAATGAGTGTGGCTGCTTTGACTGACACACGGGTGCTGTCACAGGCTTGTTTGAGCAACCAGTCCACCTCAGCTCCACCCATGCTCCACGTCTAAACCCTAATTTCCTCCACTGGGATATCTAGGATTTAAACTGAACTGGGATTCTGGCTGGTGTTCAGTTCCTCCATGCTCAGAGGCCAAGTCAGGTCAAAGTGCACTAAGGAAGTCAGGAATTTGATGGGTCAAACCTGAAGGTCCAGTACAGGGATTCAGATCAGTTCAGGTCAGATGCGCAGAGAGGGGAAACTCATCTCACAGAGGTCAAGCCTGAAAAGGTGGGTGTTCCTAATCGGAGTGCAGTGCGCAGTGCTGTAACTTATCATAAAACATGTCATATTAAATCATCTCAGCTCAACTGAAACTGGGGAACACTTTGTTTTACTTGACTGCTCGTGATTGATCTCCCCATGCACACACACACACACACACACACACACTCACACAGACTTATACTGCACCTACCCTTCGCTCATGAATGCTCACCCAGAAACACCTCCCACCACCAGCAGGAAATGAGAAAGTGCGCGAACAGCAGTGAAGTGTTCTGTGAAACTCGGATTTATGACGAGAAAACATCAAACTACAGAGTTGTGAAGTGAAATCGAAATTCCCATTTGAAGGTTTTCTTTAAATGGAACTCTCAACATTCCTCGACATAGATTTATGTTTACCCATCAAGCTCCTTGCTTTTTTGCTGTATGTCTGTATCTGTATGCATCCGGAGCAAGGTCTTATCAAAGTCAAATTCCTCATGTATGTATACACACCTGGCCAGTGAAACGGAATCTGAAAATGGCTAGTCTCGCGTTATAATGTTGACAGGGACGGAGAGAAAGGAATCAGATCTGGAACGCATACATGCACAAACCCACTATTGATCTGTTGGTGCTCTCTGTAATCTTCCTCTCCGGCAATAGGAAGAAGCTGCTATATTGCTGTCGGAGAAATCATGTAGAAAAGCTGGTTTGGGCTCCAGCTGATCAAATCATTATCTGCACGATTGTGACCTGCCTGCTGCTTTGTAGTTCACCAGCAACCCGAGGTAAACACATCCCAGGGAAACAATCCCGGAGGAGGGAGGAAATTACAACCAGAATAAATGTCAGTAAGTATCATAGTGGACCGCAATCCACTGACCTTATTACATTCACATGCTCTCAAAGTGACACTGCAAACAAGGTCATTTCTTATCCAAATTTTATGGTGCTACAAGATCAAATATGTTACTTCTAGTATCAGTTTCAGTATCAGTAACTGATACAGTACCCTAAATGTGAAAACTGAAGAAAAGAAAAAAAAAACAAAAAAAAACAAACATTTGGGCTAAATTGCGTGATCTTGCAACTAAAAGATTGGCAAGGTGATTGGTGGCGCTGTCCTGTCTGCCTTTTAGCCATTTCTTTTTTGGGAAGGGTTGCCCTAATCCATTGGTTCCCCAGCCCCACTAGAGGTCCCCAAACATTCATATCCAATGCTATACATTGAATATTATAGAAAATATACATAAAATTATGCCACTTAGTCAATTTACTCAATGGTAGAAAGGTCCATGAAGACAAAGCTTGTAAATCACTGCTCCAATCAATCAGTAAGTAACGCGTTGTATCCTGACGGAGGCATAAAACATGCCTTGAATGTATTTCCTTCAGGTTTGCGAACCTGATTTTTCAAGTATTGTGAAATCTGTTTATCCATGTTTCCATCGCTATCTTTGTCTGTTGTTGAGCAGAAAGGTAAAAATACATGTGCATGCTTTCTCTTTGTCATTTCAGCAAGTCACCTTACAACCTGTAAAGGCCAATAAACAGCGATAATTCAGCTAAAATATGTCTAGATACTGTGCATCCATGTCGCGCTTTAGTGGTCTGAGACTGATTCTGACAGAAGTCCAACTCCTGAGGCATTTTGTTGGGCTGTTGTTGTGATTATTAACGAAAAAGATCAGTTAATGAATGGAATAAAAGGTTTAACACTTTGTCCGTTTAATGCATTATTTACTACATATAACCAGTGTCAAAAATAAACAAACGAGACAAATGGCTTCATCTTGTAGTTTGGAAACTAGTTTAAAGTTCAGCGATTAAACAGATGCCGCATGTTCGAGTGCTGTTGTTGTTTTTGTTTTTTTTTTCTCCCTTCCTGCAGCGATGCTGATTACACTCTGAGGTGAGCAGCGAGCCTAGCCTCCGATACAACTCATTTAATAGCATGCTCTATGCTTTCATGGTCCCATTTAGATGATTGATTCTGGGTATCTCAACCAGCTCAGCTATGCATTAGTGATGAATGGCGCTGTGATTTAATGTTCTCTTGTCGAGGCACTTGGCAATCAGCTAATTTCGTAAACACCACAACACCTGCATTCCAGCGGCCTTTCCATCAGGGGAAAATAACAATGAATGTCACAATAAATATGATTTCACCGGTGAAATAGTACTCTGATGTTTAAAATATTGTCTGTACATGAATAACTACATTTTTTTTATTGTTGGCATCAATCTGGCCTTGTTGTTGAGATATGCTTCTCATTTATACGATAAAGCACGCCATCAGCACCGCATTCGTTGTGCAACATGAAATTCTATGTTAGGTACCTCTTCGTATATTGTGGGTTAAATAGCTGCAGGAGTGTAGGAGAATTCTATAATCTCGTTTGATAAAAGTAAGATAAACGATTAACAACAAGACCTTATGTTGCGTCGAGAGTCACCATGATTGTTTGTATCACAAGACATTGTTCCTTGAGAAGGAAAAAACGAACTCTCTGTCTCCAGCAGACGATAAAATAACTGGAGTAGTCAGCTGGTAGCGAGTGAGACATGCAGACTTGCATGGGTTGTTTCAGTTTTGGACTAAGATATGCAGATTGGCTGGATTTTACAAATAATATAATCTTTGGCACTGCCGCCAATGTTATACTGATATATGCTGTATGGTGTTTAGTCGATGTAGACATGTTATAGTTATACATGGCTGAGGTAGAAAAGTTGGTCCATTGATGGAGAGTCTAGTGGCCTGATTCAAGTTCCTCTTACTTAATCTTGAAGTTTCCTTGCCAACCAAAAGATTAAATCTAAATGACATCTTGACTCGACTCATAAATGCGTCATTACGATGCACATTTCGCTTCAACATCCGCCGTCCCCTATTTGTGACTCAGTGAATCGGGCATTCCTGATCATATTACTCTGGCATTAATGGAATGATTAGCATTGCGCTCCTATAATACCTGAGCCGGTACAATAATATCAGAAAACAGACTGAGATCGCTGATCCTTGGAAGACAAAGACAGGGAGCAAAGTCATTATCAAAGTTATTAACTAAATTTATTGCTGGTAATTAATGCAACTTTTCAAGCGATCTTTGGCAAGAACACACAAGGGCTCAATCTATTATCCCAGGGCATTTGGAGAATATATCAGCATATTAAGTGGTTGACATTATAATTCATTATCAACACTGATTAGTGCCTGCATCTCACAATACATTTGGAAGTCATAGGAGACACCATTAAACTACAATTTGACTAAATCAATAAAGAGACAAGAAAAAAAAAGTACCAAAGAGAATGCAACATTAACATTGACCTTTCCCAACAACTGACCTCTTATTTCCCTTCAAAGCCTCATTTGTCACATTGGAACTTCAATTGAAGATTTACTGTAACTCTGTAGATGCATATATCACCCTTGTTCTGGATTAAATTTACTTGGTAATGTTTTTTATGACTTACAACTCATGTTCCTCTTATTAAACTGCACTTTTACTCTTGATGGGGTACATTTTTGAGCCAGCAATCTTTTCCTTTTTGCTTCAAGACATTTGCCATTCATACCTCTGTCACAATGCTAATGCTAAGTGGGGAGAATGGGTGAGGAGCAGATGAAGTTGCTAGCTGCCTGGAAGACATTGATGCAATGATGTTATGCTTGTGCTTGGCAGGACACTGAACCCACAATACAAACCAAACAGGAGTTGACTTAGACAGATTTTTATTTCCAAAACAGACAAGAAAAAAAAAAAAAAAAACACGAACAGAGAAGACAGGAGGAGCCCAGGGGGGGAAACTTCAGGGCAGGACCATGAGAACAGACGAGCAGACAAGGGTTGGCTGAGCGTGGCTTGCAGGGCAGGTGAGTGTGGCCGGGCTGGAGGCAAAAAAGAGGTGAATAGTCAAAAAGAAGCTTGAACCCAAAAAACTTCTACAACACCGGGAAAAACACAGGGTCATAGACAAACCTAGCACATCCTAACAAATGATGATGTCCAACATGGGACAACTTCCAATGACAATCCCTGGCCACGCAAAGTCTTGCAGAGAACGTCTTAGAGAAGTAAGACGTATTTAGCCATATTTTTACAATCTGAAAATTCTGATTCCACTTTTCTTTCCAAACCAAACTCTTAGCAAAGTTACAGCAAAATGCATGGTAGTAACAGAAAATGGTAAAGAGTAAGAGAAAATTATAGTGATTAGTGTGGACTAGATGACTTGGCCCTGACTGACCAGCTTTCCCTGATAGATTATGATTGCCAATTTTGCAAGGTTCAAGGGGAGAAAAGTATCTTGCAAACACTGAAAAGCAGTATAAAAAGTTATACCAATTCTACCTATTTGAATATCTTGACAGTCGGTCTTGGTTTACAAATGCAGAGGATTTGGAAGCGGTCATTATGCCTTAAGTCCAATTTGGTAACACAGTGAGCACCTCCACCCATGCAACCTTCTACACAAAAAAAAATTAAGTGCATTTGGTAACACTGTTTCCTTTCCCGGAAATCAATACAAAACTCTGGTGTGCCATCAGCTCCTGGAACACCAGAGCCATTCTTTTGTACAGGACACAAAATGACACAACAGTAAGCAGTAGAGGTAACTTCCATCACCACTGCACTCTTAAAAAGAGTTTAAAGACACATCAGTTATCAAAATTACTATTACCCAGCCATGCAGATCGCAGCCTTTAGATGCTCGGTGGTTAAATGAGACAGGTTGAATTGTGAATCCGATCCTCGAAGAGCAAAGACCAGAGCATCCGCAGTGATCAAGAACAATAACAAACAGCAAACACATGGTGAGCAAGGCGACCACAAAGGAGATAATAGAGGGAAGAGGGAGTGAGGAGGACACCGTGGAGATGTCATTATGGCAAAGTTTGCTTTAGAGCTGCTCCCAGAAAACAAATGGACCTTCCAAGTCTACACGGCTGAGGGGAATGTTTACACAATTTGCTTATGCGTGGCTAATGTAATAACTCACGGCAAATGTGCAGCCTAAATCAACACTACCATTTCTCACATGTGCAGAATCTGCAGAGATTTAAGCCCTTTCCAGTGACAAATGGCCCCGGCTTTAAATTGTGCAGAATCAATAACTAGCGAGACAAGCTAATTTAGCTGCTTTTTCATCTATATTATCAACCGACTTTGCCATCTGCATTTCATTAGGCTCCATAAAACCACTCTGATTGCAATATGTAAAAGATGAAAGAAAGTTAAATCAACATGTGGTCACGTGATGTGTAGAATAGAGAGCAGCTGTTTTTACACAGTCTCTTGTTCATAGGGCCGTGGAAATTGATTGGATTTGCCTTGCAGCGTGCTGCTGAAACAAAGCTGTGAGTTGTCTAGGGACGCCCTGTGCTTTCTAACGTCAATCAGTGATAAATATGTAGATACGCTTTAATATGGTAAACTATAGCAATGACTTCAGGCTACAGTCCAAACACAGAATCTCTATTTCTCATATGCAAAAACAATTACAATGAAGCAACGTCCAACGATGCTCATAGTCGGATGTTGGAACTACTTCCTTTCCTTTTTTTTTTTTTTTTTTTTTTTTACAGTGCACAAAGCATTAAAGAAACTAATGCAATGGATGTGTGAAGCGAATGGGAGACGGAAGTCCTTATATGCCTTGCACATACATTATGCATGATTGGTTGAAAGTTTGCCTTGACTGCAGAGCAAAAAAGTACAGAGCTAATGACTGGATGGGGTCATGAATGTTTACCGAATTGTCCAGATAGGAGGACCTGAAGCCTGGGCCGTGGGACTGAATGACTTAAAAGGCTCAGTCACAGGTTCCTCTGAAAAAAAAAAAATTTTGGAAAATAGTTGCTGTGTAAGAGTAGAGATAGAATAAGCACAGATAGATTGGAGACATGTAGATAAATATGAGAAACATTAACAAAGCAGCCTTAGTGAAAAGAGAGGACAAGGACAGACAGAGATACACACACACACACACACACACACAGCTTGCATGCTCATGTACTTGTGGGATACGTAGAGGCTTTACTTAAATAATGAATCTATTTATTTATTTTTGCCAAACACCCCTAGGCAGTTGTTGTTCCAGTTCATCCCAAAGGTGTTGGATTGGGCTGAGGTCGCAGCTCTGTACAAACCAGTCAAGTTCCTCTGCACCAACCTGGGAAAAAAACATTTCTTTATGGACCTGGCTTTTTGCACAGGGTGTTCTCATGTTTAAACAGGAAAGGATCTTAGTAATAGTAATTAGGTAATTATTAATATGGCGATAATGACCCCCCACTTTGGTTTCAGACAAAATAAAGAGCCGCTTACAACTTAACCTTCAAAATGTTACCTACAATGTCTCTAAAAACCCATTTTTATCATCTGCACTCGTGTGGTCAGAGTCACACTCTGCTTCAATCACAGCTCACATCTCTGTTTTTATTCTGCTCTTCACCTCCCACACCTGAACTGTCTATCTGTCTCCCTGAAAGCAGCTTCATCACAAGCTCCGGCTTCCTCTAAATCTGTTGTGATGGAGACACTTTATCATCCCCCACACACTAACGGATGGAGAGGAAAGAGCGATAGACGGGGACCAATTAGCATCTCTGTGCCAGACTTAAACCCCAGAGAGTCTCGGGTCGTCTCAGGGTTTTCATTATGCAGAAGATCTTGTTCTTTTCATGCAACTTGCTTCAGCTCAATTCAAGAAAACCCAACTCCCTCAAAGAAAAATTCCAAAACTGTTATTTCATACTTTTTTCAGGAGGAGAAAGACTCCACCTGTCAATCAATGCCAAGTGCCTGTACAGAAAAAGTAAGTTGCTAAACATTTGGTGTAACATTAAAGTTTTTTTTTTTCCACTCAATTTTAACATTACATGATTATAATGAATATGTCATGTCACTCTTGAGTGGGCTGAACCAGTAAAAACGTTACATAATAACCTATAAATAATAAAGAACGCCTCCAAATGTTTTCCTTTATTTGAACATAAAGATGTACAGACACATTCCAAAAAAATCATAATTAATCAATCAAACTTTATTCATATCACTGCTTTTAAGTCAATGCAATTTGACAAGTGATTGACGGATGGTAAAAAGGATTTAGAGACTAAAGTTAATTAAATTAAATTAGTATATGTCTTCAACTCGTCTGGAAGGCTGTTCCAGTTGCTTGGAGGGTAATGGCTGCAAACAGCATCACCAAATGTTTTTTGTTCCAACTAAATGAGAAGACCCAGAGGACCTGATGGGCCTTCATGGTTCATAAACCAAAAGCATTTGTGCAATTAATGAACCATCCGTTTACAAAACAGATGATGAACGGCCTGAATCTTAAGAGTAATTTTCGCAATATGTTTCCGTTTTATCCCATGCAGTCCGTCTGCTGTCATCGCAGTAGATCTAGGTTATCAAATTAATGTTTGACACCCCTGAATTAAACATTTTACACAAAAGGGAACAAATTATGAAATTTCATAGCATGAATTATTGTTAAACTTAAACCCATGTTCCGTACATTGCTATGTGTTTGTGTGGTTTATGCTGTCTCTCTAGCTTTTCCCCACGCATAAAATGTTTTCCTCTGTATCAAGGACACATCTTTTATTGGAGATTCAGCTGCCAAACAGCAACATATTTTTTTATGCATGCCCAAACACATATTTTTCTTTTTGACAATGTCTACGGTTACTTGCTTGACTTCAAGGTCCAAATTTCTTACAGTATGACCTGAGAGTTCAATGCTTTTGGAAAGCTAACTCTTAAATAATAGATGCTGCACTGTCTTTGAAAGCACCGTCGAGAAGAGTTCAGCAGGTTTCAAGCCTTGCTTGATTTTCTCAGAAATGAACCGAAACAAATGACTTCCTGGCTGTTAATGCACATAACGCAGGAAAGACACAAATCTTTGTCAACGGTGGCTATCATAACCTTTCATTCTGTTGTATGTTTGGAAATGGTGGCCTCTAAATTTCATTCACATCCATTTCCACATATTCTACATCTGCTTTGACAATGAGCTGGTCATTTTAGCCATTAATAAAGGGGGGATTGTGATTTGAATTGTGAGAGTTGTTGGCAACCGTCCACAACACCAATGCATTTGCATTTAATGCAACTTAATTAAAAATATCAATCAAGATTTTAATGCAGCTTCATAATGAGGGTCCCTCTTATTATGCTGCTCTATACTCAACATGTGTATATATATTACGGTATGTACAATAGCTTTTCCACAGTTTTCACATAGAGCCAAACTCACTTGATGATTTTTTAGCATTAACTGTCTTTCTAAATGTTTTTTTTTTTACTATTCCATTTAGAGGACAACACACATTAATCAACAATTCTGTGAGTGTATCAGTGCCTGCCAACTGTCTAATTTTCTACTGCTGTCTTTTGGCAAAATGTTTTGAAACCAATGAAGTGATCCTTGAAAGCTACAGACAAAAGACAGCAAGATGCCAAGACAGCAAAAGCAACAAAACATGTATTCAGAGGTGATGCAGAGCAACAGAAAGCAGTAATACAGGAATAATATCCACTATTCAGTACATGAAACTACGCAAGATAGCAACAGGAGGCAACAAAACCAGCCAAGCAATACTGATAACTATACTTTAAAGATGCATATATTCATGTTTATGTGGTAATGTCCTACTGTAACTTCTCATAAATGGGCACCTACCAAACATAAATTGACCTAATCACTAACCACAGCCACTTGCTTTTGGTCTTTGCCACACGATTGCATGCACCACTCTGGTCAAGTGTTTTTGTAGGTTCCTTCACCAGACCTCTCATCAGTTCTCTTGGGGCTACTTGGACGATATCTCGACTGTTGTCCAACAACAACTAATTCCTCATCATTTCCAGAGCTTCCAGGAGCTTTTTTTTTTTTTTTGACACCCAAGTACACCGCCATGAAGCTACTGCGACAGGAGTTTTTTCATCATCAACGGCAATAGTGAGACAAAAATACCATCACGAGGCATCCATCACAGCGGGATTAGAAAACGTAACACTCGCATCTACATACCTCGGGTCTTTAGCGACCAACTTTTTAAGAGAAAAACATCAGAGAAACAATGTGTTTTATCATTTTTGTCATTCTGACACCAGGACAATCTTAAAAACAAGTACTGCATGGTTGTCATGCTCAAGCTGAATCTTAAGTATCTTAGTAGTGTCAGATCACAAAGTATGTCAAAGAATAAAAACAGCTTTGAAGGGCGCTGGCAAATGATGTGAGTTTATAAAACGCTTACATTGGTCATTTTAGAAGACAATGACAAGGACCATATGTTGTGATGGGAAATTAAATTGCAAACCAACGCGCAGTTTCATCTTAGTATCATTTATATCAAACAAACAGATGAGCAGAGGAGATTCAGGTCTTCATCAAAGTTTGACTGCAGGCAGTGGAAGACAGAATTGGCTCCGCAGGCAGAAAAATAATAGATAACTGTACAGAAAATTGGTAACAAACATGTTGAACTTGCTGCTGCTTAACTGCACACAAATAACTGACATATTGCATCTGTTATGAGATCCGACATCCGTCAGAAAAATAACACCACACCACCTGCAGACACGGCCCCTGAAAGCATTTCATTATCCTCCGATTTTCTTTCGAGCGGTGAAAACACACGAGTCGAATTAATCAAAAAAACAGCAACAAAGCTAAAAATGGAACGTCTTACGCACATGTGCATATAGGAAGACGAGATGCAACTTTCACGAGTAAACAGGAATCCAGAGATCAAAAATGAAATGTTCTCTGCCGCACCTGAGCAGATGCTTCTCCCTCTTTGCTTTTAGAAATCTGCCCTTCCTCCCAAGTTTTTTTGTTCTTGTTCTCACCTCCCATCTCTCTTCTGTTCCATCCTTTCTCTCATCTTCATCGTTGCTGTCTTTTCTCCCACTTCTTGCCTTCTTCCTGTTTCTCTTCCTTACCCATTATAGAGTATTTGCACGCACGGTCCCCATGCAAATGAATCCTTTCCTACTTTGAGACAGTATTTAGACAAATTGCATGCTGTGCTGTCCTTTTGTCTTGCATACATACATACACAAACAATCCATACTAATGTTTAATGTCAAGACCACAGTATTTGCATCCATTCTATCAGATATGTTATTGTATATACTTGATACTATACACTTGGCTTCAAATTGGACATCAGGTGTCCATCAATATGTTTTCCACTTCTCTGGCATCGGGTCACAGAGGCAGTAGGTCAAGCAGGTTGTTCCAGATGTCCTCGTTTCCTCGTAACCTCACAGAAGGCGGCAGTGTATTTGGATCTAGTTCATACATGGTTTTGTCTTTGAATGGTAGAGTTTCAACTTGCAGTCATGGAGGCAGCGATGAACTGTGTCCACAGATGATGGTTTTTTGAAAGTGTGTCTTAGCCCTGAGTGACATCTGAAGGCCCAAAGATCACAGCCATTTAATATGGTCTTTCAGATTTGTCCCCTATATGCAGAAATTACTTCTGATTCTCTGAATCTTTTAATATTACAAACAGTAGAAAGTGAAATCAGATTCTTTGCAATTTTATATTGGGATTATTAAATTGTTCTATTGGCCAGCATAGCCTTTCAGATTGGGGAATGCCTCACCCTCTTAACTCATCCTCTCTGTGATGCTCTATTTATACCCACACATTTGTTTTTCATGCTGACTTTTAGAACAAAATTGTGCAGAATCAGATATTTTTAAAATGAACATTGTCAGTACGTTCTGACTTTTCCTAAATGTCTGTCTTTGGAAAAAAGTTCGAAACAGCCGTACGTCTTTTGGAAAACTGCTTCCTCGCATGATGATGAGGACTTCTAAGAAAGCTTTCCTCACTGGGACTCTCCGTCATGCTGAAGACTTTCTCCCTTGACAACAACTCAATTATTTATATATGTATGCAGACTTGAAGGTGACTGTCGAGGTCACGCTGTATTTCCATGGTAGAGATGACTTCCTTCTCATCCCCTTAACCTTATTCCACCGTTAAAAGAGTCATATAGCCGCATTTGGGAGGAGGAGGCGACGTATTGAGGATGTTCTATAAGCCGCCTCCTTCGCCTGTCGACTCTGCTGATTGTATTTCCCTGCCAGCGAGTGTACATCCTCACTTTGCTGAGCATCGGTGAACCCAAGGCACCCTTCCCTCCCACTCTGTAACCGACCCTTTGCTGTTGAGCATGATGCATGGTGGATGAGCTCCAGTGCCCTCTATTTCTCTTTTTTTCCACCCTCGATCCTCCTTCTTTCTCTCTCACTCTCTCTGGCCCTACGTCCCCCATCTCCATCTGTTAGTCAGATGAAAAATTGGAGAAACATTGTTCTCCCATAACCCAAAATAGACCTGGCCTACTAAAATGGCCTCTTCTTCACCTTCCCATCGGAATTGAGCCAAGAATATCTCTTTGAAAAAAAAAAGAAGAAAAAAACGTAAATCTCCTGTTCTCAGGTTTTTAATTATTAAAGGACTTCTGCAAACTTGTGTAACATGTTTAACATTTTGTGGTTACTTTATGGTGTCATCATTATACATACGTTTAAAACAAATACGATATTAAAGCCCCCAACATCTGTCGTCATTTAAAAGTTAGGAGTCCCTGACCTAAGAAGTACCTAAATAATGAACAGATGAACTCATTTTCTTTTGGTTGTTTATACTTTAAACCTAATTTCTTTCTTTCACGACTGTATTTCATATTTCAAGTCAAGTCATAATTTTATTGATTTAGCACAAATCATGTGACGTCCTCTGTCCTTAGACCTTTGATACGGGTAAGGAAAAGCTCCCCTACTTTATACATTGTAACACTTGACATTAAGATGCTTGTAATATCCATTTGTTAACAGGTTATAACTGCCTGTGTGGTGAGACTACAGTGTTAATAATAGCATCACAGATTTATTGTGAGAAGACATTATGCACACTGAAAGGTATTTCTACATACTCTATGCATTTATTAACAGTTAACACTTAACAAGCTTCATAATTATAGATTTTAAACAACTAAAAATAACTCGTCTAAACAGTTAAAACATTTCTTTTAAGTGCTTATAATAACAATGAATGTATTTATGTTATATAACACTTATAAAGTACTATTAACATGCTAGTGTCAATGAATAAAGCCTTTATTACCTATAAACTAAAGCTTGTTACAAGCAGACACTTGTAACAAGTATTATTTTAACAATGTATCATTTTAAACTGTATATAATAATCATATGAAAACAAAGTCATAAGGAAAAAAAATGAAAGTCTCACATCTAAAAGTTAGCTGCATTTGATTAAATTGTGTAATCTCGTTGTATATTCTCATAATTAAATGTCTTTTTTTAACCACAAAAAACAGCAGTTTAAAAAAAAACAGCAAAAATATTTCTAACATTAACTTATGACCTGAACGTCATAATCCTCTAATTAAATCGTGAACGCTGGAGGAAATTGTTTTCTCTTTGAGCTGCACATATTTTTGTGTGTGTGTGTCTCATTTAACTTGCTGTGTAATCTTGAGTGCACAGCACAACCCAGCACTGAACCTGAGCAGAAAGGGAAAATAAATAAGTAAAAGCAAACATTTAATTATATATTATTTAATAGCAAACATCAAATTTCACATTTTCTGCTTGTCAGACTAGGAAACTGCTCTGAACCACGCATCCCCCGGATGATTCATTACTTCAGGACCTTTCGTCCACAAAATATGAAACTCTTACCCTCTTTATCTCCAACTGGAGGACTGTATCACTTTCATTACCCTTGATACTTTTAATCTTTGGAAGTGGCTTCGAAGCAATAGTCCTTCTAATTCAAGTATCAGACACTGGGCCATTGTCAACTTGCCCCCTCACAGAGCTGTGGCTGTAATAAAAAAAGTCAGAATGATCACAGAAACATCAAACTGCAAATGTGCTTTCAAATTAAACTCGGATCATGTTTGTCACATTGGAGCCCAGAATCAATGAACCTCATAATTCACATCCAGTCCAATGTTTAATGTATTTACAGGAAGGGGCGTGCTCTTTATTTGAATTAAGAGTGCAGCAGGCGTGGTGCTGGGTAGGACTTTAGCACGTCTGACTATCTTGCAACACCAAAGTTCACAGTCCTGTCACAGAACTGAAATTAGTGTTTGCATTTTTAATTAAGTTTAGCCTGTCCCTAACCTTAACAACGTAGCCCCCTTAATCAGTTCATTTGGAGCAAGCACAACCTTTCAATAACCTTAACCATGACTGAGTCGTCACGCCTTGTTATTGCAGAAATGTTGACACTGGGTGTAAAAAAAAAATCATCATCTAATCTTGTCTGGTGACAGGGTAGCATATGTCGACGTCTGTCTGGCTTCACTCAAACTGTGAATTAAACAGGAAAGCAAATTAACTGTGGACAGCAGGTTAGACAAGCAAGTTAGCAGCGCAGCAGCAGCTTCAGTCCTCGATGTGCGTCTAAACGAGGTTCATTACGCTACAATTCTAAAATTAAAGTCAAAATTAAATTAAAATCTTAAAAAGCAATTATACTAACCTCAACTGTATGAGCAAAAAATGTGAGAGAGAATTATTGACTGGAAATTCAGTTTTCAAATGTTCAAATGACAAAGTTTTGTTAGAATGTTGTACGTGTAACGTGTGCGTGTAACAGCCTGTTGCAAATTTTAGTAGGAAGTATCAGCAGCAGCTCAACTGCAATCAGTAAAAACTGAGTGTGAAAGAAGTGTTGACTCCGAATCAAATATTAATGCGTATTTTCAAATACTCCATAAAAAAATAATTCATAATTAAATGAATACTTGACTCTTCTGTGTCAGAACAAAGAGGCAAGAATGCCCTCTTAAAAAAAGTTCACATTCATTACGCTGACACACACACACACACACACACACACGTGCTAACTCTGGCATACACTCATACATATTCACCACCTGCAGTCCTTGTATAAGAAGCAGCGGACCTAATCTCTGCCACATACTGTTGTGTGTAACACGGCATGAAAGATGCATGCGCGACATTTTGGGGAGAGGTTACACCCCGTGAGGGAATGACTTTCATTCTCTTTGGTTCGGATTGGTTCGTTTGTTCTTTTTTTATTTATTAATTTTTTTTTTTCCGAAAGTGCTAGACTTCTCTCTGCAGGGCCGCGGAGTTTGAATGTGAACTGAAAGTCGGCCTGTCGATCCAGAACTGAGCCGTGTACCGCTTTTTAAAAGAATTGAGTTCTATCAGCCAGGCTCAGATGGTCTTTTACTGTAGGGGGGGAAGGTTATTTTGTGGTTTCTAACTAGGTTCTGCTGAGTAATGAAGGTCACTCTGTATCTTCACTATGAAAAGGCATGCAGTTTTATCTCTGAATTGCAAATGGGGATGACTGGAAAATTAAGGTCACCCTGTGGGTCCATAATATTGCGCTGTAATGTTAAAATGAATTGAGTGCTCTTCCCAAGGACCTGGAATCTGTTTGCCAGCTGAACTGAATCCATTGTTTATTTCAAAGTAGGAAATAGAAAATTTCTAAATGAGTCCAAATATATTTATGTGCTAATGTCAACAGCTGGCAGGAAGAAAAAACTCGACAGCCCGAGCTGTTTGTAGCTCTGTTTTTGCCTCACTGCTCAGAAAAAAAAAAGAGAAAAAAATCAATCATGAGGATCACTTAAAGCCCTCGGGCCTGTTTTACAAACGGAAATTGCAAACACTTTTTTTTTTTCACTTGCAAATGGTGGCAGTGTCACGTTTCGCAAATAATTCTCACCCACAAATTTTGAAGTCCCCGCTGGATTTTGCGCACTCGACGGCTGCGAGCGCGGCGTTGGTTTTGATTTGTGACAGTGTTTTGAAGTGACAAAGTGACACGGCTTGAGTTGTAAATTTGCTGCGATGAGCCCCCCTGGTTCTCAGCCATTTTGGCTCGTGAGTCTTCCGTGCATGAATTATGACAGCATTACTCAGTACTGAAGAAGTGTTTTTCTTACTCTTTTGGTCATTTTTTTTTCACACGTTCATTCCAGCAGAGTTTTCAACTGTATTAAAAAAATAACATTCTACACAAAAACATCATCACTCATGCCATATATTACCATGCCCACAGTTTGATGTCTGGCATGGGATCTTCTAGCCAACTAATCATGCTTGAGACTAATTTAGGACCACCCAGAACTGAATAAATGTAGAAATACAGAAGTAGCCTTTTCATGAGCAAGATGTCCTTATTTTTCATTTGTGTATTTAATTCATTTGATTATTCAAACTTGTTCACACATGCAACCAAGGTCTCCAGGTATCAAAGTAAAAAGGACAAAAAAAAAATGACATCATAGCATTCACCATCTCAACCAACAGCCACGAGGAAGCTTCAGTCCCAACTCTCTTTATCTATACTGGACACACACAGAGTCTGTTGGTGCTTTGACAGTCACATTCACGGTCATTTGTAGAAGTTTCGCAGGGTTGGGAGACGTTGGTTTTATATGACCGGACGGGAAGCAAAAGCTAGCACCATGCGCCACCTGCCTCAGTTTAAGTCTAAGCGAGGTCTGCAGTGTTTTTTGCCGGTGCCTTTTTTACGTGTTTTATTTATACGTCATGCAAAGACTTGTCAGACCCGCTCCCGAGTGGCTACATTACCACAACGGGAACTGACTACAGTGACGGCAGATTACTGTGGCTCATCGCAGGCGAAGCACAGGACGGAACAAGGAAACTGAATGTTCAGCATCAGTAAAATGAACCTTGTTACATGGCAGCTAACAACAGCCAGAAAATTGCAGCCACTTAAATCCCGCAGTCTGGTGACTCTGAAAAAGAGTCCATTCCATTATAGCACTGACCAACCGACACACCCGCCCACTCATACATCTCGCTATGATAGTCCAATTAAAGTAATGCTTTCTGCCGTAATGTGCAACTCTTGCTATATTGCAAAATCAAACAATAAAACAAGAATAATGTTTTTTTTTTTTTGTCTCAGACAAACAAATCTTTCGCTTGGCTCTAAACTGGCACATCTCAGCCAAGTACTTGTTGACTGCCAGCAAATCTGTAGCTTGAAGGCCAACATAAACATAAAACTTGAAAAGCAGAACCCACCGGCTTGTAACATTTACAGGCCAGAAGCCTGGCTCCAAAAAAATATAATGAATAATAAATTCTTGGACAGATGTAGCCTTTGCCCTGCCAAAGTCCCACGTTTTTTTTTTTTTGTTTTTTTTTTTTTTTTTACTGCAAGCCTGCAGAACTACAGCTCAACTTTAACCCTCAGAGGGGATTCTGAAAGTCAGGATTGGCCTTCTTTCAGATGCAATAAAATATGATTTGGCAACTACTGAAATAGGAAACACTATTTTTTTTCTGACTTGTTTAATTGTACTGTACAAAACTCTCTTTATTTTCTTCAACTCTGTTGCTAAGACACAAGTCGGGTCCAGGTTTATTACTTGTCAACTGCAATAAGCCCTAAATTATAGGCAAGGGATGGGTAAATGTGTCATAATGGCAGACAAGCTAACAGATGGACCTCCAAACTTGAGTGTCCTTGTAGCTGAAAAAGGGTATTACCAAAATAATGATGCAGTCTTTTTCGGCAACACAGCACAGTGTTGAAAACAATTGAGTCTCTGGAGCGTCATTATGTCCAAGACCTCTTTTTATAATTGCAGACTGCAACAGAAAATAAGCCTGGACCCATTTAGGGTGTTGAAACCCCTAAAAATGGGCTGTAACTCTCAATAAAAATGTACCATGAAGTATTAATACTAGATTCATCATAGAAATAAATCTGGATCGAACAAAAATTGCATTTCCCAGCCACTCCCGCCTTCTATAATAACGAGAAAATAAGAAAAAGATCAACACATGGTGACCTTTCCGTGTGTCATCCATATCCCTGTACCTCTTGGCTCCATGTATAGCGCATATGGGAGAAATACAAGTGTCTCACCAGATATAATGTTAGTCACTCTGGTTGGCGGCTCATCATCGCGTCAGCCAATGCAAAGAAGTACCACAGGGACCAGCATGGGGCTAAGAATATATGGTTATAGCGGTGATCGATATCCATAGCAACAACCATGTTCGTCATTACATCCCCATCAACAGGACACTGATGACCAATCTCCAGTTTATATCTGTTAGGAAATGTAGGATGAAAGCAAGAGGGAACGTCGGCTATAGCAAACACCAACAAATATTTGCTTGTTTCAGCTGATTTTTTTAGAATTTGAAATACAAGGACTTGCACAAAATCTTGACGTCATTTCATTCTTGACAACAGGTTGAAGTCGAAATATTTTCCCCTACATCTAACAACTTTCAGCTCGTGCAGACGTGTGTGCAGCATGCCTCCGTGCGTGTCTTTGTGTTGACCTTAAAGGTCTCCTGCTGAGTCAGAAGAACACCTTTAACAGATTACCTATTGTTTTTGACGTATGTCGTATGTCACATGGATGACTGCATTTTGCATAATCCGGTTGAAATTTATGTACATTCTTATAAGCACTTGAGCGTTCAATCATCGCTAAAGCGCACGCCATGCAAGAGCGGCCAGCTTGTGCTGCGTCCACACAAAATTAAAGCTTGCTTAGCTACCTTTTCATAACTAATATTAGCCTATTGGAGTTTTGAGTTTGACCTCTGCCTGCGCTGCAAGTTGCTCTGAAGACGTTGGTTTTAAATGCAGCTTTGCTTGCTCAGCGCGATTACGTAGACTGCTCAGTGCCAAACTTCAAAACAAGCCTCAGAAATGAAACGTGCGTGTGCACACGTCATAGGTACACTTCAGCATTTGAAGAAATACCACTACGCCTCGTACAAGACATCTTCTATCTGAAGCCAAGCAAACTGAATTTGCTCCATCCTGTCAGAACTATTTTCTGGGAGGGGGTGCTGTAAATTTCTGGGGCATGGACAGGGTTGGACTCGGAACGACCGCCCTGCCTGGCAGAGTTGACTTACGGCCAACAGCACAATAACTGCATTCACCTGCATCTCAACAGGATTTATAGTACAGGAACACAAAGCCGGCAGCACAATAAATTCACGTGTATCTCAACAACCGAGGATTTACAGCGCAGAAACACTCGATTAAGGCCTACGGGAGACATAAATATATAGGTGAGTTTAAGCCACTTTGAATATTAACAAAAACAAAATCGAAGAGACAGCTGACAGCGAGCTGTGGTGTCACGTGTCGCGAACAAGTCTTTGTAAGCCTAAATCAATGAGAACATCTGCAATGCAATATTTTTCCCAGCTATACTTTGTGATTTAATCAAAGTTCAATGCATTGATCAGAAAAGGTGCCTTGAAGCGTTGTATCATTACTCCGACATGAAGTTATGTGTATTTGTGCATGAACTGTGATAGCAAAGGGATGCCTTTGTGAAACTTTAATGTTTCCTCTGACCGAATAACCACGAACGCAGCCAAAGAAGTGTTTGCGGGTTTGAACTCTGCTTCTTCCGTGGAAGGTTACAGTTGCCGGTTGCATTTGTCTTCAATATTTTACCTTAGCTGCGAACTGTTTATTAGAATGAGACCAAGTTGGATGTTGTACCCGCACAGTATGTACCCAAAAACACAGTTTGTTGTAGGTATTATACTATAAGAATGAATTAGACAGTGCTGCTTTGACTGTTCTACATGTTACAGTTTTAAATAATATCAAATAAACATTTGCATAAATCCAAGACTCTGGAGAGAAGCTTGTTATTTTCGGGCCCCCACATCAATGCATAATTATATTCACAATGCAGTTTTGCTGATGCAACGCCGACCCAATCACTGTCTGTCAATTACCTCTCCACTTTTACTTGTTTGTGTCTTTAGGGGCTGCAGGCTGCGATTCGTCTCTCTGCTCTCACAGCCCCTCTGGCTCCCAGTTATCAGTCATTTATTCTCTAATCTCTCCGTCCAGGAGCGGCCTTGGTCTGAGTCCATATGGCAAAGAGCTGAGGCGGCAGCTGGTCCTTTATCACAGCGCAGAACACGGCCAGGTTATAAGACCCGACACGCACCGGGAAAACGCACACATGCAAACAGAGACAGCACAGACTGCGGCATGCACCTCCACTCCCGCGGACCCAGTGTGCCAGATTACACGCTGCGTGACAAACGCGCACATACAGTAGAAAGCGTACGTGGAGCGTAACGTGAATTAGAATAAAAACACAGGTTGTGCGGGGGAAAACACAAGCACGGTGCGTGCACAAACACCCGTGAGGAGAAGAGACATTCAGCGTGTACAAAAAGGCATTGGAAAACAATACTGGGGTACATTCTGTCTGTCACTCTCCCCCTCCATCCATTTATGTTTGGGTTTCACTGAAAAGATGTACAGTGGTTGGAGGTCAAGTGTCTTCGATGGTCGCCTGCTCGTGTCATTTTGAGCCGCTCCACAGTGTTCATTCAAAGTGATACAGTGCTCTTCACGTTCACTTTGTCGGCCCTGCACGGTTTTTATTGCAGCAAGAGACAAACATTTTGGACACTGTATCGCAAAGATACAGCCGTGCTTGTTCATCGCGCGTTTATGTTTTGTGGTGGTGCAAAGCAACGAGTCTCCAAATCTTCCATCTGAAGGTAATAAAATGTACCGAAGAAGCACCTCCAAAGCTCTCCACCGTTTTATCTCATTTGTTTAATCAGTACAAAAACTGTAAAAACGGCAATTTACCGTTTTATGGGGAAGCAGGCAGGCAGGCAGCGGAGACTTTTGTTAACTTTGAACAGAGACGGGCTCGCTTTTTCGCCGTACCCAGTCTGCTAAACTAACAGACTGCTGGCTGTAGCCTTTTATTTAATAGACAGATATAAGAGCAGGACTAATCTCCCCATCTAGGTCTCTGTGAATCAATGTATTTTCCCAAAATAGAAAGGAAGCGCCTGAATATGCAGTCTGAATTGAATGGGAAAAAAACCCAACTTCTCTTTAGCTGACAAAAGAAAAAAAAAAAACCCTCATTATCCTGAAATATTTCATCATTGTGAGTTTCACATATTACATTTTGACTCTAGGATCATGTGATTATCTGCAAAGTGGTCTTCACATCCTCCTTGTAAATACCGGCAGGACGATACAAATATTACCTCCGAGGCGTCTCCTTGTATTTACAATCAATCTACTCCAGCCTGGTCCAGCCTTGTCACACTGACTGGTTTGTGTAATGGATGGGACAGGAGCTGAATCATCCAGCAGTCTAATGTATTATCAATTACTTGATTCCTGCCTGCCCTCGGTCAGAAGCATTTATACAGTGTGGCCTGACGGAGAAAGCTCCATTGTCCAGCTTGCCAATATCTCAGCTAGAGGCCAAACCGGCATTGCTAATCTATGTAATGTATGTGGCGAGTTAGGACAGAAGACATACTGTGTAAGGGCAGCTCATTAATCAGGTCCAATAATCTACTGTATCGTCAATAAGTCGATTGCTGACTGGCCTGAGCCAAATCTATCGATGCGGCAGTGAGTTTCTCCCCTAATGTGTAATGAATAGGCAGAGCGTGGGTGCATGTGTGTGGATGTACGCTGTAGCATGACATGTCCATTACAGCCTCATTTGTGACGCACTTCTGGATTTATACTTAGGGTTCGCGTAAGACCAGTCCCCTCTGCCGGCATGTGCGTCCATGTTAGTACATGCGAATCCTTTGGTGTGTGGTCGAGGAGAGCTCCTGAAATGGCTGCTTTTTCCATCTACGCTGGGGAATTGAGGTTTTTATTGCGGCAAATATGTTTTTTTTTTTAATCTATTTTGTTTCTGTCCACTTGAAAGTTGCGATGTTACGGTAATCTGCAAAGGAAAATGAACCAATCCTGATTTTTGTCTATAGAGCCTGGTGGCGAGCAACAGTAATAGTAACAGCTGTTTGTGGTTAAACAAAGGGTCTATCTATACATACTACTACATACTATATACTTTATTGATCCTACACCAGGGAAATTCAGTTGTTACAGCAGCTCAACAATATACAAGAAAAATACTGAGCGCCCCACGTACCCCATGTATGGTGAAGTAGTCGATAAAAAGGCAGATCACGAATATCCACAATTCCAAGTTCGTGTTTGCAATCAAAATGATGGCAATTAAAATATATATATATATATATACACCTTTAAAAATACAGAAAACACAGAGTGTGTGTTCAGAGCTACTGAAACTGGCCATGGCATCAGAGATATACATCCAAACATATGAGATTACCACCATTCAAAGTGCCGAACCGATTTCGCTCAAATGTCAGCGCGCAGTTGGCAGCTCACTTTAATATGCACGCTCTAATGCATGCACAATGAGCACATACTTTGGCTGTCACGCAAACATGCATTTGCATTTGCATCGGAGGTAAATAACGACGATTACAAACGCGGTGTTGTGAATACGCTTTCTTTGAGCATTTCCCCTGTAGTTGTAAGGATTCTTATATCTGCAGGATGAAACGCATAAACTTAATTCCAGCCTATTCTCTAGCCCGCAGCATGAAAGCTACCGGAACAAGCAGTTACAGCAGCGACCTGTATATTTTTTTCTCCGTCAACCAATATGGAAACGATCGCTTTGGTCAGCTTTCATGAAGAGAAATCACAAGGGAAATAAAGGCTAAAAGAAAAAAAAAGATGGAACGGGGGGGAAAAAAATCCCTCATTCATGAATTCATTTTGACAATATCTCCCTGAGCCTTAGTATATCTCTGCTTAATGTGGCTTCATGCAAACGAGGATCTGAAACTGGAGAATGCCCCCCTCAACAGTAGTAGCCGACATGCTTGAAGAAATGGACACAAAGGAAGAAATAACGTACCATATCAATAAGATGGCCCTAATTATTAAGAACTAGTCATAGGCAGCGTTTCACAAAGTTTATATACGAATATGAGTATAACATGTCCTGTGATTACCGGTGAGCACCGTATATAATGAACTATCCTTCTTCTGCCGGGAATATGTCCTCCACCAACACCAGAAAGATCAAAACGAGATTTTCTTCCAAAAAACTGATGAAGCTCACAAAGATGTAATTTTGTTATTGCTGTTTTGGACCATTTATTTTCCATCAGCCTTTTTCTTTTTGGTGCCATTATAGGTTACAGTTACTCACTGTTACGCGCGTAGAATAAGTTCATCATCGTCTTATTGATGCTATGTGATTCTAAATCATCGTTGTTTTGTGTGGACTCGATTCACGGATGGGAATAAAGAATTTTACACAGAAAGAAGTAAGTGAACTGTATTTAATGTCAAATCTACAAGAAGGCACAAATGATTAAGGGTTTGCTGCACACTGCTAGACTACCTCTGAATGTGGTTAGATCTCTCGGTGCATTCACTGCGTAGTTAAGGCTGTCCGCTTGTGATGGCATCATCTAAAGCACATCTTAATAACAGATGTAAACAGTACAAAAGATATGAAGACATTAAAATGTATGCATTAGATAGATAACAAATGCATTAGTTTCATTCAAATGCAGCGTTTTAAAATCTAAAGAAATAACATTTATTCAAGCACCTTGACGGTGGCTGTGGGAATCACAGATAAATTTAATTTACATTGAAAAAAAGTCACCTGATCTGTTGTCTGTCTGAGTCTGTGAGCTTGAGCCGTGAGCCGTCAGCTCCATCCGCCCAGCGAGAGTTCACATCATGTATACAACCGCCAGTTATTGAAAAGCTCTGTTGCCCAATGTCCCCAGTTGTTCTGTCGAAAAAATGTTGACAGCTGGAGAACAAACACATCTACGCACCGAACGCCGGCAATGTAAGTCAAAATCACTTTGGGTTAAAAAAAAAAAAGAGAGACTAGAAGTTGGAAAAAGTGACAATGTGAAAAACAGAGCAGTAGAAGTAGGAGCAGCACTTTGGGGTACTTGATTGAAGGTGCTTATAGATATTGCATAGTTGTTTTACTGGTTACGTTGTGTATGAGAAACACAACGGCTGACACACTCAACATTTTGACAGATTTCTTTGTTACTTCAGTGTGTTGATAAAAACCTCATATCAATGTATATATAAATGTGACCTATCGTCCAGTAGGTGAGACGAGGTATTACGTAGTACTGTATGAAGACAAAGCAGATATCACAGACTGACTGATAGCGTTGTCTCAGAAAAATCAAATTGTTGACTCTGAACCAAAATGTGTAATCAGTGTCAGAAGGGAAGATAAACAACCCAACAAATGACTTAATCTCAGCCCGATCAGCCTGACAAATGGTTTACAGCAAATGGCAGTCTGAAATGTTTTTTTTTTTTTTTCGAAGAAGGAGAAAATAAAACTGCCACACGCTATCAAAAATCAAACCACGTCTCTGTAATGAGGGAGGCAGCCTTCTGTTTCTCCTCTCAATGTGTTTCCAGAAACAAAGTTCATTTAATTCAGATAAGCTCACAGAAACAGATTTAAATAACATTCGCTTTCGTTCTGTTTTCGAACTTCTACAAAGTTGGTTTACTTCGGATGAAAACGTAACTTCAGTGCCAGCATTCGACCTCACAGGCATGCTGAGTGTTGGATGACGTCCTGCATTATTTGACTTTAATAATGCTCAAGCTGAATACGCTCAGTTCTCGTTGACTTGAAATATCTAGTATATCCATTTGATTACAAAGGTCGTATGGGGCTG
Source organism: Nibea coibor (assembly GCA_023373845.1). Classification (NCBI taxonomy): domain Eukaryota; kingdom Metazoa; phylum Chordata; class Actinopteri; family Sciaenidae; genus Nibea; species Nibea coibor. Next base: position 13,283,745 of record CM041733.1, read on the forward strand.
AAGCAAGAAGGCACTGAAGTGTAACTATACAGTATGATCTCATTTCTCAGCTTTTTATTTCCTCAGTCTGCTCCATCTCTTACATTCAGACTTTATAACTCAGAACACTCTTTTTTCCCCCTCCCTTTGTCTCTTGGCCATACAAAGCCCCAATGCTGGCGTTAACATATTTTGGTAGTGAGAACTGATGGATATGTCTCAGATTATTTGTCATATTTACTTCCTCCTCGCAGGAAAAATAACTATTGTTTATCCAAAGCAACTTATGAATGCAAATAAATACAATAATTTAAAGTTCACTTTCAGTTTCAGTGACATCCTACAGTAACTGGTAAAAAACTGACTGTTTAACTGCTAAACTACCTTCTCTGAGCCGCCCTCAGTTCAAGCCAACGGTCTTGTCTATGTTGATGCATGGAAAGCAGTCTACTCTGAATATGATGTAAAACACAGTATATGTTGGCACGGTCTTGATTCATTTGATACAGTGTGATACAAAAAACCCTGTTTGGTCCTTAAAATACACCATTCATCATCTTTCATCTTTAAAGGTCAGCTTGCCAGAAAATATCCCGATTTTCGTCTCTCCATCTTATGGAAATTCAGCACCATCTGCCTAACTGATTAAGGCTGCTGTTTGTTTAGAGGCTGATGAAGTTATAAATCGGAGCAGTTGGAAGAAAATAAGTTAGAAAATGAGGAGGCAAAGTGGTCAGACTGTCTGTGTTTATGGAAGAGGGGGAGACTTTATGGAGGAATTTGGATCGTAGGGAAATTAATACATTTGGCAGCATGGGTGTGATTAAACTGCTCCAAGTGGTTGACGGAGCAGCAGGAAGAGACAAACGGGGGAGACAGAGACGGACAAACAGACGCTCAGAGAAAGAAACAGACCAACACACAGAGAAAACATTGAAGTTGTCGGGTAGGGGATGCTGTTTTCTTTTAATGGTTAGAATTTTGAAAACAGAGATGGATGGATGGATGAAAATGGCTTGGTTGTACGTTATACAGTCACTGATTTACAGTAATTTGTGAGTTTGTATGTTTTTTTTTTACAGGACATGTATTTATTGTGTTGTCTTTGTGTTAATATCTATGTTCTGTGTTATCCATGGTCATGACACAAACTCCTATTGTCTGGTGCAATGAAACTGAAAGATAATGAAGGCAACAACTGTATTCCTTCTTCATTCTTTAATTGGCTCAGGTGCAAACAGATGCCCAGTTGTTCCCTGGTTGCTATGTGTTGATGTCGATTTTCATTTCTAAAATGTCCTCGCTGTTACCACCGACAAGCACAAGTGATGGTAAAACAACCTGGACCGAAACTTTAAACATCCAAAAAGGGATCTTTTGGCCACCTGTCTGCAGCGGATATGTATTGAAAACACAGCACTGACATATTATCACATTGCATATCACACATAGTGATAGTCTGACTCACCGGTTGTAGGCTGTTAATACAGGCCTGCCATTAGGCGCGTCCCTCATGTGGCATTTATCCTTCCTGTCTGCACATTTTACTGTTTTTAAAGTTGCTGCTAATACGTAAAACAACAACAGCGTCCAAGCTACACACTAAAAATACCTTAAATTACCATAAACCTTAACCTGAACACTAACGGTACAGTCATAATCAATATCACTACTCCTTTTATCTCTGTTTTGGTCTCCACCAGGTATGGGGGATAAATTTATCTTACAGATTATGGACACTTTTTTACATTACACACAGTCTTTTCATTCTAATTAAAAAAAAAAAAAATCATTATATTATCTTTAATAACCATGTCTTTTTCATTCAATTAAATTAGAACAGTCACCATATTTAGAAATTTGTGTTTGTGTTAGCATGTGTTTCTTCTACAGAAAAGCCAGTCAGACCAGGTACTGTACTCCAACATGTTTATGCAGTACATCACGCATACATAAAAATGTAAATACTACATAATACTGGTCTGTAAAATTCACAAATTGATATGCAGTGTCCATCAACAAGAGTGATCGGTCTTTCACATCACATCCAACAGAAAGCAGGTTTGACATGGACTCACAGACTCACCTGCACAAACATCCCTGAACATGGGCAACATATTACCTCAAAGGGAGGCTGCATAATTAGTTTATGTTGGCTTATTTGAGGTTTCCACTATTTTTGTCTTTCTCGCTTTGCTTTCCTCACAATCTGCATTAACTCCCAGGGTAGGAAACACAGGTGGGGGAAGTAAATGAGTAAGTCCCTTCTGTTCAAACATTAAGGTGTTTTCCTTGTTTGTTTGTTTTTTTGCTTTGAAAAGGAAAAGAAGATGATTTCCAAACCAAACTGAACTGAACTCTGGTCTTTCTGTCTTAATTCAAATTGATTATCTCGCGCTTGACCTCTGACATTATGGACAGATCCACTCGAAGGAGGAGGAAGGTGACAAAGGACGGTATCTGTTCTTCCTCCGGCATTACAGTTTAGATAGCCTATTGACAATTCTGGAGCCACCAATTAGAAGGTGTTTCAACATCAAGGGGGCTGTGGTTTGGTGGTCCCATGTCTTTACTTCCAATATATCTGGCAGAAACCTACACAGACATGGTCACTCTTTCTTCCATAAAGGTCGTGAGTGTGAACATAGAGAACAAAGACCAAACCCCAGTGAACTATCAAAACTATCAAGGATAAAACTCAGACGAAGACTAACAGAATTCATGGAGGTTTTTTTCTTTTTTGCAATGTTGTGCACTGCACACATGCTTCAAAGAGAGGGGCTGAGCCTGTGGTGCAGAGAGAAGAAAACACAAAATGTGACTCAGAAGTGAATGCAAACAAACAACAGCAGCAAAAAAAAAAAAAAAAAAAAAAAAAAAACCTGAGGTCTGCAATTTGACATGACTGCAAGAGAGAGAGAAGCACATGGACGGCCCATTACGATCTGCTTGGGGGCCAGAATTGACACATCAGAGAGTAAAACCAACAAGAGGCAACAGAATGGGCACAGCAGACAGTAAACTGGAATGATGGGGCCTATCTTTTGTCCCGCAACTGGGACTTTGTCCTCAAGGCAATAACAGAATTTACTTTGGGAAAGATTGGTATATGACTGCCTGGCGTATTTCCAGGGATGGTAGCAAGACTATATAGCCAAAGCTGTCAGGGGTAAATAAACAAATAGTTAATATAAGGGAGGTAGAAAGTATTGTGGGACCAGACGAGACAGATTTACTGAGGGCACTTGTCCAGGAACAGCTCTGGGAATGTAACAGCCTAATCTTTCTTTCTCTGCCAGTTACACCACGAGTCTGAGGGAATACTGATGGCGCATAATTAATTTGTACACAAAGAGAGCAGACTCCATTATTGTCAACACAGAAGGATGCTTGCGTGGAAAATGTTTGATTTGGCTGGCGCGCGCGACACGACGGAGTGATGGTGTTTTTATAATGAAGTCAAGCTGGAAGAGTTTTAGTTCATAAAACGAACGCGTTCGAGTGACAAATGCGATTGTAATCTGCGACATTCAGTGCGCGGCAGTTATAACATGATGCAGTGTTGTAATTGACATGGATTCACTTGGCCTCAGCCCGCTTTGTCTAATGAGTTCCTACACTTCCCACAATGCCTACTGACAACCCAGAGAGACCATTAGCTTAACTGCAAACACTGTTGTAAATCCCAATCCATCTGCCAGTGATGGCCAGTAGAGCCCCTGAGCAAATGTAAAAACTGTTTTGTTGAGGATGGACCTTGAAACTACATTTATAAAACAGTTAATGAATGATTCGTTTTGTAAAACCAATGAAGTATGTGTTTACACTGACCGTGTGGCCAGAGGTTGGGTTGGTTATTATATTGGTTTAACTGTTTATACACCATTTATGGCTGGTTTACTGGATTGGACTGGATGGATTACTGTTTGCCTGTTGGTCACGTCTGCACTATTTCATTGATTGTACCAACACAAGTTAAGGAAATAACTTTCCACTCACCCGCACTGCAAAACAAGGCCTTCCAAACAAGTCCAATAATAGCGCAATGTCACCAATGACTAATTAACAGCAGCGCAATAATTAAGCCTGAGAGATTCAATTAAACACTTGATCCGCTCGCTGTCAGTGCAGCTTTCCACGGAGTCCTTGGTACATAATTCAAAACAAACAAAACATATGAATTAATAGCAACAATCTGGACAGAAAGCCTGTAGATCCGTTTGTTTGCTCGTCTTGTTGATTCCGCGAATAACAGCATGAAAGATACCGGAGGCTGCTCTCGAAAGCATTGCTTTTGGCTTACTTTTAGCCCCGGCTAGTGGAACAGGCAGCCTGTTTCACACTGAGTAGAGCTGTTTAGAGCATGGACAGGTTTTACGGCCTCCTCTTTGGGATGATTCGCCGTCCTATAAGTCTCCCGTTCTGTCCCTCATGATAGATTGCACTGTTACAGATTTTGCCAGAAAAGCTGCGCAATTATATAGAGAGCATCAGATGAGAACAGTAAAGTGGAACCGTAAAACAATCCTGCCTCACTTCCACTCAGCATACTAGTCATGCCTGATATTATTTCGCTCGGTCTTGCCATGTGCAACGGTAATTCCTCTGGTGAATTACCACTTCTTGACCTTTCGTGGCATTAAGAAAGGGCACTTTCACACATAAATTGTGTACAGAGTGCTCCTACAGCCTCTTTATCACCAGCTGAAAGAAAGCAAAGCAGCATGGGAGTTGCATTATGGGAGGATTTTTCCAGACATATAGGCTTTATTAGTGATTAAATTCCTTTCTTTTTTTTTCCTTCACGCCTTGAATCCGCTAACAGTAATACAACATTTGAATAGCATCGCTGACGTTCATTAAAACATAACAGTGTGTGCTGGAAGACACGAATCCCAGGAGAGTTGAGTAAATATTAACCCGTAGCACACCCAGCTAATTCAGAAGGTGTTGTTGCATATGATATAAAACCATGCATGTCATTTCCAGTGTATGATTATACGCTGTTCATGAGTAATGAGCGCTCACGGGCAGACAAGCCGGGTTGGTCTGGACTGAATGAGCCATTTAAATAATAAAATATAAGGCACTGTTTTAAAATAGCAAAATACATAACAATTGCTATTGTGTCTAAAAGAAAATGTAAGAAAATAATAAATGTACACAGCTCAATGACAAATAAAACATAGAACAAGCGATTTTGGGCATTTTAAATTCAAGATATTCAAACAGGAAAAGCTCAGGAAACACTGATTTAAGTAATTAACCTGAATTGTATTAGCAAAAACATCAAATATCAAAATCATTATTATTATATACTGTCTACGGATTTAGGACCAAATAATACATTTACAGGTGATGGGAAATGCCTTTTTCAATATTTGTTTGCCATTTTGGAAACTGGATGGTCAATACAATCAATAATCATCAGATTAATTGATAATAAACCATCATTCGACACTGGCCTACCTCAGGGATTCTTCCTAAACAGCTGACAATAAGACTGGTTCTGCAGGCTGAACAGTAATGTTGGAGTGGCATGACTCATCGCCCGGAGCGGTTTTTGAGTTATTGGTATCGAACACCCTCATCAAATCCCCACAGATAGTGTACTCTATATTATGGCCATTTTATGCTGCAAGGCACTCCGAATTAAACTTAATTCTCCACAGGAGGAATTTCAGTTTCTCATTTACAGGAAGGTGAGATGGGAGTTTGGCTAAATCTGCTGGAGCAGAAATGATTGCCCACATTCATCGGTTTTGTCTCCAGGAAAATGGTGCCAGCAGCAATGCTCGGCTAATCACAGTTCAGCTCAATTAAAAAAACAAAAAAAACAAAAAAAAAAAACAGCATTATCACGTCACGAAGAAACAGTAATTGTATGTACATGACACATTAATTTGACACTGTACCTCTACAATAAATAGATAAAAAAATAAATAAAATGGGTCTGTTTTGCTGATCAGGTACCTACATCTATTTTTGTTAGCGTTCAGTCAGACCTTGAAGCTTACAAGGCAAACACAGTCAAAGAAAAGTATGTGCATATCTTGACATTCCTCTGATCAGCCACACTGCAACGTCTGTCCTCCCCTGACACAAGGTTATGACAATATCCTTCAAGATTGCTCGTCTCATTTCGTGCTGCTTGTGTCTCATTCTTTTGTGCACTACTTCATGTAAATGTCCTCCGATGTCCAGGACCAACGGGCTGAAGACAACCAGTCACACTTGTTTGGATTCCCCTGTGAAACAGTGTTCTACATCAGCTACTTAAAAGAACTTGCAGCCATCGCCCTCACAAGCCTCTTTGAGAGAACTCTAAAGGAGCTACCGCGGGCTTTGATAGCCATCGATCGATCTGCATCCCCGGACCAATTGGCAAATGCAAATTAGTCCAGAACCTCTCCGTTCATTTTCAGTTTCCAAGGAGATTATCAACAGGCGCAGGCCAAAATGCCTCGGGATGCCACTGGATAGACCTACAGGGCACACAGCCACACACATACGCTTGAACAAAAGAAAACAAAACAGGAACATAAAACAATAAAATAAAATGTGTTTGCAGATTCAGCTGTTTTCCAGTTTAGATCTTTGATACATAAGAAAATAAATTAAAAACAGTGCACCGAAACACCCGCTTGAGATTTGTTCTACTTCGCTGTGTGTAGTGTCAGCATAAAAGAATATAACTGCCCAACTAGGCTGCCCGGCATGTAAACATACTCACCACAGACATGCGTTGCGAGCTTGAGGCTCACAAGTGATAAGAGTCTGGCTGTTTGCATTTATATGAGTGGAGGAAGATTATAGACAAATATACTTAAGCGATCTTTTATATCGTGTTTTCCCTGCATGTTTTGTTTCTTTTTGTAATCGCGTGCTTATGTGCCAAAGCCTCTCGGCCACTCGAGAAGTTGACACTGAACTGCGTAGTCGTCGCGCCGGAGGCGTCATTTAGTCCTGCTCATTCAGTTCAAAAAGGAGGGATCTGCAATTTTATACAATTTAAAGTAATTCTCGCTGGTGTTGTCTGACTGTCACTCAAAGCAAAGAACGCGCTGACCCCTTCTTCTCGACTTCAGACTGCCCCTTGACTCGTTATTGTTTCAAATGGCAGCTGATTGGCCTCTTCCCCGTGACCTCTGACACAACTCTCATTTCCAAACCATTTTCCAAGCATCTTCCTAATCTCTTCTAACCCTTGTATTTGACAGGCACGCATGTACCGGGTAAGAATGAGCGCGGGTCAACTGAAGATTAGCCACATTGTTTAACGGAGTGGACTTGAACTCAGGACGCGTTGGAGTCTCTCGCCCCGCTAATCCCGCTCTTTCTATTCCTGCCCCGGATGCTCGGAGAGAAAGAGAACAGCTCATTCCTCTCTCGTTCTCTCCATCTGTACCAGCCTGAGTTGTGACAATTCAATCTGTTCAGCGTCCTCTCGCATGAATTATGGATGAAGCCTGCAACCTCTGAATGTGGTGGGGATTTAAGCTTCATAACCGCTCCTGCTCGTGTCACAGGCTCAGTGAGGATTTGAAAGAGGTTCGGGGGAAAGAAAAAAAAAAAAAAATCAAGGTAATTCGCCGAGCATCAAAGCAGAGGAAATGCCAGTATTAATATCCTCTGATGGCAGACCACTGATTCACTCTTCTGTGCTGAAAGCCATTAGCAGAGCTCATTCAGAAAGGGCCGGGCCGTGACTTCCGTGACAAGCAATTACTGACGTGTCATTTTGTCCCAATGAACTGAGCTGTAAAATCTGCTCCTGCAGATCAAATAAACAGAAATACTCCATCCAGACTCCTTAGAGGAGCAACAAAAATACAGATGAAATAGTATGAGAACAGAGTTTTTCAAGGTGCGTTATAATGTGCATGGGTGTGACCGGTAGGCTTCTTTAATTGGAACCATAAACAGGTGCAAATACTACATACTATCTATCTATACTATAAATTTAGTTATTATTATTATGATGAAAGTATTTATTAGAAGTGACACCACCACTATTTCAATGATTTTGGTGAAACTGGATTGTATTTTAAATGTTTAAAGAGAGTTTCTTTATTTCTCTTGGAGTTTCCCGATGGACTGTATCTGCTGTTAGATAGTTAGCTCAGTTTGTTAGCCGTGTTGCTTTGGCTTGACTTGACATGACTTTGAGATGACACAGGAAACTAAGAAGAGAGACAAGAGTAAATTGGTGACTGACTTTCAGGGGTTGGGTAGCTTTGTGAAATAAAAGGCTGAAAGACAGACACCAGACTGGGTTTTGAATTGATTATTGGATTGAATATAAACCAAATACGGTAATGGAATGGTTGCACTTAACAACTACCTTAAAATATTATCATAACCAATAAAATGGATGGCCAAATTAGACCTTTGATGTAATAAAAAATAAACCTGCTGATTAAGGACAGATTGTATTTAACGTAAAACGGACTATATAAAACACTAGGGTTGCTCCTGACTCAAACGCCTCTTAATTCCATTAAACACGCTATAATTTAACTACGTAGTTAAAGCGTTAAGTGCAAGAAACAAACTGTACAGGGCATCAACATGGGGTGGGTGCTCAAAGCGGTAGCACTCAGGTGCTATTTTATCAAACATTTCAATGGTGCTGCATTTCTGTCCCCTCTCCAAGGTTCACCAAGACCACAGGAATGTTCTGATCGATTTTATTTCTTGGTGTGATATCTTCCTGGACTTAAACGCGTTTAAATCCAAGGAAGTGATTATTGATTTAGACAGAGATGCAACCAAAGAAGGCATCATCTATTGTCAATAATTATCTTAAATTGAATGTGAACGCTGAGGCTATTTTGAAGCCGTGGTGACAGAGAGTTCAACTTTTCAAAATCTGTCAGTCCTCTTATCCTCTGTTGTTTTTAATCAAGCTTTTATTGAGAGCCTGCAGGCGTTTTCTGTTATCGGCTGGTTTCACAGCCCCGCAGTAAAAGATCGAAAGAGCATTGTTACAATCTGTTTTAAGACTGCTTGAGTGAAAAAAAAAAAACTGAAATAAATAAATAATATCAGTCTCTTCCACACTCAGCCTCCTTGTATCATGTTACTGTGTTTTGTGTACAACACGCTGCTCCAAACAAATTACCCCCAGTGAGATTAATAAAGTTGTTTGAATTGAATTAAAAATAAAAATGCCAAGTGCAGACTGTATTAGAATAAACAGGACTATATAAAACAGGGTTACCCCTTACTCGAGTGCCTCTTAATTAAATGAAAGACCCCATAATTTAGTGCAAGAGTGTAAGTGAAAGGAACAAACTATCCAGGGCAACAACATGGGGAGAGGTCCGAGCCTGAGTGAGCTGGAGGCTGTGCATGCATGACAGCCAGTACCAGCAGTGCTAAGAACACGACTTCACTTGTATTAGTCTTCCTGTGTTGGTAAGAATGGCACTGCAGTGTACACCGTACGAGTTATGCACTAGCAGAATCAAGGAAAGCACAGTTTTACAGACTGGAAAATCTGCAAAATGCACGCCTTCCCTGAATTGAGCTGCATCTCATGATAAAGGCATCTTAATGACAGAATTTATGAGAATTCTGTTGACAGTGCACTTCACAATGCAGTAACTATTCTCACTTTTTTTTCTGCCTGCAAGCGCAGCCTTGAGAAACATCACACCGCAGAAACAGAAGCCAGGCAGTGGAGGAGGGCTGAGAATTCAACAAAATGTTCCACATGGAAGCACGAACAGATATCTGAGAAAGTGTTTTAGCTTTCTATTAAGAGGGAAGAAGGAAGGAGTGAATACAGAGAGACTCTGGGATGAGGACAGTGACACATACTGGAAAGAAGCAGCAGCAACAGCAGCAACATGACATGAAAGATCTGTCACTGCTGGTCTGTTTTAGTTTCCCTTTAAAGAGTAACTCAACACCAGGATGGAAAGCAGTGTTTTACTGCCCTCTCTGGATGAAAGGCTCCGGTATCTGTTGGGTGGGGTCACAAGTGTGCTCTGCTGTACCGCATCCAACATCTGCAGCAAGATCCACGCATGGTTAACAAAAAACAAAAAGTTTCAGCTGTTTTAAACTACTTTACCCGAGAAGACGAGAATCCTTTGCAAGTATCAGCTTCATTAGCATAGATTTAGATGTTTCACTGAAGTTTTGATTAAGATTTGATTCTAAACTTGAAACTTTTGCACATTCAGCCATGACGGAGAACTTTTAATTTTGTACTTGTAAAATGTGCATTATTGTTGCAGCGTTGTTCACAATCTGCTCCATCAATTAACCAGCCTTCATACCAACAATGTAACAGCAACGTGAGGACTAAAATCTAGATGCCAAAGGCAGAGCTGAAGCAGCTGAGTGGTTTAATTAAAACAATGAGGCACAAAGGCATAGTAGACGGTCAGGCAGTTAAGTATCAAATCAGACAAGAATCAAAAGCCCAATAAACAGATGAGGTCCAATAAAGGCGGGTAACAGGTCTCAAGTACAACAGATGAAGAGAAAACAGGAACTAGAGCACAAGACAGCCACACAGCAATTTTACTTAATGATGTGGCAAGGAAGCGAGGAAGTAGACCGGTAAATATGGTGAGTGTCTGATGAGGGAATGAGATGCAGGTGATGGAGATGGATGAGGGAAGCTGAGGTCACTGCACTAAATACACAAGTGAAGACGGGACAACAAGACACGGGTGAAAACTGATGAGGGGAAAAAACTGAAAAACAAGTTTCTTCAGAAAATAATGTAAATCAATGGCTGCCTGGATGCTTTAGAAAAAAGCCTGAAGGAGAGTGTGTATCCACATCTGTTCTGTTGAAATGATCAGGTGTACAAGACACACACCAGAAGACTGAAACTGTCTCATTTCTCTAATGTGTTCTCTATCATTGTGGACAAAGCAGCAATTCATAGACTATTTGAGGCCAAATGATATCCATCAAAATCAAAAATATCTTCTATGAGCCTGAATATTTACTTACCTGTCTTGTCCAATACTCATTTTGTACTTGTATCTCATTATGCTTGTATGTATGTTTATACAGCAGGACAATAGCACCTTTTAATTGAAACATCAAACACTAAATTCAAAGTTTGTTCCTCCAAGTCTTCTCTCTCTCAAAATGATTTCAAAATTGCACCAAGACGATAAAGAGAATCGGAAAACCAAGGGAAGTGAGGTGATTCACCCTTCAAAACAAAAGCATCACTTCTGCCATTCGCAAGAGAAAAGAAACAGACAGTGGTGCAGAACAAAATACATCAAACTACTAGAAAACAATAGAAAACTGACACTGAGGTTAAAAACTAATACCCATCCATCCATCCATCCATCCATTTTCTGTAACCACTTATCCTCATCAGGGTCATGGGGGCTGGAGCCTGTCCCAGCTGTCTTTGGGCGAGAGGTGGGATCCACCAAATTTAAATGCTCATACATAATGTGTAAAAACTGTGGAAATACAGGATTATTCAATGAAACAAAAAGAATGTCATGGCCAGAAAGTGAGACATTGCTCCAGAATGGGAGCTTTAAAATCGTGAGGTAGACAATTGTCTGACTTCCCACAGCCTAATTACAGATGGTGCTCAGAGTGTGTGCCAGCCGCGTGTATGCTGTATAATTTGGTGGTTTGTTTTAACACCGACTAAGCTCTCATTTCACAGCATTTGCAAACAATTGCTTTAAATATAGCCGGGCTTACATGGACATCCTGGAGGCAGCAGAGCTCTGTGTCCTTTTCAGCTGTACAGAAGTCGACATGTATTCAGCCTTTTCTGTATCACAGGCTCAACGTCATATCAAATTTTCCTTTGTTGTGTTTAGGGAAATTTGACATTTGAACATTGTATTGATGTATCCATGTGTTTTTCCTATCATGTCTTTTTTTTCTGATATTGAATCTTTGTGCTGATGGACCTGGGCAAACTGTGAAAACACCTGGATGCTTTACATGAAAATAAATATCTAAAAAGATATTAAAAATCTCAGTAAGATTATTGAATTACAAATTATGGAATTAACTTTAATGTGACTTTGTGAAAAAAAAAATATTTATTTATGTATGTAATTTTATGAAAGAGAGAGAGAGAGAGAGAGAGAGAGAGAGAGAGAGAGAGAGAGAGAGTGTGTCTTAGGGGTCTTATTTTGAAAAGTCGTGACCGGACGTCGCGTCTACACGGGTATTTTAACTACCTTGGAGGCAGTCGGTCTCTCCCAGTCAGAGTGAAAGTTGTCTTCGCCGGGAAAGCCACAGAGCTCGGGACTCGCTTGTTGCCACCGCCGCTGCTTCACACGCGTTCTCCCGGAGAGATGAGGCGGAAAGAAAAGAGGCTACTGCAGTTCGCGGGGCTGCTCATAGCGGCTCTTCTTTTCCTCCCGAACGTCGGGCTGTGGTCTTTGTACCGGGACCGAGTGTTCGACAACTCGCCCAACACTGTGGACGGCATCCTCCCGATACAGGTGAGGGAAGCTCGGTTATGTCACTCCTCGTGTATCGTTTCTGGGATCACCGGGGAGTCTTGAGGAAACATTTTTTCTTTTTTTTGTAATTAATATATATATATAAAAAAAACAGTATTTTATTCAACAGTCACCTTGCTTTCATCTCAATCCAACGTCTTGATAATGTGAAGCAAATCACGCACTCATGTAGGCGACTTCAGAAGTGATGACGGGGATCAGTTCAGACCGCCAGAATCTTGCAGAGTCAGGACCATGGAGAGCTCTCTGGTGCTTGCAGCGCTGCTCAGGTTCAGCACCATGGAGAGTGCCAGGACTTTAAATGAACAAGGCAGGAGAAGTTTCCTGATTTCTGCGGTCATAAAACACGGAAATGTCCAACCAGTCGACACAGATGGAGCTTTTATCGGTTTATACAGATTGTAGTGCAATCCTGGCAATAATCAAAGCGGAAACCGTGACTCTCTAGAGGCACAGGATGGCAGGAGGTTAGGCGTTCATCTCCTGTAAAGTCATTTGAGCTGTTGGTTTTGTTTGCTGTGTCATTGACCTCTAAACGAACTCCCCATTCCTGATTTTCCTTTATGATAAGCAGCTGTGGACGGTTTCAGTTAGTGATCATGATTTCATTGATTTTACAACCTCTCAGCATCTGGTTTGTAGCCGTTGCCATGGGGAACAACCGATACTGCTACAGGGTATTTGCTCTAGTGATTAATGTAAGCTGGTAACAGCTAACTTAATGCATGGGATAGTAAAGAATAAAGTCAAACAGCCTTCAGAGGTTGTCAGATTATAAAACTATGTCTTCAGACCCCTTATTTGATCTGAGCAACTGCAAACAATAATATGGAATATGGATTGTAAATGGACCTTTCTGCTCTATCGACCACTCAAAGAACTCCTACCACACTTTCACCCACACACACACGCATTCATATGGCAGAGGCTGCTACGTAAGGTGCCAACTGCTCGCAGGGAGCGACGTAGTGCTTCCTATTCAAAGTGCTCGCGATGATACTGAGCTCACACACACTCACACGCGGGCTGCACACCCATCAGGAGCGATCTGGGGTTCCAGTGTCTTACTCAAGGACATTTTAACAGGACTGGGGGAGCTGGGAATTAAACCAAAGTAAAGCAGTAAATTGTCACGTTAGGGAAGCTGTAACCTGCAAATGTTTTGGTAATGTAATCAAGCTGTTGTAATTTTTGTGATGTGATCCATCAACAGACAAAAAAAAGCTAACAGCTTGTCTGCATGAAATGATGGTGAAGTGCTTTGTCAGTGGAATTTTTCAGCCCACCGGATGTGTCCGGTATCTGATGCTCTGATTAAACTGCTGCTAGTGATCATCATCATCATCATCTGAAGGATCATTGACATCATCATCAAGTTGTCGCCAGATGTCTGTTTATCCTCGCGTACGTGAGAAGAAGTGCCACCTGCAGCTCCAAATCTCATTCACAAAGTGTGAAACAGACACTTTTTTTCCCCGCTTTGAACGAGCTCTAGATGATAAAGAGCCGCACCATTTCAGTTCAGTTTGAGGTATTAAAGACAGCCTACGGTAAAACTACCATCATTTAGCACGATTACTCAAAGTTTTCCCACCACCAGTCTTCTCTTATTGATGCATCGATTTCTCCGTGTCCTCACTGTTCCAACAGAGAAGATGAGAGAAATTGATTAGAATTCATCATAAGGTCAACTGGCTGACTGGTTCATTTACTAGACAGTGAAGTGTGGGTCTTGTTGTTCTCTGTATTATTGTATTATAATTCACGACTCAATCGATGTTCTTCCCGTTGTTTTAAAGAAATGCAGATAATGTTGCTGTGAAAATCAGCAACGCTATGGATTTGTTTTCGCCTTTCAGTTAATATAATTCATTTCTCCAGTATGAGAGTGCTCAGTCATTTATCCATAACAATGCCTTTGTGGCACAGTGTTATACATTGTGAAAATGAAAATATATTGCTGTTGTAAACTTAGTCTCAGGGCGGTGCTTTGTGATGTGGAACAAATTTCATTTGATATCATCCTGAGAGAACGTTTTGCATAGATTGCCTTTAATATCCCTCAAGATCTCAACAACATAAAGTTTAATTGCATAATATATGCTTAATTTGGGATTGGAGTGAGATCATGTTTATATTTATGCTGTTTCAATGCTGGTCCCAGACTTCTGAGGATTTCCAAAAGTTGCTGACAAAAAAAAAAAAGAACCACACCTAAAATTGTTTTTGACCATGGCGAGCGGTTACATTTGGCTCTCCTCATGAATTTCAGACACATGATGGATGACACTGAATCATCCTCCGGTTGTAATACTGGTCTGGCTGACGTTGTTATAGAAAAACAATGTCTGCAATTGGGGGAAGTCAAACAAAGCAATTAGGAGGTGGAGCAGTTCATCTAATTGCAGGGTTGGATGTTCGATCCCTGGCGCCTCTTTGCTACATGTCAAAGTGTTCTTGGACCAAACACTGAGCCCCAAATTGCTCCCGGTGGTCAGGCCAGCTGCTTCATGGTAGCTCACTGCCATCGGTGTGTGACTGCATTAATAAGAGAAAAGTTTTGGGCAAAAGCTCGATTTGACCAAAGAAGTGGAAGCAACATAAAAACAAACAAAACATCTGTTGTAATGGACAAACTTTTAACGTTTATTGATAACACTGACAGGATGATGCAAACGCGGCTGTGAGGCTAATGGTGGCTTTAAGGATGGAGACACAAACTGTTTGAGGCGGGTGGCGTGACGCAGGATGGTGCAGAGCTGGGTTCGACAGATTCTTGTGGTGCAGGTGCTGGGACAGGTTGGAGCTGGACATGGCAAGTGAGTGACAAAAATCTGTCGAACAGAGCAGAGTGCACAGTGTAGGCTGTGCAAAGTACCGTGTTTAGGACCTTGAGAGGGAGGCAGGCCAGTGACAAGTCCAGGGTGGTTGGCCTAAGTATTCCCACTGGAGGGTGATGGGATAATTTCCCTTGAAGGCAGGCAACCATGTACTCCAGGCAGGAAAACCGGGAAGACAATTAGGATGCTGGTTACCAGGATCTGGATTGCTTTTTTCAGCCTCTTGTTCTATCTCTCAAGAGACTGCAGCCACCACGACAGGGCTGGACACAGCGTGCTGGCTGGAAAGTGCATTCGGCTTCACACTCCTGGAGCCACAGCAATGAGAAAAAAGTTAAACTGGCTAAAAAATAATGCCCATTAAGCTTGGCAGGAGTTCAACCTTTTGGTGGATGGCCAAAATGAAAGTACTGAAGGCTCTCCTACAGTAGCTTGCACCGGTTAGAAAGCTGGGAGAAACACCAGCAAGACTGCCATTCTATCACAAGGCAGCACCAACATTTGTCATATTTTAGCTTGTAATATAACACCAAAGCTCTTTTACACTGCTGGAAACTGGCTGCAATCGTTCATCTTCTGTTCAGTTTTTTTTTTTTTTTATTGCAAACTTTTAATAGCGAAAGACAAATGGAACAAAGGACAAATGAGGGGAAAGGAAGAAACAATATGTGTGTTTGTGTTCTGTGTTTTAGTGCTCCCTGTGGGCTGATATGGCTTCACTGAAGTAGATAAAAATCAATACCCTTATCCCATTCAGCCTTTTCCCACATAAGTCTTGTTAGAGACATTTGTAGTGGATATTTTGTTCCCCTTGTTGGTTTCTGTCTGCTTCACTTGTAGACGACACAGTGCTTAAACCATCAGAATAAGATCAGAGGGGATTAAATACAAACAGAATGAGCTGCCGTCTCATTCATACACAATCTCTCCCACTGATGTATTAGACAAAATAGAATATAAATGAATAGCATTCATACATATTGTTTTTTAAACATTTATTTACCCGGGGAAGGCGGAGAAGAGGCTTTTCTTCAGCAGCATTCGTACTTGCATTTATTTGGTGGCACTTTTTCACAACTCGCTTTTTTTTTGCTCTTCGCCCCGAAGCATTTTAGCTTCAGGAATTTGCTGTTTGTAGTACTTTCTTGCTCCTTCATGGAGAATTACAGCAGTAATAAGTTTGGATTCACAGCAGGTACAATTTATTCCAATGCCAGCACCCAGTCATGCCAAATAAGCACCGAAAACTATCCAAACAACCACCGAAAGTTCTCAAACGACTCTGCATAATCCACCACGCGCGCTCTGAATGCGCTCGGAAACTTTCTCACCATCATTAAATCCATAATGTAGTCACTGCTCTGAAGCTCGGCCAAAAGTGTTTATTGTTTGACTAGAGCTGCTGCACTTTGAAAGAACCCGGCTTCATATTTTCACGCACGGATTCATGTTTTATTCTGACAAAAAAACCCTACATTTTTTGGCGGAGTATTCCCTTCAGAGCGGAATAGCAAGAGCAGTTGAGGTTGTAGAGAGCATGCCTGAATGGAGATTTAAAATGTTACACCTCACCATGAACAAGTTTGGACCTACTGGCTCCCAAAAAATGTGGTCTGTTAGTTATTCAGGGATGCAATATTGTTTATGATCAAAACTTGATCATCTATATATATGTATAAATATATATATTTTAGTGCCTCATTTGAGAAGGTCAATGAAAAAGGTTTTTGAGTCACTTGAGGTCGTTTTTGTAGATTTAGAAACCACCCACTGTCAGTGCTGTCAGTGGGTGATGTAAGCACTTTTTTTTCCCGAATAAGTTCTGATGGAGTAAACGTTGAAGCCATATGTCTGATCAGCTGTTCCCTCATGGCTCCCATGGCTCTGTAATCCATCCATGACGGCTCCACACAGATCTGATGTAACTCTTCTCACATTAATACATTAAACAAACACAAATGTTATATTTACATCCTGAATTGTTTTTCACCACTTGAGTTTTCTGGCTGGGGAATCGGTTCCATCTGTTGCTTCTCTTGTGAACTAACATAACCTAATGTTCGCATAACTGGAGTGGATGGAAACTTTGACTAAACTCCTTGCTGACTGTGTTGAGCCATTTTGTGTGTTAGTATACACTTGTGGCTCACTCACAAGATCCTTTGAAGCCTCCTCTCTACTCATTCCTTGTCTCCTCCGGAGAGGCGTTCAGGGCAGTTGGAACATCCACAGTGACCTTAATTGATTTATGGGTTGGGCTGGGCAGGACAGAGGAGCAAGGATTGGAGAAAAGATAATTAGCTGAATGAAAAGCACCCGTTGTTGAACACGCACAATCAGCAATGTCCAACCTGCTGTTTTCATAATGCCCTTGTGTGATGATGAAGTTGTGGTTGAATATTTCAGCCAAAGCAGAGCAGAGCAGCACCACCTTGTATGCTGCATAAATACTTTTTTTTTCCAAATGTTGCTGGGAATCATTGTGAAAAGTGAAGCAGCAAAAAGCTGGTTTCCCTCGGTCTTATTTAAAGAAAAATGGCCTTCGGGTAACTTGCCCTATATTGCACGCACACACACACACACACACACGCTGGTGTGGCTAAATGCCTTTCAGCAGCACACTGACAGCTTTTTGTGTTAAGCCAATTTATTTGCTCCTCTTAACCATACTGAGCATTGATTGCTGTAGCGGAGGGAGGGAGCGACCTGCCTCTGGCTCCCGGGCTTAGCAGAACACAGCACGCCTCAGGCTCAGCAGTGCAGAGTAAGTCTGCGTTAGATGGAGAGATGTGCAGTATGGAGGGATGCTGGGAGCAGGCGGGGTGCTGTAAGCCACATCTGTCTCGCAGAAGCCCCATACTGAACGGAGTCAAGCTGAGAACAAGAGTATGGAGGAGGAAGAAGGGGTGAGCTCTGGTAGCGCCTACGCTGCAACGTTCCTATGACGATTTGGGGAAAATATACAGCGTGACGAAAAAAAAACATCAAATGAGAGACTATACAGTTGAGGAATGAGGCGGAGGCAAAGAGCTGCTCTGGGTCGGTGATGGGAGACACGGGATGGTAGCGCTGTTTTCTACTTCAGGGAGACACGTCACCTACATCAAGCCTGGATTGTGCTGAGAGACACTTAGTGACACATTCACACATTTATATAGCACCTCTCAAAACTGGGATCACAAAGTGCTTTACAGGGCAAAAACAACAAACAGAAATTAAAGAGGCGTAATAGAAACACCTCCATTGCCAAAACAATATATAGAACGAGCAGTAACCTTAAAAAAAGATTCAAATAATAAATAGTAAAGAAGGATCACAGGACTGGAAAAAGTACATTTTAAGAAAAGACTTAAATGAAGAGATAAACTTAACTGTTGTTCCAGATCTGGATTTAGGAACCAGGAAGAGAGCAGCGTTAAAGAACCTCAGGGCATGTGAAGGGGAATGAAGGAGCCAGAGATATTTTATGTACTCTGGGCCAAACCTTTCCGGGCTTTAAAGGTGAAAATCAAAGTCCGCTCTAAAACAAACAAACAGCCAGTGCAAAGCAAATACAAAAGGATTGGTGTTATGTGCTCTCATTTGGCTGCGTTTTGGATTAAATAGACAGGAGAGAGACTTTTTGGCTCAGTTTTGCTTCCCAAAGTTGAAAAAGGCACAACATGTTCCCACTCTTTGGAGTAAGATAATGCTAAAATGTCTCTAGGGCCCCGAAAACAACTTGGTCAGGGTTAGGAATAAATTGTGAGTCCAAGTTAAAAATAACTGATGGTTAGGGAGGCACCGCCGTGTGGCAGTGATACCACATTTGCCAGACCCTGACCATTACACTGGGCACACCAAATCATGAGATTTCAATCATGCGATTTGTTGACCCAACCAGCCACTTCAGCCTCCTTTGGATATTATGCAATGGTACAACACCAACCTCCACCTTTCCTACCTACGGAGAACGGTAATAATGTGCTCGTGGCTGCAAGAGGTCCATGTAAGAGGAACATTTAATCATATTAAGTGTTTGAACAAATGTCGAATACTGTTGTTTTTTTCTCTGTGACTCTTCACTCCCTTTTAATTGCATTTAATGAACCATAACAAATACAAACACTGCACCAAAAACTCAATTAGAGTGAATTAAGAAGGAAAATCAACACACTTCAAATAATGTAAATAGGGATCACCATGGGCTCTCTCTATATAAACACACTGTCTATAGTGATGGAAACTTTGGTTTGAATGCAAGTTTCGCTAAAGAAGTCAAGTGCGAGGTCGTTTGACGGTCATCTGATCAGCAACAAGCATGCGTTTTTTGCTCAAGGAGGTGAAAACACTCATTTCTCCCATGTGGAGTAAAAAAGCTCGGAGTGTTCCTGAAGTTTTGGAGATGGGCTGTACAGCCTGCACGGAGAGCAGGGAGTCGGGAGCTGATGGCATTGCCTGTCTGTCAGCCTCACCTCAAACTGGGATGTGACAGGGAGCTCTTAATGGCCACCACACAGTATATCTGTTATATCTGTGTCCTGTTATACCCCCTGACTTCGGCTCCCTCAGACATGATAATAAGGAGCTTATTTGAACAGCTCAGATGGGTTTGGACAAGAGCCAGCGGAGGCTGTGATCCCAGCACTGTCAACACAGCTGTAAATTACCACTGAACCCCCCCCAGCAGGTCAATCACAACATGCTTATAGGAATCACATGTTTTTGTGTGTTGGCGAGGCGAAATCCTGTGCTTGGAACATCCCTTATAGAACCAAAAGCACATGAACTTCTACATGTAGTTTGCATAGTTTGCAGTATATTTGTGCCATAATTTCCACGTGTTTGCTGAATATTAAACTTTAAATAATCGGCATCTTGCAGCATCCCTCCATGTCTCAAGCCGTCTGGACAGGAGCGCCTCATGAAGTTCAATTGGGCTGAACTCCGAACAACTTTGCAGCAGCAACTGCATGGCAAGAACTGCAGAAGTTCATTTCAGCCTCTCCTCAAATTAAAGAGGAGTAGAGGTTGTCTTGGAGTTCTGCTGAAATACCAGCGTGAGAAACTTGTACACAAATAAAAAAAAAAAAACAAACTCCTGCAGCACCAAGTTTTATGGCTATTACGAGGTCAAGGGAGGAAGATTTAAAGCTTTGAAGCAGGCAGCTCAGCCTTACGCTTTGTACTTAACAGGCTTTTAAGTACATAGCAATACTCTGTGCATATATATCAAAGTGTTCAGTGGCAGTAATTTGAGTTTACATTCAGATATCCGGCGTGTTTCCGAGCTGCATCCACCAATGAGTTCGACTAATAACCTTTAAGCTGTTTGTGCGCTCTCTGCAGTAGGCTGTTAGCAGGTGATAGCAGGGCTGCTTTTAGCTGGAGGTGTGTTTGTGTGCAGTTGTGTGATTTGCCTTCCGCAGTGTGTATTAGTGAGGCTAATATCTTTTTTTTTTTTTTTTATTCGTGCACATGTACAACTGATCGTGGACCCGTCCTATTGGTGTGTACCTCCTGGTGTGTGCGTTTTTTGAATTTCTTTTGTTGTTGTTGTTGTTGTTTGTTTACTGTGTGTGTGTGTGTGTGTGTGTGTGTGTGTGTGTGTGTGTGTGTACACGATCTGCACTGATACAAAGCCTGCAGGCTGAAAACAGAAGCCGAGTGCTGCAGAGAGAGAGAAAATCACGTCATACAGTAAACACTATGTGGATGGCCCATGATTACACCCATATGTGATTGTTAAACATCAAAGCTAGCGGCCTCCACTCTTCTAGGTTCAGCCTGTCCACCATCATTTTGAGATTTACTCCCAGTCGGTTCACAATATCAGTATTAAGGTCCAATAAATTGATGTTGGGCTTCACACCCTGATTTGGTTTGGTTCAGTTTCACACTGCATGTTTGAAAAGCGGACTAAACCGCCTGGACAATCAGTTACAACAGCTGCTTGTTTGGGGGTGGTGTTGCCCAGAATGAGCACTGACCAGGAAGAGAACCTGGCTCATCGATTGGCCAGGACCGAAAACTGAAATCCATCCCCTTCTGCCGGCCTGTGAACAGTGAAACAGCACCAGATTCATGTAGTCTTGGCGTTTCTGTTTTTGCTTTGGTGTTCAAACCTATTTGCTTTTTCACAAGAACTCTGGTGTGAAAGCCGCCCCGCCTTTGTGTACTGGGGCATTATAATGGTGAGACAAGAAAGGACCTTTAACTATTGTCACAAAGTTGGAAGCACATTATTGTCTAAAATATCATTGCAAAATGTTGCAATGAGAACGCAGCAGTGACTTCTCAATGCTGGACCAATTTAAAAAAAAAAAAAAAAGAGTCATTTAGATACAAAAACATGGGTTGAAAAAATAGAGGTTTGCTTTAGCCAAGCGTGTGTAGTGTTTGTAAGTGAGCGCATAGTGTTGAAACGACCTAGTCAGCATTTTAAACACGCAAATATGGCTACCATCCAGCGCTAAAAAAAAAAATAGAAACATTTTGGAATGGTTGGTTTGTCTTGATTTGTCTTTTGTTGGATTTTTGTCCAAAAAAAAAAAAAAAAAACCCTGAAAAAGATGCTTGATGTGTCATTTCCTGGAAAGTTAAATCTTTTTTCTAGAAGTGCTACACTCTGCCAAAAAAAGCCACCGGGTGCAGCGCTTTTTAAAAGAGCAGCTGCACTTTGACTGCCTTTTGACTTTCACTGCTTTTCATTGCTCTCTGTGCAGTAAAAGAAAAACAACAACATCATCAACAACAAAAAAAGACCTCCCAAAACCCTACATGAAGCCCAGCAGACTCCATCCCACTATGTCCCAGTCTCCAGTCTTGATCTTTACTTTGTCTTAATCGTTAAAATCAAAAGGGAGCTGGAGCTTTCATCTGGATTCATCTCTGGCCATTTCATGGAAACAGCAGGTGGGCCAAACATTTTGTAAGACCAGTGTTCACATCAATATCTGAGCAGAAAGTCTGAGACCGCAGGAGGTGCAGGATTCCTCGAATCCTGCCCTCTCTCTGGTCCTCTGCTTGCTCTCTCTCTCTCTCTCAGCGGGACTCTGGATAATGACTCCTTTTGGGAGATAATGGACTGTGCAGTGGTCCTACTGAGCTCCTCTTTGAGGGGTGGTTTGGAGTGCCTCGCTGCAGGAGCTTCTGCCTGGAGGTCTCCTTCCTCAAACTCATGTCTGACTCAGACAGGATGGAGAACGGTCAGATTTGCATTTATATCACAACGGGGCTGCTCCGCCCGGAAGAGTGTTTTCTGCGTGCTGCTTCTCTGAAGGTGTTTTCTTTTGATGGTGTTGTTCACGACTCAGGTGAGATGATAATGTTGATCTGCCTGCTGGGAGTACCGTGCAG
Source organism: Nibea coibor (assembly GCA_023373845.1). Classification (NCBI taxonomy): domain Eukaryota; kingdom Metazoa; phylum Chordata; class Actinopteri; family Sciaenidae; genus Nibea; species Nibea coibor. The sequence continues at coordinate 13,306,381 of CM041733.1, forward strand.
GGAATTGTTTGCTATACATAAGTGACTTTAAAAGGCGAACATGTGTCAAGACTTTGCGTTTGACAGCTTTCGGTGGGATTTGTCTGCCCTCTAGTGGCCAAAAAAAATTACAAATGCAGCTTTAACATATTTCTACACAGCAACAGAGCATTTTTATCCAGTGCTGAGACTTGGAATGGATGGCATCCATCTTTCTCTCGCCTGGCCTCTCACTTAACTGAAGCCGGAGTAGGTCAGTTAGTGTACGCTGAAGGTTCTTCTTCTTGGAAGAGGTAACGGTGGGATTTGTGAGCCTCCAGCAAAGATTGACTCATCTGTGAAGTGGCTGAAGGTGAAGGAGGAGGAGCAGAGGGATGAGGTGAAACAGGAAAGACAGGTAATTATGTCTCAGGGGTTCGAGGTGGATCTGTCAGAACAGGAAATAGAAGAAAAAAGAACAGAAAAGCTTCCCTTTCTCACTTCACGGGAGGAGAGGAAACAGAAAAAGGAAGTATTGACCTAAGGTGGTCTGATTTGTCCTCCAGAGAATGAATGGGCAGCTCTGTTCTTATCAGACTTACCGCACTGCTGGCCATACCAGCTTTTCCTCTACGCCAAACAAAGGCAGTCCAATAGCAGTCCTCTGTCTGTCCTTGTACACTCTGTGTCTTTATTCTGCACAACAGATCTGAGAGCAGCAACAAACAAGCAAATCTGTTCAAAAGTGGGTAAAGGAAATAAGGAAGTAACAATGTCTTGCGAAGGTGCAGTCAGATTTGAAGCTGCATCGATCTTCAGTCTTTTAAATGAACCTATTCTCTCTTTTCTAGTAATTCTCGTGCAACGCTGTCACAAATTTGAGCTTGCTTTTTCTGCGGGTCGGGATTCCATGTTGCAGTGAAACTCCTAAACGTGCACTCAAATTATATTAAAATTTCATTCATGATTGCCCAAGCAGCCTCCGTGACTCTCACCCAAGAAAGAATCAGAAGCAAGGAGAAGCCACAAAACCATGCAAAAACATTATAATTATCTGAAATCACAGAGACAATTCATATGAGACTTATTATTATGATTATGATACGTTAAGGTCATGAAACTCATGAAACGGAAAGCAGGGTGTTATTTGATTCTGCATCAGTGTTACGGTTTGATTGAAAAGAAACCCAGATGTGGACCGATAACCAAGGGTAACTTTAATGGCTTAGCGGACAGGCTGGTAAACACAAAATAACAAAAGGCACCTGAGGAGTCCAGGCAAAAACAAACTGAATCCAACAGTCCAAGAAAAATACAATCAACAGCGGTCCACCAAAGAAAAATCCAGACCTGAGATACACTTGGAGCAGGAACAGGAAGAGAAGCTCAAAGACAAAACAGACACACAGTGAAAGAGAGAAAACACTCAAGCCAGCTAGCGTGGACATCAGAGGGGAAAATCAGCAAATATATATTCTTCATAAAATATGATCCAGTTTCCCCAAACTCAGTGAAAGAAGTTCTAAAGTTGCGCTTTTGTACACTAATCACTAAGGCATGTAGCAGCCCTCAGCATCGCTAGATCGCATAGACTGAATGAATGAGGAAACACTCAGGCAGCATCATTAGCGAGAGAGCTTTTCACTGAATGCAAAATTAGTATACACCCCCGAGCGCGGGATGAGTCAACAACTTTTTACCATTAATCAGAGAATGACTCTAATCTGCCATAAATAAAACCTCGAACATGACTTTTTTGTCATCATAGAAAATACTGCATTATGGCAATTTAAATCAGTACAGACTAAAGACTAAAGACAGACTAAAATCTGTGATGGAGACTTTGTGCAGCATCGACCATGTAGGCTTACTTAAGTGTGGACTGCGACCACGGTGTAATTTCAGGGCACTGTACATGCATTTTGCATGCTTTCCCCTGGGCATTGAACCTACCTCAGCCATTATTGATGCCATGTCTGACTTATACAAGACAGCTCTGTGTAAAGTCAAGCGCTCAAAGGGGAAAGCAAAGCTCGCGTTTTCTAGACAGTTCTCCGGAGACGGGCAGAGCCAGCAGTGGTTTATGCTATAAACAGCAACACATACGCGGTGCATCGGCTCGTTCGCAAATAAAAACACAAATTTATGCTGTGATTTCTCTATACACTCTCATCATTAGTTTAAATATTTATTGTTGGCATGGCGGTTTGGTTATACTCTTGGGAATGCTTCTTGCTGCAGGAATATACAGCGATACGAAACAGAACATACAGAGAGCGACACAAACAGTAGCCCAGTGGGATTTACTGAGAAAAAAACCTGCAGGGTTCTTTCAAACAGACAATGAAATATTTGGAGTCTGGACAGCAACCACCACGTGTTAAAAAAACAAAACAAAAAAAAACTGAAACCTCTTGGGTTTTTCCCTGTAAACCTCTTCACTCTGCTTTAATAGAACATTCAGAAGGTACAAGCGAGACCTTGGAGGTCGCCGGCATTTTGCTCTGATTTTGCTGTCACTTATTTCTCGGGAGAAAAGTTTCTGCCTTGTGCCACGATGCATCCACCGAAGAATAAAGCCACTGTTCTGAAATCAAGATAGGTAACTCTTTCCAAAAAAAAAAAAAGAGCCTCAGAGGTTAGCGTGACATTTCCATTCATTGTGTCACTGTGGCTTTCTTTTTTCTTTTTTTTTTTTGGAGGTGCTGACGAGTCCAGTGCAGCATGCAAGACCTTTACAGAAACCAGCGGGACAATTTACAGAATGGTTAACAGACATGTCAAGAAAAAGAAGTGTAGAGAAGAGTTGAAAAGGCTGCAACCGACTGAATTCACTTAGCTTCTTTACTGCTAATCAAGCCAGCCACTGCTCCAGCTGTTCCAAGGTGAAATACTACTCAGCTACTGTTGGGATAATCTTTATAGATGGGTATCTGCAGATGAGCTGTTGTCCCCAGAGGTTAAATCGTCACCAGACAATAGCCAATGGTTTCCCGTGTTTAAATCTGGGATCAATTAATGTGTTGTACAGTGCTGTTTTCTCAGTCTCACAGTTGCTGCAAGTAAGACTTTAAAGGCTGACCGCTGACTTCTGTTTCTTTTGGAAGTATATTTGGTCCACTGTAGTTGTGACACAACGGCACGGCTGTGTGACAAGACGTGATCCTCCAAACATCCGAGCCTAGTTACGGTTGCTCACCTACGACTGGGTAATCGCTGTGTGGGGAGCATTGTGTCGTAAAGATAGAGCCCTCTCAGACTGTTTCTGTCCATTGTGCTGAAAATGTCAAACTCGGTTTCTCTGTTTGAACTGTGGCAATGTGTCACTTTCTTTTTTAACACACACAAACACGAGCACACGAATCTATGAAAACAGCTCAAAGTGGAACTCATAATGTTTATCCCCAGCCGGGGACAGATAATTTGTAAGCAGCAAACATTAGATGAATGAATAGATCGTTAAAATGCTACATGAAAGTTAATTAGTGATCAGTCATGCAGGTGAAATTGGCCACCTTTGTCTTTGTCTCTCTCTCTCTCTGTTGTAAGCTGTATGTTTTTCTCGATAAAGTATGAATATCCATTGAATCCTGTCACTTGTCTGACTCAGTGCTTTGTAATTAATGATTGAGCAGTTGATGGAGATAAAACATGGGCTCAGTGATTCATGCTGTAGCTCCTGTCATTCCCTATTAACCAGTGTGTGCTGCACCTTGAATATTGATGGACTATAAAAGTGCCCAGGCGTGTGCTGGGGATGTGGTTGGTGCAACACACAATACAGGCCCGCAGCAGTGTAAATGCAGTGCTTTAGTTGAAATTCTACCCCTCTTACCGTGCCAGTTGAATTTTGGGGGTTTGTTTAGTGAGACGGCTGCAGGTGAGGCAGAAGGAAATAAAGGCTAGGTTTGGTGAAAGGTTTGTTTTCAGCAACAGATTGACTGACTGCTGTATGTTTGAGCTGAAAGGTGTTTGAATGAGATTTGATCGATCTGATTTGGTCGAGGTGCATCGTCAGGCCTGGCTTTGCGACCTTTCCTCTCAGTCTGGATTGAATCACGGGTCAGACGCTGCCTGGCTTTAGTGGAAAGGAGTAAAGGAAATGTATTTCACTCAGACTAAACCAAAAACTCTAAAGTTGTCAAATATGGCAGCTTGAGCAGTGGCCTTGTGCTTCTTTTTTTGGATGTGCTCGCCTCATATAATGTTTTGATAATTCCGTATGGATGGTGTTGGATGGATGCGTCCAACAAACGCAGGACCCAGGCGACAGATGTTAGTATTGTGAACCATGAAGATTCATTGTTAACTTGTCTCATGGCCACATACATTCTGTTCTAGTGGCCTCACTGTGGGTGAAAACTTCCAGCTCTATAAATTCAAAGGGGCTGATGGTGGTTTGTTTGTTTGACGTATGAAATTCCGCTGCGTCTGTGCTCTATGTTCAGTCTTTTTTTTCTTGAGTTGTAGTTTTTGGAGTTACATTTCCTTGTTTCCACTGTAACCTCACAAGAAGAGGTGCTCCCTTTAGCTGTGCACCGGTGTGGCGCAGAATGACAGTAAATTCAAACTGAACTGAATTCAATTGAAGTGCAATGAAGTGACTGAAAATGAATGTGCCTCTATGGTGGAGAGGAAATGGATGTTCCACTAGAATGCTGGGTTAATGTGGTGTCCAGTCTCATTTCGTGCATATTAGTGTTGAGTGATTACGACAGCTTTTCTGGGAGTTAAATTCCCCTGGCTGTTTGTTCTCTGCAAGGTCCTCTACATCTGCTGGCGCAGTCGCTTCCTTTTAGCTGGGAACACACAGATGGACTCTCGCTTCATGTCAGGTCCTGGTGTGACTCAGTGAAGGGAAATATGCAGCAAAAGCAAGCAAGAAACAGGAGGGAAGGACGATGGTTTGAGACAATTATACTGCCGTTTTACTTGGACAAACTTAAAAAGAAACAGAAAATGATGGCAACCATTTTTATCCTGAATCTCGTGAAGAAAATGACTGATTCATCTTGCAGCATGGTAAAGATGGCTGCTTTGGTTCAATTGTTCCATCATACAAATGAGTCATAATTGACCACACCACTAACACCATCAATCAGAACAATTAGCCACTTCTTCTTTTTTTTTTTTTTAAGGGTTGGCACAGAACAATCAGGATACTGATTCTCCACAATTAATTAAATTACTTTATGTTTCTAATGCCTGCTGTGGTGAATCTGTCAATCATGCATCTCAAACTCAACTGTAGCTAAGATAAAAAAAAAGGGTATAGATAAGCTAAGCCAATCTATATCAATCACAAGCTAGTTACGCTAGCTAGGTAACGACTGGATTAGCTAGTATTTTGCTAACGTTAGCTGTCAGTATGCATACTAAAATTCTTCATGCATGACTTTGTACTATTCTCCCACAATGCAATGCACAAAAGAAGTGCACAGTAGTCTAGAAAGATCTTAGTGAATACATCATAAAATATGATATATATGAAAAAAAAAAAAAATATATATATATATATATATATATATATATATATATATATATATATATATATATATATATATATATATACTGTGGAAGTGCTTTACACTGACACAAACACACGCTCCCTCCGCTCACCATGGTGGTTTGTTTGACTGTAATGTGGCATCAGCTCACAGCCTGGTTAATAGTATTCCATGCAGTCAGACGTGTCGTTAGTATTAACACCATTTCACTAATTGCATTCTCCCGTGGAGCTAATCAATTTACAGTTGTGCTGTGATCCTACAATATCTCCAGTCACTGAAAGTCATTTCTGAAGCGGAGAGAATTTCATAAATGGCTGCTTTTGCATTTAAATGCCGTGTTTAGAATAATAGCTTATGGTGATGAGGGTGTGTGTGTGTGCGTGTGTGTGTGTTTGGGTGTGTATGCGTAACAGTAAGGAAATCTTGTTACTGAATTTCTGTCTCGTGATTTGTCTTTTGTCTTATATTATGGTAATGACTGTCTAGACCTTTGCTCTGTCATGATTAATCCATTTTTTGCTGATTGTCTGACTGATTGGTTGAAATTGAGTGTTATTTTTGAGTTTCTAGAAACAACAAAAAAAACACACTTTTTATTTTCTTTGCGCACACCTCAGGCTGTCAGCAGCACACTTCATGAAGAAAAATGAAACTTCTGCATATTTTGACTGCGAACCAAGAGAAAGATGAAGCAGACGAGTGTGTTTGAGCTGTACGGCATCTTTTATTCAGGCGACAATTACATTTTTTAATATATCACTATTTATAGATGGCATTTATATCAGCCAAGTCTCTTTCTGGATAATATAAATACAGGTGTCATCCTGTTTTATTGCCGTTTAATATCAAAGACAAACACATTTATCTCAGGATAACTCATAACCCTGCCACAAAAGCACAACATCCTTCATTGTCATGACAGTTCTACTTAAATTAAACTCTTCATTTTCAAATCTGTGGCGTTTTCTGCTTGGCACACTTAAAAAAGACATAATGGAAGTCTTAACGGTTCCTATTTTTTTATCTGTGCTCTCGCAGGGCTTGAACCACATGAGGAAGGTCACCCAGGTGGGACTGGATGGTGTGCGGCGGACAGACTGGCACGACTACGAGGCAATGAGGAGAGATGCTGCTCGCTCAGGTAGGTTCAAACTCTTTGCTGACGCCGCCGTTTTGTTTGAGCGTGTTTGGTAAGAACATCTGCTCTGTTTCAAGGTCTCTCACACACACACCCACACACACACAGATACACACTGCAGAACTCTAGTTCAACTCCATCTTAATTCCCTCCAAGTGGATTTCTCTCTCTCTCTGAAGCCGTGTGAATCAATTCTGCGAGTACAGTTCTGAGTTCATAATTAAACACAGTTAATCTTCTACAATAAGCATTGATTTAGCCCCAGGCCTTGAGTGGGAAGCATACCTCTGTCTTTTTATTACGAATGTAACAGGTTTAACTGGCTTTTGTATGGTATTAGGAGGTACTTAAGTAGCAAATGAGTTGGATTTGTGAAAGACTACCGAGGGGTTTGAGACTCTAAAAGATCACACAGTATATTTGGTGGACAAAATAATGCTTTGCAGGTTTTCTTAAGCACCGTGAGGGAGCATACATTGAAAGACTTTCAAATTGCAACGTGATTTTTCTGGCTCCCTTTGGTTCCATAACAATATGATAGGTGACTCACTCCGTCAGCCTTTTCCACGGTGTGGATGCATCGAATCATCTGGGAAAAAAAAAAAAAAAAAAAAATACTGTAGCTGCACTGATTGATTTCAGTTTTGGCTCAGACCATTGACAATGGGACCAGCAACGAGGATGTGCTTTAAATTCACTCCAGTCCTGACTCTCTACTCTGACTGACTCTTTTCGCCATAGCAACGGTCACAGAGGATCTCCCGGATGGATATGAAATATCATAGCACAGCTGAAATATGCATGCTCCTATGAAATATGTGTACACAGTCCTAAATGACATTTTCTGCAGTTAAAGCAAATGTGTGAAACAAGAAAGAAACAAACTTTATCTCAGATCAGTCAAATCAGATAATTGTCGAGCAGTTTCTTACTTAGAGTTCAGATTTGCCCGAGGAGGACTAGAAAACATAACTCAAGTGATCTATGTAACAAGTTTATTATGCAGGGAAAAGTACAACATTAAGTAGACGAGTTTATCTCCGAAATGAGCCATTAAAGTGAAGAGTTATTTTCCACACTTATTACCTTCAGGAATATAGACGGATCATTTCTGCCTAATGGAACAAGGCAGCTTACTTTAATTTGATGCTCTCCTCTGACTATAGATCAGCCTGCGTGCATTTTGTGTGTGTGTTTGTGTGGAGTGCGTCGATGAGTGGCTAATGACACATGCGGCACGGCGCAACCTGACGCACTCCTGAAATTAGCCGCGTTTTTTTACGACGTCCGCGTGGAAAGGAGTTATTAGGGAGCCATTAGGTGCGTGCTCGTGCGTGCATGTGTCATACGTGGAAGTTAAGTGCCATACGGGCTACAGTATGTGTGGTGATACTGTAGGACTGACTCACAGTCCAGTCAGTTGATGATCAATTTCTTTGTCTCTTTGTGTTCGATGCAGGCAACGGTGAACAGGGGAAGCCTTTCCCTCTGACGGAAACGGACCGAGTCGACCAGGCCTACAGGGAGAACGGCTTCAACATTTATGTCAGCGACCGGATCTCCCTCAACCGCTCCCTCCCTGACATCCGACATCCAAAGTGAGTCTGTAGAGTTCATTTGTTATGCTGTCTTGCTGGTGAAATTCCATCACCTCTAAATTAAAAAAAAAAAAACTACTTTTCAGAGTTCATAATGAATCTTTTGAATCCCTTTAATCCCCGCAATTAATAATCAGAAGCATGGCTGAACCTAATCTGGTGTGATATGAGTGTGTTGTGTTTGGCTCAGGGTAAATATTGTGACTTAATTTAGCAAAAAGCTGAAGTTGTAGTTCTAGTCTCTGAGAACTTAATTCATTAGTATTAATCTTCATGGGAACAGCAGGTCACGGGGACAATGTCAGGTGCAGTATTTGTCAAGGATTCCTGCTGCCGCATCAGGAAATTGCGGGAAAAAAAAGAAAAACCCAATAACTTTCCCGTGAACCGAGAGCTCCCTTCCAATTTCAAAATGGCATCTTGCAAGGCCTTTAATCACAGCTTTTCTTCTTTACCTGACAAGAATCTTCCTCTGACACTTGACCTTCCCTCCCCTTTCATGTGGAAAGCAGCTTTGAGTGCTTCCTTCCTGCCGGTTTCCCCGGGAGGACTGATTCTTTTTTATCACTGTTTATAAAAGCGGGCTTTCCCTGACCTTTCACAACTCTTACCATGAATTGTCTGTGCCGCCGAGTACTCTACGCAGCGTTCAAATTAACTCACATTCAAGTACAGATAGCCGGCTTTTTGTACAGATCTGTAATTTAGTTCTAAAGCTGACAGATGTAGTCGCACTTGGACACTAGAGCATGCAGATGACGGAGCAGCTCTCAAGTATTAAAGTAAAGCCAGGTCAAATCTCAAGTCCTTGTGGACTTCAGTGCACAAAAAGGTGTGCGGTAATTCTGGCTGGATTTTTGCTGTTACAGCAAAAGTCTTTTAGGTACTCTCAGCTAACTAAATCAAGCTCTTTCCTCTTATCCCGGCTTACATTAGCATAAATGGGTAGTCTGACATGTGTTATGGAACTTAGACCGGCAACAATTCACAGTCACACCTGTGGGAAATTTATTTATAGACACAGAGTAATTGTGGCATCAATCTGAGGGCGTATAGCGAGGACAGTTTCTACATATCATGACAAGTGTATTGATGAATCCTCCATTCTCCTTGGACAAGCTTCAATAAACCTTTCAGCGTGAGACATCTTGGACTCTCGTGCACTTTCTCTCTGACTGAACTGAAACTGAAATCATCAGGCATCTTTTTTTTTTCTTTCAAAACATGCTTGCCGCCGCAGATTAGAAGCGCGCACGTGTAATTCAGCTGCTCGTGAGGCAAATCAATCAGAGTATCGGTGGTGGTTCGACCCCTGGCTCCTCTGGGATGTCCCCATTGTCCACGCAAGTGTCCTTAAGCAAGTTACCGAACCCCGCATTGCTCCCGAGGGCTTTGCCATCAGTGCATAAGTGAATGTGGTCGGACACTTTCCGATGAGCACTTTGCACTGAATGTCATGTGTCCTGTGAAAGTGCCTTGAGCGGTCGGAAGAATAGAAAGGCGCTCTACAAAGTACATTCCATTAATTCTCAGGCAGCTCGGTTAAACTCAAGAACTCTAGCTATACTCTAGCTGAGTATTTTTATCTACTTATTTATTTATTTTGTCCAGGAAGGTTTATAGTGAAATGACTCAGGTGTATTTACTGAATGTGGCAGCCATGATAATAGCCGGATTGTCTAAAATCGCTTACCTAATTTAGCAAATGAAGGCCTATGCCGTAAGTATTCATGTAGAAGCAACAGATCACCTATATTGTGCTTATGACGCCTTCAAAACCAACAGAAAGCCCCGCATGATTGGCTGAGCTCCACGTCTATAAATATAGTTTGTTTTCTTTTAAATCTATCCAGTTCGGAGTAATCCTGAAGAACGAGCATATTGAATTTCTTCTTTTTTTGCCTTCAACTTCTGAGCATGCAACTGCTTTCTTATCTGCTAATGCTGCGTTTAAGTTGAAGACAACAGAGAAGCTAGTAAAACATCAAGTGTTTGCACGGTTACATGTCACAAAGTCTTGTTTGTAATTGAATTATTAGCATGTAAATGATCTAAAGGAACAAATGAGGGCCGATGGAGCTCCAGTTGGTGCGCGCTTGTCAACCTTCTGTGACCAATCAGGCGGATGCACCTGCTCTCCTCGCCGAACGGTGGCTGACCCTCCCACCCAACTGCAGCACTGTAGGCAGTGTCTGCCTCTCGGTGATTGGCATGTTGTCTGTGCCTCCGAGGCAACCAGACCCAGACCTGCGACTGACACATTCGATTTCTGCACGCTGACAAGACTTAATTGAAACACACGCGCGCACCTCCATCCCCCCCGAGGAATTGGACACGGTTTGTTAAGAGTCACCAGCCGACTGCCTGTCGATCACCCTGCCTGCCTGTCTCCCAGCGTTCATATTTGAATGAATAACACGCGGGCTGATGTTCAACACAGACAGTGATCGACTGACACGGTTTGCTACACACACTCTCTCTCTCACCCTGCATCGGCTAGAGAATGGTGCTCTCTTCCCGTGATTAGCTCCTCTGCGGGGATCTGACTGCTCGCTGAGATGATCATGTACAAGGTGAACGATGTAACCCGTCGTCGGTGCACATGTCGGCAGCTGATAACAGCTGTATGTGCTGCAAATAATACAATTAAAGCTGTCCCTGGTGTAGGAGGACAGGAGAACTCAGCTGCACTGAGCTCCATTCAGCAGTCGGGGAGGTGAATCGCTTTTGTCCTGAGGGCTAAATATGTTTTACACAGTGTTACAACTTTTTTTTTTGGATTTGGGGTTGAATTTTTCTGTTGGACGACATCAATCATAATTAAAGTAAAATAATCATTTCAAATATAACTCAGCTTTAATCTTGATCAGATCAGATCGTATTACTCATTCTTTAACAGTAATTCGGCGCTGACTAACGATGTTATCTTTCCCAAAGGGTCTCAGATCAGGGCGAGGCAGCACATGCTGTCAAGGATTTATTTTTAACAGATGACTGCTGTCATGCATTTTTACACTTTACACAGTTAGCTAGCGCTTCACAAAGATACCACACAGCTGGGGACAGGATGAACCACGCATTGAATGTATATAAAATACTATGGGGCTCTCTCTTTCTATCTCCTCTCTCTGAGAAGCAAGCAATTACAATTTTCACCGCGATAGCAAGTGATTAGTTTTTCCAGACAAGAACTAGTTAGAACCGCTGTCTTCCAGCCTGCTCAAACAAATCCATATGAGCACTTAATCCATATGCCACCTCAGTCAATGTGAGACGTGCTGATGTGAAACCAGCAGAAAGGATGCTTGATAAAGGATGTTGAAGCTTCACCTTAATATGGTGAATGGAGAGAAAAAATGAGTACAAAGTGCTATATTTGTGTATTCCTTTTGCCTCTGTGTGCAGCTGCAAACAGAAGCTGTATGCAGAGAAGCTGCCCAACACCAGCATCATCATCCCGTTCCACAACGAAGGCTGGTCGTCGCTGCTGAGGACCGTCCACAGCGTGCTCAACCGCTCTCCTCCGCAGCTCATAGCAGAGGTCATCCTGGTGGACGACTTCAGCGACAAAGGTACCGAGGGCACACACTCATCGCTAAACAAAAATGTAATGATCATCACCGAAGACGCACCTTGGACAAGGGGATGAGAATCTTAGCTTTCAAAACTCAGACTAACCCAGAAGAGACTCTGACCTCCTTACAGTCAGCCTCATATAACCAACCAACCTTATGCAAGCTGTGTTCCTGACATATCAGCATGGGAAACCTCCACTAAGATCAGACCAAGCCCAGCAGCTGAATCCAATCAGTGGGACTGCTGGGAGTTTCCCAGATGCTAGCTCAACACTCTGTGTCTCCTTCTCTGCCGACGCGTAAAAATAAATTAAACTGCGCATTATAAAGACTGGATAGAACATAAATGGGTCAGTCTTTTATCTCTTGACTTGGATTGAGAGGTTGACTTGATTTTGTAGTGTTAGCAAAGCTCTAAATCAAGAATAATCCAGTGAGTGTTGCGTTTCTCTATCTGTCAGGTGTTGGAAAGGTTCAGTCAGAGTGATGATGAAAAATACTGTAATTTGTTGAACAGCGCGTTTTTAAACGGAGCCTGTCCAAATGAAACACATAATGAGCTTCACCGGACTGGTGTTGCTCGCATACAGGCAACACCACACTTCCGAGGCACTATGAGTGAGACCTTTCAGCTCTGAAACTCAAAGCAGAAAAAAACAAATGATAAAACCAATACGTTCCAGCTTTGACATATACCACGAGGCTCTGCAGTGCATCAGATCTAATGAGTCCACTGACAGGTGACAACATTCTCCACCCCCGGACCTAAAATACCATTAAACTGCCTGCAAGTTTTCTCTCGCGCATGGAGCTCGACTGTAGAGCTCTGCACTTGCAGACGCTACAGGAGAGCTTTAGCGTTCAAAGTGTACGCCGCAGTTTCGCTGAACGAGCTGGGAGTGAGCGTGCACAACATGCATAACTATGTTTTCATTAGTGCATAATCACCTGAAAATGAGGTGATTTACCTCAAAATCAGCCTTTTACATCGATACTGCAGGTCTTCCACTGTGTCCACTGTGTTGAACCGCCATGTTTTTACACTAGCCAAGACCAGAAAGAAACCAAACAATGGCTCTAAATAAAGATATTCACGTTTTTGTGCAGTTTACAACCACCGTAGCTTCTCCTTCATGCTAGCAATGAGAGGGTTAAGCAAGGAGGCTGCAATCACACTACTAGATGCCAATAAATCCTACACACTGGCCCATTGACTATATTTAGATATGTTTTACTCAGGTACACGTACAGCTGCGTGTTGTTTTTAGCGGCTCAGTTCCAATTACCCTGTTAGCACTAGCATTGTGTTACTATTGTGAATCCGTTACTATGGAAGACGCAGGCTTGAGAAGTCGCTAGTTCAGAAGTCAAACCTTGCCGTTACAACCCAAACTTCATTAAAGAACATTAGTTCCAAAAACAGTCGACCTGGACGCTCGCGAGCCGCAGAAAATAAATGGAAATAAGATGCATAAAAAGTGCTCAGTCAGATATTTTCCAATAAATAAAAAGGTTCAGGGAGAAAACATCTGTTTCTACCTGGAAAGAGTCAAGACATCTGTAGACACAGATGCTATGTAGCTGCTTTAGCAGCACGAGCGCTGCAGTAATTGGTCATTTAATAACGGTTGCCCAGTCTGCACAGGAATGATGAAAGTATAATCATATCTCACGAAACAGGAAGACTTCTCCACTGCAGTGCACACTGCTCTGGTTCACCGTTCGGCATGCGCGGCTTTTGTTTTGTTTGCTGCACGAGGTGCTGAGGAGTCAGAGACACACAAACATCTATTCTCCATTGTTGCATAGCTTTCTGTGTGTGTGTGTGTGTGTGTGTGTGTGTGCGTGTGTTGTTTTCTCTCTCACCCTCCCATCAGCCCTCTTAAGAAAGTGTTTAATTCCTTGTTAATTAGTGCTCCCTGTCACGGTCCCTTGTTGAAGGATGTGTTTACCTCTCGTCTCCACGGTAATGAGATGTTCCGCTGCCTCAGACTCATTTAGAGGTTAACACCCATCAGAGCTCAGAGACCAAACCCTCCCACTGCTCCTGCTGAGTGGAGCAGAAACATAAAAAAAAAAAAAAAAATGGTGAAAGCGGTCCTATAATCGAGTTTTTTAAACTACAGGACACTTAACTAATTATTCCTATTTCCAGATGTTGTACAGGTAATGTAAATGTAAATGTTGGCTTTGTAGCTTTTGATGTTAAACAACAACTGTTAAACAGACAAAATCTACATATTCTTGTAAATAATGCAGTGCACATGCTTCGTGGTCGATGAGGTAACATTACCTGGTGCCCTCTAGTAATCTGTAATAATTGCAGAGGTTGCCTGTGATGTTAGAAACATGTCTGTAATTTGTCAAGTCAAAACTGTGAAAAACCTTGTTTTTAATCAAACGTAATCACCGACAAGCATCCGACTAAGTTAACTTTCACATCCGGATTCAGACAAAGAAAACGCAAGCCCGCATTTCTACAGAATCCCTTCCCCTCTACCCTCACACGTCCCCGCGGGTGGGGAGTAAAGAACAACTCGGTTGCGTGAAAATAGCCCGGAACCTGGGAGGGGTCTGAGCTCTCTGTCGCTAGGATGGATGGGAGAACATTACGCAGCTGCGGGGAAGGGATTTAACCTCTGCAGTCCGTCCGCTCGCGCACTCCCTCTCAGTGCCGCTGTCCTTTGATAAGAAATGAGCCGGGCTGTAATTAAGGCTTAAGAGACACGAGGACAGAGTGAAGTTCACTTGGTTCTGGTCTCCGGTTGAGTAACTGGTGTTAAAACAGTTTCTTTGCAGAACGCCGCAAATCAATGCTCAGCATTGAGCCCTTGCGTAATAAATGAAGTGTGTTATAGAGGAGGAGAGAAAAGGTGATTTATTATAAGGAGATGCTCGGATTTACAGTGGGGTGCTTAATTTCTTGTTCACACATCCGTTCACCAAGATGAGAAATAATTTCCTGCACAAATGTGGAAAAAGGAGGACTGGTGAATAAGGCCTGTATCTGTGTGTCTCGCTGCAGCTGTGGCTTACTTCTTCACTTTTTACAGACTTTTGTGAAAGGCGCGTTGGCTTCGGCGTGGGAGCGCAGCCCATAAAAATAATTAAAATAGACTCAAATACTTAAAATATTTAAAGGCTTTTTTGCTTAAAGCATGAGAACAACTGTTTACCAAAGGCTACTCGTCATACACACAACCCTAGCAGGGTGGCAACATGTTTGCCTGTGCAGAAGTCTAAGTCAGGGTGCGCAGTGTGTTTAAGGCAGCCCAACAGGGACCACCCAGGCATAATCAGCCAAACACAACCACGTATCCACAGACAGCGAGAGCGATCCGCAGACACATGCACAAGTTTTTAAGTTGCATGTCAGTGAGAGCTCGGAGTGTACCACTTGTGAAATGTTTCTAAGTAGGAGGTACAAACAAAAGCTCTGAAAACATCAGGTGCTACATTTAGAATATTTTTTTTTACTGCTTTATGTTGACATCAAACAGACATTCCCACTGGGGAACACGCCTGCGCACATCTCTCTGTCACGTTAGCATTTCAGAAGCGTGTAAATATGCTACGTAGTTAAAAACTGTATCCCTTCTCGCGGTTTGCACGGGTTGTTTTATTTTGAAAATCGGCTGGATTCTCTGTGCCTGGCTTCCTGTCAGCTCAAGCTGCTCTATGCAGATTGACATGGGCTGCTTGTGGCGTCCGTCAAAAATAGCCGCGTAGGCTTTGAAGCGGCATAGATCAATATAAACTATTGTCTGACGGCAAGGCAAGGCAAAATATTTTAAATATAGCATACGCCTAGCATGCAAATTATGTTTTGTTCTGCTCTGGTCCATGCTGGTCCTACCACCATCTGTTGTAGGTCATACTAATTCTTATTCACAAAATATAATCAATGTGTGAGTCATTAATGCCCCAGCCCACCCCGACAAAGGCACTTCCACTTGCATAACACATACACACAGCCGGTAGGAAACCCTGCCAGTCAGTTCTGCTGACGCTGTGTTACCTTGCTCTGCTTAACTGCTACAGAGCCCGCAGTCATACTAACGCCCTGTTATATTTATAACACTTCATTATGCATCAGGACTGCTTGTAACAGTTATCCCGAAGCAAATTAGCTCATGATGAGGCAGTTTTTCTTTTAATACTGTGAAGTTTGCCTTTAAGGTGAGTCAGATTACACATGTTGTAATTATAGAAATGACCCCCAGTTCTATTAATGTGGTCGTTAAAGACCCCTCCGGCGATGGTGAAAGTTAGCATCATTTTCCACATCAACCTGCTGTTAGTATCTGAAGATATTTATAGATAATTAGCTAAATTGAAACAGCTGCTCTCCTCAGTCCCATTTATGTCACTCTTCATTCATTCACATCTCTCTGAGATGAGATCTAAACTTCGGAGATGTGTAGCGATGTTATTAATGGCCGCGCCGTAATGGCTAAAGATCCATAAAGAACCATATGTCCTGAAACAACAAGCTGATTAATTGATCAGTCTGTTGGCAGAAAATGATTCATCAACAATTTCCATAATCTTTTTATAGTTGGAGTCATTTATCAAGCGTGGACGTCAAACATTTGTGGGGTTCCAGGTTCTCGAATGTGAGGACTTGCCACTTTTCTATTCTGGATATATTTTGTTATTCCCTGGCATCTGACAAAGTTTAATGGGTTCATCAAAATAATCAGAAACCCATCTACCCACCCATCCATCCATCCATCCATCCATCCATCCGTCCGTCCGTCCGTCCGTCCGTCCAGCTGTCCATCTTGAGCTCATCTGATTGATTCCAGCTCGTCCTGGGAATCTCAAGGTTTTCCTAGACTAGCTGTGCTATCTGGTCTGGCTTTGAACTTCTCCGGACTACAAGACCCTGTGCTAAAATAAAATAATAACTGAGTAAAATGCAGGTTAAACTAGTCAATGTGTCCAGCTACAGAATATGACATTCAAAGCACACATCGATTGTTCATCTCTACAAAGCCAACAGTGTTTTTCAGTCAGAAGGCTTCAGCCTTAACCTTTCCAGTTTCAGGCTCAAGAGGCATTCCTTGTATCATGCCTCATCCTCCGTGTTTCTTTCACTTTCTGTTGATGCTCAGAGATGTCAATTGCTATCCTTTATCTTTGCAGTCTTGGACTAATGGCTTAAGTTTTGAGGCTCGGCATCCATCCCTGCATGGCTCAATTGGTTTCACCAGTTTTCATCAGTTTTTTTTTTTTTTATCTTCTGAGGCTCATAGAGAGAAGTTTGAACATCTGCAAAACTGTCTTTCACACACTGGCCCTCATCTCCCTCATGACCTGGTCATTTGCAACAGGGTGGATTCAGGTCTCTGGTTTACATATGAACCATGTTGACCCTCCCTTCTAATTTTATTTGAAAACATCTGTTAACAAAAGAAGATGCACGCGAAAATGACGTGATAAAAACTTTGTTTTCCTGCCAGTTGCTGACATCGGGTTTAGCTGCCGTCTGTTCCACAGCAAGCTGCAGGTGACAAATGCTATTTGCCAGGCAGCAGTGATGTTGGGGAGGAATCATAGCAACAAGAGCCCTGGAGGTATGATCGGGGAAAGAAGCTGCAGGAGTAACCTCTTGTCCTTTCATTCATCAAAGCATCCATATATCTACTTTTTTGTGCAACAGGAATTCACTTGTAGGTTTTTTTCCCATTGTGTTTTAACTGTACTGATTTCACTCGTATCCCCCGTTTGTCACATTTCTTGTGTTCAAACCGGGTTGATGTGCAATAAACTCTTATGACTCGTTCCTTGCAACACTTACATGCAATCTAATGACCTTCATGGCCGACTAAATAAAAAACAAGAGGGATATTAAAATGGAGTCCTATTTACTCTCCTTCCTTTTGCCTTCTCAGACCAATTTCCGATGATGAGGGCTGGAGATTGTCTCATTGTTGAATCACCATCTTATTTTGTTCCACAAAATCACCCCCTATGCTGCCATATACAGTACTGTTGTAAGATTTAGAAGGCAGCATCCTCATTTTCTTTTTATTCTCTTTGTTTTCACCCTGTGGCTTTCTCTTCTTTAACTGCAGAGTTTCAGCCGTGGTCAGTTCACCATGTCAGGAGAGTCCACGATTCACTCTCTGCATTCCTGTTTTATCCCTTGCCCTGCCCTTTCTAACACTCACTCTATTAGTAGTAACCTGCAGCTCCAAGGCAGCTGAAAGCAATCACTAAACAGCTGATATGTGAAGGTACAAACAGGAACACAGGAGTGAAACTAAACTCCGACCCACAGAGTTTCGAGTGGAAGAGGAAAAACAAGAATTTTATGTCAGATTTTCTTTAATTACAGTCAAGGTCGACTCACCACGTCAAGGGACCCCAACCTTTCACTCTCTCTGCCTCTCTGTTTATCTCTCGCTTTCTGCCCCTCTCTCACTCGCTCTCTTACCACATCTGACCGGCAAGCAGCTCTGATTTACAGCCAGCAGTTCAACCGTGACACTGAGCTACACACAATGAGCGAGTGTTGCTATCAGAGCTGACAAACGGCTCTTTTATATCTCCTCGTTTTGACTCTTTTTCTTCCCCCGGTTCTTCGCCTCTCCACTTTATACACACAGTAAGAGAACTTTGGGGGCTTGGATTTGGATATTTCGCAACTTCGGCGTGTGAAACATTTTCCCGAATAATCCATTCTCAGATTTAATATCACGGAGAACATTGATTTATTTCAAAAAACGTCTGAATCTCATCTCCAAATAGCACCTTTCTCACACTATTAGCATGGATTTACCCGCCTGCATGTATCGGATCTCTCTTTGAGAGATACTGCCGCTGTCTTTACACGGTGTCATATTAGATGAATGGTGAAGCTGACATGATGGTAGCATAGCAAGGAGATAACAAAGAAAAGTACATCCTCCACTTTACCTGACCTCTAATGCACATTGGTTTTTTTGAAGGCTGATAAAGACCTTTGGCTTGATAACTTTCTGCTGTCATTTGCTGGATGTTCTTCATCTCATGCTTGGAATCTCATTGGATTTGCCAATGTTTAAGATGATTCTCTGCACTGTTCCCTTTGAAATCTATCTGAGCATAATGCTAATTTAACAGCTGGTTAGATATGGCCATATAGAAGACAAATGCCCTTCTACTTCTTCTTTCATTATTTTTCACCATCAGCCACATATTCAGTATATAATTGCTAGCCTTTGTTAAGCCATTAACACTTGTTACCCTAACCTTAAGTCTAATATCATCACATCATCAGGTAAAAGTGATTGCATCAGGCTAATCATGTAGCTTCATCTCCGCTGTGTAAAGATCGTAATACTGGGTAAATGCTTGTATGGCAGCTTAACATTGAATTCTGCTGGTGGAGTCCAAGTCATTTCACAGATTTATGGCCAGACGGCGTGTCGGGGAAAGTAGCTCTGACTTGTACAAAAACAGTAAAGATAGAAGGCTGCCTCCTCCTTCTCCACATGCATGGGAAGCGAGTCGAGGGTGTGCTCTATGTTTGAGTTACAGTATGTGCCTTCCACGAGGCTCCATATATGCTCCATTATGTTAGCCTTTCAGGGATCAGATCAAAGCTCATAAATCTGACTCTCACAGATCCACCAGAATCTGTTCAGTCCCTGCAGGGACTCTGTAGACTGCGTTGTCAAACGTCACCTCTGCTCCCACTCCTGCTACAGCGTGTAGTCAGCTTGGATTCCCAGCACTTGCAATGGATGTCAAATGGGACACGACTAGAAGAAGGGAAGGGAAGAAGTACCAAAATATCCGTAGAAACTTCTCAAACAGCTCTATCCTTACAGTATGTTCAGCAGGTTCCAAAGTCTCATCGCTTTGCCAGACGAGCAAGCAAATCCCACTCACAGGGAAGGCCCCAGCCGGGGTTCAAACCGGTAACATTCTTACTCACTGCATCGTCGTGCCACACTTAGAATGACAAGTTAGTCTCAATCGACCCAGTATAGAAAGGTCACACTTCCTAGAGTAGAAAAAAGTTTTACAACTATAACATGATAATTTCCCCAAGCCTTGTTCCATAGCACGTTAGCATTGAATTTACTTCGCGAGAGATAGGAAAGCATTAGGAACGCATTCACGTGTTTCCTTCTCTGGCTAATGACCACATTAATGGTTGTTGCACCACGTAAACGCTCACTCTTGGACTTCTTAAGCTTATTAATGAAATTAAGTTGACAACAACAAAAACAACACTGTTTACAGCCATAGCTGCCGGCGAGAATCGTACACATTCATGCCTTGACAGCTGGAAGCAGCTGGAGTGTGTGGCAGTTTGGGGCTGTGTTTAGGACTCTGACAGGACTCAATGCTGCTAGTTCTTTCTTCATTTCCCTTGGCCATTGGTCACAGTGTGGTTTCAAAGGGGTGAAATGAAATGCCAAGTGGTTGGTTTCTTTTAATCTAGTTATGTCTATTCTCTGAAAACTATGGAGCGACACTCATAGTCTAAAAACACACCTTGCACTTCTCAGTTTAGAGCTTAAGCTTATTGAATAAGCCTGTGTATTAACCTTCCTCCTACCCGTGCTGCCAAGGAAGACTGATTCACTGTGTCCTTTTCTTTACTCGTACATATTTTAGATCAAACTGGTGGACTTTTTTTTTTTTTTTCATTCTTCATCCTGTTCACGAGTGCACTTGATTTGGGAAGTATTCTGCAGACTGTTCTGTGTTTACAGCTGACAGTTGGTGTTTGTCTGCGCTGAGTTACTTTCTGTTGAACTTTTCTGTTTCTGTTTGTTCATGTATGTCATCTTTCTGGCCACTGTTACGCTTCACTAAATCTAATGCAAACCTATTTATTACATTGTTTTTAACTGTGTTTGCGTTGCCAGTTGGGTCCATCGTCTCTTTCTTTCTTTTTTTTTACGCAGTGCCATTAAGAAGCCAATATTTAGATTGTCTCCCCTTATATAGTAAAAAGTCTGATTACTTTGTATTTTCTATGCATGTGACATTTTCTGATGCAAGTGTTCCAAGTTTGACCAGACTCGCTTAACCTGTAGCAAATTGTTCATTCCAGCCTAATGCATGTTCATGAGCAGAGCGCATAGTTGATCATAAGCATGAAATTGAAGAGTGTCATAACAGAGGATGATACTGGACCTGCATAATGTCTTACTATAGTAGCCATACTAGTACTACAGTGATACAACGGCAGAAGTTGCTGTGCAGATCAGAGAAAACTGAAGGTCAGAAATGGTTCAAAGTTTCCTGTACGTCTGATTTAAGATGAAATCTATTTGTCCAAGATAGCTCCTGGATGCGGTCTGCCCTTCAAAGGGAAATTATTCATTCAATCACTCTCAATTATTCTATGCCAGTGTTTTTAATGCATGAGCCTTCTGGCCTCATTTTCTTTTTTTTTTTCCAGGAAATTCTGAATCATAGTACTGAAGGTAGCTCCTCTTCCCACAGCAATATATGATGATCAAACAGCTGCTTCTGTAGGAAAGTCACAGTAAAACCGTCCATGGTGGAGCGTCAGATTTAGGTGAAACCTCTACATTATTTTGTTCAGCTCTCTTTTAAATACTTCTGTTGCATTTGTCAATAACATCGATTTTAATTCTGAATGGGAAAGATTTGTGTCATGTAATCACAGCCAGTAGCAGAGCCTGTATTTACTCAGCGGGACTGCGGTGGCACACTGCATCATCAGCCATTCCGTGATGGAAACCTGCCATTGGCAGATTGATCGTCCAATTACTTTCCTACTTTCCTCTCCCTGATGGGATCAGTTGAACAAATGGCTGCAATACTTCATTTCAAATAAGGAGTGGCCTGTACACTTCTCTTATGCAGAGTGACTTTTGATGTATTCCCAGTCAGATGTAGAGGAGGGTTTTGGCGGTCAGACAGCACGGCTCCCAACAGGCATCAGCGTAGCCTCCAACCTGGAGCCACCGCAGAGCTGACCACAAAAGGTCTTCTGCTAATTGTGTAGAAATATGTCATTGTGTTCAAAAGGGAAATGATTGCACCAGCACTTGCAGAGGTTACACAGCGCTGCCAGCCACAGCTACTTGTGGACTGAAGCCTCAGACATATTTGCTTCAGCTCTTAGAGTCGGGATAAAGTAGTGAAAAAGCCAGGAGCTATTTTCAAACTGCAGTATTCAAAATTAAAAGTGAAACGTCGATAATAATAATAATCAAGAAGACAGTTGCTGTTGTTATTTCTATACCACACCAAATTAAGGTGATACTTTCTGCAGGTTTTTCTGGATCGACCGTTTATGAGAGTGAGAACAGGTTGGTCATGTGTAAAGTAAGAAAGTTAACTTGGGGCGTCTAAAATGGAGGGTTCATTCTCTGGGGATGATTATTACGTTTTCGGTTGTACAAATGGAAACCTTAGCTTAATTTCTTGAACAGATCATAGAGGTAGCCTCCAAAGTAAGAGGTCACTTCATCAAGAGTCATCTTCTGTAGAGCGTAGCAAATTTCACAGCAATCAGGCCACTAGTTGTTAATATAGAGACTCTCTTTTGGCCGTGTCCTTTGGCAGGCAAAAACTGAGGAATATGCTAGGGCCCCCGCATGGAAATTAACATATATACTATAAACACAGCACCTTTCTAATCGGTATTTAATGGACTGATTTTATTAATGATTTCGTTTCTTTGGCCGCCTGACAAAGCTGCTATCAGCAGTGTAGAGCAACTTTGAACAGTCTTATCAACACCAGCAGCCCAACCATCTGCACGACGGAGAGGTGGGGAGAGAAAGCGGCCGTGATGAGGCGATAAGAGACGATTTGCGGGACAGACAGCAACGGAGGCGAGTACGAAGGGAGGAAGGCTGAACGCGGCTCGACATGTTTATTCATTCGTGTCAGCGTGCGTGCATGTCTGTTTGCGTATGTGCGGGTGTAGGGAGATAATGAGGTAATGGTGCTCAGTGAAGTGTGATGGAGAGAAGCGGGAGGGAGTGATATGAAGAAGGAGGCTGAGAGGGAGACAGGCGACAGAGGACAAAAGGAGCTAATGAAGTGTTGCCATTTAGAGATGTTGAGCCATCAGTGGGAGCTAATCGATCCAAACGTCTTTCTGAAGAGGAGAGGACCAGATGAGTCACGTATACTGAGGACAAAGTAAAGATCGTCTACTGGTCTGCTTTAGCAATGAATTTATTAGCCTCAGCGTTAAGTCATGAATGAGAGCTTCACTTAAAAAAGCAACTTTGCTCGTTTCTGATTTGAGTTTCAGTTTATTTGAACTATATATGATGTATACGAATACCGGGTGGCGTATTTATTCTCTCATATCATATACATGTTCCGAGTTGTGCCCTTGAAAGTCTCTTGTCTTCAACACGCACACAGCACTCAGTCACTCCCTCCAGACCCATTTTTTTTAAACGATTCCAGCTAAAATTCAAGTTGCAGCAGGAAAGAAAATTGATAGGGTGTGATGAAGTTCACAGGCGGAATATTTTGCTGAGGGAATAAAGGAGCAGCTCCAGTCTTTGGTGGCGTGCCAGAGCATCTTGGGATTAATCCACCACCCTGGAAACAGAGCTCAGCATACCATGTTGGATCCCCTGTGTCTTAACACTAATTGAATTTTGTGAAAAAAAAAAAAAAAAAAAGAAAAGCATCAGGGAGGATGTTGCTGGTGGTGTTTGTGCGTGTGTTTGTTTTGTGCGATCACAATTGTAATCCTGAACACCTCCCATCACATTGGACAATATTTACTGAATCTAAAAGCAGCAATCTGCAATTTTGGGCCATTTGAAATTTAGAAGAGCTTTTAATGTGGCTTGTGTATAACATATAAGGTAAACTAAAGGTCGTACAAAAAACCATCTGGTCCACCTGGATCATCGTAAACAAAGTGCATGACCCCAGAGACCAAAATTTGTCCCATACGTTTATTTAAAAACATGAAGGTAATCTTCCTCTAGCTCCAAAAATGTTGTAGTTGCCTACATCCGGTGGTGTAGTGGTCGCTGGAGAGGTGGGTGTGCACTTAATCTATGTCTCAAACTATTTTTAAAAGCGACTCATTCAGCAAAGGTGTGTTATAAAAAGTGACATATAGGACTGCTCTTGCATATTTAGGCTAGTTCCCCCCAAAAATGGGCCAGTTCTGCAGCTTGGCCTAGGGAGTAAGACTCATTAGCCACAGAAGAGATGCATATTTTTTCCATAAATACTGCCCCATAGAGGCATTAGACAACTGCACAATTAGGTTAATTAAATATTTTTTCCTAAGATGGGGAAGCAAAGGTAAATGATCCATCCTACTCTGTCTCTGATTGGTTTGCGCTGATATACTAACCCTGATTTAAACCAAATCCTGATGCCTAAACATAAGCAACCCAACAAATGAAGACAGCAGTTCTTGGCCAATGGAGGCAGAGTAGGGCCTTCTCAAATAGGGCTTGCAGCACTGAATGATGCGGTGTAAGTGAATAAATTCTAGTCTAAATGCCTTTGAATAGCATGTCTACTGAGAAGTCTTGAATTAGCATTTTTCAGTCAAATGAGTGATTTGAAACTTCCTGATCAAACCAGAGCTGACAAATGGAGTCACATTAGCGCACTTTCCTTCATTCACATGAACAAACAGCCCAGACGAGCATAACCAACATGCTAAGAGGGGCATTTCGCAGTCAATTTGCTTGTGACGTAAAAGACGTGAAATGACTCACTGCTCCTTGAAATACTCCAGTCAGTGGCATGCATCAAAATGAGAAGGGCATGATCCGCGAACACATGTTCGTTTTATCAGTGACATTTTAAATGCACGTAGACACTTTGACAAGAGCCTGGGGCTCAACTGCTGCGCCTTTCATCCGCTAACGGCTAATTCGTGTTTGAGTACGGCCCCATGTGAGCAGATGAAAGATGTTTGGGCCGCCCGGGCACCGTCCACGCAAGATAGAAGTGACTGGAGGGAGGTAGAAAATAGGGTGGATGGATGGTATAGTGGGAGTTCAGGTGGAGTCTGTGCTGAATAAATGGTCGGGATTTTTATCACCATGTGATGAGCGATTTACCCTTTCGGCTCCACGCTGTGAAATGACCCCGACGTCCAGGTTGCCTTAGCCCCCCCCTCCCCAATTTCCCGCGCTTCAAATTCTAATAAAGACTAATGTGTTTGCCGACATTAGCTTGCTCTCATTAGCATGATTAATTGCCTCCTTGCTTTCGGTAAACAGTATGAGCCGTATTCCAATTTATTCAGTGAAAATTAACCAATCATAATTAAATGCTCTGATCTTTTTCCCCTACCTCTCCCCATACAAGCTCTTTTCACACACGGGGCGAATGCTCGTTGATTAATTTTGCCTGGCTTCCTGTCATTAGTGGGCTGATGTAAGCATCACTTTGTGTAGGGTGCGCTTTTATAAAGAGGCAGAGTCAGGCTCTTAATGGTCAGTTTTTAATGAGTTGATTTATTATAGGAGCGCACGGGGGGGGACAGCTCGCCTTTTCCTCGCCGCTTGACGGCGACCTTACGGCGCCTTTTCGCCCTTGTTGCAATGTCACACTTTACAGCGTGTAGGTCAGCTACCCCGCAACACAATAAATAACGCAATAAACTCGGCAACAGATGATAAAGACGCTTGACCTTCGGGAGAATCTGGACGAGAGAGACAAAAAAAAAAGCCATGCAAATCGGAAAAGAAGAAGATGGAGGGATTAGATTTGGAGTCTTTTTTGATGGGGTGATATGGAGGGAGACGGGAAGACGTGAAGAAAAAGAGGGTGGGGGCTTTAAAAAGCATCAGAAAGACTCGGCTGGAAGGGATTAGGCCGGGGTGAGAGTAGGTTACTTGCTGAGATGGTCGCTGTACTGAGGCCTTATTTCAGCATCCAGCGCTAAACCTGCATCCTCATGCAGCACTGCGATTTCAAACGAGGGGTGATGTACTATCTGAACCGAGTGAGAGAGAAGTACAGAAGGCTACTAAGCGCCAGACTCTTGTACTTGGCTTGAAAAAAAATCACACTCCTTCTCAGAGTCATATCTCAGTGTCATATCCAACATGAAATGTTAGGAGCCAATGCAGCAGACAAGCCAAAGCTTCAAATTCATTTCATTAGTCCCCTATTACATGTACAGTACCAGCACCAAATGTGCTTGGCCTACTAGATCTCCTCTGGGTCTTGTATTTACAGATGATGTAACACATTAGCACATTATGATTGGCTGTACTGTACTGCCCAATCCAGATCTACTACCCAATTTGAAGTTCACTTGTTGCCTCCTCATTGATTAAAACTTATACATATATTGAACTGCAGTAATAATACAGTAAAACATGGTAAATCACAAGTAATTACTGTGGGAATGCTACTGTTAGCAATAGCATTTTTAGTTGTACTCAGTGCTTGTGCTCAGTACCAATCAGGTGGGATCTTTTGCAGCATGAACACACAACATCTGTGCATATATTAGGGATGCATCTGAAACTTTTCCCATTGTTGTAAATGAACTCTTTGGGTGTAACGTCAGCGGCTTCTGACAGTTTTCTTTCAGCTTCACAATCTAAAGGCTACTCCTGTTAGGTTAACTGGAGACTAAATTGCCCGTAGGTGTGAGTGTGAATGCTTGTCTGTCTATTTGCGTCAGCCCTGTGATAGAGAGCTCCAAACCCCTGAGGCCCTGCACAGAATGTATAATAAGGATGGATGCAAAGATTGTCGGAAAAGGAAAAATAGATGTTCAAACCAGTACTGAGACAAACCGAGGTGAGAATGAAGGACTTCTGTCACATCCTCCATGTTTCTCTTGCACCTTATTTCTTTTGCTAAAAGTGTTTTCTTTATGACAAAAATAGAGTTTTATTCATAATGGTTCAGAAGAGGCAGAGGGGAGTGAGGATGCTTGGATTGAAAGATGGAAAACATTCGTCATATTTTTCCTTCAAACGCTGTCTCCGCCCCGAACATTGTTGTTCAGCCATGACTTTTCTCTTTTCTGCCTTGCAATATAATCAAAGCAATTAACTGTTTTGTATCTCTTGCCATAGGTCTCCATCATGTACAAAGGTAGCTTTTCACAACACGCTCTTTCTCTCTACCTCGCTGTCAGATTCAGCTCAGTCCGCAATTGGCGTGGAAATAAAGTTTCCAACAGATGAAAGGTTGAAAGGTCAACTTTTCAACTTCTCACAGCCTCTCTCTCCCTCTCCCTCTCTGATTCTGTCAACAGGCAGTGCTTTGGCTTTTTGTAAAGAAGCTGTCAAAGTGTACATTTCTTGTTTTGACTACTTCAGGAAGGCTTTCTATTCAAACCTCTCAGAGAACTCAAGGCTCACGCTCTTATCCTCAAAAATAAGATTTATCAGGAGAAGAGGCTGCGGCGCCCTCCGTAATTTTGACGCATTTTCTACCTATTTCTACCTTTGACCCTACTGCCAAACGCTAACAGTACACTAATCAGCACGGATTACCTTCTGACATGAAGCTTTTCATCTGAAAACTGTACTGTGCTGTACCAAGGTCTACTAAAATCTGCCAGAAATTTTTTTTTCTTTTGATCAACCAAAAGTCAACACAGATGAAAGGCATTTTTATAAAGAATTACAGCCCTTAAATCATCACATAAAGAGCATTCAAAAGTAAATGGAAATCTCATCTAAATCACAAAGAAAGCAGCTTTCTCTTCAGGGAGACCATTAATCCAGCCTCTTTCTGTGACTAATGGTAGCTGAACTTTGCACACAGATCTCTTTGACTTTAATTGCAGTGATGGGTGCGAATTTATTACAGTGGCAGTCACAGGGCCAGCATAGATGTCCTACAAAATTAAACGTCCACCCAAGTGACAACCGCTGATTTTGACAAACCTTTGGGTTACAACGTGCTCGAGCCATAATTTGTTTACTCGTTACAATCTGGCTAGAAGGAGGCCTGCAGCATTTGCCGGGTATGACAGGTTCACCATCATAATTTAAGAGGCACTCTGGAAGGGCAGGTATTTGCTGTAAGTACAAGCAAACAGCATTCAGGAGTAAGAGCTCACGTACGAAGCAAGATAATGAATAATCAGCCGTTATTAAGCCTCAAAAGGCGAGATTTGGGTCAGTTTGATTTGCTGTGTTTCTGCCTCTTCTCTGCACAAATTTGTTCAATCAATACATTCCCACCTCAGCCTTACAGTGCTATTTACTAATCCAAGATAACTGAATCATACTTTTATTTGATGACATTTGTCACGCATCAATAAAGAAACACTTTGGTTTGTGCAGTTTGTCAGCCCGATTGATTGTCCACATGGTTTCGCTATCAACCTGCGTCGAAATGAATGTGAAAATCCCAGCGACGGGAGTCATTTTCTTCTTTGTCTGTATCAGAGAGGAGAGGTGTGTTTGTATTGACGGGATAGCAACCTTTGTTGTTTAAAAAGTTCCTGATCCTGAGTCCGTCCTTCACCCCTACTGCAGCAACCATCCATTTATTTTCTAAAACGCTTATCTTAGGCAGGGTTGCAGGCGGCTGGAATCTGTCCCAGTGGCCAGCATGCACTGGGCAGGAGGTCTATCACAGGGTTCTGTTGTAACCGCGGCACTGCAACCTCTAATTCACTTAAACTGACACAGTTTCGAGAAGAAAAAGTCCAGCTCTTTAACAGAGTTAGCGCATCTGTTACGTCCCTCGAATATTGACTGTTGTTTCCTAGTTTTCATTCCTGATGATGCCCACACCGTTACCCTCAAACATATACTGCTGCTAAGATATGCTGCATGCTTTGCTCCAATTGTATTTTTAATGGCAACCAAGAGCTTGCAGAAAAAAATTTGCATGGGAAACATGGTATTGAAATATCTTCGTCATACTACGTATGAAGCCCATGTGCCATCATTTCATCAAATCCATGAATTGTTCATGAAATCGAAGCTAGAGTGGTGGGCAGGTTTACATCCCTCACTGCCCTTTGCTAATTGCTTAAGAGGAAACCAAGAAATGAACTGAAGTAAATGTGTCAAATGATGTAACCGTATCGAACAGTGGATAGGGTTGTGATGATCTCACCCTGATTACTGTATCCCTCCTTCTCCCCCCCTCTGTGCAGAGCACCTAAAGGTGGCGCTGGAGGAATACATGACGAGGATGCCGAAGGTTCGTATCCTGAGGACCAAGAAGAGGGAGGGCTTGATCAGGACTCGCTTGCTTGGAGCTGCTGCTGCTAAAGGAGAAGTCATTACCTTCCTGGACTCCCACTGTGAGGCCAACGCCAACTGGCTGCCTCCGCTGCTGGGTGAGGAACAAACGTGCTCACACAGAGCTTTGGGACCAATCTTGCAGTCTTTACTCAAGACAGAGTTTTAGGGTTATGTGTTATGTTCTTGGCCATCAAATGGAACACTGAAGTAATTAGAAATTGTTAAAATCTGTCTTTATTTTCAAAAATGTAATTTAAAATCAAATGTTCCTAAATATGCAAAACATGTCTTCTATACTAAAATGTACAAGAAGCTCCAGACAAAATGTCTCCCATCAACCACAACGGTTGTCCATCTTGTTTTCCTTCTTAAAATATGTAGAGGCATCTCTTCTCGGCCTTGACCCTTGACCGCATGAAGTGAGAAAGTGACAGTGGTTTGATTTTGAGTAAAACCTCAGAAAATTTTTGAGTCTTGAGACCGAAGTTTCTGTCAGTTTCACCATGAAACTCAGAGTACGATGATTAGTTGTGGTGCTGTTCTGTATTTGACACGTACAGGATTCTTTTCTTTCCACCCCAAGGAGATCCTGAATTCTATGTTGAACGTTGTTTG
This sequence comes from Nibea coibor, assembly GCA_023373845.1. Lineage (NCBI taxonomy): Eukaryota > Metazoa > Chordata > Actinopteri > Sciaenidae > Nibea > Nibea coibor. Next base: position 13,335,931 of record CM041733.1, read on the forward strand.
AAAAGGCTGCTGCCAAAGCGTTGTTGTAGAAAGTCCTCTTTCCAAATAGATCTTATTTCGTATGAAGGGTTTTCTGAAAAGACTATGTTTTGCACACAGAGACAAAACACTGTTCAATGGTCCAATCAGACTAAAGAATTAAGGGGCATGAAGGAACAAAGAACCTCTCTCAGAAAATCATGGAGTGTTAAACTCAACTATTGACATGCTGTAGTAGTTAGTAGTTAGCAACACTTGCAGGTATTTGTTTACTTGAATCTAATTGTGTTGTGTTTCATTACTCTTGACCTCAAAAATAAGTTAGAATTCCATTTAAATCACTTTTCAGCTGTTCTGTTGTCTCATTTCCTCTGCTGGCTGTCATATTCAGTATTTGAACATTATGTTGATGCTTCAATAACAGACTGCTGCAACTGAGACAGCCTGCTTAATCATGCAGACAGTAGTCGGATAGCAAAGAGGACAGACTTACAGCTCCAGGTCAAAGTTGTTCGTCTCAACACTCACCTGTTTCCTTTGGCTGGCTGTCGGGGAGCTGTAATTTATTTTCTGACCAACTGTAGCTCATACTGAACACTCTCTGACTATTGTTCCACAGTCCCTGCAGGCTCCCCGCACCATTCTGTTGTTTTGCAACCATATTCCACTTGTAGCCATGAAGAAAAGCTCCAGCATGTACTCACCATTTCAATTGTCAAAAAATGCAAAGAAGTATTGAAGGTCAGAAGTCCAGGGCCGTGCCAGATTGTACGTCTAGACCTCTTCTCCAAAACGTAACTGCAGGATAGGTACATATCTACTGGAGTCTCAAAACATTCAAAAGATTCAAAGATTAAAAAAGTTCAGTGCAGAGAGAGTTCAGTGCAATAGTGTTGATTCTTTCACAAGAAATAATCCAGATTTAGTTCTGGAAATCAACTAAAGACAAAATGGCTCTACACCATATTTTATATCACGAATCTGCTTCTCCTTGATGGATTCTCCTATGTTGGTTATCTTCAAGTTCTTACTGTAGATCCTGTAGGTTGGTTCTAATGGTGTACTGTCTTGGTTCTCATGCCCTGTTTGGTCTTCATTTCGGCTTTTGGATTTTGGGGGATTTCGATTATTACACCATCATTTTTGGGGAATTACAGAAGTTTGTCACTCAATGTTGAATACTTTCCAATATATTTTGTAGCACATGACATAGTTTGTAACTCAGAGTATGTTTCTGGGGAACTACGACAGAAGAACTACTTCCAGCTGTTGTCACAACTTAATTTCTGTGGTTTTCGCACACCATTTTGTCCTCAATCTCCGAAGTGTCCTCATTCTCAAGGTCCCTTCAGTGATTGAAGTAACAACAAACACACACACACACACTCACGCACACTCACACACAAACACCCCTACTGTGAGATGGAGTGACTCATCTTCAGGCTGATGGACTTTCTTACAAACACTCTCACTTTCTCAATTACCCCTTCTTCCATTAAGGACCCGTGTTCAGCTCTGTCTCCCAGCGTGGTGCCGTCCCACAAGGGAACCATTTCATAACAAACCTTATGACCCTTACTACCTCTGTGTCAAGCTGTTCACTCAGTGTTTGGAAATAGGATGCGTGTTCGCCAGTGCGTAACATAAACAGGCGGTTGTTATCACCTTGTTGTTCATCACCGCACATTGTGACACTTGGACTATTAATAACGGAGATAGGGTTTGGAGGCTGTGGGAAAATGATGAGTGAAATTACATTTCACAAACAGGTTTCTATTATGTGTAGCATTCAAAAGACAATATAGGAAAAAGGTATAGATATAAATCACACTCTAAACATCTCGTATTTAAGTCTGATTTTATTTAACATTTTGATATCTATCTATCTATCTATCTATCTATCTTACAGTTTTAATTTTATTCTTTTATAAAGAATATATCCATAATGGAGACACAGGATCACGACGACTACATGGTCAAAACATCTTGACTCTAGCAAATAAAAAAGAGAAGATGACCATGAAGCAACTACTACTGAAAATCAAAATATCAGTTGCTTATCAAACTTTTTTTTCACTTGCATCAATACACTGGCAATCCTTCCCCAGAACACACAGAGAAACAGAACTCTTACATCCTCTAACAATAAAACCTTTGTTTGTGTACTCCTCTGGTTCTTCTTTGAAAAGCAGTGTAATAGCTTTTTTTTTTTAATGAATAGATCATCGACCATCAATCAACCATCTGCCTCTGTCTGTGTCTCCCAGACCGAATTGCCCAGAACAGGAAAACCATTGTGTGTCCGATGATCGACGTGATCGACCACGACAACTTCGGCTATGACACTCAGGCAGGGGACGCCATGCGAGGGGCGTTTGACTGGGAGATGTACTACAAGCGGATACCAATCCCTCCAGAGATGCAGGGGGACGACCCCAGTGAACCCTTTGAGTGAGTGACAACAGACTTTACTTGGTGTACTATCAGTCTAGTAAAGTTGAAAACTACAATTTGAAGGGAAGATTATTATTCATTATGTGTGTTATGCTTTCCGATGTCATTTTTACATTTTGAATGTTTTTCTTAAAATGGAGAGATGTGACTTGTCGTCTTAGTAGCAGTATTTTTGTTCTGGATGGGACAGAATGACCCAGCCCAGTTTAAATATCATATCCTTCAACATGCTTGAAGTTAGCATCATATCACCTTCAACCCAATGGATCTTTTCTGTCTGACCAAATCTTATTTCTGTTTTCTTGATAAAATGCTCAATTAGCCAACGCAATGATAATTGGCTGAGGCCTGACTAAATGATTTTTGGAGGAGGTGATGTCAGTCGGTGAAACACTCACTGGCTACGACATGTAGCATTGCATCATTTGATAAAACTGCCGCTTTCTGTGTGAGTTGAACTGTGTTGACACCATGAAATATATGGGACACTAATGTATTTTGACATGTTGATGATGTCATTATACAGGCTTACATAGAAACTTTAAACTATCAGCAGAGGAAAAGAACAATGCATTTTACTGAAATACGATGTGAGTCTGATGCCATGCTAGCAGTCCTTTGAGCTAATATCAGTATGCCAACATGCTCACAAAAACATGAAGATAATGATGATGAGCAGGTATGTTTTCCCTGATCACCATCTTAGATTAGTGTGTTATTTATGCTAAAATGTGTTAATTGGCCGCAAACAGAGAACAGAAATTAGTGTATTTGACCAACACGTCCTAGTACTTATGTGTGAATATGTTAATTAAATGACTCCCAGTACAACACATGATAATCAGCATGCCAGATGTTCATCATCAGGTGGTTAACTTTGGGAAATGACCATAGTGTGGTTAGGTTCAAGTAACAACTACTTGGTTAGGTTTAGGAACAATTCATGGTTCAGATTGCTACATTACATTATTTACATGCATGAAACATAAACATCAGTATCAAGTCAACATTAACCTTTGGTTACACACAGGACACAAACAGCAGTCCCCTGAGTGGAAGTTTTGGTGTGTTTGAACCATCCATACACCAAAACATCCTCCATACATGGGTTCCCATTTTATTATTCCTCCTCATAGCCACTACAGGTCACAGCTTAATAGTTATGCCTGTACCTATACAGACCTATAGGGATGCTTTTCCCGTGAAATCCTGTATTTGAACTAGTTCACAACAGAACAGAGATGAAGTCTTCCCGATTGAATTTCCCTAAAGATTCATTACAACTCGGTGCCTGAAAACTATGAATGTCTGTACAAAGTTTGACAATCAGTCACATGAACATTGAGATATTTCACTGAAAAAAGTGAAACATTTTATGAGCTGGTAGTGCCAGAGGAGAGGTCAGGGGATCACTGAAATCATTAGGTTTCATCATGTGGGCACCATGGATATCTGTAACAAATTTCATGGTATTCCATTTCCATTACTTTTTAACTTTTCGACTGACAGAGCCCTGAAGGGGGGAGGGGGAGTCCATGTGCTTGTACATCATGCAGTACAGTGGAAATCAAGCCCGCCTGAGCAGCCACTTCATTGGTGCATTGCAGTGCTCTTTTAACTGTAGAGACTATCTTGATACATGAATTAAGTATTGCACTCAGAAGTGCACCTGCTCCTGCCACACTTAAATACCGACAAATATGCGGCATATGCTCTTAATTAATATGGAGAATCAGCAAACTGACCTGGTTCGGCACGACAGACCACGTTTTTATGTTACAGAACATTAAATGTTCTGAATGTCCTTCATCTGTCCAGTGTGACAGTGAGGGAAGGGAGCAAGGAAGACGTGGATGTTTGTGTATTACTGAGGAACAAAGTATCGCTTGTTATAGTGTGAAATTTTATTTTCTCCATGCACAATGGACCATAATACAATTTCCGAGGGTAATTAGGGCTGCACAATGTGTGTTTTTTTTTTTTTTTTTTTTTTTGGTTACCGCAATATGAGCTTTCTTAATTAACACAAGACACAGAAACTGAAATTTATTAAGCTGGTAGCTCCATCTACTCCTTTGCTTCACGTGTCCCAGTAGTAATTAAGTCCATTCCCCCGTCTTGTTTCAAACTCAACCTTTGCACTCAAATTTATACTAATATAGATTTAGACCGAGTTTTAGAGAATTGAGTTGTTATTCCAGTTAGTCCAGTTTATATTGCCTAACTGCAGGTGCATTACAGAAGCAGCATTTCTGTCAGTGGGAATCTGGCACCATGTCCACACGGACATGCTTATTTGATCAGATTCACTTGAAATGTAATTAAAACAACTGCCCACACCAGTTGCATATCAACCCATATTTCAGTGTCCCATGAGGCTGTTTTTCTTCCAGTGTTCATTGTTGCACCCAACCTATGCATGGGGCAACCAACCACAAACTCCACCACAGAAAGGCCCATTTTACGACCAAACTCATGGGAGTTACTGACATAAAAATGTACAACTAGCAGCTAAGAAATCAAGATTATCAAAAGACGCAAAATCCCAGTCTGAGAGTGTCTCTGATGCTAAGCAACTCATTCCTGCACTTCATTTAGTAATGAGGTGTTGCAGATGAAGCATGTGAAAACAAATGGATAACCAGCTCAGGGAAACATACATCCATAATGGCAGAAGTAATATTAATTGATTATGTATTAATGCCATGAGATATTTCAATACTTTTCTATAGGCACAGTGTGGCTAAAAGATCCAATGTGAACAGTGACAGAATGCTGCTGCTGCTGTTGATATGAAAGTTGTCCTGAATCAAAGGCAGAACCTGAAAGCAGACTCTAGAGAGGCAGGAAGGTGGAAAACGAGTCTTTCATTTGGAAGATGGCAAGAAAGGCGAGCTGGTTACAGGCTGATGTTTGGCTGAAGTGAGGGAGAGTAGCGGGAGTGAAGGCTTGCACAGGAGGGGTATTTGGAGAAAGGAGATTTGGCAGCTGGCATGGCAAACTGGTGTGGAGTGCTGGCAGACAGGGGATCCTGTAGATAGAGAGCACCGGTGATAGTTATTCTGGAAAGCAGACAGGCAAGCAAACAAACTAACGAGCTGGAAGACAAACTGGCTAACTAAATGTTTTCACTGAGCTGAATCGAGGCACCTAAACATGCAACCATCCGGGCAGGGATTGGATGTCAGCATAGGGTTCTTACAGTGGTGAGGTGAGGTGAGGGAGTGATAGCAGGCAGGTGTGCTTGACTGGAGATAACAGGCAGGTAGTGAGAGGAAGGGCATGACAGTGCAAGACGGGGAAGAGAACAAGCAAGCAAACACAGACAAAACCAAACCCCACCAAGCACATCTCACTCACACTAAAAGGCTGAAAATAATAGAAAGAGACACTCACTCATCATAGAAAGGAGTTGTGGAGGAGAGGACATGACACATGTTACAGGGTGTAACAAAAGCAAAGAAACAAATTGCCGTAACTTGTTGCGTGATAAAAGTTGCTGTAAATCTATGCAGACGATGTGATCGATTGTGCCTCCGACTTGTGGCAAAGGTTTGTTAAAGACACTTTCTTGTTTCTGCACGGTGACGCCTTTGTACACAAAGAAAGAAACAGTTCTCCTTTTTCTTCTGCTTGTTGTTGAGGAACTGAAATGGTCTGCACAGAGAGGCAACCTCAAGGTCAGCTCAGTTTCAGTTTTCACTTTTATTGGTCAAACGTAGGTTAGCACAGAGGGCAACAGTACGATGAACTCTGTTGGACAAGAAAAATAGGTGGGCTCAGCAGTGAATGCATTGGCTGCACGAGTCATATAAAGGTGAAACAGAGAAGACAAAAATGTAGACGAAATAAAATCACTTGATATCAAGTTGGTAATAATACACATGATAATAATGTGTCGTATCACCCAAAAGTCCTTGCTCTTGTGGCTAAATGAGTGAATCCCTGCAGCCAAGTGATAAAATCTGGTGTTGAAGGGATTCCTGAAGTGGGGAGCCTGTTAAATTTTGGAATAAACACTCAGAAAATTAGTGTAATGTTTGACTTTTGTCCATGCGGTGCACATTTGTTCTTTTAGTGATTTAGATATTCAATAAAGAACATTGCTGCCCCTGAGAAAGTAAATTGGAAATTATGTTAATTTCATTACACAGCAAACAAAGCCATCACGCATGCATATTGTACAGCTGTTGTGGTAAATTAGAGACCCATCGGATAGCGCAACCCACAGAGGGCACAGCAGAACATAAATGTTTTCATCACTCCACCCAAATTCTTCTCACAGTAATTACAAACTATAAAAAAAAAGTGTTGGACAAAAGTGTACAGGATTTCTTGTAACCGCTGTTAGTTTCATTTCATCCTTTTCACCCTTGGAGAAGGAAAACTGCAGCTGAAAGCTGGCTGTTATCACCACGGGACTCGTATCTGTGCTCACTGCTCACGAGGCGTGGGAAGCCCCAGAGTGTTTCTCACTGCTGCTGTACAGTAGCTGCCCTGTTTGCCTTTAATTGATCCTCCTCAGGGACGAGTTTGGCGAGAGCAGACTACCTGCTGGCTGCCTGCCTCCGATGAACCTACCTGATGAAAAGCTTGTAACTATGACAACCTGCGAGTGTGCCTTTTGAAATTTCCACACTGAAGCGAACCACATTTCTTTTGGGGATGGGGTGGGATTAAAAGATGAGAAAAATCCAATTGAGTTTTGATTGATTGCTAAGATCAGTGTCATCAGGTTGGAGCATGTGCTGGAGAATGTCGAGTTCTTTACAAGAAATCGCAAAAAAAAAAAAAAAAAAATCTGTGTGTGCACCTGCTGTCCCAATTTTCTGCCTCAGGTGTGCTGCAGCTACAATCAATTGCAGCACCGACACAACAGCTAACAAGCCCTGCACTCAGCAAGCACAGCGTTTGTCACAGCAGACAGAAGCCACGGTGCTCTATAGTGGGTTAATTGGTTCTGCATTGTTCAGAGCATCTTCATTATCTGCTGAGAAATAGTGCCAGCATAAATACATGAACTCTTTAATCCTCCGGTCTTAAAAACGTGTCCCTGAAAGGTTTGTTGCTACCTAATCTTGGACAGCAGCTGTAGTCAGTGAGACACAGTAAAGAACGGAAAGACATGCAGAAAAACCTCCCTGCCACTTTGTCTATAAACAGATATTCCATACCAGAACACAGACAAGGTACCAAAAGCCTTTTGGTTTCCATTTGCAGTTTGAGGAGCAGATAAATAGTCCATGTGGAGAGCAAAAGAAGGAGAACTCATTGACTTAAATGCAATCCTTGAACCCAACAGCTATCGTCGGACAATGTTTTAGCTCTTTAAAACTTTTGTATTTAACATTTAGCTGTCTTTAGATGCAGATATGTTCACAGAGATTAGCTATTAAATGTGGATTTCTCATCATTTGTTTGTATCAAGACTGCGAATGAGGACGTCTTGGTCCAGACATCCTTTTTCATCAAATTCTTCCGCTTAATCAGTCTCCCTGTGCTTGAAAATATGATGTATATATGGACCCATCAAGTTTCGTGTTTGGACACACCCATGTAACTTCATGGTTTGCAGTCAGTGACCTAGTATAAAGAGCAACAAAGTCCACATATGAAGAAAGTGTGATGGGCTAATGGGTCAAACAAACACAGGACCTTCCAGGAGACCACACAATGTGCTAGCATTGGAGCTTTCAGGAGGAATTTGGGTTATGGGGTGTAGGCACAGGTTATACCTGTACACTGGCTAAAATAAAAATGGATACCTGTACATCTACATTGTATCCATTTATGTTTAAACAGAAGGGACTGTAATCAACGGAATCACTATCATTTCCCCCTGTAGGTACACATCTGATTTTCTTCCACCCAGGGTAACGTACCGAGCTGTTGGAGTGCAGTACATGAATAGTAAAAGAGATCTATGTTTTTGACTCCTTTTAGCTGTATAGTTTTTACTCCAATAATCTCTTTTCAATTATGCAATAGATATGCAGCCTTGGTCCATCCAACCTCATTGCCACACCGGTCATATTTTACATTAAGGAACAGCTTCTCCTGTACAGATATACACAACAAAAAAATTATAAATAGTGTTATCAATGAGCCATTGTCGCCTTTTTTCCTCTCGATTAAAAAAAAAAAAAAAGCTGTTCCAGCTGTAGACATGTTGACATTTCAGTGGTGAGAGATGATTTCTCCTTGTCTCCTTGGTTTCTTTCTTTCCATGACTGTGAAACTATTTATTTCAGTAGCTCTAATAAAGTGGTGAGCTGAAGGATCGTATTTGTCGATGCAGTTGCTTCTGAATAGAAAATAAGTGAGTAAATATTTCATTTATTTAGATGTTTGTTTTTTGGCAGGTGAGAAGTGAAAAGCAGCCCTGCACCTCTGTGTAGAAATCTAATGTTTTTGCTGTTGTACAAAATATGTGTGTCCTGTAGGTCACCCGTGATGGCAGGTGGACTGTTTGCCGTGGACAGGAAGTGGTTCTGGGAGCTGGGAGGATATGACACGGGTCTGGAGATCTGGGGAGGAGAACAGTACGAGATCTCCTACAAGGTAAATATAATAAAAACCACACAATACAGTGATGAGAGGGTGATGTGCGTCAACAACAATTCCTAATAAATCAATCGCATCTATACACAATTTACTTAGGTTGTATTAATTAAAGCATTGATCATGTGTGACACATCTGCCCAGTGTTTTTCTGGCCATTTCAATAGTTCAAATCTGTGGAGGTCCCTGGAGTCCGCTGAAAAAGAGAAGAGATTCATAAACCATGTGCAAGGATTTGCCAATTAATATATTTTGCAAATATGTGTGCGTGGTTTACAAATCCATGGGCATGGGTCCAAGACAGCTTTGTAAATCGAGAATACACATTTGCACACGGCTCTTTTATTTCATTATTTATTCTTTTGATTATTATTTTTTTCTCCTGACTGCAGGATTTCCCATACAATGAATATTACAGAAGAAGAATGTACAGAAGTATAATTCCACCTTTACCCTGAAGTGTAAAGGATAACTCTGCTCTTGGGAAAAATGTGCAGGATTTCTTACCTTTAAAGCTGTGAGTGTGAAATGAATGATAGCCCCGACTAACACCGGCGCGACCCGTGGCTGAGCCTGGTGCGAAACCTCCTGTTTTGATATTATTTTGAATTATCTTAAGTAATTACCGTGATAATATCACTTTCCAAGGTTATTTTATTTGGCCAAGATTGTGGTACTATTACATGTCGCTATCAGCACATTCCTAGCTGTGCCTCTTAAGACTTCTTTATGCCCTCAGATATTCAATTTGGTTTCCTTTTTATTAAGATCCCCATTAGCTGATACAGCGCAGACAGCCAGTCTCCTGAGGTGAGAAGATTAACAGGCTCCCGTGCTAATCCTTACAACCAAACTGCTGCTCCCACAGACAACCAGGCCCTGCTTGCATGTGAAACACAATAATTTCATTCACTGGCACGGTTAATGTGAAGCTCCATCCTGGTTGCACCAGTATGGGAACATCAGGCTTTTCCAGCTCACACGGTGAAATAATGTCAGTACATACAGGCACGCAGAGCACAGAGGCAATATGACCTCACATGCCAAGCGAGAGGATGGTGCAAGGCATAAAACTGATGGCGGCGGATTTTTTTTTTCTCTCTTTTTATATCGCTCGGGCAGATTTGGGTTTCAGTTATGCAAACATTTCTCAGAGACAGAGCTACTCTGGAGGCAGAAATAATTAAACCTCCATGGATGGAGCCAGAAAAAAAGTAGTTATTCAGAGTAAAAGTTAGCTAACTGGCAAACAGTTGGCAGAGGAAAACTTTTCTAAAAGCATACATTAAAAAATAAATTACTGTGAAATTCAGAATATTGCTGTGCACTGACTTTCTGACGCATCTTTTCATGACTACATTATCAAACGTCTATGCTGGCCAAAAAAAAAAAAAAAAAAAAAACCCAAAAAACGCTCATGGTTCATGACATGGATTTATTCGCATCTTGCTTATTACCATCTTGTTTACGCTCCGGTCCTTGCTGAACACAGAAATTAAAATGTAAACCATCTGTTGTTTAAAAAATAGTCGGTCCATTCAGATTCGTGTGGGAGCCAGCACTAACCTTAAAGCATTAAAGACTTTGCATTTGTTGCTGTTAGCCTTTTATTGGGTCATTATAATTCATGTATAGTGGGAGCAAACATATGACTGGAGCAACTGAAATAATGTAATTGTATGCATTCATGTTTTATTTATTCTTATTTAAGACACCAACACCAATGGAGACGACTCAAGTTTTAGTTGCAGTTTTAGCCGATGTTGGTTTTTGTCTCGCAGTAATATGTTTTATTCATGCCGCTGGAGTGAGTCCCGTTGTCTTGTAGTTTCTCTCCATCAACTAAGCTGTGCATGTGTGTGATCTGAGTTGTTTTACTGATGGCTGACCTTCATCCGCAGCAGACAAGACACTGTGGTTGTGCTACAGTGACAATGATGTCAACACAGGGTCGTGAGGACGAGTTGGTTATGTCTGGATTGTATAATAGCCTACTGTTAATGAATTGGATTGCCTGTGGCAGTCAGCCCCAACTCCACTGGACGTAAATCTTTATAAAACAGCGCACAAATAGATACATAAGATTATTTAGCTGTTCAAAAAAAGACTTGGAAGTAATGAGTAATTTATAGGAAGAAACGGTATACTGTTACCAAAACATTTGGGATAATCCATTAGAGACCAGCACTTAATCCTTTATATCCCTTGACATACGGCTTCAATCAGTTCCCTCTCCCTAATACTTGGCATTGTGTTGAGCCTCATTTCATTTCAGTTAATCTTGGCTGCTGGTCTGTCACAGTTCTGCAGAAGGTCGTTTTTGGTCCTTCAGAGTCCAAACTTGCAGTCGCGTTTGCCGTACTCGAGGATCTGCGTTTAACTCAGCCCTTAGACTGGTGATGGTCTGATCTGAAGATGATCTGATCTCTATAGACCATCAAGCAGTGACGTTCGGAGCTTGACTGACAGGGTACACATCCGGTTATGACAGTGCCATTTGCGTCCAAGTTAAGTCTCGAGACAATTTCTGTCAAATCAACTTGCAGGTCAGTGACTCGAGTTCACATCTGTACTGTAGAAGCACAGTACGCAGGATCGTTCGTAACTTTCAACCTGAAGTCAGACCATGGCAGGAAGACAGGCGGTTGAACCGCCTGTTAAACTCTGTGTTTACACCTTGAAGTCTTGTATAAAATATGTAGATTTCATGCTTCTCTAAGCAGCCTCAGCCTGCCTCTAACCATCAAATAGCAAAAATCTTATTTACATATTAAAGGACTTTACAGAAACAATTTGGAAGCCCGACACCTCTTCTTCCCGTACTTAACTTGTTTGTCTCCATGTTTAAATCCAGCTTTTCCTTTCCCTTCTTTTCATTTCGCTTTTGTTTAAAAAAACAAAGGCCTCTTCTCTGTCTCATCTGCCGTCTCTAAGTCCTCCATTCTTTCCTATCCCCTTCAAGGCCTCAAGTTTTATTTTTCACCATTGCAAGCCAGGAAAGAGACTCCTCACTGTTGTCTTCATTATAGTCGGGATTAAAAATGAGGATCCACTGCTGGATGTCTCTGTTACTTGAGCTAGACAAGGGAAAGGGAAAGAAACAAGATCAAATTGCTATGAAGGAAGGCGTGTTCATACTTAAGACAAGCACATTATGATTCTCAAAACATATTAAAATCTTACTTCATGAATTCAACACTACAAAGAGAAAGCATGCGTTTTTTTTTCCCCCTTAAAAGCCTTTGCGGTTACAGTTTTTGCAGTTGCTATTGTTTCTCTAGTACAAACAGAGTTTAAACCCCTTCACAAGATATTGTACCAGCAACTTAGCCCAGCAGCTCGTTTTTTTCACTAATCTGATATGGCTGTTCAGGTGAAGTCAGGTCACCATCGTATCATAACATGGTTTCAGTGTCTTCACTTCTTCCTCCACTATCGTGCCATTTCATCTCGATCACCTCAACCCCTGAATGCACTCGTCTCTCCTTTTAGTATCCTAGGATTTATAAGCCTGTTAGCATCTCATGCCTTTTTCTTGGTGGCCATTGGTCTCGTGCTCATCTCAGCTCACCTCTTTGATCGTCTCCTTAATTCACATTCCGCCAGCTTTCAGTCTTTGAAATTTAAAGATGGACAAAGCTTCTGCATACAGCAGAGATTTGTTTGATTAAAAAGAAGCTTTCTCTCTGTCTGTGTGTTTCTGTAGGTGTGGATGTGTGGTGGTCGGATGGAGGACATCCCTTGCTCCAGGGTAGGGCACATCTATAGGAAGTACGTCCCCTACAAGGTCCCCGGTGGGATCAGCTTGGCAAAGGTAATTTTTCACTCTGTGTGCCTCCACGGTTCATGAGAAAATACAATACAGCAGATCAGTCACAGATTTTCTGTATACTATAGCAATCTGCTCCAGCACAATGCGGTCGCATCACCTGGAAGTGGCCAGTGAACACCAAATACTGAGTGAAGTCTAACAGACGATAGACAGACGCCACATACTCGTAAAGCAGGCCGTCTGGTAAAGAAGTGTAGTCTCTAAGCTTGTTTTTGTCAGACTTGACAACACTTCTCCTGACTCACAGGAGACGTACAACAGTTTCACAGACTCCTCATTATTTATTTTAAGATACATTTCAAGTGTGTTCTGTGCCACCGTTCTATGTGAATATTATATTTGATTTAGCATCAGAAGATCCGGAGGACTTAATATTAAAACTATTTGAATATTTTCCATTCCTCAGGTCTAAATGTTACGTGCTTATTGTCTAACTTTTGAATGGGACAGACAATAAAGCTTATACACAGCGACGATACAACTCCAATGTTTATCCACAGTCCATTTATATTAGCCGTTCCTCTTTATTACATCTCTGTTTTATTTCCCTCTGGTGTCCTTAAAAAGGCCTTATCAGTCAGGTTTCTCGGTTAAATAAACAATAAATGAGCAAAATCCAATTATGGGTTGCAAAATTAAAAAATGACATCTTATCAGCGAAACTGATTTTAACTCTATTAGCATTCTGCAATATTCACACAGAGGGCTCCTCAGCATTTAAATAACAGTTACATAAACAGTGCATTGTTGCTGCAATGTGGCTTAACAGCAAACCAAATATATTTCAGCTCATAGAGAGCAGGCGCACTGTAAGAGCAACTTCTGTGTCCTTGAAACAACCGCTGTGCCCTTGACCTGCACCTTATAGTGGAACAGATACTACGTATTGTAACGGGTCACTAGGGGGAAGAAAAGCTGGGGTGCCAGTCAGAGTCAAGTCTTACAAAGTAAAATAAGAAGAACAAAAATAATTCCCCCAATAAACCCACACAAAATAATAACCGGGCAGATCAGCACAGCAATAATACACAGAGCAAACTCAAAGCGATTTTCACAATGTATATTTTTCAAAATGCTTCTCCCAGTACAAACAAAAGAAAAGGTTCAGTTCATTCCTTCCCGGGTTTTCACAATGCGAAACAAAATGCAGTTCAGTTCAGGGCATGTGCCACCACAAATACAAACTCGAAAATCCGCTCCGGGTTTTACCGCGGACACCCACCAAAATCAACACAAAATAAATCAGCGTCTCTCGTTGCAGTGCAACAAACAAAATAAACCAGCGTCTCTCGTCGCAGTGCAACAAACAAAATAAACCAGCGTCTCTCGTCGCGGCGCAGCAAATAATATGAAAGGAAACAAAAATGCACAATGGGTACTTACTGTACCGAAGTTTATTCAGTCTGTCAGTCGGTCGGCCTTCTTCCACCGGAACCGGCACTGGCATCTCCCGACTCCTGAAACAGCTGATCCTAATTAACGGGAATAAACAATCCAATGGCTGGTCGACTGGACCACGAGACGCGGATATAAAGCCGTCGTGGTTTTAACCACACGCTTAATAGACGCTATCTCTCTCCGTGACCTGTCCTCTTCCTACTTCTCCTACCGGTAACTTGCACTAGTCCTAAGGACGGATTGAAACTGCGCGGGCTGCGGTGGTTTATTTTCATTGGAGTAGGACTTGAATGTGGGTGGATGACGGAGGTGTGTTTTAATGAAAAGGTGTGTAACAACGTGATTCAGACTGCGCGCGCTACAGTATATAACTGTATGCATACAAATTTAAGTATATAAATAAACAGACATTAAATAAAAACATGCATATACAGTACACACGTAAACACACACTGCACGCCAAGTGTACACATATACTTACACACACACACCTGTGGTGTGAGCCAGTCTTTAAGTGGTGCAGAATAACAAATGGCAGCATTTTTGTTTCCTGCGTCCTCCACTAAGTACTCTACTCTTTCTCCCCTAAGCACAAGAACACTTTACAGTCAGCTCGGCATCCACTAAGAAAAGACCACCAGACAAGAGGCAGCAGTATGCAGTCTATCCACTATCTACAACTTATAGCCTTTGCAGGTGTTACTGTGAAGAATGAGCTTAAGTTTCTTTGTTCCCGGTATTCTTCAAAGTACCTACACGGAATGAGAAATTGTCTAAAAGCGCTAAATCATCCGGGGTGTCGCAGAACACCATTCATTATGTATGCCTCCACCACAACCTGGAACTTGGCTCAGTTTGGCTCAGTGTGCAGCTGAAAGGCACTGGCCTTTTGTTTTGTTTTTTTGTTTTTTTATTCTGACCAGCAGTCTTTAAATGCGACCTCTGTGGAATGCTGATGGCCCTGAATTGACCTGAACTTGCAGATAAGCAAACATAAACATCCTTGCTCTCTGCATAGGTTTGAAATTGCTGTTTCGTTACCTTTTTTTGTGCTATAGTACTCCTGCTGCTAAAATAAATAAGGTCAGCCTGAATTCACAGTCCAATTCAAATGGATTTCAATGGTGAAAAGTAGAACAGCTGCAGCAAGGTAGGATTGGGTCATTCTGAGACCGACGACGTAAACACTTATGTTCACAAAACGGTCCTCACAGCCAGGGAATGTGGGATTCTGTGTTTATAATATGGGAAGCTCATAGCTCCGATGATGTCTAAGAAAAGTTGGATGTTTAGTGAGTGAATCTTTCTTTGATTTGATTTCAGAATCTGAAGCGTGTGGCAGAGGTGTGGATGGACGAATACGCGGAGTACGTCTACCAGCGTCGGCCCGAATACCGCCACCTGTCGGCCGGAGACATGACAGCCCAAAAGGAGCTGAGGAACCGTCTCAACTGTAAGAGCTTCAAGTGGTTTATGAGCCAGGTGGCCTGGGACCTGCCCAAACACTACCCACCGGTGGAGCCACCCGCCGCAGCATGGGGAGAGGTACAGTAAGGGTTATTAAATTGCTTTGTAAGAGAAGATGAAGATGATTTAGAGGAATTAGAACTGTGAAACCTTCCTCAGTCCATGGTCTGTGCTAAACAGCCGAACAGCCGGACCATAGTCTGACAAAAAGACATGTCTTGTCCTTGCTCCAGATTCAAGTAAACCATGGTTGAGTTCATTTCTAGCCTAAAAAAAAGATGCTTTTGAACCTAGGCTATGACAATTTCATAAAAAGCATTAAAATGTTTTCCAGGTATTTTTCAGAGAAATCAATAGAAAGAGAAGACATGCTATGTAAAAAAAAAAAAAATCTGTATGAAGTGTTTGCAAAGGGTTTGTACCTTGAGAACAAAATACTGTCCAGTGGTTCAACCAGAATTTGTAAAAGAAATTGAAGGCTTATTATCAAATTCTCAAACTGGTGCTATAGCAAAGCCTTGAGTTAGCACTATTGGAACTGGATTACTGAATATAAATATATATAATATATATAAACTGAAGAGGCATTGTTGGGGTTCAATAATGATTTGGGGTCACTTTTAAGGACTGGAAATCAAAGGATGTTTTGGATGTGGGTAAAGAGCATTCTCCTGTCATATGTGGACAATGACTAAATGGAAGTTTTAATCATTTAGTTCTAATGGGGCCAAATGTATTTAAAATGTAAATAATACAATTAGTGTCCGAATTATAGTGTTTTTATCTCTGGTAAAATAGCCATTATTGAAGGAAAGAAGAAAAGCTTCAATTAAACAGGTGACTCCAAACTTTTGAGTAGATGAATATATAAAGTAAAAGGAAAACTTATATCAAAGGAAGAGGGAAATTAGTATGAAAAAGAGACTGCTCCTTAGCTAAAAGCAAAGTTTGAACAGTGTTTTCATCCAACATTTATTGTTTAAAATTGTCAGCAGTTTCTACTTCCTCTTAAACTCTTGGGAAAACTTTTTTCTTTAGTTTAAAGCCTAAAGGCTCTTTCACCAGCTCTTGATCCCAAAGCAACCGAATGGGTTGAAATTAGCGTATCCCCTGTGACTGTGCTTTGTGATCTTATCATTAATATATTCAAATAGTGACCCTGATGAGGATAAGCGGTTACAGATAATGGACGGATGGATGGATGGCTGGATGGAAGTCATGCTAAATGCCCATTTTCAGTATTTAGGTATCTACGTTACGCATTAGAATTATCTGATACACATATCAGATTCAATCTAAAGTGGCACCCCAAAGACAATCAAAGGGCTGTCAAAAATAGTATAATGTTGTACATACGTGATAATAACATGCAAACCTCAGAGGGAGGTGGAAGCATGTTCCTATGGTCGGACACATGCAGGTAAACTTGTGATACTGTTTCAGACTTGCATTTATTGCTCTGCATGAGGGCTGCATTGGGCTGTGGTGTGATCTATATGTAAGACTGTATGGTGCTACAAAGTGAGCTGAATACAAAAGAGGCCATCTTGAAGCTCGGGTCATATCCAATTCAACACAGGATTTTTACCTTATTAAAAATGAAAAGGCTGGAGTTTTCCAGGTTGGAAACAGAGGGCTGCGCATCGAGCTGGAGATAGCGATTCCCAGTCGTAACAAGAACGAGAAACAGTGATGAAACTTGTTTGCAATAACACAGGGTCTTTGGCTTCTCTTTTGGCTCATGTATGCTGCAACTATCATCAGGCCAGTCCCGAATGCACACCCTGGGTCCAAACCAAAAACCACTGGACTGCTGTGGGTACAAACCTTCTTATGCAGGAACATGTCAAGTTTGGCATTAAAGATCAGTGTGATCAACACTACATGTGTGATCAAGAGGGGGCATTAAAATAGGGTTATTTTTTTACGCAGATCCAAAGTTAGGACTACCCAGTGATTTTTTTCTAGGGAAATGTTCACCATGCAGAGACACAACACACATAATGTTTCAGAGTTGGAGCAAAGGCCATGAATAAAACTGCCTGATGGAACCTTCCTGTATTTATTTTCCACGTGTTTTTGTGCTTTTGTGTTTATTCTAGATACGGAACGTGGGCAGTGGGATGTGTATGGAGATCAAACACTTTGTGTCAGGGAGCCCCATCCGCTTGGAGAGCTGTGTGAAAGGACGAGGCGAGGTGGGCTGGAGTCACGGGCAGGTGAGGGTCATTCATTCCTCCAGTCTAGCACGTGGTTATCGGCAAGGGCTTGGTCCACCATCTTTAGCTCATACAAAACACTGCTGCTCGACTCATTACTGGGACAAAGAGACATGATCTCATCACCTCTGTGCTTGCCTCTCTACACTGGCTCCCTGTTAGATTTGAAATTGATTTTCAAATTTTATTGCTCACTTTTAAGGCTTTAAACGGCCTTGGTCCTAAATAGATTTCTGATTTATTGCCTTGGAATGTGCCCCCTCGATAACTGACATCCATGAACGGAGCCCAGTTGTTTTTTGAGAAAGGGTGATCTGGCAACGCCCAGACTATGGTCTACTGAAATCAGACACTATACTACTATAGTATACTACTATACTATAGTCCTCAGCTTCTTTTACATCTCTTCTTAAGAGTTTTCTCATCTCTATACTTTGTTTTTTATGCAGTCTTTATTTCTAGTCATTATTTTATTGCTTTTACATCTTCTATGACTGTCCCTTTGCTTTGTTTTCATTTTATTCCTCATTTTATTTTTACTTCTTTTTTTATTATTGTTATATATTTTCGGTCCCAATTTCCTCCACTCCCTTCATGTTGTCTGGTCGGAGTGCTACGCTGCATGTATTCTTAATGGTTTCCTTATTGACCAGAGCGCTTCAGAGGGCAGCATAGTGATGCATCAACCTGTACAACATTGGGCAGACTATCCTTATACGCTAATTTGAAAAAAGGATAACAAAAACTGTAGAAAGAAAGAGTGCAGGAGCAGAGGAGGGAAAACATCCGATGTGTGTTCACAGTTTAAATTTCTTCCCTGCAGGTGTTAACATTCGGCTGGAGGGAGGATATTCGGGTGGGTGACCCCATGCACACAAGGAAGGTCTGCTTCGATGCTGTCTCCCACAACAGCCCCGTCACCCTGTACGACTGTCACGGCATGAAGGGGAACCAGCTGTGGCGCTACAGAAAGGTATGGCGGAGGAAACTGGAGACTGGGAGTTTGGAGTTAACTGCTAAATGCTGGTATTGACTGATGTATCCTCTTTTCAGCCTTCCGAGTTTGCTGCTGTTTCTTTTTCTTTGGTCTGCGAAGCTTCATTTCATTCAGTTAATGAATTATTTCAGCATAACAGTAATCATCTGTTAAACATCTAATAAATTAAAGTAAGGGAAAATTGATGTTAGACGTTATAGTGCCATTGTTGCCATTGTCTTTTTAGTTTGTTGCAAGAATGTCATGGAAAGTATTTTAATCTTTTTCACCACAATCACATGAAGAAGGAAACACATGACCTGTAAAAGTTTTCCCGTATGAATAGGTAAACTTCTGCTTACTTTGTTTCCTCCAGGATAAGAGCCTCTATCACCCCGTCAGTAACAGCTGTATTGACAGCAGCCCAAGCGAGAGGCGGGTCTTCATGAACACGTGCGATCCCTCCTCTCTCAGCCAGCAGTGGCTGTTTGAGAGAACCAACGCCACCGTGCTGGAGCACTTCAACCAGGGCGCCAACTGAGGCCACTGGACCTTGAGAGGATGCGTCTTCCAAAGAAAAAGATCATGACACAGTGGTCACTTTTGATCAGGTGAACAATACAATATGATATTCTGATTTTTGCCTGCTTTGTTAGGTTTTGTTTGTATTGTTGTAAGTGTTTTTCCAACTCATTTCATTTCAATGATTTAATATCAGTGAGGCTAGACTAGACTGCAATGGTCTGTGGGTTATAAAGGCATATATAGCTGTGTATAATAGGCATAAAATGGTAAAGCACATTATGATTTTAAATAACTTGGCCGAAACTAGAAAATAGAAGGAGGCCAAGGACGCAGCCTTGAGGGACACTACAACTTAGCTGATCCATCAAGGAAGTAGAGATACACGAAGCAACAGAGAAGGTTCTATCGGAGACATGAATTTTGTGAGCTAAGAGCCAAGTCTTTGATTCCTACGCAAGTCTCTAAGCAATGTAAGAGGATATTATGATTGTCCATATCAAAGGCGACGTTCAACATACTCTATAACCAGACTGGAAATAGGTAAAACAGTATGAATATTCATAAAAGATATCAGTTAAGATGAGATTACTTAAAGATAGAGGGGTCTAAAGGTAGGGGAATTGGAAAGTATTGAGAAATTAGATAGGATAGTTTGTTCAATCTTTTTATGGGATCTTGTTGATAAGACAAAAAGAATCACACCAGTCTTTAGACTTTGTCCAACAGATTGTCTGAGTAAGACGACCATTCATTTTCTTTTTTTTTTTCTTTTTACTATTGTCCAGATAAGAAGCTACAAATGAATACCGTGCTGCTTCAGAAACATTCCCCGTGGTACAGCAGTGATCCAGTGTGCTGGCTAAGAGCTGAAGAGTTGGTCAGCCCACACGCAACAATATTCAGAATACAATCAGACAGCGTGAGCTTGCGATGAGCAAGGAGGTAAAAGAAAGACACGCGTGCCTGAGCACCAGTGCCACAAACATTCAGTCAATCTCCTGTCAACTGAAGTTCACAAAATACTGATGAAACTGTCTGTATTCTGTCCTTCCCCAGGGAGGGGAAAACCCTGGCAAAACACACAGCTCTAACAGACTGAAGCTTGGATGTCAACAATTTTCAAGAGATGGAAATTTGCAAAGATCCTCCTGTCAAACACAAACTCTGCTGGATTCAATGGATCATCTCTTCTGTTGCCTCTTTTCACTGTCCTTTTTCAATTGTTGCCTTAACAATTCCAACAATGGGAAATACCTGCGCTCTATCTTTTCACCCAAGGTACCAAAACAGCATATGGTGACATATGTGGGATATTTTTGCAAGATATAACTCTGTGAAAACTGGAAAAAAAATGAAATTCCAAACATGATTGAAACATATATTCCTGCACAGTGTGCAGATGCATTCCAAGGATATGCCTTTTATCAAAGGAACACAATCTTGTACATATTTATCTTATGGTGCAAATGTTTATATATTTTTCTACTGAGAAATAAAGTGACAAAATGACATGTTATGTCCTTTTTTTCATGCCAATGCCTGACTGTTGTCTGACAGGTAACAGCTTCATGTGTGTTGATTGTTGATGATTGCCTTTTGGTTGGTGGGTGGCTTTGGTTCAGAGTGAAATATCTCAACGGTACTACAAGTGGAATTGCCATGGTAAAGGGTTCATAACGCATTTCAAGGTATTGTTCAGCTGTCTAGCCTACAACCTTACCGTAACTGTTCACTCTATTCACTCTGATGGCACTTTTGGCTGCAGTAGGCATCTGTTTTGACCGAGTAAGTTATGAAAAGCCATTGTACACAACCTGCTCAGCACCAAACAGCAGACAGACACAATTAGCTAGTGAACGTAGTGCAGCATTCAGCAGTTGAGGAGAAAGATATCTCCCTCAGCAATCAGCACAGACAACAAAAAAACAGCGCTAAAAGGGAGTGAGTAATGGACTTACATTCATTAGTTGGCCTGAATTGTACCTCATGTTCATTTGGTGACTCCAAATGCATGATAATGTTGTTCAGTAAATGCTGAAAGTGCAAATAAGCAAGTTAGTTCACCATATCTACTTAAAAGATCAGGATATGCCAATGTTTGGTTCACAACTTGTTTCCGCTGCCTGCAAGTGGCTTAAAGAATAATTTACTGCAGGTTTAAGTGACCAGTGACTTTTAATTTGTCCAAATTCGAACGGATTTCCATGAAACTGACATCCTTATTAGCACTTCTGTGCTTCATTTCACTCGTCAGTGAAGAGTTTTCCTAGAAAACCAAGCAAGCAGGTTCTCTATTGCCCCACAACGTTCCCACTGCAACATCGTCTCACCTACCAGGCTCCCTACGCCAATACATGACATTTGAAAACTGTATGATTCCACAATTCAAGGATATTCCAAGTACTTTCCAGGCTCACTTCCATCAAACTACTGCATTAATTACTGCTACAGTCCTTATAATGAGAGCAGGTTTTATAGAAGCTCGCAGACGATGATTAAAAAGAGAAGAGAGGCTTGAATGTGTGAAATTCAATTTCTATTTTTTTCACTTTCATAACCTATGTCTATTTATGTCTACATTCAAGAACTTCTAAGGCCCTTTTCCCATTCATATTCACAAACCATGAAATAGTTTTAAAGCTTGAAAGCAACACGATGATTGGCCTAGAGAATTCAGTGGCAAACTCTGATTGGTTTAAGGGACAGAGCGAACAGTCAGTCGACTGATCGAGTTGAAATCTGAAAAGAAAGACAAAGACAGAGAGAGAATAGTAACACATAAGAGTCTTGTGTCTTTCTGATTATGTAATCTTGTGCTTTGAATCAGTCGTCTTATCATTCTTTAATTAACACGCTTCTCATCAGAACCTCCTCTGCTTTGGTTATTTTCAGCCATGAGAAACACCAGAGATTAAGAAGATGAACATCAAATGAAACCGTAATTTGCCGTTGTTACGAATCTGAGCGGCTGCAAGTCTTTTAATGATCACTGAAATCTACAACATTTTCCGCACAATAAAACTCCAGCTTGAGCTCGTCGTGCTGCTCTGAAGCGAAAGCACACTTTTTTTTTTAACACATTTTAAAGCGAACACAATATTTTCATCGACTGTCTGCTCCTCATCGTGAGTGCTGTTTGCACGTGACGTGTGATTGAGGCTTTGACATCTCGGCCTCTAAACAGATGCAGAGACAATCAGAAGTGAATGGCTGGTAATCTTCACAATTACCGAGAGACTCTGAAGATGTGTGTGTACCGCACTGTGCCGAGTCAACAAAGGGGCGGGGGTGCACGGTCATTTAAATACCATTTCTAACACATCCAGCTCCGCATTCATCGCCATCATATTATGACCCTGCAAATTGCACCCACTCCTTTTGATGAGGTGCGATATGAATATCAGCAAACATGAAATGGAAAAATAGATGCTGGAGACAAAAATAAAAACTGTTTCATTGACCTGGTTGAAGAAGAAAAACATTTTCCTTCTTTGGCAGCATCAACTTTCATCGTTGATATCTCAAAAATGTCTCTAGAAACAGGTCATAATGAAAGGCAACTTATTAGCGTGTGTTAACCAGGCTAATCAACAGGAAGAGGGTTAGGGTAAAAATCAAAATCAAACATGAACTGACTGTGGAAAGGACTTGCTTGCTGCCAGTCTGACTAACATCCATACTCCTCCTAGCCTCTGATTCTCTCAGTCCAGGGAGTCAGGAGAAGTGTGACAGGATTGCTCTCTTCATAACCTGAATCAGCTGAATAATTACAGGTAACCTGCTTCTCCACAGGGCTTCGCTGCTATAAATGGCTCCGCTGTCACGCGCTAATGGAAAATCACGGTCGTGGCAGTGTCACAGTGGCAGACGCGGGTCGCCGGGGACCTGGGTGGACGTATTCGGGTCAAATTCTTTAACGCGCCTTGGTGTTTAAAAAGGCTGATTGGAGCCGTTCCACAAGGGTGTTATCAGGTGAAGTGACATCAACAGGCTGTCGCTGAAGTGAAATAAAAGTGCCTGTGAATGACATTCATGAAAAAAAGAAAGAAACAAACAAAAAAAAGGTGAAATTTCTATTGTTTTATTCTCCCAGGTAGTGTGTGTGTTGTCTCAGTAGCAAGGAACGCCTGTCTGTCATCCAGCAATTAAACCTCCCATAAAAGCCTGGTCAAGATACCGCTCCTGTCCTATAGCTGTGCTCATTGCAGTCAGTAACACACTGTGGCTTAATCTTTCATATTTGGTGAACTTTGGTGTGTTTTTTTGACTGCAAGCCTAGTCTTTTTTTCTTTCTCTAGAGTTCTCCGGTGGATCCTCCAATCCGCTTGGCTTCCTTCACCTTGCTTCACCGGCCTTGAGCCACCACCACCCGAGTTTTTTTGCGTTAATTCTCATGCTAAACTTTTTCAAGCAGCACTGGCATCAGTCAGTCTGCATTCTGGGCACAGAAACAAAAACACACACACAGAGCTAATGTGCACATCCAATCATTTAATTTCGCATAAAACAAAACAGCCTCAGACTTTGTGCTTCCTAGGCTGCAACCTTCTTTGAATTGTATCTCACTCGCTGCAAACACAGACAGCAGCTCGCCCACTCACAGGCCTGAAGGCTAAAGGAGTGATGAGAACTTTTTTTTTTTTAAAATAAAATATTACAACTAAATTCACCAATGCTGATTTTTGACAGCAGAAAATTCTGATTTTTTGTTGGACTTTTCATGATAGAATTTTTTTTTGGTTTGTTTTTTATTGCAGCTTGTCCTCTGACACGATGTAACATGCTGTATGAATAATTCTAAAATGTTTTATTGTACCCTGCCGTGCGCTGTCCTCAGCACCAAAAACGAAGCAGGAAACCAAAGTTACTTTGGTAACAGCCAAAAAAACACCAAAAATATCATCACACACGATACATGGCGTATTAAAAATGGACTGGATTCAGTGTTTAATTCAGAGTGTATGTGATCCACCAACCAGCAAATTATTTTAGCAAGAGTTCCTTAAAATGGTTCACGGTCCTGTAGTTGTCTCCCACTAAAATAGTGCAGCTAGCCAAAGGAGTACTTCTGGAGTTACCGAAAAAGTTAATGTGTGCATGGAAATAGTTTATCTCCATGGATTGTATTGATGTCGAATTGACAAGAAGAGTATAGACACACACTTCTGGAGTGATTTGTTTGACAGCATAATAAGGAATTAAGTGGCACTTTCAGTTTAAAGTCCCAGTGCTGTAATGGAGTGCCTTGTCCGATCAAATTACTTAGTTGGAACAAACTGTTCCTTATCCGTATCGGCACTTTTGCACTACACTCCTGCATGAGTTTTTGTTTCTCTGTACAGATGCTCCATGACAATAAATTTACTTAGTTTCTTGTATCTTCGTACTTTGTCATTGAACCTCAGGGGAAATAACTCTTCTCGTCAGGAGATAATTAAGTTAGAACTAAGGCAATAGGACACAGCTGAAGCTCTATTGTTGTACATTAATTATTTGAGCATGTTGGCAAGTTATATAGCATGTGGTACTTTGCAAACTATTTAAATCAGATAGTCCTTGTTTGTGTGAATAAAGACCTAAATCGATCCTACCTCTTTTAGTTGGACATGTTTGTAAGTCTTCACCTCTTCCCTGTTGTTTCCACTCATTCAACATAACAGCTTGTCCCTCGCTCTGTATATTTTTCATCATCCTTCTCGCTGTGAAGCAAATGACGTCTTCCGCTCCACAGTACTTCTGAGGCTCAGTGACTTAGTTAAATACCTGTTGTTATATTTACATAAAACTGTTCAGCTCTGGTGACTAAATTGCAGACTGGAGCCTCAGAATAACAACGGCATTTTGACAGCGACAAGCAGGAACCGCTGCTTATTGTACTTCAGTCAGTTGCTTGCTGGCGACACACACGTGCTGCTGTCACCTCCGTCTCCGAACTGATTTATACGGCATGCTATATATTCTGTTCAGGCTGCCTCCGCCAGGCACACATCCAACAGCAGCTCGTGTACACGGGCCAAACTGCTCTTCACCGACTCTTCAGCTGAGAGAAAGCCGTAAAGAATGTCAGCCGGAAATTAGACTTTACATTATATAACAAGGTCTATACTGTTTTTTTTTGTTTTTTTTTGCATTTCAGTCCATTTACTACAAATCAAATATTTACTGCTGTAATTTAGTTTTGAGTGTGTGTTTTTACTTTTTATTTATTTATTTTCACCCTCCAGACAGCCGATCTTTTCAATTTATTTTACTCTAGTGTGAAAATGAACTTACAAAGACATGAAACTTGTTTGATTTCAGCAATCTATCACAGTGAACATACCAATATCTTGGGCCCAGCAGCATGTATAATTTAAAGAGAAACTATATTACTATATATATTCTGTATTCTCTTATATATATTTTTACACTGGTGTGCTTTTTAAACGACTAATAAGAAAGGTGCTCGTTTTAGCCCCCGACAAGCTCAAATTGTTGTTCCATGTGTCTGATGGTATTAACATCAAAATTCCACCAGGTACAGCTGTGACGCATCCTGGCTATGTTGTCACCAGCGAAGCTGAGCACGCCTGTTCTAGACAATGATTTTGTTTCCACCAGAAGCTAGGGTGTATTTTAGAAGCGTCCCAAAAGTGGCTTTGCAGTCTGCCCTAATATGCAGCTGTTCTATTTTTGATGGATGTCGTCAAGCGGCGCATAGAAGTTTGAGGAAAACAAAGATTAATCCATTTCAATGACCAAATCTGAGCAAGTTAACAAAGTCTTGCATGCAAACCACTCTGATATATGAAAATGATTTGTATTTCAGTGCCTAACAAATAAAACACATAAATGTAGCTGTTATTATTCTGTTCTTCTTTCTTTTGATTCTGTTGTTAGACTAATTAAATATAAATCAGTGTCTGTGCTACACACAACACAAAGGCTGGTAAGATGAAGTGAACAGGTGTCGCCATGGCAGCGTCATCTTTTATTCAATCATAATTATGGTATTCTTGCGTGCTGATGCAGTTGTAAAGTGCAGATTGATTTGCAGTTCACAACAAAATAATAATTCTGACGAGATAAAAGCTGATATTGTGTCCACTATGAGGGATTAACCATCTCAAACAAGTCGTAAGTTGATTTTCTTTGTGTACAAAAATGGAGCGACCACCAGCACCACAAAGGGGGTCAAAACATGTTAACAAATGTTAAATAACTATAATATGTTTTAGATGGCAAGCAACAATAATAGACAGCGCATGGGACAATACATCTGTATAAAATTGGTTCAATTATGCAGTAACACTGGTGTGATCTCTCAAATATTAAGTCCAACCAACATTCATTTAAGCACAAATGTCTTCTTGGTAATCAGATTCATTAAACAAAAACACTTCCCTGTCTCTACCCTCAATCCTGCAGAGTCTCTGATTATATTCAGCACAGCAAAAATAATGTTTCATTCCATTTTCTTCAATTAGAAAACCACTCAGCAACAGAAAATTTGGCCAAACTGGATTCTTCAGCGTAGTTCTTCCTTTAATTACAGCTTTGCACACTCTTGGCATTCTCTCAGTCAGCTTCATGAGGTTGTCACCTGGAAAGCTTTTCAACAGGTGTGCCTCTCAAAAGCTAATTAGTAGAATTTCTTCTTAATGTGTTTCAAACCTTCAGTTGTATTGTTGGCAGTGCTGGCATACAGTAAATACCTTTACCCAACTGCTGCAGTAGTAGTAATTCATTTTATGGCAAGGATTACTCAAGGCAAATGACAGTCAAGGTCAGTCAATCCAAATATTAAGAACTTTGAATATATCAACATGTGAAGTCACGAAATCCATCAAATAACGTGTTGAAACTGGCTCTGCCCCAGGAAATGAAGACCAAGAGTTTGCCTGCTGCAGAGGATAAGTTCAATTAGAGCCCACACAAATGCTCCACAGAGTTCAAGTAGCAAACATATCAACTACTCAGAGGACCCTGCATGAATCAGGCCTTCATGGTCGATTTTGCAAAGGAACCATCATTGCGGATTTTGGCACTGAAATGACGCCGTAGACTCGCTTTCGGGTCTGTTTTTGTCTGACTACCGTCTCATTCTGGTGGCTTCACAGATAAACCCGACGTCATTTGAACTATGTCGGCCTATGGTTTAATATTATTCCTGATCCAGTTTCACCGTAACTAACAGACCCATACAGTGGACCAACTTTATCAGCTTAGTCAACCAGCATGCTGCAGATGATACACCCCTGCCGGTGGAGTCCTGAGACCGGAGATGTTCTTCTCTTGTTACGATCTTGCTTTCAGAACCGTTAAACCCTGACACATGAGTGTCGAAAAGAGATGCCAAAGAGCTTTGTCAGCGGGAAGCTCTTTTTTTTTCCTGTTTTGTTCTGTTGTGGGTAATGCTGTAAGGTACATGCACGGTGTTATTACAGTTGTAATAGCTAGTATCGTATCACTGGCTTGACTGATTTTATCAACTTGATCCACAAAGAACTGTAAGCCAAAAAAAAAAAAAAAAAGTCAGCAATTCCCACCGTTACCCTGCCAGGAAGAATTAGTGAGTTTGGAGAAGAGATCCAGTGTGAAGGCATCTGCCAGATAGCAGAGAATCAAAGCCTGTTCACAGTTCCTCTGCAGAGCGGCACAAATTAAATGAAGGCAACAGAACAAACAGGAGTAAGGATAACAACATCCCAGCTGTGTGATCAAACACTCTTTTGGATTTTTAATGATACATGGATGAATGATGAAGCAAGTGAGAGAACTAAATCATAAAACAGGAAAGAGGCACCTGTGGTTTAGGGATCCCCCTTCTTGACTGTACGTCTAATCCCTTGCTGTAATTGTGGATATCTTACTCTAACATATTGTAGGGACAGTTAGTGATCATTTGTTTTATGAAACAGTAGCATTTTAGTCCAGATAATCTTTTCCAAAGTATAAACCGTACACCACATTGAAACTCTTGGTTTTAAACGGGGGCTCTGAATCATCTCACCTACAAAATCAGGCCAATCCGCACAGGAAATCCACCCCATTCCTTACCTAACTGTCAGATTTGTACAGGTGAGGCGGAGCTGAGATGGATATGAAGCCCAAGTTTCTAAGATCACACAGAAGTGCTCACTTGAAAGCCAGAAAGCTGAAAAGCAAACACATTTCTTTCTGCACCCCTCAGATGGCCTATAATTTTAATTCCATTTCATCTTGTTTAAAGTCACATCTCATGGCATGGTGAGGCATTTATCTGAATACTCCAGGGGCCTCTCTGATAGGATGATGACAACCAAAGAAAAATCCACCACCTCACCTTGGTATATATCAAGGCTCTGTGATGTTCACTGCACTCCAGGAGGTATTTTTGTGATCAAGTGGTGTAATTTACTCTCTGTGTACCCATTTGCACTCAAACCCATCTCATCTTCTTCTTAATTTCCATAACATTGGTATGATAATGCTCCCGGAAACTGCAACAAAATGGCAGCTAGAGAAACGATAGACAGATATAAAGATATAGATCTAAGATATACAGTAGTTATACTCTGCATTCTTCTCAAAATGGGACCAATATATTACTGCATTTTTAGATGGCTGATATATTATATAGATCTTCTGAGTTCCCCATGTGACATTTTCATGTCCTGGCAATGTCAGGCAATGGCAAGCTTATTTTGATCAATCCTTACCGTACTGTATGTGGATTTTCACAAACCACAGTCTCCCTCAAGCTCCTCTCTGCCCCTCTACAAACACTCCCATACTTGGCCCATATCCTCGTTTTCAGCCTTGCATCCGTCCAGTGAAAGTAATTACTTACTTCATATCAGGTCTTCAAAGCACAAAGGTGCTCATTCTCCCCGCAACAAGGGAATCATTACAGGTAGGGAAAAAAAAAGACAGACAGTAATCTACGATACTATTGTTTCAAAAAAGGTCATCACAGACAATCTATAATGGAAGGGTCAGAAAAATTACAGACCACAGAACAGGGGCGGAAATATTGTCCTATTTTCCTTTTGATCTTGGGTACACAATTAATGAGTTTTATTGAAACAAGGAAAAACAGTCAAATGGAAGTACAAATGGGTTCATTTCATTGAAACTATTTTCAAATCTTGCTATTAGTGAAGCATAGCTCAGATTTGATCAAATATAAGGTATTGGCGAACAGAAACATTTAAGTCTTAGCAGAGCAGTCTTGAAGCTTGGGTCAGAAATTTTGGTCTGACAGTGGCATTCGATGAAACGACAAGGAACGCAAATTACATGAAAAACTGTGAATTAGAGGTTGACAGTTAGTTAGTTAGACTTAATTACACTAACACTTACTACCCCTGATTCTGTATCATCAAACACATCCAAAAACATCTTCATAGCTATGATATCTGTTGCTGAACAAGAATAACTGCGAGAACAAACCCTGCAATTCAACATCGATTTTGGCGACAATAAAATGACTGTTTCATCTGCCATATTGGCTTTGTATTTTCTTTTCTTTTTAAGTTAAATGCAACTGCAGGACCAAAAAAAGGAAAAACTACATTGGTTTATTAAAAAATCCATTCACAGAAGACGCTGAGCTGAGAGTTTTTAGACAATCCATCCCCTGGGCTCTTATCTCAGAGAAAACCAGCATCTGTAAATGAAGGCTTCCCTCCAACACATGTTTCATTGATGTCGCGTGATGATGAATTTATATCTGATGTCTGAAGTCTGTGTGTATACTAATATTAGTACAGTACAGAAAAAAAAAATCTTTGGGCTGTTGAGAAAGTTAGTCAGCCAGCAGCACCTCATGGCTACTACTCCAACTGAGCTGTCGGCAGTTGAGTTACATTGTGAGTAATGAAGGCACCGGGTTTTGACAAGGAAGAAGAATGTATGGGGGGGAAAAGACCATATCTTTGGTTCTGCTGCATTGATTTTGAACTGTACAGTCTGACAGTGTTTTTTTTTTCAACTTTTGTTATCAAAAATGTCACATATTATCCATCTGTACACTATTTACATAAGATAAGAGAAACCAGAACAATAAAAACTAATCATACATGACATGAAGACAAGCGCCCTAAACCAAACAGCTGCTTAAAAATAAAAGCAACACAACTGATGGCTGACTTTATATATCAAAAATAAACTACAAACAAAAGATAGAAAATATCCTTTTATCCTATTACTGTGTTAAAATAGAGATGGAATGAAATCTCAGTAAGAACAGACTGGCTTAACACATATTTCATTAGCTAGCTCCATGTTAAATGGAGCAAATGTTCCAAACACAAAACTAAATAGAAAAAGAAAAAACTAACTTACAGTATAACAAGAGGAAGCCTAAAACCTAAAAGTATATTCAGAGAGTCAATCAAGATTAAAAAAAGCAAGATAGAAAAACACTCACAAAAAAGAGTCCTGATTACCAACAAAATAAAAACAGCATGGTCTATCAGACCCCTGGAGCCAGCCAAATAAGAATCATAAAACATTCCCCACAAGACGCAAATGTCAAAAACTTTCATTCTTCTACTTTATTTTACAACTCAAAGGTTAGTGTTTGCTCTGTATAACAAGAAGCAGACCTTAAAATGGCCTCTGTCTTCTGCATAAAGCAGATTCAAAAGTTTATTGACATCCTTCTGCTTCTGAGTGCAAACTTTTATGGACACATTTTAAATTATTTATTATGCGCTCTTTATGTTATCTAAACTGACAAAAAAACATATCGAGCATTAATGTTCCGATGCATAAAGCACTCTCTTAACAATATGTTGCCCATGCTTGATATGTTCTTGGACAGCAGAGGTGTTTGGGGAATTCCTTACTCCATCTGCCCGTACAGCTGATGAAATTAAAGCTGCATTCATCGTCACAATCTGCATCATTAAATAAAGGTATTTTGTCAAATGTGTCAAGGTGTCACTACGCGTCCTCAAAGGATTTTCAGATAACTGAATTTGGAAATCAGCACACCTTCCAAACATCAGATTGGAGGGACTGCGTCCAACCATACAATCATTAAAGTCTTTTTAGCTCTGTTTGGGGCTCCACCAGCTCCTAACTGGCGGCGTATAGATAGTTTGTCAGAGCTTGTCTGTACTGTACTGTACTGAACTAAACTACAACTTAAATGAGGCTAAAATGCTTAGTAATTAAGACAAAATGTGCGATAAGTCCCTTTATAATTTCAGCCCTTTGAGGGTTTCATGTCATAGATAAAGACTGATTTCTGCAGGTTTAAATTTTTTCAAACCGAATTCTTTTGCACCACTGTCTGTTTAGCTCCTTAAGAAATACTGGTTGTGAGTTAAGCTTCAGATTTCATAATGTAAACATGGCCTACTTAGTTCAGTTTTACCCAGCCTATAAATATAATTAATTCTTCATCTTCATGGAGGAATTTTCATTGCAGATATAAAATGAGAAACTAAACCACACACACAAACACACCCAGAGTAACCTTCAGAAGCCTGCCCTATGTTCAGCTGCATGAATCTGTCACATAAAGAAGCGTGAAGAGTGAAGAGCTCTCTAATGTGCCTGCCTTGCCTCCATTCAGTGTCCCAAAAACCATCCGACTTGTCAGAGTAATTTTCTTCACTTGAAATTAGCTGCTTCTAATAAAAATTTAATTCAGTTATTACAAGCACAGTAACGCCTCAAGTGCTGCCCCTAAGCCCTGTCTGGCTTATGGAAATGTATCCGCCAGATGCACTTAAGCCTCATGCAAATGGATTTTAATTTGGTGGAAATTGGTTCTGTTCATTAACGCGACATTACCCGAGCTGGAAATGGAATCTGACCATTTGTCTCCACACGTTGACATCAGCTCAGTTTGGCTGAAGGAGGAGGCCTCTGAAGGGCGAAGGGGTCGCTCTGCTTGACAATACTCATGGGTGTCCTGTGAAGTCAATAACTGCATTTACTCCAAATGACTTTCTCCAAAAAAAAAAAAAAAAAAAACTTGGTGCAATTTCCTCTATTCTAACTGCTCCAGTAATGGCCTGAAATCTATTGCAGAAGGTAACTGTGACTGATGAAAGTTAAATTTCCCAGGGGTAACCAAAACAGCATGTGAACTTGTATCAGGATGCGTCTGATGCGACGCCGTAGAGAGAAACAGTGCATTTTGAAATGTTTGTTAATTATTTCTGAAAAAAGAAAAAAAAAAGATGCCCACGTAGGTGCAAGTAGATGTATCTCATGACAGTCTGACAGCTTTTTCATAATCTGTCACATCGAGGCTTTTCTTTCCATAAACTGTAAGTGTTTACAGATATACAAACAGCTCACAGCACAAGCTGTCTTCTGTTTTAACACTCTGAAATATTAAATATTAGCACTAGTTCTCATGAATTTAAAATGGATTCTCACATCGCCACTGCCTTTCCAAGAGATGTCGGCGTGTTTAGTGAGGAAGGGGCTCAGCGGCCCAGTGAGAGATCATTACTGTAACCTGATTCAGTCAATGTGTGTGTCCTGTTCAAGTGCAGTCGAGCAAGCCACTAACCCAACAGAATTATTCATTGCCACCACGGAAATCAAAGTATAGCAGGATGGTTCTTACCTACCCACTCCAGCTTCTGTGCCAATCACTCCAAGAAATGTACATTACGTCAACGTCATAGACGAATATAAGATATTCTGATCACAAAAGGTCTAACACACACCCTGTCATGTGTTTCAAGCTATGATGCTGTAGATACTGTGGTCAAATTAGCAATAATTATCATGCAACATCCAGTGAGACTCTAAAAATAAACCTTCCTATGTAACATTTAACATTTCGTAACATAATGAACACAATGTAATATGTACGTTAGTAACTTATGTTGCATAAGCTAAACCTAAGTCTGTCCTGACTGGTTTCTCAGAGCCTCATACACAGCCTCCTGGGTGAAAGTCCTGTGTTTGTCTGATCCATCCATCCTGGCGGAGCACCATCTCACCAGACAGATATCTGCTGGGATTGTAAACTGCCAGCATGTCTGAAATGTACCATGGAGCCAGACCAGCAAGTACTGAAGGAGGACTTTGAATTGTATTCTGAAAACAGAAAATAGCTCGTGAAGGAGGTTTTGGAGGACTGCAGTACAGTCAGATTATTTTTTTGTCTAGGTTAGTGCTTCAGCTGCTGAATATGTCTATATGAGGGTTTGACCATGTGGTACCACCTGAGCACCTGAGACCCATGAAAAGACAACTGTGTTAGTCTGTGCTACTCACAACAAATGCACGCATTGGTTTCTCTGAGTCAGAGATGGACATATTGTCCCTTCTTATTGGTTTTATAATATTAATGCTTCTTAGCTGCAGTACCTGCTTTAATCCTTATTAATATTCCTCTCGTATTACATTTATTGTTACATATCAATATACCAAAGCATGATTCCAATTAAATTTTTGCAAGAAAGTCTTGGAAATGCGAAAAAGGCAAACTGATACTGTTGATGTACTGATCAAAACTGAGTTTACGCTACTAGGTTTTAATATGTTTACTTGTTTTCAGTGATCTAGGTACCCACAGATCAGCCTGTCTCTACGCTTTTAGCACCCACAACCAGGCATTGTATTATGCATTCTCACAGTTTTGTAGAGCACTACACTGGGGTTTTTGAAGGTAAGTGCCTGGGCCTGGGCCTCATGTGGAGGTAAGATTATTCTATCAACCTGCATTGATGTATGGTGTCTTCGCTCCTGTGCACCCTTGATCAGAAAAATGGGTTTTCACACCGAGCTAATAAATTTTATCTTGGTGTGATGTATCGACCTGCAGAAAACAAAGGTTCCAAGTTCTTATTTTTTTTGAATCTTTTTAAACTTACACAAGAATATCTGCAAGTCTTTGAGTTTCATTGTAATGCAGTCAGTTGCATTAATTATTATCCGTCAGTAGTGTACATGCGTGAGTACATGCGTTGGTGGGCGACCTGCATGGGTGGAGGATGGTACAGAGTAAACATCGGAAGATGAAGACAATAAGTTACATTCATGCCCTCCATGTCTGTCATTGAGATAGATCCTGAAGTTCATGAAATGTCTGAAAATACAATGATATATGTAGGAGCTACAGACACAGGACTGTCAGGCCTCTGATTGCCTGAACACACTTGGGTTTATTTAATTGTGAGTGGTGAATTGTCTCTGGACCCAAAGTTCATAAAGCAGCACAAAGCTGTGCCTAAAAGTTTGACCACGTATCTTATACTGAGACTATTTGGACTATTAGGATCGATATTTGCTCAGAGATGGTTAATAACCACTTGTTCATTTTCTGGAGGAGAGCTGTGGTCATGCCGACACAGGATCTGATTTTACACCTCACAGGTACTGCAGTGGAGAGGGCTCTGCTCCCTATTGACAAGAATCTGTCTTATATCAAGCTGTCTGACGGATTTCTATGTTCTGTCAAGCCCCAAAGAGGGAAAAGGCTTTTGCTAAGTTTCAATCTGCTTTGAGAAAGAACACCTCGAAAGTGACACGGTCGTTTTAATCATGGGTGTGTGAAGAGAACCTGAGACAGGGGTCTTTTCATTCCTATGGAAGACCCAATTTCTTGGTCTAAAATGACCCATATTGTCCAGATATTTTCAAATCATATGGACAATGGAGTGCACTCCAAATCTTCCCATGGCCGAGCTCCTTTTTTTTGTTTCTGTGTCCATAAACACAACTTTCTGAAATGTAACGCTACTCTACCCTTAAGAGACTTTTGTTTGTCCCCAAAAGGAAGGCGTGTCCCCACAATTAAACTGTGTGCAGAGCCTTAGGTCCCCCACATGAATAATACATGTCCACACACACATAGACCAACAAAAATGTGTAATCTCAATCAAACAGGAAGATACAGATTCAGACTGTGGTACGCACACCTTAGTACAGTGCATGAATATTGTATTGTGTCGACGGTACCAACCCACTCACCCTCACTCACTCATGCACTCGATTATCTTGCATAAATAATAGACTGGAGCTGAACGTAAACACAGCCTGCCAGTTTTGCTAAACTTGAAAAGAAGCTGCGAGCGAGGAGAAAGTGACTAAATAATAAATGAGGAAAAGCTTCTTGTTTTTCAGCTCGAGATACACGGATGCTGCAAATTCCAGTGAATCTGGATCTAGAAATATATTAGAGCTGGGAGAAGCAAGCAGTACTGTATCATTGATATCATGGAAGAAAATATCACATGTTGAAGCTGCTTTTTTTTTCCTTGAATCACTGTGCGACAACCATTTTACCCTTCAATGATCCCTTGAAATAAGATCATATTATTCATTTAATCTTAACTAATGGACAAGAGGACAACTGCACATCAGAGATATTTAAAAGTCAAGACTGTCAGTCATCCTTTGTTATTAAATACAACCAATTCCCACTGAAGTTTCTCCTGCTTTTGAAAACCAACTTTCTCTAGGTTCAGTGTGTAGGATTCACTGGCATCTAGCAGCGAGGCTTCATTTTACTTCCAGCTGAATACCACTTCTCTTAGCATGTCTGAAAAACCAGCATGGCGGTGAAACTCCATAGATATACAGTGCTCGAAGATCGAAGGTACACAATGAAAACTTAATGATTCGAATGAAAACAGGATTATAAACTCATGAAAAGATATGATAGTACTCAATTTTGCCTATTCAAGTACTAACCAGGCATTGCTCCCTGTCAGCATTCCCCCAGGCCCCCGGTCTGAAAACACTAACACTTCCCCTGTGATCTGAACTCACGGTCCGGGCAGCTTGCTAGCCATCAGCGGCTATAGTTAGCAGTGTTTCTCGCAGTCCATCAGGAAACTCTATAAATCACAGAGGGTTGAGGCGGATCAGCCAGAGGACTTCAGAGAAAGAAAACTACAAAACAAGTTCCCCACAAAATGTGATACAGTTTCACCATATCAGTGAAACAGTTGGTGCCATGTTACTTGGTGCTTTAAAGCATTACATACGGAGTTCAAAGTCAGAGGAGAAGTTAGAGGAGAACTAGAATAACAGAGACACCTTTTACCTAATTCATTTAGCATGAAAACAATTTAGAAAGATCTGATTTGTCTGCGGTCTGAACAAAGCCTACATATATCGCTCATCAGTTACCGGAGCCAGAAAAAAAATGCATTTACTATAAGCAACGAGGCAGAACGAGCAAACACATTGGCTTAGTATGAAAACAGCCCTCTACTGGAATATCGGATCAATAACTACTAATTACTTTTGAAACAAAAACAAATCGATTTGCGAGACATGCTTTTTCTATTGATCCGTGTTTTCGAGAAAATGCATCATTAATCATCTGCTCCACCCAAAACCGAGTGGATCAAACACTCAACCTCAGCAGACTTGAAAGGTGGCTCTATTTGTGGCTTTGAAATGCAGCAGATACAATGGATTCCAATGGAGCACCTGAACCCATGGAAAAGTACTTAAAGTGCCACATCCACATCTACAGCGAAGTCCGTTAAGCATCTGTCTGTCTGTATGACGCTTTTCCGAAGGACGCTCCTTTTCATCACAGTTTTTCAATAGTGTGATTACCTATTTCCTCTGTGTCTTGATATATGCTATGCAACGTAATCTTTTGAAGCAGCTTCTATGTGGACATTGGAGTAAGCATGCTCAGTGATCTGCTGGAAGAAGCAATAGTTATACCAACAGGGATAAGACGTACGATGAAAGAACAAAAGCTTTATATAAGCTTATATATAAAATTAGTTTGGGACCCAGAGGTTTCTGCTTTACTTCTGTGAAGAAAGAAGAGGGTAAAGAAGAAAGGAGCTATTCTTTTTTCCTTACATGTCAGTAAGAAAGCCTTGAAGCAGCAGCATTATGAGCCCTTACCACCACCACCAACACCACCACTACCACCGCCACCACCCAAAAAAAGCCCCAAAGACTCTGCAGCAGAATGTGCCTTCAGGGATGATGATGCAGCCTCATATCATCTTGTTTCTTGCTTTGCAATCTATAAAGCCTGCTTGAATAAAATAGATACTCTCTCTCTCGCTCCGTGTGTGTGTGTGTGTGTTTGTATGCCTCCAGGCAAGGCCATGCTAAGAGAAAGAGGTCATGGGAGTCATGGGAGTCATCTGTGAGTGTGGGTGAGATCTCTGTGGCGTTATTTGTGCATTTTACCGTACACACAAAACTATTACGATTCTATGAACACATCTTTTTTTTTCTTTGTGGCCATGGCGTAGAATAATTACCATTACAAACATACAATATGAAGATTAAAAAAATATATATATCCCAGTGGCATTACACTCGAAATGGAAATTGATACATAAAGTGTTCTTGTGTTCGAGTACGGACGGGAGATTATTTGCATCTAGGTCTAAGGTCATGTGCAACATGTTTTATGGAGAATAGAGCAGTTTTAAGTCACACTCCCTCCTTTGTGCCTCCCAGGTCCTGTGTTATTGTGCTTTTTTGTCAGTTATAGGAGTAAATGTATTACTGCTGCCCTTTGGTCTGGTCTTTCTTGTAAAATAGTTAATGTATCTCAAGAGGCTTCCTTGTTACATATATGTTTAATAATTAAAATCTCTGACAGAAGCTCCTACTTAGGTCATGTGAAGAATCAGACTCTGTGCTGATTACTACTGCGAGGTGTGGTAAGCCGCAGCATCTGACTCATTTTCAGGTGATTATACAATAAGACTTACTATATATAGTAATAAAATATTCTATTTCTGCCATATTCTGGAAATAGACCCTGATAAATCTGAAAACTGGAAAAGCTATTCAGTTACGTTAGCTGCTGTGTTATTCATTTTCCAAACTCAAGAATGACCTACTGAAATATTGCAGTTAAAGAGCACATACACAATAAGTTCCTATCAGTATCCATGGTTACAGATGCTTAATGGATAACGGTGAGTGCAATGCACACTTTATCTATTTTACCGTTTACCATGATCTTTATTCTGCTCCTGCAGGCTTGAAGGGCAAGCAGAAACACTGAATCTCATCTATTTCTGGAAGCACCTTGACGATCATTTTTTTACGGGTAAATCTGAAGACACAAACTTATCCTGAGCTTGTTGTTTTAGAAAGTCTTTTAAACACGTGAGATTTCAAGGTTTGGCCCATGAAGGTCACCAGGTGCACTTGTTGCAGACAGAGATGGATGCTAGATTCCTCCACATGGCTTCTCCTTTGTCACTGCTTTTCTGGCTCATTACACCAAGCCAGCTCTCCACCCACACAACATCACAACTCACAGGCTGTCTGACAGATGGTCGACATGTTGACTCCATTAGAGCTGGACAACCGGGAGAGTCTCGACGTAAGGTCACGGAGCATCAGGGGAGGGCAGTTGGTGTCTTGCTGTGCACGGTAACAGAGCTCGTACAGGTATCTATGACAGCGTGACGCATGACAGCCTCTCACATTCTCGACTAAACACTCAAGGAAATCATACCTGGACAAATTCGGTATATGTATTGGGAATCACTTGAAAAATCCCCAAGGTAAAAGCACAGCCGAGTCTTGTCTACTGTGGATGTGCATTATATACTCTCATGACTTCAAGAAACAGTGAAAATGCCTTCTTTAAGGACCTGTGTGTAGGATTTAGTGAAATCTAGTCATGTAGTTGGAACCCCATTACATCACCCTCGCTTGGTACAGTGGCTGCAAAATATGTGAAAAACACAAATAACCATATCGAGAGCCAGTGATGAGATTTTCCATTCAGGGCTAGAAACATGATGGTTCAACACTACGTAGACCCGTAATGTCTCTAGATAGAAATCCTCATTCTAATATAGTTTTATAATATAGTTTGTATTATAGTAGTGAAACTGTAACCTATGCTATTAATTTGTTGTTTTGATACTGTTTTTGGCATTACAAATTAAATTGTGAATTAAAGGCTCTCATCATAAGATCATAAAAATTGCAATGACAGGTTTGCTTAATTAAATTTAAAATAGTTGATATATTTAATAAGTTACTTGAAAATAGCAGATTTTCTTTTCTTCCTGTGAGGTGAAATGTAATTGAGAAGACACTAATACAAGAGGCAGCCTGTCATTTTGTCTGTGCTGTTCTATAAGCCTGCCTCATTTCATTTTCATTTCATTTTCAAGCTTTGACTGATTGTATGGGGACTTGAAACTTGAAGTTCCATTTTCAAAATCTATTTATTCTGATTCAAAAACTAGGAGCCATTTACAACAGGTTTTTTTTTCCCCAGGTGCACACAGAACTTTTATTAAACTTTGATCAATTAACTTTGCTTAATTGAAAAAAAATCAATGGATGGAGAAATTTAATTGGGTGTGAATCTGTCTCACACACACTCTGACTAAATTATGATGTACTAAACGTACCGCACACAAGTTTGAAATTCAAAACCTGCATCAAAGGCTCCATTCAGCAGTTGCTGCAAAATTAGTCTTATCAGTCATAAAGCAACCGGAATCGACATTTAATTAATCAAATTGTCAGTTCAGCATTAAGTCTAAGCTCCTCTGCTGATTGATTTACTGTCTCATTCCCTTTTAAAGCTGCTGGGGTTTACAAAAGTGGCACAATGCAGATTTTTTTTTTTTTAATAAATCTTTTTGCAGGCGCCAGTTAAAGACTTAGCATGTGTGACAATAATGGATGAGGGGGACGCGCGATAATTGTGGGCAACTGTGATCATGATAAAAAAATACCACATGTGCAGCCCTGTAGAAACTCCAGCTCCTTTTGTGAAAGTGAGAGAGAGTCACACGAGGTTACAAAAGGTAATTTAGTCTGACGTGGAGAAAGCACGATGTGCAAAATGGCATCACAGTTTGCATGAACTGCATTTAAAATGCATTAAAAATTATTTCCCTTTTGATTTTTTAGCCACATTTCAGGGCACCAAAATGTTAAATATAATAAATGCAAATGTTCATAATTATTCTTTATTATTATTATAGCTTTAACCTAATCAAACAAACAAGCAAACAAAGAGAGTGAAAACCTTGAGTATCTGCATGGGATTAGGATTACTTGGGGCTCACTAGTAGTTTGTTCTTCTGGAGGTAGACTGTGATCTGAACGAGATATGAGTCCCTCAATATGGATGTGAACCGCGTTCAAATTAAAGCTGAAGGTCAGCTCACACTCACACACAATCCAATGTGCCTGAGTACAGACGCAAACCAAACGAAGATGTGTCACTGTTTTCGGAGAGTACGTAAATGCCTGGACCACCAGTTTGTAAATGGGACTCGTTCTGGTATAAATATTGATGTGAAAAAAAAAGCAGTTCCTGTTTTTTCTTTTTGTAAAGCCTGTGGAGAGCTGAGTGTCTGCAGGGCAGCAGACAAACCAATCACCACTCAGGTGATTTCATTGATTAGCCCTCCTTCTGTGATTAAAGGTGTGCTTATCAGTGAAATCGCTAGCTGAAGTCTTCCCCCCTGCCAGCTGCTGCTCTCTGGGCTGGTGGTGTTTCGCAGTGGGGACACAGCTGGCTGCACTGATAAAAAAAAAAAAAAAAAACTTTCTTTCACTCATAAATTGCTCCACCTCGATCAAACAAACGTGTTACTTATGGTACCACTACTTTTCTCTCTGCAGGTTAAAGATTGCTTTCAAGTCTTTTTTTGTTTGTTTCTTTGAGAAAACAGATACTGAAACACCAGCGCTTGTAATTAAACCTAAACCGATCGATTAGCAGATTTACCTTTTTCCTTAATCCGTTTCTATAATTAAGACGGAAAATCACTTAATCACTGGTATGTTATTTGGTGTGATTATCACAATCTGCCAATGGTATGGCCCAGCTTTCTTGTTCTGAATTTGTTGGCAGAATGGTACGATCCCTTCTCTTTGCCCTTAAACGAGGCCTCCATCCTTCAGCTGCACCAGACAAAAAAAGAATAATGATCAAATGTGACTAAGTGTTAGCTTATAAAGTTCATTCATTCATCGTTCACTCTCTCACTCATACTCCGCGTTACTTGTGGTTTAGCCTTCACCAATTCACGAGACCAATGCTGGTGTGACCTTTTCATATTACAGCCATTGATCTGTCACTTAATTAATTCCAAAATAATTCGGGTTTAAAGGCATTATGTGACATAAAAATGCAAGGACGGTGGCTTTGCATTTTTTCAGCTTTCATCATATTTGCAGAAGAGCATAGCTTGCAAAACTTCCGTGATCTTGTTAAAACTTGATCTCTAATGTATTCAATTTTCTCAAGATGCAGCGTGCAATCCATCATTAAAACAATAGGGCCTATAAAAAGTGCATCCATTCGTTGTGCTGTAGGAATAACGTAACAGTGGAAATCTGATTGTCTCATCAAATTTCTTGGTGAATACCCAATCTGAAATGAAGGGCCACATTAATCAAGCAGCAGAACCCAAATGAGATGTACGGAGCCCTCCACCCTCAGCCCCGCTTGTCTCTCCTTACAAGTTGTCCTCATTCAGCCTCCCTTTCAGCGTGAATCTGAAGAAGGGTGCTCAACGAATATGAATGTGACATTTGTTAACCTTAAATTCTAATTGACCAGTTCAACAGTGCACAGAAAGATAATTTCATCATTCAGTTGTTAAATTTTAGATTTATAATTACGATAGCATCAAAGCAGGCAGAGGAGCTCACTTCTTGACCTCTCCAGTAGTTCCTCCCCTTACTGTAGCTCCTCCTGGGAAATCTCTATATGCACCCAGGTCTGCTGGGAAATAAAAACTTTCCACTGTGTTTGGATCTATTTTAGGCTTTCCTTACAGTAAGCCTGATATCCTCTAAGGGTAGAGCTTCGATTCTCAGCCCTGAACCTAGTTAGGCCTCACCCAAAATGGGCTATATAGTTGGGTTAAAGTTTGTCCTACATTTTTGTATCTTACCATATTGTATGTGGGTCCAAGAAAAACTTAGGAGAGCCTTACGAGGAACCCAGACCTCCTCGGTTTGCCAAGGAACTCATCTCAATGTCAAGTCAAAGCAACTGAAGTTGGAGTTCTTTCTGAGGTCCTAATCTCCCATCAAATAGAAAAGCCCTGTCTCGGTGAAGTTATTGTCCCTTTGTTACTATGTCAAGTAAGTGAACTTTCCATTTTCAATGTGTGCATTTCCAAAAGGAGTAAATAGAACAAAGAAACTGTTGACTTTTGATTTCTCAACGTTTTATACAAATTTCACCAGCCACCCTTAGAAGGAAATTTATTTTTATTTACTTTTGATGACTACCCAAAGCTCATTGCCAACCTGAAGAGAGTTATCCACCATTTTCTGGCACAAAACCATGGCCTCAGACTTGGAGTTGTTGACTCTCATTCTGGCCTCTTCACACTTGGCTGCTGAAGGTCACGGTCTAACGAAGCCAACAGCCCACATCATCCGCAAAAGGCAGAGATGTAAGACTGAGGCTCCAAAAGCAGATATTCCTCACCATGGATGTTCCTGGAGAGTCTTTCTTGGTGACGGTTCTGTATTTTGGCCTTGTCATCACTAGATGGTAATCATCTCCATGTAAGAGTTAAGGAAACAGAGACTTGGGTCCAGTGAAGCAGATTCAGTACATAATTAGTTACTGATTGACCTTTGATGTGTTCAAACATAGTATTTTTTACAACACAAGGTAAGTCCAGGAGCATCTACTTTAAAACCAGTGACTCCCCTCATAAATATATATTTGGAATTTGTAAGTTAATGTCATTCCTGGCTGCTGCAAGGATAGGTGTCAGGTATCGTGGAAGACGAAACATCACACTGGCCAGAAGGTGTGCAGGAACAGCTTGACTTTTATTTTCAGTCACCAAACAAAAAAAAATTACATATAACAAAG
Source organism: Nibea coibor (assembly GCA_023373845.1). Taxonomy (NCBI): domain Eukaryota; kingdom Metazoa; phylum Chordata; class Actinopteri; family Sciaenidae; genus Nibea; species Nibea coibor. The sequence goes on from CM041733.1 coordinate 13,379,106, forward strand.
AAAAATGGAGGGAATCCTTCATTCCCTCTTACTACTTTATTCCAAAAGGAATAAAGGTACATAAGGCTAAACCTGGGGCTGTCCAGAGACCATCAGTGTCACTGGGGGCTCAGCTCCGTGTTTTGTCCGAAACAGTGAGAGAACAGCATGTTCAGCAAACTCTCTCTGAATGGGTCCTTCTTCCTGAGCTGGCTACAAAACTTGATTTGGATGGTGACTCAGAGGATTAGAGCAAGAAGCTGAGGACGGAGCAGGAGTCTCGCTGATGGCAGTTTGTACTGAGTGTAGGGCTGTGAGACACCCCACTGTTTTTTTTTTTATTATTATTCAAGGAAATAAAGTGACATGAGCGGCTGAGTATATATATATTGCCAGATGGTTCACTGTGTCTCCCATGCATGGAGACATTCCAGGAGACAGGCAGTAGTAGTACGAGAGCTGGACAGGGCTGTAGAAGGTCCTTAACCCATCAGCAGGACCTACTACATCCTGTAGTGTACCCTGTGCTCACTGCCCTGCACCGTGGAGCTCGACTGGCATTTGCCACAGAACACCACAACTGGCAGGTCCACCGGTGCCCTGTGCTTTTCACAGATGAGAGGTTTGGTGGTGGGTCAGTGATGGACTGGGGAGCCATATCCTTGGAAGGACACACAGTCCTTCACAGGTTAGACAATGGCACCCTGACTGCTATTGGGTATCAGGATGAAATCCTTGGACCCATTGTCTCCCAGTGGGGAGGAGATCACCACCACCATCCATCAGCTTATTAGGAGCATGCCTCGATGTTGTCAGGCATGCATACAAGCATGCAGAGGCCACATGAATTACTGACTGCCATTACAAGTTGCTGCAAAGAAATTTTGGCAAAATGGACTAGCTTGCGATGCCATATTTTTGCTTTGATTTTGGGGATGTCTTTGAATTCAGCCCTCTGTAGGTTGGTCATTTTCATTTCCATTAAACGACGTGGCATCCTTTCATTCCTAATACATTACACCACATCACCAGCATGATTTTGGGGGAATGACATACGGATCGGATTTGAACCCTGGGCTTCCACAGCAAGGACTGAGCTGGACCACCAGTTTGTAAGGAGGCAGCTGCTCTACCACCTGAGCTAAACAACCCCCAGGGTTTACTTAAAACAGCACAATATTGAGAGAAACCTGGTGGCTCCCTGGGGCTTTTTTTTCCAGCGTACCTCAATATTCCTAGTAAAAAATTATAAATATATAAAAATGCAAATGTGAGAAAAATGCCAATGCCAAGTAACTCATTCACTTTTCCATCTTTACTGGCAAAAAGCAAAACTAAAAACTGAGATGTTTTGATGTTTGACAGACAGTTTAGTCGACAGCAGGGAACAGCCAGGTACCCGTCCAAAATCAAACATCCCCTTCCTAATGTAATTACACCACCACAGGCTGTAGCTCTCCATCTAATCTTTCAGAGTGAGACTTCCACTCAATTAAAAACCGATGTGAAAAAGCAGAAAACGAAAATTGGATGGATGGTGGATGATGACTTCTGCCTCTCGAGCTCAAGATTGCGGGTTTAAATTGAAAATAGCACTTTCTAACTGTCAGCAGCAATAGCCATAATGTATTTTTATTTTTTTTTAACAGAAATTGTAACTATTGGGAAATGTTTGGATGAAAACCGATTGCCCAAAAATAACTGACAACTAAATTAGCATTTTTTGGACTTGCATTTTAAAACTACAATTTGCAGCAGAAACGCTGTCGTGACTGCGGTCACGCAGGATGTATATAAAGAGCAGATCACAATAGCTCTGATCGCCATCACACCCTTTTTATTCCTCGCCGTGAGAGGCATCTTGTTGTTGCTAGGCAATGCGGCACAGCTGTCAGTCACTTGTGTGTCACAGAGGTATACATAATGTTCCGCAGCAGCTATGGTCAGGCTATTAAAAACACAGTAATAAAAACGTACCGAAAAACACCAGGAAACCTCTAGGGCAGCTGTCGCTCTGGTGGTAAAGCAGGTCAGAGGCTTCAATACCCAAGTGTCCGTGGGTGAGATACTGAACTCCAAATTTACAGTGACTTTGGAAGTGATCATCAGCAATGTAAATACGCTTCATGCAGATGAGCTTAAACATAAAAATGGTTAGGGACTGTATGGATTTTTAATTGTGGAGCTGCAATCCACATAAACATGCATTCAAAATGGTTTCTCTGTAGGCTGGATCAACAAGCACGTCATCAGTATAACACTTCATCACCAGCTTCCTTGACTATTGGTTCATGTGTCGTGAGCGCAAACACATTCCCATAAGCAATGCAAAGTGAATGAAGGGAAGTATCTTCAAAGGACGCCTGAGAGTCTCTAGAGGTTCTTCACCTGAGCTTAATCCAAATGAACCTGCTTATCTGCAAATCTCACACACTACGTATGTTTATTAAGACCCAGTGGAACTTGTGTTGAGGAATATAATTTAATATTCCAGTTATAGGACAAGGCTGCAGCACCGCAGGGAAATTCATCATCTATTGCTGCAGCTTCAGGCTCTGGTTGATCAAATTAAATTCCTTCCGGATTGTCGGTTTCTTTGTAGATTTCCAATACATCCGTAAATAAAGGAAATCCCTTGAAAACAATTTGAACGCTGGGAGTACTCTGAACAGAGTATGACTCGTGTCCTTTGAGATTATTACAAGGTACAGAATAAAAACTTTCTGTGTGCTGAGACAGTGCACAGAAGTAAACAGACGTTTCTTTCTGACTGGAATGTGTAATTTTTTAAAACAGTATCCACTGCAGCACAGTCAATGATGGAAATCTATTTTAGGGAGCATTTTATTCTGCTATCTGAAAATGTTTTTTGGTGGAAAACTACAATCTCGATTAGTCCCTGACAGATTCATATCCTATTTGGTATTGATATCCACAGTTCTCAGAGGTTGAATCCCAATGTGACCCCCTCGACAGCATCTATCTTTGAGTGATAATTAAATAGTATTGTCTCTAAACTTTCAAGGAGACACTATTTCACAAATTAATACTTCCTGAGGCGAGTGAGTCGAGGTATATTGTAATTAAAAACTAGTAACTGGTTTACACTTTCGTCTCATTACAATGCAAATAAAGCTCACAATATTCTCAGTTTACAGCAGGTACAGGAGTGCTTAAAGTGAGATTAAGAAGGGCCAGTATTCATAACTATATTTTCATGTGGACCTGAAAATGTAATTAATTGTATTTTATCATCTTGGAATTAGCACTTTATATCTACAGAGGAGTTGACGTCACTGTTTTCTTACAATAAACTCCAGATATAGTTTTCCAGTTTCACAGACATGCTTGTAAGGGGAGCACGAGGCAAGGCGAGGGGTATTCAGTTGGTTGAAATCTGGAGCCTCATCACTAGATGTCACTAAATCCTACACACTGGACATTTAACATTTTACACAAAAGACAGCAGTTAACAGAACTAAAAATAAATCCCAGTAACCACTACAAAAACCATTACAATGCATGAAAGCAATACATTGGTGTGTTCTTATATATATATATATATATATATATATATATATATATATATGCAAGGATTTACTGCTTCATATCCTTGTAAATTTGATTTTGGGGGTTTTGGTGTTTTTGGGATTTTAGTCAGACAAAACAAGCCAAACCAAGGTTTTGGCTCAGCAAACTTGTGATGGATGGAAGTATACCACCAATAGATCGACAGTAATCATTAGTTGCCACCCGCATTGTAATCTTAGAACAGCCCGCAAACTTTAAAATGACAGTAGTGCAGTTGAAGTATGTTTCCCTCCCAATCAATTTTTGGTTGGCAGAGATACAATAAACTGTAACCCACGTCTTCCCCAGTGCGCAAGCTGTGGGTGAGCTGAGGTGACACTCTGCCTGTAGGTCCCTGGTTTTAGTTAATTTCATGTCAGGCTGTAAGCTACTGACATCTATTTTGGAGGCAGGCAGGATGCATCTGTATCATCCAGAAGTCAGGCCTCCAAGTGTCCTTTGGCCTCATTATAGCTAAAGGGCATCCTGTAGTTCATGACCCTCTAGTGTCTTTACCTGTTGAACTGTGATGAAAGGAAACCAAGTAAACTACACCCACAGCTGTGATGAGACATTTTGTATGTAAATTAGAAAGTACATTTTGAATAAAAACTTATGACTACACAGTGTTTTTTTTTCTTTCAAACTAACACAAACAAGTTGCTCTCACTGATTAGAGCAACTTCTTCCAGAATCTAATTAGTGCAGTTTCCTGAGTGCTCGATTGAGTGAAATGACAACCTGCATACTCTTGACCCTCTCTTGACACCGTGCATGTAGTCATTAAACAAACACAGATGTTAATTCGCCCATCTGTTTTCAGCTGGCTCTGTGTTGTAGTGTTTAAATTATTCATTTTATTCTCTCAAACTCAAAGCTGCTGCTCATTTGTCCTTGATGGTGCGTCACTTTCGTTATTTTCTTGCGCTATTCCAATCAAGCTTCAGATCGTAGGTGTCACATAAAACAGTGTTTCCTGACCTGAGGCTCAGGGACTTTCAAAGTGACCCCAAGAAAAAACATTGGTCACAAGTAGACAGTAAGTCTAAGTATTTCGGTATTTCAAAATATTCCCATATATTATTTTTATTAAACCTAAATGTGAACATAATTAATCAATTTTCATTGTTGGAGTCGAGCATTGATGACATTTAGCTTCATGGTATATGTTTAAACCATTGTGTAACTTTGCTATCATAATCAAATGAATCGTGCCTCTGTCATTCTCACCTTGTATGCCTGCTTTTGTACAAAGTCACTCTGGGTACGATCTCCCATGAGAAGTACATAGTGCTTTGTGTCACTAAGTGACACACGACCAAACAGGGAATGCTGACGAGGAGCAGAGTTGGTGTTGTGCTAGAACCGGAGCTGGGCAAGTGGGCAATGTAACAAGCCTGAGACTGACTTAGAGTGAACGAGGAAGAGGTTGCCAAACAAGAATAAATCTGGGACTGACTTTTCGTTGTTGGCAAGAGCTTTGTGAAATAAATGGCTGAAAGACAGACACAAACCCTTTCTAATTAATTATTGTTATAACAAATACACGTGCACAGCTGTTGCTGATATTACACTAAATTATACTAAATTAATACCAAATACGTCATCTGCACTGGCCAGTGTGTCAGTAATACTGCAAAGAGCAGATATGCTTTTTCTTGACTGAGTGGAGATGACAGAATTAAATAGCTAAGCCACATTCACTGATGGTAATTTCACAGTCTGGGGATTTCTGAGAGCTTGTTCTATTAGCTCCGGGGACGTTGGACATGTTCAAGATCCATTGGCCGGCAGCTGCCAGCTATACAGTTCTTTTAACCTTTATCTACCCAGGACGGGTATTAGAGGTGTATTATGTATGCCATTTTCCAGCAGCATGCTTGACATTGGTACGATCTCACCTGGGACCTGCTTAGTTGTGTCAAAGTCTCCTTATCTCCATCGAAGCCAGTGTGGTTTCGCAGTCTAAGTCTAAAGTAGGGTTGAGGTAGACAGGGGAGTAACGTGAGAAGGAATCATTAGAACAAAAAGTGTGAGCTTGTATTTAAGTCTTTTAAAACAAGCCTGTATTTTCCTGGGAAATGTCATGTCCAATGGCTGGAAGAATTGCATAGTGAAAGTGAGGCTCAACACGAGGCAGCAGAAGTTCATTTGTTATGATTGTACAATTCTGGATTTAATAAACACAAAATGAAACATAATTAAACATATTCTGTGAGAGTCATTGATTTTTTTTTTTTTTTTATTGGATTTCTTTGGCAAGGTGTTGTGCAGGTTGTCCAGAGCCTGGGAGCATGCTGCAATGTTAGCAGCATTAATCTCTGATCAATAAACAGATCACTGTACTATCTAGTCAACTCCCAACACAGGCTAGAGTGTGACTGAGGCAGCATTCTTTATGTTTCTCTGCATCCTCTCTGTGAAACTTTGAACCGCACAAATCCATGCATCTTGTTTAATTGTTGTCACTGACATACAAGCCAGATGTCTTATTTAGCTGTTGTTGAACAGAACAGTGAATGTGGTCATAAATTCATTAAGCTGAAATCTGTATGCACTGACCTACATTCGAAACCACGTACCCATGCATCAATCCTTGGTATTAAACTATAATCTGAATCTGAATAATAAGTGAAAGACTTTGTCGGCCATGCAGAGTCTTAACTAGAACCAAAAACAATTTCTATTTGCAGGTGATTCTACATTAATAAAAAACAGAGCATATTATGTTCCAATTCAACCATGTAAATAGACTTTTCTAAGACACACGCCAAATCATTACCATCATTACAGTCAATACCATTTTGCTACCAACCACAGACAACATGCAGTGTGGCTCATATTGGGATCAGACCACAGCCAGGTGTGAATGCAGTCTGAAGAGTGACCAGCCACATTACAATAATTAATAAAAAGAAACAGCCAAAGAAAGTTATGCTAAATCCACCTCTTCCTGCTATCGCTGCACTCAAAAGCTGTAGAAGAAGAAATGAGCGGGTGTGTATACTGTGGTGCAGAATCGCTTCAGGAGACTGAATTGTCAATGATCGCCAGAGACTTTATGTTATGTCTGAACTTCTGGAAGACCTTATATGCAACCAAGGCCCATGCATGTATGTATATGACCTGATAAAGGAGAGTGACACCAGCAGTCATGTTCATTTTATCTTCTTACCTTTTCTTTCAGGCATTATTCTTCCAGATAACAGTTGTAAAACATGATGAAATCGCTAGGGTTTGAGTTCTCTGAGATATTAATGTTGTCCGTCCATGACGTGCTTTCATGTTTAGTACAGACTCATTTTAAAAATCAGCCATTGTGGCCCAAGCAGGCTTAGTGTCCCAGCTGCCATAATGTAGCAAATTACACCCTTGCAGGTCTCTACATGTTCCTAATTTAAAAATGCTTTTTTTGTTCATTTTATAAAAAAAAAAAAAAATCCCAAAGAGGACGTGCCAAGAGAGGAAACATTCCAATTTTACCTGTGCATGTTGCTAAAGGGATTATGCATCACGGATTCCCAAATGGTTCTCTTGTCCGCTGAGACGTACTCCGAAAGATGTGAAAAGCTGTATATTACACACAGCTAAAGAGAAAAAAGGCATCACAAAAATGTTCTCTGCACTCTGAATGTGCTGCTCTGTCTCTGTCCTACATGCTTCACGTTACACATCGGGGGGCTAAAAAGGCCTCCTCATCTAGCATGAAGGTTAAAGCCTCCATTCCCACTCGCTCAATCCACGTTAAAAAATGCAATTAGTGTAATGACACTAGTGAAAAGCACTTGGGATACTGAAGCTCCAGTAAAGAGTGTTTGTCATGGGTTTTTGTGTCTAATTCTGAGCAGGTTTCAACTGTTTTGGGTTTTTTTTTCTAAGGCGGTATGAGTCTTCCTGCACGCACCTCACGTCACACATCCTCATGCTGTTTTTGTCGGGACTAAATCCCCCCATGGCTAACGAGCATCTGTTCACATGGATAAGATACGAGCGAGGTGTAACAGTCAGCGTCGCTTAAGGAATCATTTCACATTCAACTCATTCGAAAAGACAGCCAGAGGACGGCAGCAACCCACGTGCCCACCAACGGGGCCCCGTTAGACCCTGCAGCAAACCTGCAGTCCCTGAGATAGGAAATGACAACTGCACAACTGATTGCTGATTTCGGCTTTTAATTGTTCGGAAAATTGTGTTGAAAGCTTACGGGGAAATGAGAAGAAAAAATCCAAATAAGACACATGCAGTGTTACATTGATGGCTAGGAACTCTTGACCTCTTACCATTATATTATCCAGACTAACAAATTCAGTTCAACACGATTTTAGTTGTTGCTTGACAAGCATTAAGTTGATTTGGCCCGTTCTTCTTGGCACTGATGTCCTTTTTTCATCCTTACTAGACATTTTGGATAAGCGTTGATTTCTGTGTTCGAACTGCTCATACTATTATTAAACATATTTATTTCTGCTGTGAAGCCATTTTGAAATGTGTGTTTATGGAAACTGACTGAAATGTTCTGTAGCCGACCTCAAGCAGCCATTCGAGGAACTTCTGCTTCATTTGACAGCCACAGAGGATGCCACTGATTGTGCTGTTCTTATGTACTATATACATATACACTGCATGTCCTTTCAATCAGCATCCAGTGCTGTCATTGTTTTGATGGTCACTGTAGGACTAAAGCCCTGCCAAATGAGATTTCACTGAAGTCCATTAACAAACCAGCAGGGTGGTTTTAGTCGCTTAAACTGTGTAATTGTTAATTGAAAAGTGTGACATGGATGGATTTTCAAAATAATCCAGGACATTCTTCTGATGTGTTCATCACAAAGAGAGAGACACACAAAACATCTGAGGGAGGAGAGAAAACTGAAGAGCAAGTACACCTGTGTGTTCCCTGTCTGAGAGCTGCTAAAGGACATTACATGAAATAACATAATGAGCAGCCTCATTAGGAACATACGACAAGTAATGGAGATGCAAAGTTCACAAAAATAGCAATTTATATGAAATCAACAAGAAGTTTAATTATACAGAATAAGCAAAACACAATTAGCCCAACAGATATGCTAATTGTACAAATTCAGGATGCAGCACCTGTTTTGGCAAACGGTACATATAATGCAAAATGGTCTAGTTAATTCCGATTTTGCGGCTTTGAAATAATTGTGTATTTTGACTTCATTTGCAAGAAAAAAGGTAGGATAATTAAAAGTTTGAAAAGCTCTGCGTGGCTGAGTTAAGACAGAAGATGTGTGTCTTTTACGTCTGCATAAATATTCCTCTCCATTACTAATGCAGCATACATGCACGAAGGGGGACATTTGCCACCGCTGCACCATGTCAAGAGCTCCAGCCCTGCCTGAAATTTTGATTGAGCACCAAATTACCAGACCGCTGTACCATGAGCAGCTGACAAATGTCTTTGCAGCCAGGCAAGTGTGCGCTTTGTATGAAAGATAGTTTCCAATTTTGTGTGCACCAAACTTTTCATTCACTTTCCAAACACTGCAGAGCCATTGCTGAAGTTGCTTTCCGCTGCTCCCATCGAAAATAGCATCGCTGTCTGGGGAGATTTCCGGTGATAGCATCATTTTGGGGAATGTGTTGGGGGTAACATTAAGAAGGAGCGGTGTAGTGTAGGTGAAGAGATTAAATCCAAGAAAACTGTGATGAAAAAGATCCAAGAGAGCAATGCTTCACCAGCACATAGGCGCCGGTGATATTTAGAGCTCTAAATTACATTCAGCTCATTTCCAACCACACTGTGCAAGGTTGGTTCAGTTCAGGTAAGGTAGCTCACCCTCAAAGCAAATATATTAATTCAGATATCCAACTACTCCAGGAAACATCTAACGAAATAAAAAAAAATATAATTTTTTTGCGTTTAGTTTTACAGTATCACCAACATAAATATAAGTGGATGTTAATATAGTGAGGGATATATTAGGGGGAAAAAGCTGTCAACTTAAATACTATGTTGTTTAAAGATATTAACAATATGGCCAATATTCAAAGCAAATTTCAAACACCCTGAATGCACACCAAATATTATTTTTCTATATTTTAATGAAACAAACTTGTTTACTTCCTCCAAAATGCAATAATCAGTTTGTATGGTTAGAGAACAGTGCAAGGGAGCTGTTGAAAGTTTGAAAAAAACTTTTCTCCCACTGCACATTGAGCTTCTTTCAGTAGAAAGCTGTGATATTTGTGTCATTGAGATTCCATATTCCTGTGTGCAGATAACTCATTGAACCCACGCACGCCGCTCGGTTTCAAGCAGAATCTGCTGACAGAGGACGACTAAAAGCTCGGCTCCACTTCCTCCCACATCAACCCAAAACCGCAAAGTTTTCTTCTGTCTCTGTTAAAATGCAGACAACACCGTTCGATTCTGCTCAAACTTTCCCGCAGGAAGGGAAAAGTTTCCGACGACGTGGGATTTTGCTAACAAGAGTCAACAACAGTCAGAAGTTGAAAGTTCTGAGTATTGTGCGTTAAGCTGGTGGACAGCCCGAGCCTGACTGCTACGATGTGCAGCGCTAACATGTCTGTTTCACTCACTGCTAATGAGGGAGACTGCCTGACAGGCCCTGCTCCTGCTGCACCAGTGCACACACACGCTACCCTACATCCATACATATTCAACAGCCTCTCTTCATTTGTATAGCATTAACCCCATACTCACCCTCTGTCTGACAGCACGGAGGCACAAGCGTGTGTGGGAAAGGTCAAAACCGGGCTGCGTTTGTATTTTGTGATTGTTTGACAGCGGAGAGCGCAGACACTGTACATAAAATAATAAAGCGGGGACGTGTACGCCTCTCTAAACGTTTGTCATTTTGGTTGTTGGAAACAAATGGAAGCATAATGTTAGCAAGGTGGTCAAAGGCTAAAGAGACTTGATGATTAATATTCAAATAATCTCAGAATTCAGAAGTCGGGCCTCAGGTAGCCTCTGCTGCTGTTTTGGAGAGCTTGAACGCTCTCTGAGCCAATGATGGAGAAGCTTTTAGAGCAGCTGACAGAAAGCAATAAAGGGAAGGCTAATATTTTGTGCCGTGCAGCCTGACATTGCTAAACCCCGGAGACATCCGCTGCCTTACTTTCCTGCTCTCTGTCTGACTGGCCAGTTATTGTCTGTCTGAAGGCATGAGCAGAGCAGCTTATTTCGGTCAACATTTCACTTAAAGTCTGAGTAAAAAGGCAACTCTGAGATTTCTTTCAAAATACATTAAATATGTTAGAAAATAGTTGCTGAAAGAACACGTGAAAAGGCTTTGAATGATATATTACTGAAACATGGAGTAAGATTAAGACCAGTTTTCAGTCCAGGATTTTGTGGGCGGTCCTTAAAGCGTGGCTCGATGACACGCTGAGGCCACCCTGAGCATACCTAAATGTTTCAAAGTTCAGTCATATCATTTTCTTAATTTATCTGACACATTTTCACCGTTTGACTTGGTGGTTAGTAACAATTTCTTCTTTGGTCTGATCAACTCAGAACACATATTTATTCTTACTTTACACAGATTTTAAAGGCCATGCATGCTTTACCTATTACAACACCCCATGCTTCGCATTACAGGCAGTCATAGGTTTATAGAGTGATTTCTTACATATTAGGCAGATGTGGTTTTGAGTCATATTTGATCATGATTGCTGCAATGTTTTTATGCAGTTCTTGGAAATTCACCACAAACTGCCCCTGTATTGTATTGGCAGCTGGTTTAACAAGCTGCTAACATGCACAAACTGTGTTTGCTACCAGATACCTCCTTACAGTCATGTTGGTTTGTAGACTCAGGCTGCTGTATAGTTTAATCCTCATTAAGCAGCGCATTAACAACTGCAATAATCTCAATTCTCAGATGGATAAGAGTTGTGTGTTATAGTTGAATAAATTTACACCAACCTCCATCAACCAATATGTGTTTTTTTTTTTTTATCTATGGAGTCATTGTCTGCATTTAGTGAGTAGATGTTCTTTTCTTTGTTATGCTCCCATAACTCTCCTTGTTGTCTTGTCTGTTGACCCTTGTATTGCTTTTCCAAAGAGAGGAATCATGTTTTGTATTTCATTTCTGTTTCGTCTTGTAACCGCTTACAGGATCAATATCCAATTCTGCCTTCTTTCATCTGAAGAAGTATTCTGTAACCTTGCTCCATTTTTACTTCTGAGTTGATGGTGGATTCTTTGGCGCTCATGTCTCATATCTGGACTAGTGTTATTAAAATCCTGCTTGATGTCATCAATAAGACCGTCAAGGCCAGAAGCCAGGTCCAGCCATCAGGTTGTTTTCTGCTGCATTTCACTATTTTTTTTTACCTGTTAGGTTATTACAAGAGGGAAAGCAAGCACCTGCAACTCACGTATGGAAATACATCTATTTAGTTACTGCAATTGCATAAACAGAATAAAAACTGGCAGGGATTGTCCTGAGACAAAAGCTAAAGTAGCAAAATAAGAATGTGGGGTATTCTGTGATAAAACATCATCCAAATGACTGTCTATTTGACACATTCTCACCAAACACAACTATTTTCTAGCACTTTATGATGAATATCACTGTCACAAGTTCATAAGCTGCAATTTGACCTCAGGATGCCCTTTCTGAAAATTGCACTTGCTGTGGCCGAAATTCTTCACTATACCTCAAATCAGAGAAAACTTTTTCCAGTCACTGGCTGGCCAAATGGGGGTAAGCATAATTTTTTTTTGCCTGAAACAATATATATGTGTGTACTGGTACTACTGATATCTGAAGTACTGTGGGAGTATTAGGTACTGATTTTTCTCAACTTTTACTAAGCCCTGAAGATATCTTTTTTTTTTTTTTTACTTTTTCATTATAATAATTTTATGTATATTTCCTTTTTCTCTGGAGGTTTGCATCACATTCACTTAAGAGCACTGGAGCCGCTCATGGGATTTTATGTGCAGGATGGTTAGTGATACCATTAGTTGTCTGCTGGCCTTTTTATAGTGGCCGGAAAGCGTAGGATAGGTCGGGCCCGGGGGAAATGCTGTGGAGAGGTTTGGTTTCTGTGACTGCAGACCACTGAACATTCTGCAGTTTTCCAGGAGAGTTTTTGTTTGTTTGCCAGGTTGAATTGTTGTTGAATGATCTAAATCCTTCATGCCCTGTTGTAAATTTGACAATGAATGCAACATCATCATCATCACGAGGTTGCTACGGCATCACTGTAACGATACTGGTCTGTTGGCGACTATGTCTTACTGTTACACCGTTATGTTTGGCTGTTTCAACTGATTTCACCATTTACACTAAATTTATGAAAGAAAGAAAGAAAGAAAGAAGACATTGATGACAACAATGTCAAATTATAAGAAAATTCCCGGACTCTCTTAGAGAAATCATCTAATTCTGAAGGTTGTTTGGGTCTTATCATATATTATATATTATGCATATGAGAATTTATCAATACACTGTCATGGAATGATGCCGCCTCAATTCTGAAGAAGCTCTCTGGTTAGTCTGTACGTCTTCAGAATCAGTGAGACAAGTCATTTGCCAGTTGGCCTTCGAACAAGAAAATATGTTTACTCTTGTGGTCCAACATCGCTATCCGACTCTGTCCGAGGCTCCGATGTTATTTACCTATCTGTTGTGTCGAGGGAGTGAGACTGCCCTATTCTCTGACCTCGGTTACCAAGTCGGTGACTCTTACAGATTTAATGCTAGCCTTACGGTAAGCTCTAGACAAATGTCTGACCCTGTGTAACATCTATATTTGGCATACTAGAAGAGAAAATTCCTTCACAATCTGCAGTGGGAACCAATGGGCTGAGTGTCATGGAGAGACTATGGAAATCAGAAAGTTTTCTTTATTTTTCTTATTTTGTATTTTTTTTAGTTGACACTGAGAAAAAAAAACAAAAAAACAACACCAGTCTGGAAAGAGTTTGACTTCTACCATCCCTGCATCTTTACAACTCTGCATATTTTAAACTTGAACTGTGAAAAGAAGCCGCATATAAAAAATTCAGTAAAAGAACTTGTTTTTTTTGTTTTGCTTTTGTTTTTTTTTACCGCATGCGGCAGCATATAATGTCACCACCACAGACATCTCAAAAGATGCCTGCACTGAGGGGTAAAAAAAAAAAACATGTAACGAGTGGACAAAAAGCTTTAGCTTTAGCTTTCTTCACCTGGCTTTGTGTGACTGGAGAATTCTTCTGCAAACAAAGTTGTGCATGTGTATACACACGCGCGCGCGCGCGCGCGCAAACACACAAACATATATACTGTCGGAGGATTTTGCCCCGCAGGCACCAAGACTGGTGGATGTGCATCTACATCCCTTGGCTTTGATGAATAAAATATGAAAGCTCAGTTTATACCGCTTTCTATTTGACTTGAAATATTTATACCTTTTCCTATTGTAAAGACAAGCAGGTACCATGGGAGAGCCGGGTCAAGGAGACTCAGGAGTCTAATCTATATGATCTTTTTTTTTCTTCATTCCCTTCTGCCCTCTCCTTCTATCTCTCTCTGCCTGGCATAATTAATCACCTCAGACTGATGTTTACATAGTCTGATAGCCTGAGGAAATGTCTCGGAGGGATAACTCAAATTCCCTGCCTCAGCACAAATAGGAAAAGAGCGAGAGTGAGAGTTTAACTCGCGGCTGCAGGTGAAGGAGTTCTTTCCTGCTTTATTTTTATTTATTTGCTGTTTTTTTTTTTATCCACTTTCAAACCAATCAGAAATTTGACAGACTGACACAGTTCAGCCACAATGTGTTATCGGAAATACTGACTTCAAGCGTTTCTCACAGCCCAAGTAAATAAGATAAAGGCGGAAAACATATCATCTGCCAGCGTCTCCTGGAGGCCGCAGTGTTTATTTTTTTTTTCTGAAAAAAATTTGAAGTTTATTTTGAAAATCTACTGGATTCTTGATGCTGTTTCTGTGTCTAGCTTCTGGCCATCTTGATCAGCTTTGGTAATTGTTTTTTTTTTTTTTTTTTTTTTTTTTGTCAGAGTAAAGCATTTGCTGAGCGTCTTGTGGTTTTACTCTCCATGAGCCGGAGCAGAAAGATACCTGACATCATTTGTGTTTTTGTGCATAGTTCATTCCACACTTTCTTGGTAGTGACAATGCGGATGACAAACTAGTGCAAACAAGCGGCAAGACAAATCTAAACCCAAAATATAGCACTGACATTAAAGCAAACATAACCTACAAGAAACAAAGCTCAGTCGCTCGGCAGGACTCCTTATAGATTATCAAAGTGTCCCTGAGTTATCCTAAAATAAGGTTTTATTTTATTCAGATCTGATCAAAAGTTATATTTGACTTTCTCTGACTTCTATATGTCAAGTTAAAAACAACAACAACAAAAAAATATAAAGATTGGAGTTTAATTAGTTTGATTCTGTTTGGCTCTGCCTTTGGCTTTTTTTTCACATTTAATACACATTTAAATAATAATAACAAAAAAATGTATTGCTCAAATGAAGATCAGTAGGTGCTACAGTTCACCTCTGATGTAGATTTTCAGCAGCTCAAAGACACTTAATTTGAGGTTTGTGTCCAATACAATTTTTTTTCTTTTTTTTTATCACTTTACAACTCCTTTCATGCTGCTTGCTCAACCCAAGCCATGGCATAAATATGATTAAAGTTTGTGTTGTGCACTCCTTCCTGTCAGAAAGTTAGAATCTCACTCCGATCAAAGGGAATTATAAATCAGATGCCAGTTTACTTTTTTTTCTCTCTCTCTCTCCCTTTCCGGTTTAAAGATGCTGCAAATTAAGCAGTTAGTGAAGGCCATTAATCAAAATCTGAGTCATCCTTATCCAAAACAGCACAGCATCCACATCCACAAGACCTGAAGGAAAAACATAAGGTAATTTTAATACCTTCTGGTTACTGTTCATATTACAAGTAAAATAGGGCATAAATAACCCATTTCCTCCACCCTAAATCAATTCCACTTGGAATAGTCCATATTGCCTAGAGCAAGAGCAAATGCAGCAAAATGGTGCGTTGAGCAACCTGTTGTCTTATAGAAGTGTTGCCGTATTAACGCATTGGCAATTTATACACACAACATAAAAGAAACATTTGGTATAGGATGTTTTATATTTAAAAACGTGTAGGGTTTGATGTGTTAAAGGAACACTGCAGAGCCTCTGTAGTGTCTAGGCTATGTCTTGTAGTTACAGGCTTGTGTTTGACCAAAATACCACCAGTGAACGAGGAAATGATCCCAAGCACCAAAGAAACTGAATGGCCGAGAAAGAAAATTAATGATTGGTTTGAACCGGCCAGAGCAATGTTCAAACCTCAAAGCCTTTGGGATGTTGTGGTGCGATCTAACGAGCCTAAAGAGATCTGCGCACACCACCAGTCATCGATGACGATCCATCAATAACTTTGACAGCGTTGCAAAGAGCAGCGGGTCAATATTCCCGCTGAACAACGGGAGAGAACACCCCCGTAAGCTGTTTGATGAGAACTACTGCGTGGATGCTTGTTTTCATGTAAACAACATGACTGCGGGTCAGTAAACTAGTCCATCTCAGCAGGTCACCTGAGACTGACCATCCTCAGACAGCCGCACCATCTGCTCGAGCCATTAAGGTTGTGTGGAGGTTGATGAAGGTATTAAGGCGGCAGCGGGGAGGAAATAAGTTCGAAAACGAGATTCTGGCTGAGATGTGGATGAGAGAAGAGCAGGAATGCAGAGGTGTGCAAATACTCCCCGCTATATCTGTTGCTGTTGGATGAGGACAATTGAATTTTAAAAAACACACCAGCCAACAAACCAAAGTTTGTGAGAACATATCGCGCATGTGTTAACAACCGTTTTTGACTGAGTGCTGCAGCCAAACGGATTTAATATCAGAGACATCTTTGCTAGTCTTTCTAACAACAACCAGCAGATTAATTGAAAGCATGAATATGTTCATGTGTAATCATGAAAGGCACTAGCCTCACCGTAAGGACAAGATTTATGGGCAACAGATACTGTACCTCCAAGTATGCCTATCAAAAGTACCAAACTCTTCAAGCTAAGCCTTCTCCTTAACATATAAAATTGACAGAACCCGTACTTTAAGAAGCATGACATCTGAAGTGGAGGGAGTGACTAATTGACAACTTAGAGGATGTGTTCATTTTCATAGAATTTAATGAGAGCGCGTTGGAGCCAGAAGTAGGGTTGAAACCTGATGAGAGCTAGAAAAGAGGCGACGCAGCAGGGAGTCCTATGGCTGAAATCACTCCGTCTCTGATTGCCACCGTGGAACGGTCCTGCCAGAGGATCACAGGCACAGCATGAGGCTGCTCAGTCTCTGCTGGCAGTGATGAACAGAAGGTGCCACTTACCTGCTCCTATCTGACCGGCTTGCTGTCAGCCTCAAGAGCACTTTGTCTTTTGGACTGTCAAACAGAAGGGAAAAAAAAAGTACTCCCCAGGTGGGCTCCAGTATAGAAACTTGAACAGATAAAGGAGTGACTGATGGATGGATGGATGTATGCTTGGCTGGACAGAGATTACACTGAGGAATGGATGTGGGTAGGTGGGCAAGGAGGGTGGTGGATGTTTACTTGTGTTGATGGCAGGATGAAGTATAGACTGGCAGCTATGGGTGATAGAAAAGTATATAAGTGGAGGGTTGGATAAGCCATCACAAAACTGCTTTTGTAAGTTTGGGAGTTTAGCTTTTGCTCTAATGTAATAAAAAAAAAAATTACCAAGGTCAAATCTAAGTCAGGCTCGGTATCGGTACTATCGACCAAAGTGGCCCGGTACCAAGTATTATCGAAAGAGTAAAACGATCCTTGGTTTCAATCCTTTTTCTACCACAGATGTGTGAAACACATTTATGGCCACAACAACCCAGAGTATCAGTTTTACACCCTGCGGAACTACAGTTTTTGACCGCTTTAGCTCTCTCTTTTTTTAAATTATTAGAATCACATTTCTGCAGCTGTAGCCACGGGGAGCTTTAAGCCCCTAGGAGCATCTATAACTCCCAGTCAGTTCTTGAGGAGGAAAGAAATCTTCAGTACCCAAAAGGATGGAGGCAGGAGGAGTATGGCCATTAAAATTCTTATTTAAAAAAAAGCAGCTTCTTCAGGATAAAATCGAAGGCCAAAAGACTCACCAAAGGTCCTGCACGCTTTATAAAAGATCTCCAAAGACACGTCACAGTTCACTCAATAATCCAAAGGAACTCAAAAGCTCACAAGTGGTTGGGCTCAATAACTGCAGCTTCCATTTGCTTGACCAGCTTGTATAACAGCAGGCCGCCCTGATGGATACAAAATAAAAACACCCACCAGGTTAAGAAAAAATACATCCCTCAAAATCATTTCATACAGTATTGAAATCATTTCTGTAGCATATATATATATATATATATATATATATATATATATATATATATATATATATATATATATATATATATATATATATATATTTCGCTGTGGCTAACCACTGTAGTAGAAATATGGGGACAAATTAAATAGTAAAAAAAAGTACTAACCTTTTCTGCACGTGCTATACGAGGATTATAGAGGGTTGAAGTGCACTGCAAGTGTTGTGTAAAGCACACTTCTTTTGCCATGTGAACTGCAGAGGCTTAAGCCTTTCAGCTGAACTTTGCTCGTCATAATCTAATAACTGTAATTTCTAAAACCCTTTCCAGATTTACTTTGCTCCAGTGCAAGTGTGTAATTGGAAAGAAAACGCTGGCTTTGCATTCAAATGAGCTGATTTAAGAAAAAAAAAAAAGTGTTTTTAGCAGTCAGATGTCAGTGTGCCAACCAGTGCTGAGCAGGTATAGCACAAAATTTGGCACTAAACCCTTTCAGATTACTCATCGCTTCTATCTGTTATGATGAAGGAGGATGAACATCATACTTTGATGTTATATCTAAGTCTGCAATGCGTTTTATATGAACATAATGAGTTATAATTGTTAATTAACGTACCTGGCAAGTTGAAAAAATGTTGATACTGATCATATCAGTAAAACGAAAATTCTCTCTCAGCAAGTGAGGATTCCAGGGGAAGAGGGCATCTCACAAACAGAATATTTACTTTCAATTATGTTTTATTGATTTGTATTTTTTACTCAAACTCGATTCAGATTAAGCCATTCTAATTGAAAACAATGAATGCTGTTTTTCTTCAACAGAGTAGGCCAGCTTTGTTCATGCTCAACAAAGTTCTAAATATAACATTTGCATATTTGCAGAATGTGACAAAGTTATCTTAAATCACTCCTACGCAGCACTTAGTTACAGATTTGCTCCTACAAGTGGTTCTTGCAAAAGTTTTTATAATTGTCAAGCCCCAGATGGTCATGAAAGTCTAAAAACAATAACAATACCAACTCTAAACTCAAGACAGAAAAGAAAAAAAAGAAAAAAGGGGCAGTATTTATAGCCTGAAAGCAGCGATTCATTCCAGTGAGTCTCTGCAATTTTTTCCATGTCACTTTAATGGCCCTTCAAGAGGCCGGCTAGCTTTGTGCCTGACGCCAATTTCACCCTGTCTGCTTCCTGTTGTCGCCTTTTCTAACTTTACACACATTTACACCATCGCTTATATTCACATTTGTCAAAAAAAAAAGTCACACACAAACGCAGACGTGCCCACGGATGCATTCGTACAACCGCGCAATGAGCTACTGTGAATTCTTAAAATGAGACACACACGAACACACACTCCATTCCTCCTTTAGCCTTTGTCTGACTCCTCATTATATGGTGGACAGGCCATGCGCTTTGCTTCAAGGCTTCAGCATAACAGGAAAAAAAAAAAAAAGATCTCTGAACAGAAATCATGAAAAGCAGCAGGTTTGAATTCAGGTGTGAGATTCAAGCTGTACATGGCCTCAGTTTGCACCAAAGTTGGGCGATATTTACATTTGTTTTTCAAATCCCGGGAATTAATAAAATGGTGAAAAACACTTGGTGGCTCTGGATGTGGCTCCCCCACGGCCACTTTTTTTCTTCTGATCATTATAATCACATTGGCTATTAATTGTTTCCTACATTGTCAGCAAGACTATTAAAATCAATAGCTCGTTATTCATGGACTTACGTGCTGTTTCCAAGCCTCTCAGGCTCATTAAAAGATCAAACACTCGCTGCTGTTAGTTTTTTTTTTTTTTTTTTTCACACGGCATGGCAGGCTTTCAGATTTCACAGTCTTGATTGTGTTGCTTGTTAGTTTGTTTTGAAGTCAGGGTTAATGGTCGATCTATTCTGTCTCACACTGGGCCTTTTGACATCCTCGACTGACCAAAGACTGAGATAACAAGACTCTGGAGGAGAGGAAGACAGATGGAGACCAGCTTTGAAGAAACGGAGCGTTCACACTTCAGTCTCTTTAATATGGAGCTGACTTTGATATTGACACTGTTTGTTGTTTGTGCACGGGGCTTTCGTAAGTGATGACAGTGCATGTTGAAACGTATTGCAAACCATGAGTCGATTAAAAAAACAAGACTGGGCATTCAAAAATCAAAACACAAATTGTAGGTTGTGGGATTGAAGCCATAGTTTAGCTCATTGTTTGGTTCCTTCCCAGCAACTAGATCGTTGTCACTGAAGGTTGTGCCATCAAATCTGGCACCAGTCTACCTCCTGGTCGGCTCAGTAGGCCATCATCTACTGTTGAATGCGTATGTATGACACATTGAACTGTAGGATGCATCATAATTACATGTCTTAGAGTAGAAGAATGGCATGGAATCCCTCAAGGCTCCTTTCTTGAGCCTCTTATGTTAAAAATATAGATGCTCCAACTGGCGCAAATGATGACATGAAAAGGAAAAACAGAACATCTTCTCTAGACTGTCTATTAAACAGTTGCATTTGGAACTATTTATTCATGTCTTACACTGCAGGGTAATGTTTGTTTACCTTGTTTTTCTTAATCTTCATTCACTCATTTAATCTTCTATTTACTTTTTTATGTTGCTTTGTGTTTCTTATCTTCATACCTTTACATTTAAAACCCTTTGAATTGCCTGTTCCTCGCCTTGACTGATGGTCAATCCCCAAAACATTTATTCATCCTTAATCCCCCATTAAAGCCTTGAAATCATTCTAACCATTCGCTGCCTGAGGCGAAGGGTTAGAGGGGCTTGTGTTTTTCAGAGAAAAGAAATAAACAGGAGCAGTAATACTTCAGGACACATGCGGCGACTTGTATGACTGTGGAATCATCTGCTATTTAGAAAGTAAAACAAGTTGAACTGCGTTGTGCAACAAGCTAGCCAAGTATCCGTGCAGTATTTTGCTTTTGCTTCTTTCATGGAAGCCAGTGCTAATTTCCAAAAGGGGCAACACACACAAACCTGTGAAGAGTATTTCCCGCCAAAAATGGATCCTGACTTAGAGAAGCTGCTCTGGAGGACTGTCGGAGCCAAATGAGGGACAGGTGCTGCAGACAGGAGTCGGAATTTAATTACAACCACAGGGGCTATGAGGATCCGTCTCACGTTCAGATGATTGTGCAGACAGACATGTAAAGCCTCTCTCATGTTGCTGAATGTTGGGTATACTGTATTTCCTCTTTGCCCCTGACAGCCTGAACCGCTGCACACTGCTGCTGGTCTGCCTGCGCGTCGTCATTTATCAATTAGTTTCTGACTGTGTCATAGACCTCTGGACATTCACACACACACATTCCCAGTTCTACGAAGTAGCTCTTATTAAGGGAGAAGATACAATAAGTTGTAAAATTTTCTGCTCCAGCTGTTCCCATCCACCAAATTTCCTGACACGAGCTCACTTTTTAAAAACACTTAGAGGCTCCTGACATCCCACTTTTCTTCACACCGGCAGTGAAAACATGGAGACATGGGATGACAGGACTGCTTATCTGTCAGATTGCACTCCAGCTGCGATGGGACAGTAAGCTGCTGTTTGAGCTGACAGCACTATGCCTCAGCACTTCATGTGCCACCACACACTGTTATTACTGCGCTGTTATTCCCACACCTGCTTCTCCCATGGACACTTGGAAGAAGTTTGAACGAGTGAGTCCTGAATTTAAAGGATTTTATTTTTTTTTTTTTACTCCCTAATAAGTGGTTAAACTATTATTTAATCATTATATCTAATTCTTTGAAACACCACATAGCTACACTGAAGAAGAAGAAGAAGACACCGAATGGTATGTGCATGATAAAATGAGCAATGAGTCACAATACGTCGAATAACACCCTCCAGGGACTAAATGACGATGTAAAAATGGCAAAAGAGATGAATAAAAGAAAAGAGCAAACCAAGAGATCTTTTAAAACCAGCCGTCAGTGATATATTTCATCCACAATGAGCATTAGAACATTTTTCAGTTATTTCCCTAAAACAGCAGAAGGTACATGTCAGAAAAGAAAGAAATTGCAGAAAGAGGGGAGGCATTCATCAGAGAAGGTCCACAGGAGGATGCAGGACATAGACCAGAATGCAATGAAACGACGAGTCAAAGAAAAATAAATGAGAAATAAAGAGAGAAAAGAAAAGAGAAATAAATGAGAAAAGTGATTTGAAGTCAGCAAAAGTTAAAGAATTGCTTCCATTTTATCAGCGGACGGGCTACATCTCTAAACATCTGTTTAGCTTGTCTATGCTGCACCTCACCATCGGCATGCAGACTCTTCAGACAAGTTTTATCGAACAAACATGCAACTTACCCCACCAGTGTTGCTACCGATACATACAGTGGAAGGTCAAGGCCGTTTAATGTTGGTTTTGGACCTTTTGTGCAGAGATTTTCTGGATTTTTTTTAATGATATTACAGATTGTGGATGAGTAAAATTCCCAGTTCCTGCACAAAGTAGTGAGCCTCGGCCCAGCTTTTAATGACGGAAGGTTTCACAGATGCCCCTTTCATTCCCAAAAACGGCAAAAAAAGATCTTTCAAAATGCATCATAAGGGCCCGCAGACAGAAACACCACCACACATTGTCCCACTTTAGACAAGTATTCATTTCATCACTCAAGTAGCCAGAGAATTAATGAGCAGTTTACACATGTATGGTTATTGTATTTCCGTTTTGGAATTAGAGAGACATATCACATTGGAAACAAACATGGACACAAAGACAGATTCACAGCAGCAGCCTTTACATGGATCAGTTATTACCAGGAAACATCAAAGGTCAGGTAAAAACGCAGTGTCTCTGTCAGCTGCTCTGTGTTTTCGTTTTAATGCATTCTTTGATTTAAGACGCATTCCCTGACACTTGAAATATTGTCAGTTCCTGTTAATAAAGATAAAATAGGCTGCGAGGCTCATTGCGTATAGCTCCTGCTTGAATGCCCTGCTGGAGTGTTTGTGTTTTTTCTTGAGTATTAAGAGGGTGGCGAACAGCCCAGAACGGAATGATTTTGTGCCAGCACCACCATGCCTCGGCCTTCACCAGAGCGTCAGAGCATGGATGTGATTATGTCCGATATATACCATGGTGTGTTTCCCACGCTGCAGGCTTTCTACGCCTTCAGGAACACAGAAGAAACCTTATTTATTAACAAGGAACATGTTTTCTGCTACTCTGGGTGAGATCAATGCCTTTCTGTCAGTGAACAGTGCCTCTGACAGCCACAAGAAGGTCAATTGTTGGAATTAGAAAAAAGTTCCTGAAAATGGTTTAAAATTGGTGTTCAAAGAGAAAAAAAGAAGATTTTTTATTTCCACCAGTGTTCATTTAATTGACAGAAAACGATCAACAACAACGTTCAGCAACGAAGATGAGACGGTAACAAGCTGAAAATAGATCTTTGATAATAAGAACTGTTGTGACTGACTACAAGCATGACATTTTCCCCCAGTGTGTACAGTAGGCGAATGGAGGCATAGTCATGCGCGGATTAGGATTTTTTAAGAACTGCACTTGCCAGCTCATAACAAGAATCACAAAAAAAAAAAAAAATCTGTAAATCAGTGACCTGACCTGACCTGAAAATTGACAATTTTATGCATTATAGCAGCACATTAGTCAGGACTGGGTAGTGTGGCACTCTCCAAGGGGCTGACCCTGCTGCAGGGAGCGGCTAGAAGCTGTCCAGAGTGCTCTCCGTTCTTTTCTCCCCCACCCACAGTACTACCGTGCTGGAAGGCTCTTGGCTAAAACAGACAAACGGTTCCAAGCGCGTTCTTTATCGCTGGATAGCAGCAAAACAGGAAACCTTCTGTTAAAGACATGTCGTGCAAACGGTTGACTTAACCGTAACGATTTATCAGTGACTCAAACCCTGAAGGATAAAAATGACTAAAATGTGAGCAAAACTAAAGACAGTTTTCATGTAAAGATCAAGACTAAATCTGCAATAACTGACAAAATTAAAACTGAAGCCCAGTTCATGAATGGAAACAGTTTTTTTTCTGTTTTCACAGTCACCGGTGTGCATAACTGCAAATACAAAATATAAAACACATTGTCACTTTGCTTCAGCATGCAGAGGCTCCCCTATGGGAGCACGAAGACATCTAATTTGCTTCAAATTCAGGATAAACGGGACTCTCGCAGTCCATCACAAACAGTAGTTTGACCAAATGACGAGGGTCCAGCTAAGATCTACCAGGCGCTCAGAGAGGACATCTTAGATGTCATCACACAGTGCGCCTCTGCTTTATTTCTTTCTGAATATGTACATGTAATACCCTATGTGTGCATCTGTGTGTGTATGTCTGCGTTAAAGAGGCAATCTGTGCAGTAATCGGTCTCCCTGTATTTCATGAACACACACACACACTAGACTGGTATTTACATGGCAGCTGGCTTGGTTATTTAACGTCTCAGTTGCATCAGCCAGCAGCTTGATTAATAATTAATGGACTCAATGCAATTAATCCTTCCGTTTGTATTTATATTGTTCCACTCTTAGAGATTAAGAGTTTAGCAGATTCCAATCTCCTTGATTCCACGAGGCTAAATGCCTCGTCTCACACGTGAGGTAATTATTTCTGCATTGTGTCTCGCTGACTATAGATCTCCTGAAAATCATTTCTGCTCGTGAAACAATCTGTCGGAGTAAATGACTGTATCTGCGCCTTCCTGTTTAGCAGCTCAAAAGAAAGATAACACAGAAAGCGCGCGCGCGTCCGAAAAGGCCGCCTTTGCGTTTGTTGATATTCTCCTCACGGGGCCGTCGAGCATGAAATAGAAGAGTGCATTTTTTCTTTGTGTAAACTTGCAGTTCTCAGCAGTGCATGTTTGACCATTCAAGGGACACAACTGCGCGAGAGAGAGCTCAGCTGAAAAGCGGGAAAATGGACTGAATTGAATCCATTTTATTCTGAGAATGTGGAATCTTTGAATAGAAAAAAGAAAAAACAGGACACAAGGTAGCCTCCACACGACTGTATGTGTGTGCGTGTCTATGTACTGTCAATTACATGGGTATGGATCATGAGATGACCCTAAACTTGCAAAAAATAAATTAAAAACAAAGTCCTGATTGGCATTTAATCCTTGGCGTGCTGCACACGGGTATCGCCATCGAATATTTCATGTGGAGTATCAGTGCCACCTTATTGTAAACATCCATGTATTCTTCTGCACTGTGGGTCCACTGATGGAGCAGACGTGCACAGTTTGGTGGACACACGCTCCTTTTAAATTCACACCAGCAGCCCTATTGAATCCAATGGCAGTAGTGGAAGTTTAAGTCGAAACCCATTAAAATCAGTGGGAATTAAATCTGACAGTCAATTAAAGGCCACATACTAGAGTTAATTTAATACTTGAGGTCATTTTGTACTGCCACTCTGTATCTGATTAGAAAGTCAAATCTCTTATTAGAGTTTGTTATTAAAAAAAACTAAACAAACAAACAAACATCTGCATTCATTACATTTTGTTGTGGTGCTTTTGCTGTTAGTAACCTGATACTGAATGAACATAATGAGCCGGAGGTGCTATAATGTAATACATACATTTAGTAGCTGCGGGGTACCACTTAGTACCACTTTGGTCCAAACCGAAATCAACAATGATTGGATATGACATCTTGTTACTTTCCATTTAGCACCATTATTAATTAATGATCAAATACACACTTGATGCTAATCACCAATTAGCATGCTAAATGCCAAAATAAGATAGTGACCACAATAAACATTACCGGCTGAAAAAAACCAGGCCATCTCTTACATCTCAGGCAGTTTATCACCTAACACCTCCTCATAATATCGATCTTCCCGTAAGGTCCCAGTAAATTTGGTGTGTTTTCTGTGGGCCTGTGCATGCATCACAAAGTGGTTTAGTGATTTATGCTGAATGTTTACTGAACCACGAGGAGGTAAGGTTGGCTATATATGACTTTTCAATAGGCTATCAATACCTGTCTTGATCAAAAGCTACGGCTGTGGATTCTACAGAATTCAGCTGCAGGCTTTACTTTGGCCCCTGGTGATTTCCAATCTTATTGGTTTCCTTTAAGACTCTTTATGGCCCGACTGTTTTATGTTTCTCAGAGTTGGAGGTTCTCAGGCAGAGACTTTGGCCTAATTTCACTCTGGTTGTATTCTTATTTGTTTTACTGGACTCTAGTCTACTTTACATCACTTATAAGCTACACCTGTACTGGCAGAGTGGCTCTAGGGATAATTGTTGTTGGTCAGACGGTCCAAATGTTTGGTCCAGAATGAATTATCTCAATAACTATACATTCATGGGATCCAGAGGAAGAAACCTACTCATCTTAAGGAGCCTCTGACTTTCAGCTAGCATCACTATGGGATCAACATTTGTCATTTTAAATGAAATGTCTTGGCAACAATCGAATGGATTGCCATGAAACTCGGTAAATGAATTCTTAACCCTTGCAGAATTAATTGTTGTAACCGTAGTGATCCTGTGAGTTTTCATATCCATCATCAAAACATGGTGATGCGGGTGCTATTTCAATTGTCAGATGAGCCTAATTTGAATTCTCATATTAAATCTGTCAGAGTTAATTGTTACTTGTTCTAAGAATTATACTCTTATTAATATTTAAAGATCAGATTCAAAGAAGTTTGTTGCTTGTCTTTCATAGTTTCAGAATCCGTAATAAATTCATAGTTTCTGTAGCATATACAGTACGGCCAATGTTTAATATCTGTTTTGACCCAAAAAGCAGTAAAAAGCTTTATAGATGGATTTGCTTTGCTTAAGTTATTGGTGACAGAAATGGCCCTAATTATGAAAAGCTAAAATAGCTACAAAATTGAACCCTCGATTTGTAGATTCCAGGACTATGAGTCACTTTTTCCTCATAATATCCATGTGAACCTTGCACCCTCCTGAAACCAGCTGGGAGAATAAATTAGATAAGTGAAAGATAGCCAAACTAGAGAGGCAGGGGGTATTTTTAAAATGAAATCCCACTCAACCAAAATATAATCCATATCTGCCATGTATTGGGAGCCTGAAGCTCCTCTGTGACTACTTCTGCTTCCCCCAGGGCGGACAGTAAAACATGACATATAAGGAAGGGAATCAGTTGCCGAAGGCTTCCTCTTAGGTCGTTTTTCTCTCTGATAAGGAAAAAAGTTGAGTAGGTCAAAAACTGAAAAGGCCAAGTATGCAGGACAGGACACATCTATACAAATAAGCATAACCTGTGACAGAGATTAAATGTCGTGAACCTTTTTTAACACGTTCCTCCGATGTGCTAAGGTTATGAGACAATACCGATGTTTAGATTCCAACAAAGAAATCAATGCGTGGTTCAGTCTCAGCACTTTCACACGGATCCTAGCAGCAGCCAACTGTTTTCACTTAAATAAACTCTGACAAACTGTACCTGCACTACCTGTACAATGGGTTTGTCGATTGCACTCAGCACCAAATGGCAGATAAATGTGCCTTCAAACCACAATGGCAAGATAAAAGTAGTCCAAAAGCTTTATGGAGCTACAGAGTTGGTAATAATCCTCTGTGGGTTTGTGCTTTGAGCACATTCTTTAAAGCGGAGGTGTTCAGTACATGTGCAAATTCATCTTTTTCACAAAACTTAAAAGTCACTATTTAATTGCAATATAACTCTTGACTGGTTGCAGCTCTGCTAGGATTCACAATTTATTCCTTGTTAAAAACCTTTAAATATACAGTAAATAAATCATATCAATCAAATCGTAAATAATAGGCTGCTGGACTTTCAACCTGATCCAAAATGTTTGTATAGTCCTAGTTCCTACTGTATTGAACATAGCTTATACTTGATGTACAACACTACTGAAGACCGTCTGAATCAGCACCGAATGCTACGGTCATACAGTGTGAACAATAACGCATTCACTCACTGTTGTACATGCTCAATTGCAGTTGGATAATGACACAACCGGTTAGAAAAAAGTGAAAGAATAGTCCAAAAACAGCTCCTGTGTGTATTGGCATCCGCACACGTGTGGCTTAATCATTTTGAACTATGGAGTCCATGCATGACTTTGAACCCTCACATAATAAATCAGGGGACAAGTGCAATATTATCGCTGGGATTTGAGAGGCGGGGGGGGTGGAGTTTAGATTTATCATAAACTGTGCTTCTGATCTACTGTGGGATGCATAATTTCCTGTTCACATTTCCATTTCCTGAGGTGTTAAATAATGCACTAAAAGTATATGGAGAGGGGAGGCAGAATAAATGAAACCGTACACTGTTCTATGCCCTGCAGCCACAGTGGCTTCTCTCACCTCCAGAGGTTATTGTGTGTGTACGTGTGTGTGTGTGTGGAGGAAGTGTGTGACCACTTGTACCTCCACTTATGTAAGATGAAGAAAGGAAAAAAACAACAACTTTTCTTCCAAATATTTAAAGGGTCGAGTGATGGTTGAAGGTTTTCGGTGAAATTTGAGTCTTTAGTTTTGCAAAGGTTCAGTACAGGCCATGGAAGTTTGCAAAGTGAGCCTGCATGTATTTCTGTTTCTTCCTTCGACAAGCTTTCTGACCGTGAAAGTGATAACACGCGTATTATATGATCTACAGCCGCACAAAGACTTACTCACAAATACCAGTTTGAACATGTGCAACACGTTTTTATACATTAAGATTAAAGGAAATAACTCGAATCTTCACATAAAATCTCAACATGATGCACGACGGCCCATAAATGTATTGACCTTTGGGACTGAAACACATGCATTTAAAAAAAAACAAAAGAAAAAACACTGCCTGTTTAGATGAATGCAAACGGATGAAATCTTTTAGGATTCAATTAGCTTCAATTTACAGTGGCTCCATTACGGTATCCTAAGCTTGTATTTGCGAGGTGGTGAATGAATTCTTAGATGCCTTGGCACAGCACCAAAGACAGGCGCTGCTAATTTATTCCACTGCCCTTGTGAACTCTATTACATCCTCCCAGTCTCCCAGCACTCGGTTAGGAAGATTTGAAGCTGCTTTTCTGCAGTAAAAAAAAAAAGGCTGAGGAGGGTTATTCTGAAACTGATGATTGAGAAGGATTTGTTCTTTTTATTTATTATTTTAATCCTCTCCTGTTCTACCACTCGTGAATGAGTTTACAAATTATCAATACATTTGTATTTATCCTAATAGTTCTGTAGATTACAATTGCCAACACATATAAACACTGGCGACACGACAGCTTGACCTCAAAAACGCCACGCTCTGACTCTGGCTCTGAATCACATCACCAGTGCAAGATGGCAGCTGCCTTGTGGCCCTTTGAGAAACCAGCAGCACTGCACTCTGAAACCCATTATTTCCAATGACTGGCACAGCACTAGTGCACTTGGGGTGAGGGTTGAATTTGAGATTTTTGGCTCAGTGGCTGAACCCAGCAGCGAGCACAGTGAAAAATCGCTTTGTGTCTTGATGCCACAGGTCGGTTTGATGACATTCTGTGTGAACAAGACTGTGAGAAAACTTCAACAAGTTTTACGGACATGATGGAGATGAAGGTAAAATACATCCCCGACATGCTCTGGTCAAAAACAGCTCCTCGGCCAGTGGCTGAACTAAGATGCCGTACTACCTCTCCAGTGTTAGTTTTGCTTGTATGCAGCGTCCAGTTAGATTTTCAAAATGAAGCTTGCTGAGAAACATTTCACAATTTTACGTTTTAACAGTAGCAATTTGTTGGAGTTTAGGCACAAAAACTAAAACTTGTATTGGTTTTAGGTTACAATAAATATCTAACCTCTGGTGAACAGCAGCCTCCTGGATGAAAGCAAAGCTGAATTTGTTTGACCCATCCATCCACCCATCTCAACCTCCACCAAATGACACCCACACATATTAACTTTCACCACCAACATTACAACATTACATTCTTTTTTGGGTTCACAGTTCTCAAAATGTACAAACAGGACAACTGGGTAAACACAGAGGACAATACAATGGATGACAGATAGAAGACAGAAACACGGTCATAGCAGCTACAGAAAACATTCAATTCAGATAGGAATGGAGAAATGTAAGCAAACCGGAGTCTGCGGTGGGTTGAACTTTATCTGAACCGTAGGTCTGCTTTGACTTCTGATAAACTGACCGATACAACAATAAAATATCCAAATCAAGCTATAAACATCTCAAAAAATGGCCCTGGAGCAAGGTGCTTGAAATTCTCTCTCGACAAATTGTCTGCGTTTCTTCACGAAGGCAAAAGCAGCCGAAAGTGAAGCGAAGCAGGTTTTCACTTTCACAATGGTTGGAGGAGAGCACTCGCACGCACTGCTGAAATGTTGTTCTGTGGATCACAATCCTGTTCAGATAAACAAATCCCTGTTGTTTGCCCATTTTTGAAATATAATTTCTTATTACCAGAAAAAAAAATGTCTATGAATAATGCATGAGCGTAAAAGTAAGATAAGGCGATGCGTTGAGAGGAGAAACAGGAAGGGAGAGAGTCGTAGGAGGGTAAGATATATATATTGCCCTCCAGAATTATTGACACCCTTGGTGAAGATGAGCCAAAAGGCTGTAAAAGTAATGAGCTAATCTTTACCAAGGCCACCAATAATCCTGGAGGGCACAGTAAAACCAGAGTAACATGCTGAATTGAAGATGTGCTGTCATGGATATTATTCATTTGTTCAGTAGGAATCATTTTCAGCACTGGCAGGCAGGCAAGAAAAAAAGGGGGGTGGAGAGAGGATGGGTGAGCCGCTGGTCTTGTTTGCTTGCTTGTTTAATTTTTCATGATATCCCCAGTGTTCCTGGACAGAATCCGGATCAGGTTTACAAGCTTTTCAGATACAGTACGAGGGATTGGTTGGTATTTTCGAGCATCACCCCCAAATTCCACTAGACGCGGACGCGCGGCGGTCGCCACAATGGCGCACGGTTCTAGCCAATGTTTCAAACTCCACCGGCTTTGGTGCTGTCATCTGATGAGTCCACTTCTCAAAATCAGAAATGTCAGATCCCAACCTTTTTGGAAAACATTATAAATAAATAAAATAATCCAGAACAAGGAACATATGAAGACGTGTGGTATTAATGTGGCAGGATGAGAGTCCTGGGCCTTGTTGAAGCAGACGGGAACAAATTATTATTGTTACTGTCAGTATGGTGTACCATTTTTGGTCTTCATGGAGCCTCCTGCTGGAAGGGACTGTGTCGGAGTGGGAGGGGTTGGCCATATTTTTCTCTCCTGGAGGAGTACAGGTCCTGGAGGGATGGCATATTGTAGACAATCACTTCTCAGCAAAGCGAATGAGACGCTGAAGCCTGCCTTTGTCCTTGGCCGTGGCAGCATCATACCAGATGGTGGTGGAGGAAGTGACAATGAGCTCGGTGTAGAAATGCGCCATAATTGACTTTGGCAGTTTTAACTTTGCCTCCTAAAAACCCCAAACAGGACTCTGGCATATGTTCCTAAATACTCCAGGGCCTGGAGGATAAGTCGAGGGCCATGTTGACAGCATCACCTGTTGGGTCTGTAGGCGAGCAGCGGGGGGTCGGTAATAGCTTTGAAGTGAGTCAGCACAAGGTGTTTAAATGACTTCATTACCACAGAGGTCAGAGTGACCGCTCTGATGTCATTAAGTCCTGTGGTTATTGTTTTTTTGGGGATGTTGGTGGGGGGTTTAAAGCAGTGCTGGTGGTTTTGAAGCAAAAGGAGAGAAAAGTGGAAAATAAACCCAACCACCTCAATCAGGCCATTTGTTTCAGACGTTTGAACCACCATCAGCACTTTTCTTTATTCAACAGCTTGAGAGCTCAGAGTGACAAACTCTATTCAAACCTTCATGAGGTGAATAGCCTATTTAATTTAAAAAAGACAAATTTGGCCTGAATTGTTTGTTTGATTGATTGATTGATATTCAGAGGCCATGAGTACAAAGGTCAGTGGACCAACCAGCCAACAAACTGGCATTGCTACTAATGCAACAGTTTGCTGATGGCTAATAAGCGCTGACTACGTATTATACTACTTATGTCCCCATTTAAGAAATGTCTACATGGTGCTCTGACGAGCTCAGGACCTGACTCATATCCTTCTTTCCATCTCTCTTCTCATCATCTCCCCTGCCTAGACCTTCGTCCTTACCTTTTCCTCATTTCTACGCCCTTTCTCTCCCTCCCCTGCTCCACTTCTTCCCTCCTTTCATTAGCCGAACAGGAAATGGGCCATCTACTCCCCAGGGAAAGATATTAAAACATAATAATATGCCTTTACTCACCTCTCTTCTCTCTCAGCACTTCCCCTTTCTCTCCTTTACAGGTGATAAATGATTACTTACGAGATGATGATAACGTTGATAATGACAATGTTAACAATGGCAATGTTAACAATGACCTTATTAAGAATTTGCAAAGCTTCAACGTGTGTTTGTACTATTATAGATGCCAATGAAGCCGTGGTCCACACGGGGAACAGCTTTGGCTCCAAAATAAAGAAAAATGACAATAATCGGCACTTTGTGTGCAAGAGAACAAACAAAGAAAATGACTCTTTTCTGCGAGGCACTCAAGTACGTCTTTAAAAAATACCAAGCAACAATTTACGATGACAGACTTTCCTTAAAGACTAATTATTAAAAAAAAAGTGCATTACAGGGCCATGCTGCAGTATCCTCAACTCCTTTTTTTCTCTGCCGCAGTGGATACAGATGGCGTGCCAGCATATGTAAACAGCACCTTGTGCCCTGCAGGCCCATAAACACATAAACACAGCTCCACTAAGAAACACAAAAGGCAATGAATTAGCAGAGGGCCCTGCGAACGTGCTGCAGACAAATCAAGGTGGAGTTAATGATGCTGAACGCTCAGCCTCGGTCCCCTCCGTGCAATAATTAATCAAGTCATGTAGATGTGAATATGAACATGCGTGCACACCCAGCTGTGCGCACAGAGGATGGGAGGTGACCACCTCTGCCGTTTTTGAGAGCATGAGTTGTTTTTTTAAACTTTATTTAATCAGGATCAGGCCAACCTCGAGGCCTCAGAAAAATTTGTTTTTGAAAAACACCCTCCCTATCTTTGAGTAGGGAGGGTGCCAGCATCTGCAGTTCTTCTTTCAGCCACTTGAGGTTGGCTACAAAATGAGTCAATCTCCATTAGCCCCCATATTAAAATGTCTAACTTCACAGCATGTTTACAGCCAACTACAAAATAGCTAATTTACCCATCCGTGCCAACTGTACTAGGGATGAATTTCCACATGACTCATTCATTTAAATTATACTGCAGCTAAAATGATTAAGACATAATCATAATTAAGAGCCTGGATGATTTTATGATGATTTTATTGATCAGTCCGCCCCAGCTTCACCCACGCACCATGTCCATTTTTGGAGTACCCAGGAGCTATCACACTCTGAATGAGTCGAGGAGCCATTGTAAAGCTCAGTCTACAGTCCTCCCCAAACATCAGAATCTTCTTCTCTGTAATGCTAGTAAGCAGGTCCTACTTGCACGGATCAACACAAATGATCATGTTGTCATGTTTTAACCTTTTGGCATCACTGCAAACTTTGAACTCCGAGGATACTGGCCTAATGTGCATTAACTTCCATGCTTAAATATATTTCTCTAGCGACACTCTTCGCATTCAAATACAGCGGGAAATCTCACATTTCAAGTCTGTTTGAGTTTGACTGATTTGATTTGGTTAGGGAACAGCTTCCACTTCTGAGAGGGTTTTCGACAAGATTTTGGAACCTGGTTGCAGAGATTTGCTCCTATTCAGCCTCAAGAGTATTAGTGAGGTCAGATGATAAAACCTGGCTCACAGTTAACATTTCAATTTGTCTGAAATGTGTTGGATGGGGTAGAGGTCACAGCTCTATGCAGACCACCCAGCTCTTCCAAACCAAAGCGGGGAAACCATTTCCATTTCTGACCCTGACTTAAAGCGGGGAAACCATTTCCATTTCTGACCCTGACTTCAGTTTTAATTTTGGAGTTTCGAAGTCATTTTTATCCTTCATTTTAGTTTGTAGTCGTGGTCTTAATGTTCTGTTGCTCTGGTGAGGACTTTTTTACCAGGTGTTTAAATGCTGAGCAATACTTAAGCAGCCTTTCAATTCATCCCAGAGGTGTTGGATGGGGTTGAGGTCAGGGATCTATGCAGACTTGTCAAGCTGTTCTAAACCAAATGAGGAAAATTATTTCCATTTATCAACTTGGCTCCAGTTGAAATTTTGACAGCCATTGTAGATTCAGATTTTATACAAAAACCATTAGTCTTACAAAAGTCATTACATCTTTTAGTCAGTATTTTTGTTTTGTTTTGTTTTTTTATCTCTTCAGTGTTTATTTGTGGCATGTGAATATTTGTGTAAGAGACAGAAAAGGAGACATATCATTTACACATATGCATATATTTTGACACCGACTATTAATTGACATTTTGACAATTAAAGTTTGTCATTGACTCATCTTCATTATGGTAGAAGGGTCGTAAGGATAACGATTTCTTGTCATGATTTTTGTTAACGTAATTAGCTGGTTGGCTTTATGCGCTGGTGTATGGGCATGTTAAAACAGGAAAAAGGCCAAACACTCTTTACACAAAGTCATCTAAAATAATAAATAACTAAATATGGAGACATGCTCTTGACACAGAATGACACATCCACATGTAAATCCAGTGATTACACTGTAATCAAGAGGGTGAAATGCCAAAGCGAGTGCTAATGATACGTAACATACAAGGAAGAATGAACTTCTTGTAGAAGAGATTTCACAGGGCTGAGTAGCTGATTTGACCTTTTGAGTAATTGTAGTGGCAGGGAAGGAAGACTGTCTTCTTCACACACATAAACATCTCGCCATTTCCTCCCCCCTTCCTCTTTGCCTCCTTCCTTCCCTCCCTTCCTCCTCTCCCTCTCACCTTCATTCACCCAACTAATCATTAGCTCTGGCCGGCCAGACATCAGACAAGCCAGGTTTCATTAAGATCGGCGCATACTCCCTCACCCTCCTTCCCTCCCGTAGCCACTTCACCCCCACTCCGTCTCCCTCTTCGTCTTCTCCCTCACCTAACTAAGCCTCATCATTAGCTGAAATCCAGCCAGACATCAGACAGAACCGCCTTCGTTAAGAGCGGAGATTGGCATTTGCTGTCCATGGGGCATCTCTCCTTTTCTATTTCTCCGTCTCGTTCTATTTTATGTTTTTTGAACTAAAGGCAGCTAAACCTCGGCTCACAGCGCCCACTGATGAACACACCCTGCCCTAAACATGGCAGGATAAGGATGTAGCCATTATAATCAAAGTATTCACTGCGTTGCTTACTCGTTGGTACTTGTTGAACTTTCGCCGCGTCGAGGCTCAAAAAAAAAGAAGAAAAGAAAACATTGTTAAAGTCAGATTTATAGGTTGAAAAATAATCAGTAGATGAAATGAGCTTCATACACATTATTTATACACAACATTTTAATTACTATTAATTAAGCAACACTACTGTTGTATTATTGGCACGTCACTGAAGTGCCAATAGCTAAAGCTCATATTTCGATTATACAGTTAATTAATAACAGTTACCAACTAAATAAAACCAATCAAACTCTATTCATATTGCTCTCAAAGATATTGTATCTTTGTACAGAGTACAGAAGTGAGATTCTGAAAGACAGACTCTGAGTCGGGCTTGTTGTTGTTGGACTGTAAGTAATATTAGCTGTCTGCTACATCTTGTCTTGTGCCAAGTGAATGAAATGGGATCACACCGACTGCAAGCAACCGGTGCAATCCCTATAGATGATCAATATGGAATGAATCCATAAAAGGGGAAGGACTCAACAGTGGGTACTGCAGAACAGATGATTTGCTGCATTTCACCATGATCTGCTCCCATGTCTGTTTTTTTCTCTCTCTCTCTCTCTCTCTGATCTTTGCCTCGGTATTGGGGCTTCTTATTACATCTCCTTTCTCTCTGAACATGGTTTCATCTCTGGTTCTCTCTCTGTGTCCACCATTGCCTTTCTGACAAATTGTTTCCTATCTTCTCATCACCCCCCCCCACACACACACACTTTCCTTTCCCTCTCCCCACTCTGCCTCTCCTTGCCTCCATCTCTGTCATGCAGATGGCGAGGCTGCTGCTGGTGATAAGAGCGTTCAAAGTAGCGTTATCCTGCTGACAGTGGCTTTCAAGCAACAAGAGAAGAGAGGGCGAGAGAGGGAAACTTTAATAAAAGTGTCCTGAGCTGCAACGCACAACTTTCTAAATAACAAAAAAATAAGTAGGACTTCGCATTATTAAAGTGTGTCTGTGTGTGTTCTGCAACCGCGTGTTTGCGCTTATCCGCCTGAAATTGCCTTTTCAGTGATGCACAGGACATTTTGGGATATTTACAACATTATAACCCCATGACTGTTTCACCGGGATACGAAGCATTGCTGCCAAGTTTGATGTTTACTTTTACTGTGTGATTCCAGCCCAGGAAAAATACAGAAAAAACAATGAATTTTTAAATCTGCATTTTCTTTAACCACCGTTGGTACCTACCTCAGAAATGCCATTACCTCAGTCTCAGGCCCGAGGTGCTTTGACTCCCAAGAGCTCATCAAGATGAATTACAAGTGCTGGAGTGGGAACATGATCAGCCGAGGAGGTCAACAGGAGCAATTAAGCTTCAAGGAAAAGTCGCATGCTGCAGCCGTTACGGGGAAAAAATGCAAGTGAATGAGCATTGAGGGTCTGTCTTCATGTCATTTGATTTGACTTTCAGAAACATGCATTAAGAAACGAAAAAATGAACTGAAACCGAGGGTGTTTTTTCTTTTTAATGGTCAAAAAGGGATCGGTGAAATAATAATTTAAAAATATGGTTTAGTGCAGTGCCAAAAAGGGTTAGGGACAAAAAAACAGAACAGCTAACGGTAATAACAGCAATCATTTCTAACCTTATACTACACTGTATTGAAGACAAAAGTTGTAATTTATTAGAACATTTTCCATAATGAAGAGATTAAAGGGAAAGTCAGCATGAATTAAATTCTAACATATATACATATATATATATATATATATATATATATATATATATATATATACACACACACACACACATATATATATATATATATATATACATATATTTTACTGTTCAGTGATAAAGGATGCTAAGTTTTGTCTCAGAACACGAAAGAAAAAAAAAAATCAGGTGTCATCATTTTGTTTTTCTTATGATTTTATTTTGTTCGAAAAATCAAAATCACTTTCTGACCATGACAGACAAAAGAACACCCTGTATTTTAACCTCTTTTTTTGTATTGTGTATTTGTATCTGAAAGGAAAATGACAAATAGACACACTAATCCTGGAGTTAAATTACTTTCGTATTCACCCAAAGTGGTGATATTTTTTTTTTTTTTTTTAGGTTTAAAAACAACAAAGAGCTCAATGAAAAAAATGGCCAAAACCAAAGCTCGGTGTGTAAAATGTGTAAAGACAGGAACATTTACTGGGGTGAAAAAAAATGCATTCCTTTGTCTTAAAAAAGAGAATAATGAGCTAACTGTCCTTGAAACGAGACATGGCTAATTATAAAAAAAAAGAAGCCAACGTGAAACTAAAATGTCCCTCAACATGATATAATACACATTTTAGCCACAATTAAGAATCGACTCGAATCAAAAGAGGCTGTCAGGATGAGGACGGACTCGTTCATCAGATATTGTTCGAGCAGAGGGCAGCCTCAGAGGAGGGTGACAGACTGTGTGGGTTTTTGTTTACACAATTAAACCCTGACAGTGAGCGTTCGAGGGAGAGGCTGGTCGATTTAGCACAAAGTGTCTAATTTGCTGCAGGGTGAAAATAAGCAGCTTAAAAGCACATGAAGTTGCACTCTGTCGGATGGTTCTGTGTTATTTGTCGGCAGGCTGTAATTACTCTGTCTGCACTTTATTGCACCGCGCGTTCGGAGATGAAAAGGGAAGAGAGAGAGGATGGAGTCAAAGGGCGAAGGGAGCCGCGGCGAGAGAGATACGGCATTATGTTCCGGGCTGCTATTTACAACAATGGCGAGGCCTGAAATGATGTTGTGTGTGTGCGTGAGGTGGACCTTGTGTGCTCGTTATTAAAATACGGTTATCAGCATGAAAACTGTGACGTGCAAAGGGCTCAAATGAATATGAACAAATTACAAGTAATTTGAGGAGGGGGTGAAATGTTTTTTTTTTTCTTTCTACATCATGGTTTCACTGTTCCACACCACTAAGACACATCATAGCACTCGATATTTATGTGCCAATGATTGACTTTAAAATAAAAAATCCAAACTTCCAAATGTCTGATCATTCCTGAATGGTGTGAAAACACTTTAGGGTGTAACCTGTGTGGTTCTGTTAAATAACCCTGGTGGGTTTTCCAGGTTACTTAAGTTCTCTCGGGCTGGCGTAGAAGCTTTCAATCCAACCAAAGAATCGAGTCAAGGCCGCTTGAAAAGGGTGGTCACGACCTGTTTCCAAGTGGACTATGGTGCAGCGTATAAACCTAGAAATGAAATGCATCAATTGATGATTTCTCCCCGTTGGTCCAGAGAAAATAAGCTACAATAAACGCAATAACTACAATAAACTACAAGTGTGAAAATATCCCTCTTCTTACCTCTCAAGAGATCTGGATTGTTCGATGCATCACTTTATAGTTCTAAAAGTTTCAGGAGCCGGACCACACATCAACTGTGCCACTTCTGTCAGTCCTATAAATACCCCCCTAATGCTTTTTTTTCCCCTCAACCTAAAAAAAGAGTTAATGCATTGCATTACTGTAACAGTTACTGTGCGTGCCACGTTGGAAATTCCTTGTTGCCACACAGACAGGGAAATACAGGACATATATATTTATTTATTTATTTTTGTATAAAAGATTCTTGAAAAGTTTCAAAGTGTCAGATGTGGTGTTTATCGTCTGCCATTTTAAGATCGTCTAAAAGGTGAAAAACACTCTAGTAGCTGAGGAGAGTGTAGGTGGATACTTCCTATGGTCATTAGAATGACATTATTCTGTGCACTTGGTCCATTTATCAGTCCTCTGCCCTCCTGGTGCCCCTTTCCTCCTCTTGTATGAATCATCACATTGTTCACATTTTTTCAAGATGTGATTTTTCGTCATCTTCTCCTCTCCTATTCCAGTCGCCCTCACCCAGTCGATTTCTTGCCCTTAACTCCCTGATGTTCACCTCCAAAAGAACCAATATTTACTTTCCCTTTGCTGCAATATTCTCGAATCTCTTTAAAGGCCTCTTACACCATGAATCACCTGGGTCCAGCTTTCTTTCTCTGTGTGTTATTCATTCAATTCCTGTCAGCTGCTATCTGTTATGATTGTATTACTTCTGAAGTATTGAGTTGACAACTTGCACAGCCAAACATCAAGCAAATACAACAACACACGACATAGCAGCCAGCTAATATTACTCACTCGTCCAACAGAAGAGAAGCCAAAATGCCCCACTCTGCGTCTGTCTTTCAGCCTTTTATTTCACAAAGCTCCCACCAACAACTAAATGTGAATCCTAGATTCACTCTTGTCCAGCAGCTTCCTGCTCTGTCACTCTCTCTGTTTCCCTTCTTAGCTTCCTCCGTCAATGTCTTTCACCTCTGCCTCTGCTAAACCCAGTTACGTACATGCTTGCCCAGCTCCAGTTCTGGCACAACACCAGCTCCACTTCCTGCACCCCAGGCCTTGAAAACCTTGTCTTCCTAGTGGTCTAAAACAAGAATAAACACTGATATTAATACTGTTACTCCATTGGTGCTCTGAGCTCCAGGCAGCCTGGCTAACAAACTGAGCTACCAGCAACTACAGTTTGCAGCACAGTAAATCACAGAGTTTTTTTTTTTTTTTTTTGGAGACCATTGAACCATTTGATGCCTTTAGTTTTTGCATCTTTGGTTACAGAAGCGTTCAGTACATGAAGAATCTTAAACATCAAATCCTCAGGCTCAACTATGCATACCAAATCAGGACTTTACTGCAAAATATCTAAACTAAAGTTGACTAAAGGTAAAAAAAAAAAAAATACATCTCTTCACTGTTGACCATTTGTCTAAAAACCTTTGAAAACCATCAAACTCAGATTCCTGTTGGTTTGGGTTCTGGATTATGGCGAGATCGCTGACACGTAGGGAGTGACTGCTCACCAACCCAGTGTCTCTCTTCTTTAGGTTACAGCATTACATCCAGTATTGATTACATACTTTACTAAAACTAAAACTTTAATAAATGTATGGAGTCTGTGAAACTATAAATATGGGTAATATTGAAGATCACCAAACCATCCACAGTAATAAAAAAAATCTCTTGCTTGCAACTTTTCTTATCTGAAAAAAATCATTTGGTGTATTTCTGTTGATCTTCCTCCTTCTTTCTGTTCAGAAATCTTTATTGTGTGCACAAGAGACCTTTCGATAAAAGTGATTCTGTCTGTTTTTCTGCTTCATCTTTTATCTGCTCCCCTCAGCAGAGACTATTTTTTTTTCAGAGCTTAGCATGTTTACCAAAGTTCTACACATTGAATTTTGTTCACCTTTGGTCTTGTAGACCCCTTAGTAGCATGCACGTAGACTTTCTTTTGTTAAGCATTTCCTAAAGTAATGTCTGTATTTTATGTTCCTACACATCAAAACGGCTCGTTGCTAGGGAACACAGCTTCAAAACTTACTTGTGCAGCTTCTACTGAAAGGAAATGAAGACAAGATGGAGGCAGCACTGCTGATTATGATGCAGACCAGCCCTTGAAGGTAATTTTAAAAAAGCAAATAGAATTCTCTGGATTGCACTGCTAATGTAAAAATCAACCTATTGCATATTTTCTCTTTCATCTGCCAATCATTTTCCTTTTGAATTATTCCGCATGAAATGTAGAGAAGGTTTTTGGATTTCCCACGTATTGTTTCCAGCTACAGTCCTTCAGTGAGCCGAAGGGCAAAAATCAATCCGGCAAACTTGCAAGTAAATGTGTAAAAGTGGAACTCGCACAATGTCTCCATCATCACCTGTTGTCACAGTGTCCTGAATTGCTCGGCGGCAGAGCAGTCTGCCCTCTGCGTCCCGTGCTGCTCAGTTTCATTCAGCTCCACTACAGGGAGGCGCTCCCACTGCACCGTGAGCTGAGGACCATTATGCAGTTTGGCACCACAGAGCTTGTCACACCAGTCAGAACCCACAGTGGTGCATATGAGTTAATTGGTTCTTGGCCCCACAGAGCACCTTCAGGCTCAAGTACAGGGAATGGAAAAAGAAAAAAGATACTGGATGCAGGAATGTTTTCACTCTCTTGTTCTCAAACACACAAGCATAGTCATTTTTTTAAAAACAAACATTTTATCAGACAAAATAATAATACGCTATGCGAGCCAAGTTGAGGATAGAGCCATTATTTTTACATCAAATGCATCAATTGTAAGAATATTTAAGCACAAAAACCGCCAACATTTCCCCCTTTTACTGTGGCCTAAATGATTTCTTCCTCTTCAAATGAGAATTTAAATCATTTTTTTTCATTATATTAAACCGTTTTTATGTAATTAATTATGGTTGGATTGGTTTCAGCCATAGCCATTCACTGTACTCACATTCTGTAATTGCCTCCCAGTGTAGCCATTTTCATTGTTAGTGGCCCCATTCCTGTGATGGATCCACATTTCCATCATTGGAAATTCACTGAAATGTATGAATGCATGAAAGAGTTACTTTTTCTTCATTTTATCACACGATGTCAGCCTCACTGTTTACTCTCATATGATATTTTCGCCTACTCACCTTTGCCTACTGCCTGTTACGATGAAACATTTACAAGAAATGCAATGGATTTCTTTTTCTGATGTATTTCTGACCAAACAGCTGAAGCTCCAAGTGATTACTGTTGCATGCGCTTGCAATTACCACCAGTAACCAGAGTTGTCGTCAAGTCAACCGGGACCTTAAATCATATTTCTTTAATTGTCCTTATCCCTTCCAACAAGAATAAAGAAAAACATAAACATCGTATACTGGCTAAAAAAATGTTTCCAAATCATAGCTGTATCAATAAAACAGTCTTTAGCCGGGGTGTTAGATAAACATCTATTGTTCTCATTATCACCCTCCAGTGCTTAAAATAAAATAGCCGACAGCATTTCAGCGGCAGGATGTGTTAAAAGTTATTCGCGTTTCACATCCAGCTAATGAGCCTAATTCAAAAAAAGTCTTCTAATGATCCGTCTCTTACCAGGCTGCATTTGAACATGGAAAGTTTATAAAAAGCTTCTTCCTTGGTATAGCAGGAGAGGTCATCCCTGCTCCACATCAAGCTAATGAGCTTGATTCAAAGTCTAGACAGCAGATAGACTTCAGGCTGAGTATGGGAACTGGAAACTAAAACGTTTAGACCTCGTTTTCAATTTTTCTTAGACAGCTTGTTACTGTATTAAGCCTGTGCTGTGCTAAGGGAAAAGTCTAAGACACAAGTAGAAATCATTTGACATTGAACTTTGGAATAATTTACTGCTAACGTGCCTGGACTTTTTGATTCTTTAACATTTTCTTTAACATCAGACGATTTTAACATCTGAAAAAAATAAATAAAAAAAATATTTTTCTGTCGATGTACTGCTAGTTTACTTATTTATTCATCCATGCCTTTAGAATATACTCCTTTATAAATACTCAATTGTGGCTCAGCCAGAGGAAAGTGTCTGGAATTAATTGAAATGAAAATATAAATGAGATTTATGCTGGAAGCAAAAAGAAATTGACCTGAAATGAAGTTTGCAGATGAAAAACGTCTGTCATAACTCCAACTAAGCGACGGCAACCAAAACACAAAGTGATACTGTAATCAACGCGTTTGATGCAGCGCGGGAAACCGCCCTGTCGTGCTGTAACCGCACAACACGGCTGAGGTTATATTCTCGAGATGAAATGACTAAAAGGCTTTCGGGGTAATCCCTGTGGCACAGAACTCAAAACTTCAGCTTCTACCAAACAGATGGTCCCTGCAGTTAGTGAGCTCAAACGGTGTGGTGGAGAGGATGAAGGGTGTGAAATGTTTGGCATGCCAATGGGAAGACGGAGGGTTTGGCGTCATACCTTGCAGAGAGGATGAAGGGATGGAGTCTGACATGCGGT
The DNA here is from genome assembly GCA_023373845.1 of Nibea coibor. Taxonomy (NCBI): domain Eukaryota; kingdom Metazoa; phylum Chordata; class Actinopteri; family Sciaenidae; genus Nibea; species Nibea coibor. The sequence continues at coordinate 13,422,178 of CM041733.1, forward strand.
GTGCGGAGAAGGAGATGGAGGAAACGGTGTCGCTGTGGGAAGGAGTTGTTTGTGTTGTGCGGGGGGGGGGTATTATAGTACAGGAGTGCAAATGGTTTCCTTATCCACATAAACTATGCTGGTGCTGGTGTGCTTTTACCCAAGTAATAGCAAAATACTTCCACTTACAGCAGTAACGAGGGGATAAAAAGCCTACGCATACAATGAATGCAAAACATTACGACAATATTTTAGGAGACTTTCAGAGTCCTTGACAAGGATTAATAGACTTTAAATGGCCAAACTGTCTCCCTGTCTGTGTTATTTCAAGTTATCCAAAGCTATTTAAAACTTAAATTTATGTATTAGCGTTAAGCACTTCAGTTAATTCAATTTCAGTTCAATTAAATTTCATTTGTATTATGATGAATCATAACAGAAGGATATTAATCCATACAGAGCAGGTCTAGACTGTACTCTTTATACCATTACTTACAGCGACTCAGCATTTCCCACTATGAGCAAGCACTTAGCGATGATGGCAAGCAAAAACTTAGAACGCAATGACAGTATGGACGGAGCTTGGGTGACGCCACCCTGGTGGCGTTTCCTAAGTGCTGTTTTGAAGCTTGAACAGCTTGTTCCACCTTGTTTAATCTAAATATCTGCTAATACGTGGATCATCGGCCGAAAGACGCCTGGCTGCTTGAATAGGCCAATATGTAACGGCACCTACCTGTCACTCAAACCGTCGTCTAATCCAGGCTGTAAACACACTTGTATTGAAACTTAGCATTTTGATATGGGCGCTTATGGAGAATGACTCACTTCTGGAGCCAACCTCAAGTGGCCGTTAGAGGAATTGCAGTTTTTAGCACTCGCACACACCTCATTGGTTTCACTTCCCAGCACCGGAGGTTGCTGCTCGCTAGAACGCAGCTCATGATGGACGGCCATCTGCTGCGACTAGAAGCCAACATATAAGGAATAATATAAAGAGCAAGAAAGGCTGCGTTACAGGTGGTTGGGGTGGATGGGCGGATTAAACAACCAGGAGAAAGCTGTTTCTGCACACTATGTGCTACAATATTGATTCGTTCTTGTTCCTTAACTTAACCTCTTGTGATGTGAGTTTTTTTTTTTTGCCTTCTCCCTTCCTCATGTTTCCTGTTGTTTCCCCTCCCTTTGTGCGTCTGTCTGTTTTTTTTTTTTTTTTCCCCTCTTTGTGTTACTGGACGTAGACTCTGGTCTCCCTAACACCTCGCCACCTGCTACTCATGAATCAATCAATCAACCCCTGCTGTATAAAAGACCGCCTCAACCTCGCGGACTCCACCAGACTGTTTAGTCTCTGTGGTAGTTCGCTATAACCAAACTGCAACCTCAAAATGAAACTGCCTGCCTCAATTTTTTTTTCTTCTTCTCAAAATTTAACCAGACTTTGCATCTCTATGAATACTAGCATGACCAGACTTGGCATATTAATTGGTGCTAACATGACTGCAGAGCCCTTTGCATGCAAAACTGCTGGTGAAGAGTTACTTGCAGCCTCCTGGTCTAAAGCATGGGGCCACTGATCAACATTTTTTTTTTGGCGGTGAAAACATGTCATGATGCGTGGCTGTTGATATTTGCCATCGAGGCTGTGATCTGGAAGCGTGAGTTAAGCTCAAAGACACCTGAACGTCACACCTCTAGCTCACCTTTAGATTCTTGGAATGTATGACCCAAGATTGAACTGACCTTCTATTTAGTGTGTGTGAGCGACAGAGTGAGTATGTTCAAAACAGTGTGTGTGTGTGAAAGCATGCGCGTGTGCCTCACACCTTTCTTTGCCAACACAATGCCTGAAGTTGTAATGTATATTTCATGCTTTGTTGGCCCTCGCAGCGCGTCGAGCCTCAGCAGCCATCAAACATTCATACCGCAGAAGCGCATTTACATATCAAGGGAACCCGCTCAGCCAAATCTACTTGGAGCGAGTACCTCTCCCTCTCTGTCCCGTTATCACTCTCTCCGTATGTTTCATGTCTTAGTCTGGCTTTTCAGCTCTCTGCCCTACCCCCCCACTCCACCCCACCTTTTTGTTCTAATCCTCTTTTGTTAAAAGCCTCTTTGTCTTTCCTTTCGTGTTCATTATCCATTCCTTCCCTGATTGCTCTAAAAAGAAAAAGAGGCAAGGCAAAGAACTAAACAAATGGTCTATCGTGGCTGCGGATAGGCTGAAACCTCGCTGCTAAATCAGCGCAATATACAAGACACGTGAAAGCAGAAATGAACCAATGATTATGGTGACTTCGCAGCCCTCCTCTGCAGTGGCAGTGTGACGTTAAATACCACTCACGCTATTAACCATTAGAGGTTGTTTCTTGTTGAGCATGTGGATGGAGCAGTGAATAAGTTTGTTAAAATACTTTTCATGGTCAGGTTTTTGAAGACCCTTCAGCCCACATCTGGTACTGGATCTAGTTTGGGTATAACTCTTGCCGAACCGCTGGTCCAGTCGAGTAGGGGTTTACCTACTAAAGTGTCATCACAATGATCGGGAGACGCAAACGTTTGCAGCTGAAACAGGCACAACGTGCACCACAAATCAAAGCATTTACTCATATAAAATTAGCCATTATCAATTACGTCATTAAGTTGTGCCCTCTTCTTCAGGTTTCGCATCTGGACAGTTGCCACGGTAATAGTCACACAGTGGTGGTGAATGGAGACAAGCCTCAAAACACATTTTATTTAAATCATATTCTAGAAAATTCTGTTTACATTTAAAATACAGTGGGTAGTCAGTTGATGCAGACAATCCGTTGAAAGCTGTGTTGGTAACCATAACAACCGTGCACCGCATGGCAGAAAGCTAACCCAACTGCAAGTGACAGACAATAAAACTATTCTGTGCTTCAATATTTACCAATGGGTCAATGTATGGGTAATGTACAAGGTGAGATCAAACCCACAGAGAACACTTGACTTTACTGCCCTCAGTTCAAGTGACTGTTTTAGCATCTTTCAGCTCAATGTTTTGGTTTTATGGCCTGCAACTTTATTGACTTAATCCATTGCTTTCATCAGCACTGTTCCCCGTTTTCAGCAAGCACGCTCTGATAAACCCTCGTCACTACCTGACCGACATTTAAGTTCAGCAGAAATGTCGTATTGTTCAGTGTTTTTATGTCCCGTCTAGCTTTGCACCAGCTGCTTTCACTCCTGTCTTTTCTTAGCTCCTCACTGCAACTGCAACTGCTGTCATCCTATTTTCTTTTTATTCCATCTCTGTCTAAAGTGCTTCTCATCTTCTATCCTTCCTCATTCCCAGGACATCTGTTCCTGTCTCTTCTTTTATCTGTTGGCCCTGCCTCCATGTTGGTTGTATTTTCTGCTCCTCCTCTCCCTCTTTCATCACCATTCCACCTCTGGTCCTCCTGCTCACATTTGTGTTTTTGAATCTGTATTTTCCGTCCCATACTTTTGCTTCTCCCTCTGTGTCCCACCATTTCTCCAGCATCCTGCCTTTTACACCTTGTCAACAGCTTGTACGTTCAAATGCAGGCACCAACATGTGAATGACACGCTGTCCTTAGCACATCTGTCCATGTTACAGTACATTTTCTCTCACTCTGCAGGTGTGGATGTCTTGTGGTTGCATGGAGGACATCACTTGCTCCAGGGTAGGACACATCAACAGGAAGTGTGTTCTCTACAAGCTCCCCGGTGGCATCAGACTGCAGAGGGCGACTCTCAACACTCTGCTGTGAAAAGCTCACTCTTTATGTAACACGAGCTGCCCATCATCTAAAACAATACTGGAGGTGAAGCTTATTTTTCTATGAAGTACATTTTTCATCTAATAATCGAAGCTGCAGCAAAATATTCAATAAAATACCCCCTTTACTTCACACATTATTATATTCCATTTCAATAGGCAATGGTAACATTAGCAGGTTTGGGCTTCACAAACCGGCCTGCTATATTTCCACAACCTCCCCTCAGACCAGGAGGAGGACAGGCTATACAAAATAAAGAAGAGACGGAGCTTTAAAGACGGGGGAAGAGAAACACTCAACGCTCGGAGGGATGTGGGAACAGAAACAAAAAAAGAATGTTAGAGAAGTGCAGTGTGTCTATTAGGACAACTAACCGAAACAAAGTACAACCCTGGAATCGTATTTTGTTGCTGGTACACACCTGATGGGTAGACCACACAGAATGTTACAGATAAGATTTCAATCAAGGATGTTGCAGTTAAGTATCATGATCCTTTGACCTCAGGGTACCTGGATGCTTCCATCTTTTTTAATTAACCTTCAATGCGCAGCTACGATATGCAGCGAGCTAAACACATTTCCAATGAAGGTTGAAGTCAGCAGCTTTTACTAGAAAACTGTACAGGTCAACAAATAAGCATACCCTCTGGTACTCCATCATTGCGAAATGTATGTCTTTTGTAGTCATTGCTACAGTCGTGTTTAGAGTGCTACAGAAATCTATTTTCTGTTATGGTTATACAAATTCTTGGTGATTTTTTTTCCCTCAGTATTATTATTATTATTTTTCAAGTCTCTAGCTGGGAGAGCTGTCTGCAGAGAGCTGATGTCTGATCAGAATGTATCTGAAAGCCTTCCCTGAAAACACCAAACTTTGTTATTTTCTGTCGACGCGAAGGCAAAATACTCTAAAGCTGTTAGTGGCATATAGCTGCAAAACAACTCTAGAGCCACTTCAGCATGTCCCTGACCCATAGCGAGTATCTCCGTTAAAAGCTACCCACATCCAGTAAACAGCATTTAGTCTGCAGCAGACATACTACTGGCCAACAAGCTAAAAACAAGTGTAGCTAGCTAGTGTTAGGTGAACACGGAGGGCTTTGCAAACAGCGGTGTGCTGAATAACCAAGAGCGAGAGTGACAGGTTATGTACTACAGGGGCACAGACTCGGTGTTCTAGAGCAGCAGGGTCCCAGTCGCTATCTGTCAAGGCCAAATAGAGGTGAAAAGGGAATTTATTCAGTGTTGCTGTCTGGAAACAGCTGGTAGCTTAGTGAGAGCTGTGTGTTAAAGGAGGCAGAGGAATTTGGATTTGGGTTTTAGACGTGAAAAAGGCATGTAAATGTACACCCGTATCTTGTCAACAGGAAATAAGGGATGCACACCAAGTCGGAGTCATATATCGAGTTGCTACTCAGACTCAAAAGGAGGTCTTGGCCTGGATATCTGTTCCAAATTAGCTGGCTGCACCGGAAGCCCCAAAACATCAGATGTTGGCCAAAGAAGCTAAATCATCATTAGACAACAGCAGAATACACCTATCAAGAATACATCTCTCTACTTTATCTGAATATGAACATCCAATCCATGGGCATCAGTTATTAGCCTCAGCTCGATCCTCTCTGCATTGCGAGGAAAAAGCTGCCATGAACAGGCCTTGTTATTTTCAAATGAGTTTTTTTTGTGAAGGAAGACTTTCTAACTGCTGTGTCCACTTGTAGTTTTTTTGGCAGGCAGTTTTAAGCTAGCGGGAAGAGGCAGAGCTCGGCGACCTTTTAACTTGCTGGGTGAATTCTTAAGAACGCGGTCATGTATTTACACCTGGCTATGGTCGGATCTCAGTGTGAGCAGGACCACCTCCGGACGTGATCTGGCTAATCCCAAAGCGTCCTCCTGACATTTACACCGTGCATTACCGTGTGTTAGGATATCCAGACCAAGAGAAACAAAACTACAGGAGAGGCTCATTCATGAATACAGATATTAAAATATATTTAATGTATTTATTTCAGTGTAAAACCATGAAAGAAAATTAGGAAGGTCATTCGAATAACATGAACACCTTTGTGGAGTGCTCACAGTACGGGAACAACAGATTAACCACGAACTATACACTGGAAAGTTTCTTTAAATAAAGTTGAGGAAACTTCAGCTTGTAAAATATTTAGCAGATGGGTTATTCCCTCAAGTGTCTGTCACAGAAAACCTCTTCTAAACCTGCCTTCTTTCTGCTCTATTGCTTTTTGGTATTTTCTGCCTTTCTCTCTCGATCTCTCACTCTCTCTCCCCTTTCATACATTTCGCACACTCCCCTCTATCTATACTAATCCCTCCTATCAACACTTAAGGCGGTGTGTTTGTGTGTCAGAATCAATACGTGTCCCACTGCGGGCTCGCTGAGGAGGGTTTGAAGTGAATGCTGAGTGGGTGTCTTCCTTTGCTGAGAGGAGCGAGAAAGTCTTCACTTGGTGAGCCAGTTTAACCTCACAAAAGCACAAACATATACTGAGCACCCTCCTATTGACATCAGAGTTTAATCAGTAAGAGCCCCCCTGCAGGTCTTCTTGTAGCATACATTAAAAAAAAAAGAAAATAAATTGTACAGCATATTGTAGTTGTCACATTTAATATTTAGTGTCAGATCTCGCCTCTTGTTTGAAGTGTCTGACCAAGATATATCGGCAGACACTTTGTTTCGGCAAGTGCTCTGAAATAATTTGATAACTGAGTGGGGTGTCTGTTTCTCTGTTTCTTTAAATTTACATTATTTCTTTACTGCCTGTGTTTTTTTCTGTGTGTGAATCTGATATGATGCACACGCTTTTGTTTGAAGGTGCGAAAAAACATGCAGAATGTTTTTTTTTTTCAGGCCGCTAAAACTGTGTTATTCAAAAGTTTGTAGTGTGCTCAGTTACATAACAGAACAGGCAGGCAAAAGAGAGTAGTTTTACTCATCGCGGAGGTCATCGTTGGGCAGCGGATGCACAGGTGTGTGTGCAAACACACTCACAGGCCACATCATTAGGTACACTACCATCCGATTCAACTTGGATCAGACGCACTCAGAGGTATTAATGGTTAACGGTTTATTACTGAGGTTGAGGTTTGCAGTGGTGTTGAGCTGGACTGCGTGATACTTAGGTGTGTTCAATATTTAGCCACCCCATTTACATACATGACAGCTTTGAATATTTCCTAAGATAGGACACCAATTTACTTTTCAGTTTTTTGTAATCTTTTACTATGAACACATGTATAACAAATGGGAACTGACCAACAATTTGGTCCTTTGAGACGGTCATGTTGAAACACGACCAATTATAGCTTGGCCTTGTTCACACGATGTGCAAAAATGATCAGGAGGGCCAGAGGCAAACTACCAATAACAGAAACGTCAACATTTAAAGAGTAAAGGGTTCAGTTTGTCTGAAAGAACCTACTTTATAGCCCAAAGGCATAATAGTTGTCTGTGTTCCAAATGGGTTGAAGCCTGCTATCGTAGCCTCCTCCCAATCTAAGAGCTTTGCCATTTGACTGTCCATGTACAGTAATCTCGATGTGATGAATATACAAACTTTCGGACAGTCTCTCCTTGAAGGTGTTCATGGTGTTGCACTGGCTTTCGCACCCCCAGAGATGGAGGTAGGTTGTGCCTGGTCTTTAAGACCAACACTCCTTTCTAGTGCTGAAATTGGGACGAGCTTTATTCATAACACAACTATCTGTCAAGTTGGGACCATTACCATCTGAGAACTCTACCTACCAGGCGTACAGTAGGGGACAGCCTTTAGAAATGGTATATTTCACCTGTCAAAGGGAAAGCTGCACGAATTCTCTAAATTAAAATGAGCAGCACAATAGTTTCTGTCAGGGAACATCACCTGCTCGAGGGTAAGTAGAGTAAGAGCAAAAGGCATCTCAAATACTGATAACTTGGTCTTTGTCAAGAACTTCTATCCCTTACATCTCTTTTGGTGTCTTGGAAAAGGAACTTAAAGCTCATATTAGTGTTGAATCTGTGTTTGTCACACACTACACTCTTTAATCGTCACCTGCCACTCTACTGGAGCTCATCTCTTCCCATATTCATCTGAAAAGATGGAGCAATACAGCTCTGACAAATGAAATACTGTAGGTCCACACACTTCATCTGCTCTTTTAAAGAAGCCCCATTGCTAATTCTCATGGTTAAAATTTGCATTCGCAGCTGGGAAAACAACTTACACTACAGATAGAGCTCTCCTGGTCATCGGCGTCAAAGAGCTTTTGATTTAATAGCAGAGAAGATTTCAACAACTCCTTTGCTTCCAAGAGCTCTGTGAGAAGGGGGGGGTTAAGGTTGAACTATTGTCCAAATCTTACCAATGTTCCTCAATAGAAAAAAACAGAAGGTTTTATATAAAGGCCAGATAATTTGAACAATACTGTAGGTAAGTTATGCCCCCCATTATGATTATTTCAACTTTGTTTCGGAGAAATTCTGTCAGTTAGATATGAATGATCTTGAATGCTATGATTTCCATCCAACAACAAAATGGCAGAGTCTGGAACTGGAGTTAAATACTGCACAGGCTTGATGAGATGATGAGATGCAGGTGTGAGAGCAGAGCAGGTGATGATCGATGGAGGAGTGGTTGGAGAAATAGGTCGGCCATGCCCGGCCTGCACAGACAGGGGAGACACACAAAAACAGACACAGAACACAAAGGGCAGGAAACACAGGGTAACAGACAAACCTAGCATCCTAACAGTACATTATAAGCATATTTATTATTATTGCCACAACTTTTCAAGGTAGTACCACCTACCAGTTTAACAGAGGTCTGTGACAGACACCAAACATTTAATGTTGTTCTTCTGGTCATTCTTCTGAATGTAAACAAATGCAGAGCAAAGTCACACTGAACTAGTTTCCTTGTAGTTGCTCACAAACACACACACACACACACACACATTAAGGAGGAGTGGCTCAAACAGAAAGATGTGAGCTGCAGCGAGAACAACATAGTCCATCTCCATTACTCGCCTGCTGGCCTGACTCATTTATTGCATTAACCTCACTCACCTTTTGCTAATGATTCAGGCCTGTGAGGAAATGTCCATTTGGTTGTTTCTTTTTTTTTTTCTTTTCTGAGGTCAATATAGAGTCTGGGATAACAGCAACAGTGACTAGTTTTCAGAAGTATAATGGCATTCTTGTTCTTTAAAACAACAAGTCTTCTGTGAGTTACCGACAATCATGCCCTGAGATTCCTGGGTGTCCTGTACCAGCGAATTTGAATACATTGCCAAAATATTTCTTTTTTTCTCACCTGTAACAGAAGGACAAAAGATGAACTAGGGAGAACAGGGATGATTAAGGCAGAGCAACATTACGGTAGTCGAGGGTATAAGTGTAATCAGTGTTGATTGTGGTGAATGTGGGAAACGTGCACGGAACACAAAGCACACCTGCAAATAACAACAGAAAGCAAACAAAGGAAGATGAAAAGTCCAGGTGACTGTGACACCTCTGTAGATATAAAAGGCTCATTCTAAGGTAATAAAACATAGTTATGATTATCATATTCCATTTCTGCCAGTAGATCCCCTTAAATGTTACACGCCGGTCCACAGTACACCTGTGGCTGATACTCTCGACTGGTCATACACTTTGGCAAAGGTCATAATTATATTATTTTGGGGAGTCAATGATGTCAAACAACTATCCGGTCATTTATGGGGACACGTTAGACCTGTCACCATTTAATGTGACACATGCTGTCTAAGCTAAGGTTTGCTTACGTCACATGTATATTATGACGTTTTCCATTTGAAATGCAGGCTACGTTTTGTTTCACTGAAACTGAATTATTTTTAAAAGAAAGCTAAAGAACACAGACATCTTTGCTGATTGAGACGTCGGAGTGGAGCGCTTAAACTAAAGTGTTTTGCTCTCTGAAGTGGTTTTGGTATTGACAGCACTGGCTCTGTATTCTCAATTAAGGTTTGAAGTATTGCGCTTCAATACCACCAAGTCATTTTCCAGCAAATAGAATAATATTGTGTGCTATATAACGTGAAAGCATAGTCCAATTTTTTTTTTTACACCCACTTTCGAACATAAACACCAGGCGGCAGAGACTCTCCTCATCAGTTTGTCATTTAGCATTCATCCATTACCTTTTTTTTACAGTGAGCTAGTCTCTCTTCTACCACTTTATTTGGCCAGGAGAGAAAAATATTTTCTAGTTCTGTTCAGTGATATTCTCTGGATCTCCAGGACCTGGTTCAGTGACTAGATGCCAGAGTATATGTATGTATTGACTGAGATGGAACAGAGAAAAACCTTGAGACATGAAGTTTTAAAAGTCTTCTTTGCTGTATACTAGTAGTAATCTAGTCTAAGTAAAACTCTGTTGCTCTGGTGAGATGCTCGCTGTGACTGATATCCGTGGTGGCAAGTGCTCTTCCTGGCTTGTGATTCGCTTAGGAGAGGTGTGACAGGCCTGCTGCTGCTCATCAGCTGAATAATTACTGCTAACCTGCTTCTCCACAGGGCTTTGCTGCTATAAACGGCCCCGCTGTCACACACTAATGGAAAATTACAGCCGTGGCAGCGTCGCAGTTGGGGCTTCGAGGTCGCCGGAGACTTGGGTGGACGTATTCGGGTCAGTTAGCGTCTGGAGAGGAAGAGGAGCCCCCCCCCCCCCGAGTAAAAAACCACAAGTGCAAACAGGATCAGACTATTCCTGTTTATCAAGCAAACATCCTCTTTCCACACGTGAAAAGTTTGTGACTTTGTCATGAAAGGATTCGGTTGACTTTGGACCAAGAGTATCCACTGCTCCTTTACCTGTGTAATGCAGGTTTTTGCTCTGGTGCTTGGTTCTCATCCCCGGTTTGGCAGGTCTTTACAGACTATTACCAAACTCTGAAGGCTTAATTACATAAAAGAGGAATCAAAAAAGTCAGCAACAGTAGATTCTGCGACTTCAACAAGAATTAAGAACCCAAACCAGTGCAATTATCTCAAACCACAGATTAAAATTATAACATCTCCTCAGGGGTCATGCCCTCAGATACCCTGACATTACAAAGATGTACCAGTATGGATTTTTAAAAGACCATGAACAAAATCTGTGAATGTGAACACAAAAAAAACAAACATTACCTGGTGTTTTAGTCTTAAATATTTTATTTAAAAAAAATCTTTCTCATGCATCTTCTCAGAAAGTTAGATGCCTCGTGGTTCTTTTTTAACCGTGAAATCCATCAAAGGGTAATTTTGGGAGCTAATATGCTGATATGCTGTGGATGTTATCTGTTGTACATGCAGTATCTTCTGATGTTCTCAAAGACAAATTTCACACCACAGTAGATAAGCTAACAAGATTCTGCCTTTGTTGTTGTTTCACTCGAGGCCACAGCTGTCTAATCCCCACTCAGGGAGACAGTGAGCTGCCAGCGTTGGTATCTTCCTGCATGTTTCATGTTTTATCTGGAAGGTGCGACACAGTTTTGTCCCAAAATCTGTCTTTTGAGTGCAAACACACATCCCCCGTAGGCTTGAAAAGTGGAGAGTTATATAGGTTTGTCCTTAATAGAGATTAGAGACTGTGTTCAGCTCAGATTCATGTTGACAGCCTTTCAGTGAAGGAGGGGGGCACCAAAAAATCCAAAGAAACTTGTCAAAACAAGAAGCACAATCAAGGTCCATCCATCCAGAATCACACCGCTAACTATTTCACTGATTTTGGTAGATCATATTTTCTGAAGAAATTTTTTTCTGGTTTTCCCTCTACTGTCCATGCGAAACTCTCAGAGTTTAGTTGGAGCAGCTGGAGGACATCAAAGTAAACTACTGCAAACTGTAGCTGCCGTTAGCTCATGTTAACTTACTTTGGTTGCCTGGACTTTGAGCTCAAATCACCGGAGGAGTGTTACTGTTTTGGGACCGCAGGAAAGAGGAGGTTCTTAGTCTTGTGGCAGGGAGATGCTGACAGGGAGAGAGGCCAGACTGGGCACCAGAACTAGAGCCAGAGCAATGTAACCAGGCTTAGGAGGGAAAACATGGCAGAGGCCAAGACACTGGAGGAGATGACGGAGCAAGCTAAGAAGGGAAAGGGAGTGAGTGATCGAGCGAGAGACCGCTGGACAAGAGTAAATCTGGGACTGTTTTTTAGAGCTTTGTAACATGAAAGGCTGATTCCAAGCTGGGTTTCTTATAATGTCATCACGACAAACAAATTTCCTATTGTGATACTGCATTCTGAAAATGAGGGGCCCAATTGCAAAATAATATATATATTGTTTCATAATGTTACTTAATGTTTTAAGTTACTTTAAGAGAGACAGTGCTATGGTCAAAGTGACTAGTTTTGTCAGCTAGTCCTTTATTTGGAGTTGATATGAAGACACCTGAGATATCAATAAAAAACTCTTCATTGTGTTTCATGTCCCATCACAATATGGGGCATTTATCTTAAATTAAATCACATACAATTCAGTATTAAGATTCCTGCTTATGTATTTATTTCAGTCTGATTTTTGACTGATGTCTTTTTTTTACCGTTAACTAATCTTTTCAATTCAAGCTTCAGTGTCAGAAAACATTTCAGCTGAACGCTGACGGTTAATGTAAACAACAGCTCATTTGCATTCTAGACCGAGTTCTCATTTCGCAAAGTGCTCTGTGGTAAAAATATGACAACAGAGGCAGGTGTGGGAGGAAACCTCACCCTGAGAAGTTTAAACGGAATTTGGCAAGGACACGCTGATCATTTCAGGTGTCACAGCCGCTTTGTTTAGTCATTTAGTTTGTGTGTCAAGCCCAAGGAGATCTGATGCAAGGTAATGACAGTCTGACACGCACATTTACTACGTCGGTGCGCCCAAACCCAGACGCTTAATATCCACCCTATAATCATGATTTTGTAATTATTTGATGTAACTTGTTTTGCATACAGAGCTCCTTGCTTGAAGAGATAATCCGCTTGCTTGCTGTCTCGCCCAGAGTCAATATCAGTGTAATCTCTGTGCATCCAGTACAGGCATGCCGGTCTGAGTCGTCGTCAGCTCAACATAGAGATAGGTAGCAGAGAGAAACTGCTACTCCCCTGCTGCTGCACCAACCTCCACCTCTGTTCAGCTCTGTTTGGGAAATTTAAGGTCCTCTTCTCTCTCCGGCTCACTGTGTTTAACTCGAGGCACAGGTAAATGCACTCAAACATTCAAATTGCACTATATAGCGAATGAAAGCCGCTCCTGATTGAACACTTTTTCAGAGCAGTGCAATTCGGACACCAGCAGTTGCTATAGTAATCCTTGCTGGCAGTTTAACTTGACACGGTTACACTCAGGCTTTTGTTTATACCAAGCAAATACTGACAAGCAACTTCTACAGCTATCTACAATCTACAGCCAAAATGCCCCTGCTGCAGATTGAGCTACTTACTTTTTTATAGATGTTTTATGATTGTTGATTTAATCGAATTTGATGTACTAGCTGTTGGAAGCCTGTGTCGTGCTAACCTCAGATTGCCTGGTAATGTAAGAGGTTTACAGATCCTGTCTTAAAGTGATAGCTGGGGGTGTTTCTGATGTGGATTACCTCTTATGATGAGACTGTCTCCGTCTTTCTCCCTTTCCTCATTTCTGTCTGTCTCTGTTGTTTGTTGTTGGGCGTAACCTCTTGCAGCTTGTTTTTGTGCTCCTGCTAACTTCATCAAGAGATCTCCCTGCAAGCCACCAACCACATCCAGCCCGGTCTTGTCTCCCTTCCTGTTTTTGGACTTTTGCCACCACCGGAAAATGCATCTGCTCTTGGATTCCTTCTCTGCAAGATCTACACCATCCCCCTCTGTTACCAATAAACTGCTTAAACTCGGCTTTGGCTGTTTGCACTTTGGGTCAGCTAAAACATTCAACCTAACAGCACTTTGATCCTGGGTGCATTTCAACAGTAATGAGTCAAGTAAAGGGTTGATGTAATTTTATCTCTTTACCACTTCACAAAGGGCTAATAAGGTCATTGCAGTCACTGGCACAGTGTAGCAATGCAGACTGGGTCACATATCCAGAGCAACAAGTTATTTTAACTCTTATTATTTTAAAATGCTGAAAAAAATGGAAAAAGAAACTCTCATGTGCTGCCACTTTTCTTTCCGAAAATACGTGTGTAAGATATAATTGGAAACATAATGTGGTGATGTGCAAAACATTGAATATTTAATTGAAAGTAGTACCAAGACAGCTTATCAGTTGTCTAAGTCTCATGGTCATTGTGTGAGAGCTGGCTGCCCCTGAATGAGTCAGTCAACTTAACACTGTGAGGAGCGAGCAGCAAGTCCAAGTTAATGCGTCTGCATCGCAGCTTCATTGTGCCGTACATCGTTGCAGCAGGGTTCACAAGGTTTTTGTATCAGTGGAGTTTGTGCATTTCAGCGCTGTTGCACAAACAACATTAATTAGGATATATTGCCAGTAAAATAATAATAAAAAACTAATTTACAGCTAAAATACTTAATGTGCACATCTCTCATAATAAGGAATGTTAATGTGGCGAGACTTAACTAATCAGATTCCAAAGAAAGCGAGACACTAGAGTAAGTGTAATTGTTGAAATGAGCTAAAATTATTCGGATTAGACCAATTAACGCCAGGACTTCGCTGCTGTTTGTTTCTCTGAGCATGTCAATGTAGAGATACAAAACTTTTAAATACATGTTAAGGTTTGATATTAGCATTTATCTGGGGGCATCTTTACAGAAACACGTCCTAATTTGTCCTTGTCAGACAGGGAAACTCACATCTTCCTATTACAGAAGCAGTTCCTAAATTCTTGGCTGTGATTGATTTTATCTCAGACCTGTCAGGCCAGCTAATTTTAGAAATCCACCTCTGTACCAAAACTCTTCATAAATCTCTTCAATCCTCACCCAAAGAGATTTGGGGGATATTAGCTATAGATATTAGCTCCTGTCTAGTCCTAGTCTTGACTCACCCTGCCTTGGTCTTGTAGATAATTACTACACCTAAAGATGCAGCACTCATCTCATAACACAGCTTTAATCTATATAATGAAAATAACATGCAAATATCGAAAAGCTAGAAGAAAAATGTGTTGAGCTGTGTTCATGAACTATGAACTTTTTTATCCAAACCATTAGAGTGAAGATCAAACACAGCCACTGCACTTTAAACACCCACCTCCACTTATGGTCTCACTGTAAATTATAAAATGACACTAATCAACGATGGCTGTCTAATATAGGCCCATCTTTCACATCCACATTATAATGGAAGCATTAAGGCAAGTCACGTATAATGAAACACTAACATGGTGTGTTAGTCAATCCATGCAGGGCAGCACGGATTCATCTTGTGACCTCAGAAGCTGACATTAGTCCATCACTCACCTGAACATCTTAAGTGTAATTATTGTCTGTCAGAAAAACATTCATTAAAGTGGAAAAGAAAAATGTTAAAGCAATATAAAGCAAAATAACAAGCTGACCGGGGCCTCCTGCAGGAAAGTTGCCATGGAAATGATGAGTGCTGTTTGTGGATGAGGTTAAAAAAAACATATTTTAAGAGTTTTGTTTTCAACAGGTGTGAGACAGGTTAGACAAAATGACAAAGGCAATTCAACTCGTAGGTGATTTACACTGTAGCTGCAGATAACAAATCCAATTAATTAATAGTTATAACATAAAACAAAGCCTGCGTGCTTATAAACTGCAATGTTTTTTATAAGCTTAGAGGGATGAATAAATTACATTTAGGTTAATGAATATGCATTTTTGGGCTGGAGATTAGGTTGAATTTCAGAATACAATAACAGACTCATAAATATGGATAGTTATACTCATGGTGAGTTGACAACTTTGTTAATAACCAAACATGAAGCAAGTGCAATAACACAGGACTTAGCAGGCAACTGTTTTTCAGCTTTTTATTCCACAAAGCTCCCAACAACAAATAAATCTCTCAGTCTCTTCTGTCAATGTCGTCTATGTCACCTGGCTCCTGGTCTGGCACTACACCAGCACTGTTTCTGATAAGGAGTTGACCTACTTTTGCAACAAGTGAAGTTTTCTGGAAACTCAGAAAGAGTTAATGCAACGTAGCTGGAGGATACCAGAGCGACTACATTTTGATCATCATCTCCATTATGTAATGGAGAACATTAAGAAGTTTATATCTAGTCTTAGTGTTCAGATTTCAGACTGTTTGCTAATTATCTGTCAGAACAATAGAAACCAACAGTATGTCAGGACAGGCTAGTTATCATCTTCTATATAAACTATGCATGAGATTTTATCACAGACGGCGGATTATTGATTTAATTATTTCGAGTATTAGCAGAGATAAAGTCCTCGTTGGCCCAGCTGCGAGGAATGGCAGCATTGCTCTGTTTGTTTAGAACAAACAAAATGTTATTTGATTCTGACGGCTGAGAAAGCTCTCAGCTTCAGAACAAAGTCAACACAGCAGAGTGAGTGACAACAATATCTGAGAAGCAGCAGAATTAGATAGAATTAGATGTATGAGTCACAGAAGTGCATTTAGAACAATAATGTGCTTCATACACGTCATTCATTCATTTGAAATCATATTTTAATCAGATTCTGATTGGAGCATTTATGTTAGACCCCTGCATTGCTTTTATCCTGTATTTCAACGCAAAATATTACACAATACACAATGAAACAATGACCTGTTCTAATATAACTTTTAGAATTAATATTCTGCATGCATAGACTAAAAAAACATGGGAGTAGTCTCCATGACACCACCCCTAATTTTGCAGAGCTTAAAGTGTGGTGGCCTGCCAGTCCTGCCTCCAACCGGCTCCCGGTTAATCCGCAAATGGGCAAGGAGTGGAGCTGAGGCAGGTTGAACGAAGTCATAAATGTACTCTGTACCAGGCTTAAAACATGTTTATCTCTGCTGTGACGTTTTGTAACCGGCCTCAAGTGGTCGATTGAAGAACTGCAGTTTTTGGCATTGTCTTCATTTCACAGCCTCTGAAAATGTTGACCGCTTTCATTGAATTTTTTTGCCCCAATCATGCAGTGTGTATGCAGTATGACTAGATAAAATGGCATTTAGTCTGTTTTGTTTTAGTTAATTAGGCTCAACCAGCCCTTTAAACAGAATGAGTAGCACACCTCACCTTACAGTTACATAGCTCTGAGAATAAGACCATTCCATTCTGTTATTTCTCAGTTGGTTGGAAACATCTAAAGCTAACTGGCTTGACTTGTGCTGTGGTGCATTCATGTCTCATGAGAACCTACAACTTCTAGGGGCTTGATAGCTGGGTCATAAACCATATTATTTGAATTGGAAAACACAACTAAATCTACTAATCCCTTGATGAACATCACGCTTGCTTGTTATTGTTTACCAGATTTGAACATGTGGCCTGATAGCTGGTGTTGCTGGAGCTTCATGCCAGCGCCTTGGCATTGTTTCCAGACACAGAACTGAATCCAACTGTGACATACTCTGCTCGGGCCCTGTGTGTGATGGCTGTTGTGTGAAGACTAGAGGGACATTTAGTAGATGAATAAGGTTTTGATAAGGCAGTGACAAGCGATAAATAAAGCAGTGTCACACGAGGGGGAGTGATGTTGTACTCTATCACCGTAGCTCATTATTTGCTTTGTTTCATGTGTGCAATCGAGAGTCTGTTGACGGTCGCTTTGGTAGAAATATTAGTACATCTTCTTCTCATCTTGATGTTCTGGTAAAACCAACATGTATTATTTTCAGATGGCAGGTGCACTCTCTTCAGCACTATACTGGGTAGTTTCCTGCTTCCTTACTTTGGTAATAGCCAAAAACACCCTGAAATATCTGATCCACCAACCAGCACTTATGGTCGCGAGAAATTAATTTTTTAAAACGGTTCATCCCTGAAATAGCACGGCCTACTAAGAGGGGCTGGTAGCGAGTTCTTGAGTTGCTGAGGTGACAAAGTCCAAAGTGTTTGGAGATCTTTATGGATTATATTGATGCCGAGTTGACAGGAAAAGTGACAACATTTGGCGTCATTTATCTTGTGATTCTAGAGTGATGTGTTGTTGCAGTCACATAACAAATTATTCAAATGTCCCTGGACAGTGTAGGGAGCTTTCATTTAATTCATATATCTTTATGTGTTTACATTTTGACAGATACGCTAAGTAACGTAAGCTGTCTAAGTATGACAAGGTAGTCCGATGTTGACTCCTGTCAGTTATTGGTTTGATTGATGGTTGTGTCTTGATTACTGATGGCAGCTGATCAGACTTATTATTAGCTAATCATGTTAAGTTTCAGTATGCAGCAAATTCTGAGATTTCTTTTCTTTTCTCTTGTTTTCAGTCCAGGATGTTTTGGGCGGTCCTAAAGGGTGGCTCGATGACACGCTGAGGCCGCCCTGAGCATACACCTGCACCCCTAGCAGAGAGACAGAGATTAGTTCATCTCATTCACCAGGTTTCAAGTTACTCATGTAATTTTTTGAACTCATCTGGCATGTTTCATTCACTTCAAAATCGCTGCTTGACTGCTCCCACAAGTGGTTGTGGCTTTAGCATATTCAGATATACAT
Source organism: Nibea coibor (assembly GCA_023373845.1). NCBI lineage: Eukaryota > Metazoa > Chordata > Actinopteri > Sciaenidae > Nibea > Nibea coibor. The sequence goes on from CM041733.1 coordinate 13,440,508, forward strand.
TTAGTTAAACGTCACAGTGCTGTTGAGCTCTACACCAGCACACATGGAATTGTTCTTGCCCGATCAAATCACTTAGTAAGAAGTAACTGTTGTACAATATGAAATATAGAGCATGATTCAAGACAAGAAGTATTCAGCCTAATTTGATTTTGGGAATTATGTGTCTGACACTTCTGTGCATTTACTCATAATCACAGAAGTGTCAGACACATAATTCCCAAAATCAAATTAGGAGCAATTTCTGTCTCTTAAAATGGATGACTTCTCATTTAAGAAAGAGTTTTTATTTGATCATTTCAAGTACCATTATGGCCCATGGTGAGGATCAAAAGTTACCCCCGACTTGTGCGAATCCACTTCCTGAGAGCACTCAAGATGCATGCAAATGTATTCAGAGTCGGCGCGAAGGGAATTATCCATTAATTTGATATTAGTATGGGTGTTTCTGTCTCACAGGTGGTGAAAATGGAATCTGGCCATTTGTCTCTAATCACCGCATCAGTTCGACGCAAACCCTAATGAAAGGCGTTGTCAAATGGCAGAAGGTGCATTCTGTGATAAAAACAGGGTAATTCCACTTCACAATAATCACAGGGGTCCTATCAAGTCGATAACTGCATTTACAGCAAATGTCTCCTAGCACAGACCGGGCAATTTTCTCTACTACTATCGGCGGAAACCCATTTGACTCAGGGAGAGGAGGGAATTGGTGGGTGCTGAAAGTGAAATTTCCCAGGAGGGCCGGGACATATTGTGAAAATCACTCGCATTGGAATGTATCCAACAGATTGTCACTCAGAGGAGGGTAAATTTGGGAACAATATTGTGTGCACTCACAGGAACAAATGCGCTCCAAGGTTGAAAGGGGAAGCCATTTTAACTCAGTATGAACAGTATGCTTGACTGAGGTTAAAGATATTATTAGCTGTCAAATAGTTGCAATAGTGCAGAAATCAATTATCGGATGTTGAGCAAACTCTTAGTGATTCTTGCTCGTGTGGAGAAAGGAGCCATAGTTTTCTTTTGCTGGTATTGAAGCAACAAGAATTTGACTTTATAATCTCATCAACATGAAAATACTCAACTTAATTTACATACAACCAGAATTCCGGAGTTGTGACACTGCATAAAGAGGACACAATGTACATCATTTACAAAGCCAACTTGAAATGTAGACTCACACCACAGCACGCTTTCCCACTTTCTGTCAGTCCATCTCAGATGAGATCAGGCTCAGAGAAGTGGAAAGTGTTTCTGGATGTTGGCACATTTTGTTTGATTTGCTCAGATTTGACTTGTGCCAGGGGTGAGACGGCCTCATGCTGTTGTCTTTTGGTCTGTTTTGTCTGCACAGGGTGTTTTATTTTGAAAAATAGCTGGCTTCTCTGCGCCATTTCTATGTCCGACTTCCTGCCAGCTTGATCGTCTCTGTCAGTCGGTTCATCAAGCAACCGGAACGCGTCACTGCCCTTTTTGGTTGTCACGGTTCAGTGCTGTCTCTTGTTTTCCTGTCGTCTCCCTCCTCTTATGTTTCATGCCTGTTCCCAGACCATCATTCCCAGTGTGACTTTGCTGGCTGTGGCTTCTTGGTTCGCTTCTCCTGCTGTTTGCACCTGAGCACCTGCAGCCGAGCAGGCGGTCTTATTTACTCCTCAGTCTTGTGCAGTTTTCCAGTTTGTTTTCTTCTATGTGGTACAAGTGCCATGACCTACTTCTTAGTCTACTAAGTGCCTTACCCTGCTTTATGTTTCTACCTGCCGCGTCCAGCTCAGCCTCTCTTGCTGTCAGTTTTCAACAACTGCATTTATGTGCCAATCTCTCTACCAGCCATGGCTTCCAACCCTGCTCTACCTCAACCCAGACAACTGACTTAACCTTCTTGCTGTTAATAAAACTCCTTTTCCTGGCTTCTGGTGTGTGTTTGCATTTGGATCCAAAACTGAGCTGGTGGAATCAAGCATCTGAAAGCGGAAACCGTGTTTTTCACAAGACCAAACCTCCAAGTTGACTGCATGACGAGAACATGAGCCATCTGAGGTCATTTCGCCCAGTGCGTCATGCGCTAATGCACAACCATGAACAGGGCTCTGCAGCATTACAGCAACATTGCACAGGTGGATGAAACATGACATGTAATTATTCACGTGCCTATAAGATATCGCTTGCCAAAACAAAACATGTGAACAAACAGCGGGAACCCTAGTCCTGTTTGTATCTGTCTAAACCAACGTCCTTCATCTTTAGGAGGACTGGCAGTCAACACACCTGAAGGCAACAGCCAAAACAAAGTTTCTGCGCATATTTATTCACACCATTCAGCATCTAATTGATGACAGCTAATTATTAATTTTTCATCTCTTTGGCTGGACACGTCCCAGCGGAGAACAAGCCCGTACAGTTTCGGTGGGAACGCAGACTTTCTCTCTCTCTTCTTCTCTCCTCGCATCTTTTGATGTGACAAATCACTGCGTTGACAGGCAGGGTAATTTAAATGATAAGCATTTCTCTCTCTAGCAAAATTTATTTTGATATGTATCTGGCAAGCGTTGCAACGTTATCACAGCGAGGCAGCTGGCCCTCAGCCAAGGTCATTATTTTCCAATTAAACTCAATGGTATTTAAATATAACTCATGTAATGTGAGTCATAATGACAGACACAAAAGATCCAAGTTGTTGGTTTTTGTGTGGATATTTGTGTGTGTCTGTGTGTGTGTGCTGAAGTTTTGCTTTTGTTAGAATAATGATTTTTGGAGCTCATCAAAATGCCAGTTATTCTGGAGAGAGGTTGAGGGTGAGTGTAAGACATTTGCAGAGGAGTGGTGAGGATTTATACTTCTGTTATACAGTTGTAGGTCAGCAATCATCAATTGATCCTGGAAGACTGAAGATCTGGCTTTTCTTATAAACGCGTTGTCTTTTTATGCCGATGACTTTAGCCTTTAATCCGCTGTTAATTTAAGTTGATGCAGCTGCTTCCGGAGATCACTTCTCTCTATCGGACGGTCTCCATTTTTCTCCACATGATAAGTCAGTGCAGCTGAGTTGACAGTGATAGTGTTGGCAGAGATAAAAAAAATGTAGAATATAGATCAGCGGGTGCAGTGATTATTAAATACTCTCTCAGCCATTCACATCACTCGTCTTCATTACCTCAGGAGACATCTCGATGGCTCAGATCATCGAGATGTGAACACACATTACCACAAATCGGCATTTACTGTGACTCAGGTATAAAACATGAGACCTTAAAGGAAGGCTGGAAAATGGGATACGATGAGCCCTCATAAGTGGATGTCACCTTCACTGTGGAGGTCTGTATACCGGAGCAGCCTGCTACAGTCATGTTCAGGCCACTTAATGAAAGTAAACATAGAGAACGGCCATGCGTTACAGTACAAATGCAGACTTATCAACCTGTCAGTCGCTGCCTTCAGATTCAGGGATTTCGTGAACTAAAGGAGAAGCTTTTCATACAGCATAAAGCAGCTGTGGACAGTAGATCAATGCAGGTTTACTGACTTCAACCGCATTAAACATCAGGCTGCTTCCCATGCATCGCATTTGAGAATACAGCTACAGTATGCACGATGCCCCACAAAGTCAGACTTAATTTATTTAAGTAGACATCTGACTCAGTGGTGGTAGCACAATTAATTCATTAATTAGCATTAGTAGTAGTTCTTTTATTTATTTTTGATTTATTTCAGGGGTTCAGAGCAGTAAGATCCACATCCATCGTGCTTCATCCCACGTACTCCCGCCACTCAAAAACAAGATTTCTTCCTGTTACTGTTGCTATCGTATAAGGCATGTTGTTTCACATATTCGCCCGTTTTCCCTCGCTTCAATTAACAAATGCACACTTAGATAAATAAACGTGTATAAAGTGCTTCTTTGTTAGGCGTGTGATTCCCAGAAGCCAGTAATGGAGGCGCTAATTCAAATATTTGTCCCCTTTAATCATCATCATCATCAGATGGAAAATCCAGAGGAACGTGGGTAGATAAAGACGGCTAGATGTGTGTCCCCAGAGGAAATGTGTTTTTCACAGCCTACATGTGCGCGCCACACATGACAAAACATACAACAATAACAAGTCGTGCACGTACATGCACACGCGTGTGGATTATATGATGCTGCATCCTTGAATACAGCTCGATGAGGTACCGATAGCGTAGGCTGAAGGATGCTTTCAGGCAAAGTATAAAAGGCTGCGAGCGCATTGGGCGAAACGTTGATACTCGATACGTTAATCTTTGGCTCTTTTCATTTTTTTTTTACATTCTGCGCGTGTTGATGTAATGTCATGACCTTAAATATGGTTTAAGTGATTGAATTCATTTAGTAGAGAGTAGAATAAAACTGAAATATAATGTATCTATAAGGCACAAATCCCTCATGGTGATCAGTCAGCACAGCAGCTCATCTACTCAATAACACGGGCATCTGTCAAAAGACTAATACATAATTATGACATTTATCTGTCAGTCTGCCTGTCATATCAGTTAAGCTGTGAATAGAGCTGTCAGATGTATTCACCGTGTCTGCTCACTGCCGTGAGAGAGTTTGGAATTTATATTTCCCGGAGCTTCTGTAACACACGTGGAAGTCTTTCTTAAGTTGTTCAACAGTGTTTATGCTTAAAGGCTCCTCGGTGGACACTAACAGTCACATTTTATTGTCAAAGGAACAAGCTGAAGGAAAATGAAGGAAAGTTGTAGAATTGTTAGAGGTGCAGAAAACAGAGGTGTGAGTCTGTTTGTTCACTTTGTACAATTGGGAAAAAAATATCAGACCGAAAATAACAAGACAACATGTAGAAAGAATCGATCTAAAAAATAAAATGTGTTTTCGTTTTCTAAAAAATCTGAAGATGATGATATTCAACTTATTATAATTTCAGACAAAGATAATGAACATTTACAGGTTGATTTCCTCTTGATTAGATTGATTCACCATCTAATCATGGCTCAGCTCTGTTTTTATGTTTCATGACTGCAAACCTTACTTCGCAATCCATATTGTGTGTCCCGTTTTCCCTCTTATGCTTTTAGTTGCAGGAACTAATTCTGGCCAGCTACTGATCGTCTCACTGAAGCGATTTCGGACGAGGAGTTATGTTTTTCAGCCCCCCTGTCATTAGGGCCACAGTAGATGAGCTGTCAGGAGCAGACGCATTAAAAAGGCATCTTGATTCTTTCATCATTGATTTCCAGCTTTGAACACACACAGGTCTGACTTGTTAACTCCGCGAACAGATGAAACATGAAGCAGAAAATAATGCCGTTTCCTCATCACCTGTCTTAATGCTGTGGGTATTACACTCTTATAGCACATTACATACGCTTCTGTTGGACTCTGCTGCTGGGTAGAAGACAGATTTATCCTTGTCTGATGTGTTGAAAGCCCTGCTGCAATATTTAGGCTGGTTTTGCAATATATGCACACCCAAATTCTACTTTCATGTTATTTATGCAGACATTTATTATTAAACCACACAGGGGAGACGTTCTAATAAATCATTGTTGAGCCCGTGTCACATGATGTTGCTTTGTACTCTGGGTGATACGGTAATGACTGTAGTTGTTGCGGTCTGGAGGTAATGATGTAATTTATATGAATTATGATGAGAGACAAGATGAGGTGCCGCTTGCTGTCAGGTGACAGAGGCGGCCTGTCAAATGTATTTCATCCATCAGCGTGCACAGTTTGATGCAGTGCTGAATTAAGACGCTCTATATTTACGCTCACAAACAGACGCAATTTACGACCCTTTCCCCCCCGAGAGTGCAGGTGGAACTTTGATTGGTTTATTCAGGGAGGAATGGGTGGAAATGTAGGGGAGGATCAGGGTGCCTGTCACCGACCAGACTGAATTATTACACCGAAGCTACAGATACAAATTCTGCCTCTTCTGTCACAGCCTGAAGATTAGACATATTCATCAGACCAAAATCAATTGGTGTTTCATTAATAACATTGATGGTACAATTCATTAAACTGGGGGCTTTATAGTACGACTTTGAATTAACTGCAGATGGATTAGAGAGTTCCTGTCTGAGGGGTTGCAATAATCAATGTTCTTTTTGTCACCGTGACATTGGAGCGACCATGGCTGTGGATTTAAAGGCCATAACAGTGTTTTTGTCAAGTGGTAGACCTTCAACTAGAACCTTAGCATTTTATTTACTACAGGATCTTGGATGAAGAGTTGTTGTAAGAGACAGAAAAATGCTTCTGACCTCTGCTGTCGTGCAAATAATTACTGTGCTCTGTACTCTAAGTAGCGAGGGCGAAAGAGGAATGGTATCTTTTATGTTTATCCTCTTCAGTAAGATGTCATTTGGAAGATTGGGCATAAGAGTGCTTGACTTTGACACCGGTGATTAAAGTATTTAGTCGAGTTTTAAAAAGTCTTTGTTTGGGTTAGAGCCATTTATTTGTTCTGCTTAGAGGACCTTTGCTCTCATTCGTAACAATCCAGCCCACCCTCACTACGTTGATGAAGTCAGGTGATGGTTTATGAGGAGTGAGATGGAGGAAGTTTGGGTTGGATGGATGGGCGAAAGAGACACCAGCCTTTCGCCAAGTCCATCCGGACATAATAATCATTGAGTTGGGAGTGAGAACGTGTTGCACAATAATAAGCATAAGGTTATAAGGACAGGAAACAGTCATGGCCAAGAAGAAGGCTGATTGCCTCGCTACCTGTTCAACATTCACAACTGACCGCTTTGTAACTTTTAGACTAACCATGGTTTTCCCTGTGTCTGCCATCCCATGCCCGGTTCTTTGTTTCCACAGCTGTACTTTTAGTTTCCTGCAACCACCAGCCCTGTACTTCCTCCTGTGGATCGCCTATCCACCTGCTCATTCTCCCTTCAACGCAATCAACTGTCTTAAACTGATTCGCTCTCTTGATTTGCATTTGCATCTTGAGACCCAACAATAAGCAACCAAAACTCATAGTGACTGTTAGTCAGCCAACAGTTGCTGTGAGTCAAACTTCAGGAGTTTGACATATCTAGTCTACGCTTTCTCTTCAAGGATGTCCTTAAAATCTAGGGCAGCGTTGTCATTGACATATCATGTCCAAATCCATTGACATATGAAGATGGATGATGCGATGCACCTGCATGATGAATTCTTATTCAGATCCACTGGTCTTGTTTAAGTTAAAGGGCCTAATATGTAGAAATCAACAAAGTATGAAACACATCAGATCTCCTATCAGCAGAAGTCCCAATAAAACATGATTTGCTGTTCATCGCTGAAACTCACTTGCTCCTTGTCAGCAACTTCTTTAATCACAAGATTTTTGGTTGGAAAAAGTCAAAACTAAAAAGGTCAAATAAAAGTACATTTTTTTAGAAGCGAAGCCCCCGGAGCAGCCGCAGCCATCTGGCTACCAAAGGAGTCCACAGGCCATTGTCTGGATGAGAACCATGACTCAGCAGGAAGGAGTCGAGCAGAGGTCAGTCAAGCTCCGGGCAAGGTCACCTGCAGGACCGGACGAGCTGGCACGACTTTTAAACCAGGGATCGCACACACAAAACCCGCACACACACACACGAGCAGATGGCTAAACGGTCCCCCCCCCCCCACCCCACACCACCCGAAGCTTCTGTCGATCCAGCTGTGGATTATTCTTATCATTTCCAAAAAGGTGATGATATTGATTTTCTGGGGTTTGGCTGAGTGTGTTTGTGTGTTTGACTGATGCTTATCTCAGTATGCAGCACATCACCTGTCTGTCAGCGTCAGGCTGCAGAGCCAGCCAGTGTTGAGTAAAAATCCTGCACCAGCTCATAAATAAAAGATTTCATATTTATAATTTAACCTGATGTACCTTCCCTAAGTGATCTTAACTTTGTTTTTTTTTTTTGTTTTTTTTGCATACAGACAAAAGACAAAGTATAAAAATAGCATTCGGACTAAAATACCCCGCCACAAAGGAGGGTCTTGCTACTTTGAATGGCAATTAGCAGCATTTGTCGGCTGTGAAAAAAGCAGATTTCAAAACATCTACCTTCTTCAAAGAGACCTAATTATCTGTGTCTGTACTGCAAGTGCAGCGGTCAGAAAAATATTAATGTGAAGGCGAACGGTTGGGAAAACCATCACAGCATCTGCCAAACGCGGTTTAAAAAAAAGCAGTGAGCAAAGCAAAAAACAGAGGAGCAGCGGTTCCAGCTTGAAAACTCACCCATGGGGGATATGAGAAATAAATTGCTGGTCAATGCTTTTAACCAACATGCAACAGAACATGACCCACCTTTTTTTTAAAAATGATTTAGCTCACACACACGCTAGCAGTCTATTGTGAATCCCTGTTAGCGGACTGTGGCAGTCAGTGAATCTTCTCGGGGTCCGCGCCTAACATACATGTTTACAAAGGAATGCATAGAGGTCGACTGTAATCTGTGATATTAGCTGTATAAATAAACCTGACATTACTGTCGCGTCCTCTCTGAGCAGAGGGTGACCGGGCCAAAAGGGGCCTTGGCTAAAAATGTTAATAGAAAAATTGACAAGGCAACCTTGGGACTTTCACCCAAACATCTAATTTAAGAGACAGAATGACCTCAGAGGTATTCTATAAAGGGGAGGCACTCAGTGTCCACGGTAAACAAGCGCAGCCAAGGGACAACCTCAGTCACGACACCAAACAGTTCAAATAAGCAGCTATTTATGGTATATGGTATTTATAGAGAAGCCTAGGTGGGCGTGCACCGAACAGTTCTACCGGTTACACAAGCAAGACTTGAAGCTATACATATCTGTATGGCGGTGAATAAGGAGTCCTTGTTTTGTACATCCCTACAGCGCATACAGCTGGTTATGCTCGCGTTGCTCTCCTTACAAAATGGTTGCAAATTTCATTTCCTGGCATCAGTAGTCAACCAACACTGTCTCTTTGAGCTCAAAGAAACAAATCCAGGATGGAACATACTTTAAACTTTATGGAAAAATAAGTCTGCTCCCTGAACTGTATTCCACTGTTGGTGTTTTACATAGACTTAATTACATTTGCACTGCATGAAGTCACATGAAAAGCCTCTACCACAGTGATTTGTTTTACTTCCCGCCTAACTTCTTCTGCTGGAAACTGGCAGCAGGCATCATAAGGCATCACATCCCAGAAGAGTGTCTTTGTACCCAAGCCTCACAGTATACCACCTCCAACTGGTGAATGCCTTTTTTTTTAAATTGCTGGTGGGGTTTTTAAGTGTTGTACTGATCTGTGTTTTCTTCTGCTGCTGCCTACATGGCGCCGACATTTCCTTCTGCTTCAGGCTGTGTGCTCGGTTTTTCTCTGATCAAAAGCCTTTATTTTTCTAAACCAGCGTGAATGGACAGAACTGCACTGGGAGTCAAGAGTTCCCATGAATCACCTACAGTGTCCCACAGGGGTTAGCAGTTACATTCATGCGTTATTATTTGACAACCCATTGCAAAAAATATGAACATGGTGAAATGTAATGAAAAGACCTCTGGCGACTTTTGACATTTTACAGGCATTTTATGAAATTTGAAGTACATTTTTGCCCCGAGACCTGTTCGACCATCACAGACAGCTATTTGGTTTTTTGCTCAACGTCAGGAGCGGTGGGAGACCTGAAACAAAAAGGGCACCAGTTGCATGGTCTGGCGCGTGAATGCACAGAAACTACAATGCCTTTATGATGAAACGGTTCCAAACACAGGTGAAGATTGTTTTTTAATGTGACTCAAATATAAAGTCCCTGTATAAAAAACAAACAGGGAACTATTTAACCATTTAGAGGTGTGTAGAGGCCAACTCATTTTGTACCATCTTTATTATGGCACTGCATTGTGTCGTCGCCACTGGAAAGTCTCCCGAGCACTGTGGCATGTTTTGGGCCACCATGGAGGGCACTTTCTCCTGTTTTTATCTACCATAGAGGCATCCAGCTGAGCACTGTTGCTGAGCTTTTTCTGACCATTGGTGGGCAATAACCTTTACACAGTAACACTCTGGCAGGTTGCTATTAACTTGACTGGGCACATCAATGCGTTCTACACTGCACACGTCTTATCTATCACCTTCATGTATAATATATCTTAGTTATTCGTTTCAAAGGGCTATATTCTCAACTTGGATGATTGCATTTGTTGCTCCTGCACTAATTTATGTAAGTTGCTTTGGACAAACACATTCACCAAATTAATTAATTTAAAGTCATTAAATTAAATTAAAACACAGCAACACTTTATTTTAATGGGTGACTGACATGACATGACTCATGTCATCAACATGTAATAAATATAAATAGAGCTAAATAGTTTCTATAAGTTCAACAATTAGGCCTACTATGGCATGTTTATGAGAGGATACGTCATCCTAATGTCATGTTGCATAACAAACGCGTCAGATTTATATCATATGACTATATTATAGTATATTTATACAGTATTATAGTGCAGTTATTGGTCTGAATTAAACCTCTGGTCTTTGATCAGAACAAGGGGAAAAACATGAATGGTTTTCTACTGATTTGACCCAGCCACTCCCTCCAACCCTCTTTATTGATATCATCTGCTCACCCTCATCACTCACCTGTTTATTTCCTTCTCTACCAGACTGTCTATGTGCCACTAGCCTTAGCTTTCCTGTGCCCATATATTTTTCTACTTGTTTTTATTTATTTTATTTTTTTTTGGCCAAGCCTCTGTTTGTTCAGATTGCTTTTGGACTTTCTTTGATTGTCTGGATGAATGAATGAATTGCTGCCTCCTGAGCATTTGGGTTCTGTGCTTTAAACTGACAAATCTCTTTGCAAACACTGAAAATGAATAGATAAGCCCCTCAATTAAGGGTTTCACTTACACGTTAGTCTGCCTAAGTGAATGGAAAAACATAATTTTCCCCAACGTTCCTTGTTCCTTTATTGCGTTTTCAGTGGCAAAGTTTTTTTTCTGATGGAGTCTAGTTATACAGAAGACCAGACATCCTCTGACTGAAGCTGCTACACTAAAAGGAGATATTTCATGGAGCATGTGCAGGCCTGAAAAACTGAGATAGTGAGTTATTACCGACTTGTATATTAAATATTCAGCATGTCTTATTCTGTCTAACATATCCCTCTCTGCTCTCGCTCGTCTTTGTTAATTATTCGCGTTTAATTAGCTCCCCAATTTTCAGTTTAATTTAATGTCAAATGTATTTACGAGCGTTCCAGACTTTTCTAACATATTTTCTGGGTTTGGCTTGGACTCTTATCCCATAAACAGTCCTGCCCGACAGCCAAGACTTAAAGCCGCTGTCTGGTTTAGTGGAGAGATGTATTTGGTGCCGCGGTAAAGTATTGAACTGTGTGAAGTTGGTGTCACAGTGAGATGGGAGATGCTAGTTAACCTGCCATGATGAACAGCTTCAATGCCATTTGTCCAGCAGCAGACTGTGAAGCTCGGCTAGAGTTTAGTTCCTGCAGCGAGGGGGAAAAAACCCCTTCAGACAGCACTAAATAGTCTAGAAGGTCAGATTTATTTCAAACATACATCACTATTACTAGCGCCCAACAAAAGCGTGAAGCTCAAACAGCCCTCAGCCTTTGTGTGGTGAAAGACTTTTCATGAATTACGGTGCATAGTTCACCGTGTAACCAATAAATGGGGAATTTGTGGGTGACAGAACAGAATTAACATAATGCATTTTGTTGTTTTAACGCTGCACTAGACCTTGTTCATAAAATAACAAAGGGCGGTAACAAAACGCACTGACGCAGGATAGGTTCGTTTCATAAATCAGGGTGCCATCGAGCCCATCCAGCACAATACACCAGCTCGAATCAAACTGGGCGGTTCTGATCAAATAAGACAAAATCCAGATCTTCTCACTGCGTCGACTACTTCTCTCCTCATATCTTTGCAGAAACACTCTGCAATACGAATCTTTAAAACCAGGCAAACCACCGGCTCCACACTTGGCGTCATCCATGACAAACCAATTAGTGACATCAAGTAAGGTAAGTATACGTCATCACTTTTGACAGAACAGAAGCTGCATGTCTAATTGTTCAATCCACCCATTATTTATAATCTAAGCGACAAGATGATGTTATTGTATGTAAAGAGATAACGTACAAGTCTGCTTTGTAAATGAGATTCTTAGTTGACTAGATTATCTTTTCTGTTCTGCTCTTAATCTCTTCTTCTATCTTGTCAAAATCTAATTTAATTTCTCCATACCAGTCTGGCAGTAGGAAACACTCCCACTCACTCTCGTATTCCTCCCAGAGGTTTCTCATCGTGACACACGCTGCAAAATCTTCTGCTTTGCTGTTTAACACAAAAATCTGATCCGAAGTGTCTCCGTTTATTTATTTAAGGCGTTAGCGTCCGTGTACAGAGTTCTGCACAATGATAAAACATCTGTAACGAGTTGAGAAGACACTGAGGTTTGAGTATTACGTCATGTTTTTTTTTTTTTTTAGATCGCAGAAGAATAAAAATCACATTTACTGGCCGGGTACGTGCACGGATACAAAACCTTTGGCTGTGGGTTCACCTTGCTCTCGGCGTTCTTACACAGATACAGCAGAGGGTGGGCTACTGTGGAACCTCTGTGCTTTAAGTGGATTTTCTCATTGGAAATGATTGGGCTCATATATGTGAAGAGCAGCATCTAGCTAACATATATAATTAGCATGATGTAGGGATCATCATGTGCATCGCTTAAGTGAATGCACGGTGATTTCTCTGATTAAGAGGAATGGATCCTTTCTTGGATGGACTGCAGTTCAGAGGAGCTGGCCTGAGGACAGGCCGGTGTGCAGGTGCGGCTAATAAACCATGTTGAAACCAATCTCTTCACTTGCAGTACAACTACAGCACAGCTTGTTTCATTTGACCTCCTTCATCAGTGTGATTGATTTGCCCCACAAAGCTTGTTACTTCGGGCAGAGAGGATAACTACTCAACTTCTCCTTTGCTGCGTGCTGTACACTTCGAGCCTCAAAGAACCGCAAATATATACAGATGTTATTGGTCTGACTCCCAGTTGTTTTGAATCGAAATCCTTTAAAATACTCACTACCTATTTCCACAGGTTTCATACTCATTCTCTTCGATTGTGCACAGTTCGGCTAACTGTTTCTGTTGAATAGGTTTCAGAGGCTTGACGACAGACCAATACTGGATTTCTGGCTTTAAAGCCAATACTGATATTTTCAGGATTTTGGTATCTTAGTTTTTTTGTTTGTTTTTTATTCATTCATTCTGCCATGTAATTGGCCAGCCACTCCCTCCAGATGCTCACCTTCATCACTCACCTTTTTGTCATTCCTTTCACTCCCTACTTTATAGATCGGTCCAGAGACAATTTGGCAGAGATCTAGTGGCTAGTTGCCACAAGCCTTAGGTTTCCAGTGCCCAAATATATTCTTGCCTGTTTTCATATCCTGATCTTGTTTTGGGGGACTCTGCCTCCGCCCAGCCCTTTGTACTTTGTTTGCTTGCCTGGATTTTGTATCCTTGAGGATTTCACCATTAAAGAATTGTTGCCACCCCGTGTCAGGGTGTTGGTTAGCTCAGCCCAAAGACATGCACTGAGTAGGTTCATTGGTGACTCTAAATTGCCCAAAAGTGTGAATAGTTTCTTGTCTCAATGTGTCCTGCCATCAGCTGGCAACTGCAACTCCAGGGCGTACCTTTCCACTCGCCAGATGGATGGATGGATAAATTAAACACAGAGTTGCACACTGATTGTTCAAATGTAATTTTAATGCTGTACAGTATCACTACATCCACTACCCGTCACTTATAAAAATCACCTAAACTGAAAAAAAGTCCCTGAGATGGTCTCTTGTTTCTTTGATGTTTTTCATATGGGCATTATATATGTGTTAAACTTGCTATGAAAGGCATTTATTCTGGGTATTTCATGCAGTCTAAGCGCACGTTAGTGATGGATGTTGGTGTGATTTAAAGGGATTTCTTCTTGTGCAAGCACTCAGACAAATCTCCGTGTAATTAACGCTTTGTGTATTATACGCTGCTTCCAAAGTGATGCGCATATGTCCGCTGGAATTGGACAACAAACAGAGGCAGTTGATTGGAAAATAATACACTACCGTGGCTATAGAAAGTAATCACTGGCGATTTCTGTTGATTGCTTCGTGTTTTGCCGGTCTTAATCCAAAACAATATGAAACAAAACACCCTCTTTTGAGTCCATATGATGCATAATTATTTCAGTAATGGAACATTGCTTTATTTTTATAGATGAATATCTACAGATTGCTCATGAGATCAGCTCCCTAGTGAGCGGGACAACAGCCTCTAATTGATTTGTGATGCATCCCTTTGATTGAATTTTAATATATGAGGTGAAAATACATCAATTAAGACAAAGGAAAGAAAACAAACCCATGAGGTTAGGTCCCTGTGTGCATTTACCCCTCCTCTTCTGTCGGCATGACACCCACAGACCACAACAACAGCAACAGATTAGAAACAAACAAACAAAAAAAAAAAAAAAGTTTGGCAACTCCAGGGACAAATACACACTTCCTGGGTGACAATTTGTCATTTAATTAGTGAGTGCACAATACCAGCAGGATAGTCACCCGCCTTGGCTGTGCCATCCATCATGAAAATATGCCACCAGTATTGTATATCCATAATCATTTTCTGCAGACAGAGAATAGGAAAACAATAAGCCACCTTGAGTCTCAGTGTCTCTCGCTCCACACCCCAGACAAGGTAAAGGTTGGACCGCTGTTTCCTGTTGCCATTTAGAGGACATCTATTATGAATATGTCAAGGCGCTGAGGGTTGGGCTCCCACCAAGAACCTCCAGCAGGCAGACAGAAGTGAACTTTGTTGCATGCGCTTCTTTCTATCTCTGCTGTCACACTCTGCCTTTTTTTATCTAATAAAGTAGAACCGACGTGAAAAACAACCCTTAATAACAGAAGTGACCTTTTAGCGGGCAAGCGCGTGCATGTGTGTATGAATGTACGGTGTTGGGATCATGAGCTTCCATTTGCCGGCACAATAGTCTATGGGCGCTATGTTGGAGGTGAAGAGATGAATCTAAAAACACAGACTTTTTTTTCTCTCTCTACGTTTTGGTATTTTATCAGTGCTAAGCTGGTATTTTTCAAAAGCTGCACAAAGGTTGTTTGAATGATGGTGTTTAATTGTTGTGCAGTCAGTAAATGAGCTAATGAGTTTTTCGATAACGCTATTTATCAAGCCTTCACCAACATGGCCAATGTCTATCCATTTAACAGCAGAATTAAACATCCAGTGTGTAAGATCTAGACATTTCTATTAGCAGAATATAGCAGAAATAATATATTATATAATTGAATTAAATATTAATAACTATGTTTTTATTAATGTATGACCTAAAAAATACAATTTGTTGTGCTAGATGTTCTTCATCGGGTAAACCCTGTCTGTCATTTGGTGGTTTTAATAGAGATGGTTTGGGGAAAACAGCTACTGGAAATGAGGTTGATGGAGGTGTTGAGACTAAATCACACAGTAAAAGTGTTAATAAACAAAACAATGAGCTATAAAAGGCTAAAAGATTCATGGCTACGTTTTCACAAAACAAGGAGTCATTTAATTCAGCGTATGCAAATATCGATTGCTGTTATTAGGCATTATGTTGCGGGCCAGCACCAGCAATTACGTGGTTTAAATTGGACAAGCACAAAACTGCAATGAAACATCTAAAACCAGTAAAACACAGCAAGTTGGGAAAACAAGAACATCGAGTAATAAGGAAGAACGGAAAATAAACAAGCCCCTGTGTCTTACTACCTCCCACTTTAGTAGCATATGCCTTCACCTTTTTTTGTTTACTGAATAAATCTGATTCTGTGAGAGCTCACTTCAGGAAACGGTTCCATGCAACTCTGGCTTCAATGAAGTGATTAGCAGCGCACTGTTACTTCCAGTTACCGGCTTCAAGGAGAGAAGGAATGAACATTAGAGAGTGATACTGCAGGATGAAGATCTAGATGTCTGGAAATTAACAGGAAATTTTCCCTCAGATGAATTTTCTGCAAGGGGGATGAAAAGCGAGGGCCGGGGTTATACTTTTATATCAGAATTTATCAGCTCATTAAAACATTTTCAGTACTTAATGAAACTGCACCACCTTGAACTCCTAATTCTACTATAGTTGATAAAGCATCCTATTTTTCAATGCCTGTTTTTTTCAGCGCACCAATGAGCTATTTTTGCTGCCCTCGCTTCAGGCAGCCATTTAATGCTATTAAAGCTTTGATGAAGTGATTAGCAGCATGCTGACTGAAAGACAAAAAGAGTAAACAGGAGATGCAGACTGCGATAAAGAGGGAAGGTCAAGTGTTTGGATTTTTCAACTCAGCATGTACTGTATGGCGTTTGCTCAGCTTAGTTTCATGAACCTTTTTTTTTTTAATTCTCTGAACTAATTATTTGTTAAAAGCCCGTACAGCTGGAGTGTGGACTGATTTGCTTCATTAATGCTGATCAGATGCTTCTGCTGGAAAGCAAAAAAGAGGCGTGAAAGCACTATTATTGATTGAGTCAGAACAGGATTTTCTGCCAAAAAGGTTTTGCCTATAAAACTGTCCAGAATGGAACACTGGTCAGGGACTGTGCGGTTCAAAGGTTACCTGTGAAGCTTAAACACAGTTCACATGCATAACACATTTTGACCTTGAGGCATAACAAGAAAGTTGAGATTCCTCCATTTTTTTAAATGTATTTTAAAACATGCATTGTTTCCTTCCATATTTCATAGCTGACAAACTTGCCCTCTTGACACTTTACTACCTGTACCTACCAAATGTTGATTGGTGCAATAGCTGAAAGCAAGCATGCAGTACAGACTTTCATCACCTCTTCTTGCACGGGTGTGTCTGGAAGAGCATGAGATGCAAACAAAACCAGGAACCGTTCATCAAAAATATTGCTACATGCATGCTACAAAACCGCGCAATGTGCCTTTAATACTAGGACCATCAGCATTCTAGCACCCTCTACAACCACCACAACAGTCTGCCAGACCATCATATGGAATTGCGTAAAATTTAGTACTGACCTTATTTACATGTTGGCATGTGTATATTGGTGGTGGTGGGGCGATACTTTGTCTTTACACCAATGAAGCATCACGTCGCATCGAGTGCATTTTTTTTTTTTTTTATTCATCAACAGTGCTTTCTCTAAATCACTGACTCTGTGTATGTCTGTATGTGTGAGTCAGCAGGGGGAGGCAAACAGAAAGAATACCGTTTGTGTTTGATATACTTTCTCCTTTTTGTTTCACTTATAATGAGCATTGTTGTTGACTGCAGTAAAATGTATCATAAAATCCATTCTCAGATTGGTAACACTTGCTAAAGGGTACCTTAGTCATTACTTCAAAGCCTGGGAATGAGAAAGGGCTGTAATAGAATAACTGGTGAGCTAACTAGCTATCAAAAAGCTAATAAGTATGATGAGTTATCCGACAAGCTGTCTAGTGTCTAGCTCATGCTCTGTCCATTCTTTATACTGTCACTGATCTTGACTAGCGGATGGAAAGTTGGTCAGTCAAATCATTTCTTCTACTGTGGAAAACAGAGCGGTTCACAATGGCGGACTCCGTGGAAGAGTACCCAAGTTGTCTGTGGATATGTAAGGCTCGTTCTAAGGCAGCTAAAGTGTATAGATTCTTGTTTTGAGGTGATTATACACTATCTTCCTTACTTGTAGATGTTTCTTGCACATTTTGCACACAAGTAGACAGTCATTAATCTGAAAGAAAAGTTTGTAAAGTTTTCTCTGCCCATATTTTTTAGGCTGATGGAAGAACTTCTCCGTGAGAAAGTACACTCAGTTACAGGAGCTAAGGGAACAGAGGCTAGCTAGGAGAGTGGGTGGGACCACATGGGCCCATAACTTAAGAGTGATGGGTGACCGTGTTTGCCTCTTAAAAAAAAAAGTTGATTTGTTGAAGGTAGTGTGTGTCTGTCATTAGAGAGAGAGTAGGCCTGAGAAATCCTTACAGAGAAGGACTTTGAATCTGCAGTTAATCTTCCCTTCTGGCAGCACCTGCCTCTGATGGAGTAAATATTAGACAGTATATGAATCACTGTAGAAGGAGAAACTGTAGGGAGAGTCTTGTTGAATCAGAGCCCTCCGAGAGCCTGCAATCTTCCAGAACAATAGCAAGCGAATGTAAATCATGCGAAAAAGCAAACATATGACAGGACAGATAACGGTGGGGGAGCGAGAGGCGGAGGCGCTGGTTGGAAATGTCACCCCAGTGAAGGCGATGGTTCAGCTCCCCTGCTAGTTTAAGTGCCATGTCTAGAAGCGAAAGTGACAGCAGAGGCTCGCCTGCTGGAGGAAAGCAACTGCTCGCTCTGCTAAAACCTGCAAATATAATGCTAACGCAATGGCTCGGCTGGCATGCGCTGTTCCCTGCAGCTTAATGAGTCTGATGTAAAGAAACCGCCTACCGCCGACCAAAAGTAATGAGTCAAATCCGTGGCCCTCCCATCAAAGTGCATTCAGTTCAAATGAGGGAATCCATTACTGCGGCATCTTAGCGACGCTAAAGAATAACAAATGCAAGCGCATGCGAATAATTTGTCACAATCTGTTCACAAGCTGAACGTTTTGCCTCAGGTGGTGCATTCATTTTAAGAACTCATCTCCTTTGACTTGGAAAGAAAAAATGAGAAACTGCCCTCATCTTAATTTAGATCAAATGTTAATTAGCCGGCATCGGCAACATTTCTGTTTCCATTAGCATCCGTCTGTGAACATCGCAAGGTCAAGCTGGTGATCCAGCATTCTCGAGGAGGCGGGTCAGCATGTCCAAGACGAGTTAAACAGGAGGAAGTCTTCATCTTGACAAGATGAGGAGCTCGCTGAGACCGAGCTATTTTTAAAACCATACAAAGGAATTTGTATTTGTGTGACAGGTTGCTCTGGAAACGACAAGCCTCCACCAGGATGTGATGGCGTTTAAATTAAGACTTAGACTTACAATGTACAATGAAGCTAAATTATGTTGCAGGACTCAGAATAAAAACAGAAGACAAACTTTACCGCGTGACACATGGATGTTTAATTGTCAAAAGGAGGCAAAACTTTGACTATCGGTTAACAAAGTGCTCTAGCTATTAGCTAAATGTGTCATCCTTTTTACAGTATCTTTGATTTTCAAATAAAACATTAACCTAATTTAAAGTCTTCTCTAATGCGAGGTTCTGAAGGGTCTTGTATTTAGTGTAACGATGAGTGACGGCAGCTAACAGTCCCCATATGAATATTCAAATGAGCCAAGCGCAGGTTCGGTGACTGTCTGATCTGTTCAGTAAATGTCACGCAGGTCTGTTTAATTGAGATAACCTGTCAACAAAGAGAGAGGAGTGGAAACAGACTTCGGTTCTGCTCCACTGGGAGGTTTAATGAAAACAACAGCGGTTGTAAACCTCACATAGTTTAGCGTCAGCAGTCACGGGGACTTGGGTGCCGTAGCAGGCAGTGGTGAAGAAGCCAAGAGGCAGCTGTCAAAACCTTTCACCGTACATTCGCACTCACAATTATGCAGCAAAAGAGTCTCAACCAGCTGATGCATTTTGGCTGTCAGCTGGGGAGCTAGGAAATGACACTAAAACAGCGTTGTGGTCATGTGAATGACTTTCTTTCCTATTTGGCAGAGGAAGCTCAAAATTCTTCTATATGTAAGGGGGGTAGTTGATTCGTCAAGACTAAAGATCGGTCTCTTTTAACCATTAAGGCGGTGTTTGACACAAGTTGTCCTTGTATCATCTGACTGGTTTGAGCTGTTTCATGCTAACACCTTCATATTGAAGTGTTTAACCGTAAGGCATTGCTGACAGCAGAATAACTGTTCTCGCTTGGATTAGCTGAGACTTTTGTGCCAAATGTAACGTCATTAATGTTTGCTCCTTGGCACAAGCATCTCTGACTAAACCAAGAAGTGTTAGTTGTCTAACCCAGCGTGTTCACACTCCCATCTCGTCAAATACAGCAGCCTGGTCAGCGGCCTTTTATTTAACGTGAAAATGATATTACCTCGTCTTTTTTTTTTAATAATAATAATAATAACACAAGTCTCACTGTGTCCATCTGTTTAATTGCAGCCACACAAAATGCAGTCGCCCCAGCAGTCCATTCTACTCGGCAAAGAAAACAAAAAAAGGAAAAAGTCAGCAGGAGGGTGATCCAAAAGAGCATTAAGTGCTCATGCATAACTGCCTGTGCCAACGGGCAGAGATTACCAGATAATGTTTTCATGTACCAGCAGGGAGACGCTCGCCTTCCCTGAGCACGGGGATCTGCATCGACAAAAGTGCCTCCGCTGTAGCTCTGAGGCAAAATTTCACCCGGCTCTGCTGAACAAAAAACAAAAACCTGTTTTTGTTTTTTTTTTTTAGCTGTTCCACTGTGGTAAGACAAGTAAACCTCGCCTCCTGTTTTCTGCCTCTGTTGCTGAGAAACAGAAAAGAAGGGGAACAAAGCAAAAATTGATACTGACAGTAGAAAACCCAACCGACCCAATACTTTTCCACTGTAACAAGCTTCACAGGCCCGATATGTATAGCCATATTCAGATCAGCGTGGCTGTTTCTCTGATGCGTTCACATTCAATTCGACTGTACTTCCCGTTAAAGGAGAAAAACCTGGAAATTAACTGAAACAGAAAGAAGGGGAGACAAGGGGGAACAGGGGAAAAAGTGACAGACCCGTTGTAGTTGCAGTCGTCTCAGGGTTTTCACTCACGGTACAATCTGTTGTAAAACCTGAATGTTTTGCAAAAGTTGGCCTGCCGCAGGAAACTCAAGAACTACGAATAAAAAGCAGCTGTGTGCAGAGTACAGAAGTTTATTCTTGACCTTATAAACTGTGCCAGATGGTTTGTTACACAGAATCATCTGGGAAAGTCATCTTTGGAAACAATTTAGAAAACATGGGTAGGTGATTGGTTAGTGATAGGAGAGTGAAAACATCTTCTCTTCTTCTCTTCTGTGGCTCAGTAGTCATCTGCTATCAGATGACCAGCAGTTCAACCCCCAGCTCCTCCAATCTGCAAGTCGGTGTCCTTGGGCAAAGCACTGAACTTCAAATTGCTCCCACCTTGCTGTGAATGTGTATGAATGATTAGCTCCTCGGCATGGCACCTTGCATGGCACTGACATCAGTGTATGAATGGATGAATGAGATATGTAGTGTAAAAGTTAGTGGTTGGAAGACTAGTAAGGTGCTATTTAAGCCCAGTCCATTTAGCATTTTCAATGAGAAGCTTGCGGGCAGGCACGCATGGACAATGCTGGCCATGCTCATCTGAAGCATGTGTCCACTGGCAGAGATGAATTTGAATGAACTTGTAGCAGCCTGTGGGTGCCTAGACTTCTATGATTCTCCTTCATATTTATACAAAGAAAGAGTCTGCTTAGAGGAAAAGTAAACTTGACCTCCTTGGCAAGTGCTGAATAAATGCAAACCTGTTGCTTGATTGTAACCATTATCTAATGGTTATACTTGAACCAAGCATGTAGAAGAGCATGTAAAATTACGGGTGTAGTCTGGGCAACATTCGTTCATTTTGGGGTTCCTGCTATGGTGGTATGACAGGTTGAGGTTGAGCATTTACCTGCGTTACGCAAGTAAACACAAATCCAGCCGAGCGAGTCACGTGGGGACTCGATGGGAACCGATGGGAACCTTGACCGTCTGTGGCGGGCATCAATGACCTGCGATTAGGAATAGCTACAATAAAGGAAGTAGTACTGGAAGGGACGCGGTGGTGCCACATTGTAGCCGACAATTACTTGCAGACTGCTTGTCTACCCATCTTTTCATGAGTGGTGCAGTGAAAGCTGGCTCCCCGCGTGAAAAAGACCTTGAGACGCTGACTGGTCTGAATCGCTGTAGATTATAAATTAGATTATAAATATGTATTTTTATAAAGATGCTTTCTCAAAGGTTCATGATGCTATAATACCATTTGCCTTGAGCACTTCATACAGTAAGACATTACATAAGTATATCATCAAAAATCAAAAATCCCTTAGTGAATGCGGTGCATTATGAATCCATTACAATGGCATTATGAGGCTTTTAAAAGTACTGTGTGCTGTGAATAAAATATCAGGAGCTCCTACCTGCTGTTAGGTGGTACTGGGTTGTGCAAAGATTGTGCCTTTACATCTTTATGGCTGAATGGACTTAAAAGAGTCTTTAGGTTGCCATCTATCCTTGATCTTTACCCATTTACTCCAATATTCAATCGCAGCTTCCCTTGTCTTTTTCCTTTGACGTCAGTGTTTTATCCACTGTGCATACATACATTCATAAAATAGACGCACTCAGTCACAACGTTTATTCGTTAACGTATTCATTTTGACTGTAAAGAAACTCAAAATGTTAATGTAACCTTCGCCATAATAGCTGACATTTAAACCAAAGAAGTCATTCATTAGAATTTCATTTCTAATTAACCCCTGATGTCTGAAAACTAGGCAAGATGGCATTAATTAGACTGAAATCTATGCATACTGGGAACAACAGTAGTCGCCTGTGGCAATGCCAACAATGACCATGGTCACAAATCCCTAGAACAGTTATATATAATTATTAAAAAAGCCACACATTTCAAGTTAATCAAGTTATATTATTATGACTTATATATTATTATATATCCACATGGTTATTATAGGGTTTCTAATCTGATCTTAATTTAATTTCATGCAAGCTAAAAGACATTTTAAAGACACAATGACAGCAATAATAATTAACATTCTGATCATATTCACCAGCCGCCACAGTCATCGTCATCATCAGCACCATCATCACTTATTTTTTTATTTTTTTTAGGATGAGACACCCAAGCTGCACAGTAGCCGGGCAGTTTGGAGAGAGTCTGAGGGAGCAGATCTGAAGTGTGACTGCTCGGCAGCCAATCTCTAGGGATTAATGCCGACAGCTCAACAGGAAGTGGAGTAGATAAAGCAGCGTGGTCAGATGCAGTTACGCAGCACAGGGGCCGTGCTGTAATTAATCATAATCTGGGCTGTGGGAATTTTGTCAAAGTATTTTTATCCGTCTCTTCTTTTCAGCTTTGTCCCGTACGGTACATCTACTGTGCTCGCACCAGGAACGCTCACGTTAATCTCCACAGACTTTTCAACTTTGGGGCTGCTGCATATACTTCTATTACATCTATGTCTACGGAACAGTACTGGAAAATTCAAAATGGAATATTAGCTTTTTGTACCACCCACCTTCATGCAACTTCCTGAGTACAAACTGTTCCACAAAAGTGATTTACAGGCGGTTGCATGTAGTGTGAGTGTTTGGTACTGTGCGTCTGCTGAAAAATCTGTGTGCAACTCCTGAATGAATGAAATAATGTGCAATCCTGAGAAGAAAATGCCAAGAGAAGGAAAGTGAGACTTTACTCCTTTACAACTTGCGAATTCTGCTAATGTTGCTGTGATTATCATTTCAGCATTTATACACATGCATGTCAGGCCATGTTTCCTAATATTCACAGTCTAGATTGTCAGTGTGAGAGCGGTCAGATCAGAAATATTTACATTTTAGTTCATTAAGTTAATATAGTATAGTCTACACAATAAATATGAGATTTTAAGTATGATGAAATTAGCTGGGACTGTATTAAACCTCTGTAGGCAGCCTGACGAGTGAACCTGAAGAAACTGGATGTAAAACATGTTGTTTGCTACGCTGAATGATTTCTCCTGAACACAGCGCTCTGTGAAATCTTTCAGCTTTGAATAACTGAAGACAGTAATACTATTTGGACCCCTTTGTATTAGAGCCTTTTCAGACCATGGAAATGTATTCTGTTCATCCTCCACTCTGATGTACAGTATATGCATATATGATATCTGCCACAGAGCCATGCTGTGATCATAAAATATTCATGGTACCATACTGTATGCATTGTAAGATTCGTGAGAGCCTCTGCAGAGAAGAACTAAGTGTCCTCTGTTGAAATAGTCACTGTGTGCCGTTTTAACGTTTGGCTGCCCGCAGTATTGCTTCAGTCTGTAATTGGCTGGAAATGTAGAAAATTCATTATCTTTCAGTCGCTTCTTTTCTTTTAATCTTAGAGTCAGATAAGTCAAAACCTTGAACATTTTATATAACACAATGTATAGATTTTAAAAAGTAGCGTGCATGCAAATGCACTTTTTGTAACTGACCTTTTTAATGGCAGAAAGTAGTAACCATGTTCCAGAAAAAATCCCCTGGGAATGATGCTCGTCTGGGAAAAGTGGCACAAGGCACTTGTAAATCACACGGGGAGAAAGAAGTCCGCTCTCGTGGAGGAATGTGTTCGACTTATTTCAAGTGAACTTAATTCTCCTTGAGGAGAACATTTCTTTTCCTGACAGGCTTCATTTGTGTGCGTAGAGTTTAAAATGACAGAGCAGTGGAAAAAAATTAGCCACTTCAAATCACCAATTACAGTAGATAATATATCTTTTACATAAAACCAGAAGAAAACACAAATTCATCCCCGCCATCCTGACGTTACACCCAGCAAGCAGGTTCTAGTGAATGCTGCACGATCATGCATTATCAGTAAGCTGGTCATTCGTTTCGCATTAGCTATTGTTTTCAAGTTGGTTAACGGAACAGAAATGAATAAATACATCTAATTATACAGATATAAATACACGAATAAATACATATAAATACATTTTTCATATATTTCTGCATTTGTTTGTTTGTCATCTTTTTGTCCTTCATAGATTCAGCCCTCATGTGGTCAAGGGAAACTGTCTGACCACAATCAGCTGAACAAAATGAAACAAACAGCATTTTATAAGTTCGCATTAGGCGTGCTCCCATTCTTCCTCTACATCGGTGACTCAGCTCTTTTATCACTAATCAGATCTTTTATCTTCAGCCAAACCACAAATCCCTCAAAAACTCATCTCTCTTTCGATGCGGCGTGCTTTACTTTCTGTGTGTTTTGGCTGATAACGCCGCTGCGCTGTGTTCGCCATGACTCGTGCTTTTAATCAGATGTACCTTCCAGCAAATGCGGCTCCCTCATTAGCATTCGCTGCATTCACCTCGGCGCACTGCTGGCCGCTCTCTCGTTCCCACTCGCAGCGCCGCCTTCCTCACTGTAGGATATGATACATAATGCATGTACTCCAATGACTCCCCTCTCGCTCCCCCTTTTTCCTATTCTAATCTCCCCATCCTGTGGTCCAATAAGAATAATGTGGTAAAGGTTACAATATTAACAGGGAAAAAAAAAAAAAAGTTTCCTTCCCTGCAAATCCAGCCTGCTGAGTCGACCTATATGAGCAGCAGCATGTCAGCAAATATATATTACCTCCATGCAAATATTGTTTATGTCAACATAAAGTGCTTTGTGATAACTGAGGATGAAGCGATTAAACGCGACGATTAGAAAAATGTCAGGTTTGCTCAGGAAAAGATAAAAATCAAGGACAAAACAACAATGCTGAGATGAGGAAACTTATTTAAAGCGGTAACTTCTTACCCAAACATTTTACAGATCAGCTTCCTGCTTAAACTTACTGTACATGCTGGACATACTGTACTTGAGAAATATGGGTCCACACAGTGCTTTCCTGTGCAATGAGGGATTATTTTCAGTACGGTCCTTTTCATAGTAGTATCTGATATCTTTTTTTCTCTCTGGCATTGCATGTATAACGGCATGCTATATCTTTCTAATATAACGTGAACATGTTGTACGTGTTGTACGTCTGCTGCGAACATAGTGCTGCTTCCTCATAGCGAACGTCCACTGGCATTGAAATAACCTGCAACGTTTTCCCCTCCCGGTCATACGAACGAGCATCGAGAAAGTTATCAGCGTCAAGCAAATGGGAGGCGGAGAGATGACAGCTGCTTGGTGTGCGTTTGATTTAAAAAAAAAAACATTCCAGATCTAAATGTGTCCCTGTTCCTACACACAAAAAAAGAAGCTGTCACAGAGAAACAACTCATGTTCACCATCTGCACTTCCCCCAATTATCTATGACGCTTTTTTATGCGGGCAGAAATGTAAATTGTTGAGTGTTGACTGGAGAGAGGAGAGTCAGACTTTGGCGTCTATGAAGCTTCTCAGTCATCCGGGTAATTGTACATTTAGAAATGTTAAAGGCAGATGGATTCACTTGTTTGAACAAACCCAAAGTTAGTCAGCGTTTGAGACTCTTCACAAGTTGAGAGAACCGAAAAATCCTCTTGGTTAAATGTCAGAACAGCAGATCCAGTCGTGTTGGTATTTCAGGATGCATTTCACTGCTAATTTAACCCTCTAGACCCCAGTAGAGTGTTGCTGGAGTGTTCCTACTCAATCGACACTTTTAGTTGAAAACCAAATCTGTGGAATTTGGAGCTTTTTTAAACTGAATTTGATTTAACACTTAAATAACACAAAATAAATAGAACTTAAAGTGTTAAACGGCCATTTCCTTTATAAAAACAAACAACTGTACAGCTACAAAGAAAAAAAAATAGCCTCATTTATATGCGTAAAAGTCACTGTGACCCGGTCAGTCCTCCCTGCTGACTCTCCAGCAGACTGTCCCCCAAAAAAACAGCTTCCATCTGGGCAGCGAGAGCCGGTCAAGTCCCGCACAGTGATCACATGTTGCGGTGTGAGCGAACCACTTGAACCCACAACGTCTTTGTGTCTTTCCACTATGCACAGTGGGTCACGACGTCCCTTTGATAAGATTGTACACCTTTGGCCATGCAGATGGAGGCATTTTTAGATTCCCATTTACGATCATCATCCAAAATCATAGATGTCAACGTATTTATACATATTTCAGGCTCTGGTTATTGATGACAGCTTAAACTATCTACAGTACAAAGCTCAGGACCTTATTGTTTGTGTTTTCATTCACTGGGAGTGATTTTAAATGAAGAGGTTCTCCTGGGTGTTACAGTGAGAGGGTTAGTGAGTTTCAATTCTTTGTAAATGTGATACACAGGTGCAGAATACTTATCTGTCCAACAATTCTTACAGTTTTTAGACAAACAGTGCATAGTCTGAACAGAAAATGGGCACTGCAGCCCAGTCATTTATCGATTTTCTGAATGGCAGGTTGTGGTAGCTTCTTGTGGGTCAGCGTTTTTTTTTTTTTTTTTTTAGTAATTATTTTCTTGCCCAACTTGTTTAATCAAATAAGAATATCAAGAACAACCTGGCTTTGAAACAGTTGCTGACTGTTTGCTTTTGGCTCGTGATTGGCAGTAGTTAACATAATTGGATTAGTTGCTTAGCAACAGTATAGAAGGACGCCTGTGCAGACTCAGAATAATGGCAGAGTGATGCGTATCTGTCTCATATTCCTCCTCGTGTTTTTTTTTTTCCCAGCCGTCCACACAGGACATCTCACATGTAACTAATTCCCTCCAGACTGGAAAATCCATTACCACCCTACCTCTTCTTCTTTCCTTGTCTGAGTGTTTCACTCTCTTTCTCTCTCTCTCTGTTTCCCAACCTTCACAGTGCTCCTCTCTAAATAAACCTCATCAATCTGCTGCAACAACAATGCCTCCACACAGTCTTCAGAGACGGTCCACATCATGCTCTGCTGCACCTCGGACACTGCTGAGCTCAGGCCTGGAGGTGAGGATTCAGAGGCAGTTCAGCGTTTCTCTGACGGATGACAGAGAGTATGTTTCAGGCCAAGAAACTTCAATTCAAGGCTGTGACCTGCGCGGTATAAAAGCTAATCTTGTGCCAGAGGATGCTACTTTGACGCAAGACCAGAAAAATAACAGTATTTAGTCGTTTGTGTAGATTCTGAAAGCAATAACAACGTGTATGTTGTTATGAAAAGGGATCTCTTCATTCAATCTCCTCACAACTGCCAAGGTTGGTTTCTTGAGAGAACTTAAGGTGGAAGGTTAGAAAACAGCTTTAATGCCAAGTTTTTACATCCAAGCAATTCACCTTGGAGTTTTGGAGCATTAAAAACATTAAGTAAAGAAATACAAGGAAGATAAAAGTACTAGAATATGTAAATATATATACAATAACTGCACAGTTTTGTGCAAGAACACGAAGAATCTTGTGTGCAAGTCACCTAAAGGCACGCCTGTTTCACCTGTTACAGTAGGTATGACTTGTAGCTTGGCTTGTAGCTATGGTCTGATGTAACCCCTGTGAATTACACAGTGTGAATGGAGCAAAGTGAGGCAAAGGCAAAACAATTCAAACTGAATTCAATCTTCTGACCGTAAAAATAGCCAAAGGGGAAGTTATTTAAGTGCATAGCCTATTTCCTCATGATGGAAGCACATAAACAGAGGAAAACTGACCAAAGCTGAACAACCAAACAGACCCAAACTACATGCTACATGCCTGCCCATCACTCTCTACATTCACACAGCTGTAAGCCTTTTTGTGTCTGTGTTGTTGTATTTCAGGCCTGTATGTGAAAATTGAGTGAATAATCATTTTGAAAACTTAAATTTAAACTTCTAGCTGTCAGAAGCTGCTCCAACCGAATCCTAAAATCAGAGATAACACAATAAAAAAGTCAAAAACACTGATCATAATGAGAACATGCTGTTAACTAAATGCTGATAGCGAACACAAGTGTTTTACTTTGTCAGCCAAAATCTGGCAATGCCCTATTGAGTGGTGACTACAGCATTATTCAGCTCCAGCACTCTGCTGAGGTTCAGGTTGGTGTGTTTTAACAGAGGAAAAAGTCAGAAACGACTTCAGACACAAGATTTTTTTTTTATTATTATTAACATTCATGACTGCCCCTCTGCTTTTTTTTTTTTTATCTCCTGTTGCTTTTTTTTCTTCATTGTCTCCAGGGCTGCAGACCAAATTAGGAGCTTAATCAGCAGCGTGGGACACGTTTGGGCCCAGTCTGCTCCATGAATAAAACCAGAGCAGCAGCTAAATCCTTGGGCGGTTCTCATCATCCTCCAAAACTATTGCTTTTGTTTGACTTTCTGTCTTTTGACATGGCAACATCAATACAACACATATTCACTCATCCAATCCCTAAACTACCGATTTTGTGGCTGCAGCATAGACTTACTAGCTCTTGTACAGCTAAACTACTCGCAAAATAGACACTTCTTTTATGGCGGTCCAGTGTTGGGAGATTTCGATACTGAATCCACCACCTATGATGATCAATGGTAGTACTTGGTTTGCACATGAAATAAATGACGACGTTAAGTGATTTAATGAGTTTGGGAACTATCACTTACAGTTGAAAGTAAAGCCGGGGTGCTCTGAAAACAAAACATCCAATAACACTGATAACTGAGAGGCAATTATTCCATAAAGCAAAAAAAAAAAAAAAAGATGTCTTCTGTTATTTTTATGCCACAGTGACTCTGCGTGGCATTCACACAGTTGCTGTGCGTGCTGCTAATGGAAGCCTGCACTGCCCACTTACGGACCCCGTACTATTTGAAAATGGCTTCTGTAATTCTCATTAGCATTCATTTCATGCAGGAAGGAAAGGGAGATAAAGAGGGGAGAGAGGGAGAGGCACCCGAACATAAACAAAGACTGAGTGAATGGGCAAATTGGAGGCAGAATAGTTTAGCAAATGAGCCGACAATGAGACTTTCACCCATCAACCAAACCGGGCCTCCCAGGAATCCTGCTGCCTGTGTGAAGCTGTTCGTAAGAAAAATACATGTCATAATGATAACGAGCAGCGCTGAGATAAAGAAAGAGGATTCCAGAAACTGCTAATGTCCCTTGTCTGTTGTTTTCCCGTGACCTCAAAACAGCTTTTATTGTATGACAGATAACGAAAGGCGTGTTCACCGCGGATTCTGCTGAGAGGGAAATGTGTTTTCTGTTCCGTGTTGTGAGGCTGACATGTTTGTATTTATTTGATTTGGAGTTTAGGACCGTTGAAACCAAGCTGAACCGAGCCCGCTATGGGACAGATGATTTAAATTTAAAGGTCCAGAGCGTCAGATTTAATGTTTTCATTAGTGTACAATCACCTGAAAAGAAGAATCATTATGTTTTTGTTCCCTTCCCTTGTGTAGGAGCTACTTGTGTGTTATTTCTGGTTTAAACACTGAGGCTGTTTTCTCTGTATGTAAGAAAACAGATGTATTAAGGCAAGGTCAGTCGAAGTTAGCAGGTGGAGGGGAGCACATGGTTCATACCGTGAAGCCATCAACTGCGAGTCAAGTCAAGAAATGTAAGGTCAAAATTCAGAGCAATAAACTGGAACATCGCCCAAAGGTTTTCTTGTCTGATGGATACGTATCAGGGACACTCTACCACCCAAAATGACTTGAGTTTGAACAGTCACCACACTTAGAATGAGACTTTCATACGGATGCCACAGGTCTTCTTCGAAGACCATCTTGAACTACCTTATTTCTAGAGTAGCCTGGAACAGCCAAACACTGAAACACTGTTTCTGGAAAGGATCTATCTTTGACACGTTTCGTGCCTCTTGTAGTTTCTCCTCCATGCTAGGTGGGGTTTGCAATCTGCAGCTACCTCGCTAGATGCCACTAAATCTTATAGAGTTTATAATTGATTAAACAAAGAGCAAATAACTGTACAATAAACCCCAGACTTGAGATCTACCAGAACATGTTGGTTTGACTCAAATGGCACTGCTCTAAATGCAGTTAAAAAGAGTTTTTATAAGATTGTGATTGGATCATTTACAGCGGATCCAGGGCGGATCCATTTCAAATTCACTCTGTAAAATGTCACTATTATAGACAAAAATGGAAACCATGCAGAAGTAAAATTATAATTCAGATTGTAACAGTGCTGGAACAAATAGGGGCTCATCCTGGATCATCCGTCACTATCACAGACTCCAGTGCATCACATAAATGTACTGTTTCATTCAGTCAAATAAACGACTCTGAACATAATCCAGGCCGCTATTACATTCGTCACCACGATGTAATAGAAAGAATTTAGTAATACACAAAGGGTTGATGCTGACAATTAAGACAACACAACCATAGAAGTGTTTGGAATTATTGAAAAAAAAAAAAATACCGTCATTGTACCCATGAATACTGTAGTGACCTAAAAACAAATCCATAAACCCAACGTTTATATGTATAAAGAGCTGAAATTAAAATGTACTCTGCTGTCCTTGTTGCTTGTGTTTTCCATCCATCACTTCCCCTGACTTTGTCTTTTTTTTTTCTTTCCCTTTTTGCCTTTATTAAAATAATTTAGTCTCAAACATTCAGTCCATCAAAATAAGTAAGGCCACTGTAACATTATTTGACTAAAATCTGAAATCATCTGTCTGGCTTCCGCTAACAGTGTTCAGGTCATCGGGTGCGTTTTTCCAATAAAAAGTACAGACAGGAAACAGCTTGTGTTCTTAATTCCCGACTTCAGCTGTGATGTGGAGGCTGTTTGCCTCTTCCCTTCCCGGTGTTTTTCCTCCAGTTTCCATCTCTGTTCTGTTGCTGGATGTGTCCTCTGCTTTCCTTCTCAATTGCCAGATCATCTTACCACTTGTTCCTCCTTCGCCAATCATCCTCTACAATTTAAAAGACCAGATTGTTCAGTCTCCCTTGTTTTGCTCTTGTCTAACTCTGTTCTTCTTGTGCTCTGGGAAAATGTGCTTTGCCACTCGTTTGCCACCGCCCCAAGACACCCGAGAAACTGATTCAATCTTCTAGCTTGGGTTTGCATTCACAGTCCACTATCGTTCATCTTAGCATCACCTTCACATGCTCCTTTTTTGAAAACCTGCCACAGTCAGTTTTCTATAAAATATAATCATCCCCTATCAGTGTACAAAACATGGCATTAAATACTGAAAAATATGATAACTGACCATAAACAGCAGTTTATAGAATCATCTGTCTGACACATAAAATGTTAAAGGACTGCTCATCCAATTAATATCCTCCAGCGACCACAACTCACATATGAATCTTCACATGCCTCTGTACAGTGTATGTACATGCACAGTACACACAGGCAGACACACACAGCCCACACGGTCACATCTGTATTAGATAAGGCTCCAAGGTGGAGCTCTGGTCATAATTTCACTGCAGCCGGCGAAGCATCTTCAGAGGTTAAAATGTCGACCGCTTTGGGCGACTTCAATCTGCCCCGGTGCTGCTTGAGCGCAGGAAGCCTCGCCTCTGCCCAATCTAATCTCCAGTGTAATCCAAGGCCCAACTGCTTTCCCAGCACCACCATCTGCACCCACCACCTGAGCTGTTTGGCAGCAGAAAGAAAGCACAGGAGTGTTCAAAGAGGCAAGATTTTGTCACTTAGTGCCCAGCGGCGCAGTGCTTTTAGATTCAGGCTTCCTGAAATTTTAATAGATTCCTCTCGCTTACTGTATTGCTGCTCATTAGAATGCTGCAGACTTGTGTGGTGGTGGTAAAGGTAAATTACAGCGTTAGGAAACTATCTGTGATACGATTCGAATCTCAATTGTTAGAATCAGTTCAAAAGTGGCTCAGCATCTGCCAGTCAGTAACAGTAAAAACAAACAATATGCTGCCTGAATGTCTGCAATTCCTCTGTCAGCGTTCACCTCTGCCATGCTCTGACTCCGCTCGGTTACAATGCCCACTTACCCAGCTCCGGTTCTGGCACGACATCCACTCTTCATCAGCATTCGCCAACACTCCTGGCCTGAAAGCCTCCTCTTCCCAGCCGTCACTCCCCCATTGCACAATCCGGGCAGCCCAGCTAACAAACAGAGCTAACAGCAGCTATACTTCACAGCAGTTCACTTTTTCTCTCTATAAAATATGACCCAGTTTAACCAAATCAGTGAAATAATTAGTGGTTATGTGACTTGGTTGCGTACTTGATCGTACCCAGAGTGACATAGCTCAAGAACAAACGTACTGTAAGAATGACAGTTCAAAGCATTTATTTTATGATAGAAAAGTTAGACGACTTGCTTCAACCTCACTTTAAAGACCAACATGAGATCACTGGGTGGCATTGAATTATAAAAGGAAAGCTGATACAAACATTAACTAACATCAAAAACTATTGTTTCTTTCTGTTGTCAGCAAATTCAAGTACATATCGGCCAAATTAGATATTTAGTTTTATGACTGTAGCCTTCTGTAGATTGAATAGATGTTGGAAGTGACCTTACATGAGCTATATTTTCATTTGGTAAAAGAGCTCAAGGTTTATCAGTGTGTACAGAGGTTTTAAATTGGTACACCTTGAAACTTTAATGGATTAGTCTCACTCATTACACTGTCTGCCTGCTTCGCTTCGCTTAAGATACATGTTTATCTTGGAAATATAGAGAAGGTTATCAAGCTGAGGGTAAATTATTCTACCTGTGGCTCGGGAGCTTTATGGTGATATTCAAGGTGAGGGGAAATTGAAATTTTAATGAATTAGTTCTACATGCTGCATTATGGTGGTTTGTGCACATAGACAGGTCAGACGGGGGTCATCAAGATGATGATAAATCACAAGGTGTGAAGACATTCAAGGTGAGGACAGAATTGCTGTCCTCTGGGAAGAAGTAAGAGACCGAAAGTTTGGATTTGAAACCTCACACCATCCGATCAGATGCGCCAGAACGCAGAGTTGTGAACACACCCCTGATGAAACGTGCACCACCTCCATTCCCAGAGGGACCTGGAGACACAAAGTGATTGAATAAATGGATGAAATAAGGAAGGGGAAGAGACAGCCAGCTTCAGCTTAACTTGTGAGTTTGGTATTGTTGAGATTGCAGGTCTTCCCTTGTAAGCAGAAAGCTCTGCGAAGTGAGGACAGAGCAACAAATGTAATCTGGGAGAAGATGAGAATGCTTTTAAAACCCAACACCATCTCACAATGGAACAAAAACGCAGCATAGCGAGGCGGCTACAGCTCCTCGGGGAGAACTAAACTGAACTGAAGGTCAGCCACGCTTTACATTTATGTGTCCATCTCCTAAATGCACATTTTTATACATCAGTTAACACCTGACAGAAAAATAGTGGGAAGTCAATTCTTTATGTAGTGAAATCTTTTAAAACAATGTCTTTACTGCTTTGAGGTTGCAGTGAACGCTTTTACGGACTCGATCTGCTAAATGTTGAATCATGAACTTGAAGCTGCTTTGATCCATTTTTGGCCACTAAAGTGCAAAACATAAAAACAGGATTTACAGCCACCACAAATCACTCGCTTAGAGCGTGGTTTAACGTGTTAGGAGACATTTTAGTACTTCCTGCAGACACAGATCAACGTTAACCTGTTGAGCCCGACCGGACCTGGTACTGGGTGGAGATGTGGTACTGTGTATAGAAGATGCTTTATTCAGACATAAAGACATGAATGTCATACGATTTCAGAATCCGTAAACCATTTGTATGTTGTCCAAATATAAGAGCAAGCTGTGATGAAAATTCCAGATAGTTTTTTAACCCAGGAGGTGAACTGGCACCTCTCCAGCTACCAGTCCACGCTCTATACTATGGTCCATGCTGGACTTGAATCAGTCACCCTCTGGTTCAAACCTAAAGTCCCTACAGACTGAGCTACTGCCGCCTCATGCTTTATATCATGCCTGTACTGTATAGCCATGTCATAGAATATTGATCGATACTCACATTCATTAATATTTCAAACTTTTGGGGAGATTTATGATATTTGTAACACGGGTATATGGTCCATCCCAGTAAACTCAAAATCCAAACTAGTTACAATTGTAGTCAGTGAATGAGTAGGAGAAGACATTCACTTGGATCACTATGGATGGGATCCTGGGTATAATGTTGATATTTTCTTTTAAATCTAGATTTATGCCAGCTGAGGATAAAAAAAATCTTAATCTTTCCATTATTGTTTACTTATTGTTTACTTTTATTCTAAATTAATAAAAATGTGTTTACATACAATGGATTTATATTCTTTAGCTACTTATCTATTAAAGCAGATGCGCATTATGGTTGAGGAGCTACTACCATTTCAGTTTGACTCATGATGTCTTGTGTACTCCCTGCAGGTCTATCTGTTCTGGCAGTTGTTGACTGTGGTCTGTGTAATGTAGATTTGGGTTCGTTTGTTGTTTCTTTGTTCTCTGCTGGTAACTTTAGCCCTATTTCTCTTTGTTAGGTTTAGTTTATTTAAGGTTGGTTTAGGGTAGAACGTAAAAAAAAACAAACAGATCCTACAGTCCTGTCCATGCTGGTCTGGCGTCTCCTCGTTTGTAAATTTTGGTCGTCTGCTACTTTTTTATTGTTTTGATTCAGGGTTTCTCTCACTGTTTACTTTAATAAATTCATGTTTGTATTGCAACTCCTGGGCTCCATGAAACCTGCAGGTCATAAAAATGAGCTAACGAGGCAATTAAACTCCGGTAGAGAAACTTGAATTCAAAAGGTAAAATAGCTGCAATAGCAAAAATAGCTGTAAGAATATTTCCTTCCTTGACACGTAATGTTTTTTTTCTTGTTGCTGTTGTTTATTATGACAGTGAACTGGCCTCTTGCACACATTTACCAGCTAGAGCTGGGGAGGGTTGGAGGCAGTGTTAGAGTGCTAAAGTGTTAAAAAGAGTAATTTACGAGTTAGTCTGGCCGTCGAATGCTGATGTAATGGGGCTCCAGGTGTGTGTTTATAGAGTGTTTTACAACAGGTTTAAACACGGCTCAACCAATCATAAACAAGGACCAAAATATCCATATTATAATGATTTATGTTGCCATAGAGAATAAAAATGTCAGATGACATCATATAAAAATTTTAAAATCAGTCAAGTCAATGTCTGCAGAAGGTTGGGGTGGATGGATGGATGTCAAACAAACACAAGATTTTCACCCAGGTGACATATTTTATGATAGTTACTTCTAAATGTAACCAAACTGCAACCGAACAAACTTAAAATATAAAGTGGAATGTGGATGTAGAATGCACAGTAAAGAGATACTTGAACTTCCTCACCTTTGCTAGACACATTCAAATGAGCCGGAAGACAAAGCTCTTGATTTTCTAATTTATCTACGTTCCAACCCTCACCTGTCGTCATGAGCTTTGGGTAATGACCAAATGAGTTTCTGGCTGGCTGGGCGCAGCTTTAGAGATTCCTAGATAGCTTGGACGTCTGGAGGGAGCTTGGAGTAGAACCACTGCCCCTTCCCATCGAAAGAATCCAGCTGAGGTGGTTCAGTTGGTTTTGATTAGGATGCCTCATGGGCACTTTCCCTTGGAGGTGTTCCAGGCTAGTGCAACTGGGAGTAGACCCTGGGGCAGGGCATGGATTTCCTGTAGGGACTATAGCCCATTTGGGAACACCTCAGGATCCCCCGGAAGGAGCTGGAACAAACTGCTGCATGGGTAAAGCAACATTTGGAACGCTTTAAAGGAAAGATGGAGGAGATGTACGGACGGATGGATGGATGGATGGATGGATGGATGGATAGATGGATGGATGGATGGATGTGGTAAAATAAATGTCAAGAAGTCACTAAATCTGTAAAAGTCTATATACTGGGATTAGTGTGTTTCATCATCTGAAAGCTGTTGACAGCAGGTCTCCTATTGATTTTTTTTTCTTTAAAAAAAACATTTTTTACTTTTTCGTTTAAACTTTAGTCAGGCACAGCAGCATACTCTTCTCCACAATACTAAGAGGAAATGAAATGTTCAATGAAGCCCTTTTTTTTACAAACAATTACAATTACATGGTCTTATATCAGCAGAGGACTGGAGTGTGCTCTCAATACTCAACCAAAAAAAGAAGCATTTCTTCTCAGCACTCTGAGACTCTTAATCTCTGGAGATAAGTACTGCCTCGTGCATCTCTTTACTTTTCCTCCTCTTTCCTTCCCTTCTTTCCTTCTTTTTAACCTCTTTTAACTCCCTCTGTCTCCCCGTCTTTGTAGATACAGTGGGCTGTGGTGTGTCCCTCTGCTCTCACAGCCCCTCTGGCTCCCAGTTATCAGTCATTTATTCTCTAATCTCTCTGTCCAGGAGCGGCCTTGGTCTAGCTCCACATGGCAGGGCGGCGAGGTGACA
The DNA here is from genome assembly GCA_023373845.1 of Nibea coibor. Taxonomy (NCBI): domain Eukaryota; kingdom Metazoa; phylum Chordata; class Actinopteri; family Sciaenidae; genus Nibea; species Nibea coibor. The sequence continues at coordinate 13,477,515 of CM041733.1, forward strand.
GCTGGCCCTTTATCACAGCCCAGAAACCTGGCCAGGTTATAACACCGACACATACAAAGTGGAAAATCGTCATACTGGAGGATGAACAAACAGTAGGACTTATTATTAGACGCACACAGGTTAGGTATGAATTCTGACAGTTCGAACTCGACACAAAAATAATCAGCGAGGCCTGTGGGGCTGATGTACATCAAGAGATTTGTAAATCATTTACAGGCAGGATAATTTGACTGGGACTTTTAATGATGTTCCAAAGATCAACCTATCACCTTAATTAAATGTTTACGCCTGCTGTTTCTGCCTCGGCCTGCTGACTCTGGAAATTTTCTGAGATATGAAATATTTTAACTACTACGGCATCATATTTTAACATTGAACACATAACATTTTTATCACATTATGATGTACAAACTCATCCCATAGGAACACGCTTCTTCATTCCTGTTATGATAAAAAACTATTAGTTATATTGTTAAGACAAGTTAACAATATAAGTAATTTCCTTGTTATAACGTGTTAACTTATATTGTTAAAATGGCTACAGATCCCAGCCTGTGGAGAACCTTGATAAACGCAACACAATTATTTTTATTGTTTTTCAATTAAACATTCTGTGTCAAACTGATTTCTGTTGTTAGTAGTTGTGTAATAAACGGGATAATATACAGCAACCCAGTCATTATTCTGAAATAAACCATTTCAGCAGCACTGTGTCCAGAGTTTATATAACATGAAATGTTATATTAATGTAAAAACTAGTGACATAAGCAAGTTTATACAACTAAAAGGAAGAAACACGTTTTTTGGCTTCTCCTGAACCATCGTAACAAAATCAGTGAATCTTCAGGTGTGTATTTTTCTTCTGAACTGTGCTGAGTGAGAAAAAAATGTGACTGGAAAGAAACCAATTGAAACTAATCCAAGCGCTCCGGATTACCCATCATGTGCCATTGTGTAGTCAACTATCTCCTAGTCAAGAATCAGTAGCCATTGTGTTGGAGTGCCATTGTCTGAGTCGACGAGTGATTAAATGAGTATTACAGCAGTGAAAGGGAGAAGTCCCCGATGGCCATTACCACTGTGGGTATATTTTAATGATGAGGGATAAAGGACAGTCTGTCTCACCCAGCCTGATGTTTTCAGACGTGACCAACAGCTGTGAGGGACAAAGACCATAAACCGTGATGGAAAGCACAGAATCCTTAATTTTGTAAACGCTTGTCCCTGTTTTAGACAGCAGCTTTACACCTCGGGCTACAAAAACAGATGAACATGGCAGGTTTATTTTTTATTTTTTAAACCAACATGTCCTGCTGACTTTATTCTGGAACAAAACTTAATTAAATGTAATTTTATTTTGACATACCCGCTTCTTGCTCACCTTCAATCAAACAAACTTTAATTGTACGGCACCTTTCATTGAGATTAGCGCCGTTCAGCGTTTAATTGATTCACCGATAATAGAGACGGAATTTTAATAATAATTAAACAGGGAACTCTTCACAGTCCCGAGGCTGTTTGACCAGACAGCAATAATATCCAATAACAAATGTCATCCCGGTAGTTCCTGTGCCGTGAAAAAGTCCTAATCAGGAGGTGACGTTCCGAGTTTAGTTCATGGAACAAAACCTGCAGGTGCATTTACCAGAAAGTTCCTAACAGTGTTTGAATATAGCAAACAAATGGGTCATTAACTTAACAGTTACCTACTCTCATGTTTAACCTTGCTAGAGGAGCCACTGATACCCACGGTCAACTCTGCATTGAGTTTGGTGGATGCAGGGACAGCTCAGCGCAGCGGAGGATTGCATCTTTGAAAATGTTACTACTTTGTGACTAAAGCGTCCCGCTTTGCAAATCACTTCAATACCCCTGCCACAGAGAGTTCCATTTTCAATCATTTTGTAAGAGGAGGCGTCCCATTTTCAAATGGTGAACATCACACTGTGAAATGAAGCTTTTCAGAGGAAGAATTCACTATTTTCTGTGATTACACTTGAATGTCAAACAGTTGCAGCAGCCATCTGATTACTGCACCAGGATTCTGGAGAGGAGCTCCTTTCCTGCCCCCCCCCCATGAGATTTTACACAACAAAATGTTTTACAATAAAAGAAATGGAGAGAGAGAAAAAAAAAGACAAGAACATGAAAAAAATGTCTTATTCATGAACTCGTTTTATTTATATCACACACTGCCTGATGTTTAATACATGTTTTTATGCAAATGGCTGTCATAAGTGAAGACATAATGCAGTAAACAGAGACGGCCGCGGTGAGAAATTTAATTAGAATTCAAGAAAGTTGGAAATCAGATTTTTAGGCTTCTTCGCCTGCGTTTGCCGCTTTAAAAGAAACAGCAGGGAGAATTTAGAGGCTTTAAACCACGATTCATTTCCACTTCAATGCTCTGTCGGTAGAAATTAGGTTATTTTGTCTTTGTATTTTTTACTACTTTTTCAACTTTCTGTTCTTTCTCCTACTTCTTTCTTTGAAGTTCAAGTTCACTTATGCATAATCTGAATGCATCTGTAAAGGTCACTGTTGCAAAAGAAGAACATAAGAACATATTAAAAAACAGAAACAAGAAAATGAGCAAATAGTGATATAGATAAGACAGTTATATGTATATAAATATATATGTGTGTGTGTGTGTATTTGTCTTATCTGCGGCACTCTGCCCTATTGTATGTATTTAATTTCCTGTACTCAGTCCTCAAATAGAAGTGATCCAGGACTTTTATTGTTTGTTTCTGTGATGTGTTTTCCACCAGTTTTTATTTATTTCTTTGTGCTTTAGTTGACTGGAATTACTGTATGGAAATGAAATTAGGAAATAACTGCATCGCATTCGTGCATTTTCCATTCTTCTTATATCTTATTTCTCCACAGTGACTTCAGTACTCAGCTGTGGTGGCTGCTTGTTGATGTTGCAATAATGGCTTTTATCGTCGCACATCAGTTCCTATTACGTTTAACTTAGTTGTGCGGACTAGTTGTGTCAGTGTGCATGTGATGCACAATACGTTACCAACTGATCAGCTCTATTTAGTTGTTCACTGCGTCTCCAGGACTTTTAGGTAATATGTTACATTCAGAATCTTAATCTGAACTTTCTTCCCTAATGAGTTTCCTGAGTTTCCAACACTTCCAAAACATTTCTCACTTGTTGAAAAGACATGCAGCTGCAGCCAAGGGGGTAAGGATGTGTTCAAGTGTAACCATCTCCACGCTCTTCATCTGCTCTCAAACACAGTCACACTTTTCAAATGATAATTTACACTTTTTTTTTTTTTTACCCCCAGCGCACTCCATTCTCTCCATCTACGCCTTTTTTCTCATCACCTCTTTCTCTCAGCGTCTAGGCACTAGGCATGATTAATCGCCCACAGACGGCTGTTTACACAGTCTGATGGTTTGAACAGAAGGAAGTGTCTCTGAGGCAAAACTCAAACTCCCTGCCTCAGCAGAAACAGAAAGACTCAGATAAGAAGAGATGAGAGGAAATAGTTTAACTCCCGGTGAGTCCCGCAGGGGGGAGGTTTAGTTCCACAGTTTGGAATCGTCGCAGATTGTTAATGCTCTTTTCATGAACCGAATGTGGCTAATTAGTTTGTTTTCATGTTTACGAAAGAATGGACCATTATAGCCATGAAAGTAATTTGTTTAGTTTATTTTGAGGAGTGCATCATTTATATTCTTCTATTCAAGACTGAAGAAGGATGATTATGTAATAAAGGCATGAGGGCAAAGTAGCTACTTCCCGTAAGTGTCGTTGAGTGCGAATTTGGCATTACATTCTAATTCACTATGTTTCAGAAGCAGATACTGAACATTTAACTGCATCCATTCAAGTTATTTTCATTATATCCCTCCAGTCTTTGACCTTTAACATTTCCTGGGTCATGTGTCATTTCATTTTACATTTACTCTAAAATTCATGTCACGTTCTGTCTGAACACACAGTAACTAAAGTGACTGTGGAGCTAGCTGTTGATTGATAGATTGCTGTATTGTATGCTGTTATACTGGGGATCTACTTGACATGAAGGACAGTGGAAATAACTTGCCAGCTAGCTGTGTATGCTAGTTAGTATAGTTTATGTAATTATAAATGCAAAAAACACGCACAAACATTTCTTGTGACGTTATCAATTCAAGATATGAAGTCAACATTTGAAAGATTTAAACAACTTTTAAAACCCCACATTTATTCTCTGTTTGTGGTTGTGGGCAGATTATTAATGTATGACTTCTCTCATGCTGTTCCCCTTGTGCTCACTCCCAACCCTGGCATTAATATGCTAAGTGTTTATATGTTTATGCTCTCTCGTTGACGTGGTCTTGAAATCTCGCAACATGAAATAGAATTATTAATCATACACCCTTTTTATCTGACTGCTTCCGACTACTATACATTAACTGTTGCACCACAAGCTGCGTGTGCAGCTGACGAAAGGAGCATCTCCCCTGTGTATTGCTCAAGACATCATACGGGAGGAAGAGAAGGAAACGGAACGAAACACGCCACGTAACACCATTTCTTTCCATTTTAGTACATTAAATAGATTGATTAATTAAAAAAAAAGATTTACCTTGCCAGGTAAAAAGAAAACAGCTTTAAGAAAAGAAAAAATAGTCTCTGCCTTTCAAGTACATTTGTTATTTGGTGCTAACATCATTTGAGTGGATAATTATCATGTGAAGTGAAATTACATTGTTGGCCTTAAGGGAAAAGAGAGAAAAAAGTGACACTAAAAATAAACACAATCGACATAATGGAGAGATATACAAACAGTGACATAAAGCAGTTGCAATGTTGTATTAAGATGCTAAAAGCCTGGGGGTAGACATTAAATGAAACCAAAGTGGGGTGTGTGGGGGTAATCTGCGTGTGTGTGTCTGGATATCTGAGTGAGAGGCAGTGATGCGAGTGAGATTTTAGATTTATAGTGCCCAGACCCGGAGTAGGGCTAGTGCAAATAATAACAGTAATAACAGTTGTTATTTTGCTAACGTTGATGCTCCTGCACATGATGGAAAATGTCAGTGAAGCACGGTACCACGTATGCATGTAGTTATTCGGCACATTTTGATGTACATACATGAAGTTCAATAAGTAAACGGTTTCAGGCTTGTCATGATGATGATGACGATGATGATGACACCCCGGAGGACCCTCAGGGGTTTAACATTTTGATTATCGATATCTGGTCAGCTGTCGGTTTTCTTTCTGCCTCAGCAGCTTTGTGGCATCTAACAAAGCCCTGGGTTTAACATCTTGAGTCAAACATCCCTTCTATCGACATGCAGCAAAACTCATCAATAAAACGCTGGACGGCGTCTGTTCAACATACATCATCATCTCCGTCATCGTGGCATTGTCTTACTCGGCTGGCTTTAGCGGAGAAAGTTCTGGTAGCTTCTCTGTGCAGCAGTGAAATGGGAAAAGGTCTGCTTGGTCTGGACTAAATAAGTCAAACTACAGGTATAAAAGCAAACAAAATTCAGGGTAAACATGGAGTCACATGTTCTGACAGATGAGTCACTGATTGGACAGTTTTGACTTCTTCCTGCATTATCATGCACGGGGAAAATCATGATGAAATCAAAAACTGGCGACCGACAACACATTACTGCATAGAAAACATTATAAATTATTGTACAATAAGAGTTAAGAAAGAGTCTGTCCTGTATACCGACCACTACAATATGTAGAAACAATTGAATTGTGTTTTTCCTGGTCCCAAGCAGAAAGAATGAATGATGCAACATTCAGTGGGAGTGAAGCAAACATTCAGACTACACAGAAGGTACAACAACAAGATATAAAATCGGGTGCAAAAACAAGACACAAACATGTCAAAAATATAAATATAAGTAGGTGTAAAGTGAAGTAGTGCAGGGGCAGCGGTGAAAGCAACTTTATAGGTCCCTCAGGATACTTTTGTGTACCGAATATATACAGTTTATATAACAGAAGCAGTCATTTAAACTGTATAATCTAACACAGCTTAACTTCTTTTCACTTCCTGACGTACAAGGGAAAAATCTGACGTGTATACATGTCACCGTCTCTTCTATCATCTTGTGAATCTTAAGGATTATTAAGGAGGATAACTTAAGCATATGTTGATAAGTTGCCACATCGTATCAATCTTGTTTAATTTGCCAAATGACAGTTGCAATGTACAAGTTACAAAATCAGGCACCAGGATGAGTCAAAACATGAGGTGCTAATACAAATGTGTTGTCAGCAGATACAGCTGTTTTCTACAAATGATGAGTTGCTTGGACACACCACTGACCAATCACCTGTTTTTTTGGGGGGGGTACCCGCTGCAGCCTGAACTGCTACAGCTAAAATGTGTTAGCCCCATTCAAATGAATGGGATATGGCACAACAATGGTTTTTGGTTTTTGAAGTTCTTAGTAGGAGGTGGTGTTGTCAGGAAAGGTAATTCCTGCATGCCACATTTAAAACATAAAATAGTTATACTGAAAATACAATAATGATACTATTTGTTTGCATTTAGACTTGAATTGTGACGTTTAGCTTATTAGAAATAATTGACCTGGTTCTGGAATTTTGTGCATTGCTAGCTTAGCTGTGAAGTGGAACATAAATCCCATAATACTTACTGCCTGTAGGCTAAACTTAGTATATGTAATAATCCAATTTTCCACACTTTACTATACGCCCTCTGTGTTCTAAACATGTTAGCCTACCCTCCACAACAAACGTACAATGCCCTCTTCCCTACGCAGACACACAGTGCTCTTGCAGTGCCACCTTGTATTGTAGACCTGTCCTGTCTATACAAATGACCAGTGAAATGATGAATGTTGTTGTCATTCCTCCACAGCGCTGCAGTTCTGGCAGGAGGGGAATCAATGTGAAACCCCCAGAGACCATTCTGTTCTTTATATCCCTGCCACAGCACACACACACACACGGTGTACACAATGACGATAGCATGAGAATCCCACCAACACCTCATTCATCATTCAGTCTCTCTGTGTTAGAGACTTTGAGAGAGGAAGTGGGGGAATGTACTTTTTTTCACCTTGATTTAGATTGATTAATCTTGAAACTTAACTCTTGCAGGTTTGCTCTCTTTTGCACTGTGTCTGAGTGCGTAAGTCTGAAGCTCGAACTAGTCCAGCATAGCGTAAAGGAGAGAAACACGGAGAGTTCTCTGGGGTCTGTTCAAAGATGTTCTTTGCCCTCTAATTATATGTTATTATGTTAAACACATTTCGTCAGCCAATTGTCTGCAGTCCGGGGTCATATTTAGCATACAGACTTTAGAGTGGTGATGATCTGCTCACATAACTCTTGGCAAGAAATCCAATAAGTGTATTCGCCCACAAAAAAGTCATGCTCATTGGTTTAGACAGGGAATTAAGGTAAAACCAGTCTGGTATCAACAAATGGTGTATAAATAACTCAGTTATAAATAACTCCCATTTTCTCATGTTGTGTCATGCCACTATCCACTGAGTTATATTATATAAGCGAGAGTGTGTAGCATTTTACGGGCGAATGTCATTGACAAAAAAATGTCAGGTGGAATGGCTCGAATGAACACGGGACTTACACCCAGGAGGCCGCTCTTTGTGTCCTGTGTGAGACCAAATGTCAACGGTGACTCATTGTGAAGTGAAGTAACAGATTTAACTTGTTGAGCTTGTTGTGTTGGGACCGTGGGGACTCCAGTCACACCTGACCTGGTGAACAGAACTCCAGGTCACCTTTTGTATTCTTTCTTCTCCGCCTCTCTACGCCTGGACCTGAACAGTCTTTGAATGTCAGTGTGGCCTGCATGACGAGGACCACCCAGGAAAGGACAAGGAAGGATCACGTCCACAACACGACTGCTTGCCTGTCCTGAGATCTCTCCAGTGTTGCTTTAGATGACAATTAAAATGTTGTTAGGTGTTGCGGTATTCTTACGCCATCCCATCACGTAACGTTGGAGAAAACACCTATGCAGGAGGACTGTGTGGCAAATAATCCAAAGAACCTGCTGGTATTCCTCTGATCTTTAAGTCTGTACACTGTGACAAGCCGGTCATATAAAAGCTTCTTCTTCTCTTTATTCCCCTTTTGTGTGCTTCGTTCAGACTTCCTGCCATTTAATGAAAGTACAAAAACACTCAGACTGCCGACTCTTCTGATGAATAAAAGAAAACAACTTCCCTTGTTGTGGCAGCTGACAGAAATCAGCATGATATCAGGCAACGCAACAGGTGATTTCGCTTTTATCTTAACAGTATTGCTCTATGATATGTGAAACCTGCAGTTTAAGTTCTCACCTTTGGTCTCATTAAAGATGATTCTCCTGGCGACGACAGTGTTTTTTATTTTTGCACACAGCGAGCGAGGTGTGGTATGGAATATATTGACATCTGGCTGTGTAGCCTGTTTGTTTTGCAGCGAGGGTTAGTGGGCGGTCTGGTCTGTCTCTGACTGAGCCCGTATCGTCCTTCAGTGATCAAAGAGTAAGATAACAATGCTCGGGAGTCACAGGAGTCACCTGGCGGCCAGCCCGCACACACACACTCGCTCAGAAACCAGCAGAAATACACAACATGCTCCAGCTGGAGACTCCTCTTCAAAGTTGCTTCACATATTGGTAGCTCTGAGAGTTTTTTTGTGAGAAAATCTATACTGTGACACCCAGAAATCCTGCAGTGTCTCATCAGTAAACTACACACAGTATGCTCGTGTTTACTCTTTCACTGCTGCTTTACACATGGGTGAGAAAAGATCTAACGTTGTTTAGTGGCTTAGCGGGGGGGGGGGCTTTCTTGCTGCTGATTGTGAGGCAGTTTGGATTTTGGTGTAGCGAAGTGTTCATACCAAATGATCAGTAAATTGACAGAATTAATACACTATTTGTACAAATAATACAAATATTAACATCCTCTGGTTGTAACTTCTCAAATGTGAGGATTTTCTCAGTTTTGGACTTTCTTAAATGTATTGTCTTTGGGCTTTAGACCGTTGGTCAGACCAAACAAGCAATTTTTTAGCTTTGGAAAACCTTTCCAGACATTCTATAGACTAATTAACTAAAAAAGAAAAATGAAGAGAATAATAAATAATGAACATTTTCATTTGTTGCAGTCTACCTTCACTGTGCTCCCATACAAACATATAATTGCGCTCCGTGAACCTTTTCTTAGTCAGACTCCAAATCTCTGCCCTCGAGTTAATTACACAAAACAAAGAATACATATAATATATATAATAGCAAGTACCTGAACATGCTAACACACTAGGGATAGTTTGAGCTAGCTTAGCATTGACCACTTCAGAGTTTTGGACATTTGGACTGGACATTTCCCAGTGAACACAGCTGGAACTCAAACAAGACAACGCTTGCTAGCTAATGCTAGCGAGATAGCCTCCTCTCTGCGGGATGAATTCAACACTGTAGACAACAATGAACGCCGGGAGCTTGCTAATCACACTCAGCAGGTGCTGAAAATAACATGCATGAAAAAAATATGTCTAGAGGGCAACCTTGCCCGGCTGGCTAGCTTCCATGTTCCTTGTAACAGCATAATGGGCCCTCTCAAATAATGAATACCTCATGGTAGATAGCCAACGCCGTGTGGACAAAGGTGTTACGTTGTTTGTAGGGCTAAATGACTTTATCCACTCAACTGCACATTTTCGACACTGATAAGATGTCTCTTTGCAGCACTTGCTCTAAAATTACCTGTGTGTTGGCACAAAAAAAGTATGTCAAATCTGCACAATAGCTGTAGTTATGTAGGCACACAAAATATTTGAATTAAAATTTCAGTTCCATTCATCATTGCTTCAGGCTGTAGTCCTGTTGCCCTTGTGACCATGCAGAGATGTTGTACAACAGTGCAAACGTATTGCAAGGTGTGGAAAAAAAACTCCTCAAGAATCTTTCTCTGGGGACCAAACATGCCTACAGCATTTTTCATGTCCCTCCATTAGTTTCCAACAATTTGTCATGGACTAAATTGTCATGTGGGGGAATTTTGACTTGTTGGTGTTGCTAGGGCTACGGTTAAGGGTTCACCAAAATCATTAGGACTCCTTTGGTCATTAACTATGACAGGTCTTGTCAAATACTGCCTAATGATGCTGTAGGTACCCCTCTAGCAAGTCTGCTAGATGGATGGATGGATCAAATAAGTGTTGACTTAAGTTATGCAGGCTACCTAATTAACTTATTTAGCATATTTAGTAACGTCAGGTATGTAGTGTAAGTGATCTTTCTCTGAATCTGTGCCCAAAGCCAACCAAAAAACAGACAGACAGTTCCCTGCTAACGTCACCACGGATCTCTGCTCATCAGAAATGACACTGACAGGGGTACCTACAGCATGATATTTTGTTAGCGTGTTGGCTGACCAGGAGTTGTCCAGATATCTTGTGGGCCAAAGTTGTGGACTGCTAGAGCAACACTGCCATCATCAGCACAAACGTTCTTATCCGGACGCGGACATTGTAATTCACTTGCAAATTAGATATTGTAACTGCAGAGGAGATAAACGAGTCTGTGGCTCTCTTACTGTCAGGTGTGAAAGGGAATAAAAATCTAAACCCCTTTTGCATTTCAGAGTTTATATCTTCTAGAACACATGACCAGGCTCCAAAATCATCTTGAACATAATCTATATAATCTATATCTGTGGCCCTTCTCCCGCTCTCAGAGCTGGTGTGACAAGTTGAGCATTATATGACATCCCATGAGACTCAGGGAAATGGGCCCCGCTTGCAGAAGTAATATCGCTCCAGCTATGAACACATCACCGATAGCTGCGGACGATCAGCGCTTGCAGGATGCCAAGGGAAGCGATTATGGGATTAACATTTAGAGAAAGTGTGTTTTAGTGGCCACTATTAAAGTAACATAAAACCTACAATGTGGAGTCACAAGGGAAGGAAATTCGAAACATTTCAAACATTCACAGAGAACTTTAAGATCACGAATATGCCTGGAGTGATGGAAGGGAACAGGAGGATATAATAGAGAGATAATTGCTCATGTCACTGTGACAACAAATGAAATTAAAAAGAAATATTGTGTTATTAATGTGTTTTTTATGTTTCGATTGTGATGTTATATATTGGTCTCATGGGGATGCATGTATTTGTACTGAAATACTATCTACTTGTTATTACATGTATAGGAAATGCACATCAAGCAAACCTTTTAAGCTGCTTTGATTGTTATTTTTCTTCCACAGTGGAATGCAGGTCACATTTCACAAAGCCCACCAACTAAAAGTCAGTCCCGCATTCACTCTGGACCGGTGACTTCTTGCTTGGTCACTCTCTCTTTATCTGTCACTGTCCTCTCTGGTCGCCTCTCGTCTTCATGTCCAAAGGGGCTGCTGAGCTTAGTTTACCCTGCTTGCCCAGTTTCTGGTCAGTTCCGCTTCAGGAAAGTCTACTCTTGTTTCCTGACCCGTGGTACAAACACTCCTTGTGTGCTCTGAGCTCGCAGCGTGAAACTGCATAGGCCTGCAGTTTGAGTTATAGTGATTTAACAGGAAGTGTTCATACCCTCGCCACTGGATCCGCAGGGTTTCATCACTCAAGGAGAAATATCGGTGCTGTATTGATTTATACGTAAAACACAAAACAGCTAACATTGATATTATGTCTGGACACAGCCTGAACACCGCCGAGCCTTTGCAGCTCAAAAGGCTGTACATTAAAATGTCAACATGGGAGCCAAAGTGCACCAAGCATGGAGACCGTTAAATCAAACAGCTCAGAGAGTGACAGGCAAATGGCTGGTGTTTGTAGATCAATTTCATATTTAAGCATTTGTTGAAGTGCTTGCTCATTCTATTTACATACAGCCATTAATGGTATTTCTCAGCATGACTCGAGGGCAATGATATTTTCTGTTTTGAAGTATTCCTCTTGCTTTCTCAGGAGACTGAAAACCAGCACTGTTGATTTTTTGTTTGTTCATAATCATGTCCAATATAGAACACTTTTTCCCATTTGTAGCCCATTTAGATTCTGCTTTTATTCAGGGATTGTTTGTTGTCTGTCTGCCTTCTATACATCCTGCGCTGTCTCTGGTCTTCCTTCCTTCTTTGCTGAACTAGCAGTAAATGATCAGTTAGCTCCTTTCAGCAAATGGTTTTCAGATAAATTCATGCTACCTGTTCGGCACCAAACAGAAACAGTGTTCACATCTGTGAACAAAGCATGTTAACTTCATTAGACTGGAGAGTAACCTCTTGCATAAACGATTAGCACTTATTAAACATAAAGCACATTATGTATTCTATTATTTAGATGGAAATGACATGGCCTACAATATAGCCAATAGCCTGAGCTGTGTATACTCAAATCAGTGTGTTAGTATGAGGGTGTATAACTTGAGACAGGTCAGATTAATTACAGTTATATATTCATTTATACCAAAATTTAAATGCTTATTTGGCGTCAAACACAGCAATAGATGAGTCCAACAGCTCCACTTACTACGTGGGCAAAGAATGTTGGACTGTTCCTTTAAATGTCAGAGTTCCTGTTTGAACAACCTGCTAGCTCATGTCAGTAAATCAATATAATATGATGAAATCTGTATTAATTGTTGTCGCTGCATCAATAAATTCACCGTACTCACTCCAGAGTTCTCAAGCTCATAAACCCCAACACAGATTACATCGAATCAAGCAATCAAATAACAGGTAGCCCAGATGCCAGCAGTAAATCTGAAGCGCCACCTTAAATGGCGGCTGCGGCGTTACATTGTGACTGTGAAGGCTGAGGACAGTGCACATGCCAAGGTGTCCATACGGAGCAGATGTTCCAATCTAATCAGGCACTTCTACTGTGGCCTTTTTATTGCATCAATATCGAGCAGATTAGATGGGCTTAATGGACAGGTGGCCACACGGCAGAGCATGTGGGGAGGTTTAAAATGGCCGACTCAAGGCCACAGGCTTTATTTGCAACTTCATATGAAGGAAAGAGAAAGGGTATCTCCGTCTCAATTGAATTCTGCACACTATGAAACTAAAGCACACCGATGAAACTTTAAATGTGTAATCCTTTTTGGTACGTACTTTCTTTTATTCATCCTCACTGTGACTTTATAATTTTGCTTTTGCTATTGCTTTAGTTCTGAACAGGGTCTATATTACTGCATTGAACCATGTTTCAAGAATTTAACCTTGGAAATGACCAAATATTCCATGATCCTTTCTGCAACATTCAATAATTCATATTTGCTTAGCGTGCTTCACCTTGTGAGTCTGTATTTGTGTGTCTTAAAGGCAAAATGTCGTCCTGGAGACTCATCCTGTAGTGGGAACTACCACACAAGCAAGCCTGAGCACTCTGCCAGGGTCGTTCATCAGTCACACAAATGGACGGTGGAGAAACTGAGCCACCGAACTCCGCCGCCACCACAGTAAGTTCACAGGTTCCCCCACGCACTCGGCGTTTCAGTCAAGACATTTTCATTTTAGTTTCGACGTGCAGATGTGGTGGTTGCTGCGTCTCACCCAGGAACATACTTAACATGCTCTGTCAGTAACTCACTTCACATTTTATTGCAGTGCGGCTGTCGATCATTGATTGGTTTCATGGCTGGGGAGAAAGTCGAGTCCTTGCTCCTCGCCAAAGATCAAAAATGAAACACGTAACACGTGTTCAGTCACATATACTGAGCAGAACTTCCATTAGTGAGATTGGTGTTTCGAGTGCATTAGTGTTTATAGGATCATATTGGCTTAATGGACTTAATGAAGATTCACACACACACACACACCTACTATACCTACTCAGTTTTTTACACATACCAAATACAAGCCTTCAAGATAGCTAAAGGTGTGTAATTGGATTATGAACAGATTTTAAAGACTATAAAAGTCACATGAAAACTTGAAAGCTGTGTGAATATCAAGGAAGTGATAAAATCATATGTCCACTTTATGTAATTGTAGAAGTAAAAGTATGCATGGGGTAAAAGCTGATTTTAATGAATTTAATACGGCTCGTTATTTCCCACATGTTTCTCCTCTCTTTGTCGTAACAGGATTCTGAGCATGACTCCCGAGGACCCTTTGCTGCAGTGAACCCTCCCACCCTGGACACAAACAGCTTGAGACACTCGCCTCCAGCAGGAGTCCGCAGTCCATCAGGACCCGACCTCACATCATACGAGCAGTTTCTTCCTCCCTGCGGCTCCCCTCATCAACAGTGGTGTCACAGATTCGATGAAAGAAACAATCAAACTGAGCTTTCTTGGGACTGTTCACCGCTGACATCCGGGACCCTCACTGATCACCATCCCCATTCGTGTTAAGTAGCGCTTCAAACAACTTTTCCGTGAAGAACGCAGGAGAACACGAGCGACGCTGTATGAACAAAGACTTTCTTACAACACTGCTCACAACCTTTCAGCGACTATGACGTTTATCCAGTCATGATACTTCTGACTAATGTAACTCAACTTCTCGCAGCAAATGCCACGTCATACTACTTCCCCCAGCAAATGCCACGTCATACTACGTCACATTATAAAGGTTCAGGTTGCTCACAAGGCCAACCTTCTTAAAGGGGCTTGTGGCTTTTTGCAGGCGAGGAGAATCATTCTGTTATTAATTACTTTTTATTAACTCTTATTTTTGTTTTGTGGTTAAAAGTTTGCTTTGACTAGTGAAATAAGTTGTTGATAATACCTTTTGAAACATTTGATTATCTTTGTGTTATACATTCCCCTGAGAAAAAGTGGTGGTTATATCACACCAGATGTAGCTTATCTCTTACAAGATGAGTTTCAAAATCTAAATGACTGTTAAAACCAACCTTCTGTTGGACTTTGAGAATCAAGAAATGATAGTCTAACATTGATGTCAGTGCTGACGCTGAGCACTGCGTGACTTGCACGGCTTAACCACCATCTTTCTCTAGAGTTTCTCCTGCTGTTTTCCTTACTTGGCAATAAATCTGATTCTGATGCTTCAAGCTAAACAGGTGCTTTTCACCCGACCTTGCTTGTTTCACAGAGCAACCATCTGAAGCCGCCTGGAACCTGAAACTTCAAGCGATAATCAATCAATAGAGGAAACATAAAGCAACTCCATAGTGCTCAGGGAACGGTGGATGTACTGTTGTACGAATACTTGCTGCTCATACAGAACGTGTGGACCGTGGCAGTTTAGATTTTTACAGATTTAAAGATGGGGATTCTGTTGTAGGAAGAAATTTGTGTCCTATCATTAAGTAACCCTAATCCCCAACCTCCAAGCAATACATTTCTCTGTCTGCCCAAATAATATGAATGTTAAAGTCTTTATCTTAATTTGTTACATTTCACAATGCCACCAAATTCTAATAGCCTCCTTCCTTAATCTTGGTATCATACACCAGCCAGTTGTAGCTCTTGGCCTAAATTCAAGAAGAAGACAAAGATTAGCCACATTACCACAGTGGACGTGAACTCCAGGATGTGTCGGAGTTGCTCTCCCTACTAATCCCGCTCGTTCTATTCTCACTCAGGACTCTCTCAGAAAGAGAATAGCTCATTCCTCTCTCGTTCTCCTCGCCTGTGCCAGCCTGAGTTGTGACAATTCAATCTGTTCAGCGTCTTTCAAGCATGAATTATGGATGAACCCTGCAACCTCTCAATGCGGCGCGCGCGGGGGGGGTTCACGTTGATCGAGCAGCCCTCCGCTTTATAACTCCTCCTGCTTGTGTCAAAGGCGCAGCGTGGATTCGAGAGAGGTTAAGAGGGTGAAAAAAATCAAGGTAATTTGCGGAGTACCAAATCAAAGCATCCTGTTAGCGTGCCCGGTGACAGACCAATGATTGACTGTTGTGTGCTGAAAACCCATTAGCCGTGGTCATTCTGGCATTGAGTCATCCCTGATAACAATTAGGAAGCATCAGTCCACTTCGGCAGAGAACGTTTTCAGTGTTGCCTGGGTCAGGGAAATAAAAACAACTGATTTGCGGAAATGCGTTCTTATGTATAATCTAGTCAAGTGCAGTTACGAGACATTTTCTAGAGCGGAGGCCGGGCGGTGACGGTGCCGCTAAAAGATATGAAAGCAAATTACTGCGAAGTTGTATCCTTTTAACCCCTGACTCCCCCCTCATTACCAGAACTGAGCAACCAGAACTGTTTACCTGTTTTTTTTTTGCCACTCTTACAACATGGCCAGTGTTGGCGGTAGAACAAATATCCAAGGCGAACACAAGACTTGTAGCAGAGAGGCAAGCATAGCCGCCAGCTGATATTACTAGTCCACCAGCAAGATGCCCAGCAAACTCTCACCAACAACTAAAAGTCAGTCCCAGATTTACTCTGGTCCTATGGCTTCTTGGTCACTCTTTCCCTTTTTTTATTGGCTGCATCCGTCGTCATCCTCTTCAGCCCACCCTTGTCTCAGCCAATGTGTCCACAGAGTGTGGTGAGTCTGATTACACTGGCTGCATGCTCTGGTTCTGGTTCTACCAAATGCCTGGCATACATAGACTAACACCACCCCGGCGCTAGTGGCATCAAAATGATTTAAAATCTGTTATTTTATGGTATGAAAGTTACACAATGGGGCTTTTAGCATATCCTGGCACTCCCCAGTAACTGTCTGCAGAGAGGCAACAAAACAGACAGTAAAACAAATCAGCAAGCATACTAGACACAGTGGCAGACCGGGACAATGGCCAAATAACCACACCTGCAGAAGAGGCGGCATCCACTCACTGAAGCAGCAGCATAAAATGTGCTGAATAAACTTCAGTATCACAGAGAACACACTGCAAGGACGGAGGCTGCAAATGTTCCCCTGTGACCGACTGCACGTCAGCGCTGAAATGATTTCGCTATGATCCGACGACTCAGTCAGTTCTGTTTCAAGAAGAGCACAGAAAGAAGAAGGTTTTTATCTGACTGACAGTTGAGAAGGATGACCCGAGCCTGCAGGACACATTTCATCTTGGGAAATATGTCACTGGAGCTTAACTTTAAGTTCAGTACTTCGAGTGATGGAAGTGTGGCTGCCGACATCTTAAAACAACACTCGCACGCACGCACGTCTGCAGCGGTTTTTCTGTTGCTGCTGTCCATACTGTCCAGTAACACGATCCTTTTCCTAGCGCACTTCCAGTGTATGAAACGCGATAAAAAAACTCCTTTTGCACAGATACATTCAAGCTGATGGTATGAGGCTTCAGCTGTCTGAGTCAGACGAGTCAAGTGGATGTCTTACAACGTCTTTACAGTGTGAAATTCACCCTTTTTTTTATTCCCGTGCACAGTATATCACAGGTATCGCTGAGAACTTGTTCGTACTCGCAGCATCACTGTGTGACAAAGTGAAGCGAGGTGCTTTGTTCCGCCCTTATATAAACTTTTTTTTTTTTTTTTGTTTCTGATGTTTTTTTTTCCCTGTGTCACCCACAAACCTTCTGGCTCGACTCGCATCGATTTTCGCCAAGCGCTTTTTTCAATCCATAACTCCGGAGGTTGTGTGCGGAGACACAGACGCAGTGGTGGTTTGGTGCTCGCAGGGTGCAGGTATAACAGTGACGCAACTAACACTAAAAGTAAGAAGTCAGTCAGTGCACTGCATTTTTTTTGTGGTGTCCACAAAAATCTTACGAGATGACATTTTTGTTTTTCTTGCACATTAAGTTTTGTGATAACACAAATTGAAATACAGTAGTCGACCACTCCATGAGTGGTCAGCTGACTGTCAGGCCCATTTGACATGCCTGTGTTCATATTATCATATGTATTATATAAACAGCATATGGTTCAGTAAATTTGATGAATTTCCTGTTATCTATCTATCATGTTATCATACCACAAATGAGACGCACAGAAACACAATTTTATAACTTCTGTCAATGATTTCAGCAAATCATATTTTAGCGAAAAATTCTCTTCCGGCTTTCTGCCTATTTCACCTCGACTCAGTAGTTTCAGAGTTTCCTACAGAAAGCTTCACTTATTGAAAAGTTTACAAAAGGGTAAATAACTGAAAAGGAAAAAAAAGATGGTGCATTGCTGCATGAGCAGTGAGGAGGAATGTATGGTACACATAGCACTGAAATTCATAAAGCAATCCCACAGAACAGGAAGAAAAGACGGTACAGACAATGAAGCATATGAATGATGAACGATAAGATGAGTAAATCTACATTAGTACTGCCAACAAAATCAACGGTCACCAAACAATGTCACCTTGCTTCCTCGTCACACTGTTACGTAACTGTTAGTGTAAATGAAGCCATGGCTTCTTACATCTATCTTCTATCACCCTCTGAATCAGACATTTTTCTCCACCAACAATGAACAGGTATGGGAATACACACACACACACACACACACACATGCACACGTTCACAGCCAGCTCACAGCAGGCCTGGCCTTTGTTCTGTGCTTACAAAATAGATGTGGTGGCTGCTTGGATTTCCATCAGAGACATGACTAAGCTTCATTTCCTCCACTGCTGGCTCTGGATCAACTGTGTTGAGGTTCTGCAGGAGAAACCTGATGTAACAGATGGTTGTTGTTTTGGAGCTTGCTGGATCAGTTAAATACCTTCTCCTGTGTGCTGCTGTACACCAGCTTTCATTTGATGACCTTTCCAGCATGCCTCAATTGCACTGAGATTTTATTTAGGATGAGTGAAACGCAAGACGCTGCAGTCCATTTCAGAAGTGTGGCAGAAACTGGCCTCCGCACGGCTCCGCGTTGAATATACGCCTGCGTCAATATACGCAGAGCACCTCAAGCTAGCAGACTGTCGGCCATAAAAACAGACAAAAGCGACTACTACTACGTGGAATATTTTAAAAGTAGATTTAGAAACACATAAACCAAGGAATATGACCAAATCTGAGCAAAGTGCTCTGCTTCTGACATGCTCCTAGTGGGGTTTGAAGTCGCATGGAGGACGGACCAAAACAGTGACAGAGATGTGCCCATGGGGTTTTGGGGTAACAAAGCTAAACACTGGTTGAGTGCACTGGTGCTCAGCTTAACGTGTAACAGCTAACAGTGGAGGCAAGTAGTCGTAGTAGCTGCTCTAAAAGTCACTAGAACTCAGTAAATCATCAACTAATTTGTATAATTGGCTATGTGCATAAAATTGTAATAGATGCTGTAGGAGAAGGGATTACCGTTGTGGTGTCACCCTTTCACGGGACTCACACCGGGCACGTAACGGCAGTGTCACGGCAGCGCCACGGTTCAGCTCCGTCCTCTGCCCGGCATCAACTCACACCGGGCGCGTAACGGCAGCGTAGCGAACTAGCTGTATTCACGCAAGATCACGCGAGAATCCCGAACATACGATACGCGATAAACTGTGTATAAAAGAAACAACAACAACAAACAGCTAACTTTGCTTCTCCGACGACTGACGCGACGCAGCCGTAATGCGCTGCTGACGCTCGGTGTGAGTTAGGCTTTTCTCTTTCCGTCCACAGAACCCTCAGTCCTCCCTTTTTTTTTTCAGAATTTTAGTTCAGTTTTTTCAGTTTAATTTAAAAGAAAATCCTCAAAATTCAGTAGACACAACTATGAAATCATGAAAAATGACCTCAATAATTAGCAAAAATTGTCAATTGATTTGTAGAGTAACTCAGACCACTTTTTCAGATGAAAGACATTATATATGGGTTTTGTTGTTCATGTTAATTCATGTTCACATCTTGACAAATTAGTATAACTGTCAGTTTGGCATTGGCGGCCACATCACAAACTGCATAGCAACTGTCCTTGTGCATTTTTTTAAAATTTCCTTAGGGAGGTCACTGAATTTAGAAGTTTAGTGTTTGGCATTGATATATTTTTAACAATGGCCTCTACCTGCTTTTAGTTTGTCACAGAGAAAAAAAAAACTGTTGTGTAAATGAAGTGTTCAGTCATTTTCCAGGGAGGATTTACCACTTACACAGGTGGTTATGACCCCAGCAAACAGCGTTGGTCTAATTTCCGAGCTGCATTTGAAGGCAGCATTAGTCGTGGGTTTGCCATGTAAGTCTCATGATCGATGTTTGTCATTTTGACTTGTTGCTCTGCTTACACAAGTCATAGAATATATTTCTAGGAGATATTACATCTCATTTATATATTAAAAATAAATAAATTAAGTAAAAGTCAAGTTGTGTTGGCTGAACCCCCCCCTCCCCTCCAACCTCCACCTCCTCACCCCCCCTCTACACCCACCCACCCACACTCGGGCTCCGGCGGAAGCGCAGTGGTTCGCTCCCCCTAGCGGCGGAGCTCAACAGCCGCGTAGCGCGTCACGCACACAGCCGCCGGTGTCCGTCCCCCCAGTCAGAGTGAAAGTTGTCTCCGCTTCGAAAAGCGAGGGAGCTCGGGACTCGCTAGTTGCCACCGCCGCTGCTTCACACGCGTTCTCCCGGAGAGATGAGGCGGAAAGAGAAGAGGCTACTGCAGTTCGCGGGGCTGCTCATAGCGGCTCTTCTTTTCCTCCCAAACGTCGGGCTGTGGTCTTTGTACCGGGACCGAGTGTTCGACAACTCGCCCGACACTGTGGACGGTCCGGGAGGCATCCCCCTGATACAGGTAAGCGTTTCGGGCCACGGGTGGCTCAGCGGTCCTCCAGGCTGCTGCCCGCTGCTTTTTCCGGTTGTCTCGCCGTTTATAAAGCGGTGACAGTACAAGCCAAAACATCCCTCAAATGTCAGTTTGGTCGCTGCAGTGGAGGCAGAGATTACTGTCCGCCTGAAACGCTGCGTGCCTCCCAGCTTCTGTTCTCGCCTCAACCGCTTACCCCCCCCCCCCCTTCCCCTACCGCCAATACATCAACCTTTACATTCCCATACTGTGTGTGTGTGTGCGTGTGCTATGATTCACATAATGCACATTTTTGAACACGGTCTCAGCAGCGGGTAGGTCATACAGTCAGACCGACCGGGGATAAATTAGAGAGCCACGTAGCTGAAGCCGAAGCTGGGCGTCGCAGTAAAGTTACAATAACACGGACTTCAGGAAGTTGTCAAAAAATGTGAGGCAGACGGTGCTGCGTTCACAGGTTGACGAGCTCACACAGACGCACATTTAAAGGAGCACGCCGGTCACGGGCTCAGATTTGTAACCAAGCAGAACCACACTGTATGAAATATAATCATCTTTTTACATTAAAAGGCCCTGTGAGTGTGTTGTTAAAAGCACGCAGAGCTGCTTGTCAGTTCGTCTGTTGTGAGTAATTATTAACATTTCTAACAAGTTAGCAAACGGGGACTGTCTGCCAGAGCTCAAGGTGACTCTGCTTTGTTCAACCTGCAGAACAAAAATTCAAATTCAAAAACAAATATTCAGATTGCAGCGATTGAAACAACAAAAATGAGCAGCACATCCTCACATTTGAGGTGCTGGAACGTGGTAAACTGGAATATTTGCTGTTTGGTGAACTAACGGCTAATTAAGGCGTCATAAAAGTTACCATGCACACAGAAATTAGACTTCTCCAGCCAGAATATCAAAAAATATACCTGAACGCGCACCATAAATTGTTCAAAACTGTGTCACAAGTTGTGACATCATGCCTTTAACTAAATTTCACATCTGTGCTCATCTTTTAGGATGCATCTGACACAGTGTTAGTCGTGGATAAAGACAGTGTGCGTATTATTTTACACATTTTATATCTAATACTGTGTTCGTTGTATCATAAAACACAAGGATGGAGATGTTCCATATCTGGATGGCACCTCTGTTTTAATGAAGTAATTAAGTCACACCTTCAGAGAAGAGTTTAAGTCAACTTAACGGGAGCCATGAAAGGTTTGGACTTAATTCGCTCGGGTTTTCAAGGCTGGACTTCTACTTATTTCTTGAGAGAAACAGAAGCTCGGGCTGAGTCATCGTGAAATTAAGTATATATATGTATATTTGTATGAATAGATGAGAGGCACAAGCTGGAGTTGAGGGTAGAATTCAAAAGGCTCACCAAAACCGACCACATTTTGGCAAGACAATAGTAGCTCCTCTAATTCAAATGAGGCAAATCTGCTGAATGGAGGCTTTCACTGGTGGTATGTGTGTGCGTGTGTGTGTTTGTGTGTGTTTTGTGTGCAAACTTGGTTGACTGGACTGATTGTGGAAACGTAGCGAGAAAGGCCCGAGCGAAGGCAGAGTTCACTTTTGATGTGTTAGCCTCGGCTTGTAAAATGTCTGTTATCTCTTCAAGCAGAAAATCAATTCATCAGTTCATCATTTATTCTGCGAGTGTTGACAAATCCCAAACGAAAGTCCACGGCGGTGTTTTCTACATCTCGTTGTTATCAGCAGCTACAGCTAATTTGCAGGCCGAACTGTGGGAATGATTGAAAAAACACACACACACACACACACAAAAAGAGCTCATTCTGCACAGATCTGCTGGAAGGATTACTTTTCTCCACTCAAGTTTGGATTCAATATCTTGAATGACAAGAGGCGTTATGAATAGGATTAAAGAACATCTATAAGCCTGTTAAATATTAGCAAACTGCGTGATAATAGCTGTCGACCTCTAGAACTGTCTGATAAGAGACTGACAGGCTGATTTCAGAAATAACAAAGGATCCTTTTAAAGGGAAAGTTCAGCCGAAAACAAGAAAGCAGACATTTAAAGTAGTTCTAATTCCTCTGAAGCAAATGTGCAACGTAGGGAGGCTCAGACTGATCAGCTGCCAGTTGATATTAAGTAAAAATGTGTGATCGGAAGATTGGTTTTGGTGCTTTCGAGTCGCACGTTGTATTTGTTTACCGTCTGATCTTGACCTCTCCAATATGGTGACCGAGCAGACGCCTAGCGATGAGCTACAGCACGCTCCCTTTCAGTTAAGTTGCCTACAAAGTTAACGAAAGCAGGGATTTATTGATCTCATGTCGAGGTTACCTAAAGTGTGGAACTACTCTGCAGATGCTCTGGTCCACTTTGGGACAAAAAATACTCTCTGGATGTCAGTTATGAGCCGTGACAGAAGCCAAAATGTGGTTTACAACAGATTAGTTGAACCTTGTTTTTAGCCTAGCAGTCGGTGATCGCTTGCAGCGTCTACCGCGCGGTTAGGAGCTGCGAGGAGTCAGCGGTCGGCATGAAACAGAGCAGTCAAAAAGCCAGTCGATACAAAGATCAATTTCCAGCCACGCTGGATTAAATTTACACTTCCCTGGCATATTTTGTCTTCAGTAACGAGCTTATCAAGGTGAGCAAGAAAGGCGAGGGAGCGACGACGACGGATCAAAAAAGAATGAATTATAATGACTCGCTGAACAAAACTTTTGTCAAAAGTTTCATGCGTTTCATGTGAATCTCAAGGAGTTTTTAAGCATGTTGTTAAATACAGGACTGCTATCAAGGAGCTGCTATAACAAAACAAAAAAATGATCAGTTTCAGCAGATATGGCTCTGTGATTGGTGCGCTGACTCTCATCTCTCATCTCGTGATCAATAAAGTTACTAGATGAAAGCGCATTAAATATGTAGCCTGAGCCGTGCGGTGGAGGGTTTCTGCATGTTTAACGTTGCACGTTTCTTCTGACAGTCTGTATTTCAGACAAGAGGCCATGGGGAACCCTGTGCATTATTAGTAACATCACATGCATCTACTGTCTGACAGGTCTCGTCTGTTACTTGCATGCTTTAGTGACTTGTCACTTGGAGTTTGCTTTTCACAACTTGCTGACTGCAAAAAAAAAAAAAAAAAACACCGACCTCCGATGTAGATGCAGTTCCCTCCCTGATCCAAGCGCAACGCACAAGTGTCTTTCTCCGAGGGGTTGACCCTCTGTACCGCGCTAACACAGCTGTGTCTCGCAGCTACAAGTAAGCTGTGATCATGCGTCCATGCGTACGGCGCCTGCATGAGTATTTCATACCGCTCTAGCAAACGAGTCGCCTCAGAGCTTCCCCGCCGTGACAGTGACAGAGAGGTAATTTGCACATTTCCCGTCTCTTATTAAGGATGTCCGTTGAAGCAGAGGTTGCTCGGCTTCCACCTGCCTGCTCCAGCAGCTCGGGTTAAGTGGAGGTTAGAGAAGATGAGGGGAGTGGATAGAATTTTAAAAAATAAAAGAGGCCCTGTAGTTTGACCCTGTGGCCCGCTGCGCTGCCCAGCTAAGCGTCTGGGTGACTGGACAGTTATACACGTCCTGACAAAAGCCTCAAGTGAGGCTCATATTGTCTCTAGTATTCCAAACATGTTCCACTGTGATGGATGGGGGAGACTACTTTGATGTCTGTCTTTGTCAGCTCTCTTTGTCGCTGTCCAGATTTGCAGATAAGTATTGAACGTAAACTAAACCACGAAGAAGGTCGTTGATTAAATGCATTTCTTGGGGTGTTCGGGTTGTAAAGAGGTGGACAATTTCCAGAAACATTTAATAGGAAGTTAAGCTGGGGAATTTTGGAAACCAAATGGTTCCCAAAGCAATTGTGGAAATGTATGGGAATTAATTGGAAATGGGGTGTAATTTAGTAATTTGGGGTAAGCTGGCATCATGATAAATAGTCAATGAAATTATGCTAGCTATAACTTATTTAGCATCTAACTTATCAGCTAGTTATCTACTGTATGGATGCATTTTCATGTGCCGTTTGCAAGTTAAACATTAACACCATACATCAAATATACAGTATTTACCCCATAATATCATCAAAACTTGCTTCACTTTATGTAGTCCGCAGGCTCAGATGTGTGGCTTCAATATTCTTGTCCCCTGGGCTCAAGAGTGTGGTCCAAGGTTCTAGAAATCAAATGTGCATGTGATGGATGAATGCACAGTGCATGAAATGATTGAGACAGATTGAGGGTGTTTTCTTTTTCCTCCTGAACTTGTTTGCCACGTTGCTGTGTTTGACGGTGTTTCTTATAGATGAGGTATTGCATTGTGGGAGAAGCTGTAGGCCGAGTAGTTCTAAGTCGTGTTAAAAGCTGAGATGTATCGGGATTCCTTTGAGCTCTTTTCACAGTGACACATCTCTCCACGGCTTGCTCTGTTCAGAGCTTAGTTATTTCTGACTTTCCGTGCATCTCAAAAATCCATATCCTGCAAAGTGCGTTGTAGTATTATGGCAGTACATCTCATGCCACCATCCACCCATTCTTAAGGCACCATTGTGCTACACCCAGACAGGGCTGGATTTAAAGGACCAGTGTGCAGGATTTAGTAGCATCAAGTGGTGGAAATCACCCAGACAAGGATCATATGCAGTCCCTGTACTGCTGGGAATGTTACTAAGTTAATGGAGGTTTAAGCCTCTTTATCAAAAAACTAACTTGTAAATTGATTTTTCTATCAAACTTGAAGTTAAACATGTCAGCCATACTTAGACTTTACTTCTAACCTCAGGCTTCAAATCTACCAAACCTAAGCTAAGCAGCCTCCTATGACTGTAACTCAAGAGGCGCTTCATTGTTAAAACCTTTTTTTCACTATGAAGGTGTTACGGATAGAACCGGCATGAATAATTGATTGATCCATCAACTGAGAAAATGAATCAATAATGAATCTTTTAAGTTACAGGATCTCAGATGCAAGAATGCGCTGCAGTAGGTTAACTGCTAAGGATGTGAGGGAATGTAGATAAATGGTACAGCCAAAGCAGCCTGAAATAATAAAATATAGTCATATAAAATGACTATACACAGTGCTGACATTTTATATTGGATCCATTATGATCTGACACTTTTCTTGATTAATCGATTAGTTGTTTGTTCCAGAAAATGTCGATCAGCATTTCCCAAAAACCAAGGTAATGTCCTCATATGTCTTGTTTTGTCCACAACCCTAAGATATAACTGAAAATATTCAACAAGAACACTAAAATAAATTCACTAATTACCAATGTAATAGTCGGCAACTAATTCATTAATCGACAGCTATAATATTCAGTATAGGCCTGTGTGTTCCTTGGTCCGGTTCCATTTTGGGGTTGCTGCTGGTGGATTTTCCACTTGCTAACTGGATGTGATCAGCTCTGATAAAAGTCCAGAAGATAAAGCGTGCTCTTGAAAGGAAAGTTGGCTGAGATTCACAGCCCTGTCACAGAGAAATGAGCATCATACAGGCTTCTGTACACTGGAGACTACATTTATGAGCCACACACTGTAGGCTGGATTACTATTCATTCATCACTACAGGACCTTGTGCGATTTGCCCCTGGCACATGTACAGTACACCCCTTGACTCACATGCTCTGAGACACGCACACACACACACACACACACACACACACACACGTGTATACACTGCTTTTAAAGCCAGTAGAAGGTCAGTGACAGTCTGGTCTTATTAATGAGCAGTGCTCAAAGTAAACAAGGACATCTATGTAGAACATCTCAGGACAAGGAGAAATCCCAGCTGAAAACTACTGCAAGAACATCTTTCAATTTCTCATTTTTACAGTCACAGATTGTTGAGCCAGGCAAATTATTACTGTTGAACAAACTGGCTTTCTGAATAAATACCCCTGGTACTTCAGTCTGATTTTGAATTCCCTGGCCGTCTGCTTGTGATGTATTCCTACCCCACAGTCGCAATGCAAATCAGATATTTGTTTGACCCCTCTGTCCTCCAGGGCTCCCACAGGCCTCAAAAACATTGAAAGGCTGACATTTGTCCTTTTGAAGAAAAATAAAGAGACCAGTGATGCTTTATTCATTTACTTAAAGAAAAGTGCTGAGACATGATCGGACCCATGGAAGGAAATCATTTAATGGAATATGTTGCTTTATGGAGGAAAAACCTCAAACTCTACCGTTACCGTAGATTTACGTAAATAAGGGTGCTCTGATTGATTAACCACTGATCTTTATCACGTCATTTAAATAGTTTAGTCGCTGGTCTCTATTAAGGCACATCAGATGACGCATTTATTTTATGGAAAGCTATATCAATGTACTTGGGCAGGCTGCCCAGGTATATTGACGGCAGTTTGCAGGGAAACACGGGAGAGAGATGTTATCCGGTAATCGATGTTGTACATGAACACACTGAAAGAGCGCCGCTAATTAAACATGCTTATATTTTCGGTGAACGGTGAAATGAACGCGTCCCATGGCAACTAATGAATGTGGACGCGAGCCAGAGTGAATGACTGCTGAGTTTAAACTCAGTATAAGTAACTGAACGGAGTACACGTCAAGAAGAGAGGAAAAATAAATAAAAGGCGGCAGGTGGAACTTGCGTATCATTTTCACTCTCTCCGGCGGAGGTACAGTACCTTGGCATGTCGCTTAAGAGAAACTAAAACAAATCACAGTGGAAAGCTGACTCCAAAAGGTATTACACAGTCTGTAGTTATGAAAAATAGAGAAGTGAAGGTAACAGAAGTGTTAAGCTCGCAGTTTAAGAGCTGCAGAAGCCGGGGTTTGAAGTTACGTAGAGAACAGACCACAACAGCGATGTGGTGGCGACGTGTCTGGTGGAGTTTCCGTAACTGCTCACAGTAACCAAAATAAAGCTGCTCCCGTTTAATTTGTCTCTACAAGAGAGTGGAATGTTGTTGCCTTGGAATAAATAAGGAGTAGTTGACTTGTGATACATTATCATTTATTAATTTTAATTCTAACTACGTAGTCAAAATGAGGTTCCAAATACACTCCGTGACTGCTTCCTATCGTCCCCAAAGAACCTTAACGGAGCTCCCTTAGATACAATGTTCCGCAGCCACTTAATAATAATGGTAATAATGTAGCCAATAAGTGAATGATCGTTTCTCCTGAAAGTTCACCCAGCAATTAAATATTTAGAAGACATGGCATGTCTCTTATCTCCACAACTAAATTCGCGGATCCGGGATAAAACAAGACACATGAAGTCATTTAAACGTCCCAGATTCCGACGGCTGTGTTTAGTCATCTGTGAGGCCCGGTCCCCGCTTTTCCTCAGTACTCCGGCAGTGTCGAGCTGTTTGACCTGCGGCTCCCTGTTCTGTTTCTTCTCTGTTGCTATTCTGATAAACATTAAAGTTGAATAAGAGTTTTAGCCCGTGGTTCTGTGAGAAATCTCTCCTTTCTGCTCTATTGACATCATGTGGGAATAGCAGGCAGCAATTTCAGAGCGCCCGGGAACCTCGAGGCTGCACCTAGAGGAAGCATGAATCCAAAGTGCGCAGAAACAAAATTGAAATTGAACGGATTTAGGTTTCCTTCGTAAAACGGCTCTTGCAGATTGCGCCATACATGTACAAGGATTTGAGGTGGAGTGGGGCGACGGGCATCCTCGAGGCACATTTTTAAGATTGGGAGTAATTTCAAGCTGCAGTGAATTTTCTGCAAACAAGTGAGGGAAATGGGAGCTCTTTGCAATTAAGGAAATCACATCAACTCTATGAATCCTGTGAGGTTAAGAGCAATTAGAGAAGCTGCGAGAAGGATTAAGACAATTTAACATGGTTTATGATAACAGTTGTGAGACTTCATTACAGTTGATTACACCGTGCAGTGCTATGTTCATTTCACTGCAGTTTTGACATCTTAATATTTATTCGCAGTTCGAGTGTTAAGCAATAGAGAGGGTTAATGTCAAGACATGGCAAGGTCATGAACCTGAAAGGGAAATTCATGATTTTGACATTGCAAGGTTACTTTCTTGAATCATACTTACAGTGGCTTCACATGGATTCAGGCAGACAGTAGACAGCAACATGGATATCATGTTAGAGGATCAGAGCAGGAAGGTGAGCCTGGAGAGTACCGTCAACGGTAACTGCAGAAGCTTTTTGCTGTCCACCAAGACATAACTACTCCTCCCACAAGGAGAAGACGTGGGCAGTCTGGACAACGGGAAGCTTATTCCGTTCTTTCACGACTACAACATATACGTGTTTTGTCTTGCCATCCGGGTGGTTGGGGTTTCCCATGCTGGTCAGGAGACGTCCGTCTGCCGTCTAACGTCACATGAATGCAGCATTGAACACTTACTCTGTGATGGCGACACAATCTACAACCTACATCCCTACTTTGTACTCACCAAGTTCATCTCTGGGATCTTGGATTATGGCCGCATCACTAAAAAGTCCAATAGAACAAGAAAAACAGAAAGATGTTGCTAAAGAAACCTCCAAATAAGTTGAGTTGTTCGTGATAGATGTCAGCTCTGCTCACATCCTTCTGTCCCCCACTTCCTCTGTGGAGTCTAGGGGGCAATCCAGGACCGAGCTGACCCTCTTGACCAGCTTGTTGAGTCTTTTTCTGTCTCCCTCCATCATGCTTTCCCCTTCCCCAGCAGACAACTTCGTAGAATATTGCAGATGCTGCCACACACAGTAATTTGGTACAGTGTTATCATAACTGATGACTAGTGCAAAAAAAAAAAAAAGTAAACTACAAGTCTAATAAGTAAGAATTATCTTTAAACACGACTAAAACTAGAACACATGCTAAGGAAGGCCAATGAAATATGAATTTAATGGAATTTTCCTCCTGGCTGGTAGCACCCTGAAGGATTAGAGCCCCAGAAACTGTTAGTTTATTAATCAAATAGCTGATCTGATTTTAATAATTTATGCATCATTTAAGAGCAGCTATAGTTATTTGTCATGCGTGATAATTAACTAAATATTTTTGTTTTTTTGGACTCTGGGTTGGAGAAACCATTTGAAAGACTTACTTTGAACTTGTAAATTGTAAGAGTTTTTTTTTTAATATTTTTGAAAACTTTCTGACATAACAATGAATTGATTAATCGATAATGATTCTAGTCATTAGTTACAGCCCTTCGTATTACGTTAAACATTTTCTCATATAGGCAGAGGTGAGTGATATGAAAACGCTTATAGCAGAGCAATATGTCTCAGTGTGTACAGACCTCTTAAAATTCACATCGTGATGCGATGGTGTTGCGTTCGTCACATCTCAGCGAGTAACATTTTCCATCGCTTTACCAGTGAAATTTTCAAAGAAATGTTCAGGAACGCAAGGCACAAATTAACTTATGTGATATGACATGTTGTCAGAGCAAGATTATTTAGAGCTCCAGGATTTTGTGATCAGGAGACAAGCTGTTAACGTCACTACCTGATGTTAGAGAGCTGTGGGCTAGCTGTGCTGCTAGACTGGGAAATGAGATTTTACCTTTAATGTGTTAAGCCTCTGGAAACGAGGGAGACTGAGGGATGAAAGTCATTTGCAAAGACAAGTGGAGTTCCTCGCTGCAGACTTAAGTCGTTGCACTTTATCACTCAGAGCCGAGAGAGTGGGGAGAAGGAAGGGGAAGGAGGGAGGGAGGCAGGGAGGGGATGAAACACCTCAGGAGAAAAAAGGCAGAGCGAGCGGGTAAAAAGAGGTGTTTGTTCACAGGCTGACTTTGTTGGAGAGCGTTTCCTCCCCAGGTTCCTCACACAAGGCAGACGTTGACTCGCTGCTGGCTGCGGCAACCAACTGAGCGCGTGCAGAGGCTGCTCTGTATGCCTGTCAGGGATCTGCTGCCCCAGATCAGTGCGAGGAGCCAAATGAGGGACAGGTGCAGCAGACAGCCTGTGGATACGGAGCGAGGAGTCAGGCTTTTAATTACAGCCACGTGGGTTATGGAGCCGCTTTTCTTTTTCTTTTTTTTTTTTTTTTATGTTCAGATGATTAAGCTAATCCCTGGATGCCAATTTAAGGCCAGCTCTGTGCTTCACAGTGCTGAGCCTCACAGAGAATGAGATAAACTCTAATGTTTTATGTTGAGTATATTTAGTTTTTCTTTTCTTTTCTTTTTTCTTAAAATAAATAAATCTACACTAACCCGGGGGTCAGATTTGAACATTTCTGGGCTCCAGACCAAATCTGTGTGAATACACAATCTGAAACATGCAGTCTTTGCACTAATTTTATAAAGCCCAGCATATGCATTGTTCAGCACTTTGCAAGCTTAAGCCTACAAAGTGAAAATTTTACCCCTTCCAAAGTTTGTTTTTAAAAATGATGTCTTTAGTATTACCCACCGCAGAAACACAAGAGTCTTTTGGTTCATTTAGCACTACGACCATTATGAGCATCAGTTTAATACATGAGAATCAGTTTACCGGTCACGAGGAGTACTACTACGTCGTAGAAACTCACTGTCTTGTGATGTCATCAGGATTGTCTCAAACTGAGCTTGAGACTAGCCGCCAGCACCCGTGCCTGCCTTACATAACTTATTTTCCCCTTTACTGTGTTTATTATTCATATAACTTCATACATTTCCGTGATGGAACAGTTAGCTTTACCATAAGGACTTAAAGTAGCTAACAGCTGGTAACTGAATCTGCCATTAACTGGTAACTGAACCAGCAGCTGGACTGGACAGGGTTTGAGCCCAGTTTCTGAAACCAACTGCAAATTTTTACTTATGGCATCCACATTGAAGCGTCCATATCCAGAGTAAAACTGCAGAATATAGCTGAAACAATTCACACAAATTATTAAGCTCATTATGCAGTATTCTGTTTCTCTGTGAGAAAGCAAACTATCTGTGCCTGTTATATCTTCTGCCTAAACGCCATCTCTGACCCCTGTACTCCTTAATATTGGCCTGCTGGTAATCTTGTTGAAGTAGGAATTAAAGGTCACTTACTGTTAACCGCTGCTATCGTTACTGTTGCTCATATGATGAATTTTTGAACTGTAAAATGTCCCTGATTAACTCCAAACATTGAGGACATGTTATTAACTGTAGCTAATCACTAATTAGCTGATAAATGGACCTGATCTCTACTTCACCTCTGCCTGCGTTCACTTTATATTATTGTTGGCTGGGTGAATGTATTTCTGTTCCCTTGCTGAAAAGCTGTGTGTGTACTGGACCAAAGCACCTGACCTACGATGAGTTCATCTTTCTTAAGGGGAATGCACAGTTCAATTTTTTTTTAGCAGAGAATATTTAGTTTTTTTTCTCTTCCAGCAGTGGGCTTTGATGAGGAGTGTGTTGCTCGCACTGTCCACAGCTTTTAAAAGCGGTATCTTCTCCACATCGCCCGCCCGGCTGCACAGCAGCAAAGATTAGATGATAAGGTATACAGCAGACATGTCACAGTCATGAAATCAGCCAAGCATCATGGGAAAGAAAAAAAACGGTGTCCATAGCAGATAAACCATTTAACCTAAGGCGGTTTTCTGCTCTTGTGTGTTCTCCTCACTCAACTGTGTCTATTAACAACCTCTGAACCACTGTGCTGTGTTCACATGCTTCTCTGTAATGCGGTTATTCTCCTTCTTGGACACTAAACTCAATCACAAATGTCAGTATGAACGAGAAACTTGGTTAAACTTGGTCTAAGCATCAAGAATTTCTAAGCGAAGCTTCAGACGGCCCATTTTAACCATCACGTGATTTATCAAAGCATCTTCTTTGTTCTCATTTTTCTTATTTTTAATTCAATCTGCATGGAAAAGTGGATGGGAGTCTTCCTATGATTATGATTGACAGTTATAACAACCTTATAGTTACATAAGGAAACCTATAGTTATAGTGTCTAAACATAGACATCTCCATCTGCTATCCACGATAGCTGAGAAAACCTGCTAATAAACCTGCTAATATAAGTATGGCTGCTGTAACAGGTGTTGTGCTGTAAAAGCTTTCATTGTGTGTTTTCCAGCCATAGCCTGATTGCCCGTAATCATCACCCATTCTTCTTCCTGCGTATGTAAACGTGGTGATGGAAGGTATAGCCATCGCTGTCTTTCTTCAACCCTGCGCGCCCACATTCCCGCAGTTGCGAATGAAATTACCGAGTTTCCAGAATCGAACCTTTCTTCTCTCACCATTAGGCCACCGCCGACCTACTCCCTCTGTGGAGTGTGACGACTTCTTTTCATTTTGACAGATCATAGCGCAATAGATGTTTCCTATAGTTCAGAGAGCTTCAGAGGAACGGTTTAAAGCGAGGCAGTCGGTCTCGTTTTCTAGTCTTAAAGCATTTTCAGCAATCACACCGCGTCCTCACCAGCATTTCTGAACAGCTGTTTGAAGATTGACGTGCTGTCTCTGGAAGAAATTGCTGCATTTTTTGCTCCGGTAGACCGCTGCCTTTCTTACTGAGCTACTTGCGGGAACAGCAGGTGATGTCACTGTTAGCATTTACAAAGCTTTGATCGTATCAGACATACACACATGTGCACACCATCCATCCCACCTCTACCTATCTTCATCTTGGAAACATAATCAGGAGAAACTTCCTTTTTCTCCCCCCATCTTGTAAAATATTTTCATTGGCATTGATTAGGCCTGTAAAACGATGCGTGAAAAGACAAGCTGTGTGGGTGAGGAGAAGGTAAATGAAACAAGCAATAAATGCTGGATTTTTTCCAAGCTCAGGGAAATGGCTGAGATGGTAGCTGATGCAATGAAGGAACAGTCCAGTTTAATGGCAACATTAACACTGCTGTCACTCAACCGCTGGGTTGCTAAATGCATGGGATGGGTTTTTACAATATCTTTTTTTGCAGAGTTGCACTGGATAACACCACATGGCATGCCATTTTTTTTGGAATGTTTGGATGTTTAGTGCTATTTTGTGTTAAATTTGTACCTTTTGTGTTGAATTTTGCTCTTTTGGGGCCATCGAACAGGTTTTGATGAACTGGTGGCCTCTAAGGGCATCACATCTAAAACATCTTGTAGTGACACTCTTTTCATTGTATGCACGTATTTAGCCGGCAAGCATGCTAACTGGCAAACTACTTGCTAGCTAGCTGTTAGCAAGCTAGCAAGCACACGTGCTAGCTTGCCAGTTTGGATGCATGCCAGAAAGAAAGAAATAAGGGTCAAGGGAACACAGTAGTGCTGTCCACTTGTCTTATGATTCAACTAGTCTTGCTCATCCTGCCCCTTCAAGGTTCACTAAAATTGAAGAAATGTGAACACAGTTGGTGTTAATGAAATCTATCATCACCATTTGCAGTGTAGCAAATGATGCTCGAGTGGTGATACCTGGTATCTTTGTGCTGCTATAAAATGACCCTTATAGGGGGATGTGACACACCACATGTTGGTGACTCACTTGTGTAGCTACTTGTGGTGATTTCCTGTAGTTCCTGTCAGACCTGTGACACATGAGAATGAATCTCATGACGAACGCGTCATGCTAAGGGAAAGATACCTCTCATAGCCGCTGTTATATTCTGTCTTGCTGCCACTGAAGAGACTCAATAAGTCACCGTGTCAACAAGTTCTGAATTGCACTGGCACTGGTTCAGTCTTCTAAAATAGTCAAAGCAAAAATGCAACAAAAGATTACATTTCAATGGAGTGAAAGGAGCCCATTCATATCGGCTCCCTCTCTTTTGGGAGAGGGTCAAAGAGGGTCATTCTCTATTTTACAGGCCAGGCCAGTCTGGAAGAGCACTCAGCGATTTCTGAAGTTGTGCACACAGTTCAATCATTTGCTTTTTTAAAAAATTCTTCTTCTTCTTTGAGCTCTCGGCCTGCTTTATTGCAGAGAAGCTGAGCATTGTCTCTGTAAAACTATGTAATGGCTTTCTCTGAGTTGATAGCAGAGGAACCTGTATAACCTCTTGAAAATGTTAATTGTTCTTCAAGGCTCTGGAGTACAAAAGCTGACCTGCAGATGTAATAGACTTGCTAACTGATTGCAATATAATGTCTTACCTTGTTATTTAAAGCAGCAGCAAATGTCTTTTCTTGTTTATTTTTTTAATTCACCCAGTATAGTACAGTGCACTCACTGCTGCAACCACACTGCCCGTACACTTCTCTGCTTTCCTTTGTCTGAACTCTCGACAGGGCGGGGTGCTTCAAATACCTTGGACTGGGGAACATAACCTGAGCCTTGCACAGCGCAGCACTGACATCTAAATGCTGCCGACAGAGACTACAACAATAACCTTTTCATGCCATGACGTGATACTCATCTGGTTTTCATTGTCTGGCGTGGCAGCTTTTATACCTATATTCCAATAGAGCCTGTCCATAGCAAAATCTGGATTGTCCAGCATGCTCAGAAACGATTAATCGGTGGCACTTTTCTCTTAACTTTTTCTCTTCAGTCTCTAAAATAAGTTAATAAAAGTAGTTTATAAAAACAAATGCTGATTGCTAGTACTGAAGACCTCTGGTGGCATCCTCTCAGTTTGTATCAAGCTCAAAAGCTTTCAATTCATTTACTGAATGAAGCCTGGGAGATGCTGTTAAAAGCCAGTAGTATCAACCTGCAAATGCTTGGCATTAATATGATGTAAATTACTAATGCGAAAATGTCACTGCTATTGTTGAGTTTTTTAAGATAATCACTCTTAGCACCACAAACAAAATTTCCTCCATTGAATCTGGGCACCATATACTCAAACCTGAACGAGTAAAAGCAATCGACACGGCTAGAAACCACTCAGAGGTAAGTGTGAGCATATCAATGGACCTCTTAAGTGACGGCGCTTCTTTTTGCTATTTAAAATGAAGTCTGATGAGTCATTTCTGCTCCTATTGTCGGCTCTCTTTGCCGCCCAGGTGAACAGGTGCCTGTCATTAGTCTGTGCCGAGCATTGATGTGAGGCAGCGGGCTGAAACACGGCGCTAGATTTACAGCATGTTATTCCGTCGTGAACCAACCTCTGAATGGGGGTCTTTCTAGCACATCTCTGCCCACTTTGTTTCACATTATGCTCTCATATTGGACTGTTGTCTGTTAAACCCCAAGCTATCATCCTGTGGCCTGATTGTCCCCACACTGACAAATGTTGATAATTACCTTCCAGTGGAGCTGTAAAAGCTCTCCCTGCTGAGCTTACTGATTCGCTCTTCCTAACCCAGTGGTGGGAAGGAGCAGCGTGCCTCGAGCTCTCTGGCTTGCCACGGCACAGTAAAGCTTGGCGCAGCAGGACAAGGCAGCCGTGGGGGGTGGGGTGGGGTGGGGGGTGGGGGGGGTGGGGGTGGGGGGGGGGGGGTGGGGGGGGTGGGGGGGGGGGTTGCTGTATGGAGGGATGCTAGCAGGATTAGGGCCGCTGAGACAACTGATTTGCTGATCATTATGTAAGCCACATCTGTCCTCCGTCCCCCCTCGGTGGCACTCGGCCGCCCACGCTGAACGCAGCCAAACCCAGCAGCAACATGAAAAGACAAGGCTTCGGGTTCTGCTTTACAGAGAGGACGCCAGGGGAAAGGGGTGAGGGAGGGGGATGTAAACATGCTCTTAGCCGTTAGTCACAAATACACTGAGCAAATGATGGGGGTAACTGGTAAAAGCGCTGTTTGTGATTTCAGTTCCAGTACCAAAGCCCACAGACAGTAAATCACATTTTCCTTGGACGATAAGCCGTAAGACGATGATGTTCTGCATTGATCCATCTATTTTTGCGATGAATTGCGCGACATGCAATTTGTCATAAATGAGTCCAAAAAAAGCCCATCACAGTTTACCGCAGCCTAAAGTGCTGAAAATGAAAAATTACAAAGAAATAAAACAAAGCCAAGTAGAATATCCTCTAAAATGTTTGGTAATTCAGCTTGAGAAGGGGCAGTTTTACAAGAGCCGTAACTCATTGCTGTCTACCATTTCTTTCTTTCATCAATTAATATGCCACACAGTGTTTTTTAATGTCATCTTTTGTTTTGGATTGTCCTTTTAGGGTCTCACAGCTTCATCGTTCCATTTCGTCAGCCTGAATCCTGTTTAATTTAGCCATTTTCATAGTTTGCTACTTCTGCTCTGTCCATAAAACATCTGTTGCATCTATGTCCACCCCGGAAGAGCTTTATCTCTTTTCCGTTCGCTCGACATCACAATACAAATAGTCCACATATAAACAGCTTCAAATTTTCCTCCCTTGACCTCTCCTCAAGGGCACTTCCTGGAAGAATTACTCCCTCGTGCTACAGTAAGACAGAATGTTTCTGTCACTCTCCCATGACCCTACAAAGACCCGAAGGACAGTGCCCTGGTTCTGCATTAGTTCCAAGAACTGTGTGATGTTAGGAGATGTTTTGCTGGAACAGAAGCCACTCTCTGAGCTGGCAGCGCCACAACTCAGCACTTAATAGCCACCATACAGTATTTTCGTGCTTCCTCTCTGTCAGACATGATAATAAGGAGCTTATTTGAACAGCACTTTGCTCAGATGGGTTTGGACAGGAGCCAGTGGAAGCTGTGATCATGGCAGTGGCAACACAGCTGTAAATTACCACCGAAGCCCCTTACTAATCCATCACACTGCGTCTCCTATTAAAATTCTTTTTTGAATGGCATGATGTAATCTCTCTCGTGTAATGTTGCCTGAGATGCCTTCAGCAGCAACATATGCTCTGTCATACGCATCTGTCCAAGTTCCAGTTTTGGTGCTGCTGTATGCCTCTTGTCTACCACGTAGGGTGTAGGGGAGGTTATTGCCTTTCTCTTGTTAGATGCAGACATTTATTCATGTTTTCTTTTCAGTACCTGAAAACTGTTTCTGTGTGGAGGGATTAGAATAAGATGATTTTTGAGCTGCCAAACAGAGTCTCACAAGTCTTTCGACGTATTTATTGAAGCACTTTCCTTGTGTTTTGCAGCAGACTGGTGTGGGTGTCGTAAGGGCTTGTTGGCATTTGATGGTAGTTCAGATAAACACTGTCTTCTTCTTGCGAGGGGTGAAACTGTTCACACAACATAAAAGTCTTAAAACTGACTGTTTTTATTTGTGTATTGGATGTCACGGGTCCAAGAATTAAGCACAGTTCTGTGCCTGAAGAAGGCAGACAAGCAGCCATCTGCCATGGCCTTTGTCCAGTCCGCTGCCTGGTATTTCTGGTTGCAGCAAAGCTGTGGATAATGACTCTGATTGGGAGATGAGACGCTGTGTGGCAGCCCTCCTGGGCTCCTCTTCCAGGGAGGTCTCTGTGCCTCGGTCTCTGCCCGGAGAGCCTCAGCTATTGCAGCAAAGAGCAGTGGAGCAGGAACCCGGGGGACGGGAAGGGATTTGGAATAGATCTACAGTCAAAACTCCCAACTGGCTTTTCTATAACTCAATATTTCTTTGAGGGTTGAGAAAAATACAACAACAAGCAGGACGGGTTCAGCAATGCGGTCGCTGCCAGTAGAAGTTTTTCAGTGTCAAGTGGATTTTTTTCGTCTTCTTCCCTTTGCCCTTTGCCTACGATTTTGCTGTTTGTTTTGTTTTCTCTGTACTTCCACCAGTTCTCCACGGTCTGAATCATCACACCTTCAGGACAGTGTTTATCTAAAAACAGATTATTTCCTTCGCTTGCTTTCAGTTGGACTTTGAGACAGAGACCTAACATGAATCTTGGGTGATCTGATTACAGCAGTGCACAGCTGTAAGTACATCAGTTTACACCTGGCAACCGAAGTGATCTCCACATGCGTCTCAAGTGACCACTTGTGATCACTTTCATCCAACACTCCATGGGCGTCATTTCTATTTACAAAGACCAAATATCTGATGTCACCTGCAGACATTTGGAAAATGGATATCTGGGCCAAGACTTCCTTTGCCATCCCATTTTAAAACTAGCTAATAAAAAGTTAAGTACGATGGCTTGGCCTCTTCAGCTCTCCACACAGATTGTTTACCTACATGTTACCAAAGCCCAATCAAATGGAAGTGGTCCAGTACAACTCAGACTATAAAACAAAAATCAGAATGCTTCTGATGCCAAAATCTTGGTCCCTTGCCTACAGTTATATGCAAATGAAGAACTCTGTTTAGAGAGAATACTAGTTCAATGGAGAAATCAATTGGAAGAGACAGTGTCTGCTGCTTGACTTGGCAAGTAAGAGAGTCCAAACACTTTTTCATTTCAGCAAGTCCAATGAAAATCAGGAGGCATTTTTGTGCATACTTACAAGTTGATCAGTTGATCAGTCAGTCCTTCAGTGTGGCCCAGGACTTGTGGCTATATGAATTCAAATGTGGTTAGAGTGTTCGCATCTCAATACATCCTCAAATGTTTCTTGGGGACATTCACAACTGTGCCTAGGGTTGCCCTCTTGAGACTGGGTTACCCAAGATGCATGGTGATGCCAGATGAGAGCAGGTCAGTATCAGAGAAAACTCAATGCTATGAAACAAACCAATTTGCAGGAGATAATATAATTCACCTTCATTCTACTGCTGGATCAACAGCTTGTTGGATCTGTAACCTGTGTGGTGGAGGTGGAGGCACTGTGGTACCGGGTACTATTTTTAGAAGGTGAGGATTGGTAGCTTATGTTTCTGTGTGATGAGCCAGGACAGCCAGGGCAAATTGACTTGTCTGTGAAGTGGTTGAAGAGAGGAAGGGGTAGATGAGGAGAAGAGGGTGAGGTGGAACTGGAAAGACAGGTAATTGTGTCTCTGGGGGTCGAAGTGGATCTGTCTGTGATCTGACAGAACAGGAAGGGGAAGAATAAAGAACAGAAAAGCTTCCTCTTCCCATTCAAGATACTGTCGAATCTCAGTAGGAGGAGAGGAAACAGAAAAGGGGAGTATTGACCTCAGGTGGTCTGATTCGTCCTCCTTGGAGAATGAAGCAGCAACTCTGCTCTTATCAGACACACTGCTTTACTGGAAATACTAACTTTCCACTATACCAAAGGCAGCCCAAAGTTCTCGGAGAAAGAACTTTTCTTTATTTCCTTCTTTGTTTTGTTTCCCTTGTATGAAAATGTAGTTCTCCAGGAAATTCAAAATGCTGTAGCCAAGTGTCAAATGGCCTTTTACCAGAACGAAAACTTTTTCCATGGAACCCGAGGACCTTTTAACACGGTCTGAATATTTTCCCACTTTTAGACTACTTGAATGAGTTTCAGTTTTGGGTCCTGAGCTGTAGTTCTTGGCTTTTGTGATGTTCTCAGGGCCCAGTGGTTAGTACCAGGACAGAATTGAACATCACTGACTGGTCAAACACAAACCTGAGGACAGCATTCATTCAAACTAAGTGAGTCGGATATCAGTAGTCTTACTATTATGAGTTAGGATGGGAATTTGTTATTTGAATGTACTAAAGCTGGCAGATAATGAGAAACTATTCTTCAGATCATTGCTAATTTGGAGGCTTTTGAAACTTTTCTACAAGTCTAAATTTGAAAGATCTCCATTTGATTAACACACAGTCTCTTCGTTGACAGTATGAACAAAGACAACAAGCAAAAGCTGATTCAGTGTACATGCAGATTTGTACTGTTTGAAGAAAAATAACATTCTGAAAATATAAAAGATTGGTGACCCATTTCTAAAATTTCAACATCATACGTCCATTCTCTTTTTTTCCTTCCTGTATCACAAGTGATGTGGAAAAGGGGTTTTGTGAACCAGACCTTTTAGGCAATGCTCCGCCACATTTTTAAACTGAAAATCAAATACAGCAGACATTATATGTAGCCTAAGTGCGTATTCTGTCTGCTAGGCCTAACTCTGGGTATCAGTAAAATCCCTGCAAAATGATAAACGAAAGTATAAGCACGAGTTTACAAAAGACTGAAAATTTAGTAAAATAAGATGTAGTTATTCACTTCTTGCTCAGGGCTTCATTCAAGCCTAAGTGCTCAAGGTGTCAAGCAACAGGCAAGAAAATCAAACTATAAAAGAGAAAAAGAAAAAAAAAATGCTGTTTATTACTCTACAGAGCTCTTTTTCTCCTTCCTTTCACTAGCACCTTCAAAGTTATTATTCATGGATGACACGGATACCGTAAAATGAAAGACCACTCTCTAAACAGTCTGACAGTCAGCTTGCACCTGATTTCTGCCTTAGGTGGAATTGTGACCTTAGTAGGATGGACTTGAATGCAACCAGCAAAGCCAAGGACAGCATTTTGTTAATCTATTTAACCAGTTAGACCAAATGATGATGACAACAACAAAAAAAATCAACTCTAATGACTAGGCTCTATGAATAAGGACAGCAGTAGACCGTCCTTGACATACAGGGCAACTCCAGACAGACTCTGCAGCTGACAATCGATTTGGAAGGAATAACAACAGAAAGATGGAGTGGAAACCAAAATAGCAGACTACATCTGTCTGTGTGAACTGCCAGATACCCAACCTTTAAGCTACTCTTTAACTCAAAGAAAACATGCCTGTTGGGGAAAGAGACTTGGTCCATGTTCCCTTTGCATGTTGGTGCCGTATTACTGGGTAATGTCCCATAACAGCTGCTGAGAGACTAACCCCACAGCAGCAGCACCAATCCTACCCTATCTGACCGAATAGCAAACATAATCTGCTGTTGGGCAGATTAACAGAAGACCACAGCAGCATGGAAATGAGGTTAGGCAGCCAGCATTTCAGAGAGGCTCTTCGTAATCAGCAAATCCCTTCATCCAGGTCACCCAAAGAAAAACTGATGGACCACTGACTCAATGCGATTTAGGTGTCTGTCATAATGTCCTAATTCAGGTGTTGTCCACATTTCAAGACTTAATATGTTGTAATGACTCAGAAGCTCTTCTATTCCATCTTCCACTTTGTCACTGAGAAGTGTTGCTCTCCTTTTCCCTAAAATTAAAAGATTAAAAAATAAAAAATATTAATACCATGCCCACATTGTGAACAGGTCACTGTCTACAAATTATGGCCTGCCCCAAGATACTCATATAACCCCTTCTGCTCCATGTTACCATGTCGGTTAAGTTAGGTCTGGGCTACAACTTGAGCCCTGTTTTTAAACCTTCAACTTTACATTTTGCCAAATCAGCACCATTAAAAATATCCAGAATTAGCTATTAGCACTTCCTGTTTGCGATATACCTTTAAACAGAAATATCACTGGATTTGTTTGATACCGATTATAACTTTGAGTTCTAGAGTTATGAGTTTTTTTCTGGTTACATGTGTGGACATGCTGTTGACCAGTGCATCTGTTACAGTCACACATTACGATGAATACTGACCTGCTGCTTTGGGTTGCAGTTTTGGCGATTCGTACCGTTAACTCGGGCAGAATGCACTTTGCGTATTTACTTTCAGAGATGTTGCCTGGTGTGCAAACCTGGGGAGATTT
This sequence comes from Nibea coibor, assembly GCA_023373845.1. Lineage (NCBI taxonomy): Eukaryota > Metazoa > Chordata > Actinopteri > Sciaenidae > Nibea > Nibea coibor. Next base: position 13,519,414 of record CM041733.1, read on the forward strand.
GATTTCATGAGGTGAAGAGGGCTGTCTGATTACACCATCAGTTGTGGTCTCTGCAATGCTTAAGGTGCTAGTATCCTATCAGAAGTGCTTATCGGATGGTTGGATACCTTTGGACACCCCCATCTGCTCACACCTTTCAGATATGGGATTGAGGGGACTTTGTCCAAGCATCTAGGTATATTTCTGACATCGCCAATGCAACATTTGCAACCACTTCACATTCTGATTGGCCAGCTCTGTTGAGGTCAGGAAGAAGCAGTGGTTTGAAGTTATTTTCTTTCATATTTGACACTATTTTTGTCCCTTTTTACTTGAGCGACACTACAGATGTCTTTCACAAGAGACATGTGCGGCATAATACCACATTTGGTATCACACTCTCTATGATGACCGGCTTTTCACTCCACTTCTGAGTGTTTCTTTCCGACGTAATTGGCCAACATTTAGTACAAACTAGTTCTGATCGAGTATACCCCAGCCCCAAGAGTAGAAACTTGCACTGAAGCTATTTTAGCTCATTGTAGATAGATCAGGCGACGAGCATGTGTCTATCTCAGTGTCTTATGCAAATACACCCGCGCGTTTGTTAACTGACACGCTCAGTCTGTCTTTTTGTGAATCCATGTGCAAACACTGACTGACATGTGGCCTTTTGTCATCAGTTAAATAGACCACTAAAAGGCTACATAAAATTTAATGAGGGATCACGCTGCCAGGCGACACAAGCTCCATCTCCTCACATCTTTTTTTCTCTTGCTTCTTCTGTATTTTTAGCAGGATATGTTTTAAAGATACATTTCTGTGTTGCTGTGTCACTTACAAGGCATTTTGGGGCCTGTCAGTTTAATGAGAGCATGTTGGATGGAGACAACACAGCCTGTGTGGATTGTGGTGTCGCTCCTCCAATGTCCTATCAGTGTGTTTGTGCTGCGTCTTGAATATTAATAGAGCGGAAAAGTGCCCAGAGTGGAACGAGTTTGTGGCAGCACGGAGCCTCAGCTTTTTGATGATGGTGATTAGCAGAGTAGAGGAAGGCAATACTCCGCTCTGTACTACAGCAGAGAAACAGATGACTGTGTTTGCCGCTGCCTTATTTTCAGCTCAGTTTCAATGCCTCATCTGGGCTGGCACGTGGCTACGGATGTGTGCTCTTATGAGCTGGCTGAGATAGGACTGGGATCGTCTCGTGAATATATCTCTTGCATTACATTCACTGCATTGCACATTACTTGCAGAGTTTTTTATTGTAAACAAATGATTCTTTTACGTTCAACATTTCTCACAGGAACACGATGTGTGTATCATTGTGATGAATTAGATTCCACCAAACAATGCTTGCTCAGTATGTGTGCGCATGCAACAAAAGCTTCCAGCTGGGACATTGCGGTTATGAGTCTGTGAGGCCGATAGATCAGGATCTAGAGTAATGCATTCTAAACATTTCCTACTATTAAATGTAATAAAAACTCACAAGATCGAGGAGTGTTGACGAAAGTTTGCAAACAAGAATCCCGTCTCCCGCTTCGTGTTGCATGTGTATCTGTTTTCCGATCAACAGTGCACATTTTTTCCCCATCTAGTATTTACTCGGATTTACTCAGTTATCAGCTCCTATAAATCTACTGTGTCCCTTATGGAACAGTGAGCACATTGATGTGAATATTTTACTGAGCAACAAAACGAATGTGAACACTGAAGTGTCAGGATAGTTGTAGCTATCATGGGTATTTTTTACCTCCTCGCAGGCATTTTATGGACCTGTGCTGCTTTATTTCAGACCTTCTGGTTCTTATTAATCATGCCTGTTATGTCGTTTTTAAGACATGCAAAATGACTCTAGATGGTGATGCCTGTTGGTCCACCACCTTGGAACACATTTAAATATCTTAAACAACAATTGGATGGATTGCCATGAAATTTTCAACAGACATTAATGGTCCCCAGAAGATGACTCCTTCTGATTTTAGTGATCCCTGGACTTTTCCTACAATGACTTTAGTGCTTATATTCTCAGCCGCCATTTAAGGGACTTGCTGCACACGTTGTCCTCCTTGAGGTCAATTTGAATCACTTTGGTGATCACGAGCTCAGATTTTTTCCAATACTTGGTCGGGTTATATCTGAATACAAAATTAATGACACTTCCATTAACCTCAGGTATACTTTGTCTAATTTAGTACTATGTAAACATGCTAACATGTCGACCTTTAAATCAAAGTGTTCTCCTCGTATGACGGACTTTCACTTCAAACTTGGTGATGCAAGAAAATTTGGAGCGGCTCCTGGTATATCTCCCACTTCAGGGTCAAGCGCTACTGTGTGCATGTGTGTGAAATTGCAAATGCTGGATTACCATCTACACATCACTGCCAAACACCTTCACGTTGGCATGGTCATTTCCAGCTTTGTGTTATGCATGGTTACAGACTGGTAGCCGGCCATTGGTCCACACTAATTATCTAGATAACTATTGGATGGATTGCCATGAAATGTGGCTCAAATATTAATTTTCCTCAGAGGATGAATTCAAATTATTTTGGTGATCCCGAGGGTTATCATCAGTTTGCCTAATTCTTGAAAACATGCAAAACTGATAACATTCACATCAGCCTCATTGAAATGACTGACTGAACCTCAGCCCACACTGGTTTGATAAGTTTGAGTTGAGCTTGTAGTGCTATCTTTCAGCCAGAGAACATGCAAGTCGACTGGCTCATGGATTATGGGGGAGTGTGTTGTGAATTTAAGGTCTTCCATCGTAGAGTCCTTATACTTGTCTTACCCTATTTTCATTACACACATGTGATCGCGTCTCCCATCTGTTCCTCAAGATTATTCTGTCTGTTTCATACGCATCCTCTTTTTCTGTCTGTCTCAATTACATTCATCCACCCACGTTCCGCTTCCACAAAACTAAACATGTGCACACATTAGCTGAAAAGTTTTCCTCTCTCCTTGTCTTGTTTTTCAAGGTCTTGTTGAGCAGCAAGAAAAGCCCCAGAGGAATATCATGGCGACGTGCGCTGAAATTTTAATCAGGAGGAAATGGGGCGGCACAATCTCGCTTCTTTTTAGTATAAATTTGCACAGATGGACTCTTGCTGCTTGTCAGGTCCTTGTGTGACACACCGAGGGCGTCTGCCTGTGACAGAAAGAGGAGAGGAAGAGTGGTAGAGGGGGTGAAGGAGAGAGGTGAGGAGAACGGAGAGGAGAATAAAAGAAGAGGGGAAGAAGGAGTAGGGGGGAGCTGAGAGGATTTTTATATTAGGCTCCTATGCAGCATCTCTGTGCCTAAGCAGAGGCCAGTCAGGGGATGGAATATTAGGTTGAACATTCATCACAAAAAAACAGGCTGAAATGCGTTCAAGGTTTTCTGTGTGTCAGGTTGACCTAGACAGTCTGCAGAGAAGATGTCGATGCAAAGGAAATAAAGTGCATGTAAATGCTTTCATTAGAAGAGAAGGAGACAGATTGGACTGGAAGTCACATTTAGTCGTTCCTTTTTGAAGTCAGAAATGGCACCGTGTTTTCAAATGCAATGTTAAAAAGGAAGGTAGAAGGCTGGCTTGAGAGGCGCGTCGCCTTCTTTGCTTGATTGACAGGCATAACACCATAGGGAATGAGGACAAACTTGCGTTGTAGCCTATATGTCATGGGAAAGCGTGTTGTTAGTGCTACCGATGAGTAAGAACCACACTAGCATCTAACTACACGCAATGTGACATTTGCAGGTACGTTTACATGCTGCTTAACGATGAGCTGAGCAAATAATTGGCTATCTAGCCTGCAAATAACATTAGCAGTGAACTTTTCCCCCAGTGAAGACAAGACGTCTGTACGTTGGATAAGAAGGAGACTTTAGCATGAAACCTAATGTGGGTTGTTGTTCAGTCTGTGGCTGTTGTGTTGTTCGACGGGCTGCTGTCTGGCTCAGTGTGACCATCTTCTTTGCCTGTGGTAGAATTTTGCTGCCTTGTGCAAGATTTCGTTGGCTGCATTAAAATAAGGCCTCCGTATACATAGATGGATAAGCAGTCTGCGTTGACCTAGCTGCCACAGCTGTCTATGTGAACAGGAACTGAAGTCACACCAGAACCCCTTAACGCAGAGCTATAAATCCTAATTAGATTTAGCCAACTTCTGTCTGTCCTTAGTCACAAGGCATAAACCCTTGATATTTTTGTCCCATTTTAGTCACTTCATAATCCTTAACTTGTGGAGATGGTACAAGAGTCCCCACAATGTTACTGTGTTAACAGATGCGTGTCCCCACAACGTGACACTACGTGCCACTGACCCTAACCTGACCTTTACCTCAGTCAAACTCAAGTCAAACCCTCTCTTTCCAGGGTCCTTAGTGTCTAGACAAGGTCCTCAAAAAGATTGAAGTATAAGAGTACAAAGCCACTCGAACACATATCAGTCTAAATCTGTGTGTGTGTACTGTGCTGTACATTAGTTTGTTATTCACTGTCATATTCATTTAAGCCAGCAGTCTGATTAATAATTTGCGGTATTTCATGCAGTCAGCGGTGCCATTTGTATTTAAAGCGTTTCACTAATTGCCTCCTCCCATCGAGTTAATTATTTCTCCATTGTGCTGTGATCCTGCGATTCACGATGCGGAGTCACTGAAAGTCACTCAGTGTGCACAGAATGACTTAGTGGAATAAGAAACAGCCTCTGCCTTTGTGTGCTGAGCTGCAACGTATCTGTCTGTATGCGTGCGGTTGTGTATATAAGGCCTCCGCGGAGTCGTGCGTCACAGCATTGATATTCTCCTCACAGGGTCGTCAAGCATGAAATAGAAGAGCACACTTTTCTGTGGATAAACCCTCAGCAGAACGCTGTTGGATAGTGAGTGTCTGATGCTCAGGAGAAATCTCTTCGCTGACACTGATACTGACAGAGCACCGGGAGGAAAAGAGAAAAAAAAAAAATCTCATTGTGCGCGCTGCACTGTTGTATAACTGTTTAACGGTTCATAAAGCTGCACAACAGTTTTTTCTGTTTTGTTTTGTTTTTTCAGATTTGAACAGTAAATCGTGTATATTTTACATTCCTTTTGATTTTTTTAGGATTCATATAAGGTGGCCAAACCAATGCAGCTTTCAGGTGGGAGGTGGGCTTGTGGGGACATCGAACACAGGACTTGATGGTAATGGTAATGGTTATGGTAAAGTCTGCCAGCCATAATAAATCACAAGTTGACATTTAGTGTCATGTTGTAATAGCAGGCAGGCAGGGACTGTGGCGCTGTGAAATCAGGGAGCTTTTGAATAGATGGTCCTTCTCATGATTTCCATCTGTGCTTATTGTTTGAGTTTATGGTGCATTTGGACAATGACGGGCAATGCGATGCAGGAGTGTGGCTCGTCAGTACGACAGCATTCATGAATGTGCTTGTGTGTCTCTGCAGGGGGTTAACCGATTGAGCAAGGATGCTCAGGTGGGACGCGATGGAGTGCGGAGGAAAGACTGGCACGACTATGAAGCAATCAAAAGAGATTTATCTCGATCTGGTAGGTCCAAACCTCCTTATAGACCCTCCTCATAGCTGTACTGTGAAATATAGATGAGAGCGTCGTAACATATTCATCATGGACTCATTCTTCACAGTTATGCACAAGAAAGATTCATATGTACCCAGAGTAACTGCCTTTTCGTACACACATCATCCTATTCCTTCTCTGGGTCTTATTGCTCTCCAACTCTGCACTACCGGTGCAAATCTGTGCTTTGAAAGCAGTTTCTGCTGTCATAAATACAGTTTATATCTGCTACAATAATCACTAACTCAGTTTTATTCTCTGTTCAGGGAAATCAGCATCTATACAAACAGTGTAATTGAGTGAAAATGGGTTTATCCTTGAAAGGAGCTGTTAAGGCTAAAAGTTATTTTCCACACTTGTTACCTTTAGGAGAGAAAGTGGATCATTGTTGAATGTCTTCAGACCCAAAAGTGCAAACACCAATTTGACAATGCTGACAGAATGATACACAAAGGGCTGTGGGGTTGAAGGTGACTTGAGGGATGGAGGCACAAAAATGGTGCAGGGCTGGTGGTTTGGCAGAAGACGGTACAGGGCTGGGATGGACAGGTTCTTCATGTGCAGGGACAGGTTGTAGCTGGACATGACATGAGTGACGGACCGGATTCCTTGAGCACAGGGGAAACAGGATTCACCAAGATTTGACGAGCAGAGCAGAGTGCACAAAGTAGGCCTCGCATAGTTACCAAAAATGTTCTGGTGGAGTCTGGAAGGCTGGACCAGACTTGTATTCTGAGGGTTTGTTAAATGGTGAGGTGCAGGGCGGATGAGGAGAAGACCGGCAACCCCGCCAAAGAGAGACACAGAAGAGAGGTCGAAGCCCAACAGGAAGCAGTAGGCTGGGAGAGGGCAACAAGCAATAACAATCATTTCTGCTCAATGAAACATGCATGTCTGTAAATTATGAGAGTTTTTTTGCTCCCTGTTTCCTCTGTAATAAATCTACACAATGTGACGCTGTAAAAATATGAAACTGTCTTAAGCTGTTTGGCCATAAGAGTTCATATTTATTTCATCATGTTTCATCAGCAGGTTTCTTGCTCTTGCTCCAGACCAGGGTTGTAAACAAATGTTTTATCTGGTTATTTTTAACTTCAGCCTTAACCCGTAACAACATTGTGTTGTGTCATTTATCAGTTTTGTGCTTTTGTAATGTACACTACTGTGTACAGTCAGGCGGCTGAGGGGACTGCTCTATATTTTGAGCGGTCTCTGGTGCTTTTAGGTCGCAGAAAGTCCTTTGGTAGAGAGATGTTATTTTGTATGATGGGTTTTCAAAAAAAAGGTGATGTTTTGTACGTGGAGAACAAAATGCTGTACAATGGGTCAACCAGGCTGATAGTTAGAAGGTCAGAAAGACACAAAGATCCCTCTGAGCAAGTTAACTAGGAATACAATGAATTTGCAGCCTGGCACCAGAACCTGTGAAGACTGAGGTGGGAACGGATTACTGTTTCCATGTCAAGTGCACAGTAATGCCTGTTATTGACAGACGTTATTCATAAAACCTCAAAATAGAAGGTTTGACTTGGTCAGTGCTTCTCAAACTTTGCTTGGCATGCCTAACTTCAGAAGAAGATAGGGTGATTTTTACACACAGAATTTATGTCAATTATTCACAATGACAGGGGAAGCAACTAATAAAATTTGATCCAAGTTGCCCAAAAGGTTCCCCAAAATATTTTAAACTCTATGGATTCCATGGATTTGTGGTAGGGAACCACCGATGCATCAGCTGAACATCAGCATTAGCCGAGGTTCGCCTCAACTGCCATTGGCAAATAACAATGACATTCACCCATGGCCGATGACTATATGTTGATTTACATGTCGCATGAACGCTGCATTGAGGAGAAATCTTTCTTTTTTTCCTTTTTTTTGGAGGCTTTGGAAACCTCACTGCACACGTCTCCGGCAATTTGGGTCCATCCTGCACACGACTTCAAACCCACCGGGACTGTTTCAGAAGCCAGTGTTTAGCCTGCCAGGCTTTACTTTACTTTTTACTTGCTCAGATTTGGCCATTTTCCCGGTGTATTTTCTTCTAAACATGCTTCTACATGTGTAAATATGGTACAGTGTCAATCCCCCAGACGTGTATTCAATGCATATCTGAGAGACGCTTCTGGGACGCTTCAATAAAGATCCAAGTTATGCAGTTTGCAATACATGTAACGAAGAAAAAACATCAGCATCGGCATTGGCCATCAGCCATTTAGGTATTCTTCTATTGGGCCAAAACAATTTGGAAATGTAAATAATACATTTGCTGTCTGAATCACATTATTTTTAATTTTAAATGTTTAATAAAATAGCTATTATTGATGAAAAAGCTTCGACTACTGTAGGGTTCTGTGCTCTTGTTGGTTTGGTTGTTAAATCCATCTTAAGTTTAAATCCACAGAGCTTTAAACTTTAATGGGAGAAAATCAACTGCACGTTCATTTGCAGTATTTCTATCTATATTTAAGAACTTAAACTGTCCTAAATTCTTTTTTTCTTCTTTTTAAAGTATTTTTGGTGCTGGTGAGGAATTCATTTAAACTTAAATCCATTCATGTTGGCATTTAAAGGTCTTAAGTTTTGTCTGAGGGCTCTTCCAACCTTGAAGCACTCTACTTTTAATGCTTTGCCAGAAATGTTAAACGGCAGTGCCCATTCTCTTATCCACATGAAAGCAGGAAACTTCTGATCTTGGTACAATATGTGTCTGGAGAGGAGATACAGTGTGGGGGAACTGATTGTCTGAGGTCTTGCATGTGTCTTGACAGTGAAATATGCCTGTGTTTGACACAGGTAATGGTGAACAGGGCAAGCCGTTTCCCCTGACTGACGCTGACCGGGTCGATCAGGCCTACAGGGAGAACGGCTTCAACATTTACGTCAGCGACCGGATCTCCCTCAACCGCTCCGTCCCTGACATCCGCCATCCAAAGTGAGTCCTCTGTGTGTGTGTTTGTCTAAGGAGGAAGGAGAGCAAGATAAGCTGTTAGGTGTGGCCGGTTTCAACTTCAAATTTCCCAGGAAGCAAACAATAGAACTTCAAATGCATTTCAAGTTTATATGTGACGTTTCATTGTTTAACCTCAACATGCTTTCCGCGTCATAATTCTGTGTCAAAATCAGCTGAAGCAGGCGGTGTGTTCACAAACATCTGCTGTAAGAGAGCTCAAACGTGTCATTTGCATAACGGTGAACCGAATGGAAATCAGACAGCGTGTTCTGTGTGGACTTAGAGGATGTCAGTTGAGTAGGCGGTTCTTCAGTGTGGCCAAGGACACATTGTATACACACTGCTGAAAGACTGTGGCCACTTGCTGACCAGACCACGTCTGAATGTGGTCTGCCCGATCTGATCTCAGTGCATCCTAGGTGCAATAATGTCCACTGGCCTGTGGATTTCATTATGCAGCGATAGATGCTAAACTATAAATATTGCTGGACTGCTTACAATTTATCTACAAAACAAGTTGTTTTGCCTCATTTTCAACTATAACTCTATCACCATAGTTGATTTGTCATAAGGTTTTAGATTAGATTGTATTGCTTAATAAATTATGACCTTGTTGATGATTTTCATCCCATCTCGATCTGCCGCATTGGTCATTTTTATGGACTGTGCGATGGTGACCTGACAGAAAAATGCTTCCTTTTAACATTTCCAGTTAAGCGCTCAGTAACCTCGGGCAAACCTGCCATTTTTCCACAAAAAAAAAATAAATCATCTGTGTTTGTGTGAGCATTTTCATCTGAATAGGGAGCAGGAATAGGCCTCACAGGGCCAAGAGTCTGCAGGTTTTCATTCTGGCCAAAGACTGCAGCAAGTTATTTCACAGATTGGCACTCCATCAACTGGAGAGGAAAAATGAATCACCTGGTGCACTCCTTGGTTGGATTGAAAACCGGCAGACTCCCAGGCCTTCATGGCAGATGGTTGTTTTCCCCCCAAATAAGGTTGACTTTTAGATGAAAGGCCAGCTTGAGTGCAGAGTTGTCCCAGGGAAGTCTGTTTTAGATATGATGAGAGTGAAATAGCTGACACAATTCATAGATTTCTGATGATGATCAAGAGACAGCTGTTAATTTCTGAATTTGGATTGTGAGAGATAAATGCAGGCACACCTGCTTCGTGCACGCAAAGGGCTTGTTTCGGTCAATCTCAAATTGCCAAACAAATTTAGAATTGTCTCCGGGGCTGTAAATTTGGACATGAATGCGGCGAGACTCGAGAGCTAAAGTCTCAAAGTCTAAAAAATTTTAATTTTTTAATTTGACTTACATATCCACACAGCATGAATGTTTAATTAATGAACCTGTGCACAAAAACATCTTGGTCGGAGCACTTAAAAAAACAAAACAAAAAAAAACAGAATGTTCAAATTTCCACTGACAGATTTTTCCTGAGAAGACCTAAAAACAACGCTAACGTTGTGTTTCTGCCCTCCAGGCATTTAAAACATCAGATATGGAAGATGTGAACCAAATAATGAATTCACCATTTAAATGCAAATTGTGTACTATTAGTGACTGCATTGCCACCCCCCCACACCCTCCCTTACCCTCTTCCTCCGGTTGTGAATGGATGATGGTGGACAATCCTGCCCTGGCTCTACTGTGCTCACACCTTTATTTTCCATGCCGGCTCTGTCCCAGCTCATTACAATGAGCACTGTTTGGAACAATTGTTCTAATTATCAGCCAGCCCAGTCTATTCAGCGGAGAGATGTAGCTTTACACTGACAGAGGCTGATTACACACAACAACAACACCTATGTTCTCATAAACGGTGTTCTTGACAGCAATTATCAGTGTCATTGATGCCCCCCCCCTCTGCACAAGGTGTGAAGAACTGATGATAGATGTGTTATTTTCCGTCGGGGGAAAGTAGAACAGTGAAGCGAACTGAGGTGAAGCCTCTTGGACATGACATCCTGCCATGTTAATTGTACGCCACAATATGAATGGAGTGGAATAATTGACACATTGATGATGTTTCTAATCTTCTGGGATAGAGGAAAGGTGATAGGGTTGTTAAAATCCACTGGGTTCATCAACCTGGGAGCATGAATGTTAATAGTAAACACCCTGGACGTTTGTCTCATGTACTGTGAGCTATCTAGTGTGCAATGTTGACATTCAGGGTTGGAATTTGCAAAAAAGCTAGTCATGGAATAGAACATAAAAAGGGCTCACCCTCTGGAGAACATGAATGAAGTAAGAAAGTTAATTTAATGGCAAACAAAACACCACAGTAGGTTTATAAATAACCTCACTTAACCTGTTTACTTCAAACGCTTATTGTAGCATAGTAAATTAGCAACTACAATACATACATGATATTGATAGCGTGTAACATAAACTACAAATCTCACAAGACCCCTCCATTGGTCTAGCTTTGTGTTCAGAGCTCTGAGTGCCATAAAACTGTGAATTTCTGAATGACACTTCAGATGATACACCATATTTATAGTTAAACAATCAGCCAGTCAGTAGGTCTAGGCTGCTAGCAAACGTAACATACCTAAAAACAACTGAACAGTTGAAAACTGCATTTCTTTGCCTGTATGTTAAAATAGTTTTATTACATAAAAATGACTGGTCTTTCTGTCCTTCAGTACAAAACTTGTTTTGAAGTGTTAATGGACTTAACTCTCCACTATTGTCATGCAGACAGAAGGTCAGACTTCTAGGTGGTTTTTGATACTATGGTTTAGCCCCACATCCCATTAAACACCGGGTTTCACTGCCTATCCCTAACCACTACTGCTCTTTTAATGTAGACTTAACCCTAACCCTAATGTAGACCTGAGGCATGGAGGAGGTATACATTAAACTCAACATGTAGCAGATTAAACTGTCAAAGAACAGATGCTGTAGAGGCATGATGAGCCATATGGACCCGTGGCGACAGTACAGACTGCTGGGTTTCGTCCAGCTCTCCTCTGACTCATTAAAGAATAAAATGCTGAAAATAAACACCCCAGCAACACTATAAATATTGTCTACCAAACAGCTTCAGACCTGCTAACCTGATTCACAGATCACAGATCAGTCTTCAACGTTTTCCTTCTACAGTCTTTTTTTGACCCAGGCTTCACTTTCATGTGGTAAATAGTTTTTATATGTTGTCTCTCAAGGATTCCTCACATTATGCTTCACATTTAGTATAGCCCCTGCACCAGAAAACAGACGCCTATCTATTCTCCAATAATATCGACAAACACTGCAGCACATTATCTGAAATGAATACATGCATACAAAAGTATTTTGTATATATATTTATATATTCGTATATTCTCAAAGCTGTCACAGGAACAGAGTTAAAAGGAATTTTTCAAGCTTGATATACCCAAAAAATATTTCATGTTTTTGCCACTTTGCAACAGGCTTAGCGGAAAATTTTTAAAAGTATCCGACAAAGAAAAATACCCTACACATATAGATGTTTTGTTAAAGAGTAAGATTGTTTTTGCCTAACCAGACACGGTCGTACATCACTCCACATCAAGCCACCGGACTCTACTGAGAACACCACAATTTAACATCTCAGCAACAACACATCATTCAAACTCGGCAGAAACAAAATAAAACTCACCAAAACCATCTCGGTCTGTATTTTCACCGCTCCCAACAATGTTTGTGAAGTAAAAATACAGTTTTTGTTACTGGAGTCCAGTGGGTTTTAGCAGAGCAATAAATGACTGTTTCTGGTTCAACAAAATCAGTCGTACAGAAAAAATAAAGGTCTACCTCAGGAGCTTCTTTCCAAAACGTTGTCAGACACTTTGCTTGAATAACAATCTGTCAGTGGCAAAAACGCCCTGTACTGTAACAGCACACAACTGGATTACCTTGTAGCCTGTATGGTGAGCTGTTGCCAGCTGTGCTTGCACTGTGTACTCAGTAATCAATACCCCATTAGCCACTTAAACACAGAACACTGGAAAATTGCTGCATGTTGAAAAAAATATATTGATGTTACTCTTTGAATTTTGTAAACTCCGAGGTGGAACAGCTTGATAATGTCCGTGCCTTTTGGAAGGAACCTTTTCTCTGAAAGATTCCGCCGGTGAATTAAAGTTACTCGTATATTTATTGTCCCTTTCCGTTCAGTGTAGCACTAAGAGAGAATCCAGAGGAGCACAGAGAGATATATCCAGTCATTAAGCTTAAAATTAGCCTGAGCAGATAATCACAGGGTAATTTCAGAGGTTGAGCTGCTGGATGTAGAACTTTACAATGAAAAATGGATCAATTTATGTTTGATTTTGGATCACTTACACGACTATTTGGTGGGCTTTGTTTCGTTCATGATTGCAGTAACAAAGCCTTTTGAATATGCTGAAAGTGCACCACTGTTCCAACAGATAATGTCTCTTCATCTGAAATGAGAAAGTCAATGAACACACTTCAATATAATATTATTATTATAAAAATGCAGAATTATCCATATTTCAGTTCCTAAATAATATCCATCTGCTAGTGCAACAATTATAAGCAAGCGATAGATATAATTACAGCCTATGTTCTGTTGTACAACACTGTTGGATATGTCTTGTACAGCCAGTGCTATTCTCTTTAATAACAGTCCTTGATTAGTAGGTTCTCACGGTTACAGGAAGCAAACATTTGCAGATTCTTTTAGATTTGAACTGAAGTTCAGCTCTCGACACAATCACAGACCGACAAAGGTCACTCAAAGTCTGACCGTACAGGTAGAGGACAACGGGGTCCAGCATTGAAATCCTCTAACCGCAAAAAGTGCTCGTCGTGGACGTTCTGGACCCCCCAACATCTCCGTGTGCTTCACACAGGCCAGACGGGGTGTGAGCTGGATGGTGCAAGGGAGCAGCAGCGTCTGTTTGATTGGTCAAAGTGACAGCAGATTGACAGGTGTCTGACAGCCAAGGGCCAGATCCAGTCCTCAGTGGAACGAGACCTCCCAACTGCATTCATTCATTCATTCATTTCACTCTCCCTCACTGACTGAATGACATGATAGAGATAGAGAGGCAGAGAGAGAGAGAGAGAGAGAGAGAGAGAGAGAGAGAGAGAGAGAGAGAGAGAGAGAGAGAGAGAGAGAGAGAGAGAGAGAGAGAGAGAGAGAGAGAGAGAGAGAGAGAGAGAGAGAGAGAGAGAGAGAGAGAGAGAGAGTCTCAGGCAGCCAGACAGGCCGGAGAGACTCAGAGATAATTACTGTCTCTACAGATTCCTCTCTGACTTCTCAGAAAGGGAAAAGAGGACGAGATGGAAGGGCGAGCCAGCAGGTGGTATGCCTCATTACGTCTTATTAAAAGAGCAACACATTGTTCAGGTGGAGTGAGTTGAGAGAGCTGCAGTACGCTGAAGAAAAGGCTCGTGTCTGCGGTTCCAGATGACTCTCTTCCTCACCGCCAATCAGCATTCCAACATTTAGAGTTAATGTTAACTTACTTTTTGAGAAATCTTTTTCATTTTTTGTCGAAGAGACTTGAGCCCTACTGGCTATTATTATGGAGAAGACTATATAGCCAAACTGAAACCAACATACAATCCAGAGCACAGCTGAATAATAGAAGCAGATACCAAATGCCAAGATGGTGCCTATTCAACCCAAAAGGAATAACTTGCAAGAAAGACTTCTATCTTCCAAGTTCCAGGCCCACTGAATATGCTTAGTCATGTTTCTCCCAGTGCCCTCACCTGCAAGTTTCCGACCCAAACACAAGCTCTAGATCACCGGTTCTCAAACTATGTCTGTAGCTGAATGCGGCCGTCCTACACTGCTGTATTTTAATATATACATATTGGTGGGGAGCCTATTACTGTCTGACTGATCCACTCTGGTCTACTTTCCCTCTTTCATTTCTTCATTTGGTTTCCTGTGTGTGTGTGCAGCTGCAAACAGAAGCTGTATGCAGAGAAGCTGCCCAACACCAGCATCATCATCCCGTTCCACAACGAAGGCTGGTCGTCGCTGCTGAGGACCGTCCACAGCGTGCTCAACCGCTCTCCTCCGCAGCTCATAGCAGAGGTCATCCTGGTGGACGACTTCAGCGACAAAGGTACCGAGGGCACACAGTCGCACACGCGCCACTGATCAGAAAGCACACCTTGCGCCACTGTGCACACACAGATAGGCGAGCTGACTGCTGCAGTCAGTGCTGGCTTGCTAGTAATAACTGAGACTTGAAGCGCACTGTGGCATCTCCCTCCTCCCTCCGTCTTTCTCTTACATATACCACTGTGTCATTTGTTTGTCAAGTGTTAGTGACACAAATTATCAGAAAACAAAAGCATCAGCCGGCTTCTGCAGAGGCCAAAATTACTTCTCAAGAGGGTTTTTTTTTTTCCTCATAAGCAGACAGAAGGAGAAATAACACAAACACACACACACTTATGAGTCAGTGTTTCAGCAATGTGTTGTGTCACCAGCCCAGTCGGCCATTTATTATCAAGACCCGAGAGCGCCTAGCATCACAAAGCTCACCGCTCTCCTCTTGAGTGTGTGAACTTTGGGATGTCATTAATTTTTTTTTTTTTTTTTTTTTTTTTTTTTTTTTTTTTTTTTTTGGTTTGTATTTTTATTTCTGAACCGAGACTTGTGGATTATTTCTCAACGCGAGGCCTCGAGCTTCCACGCGGGCGACATGGAAATCGGAGCTGAAGAGCACGGTAACCTCTGAGCAGATGGCGATGATGAGGCCGTCGCGTGACCCTGGTAGCATTAGCGATGGAGAGAAATCCACTTTCTGGCGTGGATCGGTATTCTCACACGGGCCTGCTTAATCAGTTTGAACTCCGGAGTTAATGCACGGCTTTGAACCCTTACATAATAAATCGGGGGGACAAGTGCAATATTATCGCCGGGGTCTGAGTGGAGGAGAGAACAAGATATTCATCATTAAGGCTGCTTCACAGCTGCCGTGTGAGGCATAATTTCCTGTTCTCTTTTCCATTTCCTTTGCTATTAAATAATGGACTAAAAATATATATATATATGATGAGACCGAGAGGAGAAAAGGCGTTCAGATGATTGCGTATTTCAGTCGCGTGTTTTTGTGTGCGAGTTTCTTTGCTCAGGACAGACAGGGCGCCATCTTACAGGACATCACTGCCGCACATCCATGTATGCGCAGCAGCGCGCGGTGCAAAAAGGGCTCGGTGAGGTCATTCGAGATTGTCTGCTGATTGATAAATACACGCTCTGAAACAGCTCAGCCAACCACAGCGATACAAGGCGATGATAATAGCTGAGCAAAATGGAGAATCTGCTTCTCCGAGAAATCATATTTTTTTTGGACGAGGGAAGAGCGCCACAGCGGTTAATTACCGTTTTGCATGTTTGCATGAATCCAACATGATTTCCAATCGTAACTTCGCCGCATCGCTGTGTATTCACGATGCAGCCGCGTTTGATTAAAAACCGTAAGAGATGCCGTGCCACAGGACTAAAGAGTCTGTGTAATCCGACGTCCACCTCATAAGCAGGGAGAATATTGAGTTGTACCCGACTAGTCTAGCGCGCAGAGGTGTGTGTTTTGTGCAGCAGCCTGTGTCATTTGCATGCGATTTAATCAAGGACACCAGTCGGCCGTGTGTAATGACAGGCTGCAGATTTATCTACGTGTCTGTCCTGCTGCCTTCAGATGGCTGCAGGGATTTAATGAACTGGAGGAGAAGCTTTTTATAAAGCGGCCGTGGACAACAGACACTGTGAGAGTCACTTGTATTTATTTATTCATTGATGAATTCAACCGAAGTTTTGTCCACACTGAACAACATTTAAACACCTCTGCCGGCGTATGTTTTCAGCAGGATTACAGGAAAAAGATGGGAGCGCGTTAAAGTGCGAGGTCCAAACCTCCTCAGTCACGTCGCCTCTCGACGCATGCCGATCCCTCCGCTGCTTACTCGCACTAACCGATGCCACATTCATCGACGCTGTCTTGTTGTGGTACTTCACAGCCGGCGCGAAAAAGATAAACAATTGATGAGTGGTTTTTTTTTTTTTTTTTTTTTTTTTTTTGATGAGTCACTTTCAAGTGTAGTTCTGCTTTCTGAGGTGCTACTTTCTACGTTGTGTAATTATAGCCTCGCTGCAGTGAGACTCAGCTCTCCTCTTTAAAATCATAATTAATACTGCTGTTCATATTTGAAACAAAGGATACCTGATGGTTTATGTTCGTCTGTATGCTCGCTGCACTGTACTGTAGTTGACTTTGTGTGTTTTTAAGCAGTCTCTTTGGGGTTGAGGAAAGCTTCGGGTGGATTGTGGTCTGTTTCTCATGATATCATGCTAAATATAATCTCTGTTTTTAGGTGAATATGGTGTCTAAGAAACAAAGAACAGTATGAGTATGAGCTGTGAGGAGCTCCGACGGTGTCAGTCGGGGATCTTTGTAAGTCAAGGATCATCAGATTCAAGGCAGGGGTCAGATGGCTTTCATTGGGAGTCTCTATATTTGTTTATTCCCCACTGTGCCCCGCTCCTCTATTCTTTGTCATGCTGGAAGAAGCAGCAGCGTACTGTTGACTGCAGAGTGAAAAGAAATAAAGTCTCTGTTAAGCTTAGGTCTACTTTAAATGGAAGAACAAATTGAAGAAATTAGCTTCTGCTAACAGTGTGAAGCGTGAGCGCTGAACTCAGCGTTTCCTGTGTGTGGAACAGTGATCATCGCACATAAATTGGCCATCTGCTTTCATTTTACTGCACGTTTTAAATTTGAAATGATAATAACAGTTAGGTCCTCATTATTTCTGACTTCGTTCATACATTTATATTTGGGAATAAAACTTTTTTTTGAAAATTTGGCTGTAATGTAAAATCGACTTGCAGCACACGGCTGCTAATTTTTGTCCATAATAAGGACTACTGTAGATTTGGGTGAGAGGTTGGATGGAGAGATCAGGTCAAGTCAGGTGATGTGGTATAAAGAGCGAGAAAGACTGCACATGGAGGTGGATGTAGTGGATGCATGGGTCAAACAAACACCAGCGATTTTTTTTACATTTTTTTTCTGGGTTATTTGGATCCCCAGTATAAAGAATCAGCTCTTCTGCAGTGGAAAATAGTTTTTTGGAAACTACCTAGTGTCATTTTCATTTTTTAGTGAAACAAGAATTCAACTTTCTCCAGGAGAAAGTGCTTTAAAGTGAAGTACGGTTAAGGTTTGCAGAGAGGTGCCTTCAGCACTGCAACACATAGCCAGGCTGCAGAATAAGAAGACGCCTTAAAACTTATTTTTTTTCTTTTTTTTTTTTTGAATTGTGGCACAATATTTATAATTTTGAAATTCAATCTGTCCGGAGTCAGAAAGGTTTACACCCTTCTCCACACAAGCTGTTCTTTTGCAGCGATAACGCTTGGAGAAGAATCTCACCCAATTATGATTATAATTTCCTGTTCCTCCCACGAGTGTGTGAGCACCAAAATTACATCTGGTAATATTTGCATCCATATTCATCTGTTTTTTGTGGAGGTATCACCTTGCTAATGTAAAACGGTCTCAGTCCCAGCTTCCCCGCTCTGCCTTTCTCACTGTCTCTCGCCCACGCTCACCTCTGTGTTGTCGGAGCAGTTCAGTCAGGCTGAGCAGTGACTCACCGATAACATGCAAACACTGAAACCTGCTGTTTTTTATTGCCTCTCTCTTCCCCTCATCTTCTCCGTTAATGTCTCCTTTCTTCCCTTCCTCTCTTCCTTGCTGCTTCCTTGTTTTTTTGTCCTTCCTGTCTGTAATCTTTTTATTTGCCTCTCCCTGTTTTCTTTCCGTCTCTTCTTGATGCCTCCCATCTTTAGTGCCTCCATCTACGCGTCAACGCCCCGTTTCGTCTCTCGACATCTCTCCTTGTTTGTGCTTCTCTTTTATTACCTTTAACTGTGTGTGTCCAGCATGTGTGAGGCAGAGTTTTCAATTTTATTTTTAATGTTTTGTTTTTCTGTGCCATTTCTTTTTCTCACGTCTCTCCTATGCCAGATATTCAGCCTTGTTTCATTTGTTGTCTCTTCATGAAGTCAAACATGTGTCTGGAACTATATGTCACCTATACACCAGTATCTGACCCAACAGTGACGAAAAGTCATAAAAAAAAATCACTTGTGAGTTATGTTTGGGTATTTCTAAACCACAGTCTGAGTCTGAGACTGATTTCGAGGGCTGCTGCACGTATCCATGGCCCAGTCTTACTGATTACTTTATTCAACCATTTTGGTGAAACTGGATCATATTTTACACTGAATATATTTGCCGGTTTTACCTCTGATGTTCTCCGACTGCTCAGCTTCAACTCTATGCGAGTTTCTTGGTGGACAGATACCTCTAGCTAACTGCTAATTAACTGCTACCTAACTGAATCAATCATTAACAGGCAACCAAAGTGGACCAGGATCAAATACAGCCTCTGAGACAACAAAGATAACGTTACACTACCATGGTGGTTTACAGACGTTCCTGAGGGAAAGAATGCTAAGCAGCTGACTTAGTCCCAGGATGCCAGGAGCCAAACTCAGGATGAAAACCACCTCGTTAGGCTACGGTATTCCTGCCAAAATGACGACCGCTGGTCATTTGACGTTGGTGCGTTTATTTGTGCATGGTTCCATCTTTTAATGAGTAATAAGATGTACCGTCAGTCAGCAAGAGATCAGCGACTCACCGCAGGCGAACACCGTCCTCCGGCCTGTCAGCATGCCACTCTGAATATAAACACCAGCATATATTGGTAATGAATTAAAGTGAAATTGATTCCATGTAGCAGAGTAATGGCAGCTTGTTAAACTTCCTTCTGAACCTGAACCTGAACCTGAATTTGTCTGTATCCAATTTGCTTAAACGTGTAGTTCTGGTTGTTTGAAGCGTAGCTGTGTGACATACGTATTTGTAGTCAGTGCATTACCTACAGTAGACATTAGTCACCGCTGTGGATGGAGGCAACAGCAAAGACACATAAAAAGTCAATGTCGGTCTAAGTGTACGCTATATTTAGACTAATTTCACCGCTTTACCTCGCTGCCAGGCAGCCCTTTCTAGCTAACTGATCGAGACAGTGATGGATTAACAACTCCTGTATTCTGTGAAGTAAAATACATTTTTTGTTAGTGGTGCCTGGTGGTTTGAAGACAGACATAGATCAATATAAAGAGGTGGAAATATTCTAAATATAACATACAATGGACTGATGTTAACTGATGTAGTTTCTGTGCTGGTATTGTGGGTACACGAACAGCGGCATATTAGCCATGCTGATATATCAGACGAGTCCTGGAAATTTTCATTAGTTGCAGTCCAAATAAGTGGGTGTGATATTCACCTTTTTTCAGGGATCACATCAACAAAGCTCAGAAACCTGACTCCCTGTCAGCTTCACTGACTGTTGGGATTGTCGGCTGTCATGTTGCTGACCTAACTTTTGTTCTGCCTGCTAATCTGCGCTGTTATTCACTTTACTTTACTCAGTGGAAGATTGTTGACAGCAGTAAATGTCAGGTTTCACTGCGAGTCCTTCAATCAAAGAGAAAGTGTTGTGTTTTTTTTTTTTTTCCCTCCTATTTCATCTGACATTCAACAATCATAAAGGTAGAAATCCATCACAGAAAAGGCAGAGGGACCAATTTTTCCTCCCACAGAAGCCTCAAAATGAAACCTTTCTTCTCTAGATAAAAGGAAATCTCCTCGGATGAGCTGCTGTGGCACGCCGGAGGTTCATTACTAAGTAGAGAGCACACCTGGTTGACATCATGAGAAGAGGATGCCGGCAGCTGTGAAGGAACCAGTGAGCACAGTAAATAGTTTATAGATTAAAGAAAACAGTACCTCTTAACTACCAGAGACCATGAAATAGCCTCTTTACCCCTTAAAGCTGCGTTGATATTTTTTTGTATTAACAATGGATGAAAAGACGACGTGCAAAGTGAAAAATGTTGCTCGACTCTGCAGGTCCCTTTAAGATCCGCGGAGCATTTTAGCGTCTTTCAGCCCACTGTTTTGGTTTTAAAGCCCGCAGCTTTACTGGTTTTCACCCTCATGTTGCCCTTTGATTTGAAGAATAAAGCTTGCACCAGACATACCAATGTGAGTAAAACTGGTTCAGTTGGCGGCTCTCATGTCAGTATCTTTTACCTTTTTGGTTTATAGTCTAGCTGCACAGCTTCCTTTGTTGGTAAGGTTTTATATCCGACAATCTCGGCTGTAAATTCCAGCACAGCGTCTGTAAGAACCACATTTGGTGTGTTTTTGCCCATGTATGACATTTTGAATTATGCAGCAGGGACGCTATAAGAGTACTGCATTTTATGTGATAGTTGCACTCAGCCAGCTGCTGTGTCAGCTCGCTTATCTCCCTCATCGTCTTTTACCCACTCAGGGCAAAATATGGCTAGATTAGATATCATTAATGCTTTTGCTGTGTTATTAAAGAAAAGTAAAAAACACTTTGCTAAAAAAAAAAAAAAAAACATTTTGTCAGCCAAAGGGCAGCTTCATATTTTCCTTTCATATCTCATCTCTGGCATGTTATTGGACTTGGACATCTTCATAGTGGAGTTTTATTAAACCGGGGACGGTGTGAGCCCGTATGTATCCATCATGGTTAACTGTGGTCTGTGACAGAGACGATCCCTCTCAGCCGGACCACCGAGCCACACTGCCGCGTCACCTCCTGCGATGGAAACCTGTCACAAAGTCGAGATTGATTGCACAATTATTCAGCCGCTGTCCAGTGCCTGATGGGATCAATTAGACAACCGTCTGGAAAACACGAGAGAAATATTTTATTTGGGAACGCTAAAATATTAGTATAGAATAAATTGAAGATAGATTCCGCTCTGAAATGTTTTTAGTAATAGTTTTCCTTTTTTTTTCCAACATGTAATTAGTCCTGTACTCGTTTGCCAATTTCCAGCTAGACATCTGAGACGGTATGACATGTTTTTAATGGCGGTTATCATGTTTTGGCAGGAAGAATGAAAGCACAGTTCAGCGTGGAGGCAGGCGATAAATGGGCAGGAGCATTAAATGTAGTCATAGAGTGAGAAATGGAGTAATCAAGAGGCATGAAACAACATTCAGAGAGGGGAGGGAGGAAGCGATAATGGGAAAGACAGAGAGGTGAGGTGGATGCTATGAATTGAATTTATGACTTTTCATCAACCCGCATCTGTCTGTAAGATCTCTGGCACAGCCGTTGGTGAAACAGACGCAAATGTAAAAGACACTCTCACAATGGAATGAATGAAACGGATAATTAGAGCCAGCAGAAATATTTATCACCACACATAATATCAGTGCCGCCATTCTTTCTTTGAGCTTGTGATGGAAAGTGTTGAGTCTGGAGAGTCTGGAAAATGAGCATGTCAGTTCCTGGCAAACGAATGGACACCATAACCAGATTATCTTACTCACGATGCAGTCTGAGTAAGCATTAAAGAGATGGATTGCCATCTTGGCAGCAGGACAAGTGAAAAATACCAATTTGGCAAAATGGCTGTCATGATGATGAAAACAAACACCCCTTATTTTGATGTTATAGTCCTCTTTTATATTCCTCTTTTTTCACATCATGCAAGCGGCCACACATTCTTTGGGCGTGGATTATCTAAATAAATAAATAGATAGTGTAAATACATAAATCAATCCACTGACTCAGTATTATCAAAACAAGTTATCTGACTGGAAATTTCATGAGAGAAATTCCATTGATGGATTTGCTCGCAGGGTCGAAGCAGCTCCACTTAGTTATCTAAGCAACTTTGTTCAGATAATGCTATAGCAAGATAGCACGCCGTCTTTACAGAGTTGACCTTTGACAGAACCATCCGCAGAGAGAGGAGAGGATGGAAATGGTAAACTGTGAGACCCAGTCAGTCAATATTTGTGTGTGGCTAAGACTTCATTGCAGGCTAGTTACTGATGCTACAGAAAAACACAGACAAAGTCATATATATATATTTGATGTAAGCAGACCGAAAAGACACGCATCAACCCCTTGTTTATTTACTTCTTTCTGTATAGAGATGTCAATTCCAGTGCTAGAGCATTGTTTGCCTGACTGACTAACAGCAATGCTATTAAAGTAAACTGAGATTCCTTTCAAAATACCTCCAGCATGTTGGAAAATAGTTGCTGTAAAAATGTGAAAAGACAGTTTTTCAGCAGTTTTCAGTCCAGGAATTTTTGGGTGGTCCTAAAGGGCTCGATGACACACTGAGGCCACGCTGAACATCGCTCAGAGTCTTTCAAAGTCAGTTATGTAATTTTCTAGACTCGTCTGACACAGATGTTTAATAAGACTGTCTTCTTTGGTCTGACACACTCAGCACGCATATTTATTCTTTACACAGCCTTTAAACCAGCAAAGACCTCTGCATTTGCATTGACGCAATCACACGGTACCCAGACGTCCTACTCCTTTCTCTTGCCCTGCCCGTCTTAAACCCAGTATTACGCACCTTTAAGGAAAACAGACTAAACAGGCTGTGGTGCTCGATAAAAAGCAGACTGAAAAGGAGGGAACAGGACCAACAGGAAAGGAATGCAGTGTAATAATGACCGCATCAAGGAAGGCAGAGAGCTAAACATACCACCAGTGTCAATGTAACTAGTTATACCTGCTAACCTGCCCAGCTACAGTCCATGATAAGCTTCAGCCGAGTGAAACGAGGGAGGGAGGGAAGGAGGTGGAGGAGGAGGAGGCGTGAGGAGAGAGTGGCGATGGTGAATGGAGGTCAGCTCACTCTTCATTAGGCTGTAATTGAATTTCCACAGCCTGTGCAGGAAGGATGTTCAGCCTCTCCCTGCAGGGGTGTTGTTGGCTCGCTCCGGCCTCCCCACCTCCCGGATACTTTCAAGGTTAGCTCAGCTAATGGGCTACTTTCTCCACAGATTACTCTGCTCGCCGTCTGTCATCTACATGTCTGAACATGTAGGCGCACAGGTACATGATCCGCAATGTGACGCTGCTGAAATATAGAGTGGAGCAGAGTGCTAGAGACCCTGTTCAGGACTGCAGTGGACCACCTCTGGCCCTGATAACAGCTGACACAAGTTGTGGCAGTGACTCAACAAAGGACCTGCAGTGTCCCAGTGGTAGCTGGCCAGACAGACTATGAAGGACAGTCGTTCTTGTCTCCCAGAAAAACTTATAAGTGGATATTATCAACAAGTGCCATAGTAGCTGATTTAAATTGTAAGGAGTCGATCTCGATAGCTCTAACTTGTGAAAGGAAAGCTTCACATTTGGATTTTAGCATTTGTGTCATATCTGCCTATGAAGCATGTATTCAAGTTCATCTCAAACTCAAAGGTCAGTATCAGTAATGGCATTGTTTCCATAACGTGGTGCATCCTCTGTTGCTATTTGTAGTTCTTCCGATACTGTTAGCAGTATTGGAAATGACACTAATACTGTTCAAAATGCAGGATCAGATAGCGAGCGTGTGTGTGTGTCTCTGAAGTGCACTGACCCAATACCACTTAGGCCATTTTTTTTGAAGGATGGTGAAGTCATGACCTGCCCTTCTCTACCCTCCCCTGATATTATCTCGCTAACTCTAAACACATTTGAAAACATTTTGAGGAGACAAAAAGAGTCAAAGGTCAAGCTAGCCAGGGCAAAGAAGCTAACGCTAACTACTAAGGGTTTTTTGAAAGATAGTTACCGGTTAATAGGTGTCAAACAATCAAGAAATATTATTCAGTGTCACCAAAATCAAAGCAGTTGGTAGTGCGTGCCGTAAAGCGTTACACACTTCATGCGGGAGATTGTACAGAGAGTTGACATTGTGCAAGAACAGGGCAGCAGAGTGGGAATGACGGAGACACCATTCACTTGATTGAAGTCCAGCGTGGCATCACGCGTCATTTCATGGTAGAAAACTTCCACGGTGTTGCTTGAAATTGCATTTTAAGTTATTTGTTCAGGCGCAAAGCGCTGAAGCACCGAGTTTCTGTGCTCCCGCTACAATTATGCATGGACACATGCAGCACGTGCTGCTGGAAAGGATGGTCCCCACTCGATCTGTGGGGTCAGGACTTCTATTTTTCTGCTCACTGAATGTGCTCAATGCAGCATAGAGACACATTTTAATACTACTAAATTGGACATTTTTCTTTTTTTTTTTTTTTTCTTTTGACTTTTCTCTGCCTTGCTCTCCAGCCACAGCTCTTTTTTTTTTGCTCAGATATTTTTATTTGCTCTAATAAAGCTGCGTTACGGGGGGCCAGGGGGTAAAAGACGGTGCTTTTACACAGGAGGCAGCACGAAGCAGGGGAGCACGTTGATACGTTTTAGCAAGTGTTTATTTTATTTCCCCTCCTATTTTAATTGGAGTGTACTTGAGAGATGAGAGCCGTTCTCCGGGGAGGACGACTTCATTAGCACCTGTAAGTGTCCAGGCACGTTAGCGTGGCAGGGAGAGATTGAGAGAGAAAGGCATGTTGGGAGAGCTGTCTTCAATAAATGCTTGTCACACAATATTTGGACGATGATATCACAAAATGGATCAAAAGTTATTTAACGTTCCTCCCTCTCCTCCTAAATTAACTTTAATCCGGCGTGCCTCATTTAGCGTAGCGCTCTATCTTGTCACTTTTCTCCCCCGTTTTCAAGTTTGACGTTGAGATTGTCTCGCCCGTGTTAACAAAGGGACGAACACGACTTCACTGAACACATTCTTTGTTTTGTCTTGTTTCCATAAAGCGGTTGTTATTATTTCTGTTTCATTGAAGTTTAAATTGAGAATTGGAGCTGCTCCCCAAGGAGAGTCATTAGCATCTGTAATAGTGGAAGTAACTGGCATCCTGCCAGCTTAATGGGGGCAGTCTTAGTACCAAAACAATCATAAATGCGAGTTAACCATTAAGCACAAAAGCGAGTGGGAGGAAAACGCGGAAAGAAAGGAAATGAGCAGTGATAAGAGAAATGGCCAATAAGAGACGGGGTGGTGTTTGAGCTAAAGACTTGTTATTATGTTTTAATAGCCTTCCTTGGAGAGCACAGATGCCATTTCTGGCTGTTCGGCAAGTTGAAAGCAGCAACTGTAAAGGTTGCATTAGGAAACATACCTGTAGGCTGTTAGCTGAGGGTTTGAAGTAGATGGAGACTGGTGTTTTATTGATCAGCATGTTAGTGTCACACTTACTGCATGAATGGTATACTGTTATGATGAATAACGGCCATGATCACTCCTTATCCTTCCTCACCATGGCCTTTTTTCCTCCCTTTTCTTCACTTTCTTTGTTCTTTCTCTTTACCCTCATTTACCTCTTTTATTTTTTGATGTGGCTCATGCATCTTGTTGCTTTTATGGACAAAAAAAGAAGAAACATAAGTTGGTAGTTTGATACTCTATCTGTCTTGGCTGAAACAAAGCGTCTAGGTCACATGTTGGGTCACTTATTATCCATGATTCAGTTCGATACTTGTCTCGTGAAAGGTTGGATAGATGTCATGATTCCAATCCCACAGTACTCCTCAGAGCTCCTCTGTGCTCTTAATAATAGAGTACTAAAGACTCAGGCTGACTTGACAGCTCTACATTTCATGTGGCCACGTGGATTTGAAAGCTAGAAAATGAGATCATGGGCCAGGAAACATGTTAAAAGCTCTTGCTCTTTTGCCTTTGCCGTGTCATAACAGAAGCTCGACGACAGTGTCTGAGGGAAAACTTGAACTCGCAGGTCTGAGCTGGCAGGCTGCTGTTCAGACTCTGACAATGACTCTCTCTCAAGGACTAACAATCCCCACGGGGATATTTTTACAGCAGACGACAGCAGCAGTACGAGAGCCGCTCGACAGGATGAGGTTTGGAGATTTGGAGTGAACACAACATCAGTGCTGCCGTGTTAACAGTGACTAACAGTGACTCTATCTCTGTTGCTGTTCCTGTTCTGTCTTCATGAAGTCAGCTTGCCTCCAGTCTCCTTTGTTGTATCACTGACTTTGCTTTATGATATTTTTATTTTTAGTAATCGTACCATGTGTTATTTGCAAGCAAATAGCATATTGCACTTTACACCTGGAGTTGGACCAGGATTAAGGTTGAAATTAGTTTAAATCATAGGCAAAAATATCCCCTTTAATGCCAGACAAGTACTACAGAAGAGTGCGTCAGCAGTTTCAGCAGCACTGATACAGATGTCGCTGTGTCATGTAGCATCTGTGTCTGGTCTGTAAATGTGTGACAGAGCTTCGAGACAGATACGCGAAATTGTCCGTCCTCTCCTCTCGCTTATCGAAATCCCGCTTTCATCGTGTTACGACGTGACAGCAACGTGCGCATTTGTAATACATCCCTTACCAGCGCCTCAGTAGCTTTTTCAAAGCTGTTTTAAGCTGCGTGTATTTTATATGCAACAACAACAACAAAAAAAAAAGGCAAATTCAAACGTTCCCAAACTGGCACTCTGGGAAAAAAAAAAAGGGTGGAAGACGTGTGATGGAGTTCACAGGAGCCGAGAATGTTTTGGAGGAATACATTAGCAGCTTGGCTTTTTGGTGCTGTGCCAAGACTTCTGGGAAGTAATCCAGCACCTCGGAAAGACAAAGATTTGGATGCCATTTTGGATCCACTGTAATTTGAGGTTAATTGATTCGAAAATCCCCCCTTCCACTTTTTCGCATTCCCCAAAAGTCAGCTGTAGGGAATGAGACATTGAAGAAGTATATGGAAATATATATATATATATATATATATTGGATGATTTATGCAGCCATTTTCTGACTAAAATAAACAACTGATCATAGTAAACTGTCATCAGATGCATGTTTCTCTCCATGAAATGGAGCTCTGCTGGCCACGCTGCACTATGTCCTCTCCTTTGCTCAGTTTTAGTGTTTGTGATTGAATTCTAATTAATGGCTCCGAGGAAGGCGCTACACATTCCTGCAGCAGAAACAGATGGAGGGCAGCGAATGCTCACCTATTTGGTAAATGGGGTCTACGGAAATGATCCAGGCATCGATGATGTCTGAGCCCTCATCATGTCCAGGACTTCACATTTCTAATAATGACTAATGTGTTTGCAGACATCAGCCTGCTCTCGTTAGGGTGATTTATTGCCTCTGCAATTTTCTGTAAACCAGAGGAGCCGTATTCCAATTTATTCAGGTCAAATTAACCATTCATAATTAGACGAGGTAACCTTTCCCGCTCCCCTCACCGTCGCTGAATGGGCTGTACATGCAATGCAAATGTTCACTGTTTAATCTCGCTGGCTGTCATTAGGAAGGTTATGTAAGAATCATCCCATGCAGGGCAAAAGCTTGAATCAGTCTCCTTGTGGTTAATAGCTAATGGGCTGATTTATTGCCGTATTATGAAGGTGAAGGCTCGCTCTATCCTCTCAGGGTGGCAGCGACCCTATGGAGCCCCTCAGCCTCTGTTTCAGTGTCAAAACCCCGCAGCGCATTTTAATTCTGTGATGAGTTAGTTTAATCGAGAATAATTACAGATTAGTCGTTTATAGGTGAATTACTTTATTTGACTTGACTTGACTGACTTCACTTTGGTCGTTGGGGACGATGAATAATGATTGATCAGTTATGAAGATGAAAATAAGTCCAGTTTATCCAAATGGATGTATTTCAGTCACTGACTACTAACTGAAATCTGTGGACAGGTTGATGTTCGATGTTAAAGGTCCAAAACATTGTATGTACAGTATATGCAGAAATGGAAACAGCCATATTTCTATATGGACAAACGAATCACATACTCTAGATAGAGCCTTTTGTGGCCATCATAGTTTCTTCTTAGTGCTAGATGTAGAATGGCTTGCAACTACACCACAAGAAACTATTAAATCCTCCACAATGGTCTTTTAAAACAGATGTGATCATTTTAATAAAGAATAATAGACATTCAAATTGCAAAATAATACACAATTAAATGCAAATAAAATGATGTAATAAAATATATAATAAAACATGTAAAGCACAAAACCAAAATAACGCAGATCAAGAAAGCGTCCTCATCCTTTCACCTTGTCTGCGTGTTCCAACACAGTGGATGTGAAATGAGGCTGAAAAGCTGACATTAAGCCCTGACACAAAAACACTTTTTATACACCAAAGTCCCGCAGTTTTAGTATGATGTCAGCGGGCATATAAAAACCGCCTTCAACCCAACTAAGCATGTTTCACTGCTGAACACCAAACTGGAAAAAATTTAATCCAAAACCAGGAAAGATTCCAAGTGTCTGCAGAAATCTGTGGGTCAGACAAGTTATGGTCAGATGACACAACAACATATCAACATAGGCATTTTTGGATTTTTGCCTGTGTCAACTGAATATCCACAATATCCATGATCTATAATGATACTGTAGTAATATTTTAACCCTCAGAGTTAGCATTTGCAAACATCATATAAATAGGGGCTATAATATAAGCAGATATAATATGTTAATTAATTTATTCCATCTGTCTGTCAGTCAGACAGACATCCTTGTCTTTCTGACTGCACTGTATGTTAATGTTTCAAGCTGATTTAATTATCCATCAATTGGCCTTGAAGCAGAAACTTTAGCGTGTGTAACACAGACCACCCCAGGCAGGCTACATCCCAAGCGGGGTAGGATTAACCAGCAGATGCCTGTTCAACAGTTTGATAGACAGCACTTGTTACTCTGGCCTTGATTACTGCTGTCTTCTAATGTGTTTGATCCGCTTTAATAATGTCTGGTCAGATCTGGTTTTGCCCAAACTATTTGGCTTGTCAGATGAAGTAATGTTTGGTTTTGATGCTGTTTGACTTGAGCTGGGCTGTCATTTACTCTGGGCCTGTTCAGAAGTAAATCTCAGCCAAGACAAAGCACTGAAGGATCTAAGATCTGAGGACCTGCTGGCTTCAGATTTGTTGGTTTTGGTCCAGTCCTGCTGTCCTCAGTGTTTCAGCTGTCCGTTGGGATTGGGAGTTCCTCCATGAGAGGCTGCCAAGCGGTATCAAAACAGAATGGCAAGCTGAATGAGGCGGGGATGATAAAGAAAAGGAACAAAGGAACAGAAAAGTAAAAATTAAGCATAAGGAAACAACGTACCACAGAGATAAAGACATCCTGTCTGTCATTTTAGCAGCAGCACTTTGTCCTGTGAAGGTTTCAAAGGACTGCTCCCTTCCCCCCATCGTCTCCTCTGATATTCAGAATCCAATTAGTGGTTGTGTGGGAGGGATGTTCCTCAGTGACAGTGGCCCATTTGTAAGAACTGCTATCAATGAGGAACACTGACAGAGGTAATATTTTATTAATGCCTTCCCGTATTCTGCAAATAATGGCCCTTTTTGTCAAGCCTTACAAACTTTTCTTGTGTTGAAGTTTGGAGACAGAGGCAGAAAAGATAAAACAAAAAAATCAAAACTATTCACTATTATTGTTGAAATTACACTGATGGACGTGTTCCACCAATTCCAATGCTGATTACCTGTGATCATTTGTTGTAACAGAATCAGTAGAATCAAGGATAGGAACACCTTGACAATAGTTTAGCTTAAAAGTCCTTGAAATTCAAATGAACCGCAGAACGTTGTTTCATATTTTGACCAGGGTTTTGTTCATCAAGTCATTAGCCATGTCATTTTTAACACCTCACCGTCACTTCTTCTACGTCCTTCATTGCCATGATCAGTGTGTTACTGAAAACTTAAGTCAATATTGTTCTTTGTTATGGCTCAAAAACTGACATCAGTAGAAACATTTGATCTCAACTTGTGGAGTGCATCTGCAGAATAATTCCATACTTCATATGGTACGATCCACTTAGATACAAGTTGGACACAATACAAAATGAACATGTTGATTTACCTTATTGTATATCACGCAACTGTGTGGCACTCATGAAGTCAAAATCCACTGGTAAACAAATACTTATATCATGGCTCAGTTTTTGTAATCACCAACTTGAGAGCTTTCATCCTGATTGCATATTGATGATCTGGGCAGCCGTAGTGCAATCATGGTATGATGAGCAACTGCAACTTTCATGGGTCAGACAGGTCCTGAAAAGGAGTTAAATATCTCTGTGGCTATCATCAATTGACTGACATGACTTTGAGGAGTAGTTATTAAGGTGGTAACCCCAGTGAATTAAACGATAACAATGCCGTTATTTTCTATTTTTATTATTATGGGTGAGAAGAGAGAGAAACCAACACTAAATTGATCTTGCTAACTGATATTACTTGAAACTTTTCAATACTAGTGCCAAACCATATCCGAGTTCCGGCATTGTTTCGATGCGCTACTTGGAGGAATATAAACAAATTTCTAAATACGTTCACATTTACATTCACGTTACATTCACAAAAGAAAACCACCCCCAGTGTCCAATACTGTCTAAAAATAAACTGCAGAACAAGTATCTTGGAGGGACACATTTTTGTCTGTAACAAATAAAGTTCAATACCCAGCCCTAAACAAGTCTGTGCAGCCTCAGAGTGATAAAGCACATGCCTTCATGCACTATTGTTCAAAATACAAACGCCTGAAGGGGCCACATTGTTGTATTGTTGGTGAAAATTAAACTCCACTTCTTGTAATTTGAAGCAACGCAGGCTGTTTGTCTAACAATGACATTCGGACTCATTTTTGTGAGGCCGTTGATGCGTGTAGACGACAACATTAAAGATGAATTAAAATTAGAACACTTTGTGTTACTGGAGATAGATTGATTAAAAAAAAAAACATGTTGGGTGTCTTATTTATCACAGGCATCTGTCGTGTGTCTCCTCACCATGGACAACATTATATCTGGAGCTATTCTTGGCCAGATGATTTGTAACATATGGTACTTTATATCAAGACTTCCCTTCAATCATTAGATGCAAATTAATTTCTGCAACATGTTGAAGATTGAAACCGAGACTGAAAAACAAGGAGATGATGGATGGTATTAGACAGATGCCTCTGCATATGTGATTGTATAGAGGGATATATGGGATAGTGATGTGATATAGAAACCACAGTCTTTCTTCTCATTGAGGTCAGCTGTGTTTCTAGACGTTGATATCCTGGCTTCCTCTGCATGGTAGAGTCTTACCTTGTAGTTGTAGATGCATTGACAAACTGGCTTTACCGACAACGGTTTTCTGACTTGTATTGTATTCAGTTAAACAAAGGGGGGGTCGAAAAGGTTGTAGATAAAGAGAGAAAGAGATTTAAAGAGCATGCGAAATTTGAGTTTAGCTGACCTTTTTCCAAACCACAATGTTTTATATTGGCTCTTCAAATCATGCTGATAAAGTACTCCTAAAAGGTTTAAAGTGCATATATCACTTCAGTAATCAGGGATATAAGAACATCTGGATAAGGGTTGGCGGTCTGTTTCATAGTGCTTCTCTGTGATGGTTTCAGCTTTGGACACACAGTGACAGTAGACAGACAGCGAATGAAACACGGCCTTGAGTCTGGCTCTGTTTTTTTTTTTTTATTGACCTGTCAGAACTGACTTGACGTCTGAGCAGAAAGATTTACAGGCTCCATTTAGGACAGGATTGATTTCTGTCACTGGCAGCTCTGAGGAAAGATTTGAGAGAAATTGGTATGTATAGCTCTCTCTTTGATGGAATAATGCTTTTCTTTCTGTATCTTTACATTTTTTTAACCTTTTTATCATATCCCGGTATAGTTGCTGTTTTAAGAGATGGAGCAGGCAGCCATCTTTGTCTCTGTTGAGATTTATTGGTGGCACTGCAGCTTGTGAGAGACTCCAAATCAGTTTTCGACGTGTCGCACCAACAACTCTAATTTTCTGCTTGTTCCTTTAACGGTGAAACTTGTGTGATTTACTCGCTGGCAATAAAAAGAGCAGATTAGTGGAGGCCACATTATCTGTAATTCCCTCATTTGGCATTATGAGTTTTGTCTGGTGAAATGTTGAGCATCACTGCAATTTGAGAGGAAACGCTGTGTTTTTTTGCCAAAAGTCTTTATGACTGCATCGTTATGAGGGGCTGATTTAATTTATTTTTCATTCTTCACAGTTGGATTCTTTCTCTTTGGGGTAACATTCTGTCTAGTGTCTGCAGTACAGATATAAAAAAAACGTTTGAGTGCAGAAAAGTAAGTGAAAATATAAAGTAGATCCCAGTATGGGTGACAGTGTGTTATGATGTAGAGGCCTTCAGGGAAACATTTCAGTCTGGAGCATGTGGCATAGGCAGATGTCTTATTTGATGGTGGCTACTAATGGTTTAGTTTTCTTTTGATCTTTTCTGCATATTTTTCGTCCATGTTGAAGCCGTGCTTTCAGTATAGACTCATTTACTGCACAGGGTTTGAACTTGCTTTGCTCCTTTGGTGACATTAATCCCATTTTATATTATTCCGCATTCATCGTTGTGTAAACTGCCGCGTCACTTTCCGTCTTTGCAGAGCACCTAAAGGTGGCACTAGAGGAGTACATGGTGCGGTTGCCGAAGGTTCGCATCCTGAGGACCAAGAAGAGGGAGGGCTTGATCAGGACTCGCCTGCTCGGAGCCGCCGCCGCTAAAGGAGAAGTCATCACCTTCCTGGACTCCCACTGTGAGGCCAATGTCAACTGGCTGCCTCCGCTGCTGGGTGAGGAACAAACGCACCTCTAAAGAGGACTTTCTACAACTAAAAATCTAGAATAGTCCTCTCAGCTGTCTGATTCTATGGCTGTCTGTCAAGCTTTTGTGGCAGGTGATTGTGTACTGTATACTGTTTTCAGTCTAAGAAGGTTACATCATGCTGTAGCTGACCTGCTCCCAGCTCTGACATCTGCAGTCTGTGAAGAAGAGTCGTGAGCGGCTTTAGACATTCATTGGTAGAGACAAGCAAAGCTCGGGAACTGCTTCTCTTCTTCATCTATTGTCATTAACCGCCTCCCTCTGTGTCTCTCAGACCGAATTGCACAGAACAGGAAGACCATCGTGTGTCCGATGATCGACGTGATCGACCATGACAACTTTGGCTACGAGACACAAGCTGGGGACGCCATGCGAGGGGCGTTCGACTGGGAAATGTACTACAAACGGATACCCATCCCTGCAGAGCTGCAGAAGGATGACCCCAGCGAACCCTTTGAGTGAGTGCAGATTATTCTGACAGATTCGACGGGCTTTTGTTTTGCATACTTCTGTAACACACGTGGGCCCCGGCGTGAGTGGAAACCCTCCAACTGGGTGCGTTGGCGCCACACTCTTTTGAGCCACACGGGACCTCCCAACCCTCATTATTCACTAAGGTGAAGTGTGAATGTAAATGCGTTTTGTCAGCACTGCCCTCCTTTCACATCCATACACACAACGTCTGTTGAACCTGTAGCTTGTCAAGTTAGACACGGCATGTAGCTTTTCAAATATGATCTCAAGGGATTTTCAAAAAGTGACCTAGAAATATCCACCTTAGTGCGGATGTAACCTTCATCTCTTTGGCAACAGTAGCTGAGAACGTCCTTCTATCCTACGCCAATCCAACTTGTCTGTTATGTGTATGACACTGCGACTAACGTTCATCGAGAAAAAGATAAATACTTTTGTCGATGTTCTGTTTCATCTTCCTCTTTGGGGTGAAAGATTGAGGACGCTGTTTATTCATCTGATCTTATTGTTGCTGAACATACAAAAATATTGTATCGTTAAAGAAATTATTGGGAATATATGAACATGAATTAAGTATAAAACATGTCCTTGACCTTGGAAACCATAATTTAGTTAAAAAACTAACTTTGACTGTGAGATGCAGTTGAAAGCTTTGGGAAAATATTATTTATATCATGATGTTGAAGTTCATATATTTATTTTTCTCAGCTAGTAGAAGTTATTTCAAGCATTTCGATCGCAAATTTTCTTTTTTTTTTTTGTTTTGTTCCAGCCTCGCAAATATGAGGATTTGCTGTTTTTCTGTTCTTTTGTCACTGTAAATTGAGTGTTTGGGGGTTGTGGACTTCTTATTGGAGAGAAGAAGTAATTTGATTTAGTCGCTTTTGGATCTGGAGATTTGGAATTTGTGACATTTTATAGACTAAACAAATAGCTAGTTAATTGAAAAGCTCCCTAGTTGCTCGTTTCATTTTGTAGTTCCTGCTTGGAAAGGCAACCCACAGATATAGTTATATATTATATGTATATTATAGATACATAACCGCATGCCCCCATGTCTACTCCACTCAGTGTTCTGAGCACAGACACTACAGCACAGATCGGTAACCTTAAAGTAATTGAAGCCAGAATAAATAAACTACACCCAGAGACACTTTTCTGAGTGTCTCACTCTGCATGTGAAGCCAGGCACTCTTAGTTGTGAGCCTTGAGGGATTAGTTAGACAACATTTCTCTGTGTTTGGATGCCAAGGAGTATTTGGGTGTCCTGGGGAATACAGTAGGTATCATCAGGCAGGGCGGCAGTGGTGGTGCAGGAAGGTAGGAGACTAAAAAATAAGAAATGAGCTGCAGAACAATCAGAATCAATCCTCATTTCGCGAATTAGTCTGCTCTTCTTGCCCAATGAAATGACCTTCATCAGTGCAAATCCAATTTGAGTCGCAAAGATTTTCATTTTCATTCTGATTGACATTGCCGCAGTGGAGAATGAGGCACGGTGGGACGGTAAAATCCATCTTGGAGGTGCGTGTGTGTGTGTCCATGGGAATATGATTTTATCCCTGCTCTCATGCCTATGTCACTGCCTCTTTTGTCAGTGCTATCACCTCTCTCTCTCTTTTCTTTCCTCTGTCTCTCTCATCCCTCCTTCAGGCTTCAACGTTTCATTTAGCAATGAGTTCAGGCCTCGACTCTCTCTTTCCTCAAGGTCAATAGACTGAAATGGAGAATATCAACTTGAGCATTTCTAATTAAATCTAAATTGTAAGTTGGAATATTCACGGAGCGCTGAGTTAAATCTCTTCTTTTTCCTCCAGTGGACTGACACTTGCCAAAGATCAGTGACTGAGGAAGACCTGCAGGGATTTTGTCCAGCTGGAGAAGCTGATAACTGCACTTGCCAAATGTTGTCAAAACACAAGCAATGCACAATTAAGTATACAAATATATAAAATTTAAATCAGCAACCGTTAAATAAGTCTAATAATAAGTATCAATCTGACAGGATTAATTCCTAGTTTCTTGTACTTAATACTTACCTGTATCAATAGTACAGACAGATTCTGGTCAGTACTAACATGAAAAAAAACTACCAGTTTTCTAACTTTCATTTATTATGATTGTTTTTAAACCTTTAATGGACAGTGACAGACAAAGGAAGCTGCCTGTTTTGGCAGATAGGGAGGGACTTATCACAGATATTGATTGTATTTACAGTATCCAATAGTTTAGTAAGCATTATACCCCAACCACGCATTAAATTTAGTGTTATGATCTGGCGTCTTCCAATGAACACAGTCCAAACCACTATTGGTCAATTTGGCAGAGAATACCGTAGTTGTGTACCAAGGGTTTTTTTTAATGGCGGGGTTTGGTTCCTGGCATCTCGGGACTGGATTTGTTTGGTCATAAGCGAGAGGGCAGAATGAGTCATGAACAACTTCCTGAACTTCATGAACTTTATCAGGAAAAGATAAACTCTAAAATACCATTAAGAATACCTGAAAATCTCAAAATCTCTTTGTCATTGTTGG
The DNA here is from genome assembly GCA_023373845.1 of Nibea coibor. Classification (NCBI taxonomy): domain Eukaryota; kingdom Metazoa; phylum Chordata; class Actinopteri; family Sciaenidae; genus Nibea; species Nibea coibor. Next base: position 13,555,539 of record CM041733.1, read on the forward strand.
GCCAGATACTGAAGTATAGAAGACACATAGTGCAGACATGTGATTAAAACATCAGTTTTGACTTCATGGGGACTTTTTGACATAAAGTATGCTAAACTGTACCCATGCATCAGTATTAAATAAACATTCCTAAGGAAAGGATAATTACACAAATCTAACCAAGCACACATTTCAGTCAGCAGTCAAAAAGTATTGAGGACTGATCCACAGCCCAGTATTTTACTTTTAGGGTATTGAGTTTTTCTAGTTATTTCCGGAACCATTGAGGTCAGTTCAGTCAACACTGGTCAATATTAATTCAGTGGAGCTGCAGCACTGGCTGTCTGCAGTTGTACTCTGCAAATCCAATTTGCCACCGTGTTTCTAAAGTGATTTCTTTCCTTGAAAAGATAACATGAAACATAAAAATAGCTCAGAAGATAATAGGAGCCATTCAGAGCAACACGGTTTTCTGTGCTGCTTTTCTTTGTGAAAGACTGCAAGAATAAATGTTTCAAAGACATAGCTGGACATATTTGTTTGCCGTCATTATTCAGCTCGATATTGAGCTTGTGCCTCACAGTGTGTATGAACAGGTAATCAAAAGGAGTTGGTATGCAGCCCTGCTACTACCAGACTTTCTGCCATTGCAGAATCTCGGTGTATGTCTGTGTTTCCTGTCAAATAAAACAGAACTGGCATTTTAAAACTGATGGAAAACAAAACAAGACTTGAATGCCGCGGCAGCTAACTAACCATGAAACTGTACTATTGCTTACTTACTCCTCACCTCTGCCATTATGTCTATGGCCACTGAGCCTGGTTAAATTTCCCACTTGCCCAGCTCCGGTTCTAGCATGACACTGGCTGAGCACCCCATCTGCATTCTATGTCGAATTCGGAAAGTAACCATATGTACATGACTACTTTTTCATTAATTATTACAAGCAGTCAGATAAATGTGTGTTTTGGTCTGAGATAGTGGTACTCTACTGCTACATTTTAATTGATTACTCCCATTTATGTTTATATTCTTGTATTGTATTTAACTACAGCTGCCCAAATCGTTAATTCAAAATCATCAACTGAATGAAATCAAATTAGGATGAGGCGGTGGATTATTTTCATTATTGAGTATTTAATTGCTCTGGTTATATATTCTTGAACTTTATTTAAGTATAAAGTGCATTCACCAAGCTGGGTGTTTTTTTTCAATAAACAATTACTCTTTCTTCAATCAAAAACATGAAAATATTCATCAATATTTAAAATTATAATGTTTTTTCAGACCTGCTGTAAGCTAGGGGGGGGCTTGCCAAAGCTAATTACGACCCATGAGCTGCTGTGCTGAGTAAAAACAGCAGCTTTCAAGCTGAAATGCTACCCACACTTTAGTAAATCAGTCTGCTGGATTTTCCAACCTGCCTCTGTTTTTTTTTTCCTTTCATTTACCCAGTGGCAGCTCCCAGTGTGACAGTGATTCATGTCCACACAGTCGTCCACTGTGTAAAAGGCACCTTCTAAAAGCCTTAAGCTAGAAAATGGAATCAAATATTTCTATTATTTCTCTTATAATTCAAATTGGATGGAAGGTAATGTTCCGAGATGTAACGCTAAGCTGTGTTTATTGACAGTCATTTGTAACTGAGCATGCCCTGGCTGTTATTCTGGATATTATACTGGAACTTGTTGCATTTAATTGATCCTCATCCATCATCGTGTTCATGGTCTTCATCGGTGTTGTGAGATATCAGTGTTGTCGATCCCGGAGCCAGTGTGTTTCATTCCACACAACTCCAGGAAGGTGAAGTGTGTTTGTGTTTTCTCCCTCCGGCGAACAAGAGCTAACAACCTCCACCCCACAAATCAGAACCCACACAGTGTCTGTGCTCTCTTTGCTAAGCCCACACACTCCAGTGACCATACAACAGTGTGCAATCACTACTTTGTGCAGACAAACACACACCATTTGTCCTCCTTCAGCCACCGTTGTTTATCCTTGGTCTCCTGATGAAAGTCTGTCTACTGCATTTCATTCGGCACGGCTCCAGGGAGGCAAAGTGTGTATTTGTGTGTGTGTGTGATGGCCATGTGTTTCTTTCAGTTTTCTTCCTCCAGCATACAACTGCTCAAACACACTGTCAACCAGTCAAGCAAAAAAAAAAAAAAAGTCAGTCAGTGTGACAAACATATTTAAAGAGTTGGAGGGCGACATTTGTGCCTCCGCTCAATCACACAAGTTTTGTCATGCGTGGAACTCAGTTTTCTACAGATTGAAAATATACAGATGGAAATAAGCTGGTACAATACATGTATGCTTGTCCTTGCTAAATAAACAGCAAACAAACTTAATTAGAAATTGGAAGACGGTCTCAGAAGGCTGTCTATGATATAATCCAAACAAAGGAAGACAGCAGAAGATTGTGGATTCTCACAGGGTTGTCGTTGGATTATTTAAAGGCTCAGTTGTGTTTGCTTGCTTCTTGACTTAATAAACTTATTTCTCCGATTGTTTGCTCAAAATTTCTTTTTAACACGAACCGTCGGTGCAGTCACACAGTTATTCAGCAGTTTATTTGCCACAAACAGCCAAATATACTGACTGTACAGACAGATGAAAGGCTGTGTTTGTGTCTGGAGTCGGGCTGCATTGTGGACGATCACATGGCTGTTTTTAGGTGTTTGTACATCGTGAGCAGAATTCTCATTTACAATTCGTCCATTATGAACCTACCTCCCAGAGTGTCAGCCTCTTCCTGACCTATGCTTACCCATAACACCCTTCTCATAGAGACAAGAGACTCACAGCCTGAGACTGATCTAAGAACTTAGCAGGATCTTCACTTCCCTGTAGATTCCTGAAGTGGACGCATAAAGCTCTCCTAGCATCTTCCATTGGCTTTCTATGCAAACATGTTTAAGCATTGCTTCATGGTACCCCAGCACATTGGACTTGAAATTGAAAAATAATCTGTTATCTGCCTGCCTTTCCTGTATGATCACAATGACCTCAGGCTCTGGGGTAAGATTACCTTCTTTTTCGATGTGGTCAAGGACAAAAATGACGGTTAGCCACCAGAATTTATCTTCTATTATGTCGTAGTTGACAGAAAATACTTTCTAAGTAGAAAGAAATCTTTCTCTTCCCCACTGCTCCTCCTGTTTTCTGCCAGTTGACACTATTCTTCTGATGAGATGCTGCTCAATACATTTCATTTAGCTCCGGTCCAGGGACGAGTCCCTGTGCACTCCAGGCTGAGGACCATTACGTTGTTTGGCACTGCAGAGCTTGTCATACCAGTCTGGACTCACAATGGACCAGATGGGTTAATTGGTTTTGCACTGAGCAGAGCATCACCGGGTTGCTTAACACAATGGAGGCACATGGAGCAGAACAGGAATAAACCTGAACTCATCTCACAGCCTGTAAATAGTCATAAAATATCAGGCCGAGCTACATTTTTCTTGATTGAATCCTCTGTGATCTGAAAAAGGTCTTTACCAGTAAAAGATGAAGAAAATGACCTGTGGGGCAGGGCGTCATTATGTACACACCAGTGTATGGTGTAGACAGTAATCAGAGTTACGAAGCACCTTCTGTTATATGTAACACCAGGGTTCAGACACGCTTAGGTTGAAAAGACGAGGGTAACTCCACAGTCTAATTGAATTTAATTAATTCCATGAATCACCAGGGTGGATCAGTGCGCTGGCAGAACATCAAGAGACACTCCACCCGAAATGTCTCCAGTTTTAAATACTCACCCTCTGAAAGCTGGCCGTGAAATGTCGGTGGTGTCATTATTTTGTCATTTTCCAATAAAACTATTATATGGACGGTCAAACATTCTGTCTGCCTGTCTGGCTATGTCTAAAGGAACTCCCGTTTGCTATAAATTGCATTATATTTACTTTCCACTACTTTTATTTTGCCCTTGAAAATCCCCAATCGGCACAATAGCACGAACAGAAGTACCGTCAATGGCATGTTCACCACTTTCCTGATGCGAAAATAACAGTCTTGCGACTCGGCACCTGTCAGTGATGACACATAGTTACGATTCATAAGCATCGTGAAATCCATTACTATCAAATCTGTTGCATTGGGAGAAGTGACGGAGTCACTGAGGGAGCAGATTCATACAGTTTCCTTCTGTGGTGATGGACACCCAGTGTCTCTCTCCATGGTCTCTTAATCTGCTAATACCAGGACTTTAAGCATTGTGATTGGTCAGTGATTTTGAAGTTGAAGAGCACAACTAAAACACGGAGCCTCATTGTATTCTGTGTGCAATCCTTTGTGTCTTGCAGGTCACCCGTGATGGCAGGTGGACTCTTTGCCGTGGACAGGAAGTGGTTCTGGGAGCTCGGAGGCTACGACACGGGTCTGGAGATCTGGGGAGGAGAACAGTACGAGATCTCCTTCAAGGTAAAAAAATGAAACACGCCACCTCCACACACAGAGCTACAGTCAAGTGTGGGAAAAAAAAATCAATTCTGTCGCTTTGACCTCTGTGTGAGTGTTCTGAATCGTGAGTGGTTTCATGTTTGCTGTCAGTTTGTATTCCTACTGTACTTTTTATGCTGAATATTTTATACTGTTGAATACTTTGGTGTATGTAGAACATAACGTGCACCATGAACCGTGCAGTGTTTCTTGTAATGTAAATTAAATTCTGTTTAAGCATCATTGAGGGACATTTGAATCTGCTAAATGTTCTTCACTGAAAGCTACTTTGTAAAGAAAATGTGTGCAGTAGAAGTTGGTCTTATTGTGAGTTACAATAAGAGTTAAATTAAATAGAGATGTATTTTGCTGATTTTGGGCTCAGATGCATCAGAAAACATCTGTATGTTTACATGGACTTACTTTTAAAAGAGGAATGGGTGTTTCACATGCATTTCTCCGAGCCTGTCCCCGCCCTTGAAACGGCAGCATAGATCGTTAATACAAGCAGCTTATTGCGACCCATATATGTGTGAATGTTAGGTGGCGTCCTCTCGCGGCCCTAGAAATTCTGAAAGGGCAAAGGAAGGATGTCGGAGTGGATGGATGGGACGAACACACCCAGACTTTCATCTGGCAGACTTTACCTAGTGTACTTATTTTGACCTGAAAAAAGTGCGATACACCTCAAAAGGTGCAACAAGAGGATCCAAACGTCAGGCTACTAGTCAAGATCAAATGTAATACTACTTTTTCATAAATGATGACATCAAGTGAAAATTTGAATCTTCGCACAGTGTCATCGATTTGATGACAGCATGTACTTGTGCTGGCATAGACTCCAGAAGTTTGTTCCTGATGACCCATGTTATCTTAGCATGTCTCACAATGTTCCAAAGACCTTCCTGTCATCTCACAGAACAGTTGGCTTCTTCGAGTCTTCAAGTGCAACCATAAATATTCAATGGGGTTGAGTTCACGTAACTGTGAAGGGAAGTGCATGTCAGCCAGGTCTTCTTTCGTCTTCAAGCAGTTCTTGCAAAGCTGTGAGGTGTGTTTGGGGTCATTATCCTGCTGCAGTGTAAATCCTCCGTAAAGATGCTGTCAGAGGGTGTAGCATGTCTCTGAAGAATGGAGAGTGTCAAACTCCAGAGTCAGCAAAACAGCTCCAGACTTGGAAATTCCAACCACCATGTGTCACTGTGGGTTTGATACCCTGCAGTATCATACTCTTTCCTGTTTGTCTACTTACACACACCCTTTTGTTGCTGCCATGGATCTCAAACTTGGATTCAACAGTAAATTTGACTTTTTTTTCATCCACTTTGAAATGCTGGTGTTTATGAGTCCACCTCAAGTTTTTTGGCCTTGTTTCTCCTCCTGAGAAGGAGGCAGCCAGGACTTTTGCTGATTGGAGTCTTGCTTTCTGAAGTTACTTTTCTACCTACATATTGATATGTTGATATCTTTTTATGGTGTGGTCACTTTTGGTCTGCCTGATCATGCTTTGGATGGAACTGATCCAGTTGTTTTAGATGTTTCATGCAATGCCCCCTTTGAATCCTTTAGTCTTTTTTAAGCTGACAAAGCCCCTCTTTGTTTAGAGCAAGTTTCACCTACTTTCTGAACTCTCTTATTCTCCCGGTGTTCATGTTGTTTTGGCAGCAATTGTCAGTCGACCATTTCAATTGTTTAGGCACAAGGACGTGCTAAATTCAACTCTTGTTTTGGTCATTTTAGCCAAACAGGCCCTGTTTCGTGGCTTTGTAATCACATTTGGGATGACCATGATAGATTATGCTTTTGTCTGACGCTTCAGCATGAATTATTCTATAGTGTAACCACAACTGCTTGCGACTTGGCCAGCATGTTAAGAGCTAGCCTCCCTCTCCTCTCTGCTGCCTCTGTCAGTGAGCTTTGAACAGACAGAACGGCCAGTCGCAATAATTGAATTCTGGTTTGAATGAGTAAGGACTTTTGTCGTCTCACTCAATTAAGCACAAAGGCCACTGCTGGGTGGTTTGATTTGATTGGACATATGTTGCAATGCAATACTAAATGTTGTTCCTTGGAGTGGAATTTCCAGTGGAGTGCATTTGCTGTTTATAAAAATTGAGCATGCAAATCAAATTGACTGTCAAAATTGTTTTACCTTCTACTGCCTCTTCATATTAATGCATGCTCTTTTTTTTGCCTGGTTTTGCTAATTGATAACTGCGATGATAGTGATTCAGCACATATCACATGCATGAAAGCTTTTACATGTGCTGTTTTGACCAGGACCAAATCACTTGACTGTGAAGCATTTTCCACAGTAAAAGAACAGATAGTGAGCAGAGGAAATAGGAGCTGTAGTCATCTGATGTTCTGGAGACAAGAATCTCAGTGTAATTTCATACAGTTGAAAATAATAGAAAAAGACACGCTCAAACATAAAACAACTTTGGTCCAAATCTATTCTACCACTCTGCTACTTTTTAGGTCGTTATGACAATTATAAGCTGGGTATCCGTTGAGCAGCTTGAGCTAAATGTTCAGTTTACAGGTGACCCCCCCAAAAAGGGAAGAATTGTTGATGATTTTCTGACTGAATGCCAGTTGACAGTTGTGAGAGGACCTCTGCCCTGTTTCCTGAACCTTGTCAGATGTTTTTGACAAGTGGTTAAACTTTGATGTCAGTGCTTGTTAAAAAAAAAAACTCTACTAAATCCCAAAGTGTCCAAAAAAAGGACCTTTTATCTCTAGACTAAATACATACCTCAGTATAATGACACTTAATGTCATTGAATATTACAAATAGCCTGCTGTTCTATATATGAATATTAGATTGTAGAGTATGTAGACAACCAGAGAATATATTCATAGATTGTATTTCCATCAAATTTACAGTTGCAGTTGTAGTCACAACAAAGTTAAGTTGTATTATTATAGATAAGGACTTGGTTATAATTATGATATTATAGATATTATAATATAGATTTTCTACTAGATGGTGATTTGCATCTCCATTGATGGAGTGATGATTGAGTCTGGTATTTTAGGTGTTGTCCCCTCCCATGCTGGGGATAGGATGCAGGCTTAATCTCATAATGAAAATCAGTCTTCATTTACATGAAATGTTCAGAAATAATCAGATTAACAAAGTGTATGTAAATCTGATGCATGAGATACATGCACTTCACACACTACACTTCACACACTACACTGCCCATTTGTACATTAAAATACTGCACACTTGTACATTCTGGTTGAATCCGATATTTTATTTTATACTACTACTTTTATTTTAATATGTCTCATCTTTTTTTTATGTTTATAGTACTACTTAATATGCCTAGGTTGTTTTTATTTATCTAGGTTGTTTTTTTCTTTATGTTCTTTATTTTATTTCTAGGTCATTGTAACCAGGGGTGAAATGCTGTTGCTGCAATGCAATTTCCCAGTTTGGGATTAATAAAGTATTTCTAATCTAATTTGGCAGGTCCATCTGCATTTTAGAATATTGTCTGGTACCACTGCGATCACTGAAAAATAATAGCATGCCATGTCTTGGTGATGTGGGTTTAGCCTTTATGTTTGAGGTGAGCGTACTGTCGAGGTTGTGTGTTAGAGGTGAGTGATAAGTCATTCAGTTTAATCTTACGGGATACTAAACTCGAGCTCTTGATCCCTCCTGCAGTGAGGCGCCCCTATTATTAAGCTCAAGTGTTTCAGCCAGGGATGAAGACCATGGAAGGGATTGGTGGAATAGGTCAGTCCTCCCCTGCAGCGAGACGTGGAGAGGGTGGATTCAATCTGTTATTTCCCCTGGTTCTGTTTGTCTAAGCTGGAGTGGTGCAACAAACTTGACAAGGAGTAATTGAATTGAAATAGCATCCAGCTGATGTCCACTCTGGAGGATCAGGAAGGCGAGTGATGCAGAATACCAACAAATTGGAAATTATCAAGACCAAAACAAAGGTCCATCAGGGATAGAGCAACATTTTCCTTTCCTGACTCACTGAGCATCCCCTGTGATCAGCCTATGCCCATCATCACTGAACTCCAACCTGTTAAGCCATTGCAAGTCAATCTGAATAAAAGCGCAAAAAAATAGACTAGAACTGAGGGTTCGAGTCACGACTGGTGTAGGAGTACACTGCAAGATCTTTGGAGTTTGTGGAGAACTGCGTGCTGTGAGATGCAGGAGAGGTCAAGCAAAGTATGAATAAATAAATAAATGGTTATGATCAGAGTCACAAAAAGCCTCCTGCATCACGTTTAATATTTTTATGAGTTTAAAAGGCCAATGTGTAAGATTTAGGAGATCCTTTGGCGAAAGTAGAATATTACATCATAACTATGTACGTAGAGATTTTGCTGTGTTAGCGGATGAGATGGTGAATACTATGGTGTTTTCCGTGTCATGTCCGCCAATATCAGCCTCGCATCCGCATTTGCTATTGTCCCACTGTTCCCATCACATCTGCTGGCAGCAAGGAAAGGGAAGAGAACTATAGCCCATCTCTTGCTTGATCTTTGGATGCGGCCTAGGCTAAGAGTGACATTGATGAGCGGAATGTGGTATCAAAGTTTATGCGCATTTAAAAAAACACTAGAAAACTGTGACGCAAGAGAAGACCACAGGAGAAGAGGAAAGCTATGGCTCAGTTTCTAGCGATCAGTGTTGGTGTGTGATCAGCCGGGACGTGTAAATGGGTTTCATACCTGCCTAAGCAAGAGAGCTAAGTCACTCTTTCAAAGATTTATGCAATACAAAGAGAAATGAATGAGTTCAGCAGCGCAGTAGCGAGTATTTAGATACTGAAAGTGGAAATTCTAAGCATATCCTTCATCTAAAAGATCTCACGCACACTTTTACCATCTGAACTTCTGACCCCGGACTGATTCAATTTAAAACGATACATCACCCAAAGTCTGTCTTTAAAAAAATCAAATACTCACACCCTGTAGACTTGAAAAGTGGCTCTGCCTTCCAAAAGCGGCAGAACAAATCCAGTTTTAGTCTTTGTCATTTAGCTAAGCATGATTGACTTGTCTTGTTCCCTTTGATGTCATTTAATCTCTCTGCAGTCTAGAAACGCACGAACCTTGTGGAATTGTTTTGAATGGTGCTCTCACTCTTCACAGAAGATGATTGATATCTGCGGTAGTCTAATGTCACATCATATTTATCTGTTGAGGTGTCTGACTGTACATCTCTGCTGTGACTTCTTTTCTTTTGTCTTGTCCCTTTCACAGTCTGCTATAGGATTCCTGACCCAGTCGACACACTTTACAGCTCAACAATATCCACGGCTTCTCGTCCCTCTGCTTCAGTCATCCTCCCACTCCTTCCATCTCCTAACCTTGCTTCCTCTCCGTTGCCGTGTCATCATCTTGTCTTCCCACGCTTTGTGTTTGATCTCTCTGATTTGTTGACCTCGTCAGCTCATCTGATATTCACACTGCTCAGTCGCACAAAACACCAGCGCATGTGGGCCTCCTCGGATATCATCTTTATCACTGCTGAATCTCTGTGTTGTCTCTGCAGGTGTGGATGTGCGGTGGTCGGATGGAGGACATCCCCTGCTCCAGGGTAGGACACATCTACAGGAAGTACGTCCCGTACAAAGTTCCTGGAGGTGTCAGCTTGGCCAGGGTGAGTCTCCGATGGTTTTAAAGGCACGTTAATGTGGACACAGGGACTTTCTTTGCCGTGTATTTGTTTAAAATGTTCTCAGGGAGCAAAAAGCCTCTCTCTTTACATCTGCATTTCCAGACTGTTAACCACATGCTGAAGAAACTTTGTACATTGTGCTGTGAACAGTATATTATTGTCAATAAATATATTGTCAACCTTCAAAATAAAATAGCTCCTAATATTAGTTGTAGACAGCAGGGACTGTGGATCACATGGAGGAGAATGAGCGTGTTCGTGTGTTGTTCACTCCCGCAGGCATCCCCCTTTTTCATCCAGCGGCTGCGGTTGACTATTCTCAACAGTTCACATTCAACTATGACTTCTTTTGTTGCAGGCAGAACATCATCAGTCTCATGTATCAGATTCAGTTTACAGATCTTGGGCGTGCATCATTTTTGAAAAAAAAAGCTTTTGGTGGCCCCACAGGGAGCTGCAGGGAGTTATACATTCTCTTAAGAGATGTGCCTTGAAGTATTTGTGGTTAAAGACCACAAGTTTAAAAATGCAAAAATATGTCGGGGGTTCTGAGATTGGAATGAAGTGAACTTAGCAGATCCAGTCCTTGAGGCCAGTAGTTCAGTTTTTGCATTTGGCACCACATAGACCGTGACTCATAACTTTAGCACCTCTTTTTTTTTTTTTTTTTTTTTGGTCTCTTGACTTGCAGAGCACATATGAAACTCGTGTATCTCGAATTTTAAGCTTGCATTTTTCCAATAATGAGCTCGAGTTTCTTCATTCCCGGCGAGCTTTAACACTTCGACACAGTAGAGACATTTATAAAAAGTGCTCATCTGGCCTGTAGCTGAAGACTATTCATTATGCATGAGTCAGCCTCAGCCTGACACCTGGCTCTGTTTGGCTCAGCTGCATATGTAATTAAACCTCTTGGCCTTTGTTTTTGCCGTGTCGGTCTGACCATTAGCCCTACACCCTCACCCCTCTCACCGAGGCTGTATTGAATGCTGATATCAAACAGGCATCAGGTTTAACAATAGAGAAATCCTCACTGTATCTCAGGCTGTGATGAACTCTGTTTTGGCTCCTGTGTCCTTTTCTGCATAATATATATATTTTTTAAATGAAATACATAAGCGGGCCTCTTCTCTTGAACTGATTTTGCCGGATGACTGGTGTGCATATCTTGATTAGAAATACAAGCCATTACCATATGATTTAGTGTTTTTATTAATTGGCCGCATTGCAGTTACAGACATCCAGTTAAATACACATTTTAGTTTGGCTGCTGGAGAAGACGGCGTTCTCTTCTGCAACAACAGCCAAACAGAGCTGTCTTCTGTCAAAGAGTATGGTCTGAGGTGTGCTCCTTTTAAATCTGTTTTCTTAGAGATTTTGAATATTTTGAAAAGCCTGGAGGTCCGGGCAGCCATAGATAGTCTAGAAAATGCAGAAAAGCTTTGAAGTAAAGCTAAATTGAAAGTATTTTTGCTGTCTGCAGAAAGGTTTTCCCGGCAACTCAAAGAGGAGGAAGAAGAGGAGAGGATTGAGACGTTCCTTTGCTGTTTTTTGCCTTTTAATGTGGATGAAAATCGTCGGGAAAATTACCTGAAAAATAGTAACGCGAACACGACGTCTCTACACATAAACATTTTGAGATTTCGCCTTCAAATATTGCTGCTTTAAAAAAAACAAAGGGGTTGGGCTGGTGGCAGAGCTGAAGAAAAGTAACCCAGGAAGGCTGATAATAGTGAATTATTAGTAATAGTGCAAATCACAGTGCCCGTTGTTACTATGAAACAGCTCTGGACAGTTGTCACAGCAACAGTCCTTACCTCCTGATGAACAGACTGCCTTGCAGGATGTTGTCAGAGTGTGTTGTGGCAAAAGTTGAGCCAGATTCTGTTTTTTGTCAGAGCCCTGTTGGCAAAGAGATGAGGAGGATGTCTTATTCACCTTGCAAGGTAAAGGAGTGTAGGAAGACAGAATCCAGAGCGCTGATTCACTAATGCTTTAAGAATAATAATAAAATGTAATAACAATGAGTGTATTGCCACGCTGGCTTTGCATTCATGTGGCCACTTGAGTTGCGTCTAGACACAGCAGTCATGGTTTATAGCTGAGGTGAGAATTAAACCCCGGCCTTTATTTTCCTCGATGCTGTTTCAGTATCACGTGAATGCACGTGAATGATTTCTCTCACTAAGTTCACATCATAGTTATTTTACAAAACGCTGCAAGAGGTGAGTCCCGACAACAGGTACAGGCAGTCTTGAGTCCAGTCGACATGGAAGGAGATAGAACCACTGAACTCCACTTCACCTGGAGGGTGAGATTTTCGCTGCAGGCAATGAACTATGCTACAGGGAGTCTGTGCGTGTGTGTGTGTGTGTGTGTCTGTGGCTAGAGGCTTTTTTCCTCTACATCTGTACCTCCACAGGCTGGAAGATTTGTAGTTATTCTTTCCTGGGAGGCTCACCGAACCCATATTCTCATTCATTTCGCCACCCAAGCCTCCAAGGCTGCTAGCATCTGTATTCCTGTTATACCTCAGAGGCTGACAGGCTCTGTTTTTTTTTTAACTCTTTTACACCTCACAGGCTTCAGACAGATGGATTTCCCATTGCTTTGGCATAAATCTTTCATGTTTGCAATTGTCTGAGCTTAAAGAGGACGTGGAAGAAGATTCCTGCCACGCAGTTCCTATCAGTCACCTGCTTATCTTTTTTTTGTATTATTCATTGTTAAATTAGATACCTTTATAATGATTGAAAGAGCTGCTGAAACTAAATGTCTGATACTTTTTGTATATTAGGTGAAGTCCTTTGCAGATATGTTGCCTTTTTTTTATTTGTTGTAGTCTAATGAAAAGATATAAACACAGTGTGGCAAAACGTGCAGCTGAGATACAAAACCTGGATGTACCTCTCACCTAAAAACAGCAAAAACACACACAAGCACTCCCATGACAACAATTTCCAGCTGTGATCCAAGACCAGCTCTCTCGGTTTGCTTCTATCACGTATGTAGGCCACACTAACTGGCAAATTATACTGCACAAAGAAGGCCACTTTTAGGATATTTCTGTCTGGCACTCGTTTTTTGTTACCTCATCTAATGGTCTGTCCTATACTCATGTTTGACACAGTTCCATGGCACATTATTTTCCACAAGAAGTGGTCCTTTCAAGGGTTTATCAGCAGGCCAGCTGGTGGCTCGGTGTTAAAATGAGAGCGAAAACCGAGAGATGACCTGATTCTTTGAACATATGACAAGCAAGCGGATGCTTAATCCCGTTAATTGAAGGTGGTGAATTGAATTGTGGTTGTTTGAGGTTCATTTCCCTCATCAGTGTGTTACTGTACGTACAGTTTGACGGTGGAGGATCTGACAGGGAGGGCCAGCATGAAAGTCGAAGGCAATGTACTGCTGTGGACGGGGGCAGCAACAAATTTTTGCCACCTTAAAAGGGCAAACCTAAAATAATCAATATCAGTTTTCACATGTTTACCTTGCTGTCAGACAACCCTTTCCGACAGGAAACTGAAGTGTTTGTATCGATCTGTGCTCTCTTCAAAGCCACCAGACTTAATTGACAAAAACAGTCATTTTGCCTCACAGAACGCGCCAGTTTCAGGTCCATGACTGCCTCTATTAATTAGTTTGTCTGTGTTATTGTGTGACTTTGACGTTTTAACAACTAACATTAGTCGGTGCAACCAGCAACTCCTGCGTGCTGCAAGGTAAAATTACTGTTTTTGTGTAGGGAGTCTGCTGAAGGGCTGTCTGACGGTAAAGCAGTGAAAATAGAGACACTTTGTTGCTGTCCCCGGACACAGCGACGTACAAACAGACATCTGCTGTAGGTAATGGTTGGGGTATGTGGATACATACCCCATAGCTACCATACAACCCTACGTCTCTACATCTAAGCCTGTCCATTAAAATCTTGTGTTGGCCTTCATGTTGTACGAATGTCCCATTAGTGCAGACAAAACATGCAGTGTTTGTTGTTTGTATAAAATTTTAAGAACAACTAGGATTTAGAATAAAGCTGCAGGTCTGAACATCGATTTTCTGTTTACACAGCCAGATTTTCTTTGGCTGTTACTCCTGCTCTATTTCTCCTGAGAAAGTATAATAGGCTGCATCTGAAACAATTATCTTTTTACAGAGAAAAGAGGCAGAGACAAAAATTCATCTTTTCTGAAGCCACTGTGTAAATTAGCAAATAATTGAGTTCAGTGTTGTATCTGCTTTCATGACTGGAGACTTTTTTTTATCTCTCGCCTTCTGGGAGACGATGACAGCTTCTGTGTGATGACTGGACGCCTTTCAGCTCAGTGGCTTTGATCATTCTGTCATGTCAGATCAATCAAAACATCAAGGATGGCAGGATGTACAGATGATGGCTTAGTCTGGGTTTCAATGAAGATTTGATGTCCAGAAGCACCAGGATCTGCTAAAATGTCAAAGTGCGTTTTACTCTTTGGCACAGAGGGAAAAGAATTAACGTAGCACCAGCAATCATTGACATGTACACCACATAACAAAATATTGAAGTATAAAAAGTCTAAACTATTAAGTCTTCCTCCCACCTCGGGTGTGTGGGGTTGGGTGAGTCCCTGGGTGTTAAAGATGAACCGTGACGTCACAAAGCGAACATAAATGACCAGGTGTCTGTTTTCATGCGAGATATTAGTCTGGAGAACATCCAAGGAGTGGATTAGATATGTTGAAATAGCACTGAGTCATCTTTTAGGGTACCTTTGGTATTTTTCAGCCTGAACCCTGTGTTACTATGTTTTTGTGTGTTAGTGATCGATTTTTGGAGTTGTCTGTGACATAATCCTTGTGGGCAGTACTTCAACCAAACCAGAGCTGGTGATTGTTGGGAAAGTGGAAAGTTTTTTTTCTTTCTGCCAAGTTTGACTAAAGTGTGGCGACTTTAATTGATTTGATTAAAAGAAATATATAAGCATTATGGAAATGTCCCTAGAGAGGTAGACTTTTTCATCAATGAGTGTCAGACACTTTCCCGTCAGTGGCAAAAACAAGCACTTGTAGTGGATTTTCATTTACATGCCAGCATTATAAACTCCCCACTTGTTTTCAAGCGGAAAAATACTAGTTAGCCTGTAATAGATTTATGGAAAATAACTCAATGCTGTAGTGTGTAATGTGAAAGAGGTGGCTCATGTGAACAAACCCACAGAGAATTATCACCCAACTCGGCAGCTCCCCGTATTTAGCTGTTTCTTCTGTGTAGAATGTTAGCTATATTTAATCTATATAATATTTAATATTTATTTACCCGTACTGTATAATTGAGTGTGCCTGAAAGAGCACACTCATTAATATCCACCGCGCTTATTCTTATTATTTTTCTTCTTCTTACACCCTTTCGTTGGTTCCCTAAGGCTCCCAGAGTTTTTGTCGCACATACACAAACGACCGGCTCGGCCGGGGCACGGTTGGGGCACAGCCCCATAGACTCCCATGTTAATTTGAGAGGAGAAATTACCAGAAGCAGCAGGGAGCATCTGCTCTTTACCTGACGACCCAGACCAGAGTTTTTAACATTTACCTCTCAAACTGGACACAGAACTGGTCGACAAGAAGCCCCAGATCACTAATGTTTCAGATTTTGGATACGACACACCGTTTGGCATATTTCGCCACCTCTTAACCGGGGCTTCATTTGGTTTCTCTCTGTCCCTCTCTGGGCATTTCCAACTGATAGCTCACAAGTACTCCTAATTGCTCTGCTGATTAGGGCCCAGCAGTTGGCCCAGGTTGCTTGGCAACCTCAAGCCTGCCTGAGGGGGGAGGGGCTATTTTCACTGTTGCTGATTTGCATCAGCAGTGTCAATAATAATGCATGGGGGTGACGGAGCCAGAGTCGGGCACATTCCAAATTTCTTTAGAAGTTTTTCTAGTGGTCCTTTACAAGAATTCCAAGCTGTCCTGTGAGCTTAGATCTTTATATTGTGAAGTTCTAGAATGAGATCTAGTCATATTTAGGTAGAAATGACCTTTCATTTCCTGCATTTGGCCTTCAATCAATTTTTGGCAGGTGAAAATGCCTTCAATCCATTTTTGGCAGGTGAAATGCCCATTTTGTGTTGTAATGGTCCTTTACAAGAATTCCAAGCTGTCCTGTGAGCTCAGATCTTTATATTATGAAGCTCTAGGATGAGATCTAGTCATATTTAGGTAGAAATCATCTTTCGTTTCCTGTATTTGGCCTTCAATCAATTTATGGCATGTGAAATGCCCATTTTGTGTTGTAATGGTCCTTTACAAGAATTCCAAGCTGTCCTGTGAGCTCAGATCTTTATATTATGAAGCTCTACAATCAGATCAAGTCATATTTAGGTAGAAATCACCTTTCATTTCCTGTATTTGGGCTTCAATCAATTTATGGCAGGTGAAAATGCCTTCAATCCATTTTTGGCAGGTGAAATGCCCATTTTGTGTTGTAATGGTCCTTTACAAGAATTCCAAGCTGTCCTGTGAGCTCAGATCTTTATATTATGAAGCTCTAGGATGAGATCTAGTCATATTTAGGTAGAAATCACCTTTCATTTCCTGTATTTGGCCTTCAATCAATTTATGGCAGGTGAAATGCCCATTTTCAGTAGGTGAAAATGCCCATTTTGTGTTGTAATGGTCCTTTACAAGAATTCCAAGCTGTCCTGTGAGCTCAGATCTTTATATTATGAAGCTCTACAATCAGATCAAGTCATATTTAGGTAGAAATCACCTTTCATTTCCTGTATTTGGGCTTCAATCAATTTATGGCAGGTGAAAATGCCTTCAATCAATTTTTGGCAGGTGAAAATGCCCATTTTGTGTTGTAATGGTCCTTTACAAGAATTCCAAGCTGTCCTGTGAGCTCAGATCTTTATATTATGAAGCTCTAGGATGAGATCTAGTCATATTTAGGTAGAAATCATCTTTCGTTTCCTGTATTTGGCCTTCAATCAATTTATGGCATGTGAAATGCCCATTTTGTGTTGTAATGGTCCTTTACAAGAATTCCAAGCTGTCCTGTGAGCTCAGATCTTTATATTATGAAGCTCTAGGATGAGATCAAGTCATATTTAGGTAGAAATCACCTTTCATTTCCTGTATTTGGGCTTCAATCAATTTATGGCAGGTGAAAATGCCTTCAATCCATTTTTGGCAGGTGAAATGCCCATTTTGTGTTGTAATGGTCCTTTACAAGAATTCCAAGCTGTCCTGTGAGCTCAGATCTTTATATTATGAAGCTCTAGGATGAGATCAAGTCATATTTAGGTAGAAATCACCTTTCATTTCCTGTATGTGGCCTTCAATCAATTTATGGCAGGTGAAATGCCCATTTTCAGTAGGTGAAAATGCACATTTTGTAATGTAATGGTCCTTTACAAGAATTCCAAGCTGTCCTGTGAGCTCAGATCTTTATATTATGGAGCTCTAGGATGAGATCAAGTCATATTTAGGTAGAAATCACCTTTCATTTCCTGTATTTGGCCTTCAATCAATTTATGGCAGGTGAAAATGCCTTCAATCAATTTTTGGCAGGTGAAAATGCCCATTTTGTGATGTAATGGTCCTTTACAAGAATTCCAAGCTGTCCTGTGAGCTCAGATCTTTATATTATGGAGCTCTAGGATGAGATCAAGTCATATTTAGGTAGAAATCACCTTTCATTTCCTGTATTTGGCCTTCAATCAATTTATGGCAGGTGAAATGCCCATTTTCAGTAGGTGAAAATGCACATTTTGTAATGTAATGGTCCTTTACAAGAATTCCAAGCTATCCTGTGAGCTCAGATCTTTATATTATGGAGCTCTAGGATGAGATCAAGTCATATTTAGGTAGAAATCACCTTTCATTTCCTGTATTTGGCCTTCAATCAATTTATGGCAGGTGAAATGCCCATTTTCAGTAGGTGAAAATGCACATTTTGTAATGTAATGGTCCTTTACAAAAATTCCAAGCTGTCCTGTGAGCTCAGATCTTTATATTATGAAGCTCTAGAATGAAATCTAGTCATATTTAAGCAGAAATCAACCTTCATTAACTGCATTTGGCCTTCAATCAATTTATGGCAGGTGAAAATGCCTTCAATCAATTTTTGGCAGGTGAAAATGCACATTTTGTGTTGTAATGGTCCTTTACAAGAATTCCAAACTGTCCTGTGAGCTCAGATCTTTATATTATGAAGCTCTACAATCAGATCAAGTCATATTTAGGTAGAAATCACCTTTCATTTCCTGTATTTGGGCTTCAATCAATTTATGGCAGGTGAAAATGCCTTCAATCAATTTTTGGCAGGTGAAAATGCCCATTTTGTGTTGTAATGGTCCTTTACAAGAATTCCAAGCTGTCCTGTGAGCTCAGATCTTTATATTATAGAGCTCTAGGATGAGATCAAGTCACATTTAGGTAGAAATCACCTTTCATTTCCTGTATTTGGCCTTCAATCAATTTATGGCAGGTGAAATGCCCATTTTCAGTAGGTGAAAATGCACATTTTGTGTTGTAATGGTCCTTTACAAGAAATTCAAGCTGTCCTGTGAGCTCAGATCTTTATATTATGAAGCTCTACAATCAGATCAAGTCATATTTAGGTAGAAATCACCTTTCATTTCCTGTATTTGGCCTTCAATCAATTTATGGCAGGTGAAATGCCCATTTTGTGTTGTAATGGTCCTTTACAAGAATTCCAAGCTGTCCTGTGAGCTCAGATCTTTATATTATGAAGCTCTAGAATGAGATCTAGTCATATTTAAGCAGAAATCAACCTTCATTAACTGCATTTGGCCTTCAATCAATTTATGGCAGGTGAAAATGCACATTTTGTGATGTAATGGTCCTTTACAAGAATTCCAAGCTGTCCTGTGAGCTCAGATCTTTATATTATGAAGCTCTAGAATGAGATCTAGTCATATTTAAGCAGAAATCAACCGCCATTAAATGCATTTGGCCTTCAATCAATTTATGGCAGGTGAAAATGCCTTCAATCAATTTTTGGTAGGTGAAAATGCCCATTTTGTGGTGTAATGGTCCTTTACAAGAATTCCAAGCTGTCCTGTGAGCTCAGATCTTTATATTATGAAGCTCTACAATCAGAGCAAGTCATATTTAGGTAGAAATCACCTTTCATTTCCTGTATTTGGCCTTCAATCAATTTATGGCAGGTGAAATGCCCATTTTGTGTTGTAATGGTCCTTTACAAGAATTCCAAGCTGTCATGTGAGCTCAGATCTTTATATTATGAAGCTCTAGAATGAGATCTAGTCATATTTAAGCAGAAATCAACCTTCATTAACTGCATTTGGCCTTCAATCAATTTATGGCAGGTGAAAATGCCCATTTTGTGATGTAATGGTCCTTTACAAGAATTCCAAGCTGTCCTGTGAGCTCAGATCTTTATATTATGGAGCTCTAGAATGAGATCAAGTCATATTTAGGTAGAAATCACCTTTCATTTCCTGTATTTGGCCTTCAATCAATTTATGGCAGGTGAAATGCCCATTTTCAGTAGGTGAAAATGCACATTTTGTGTTGTCATGGTCCTTTACAAGAATTCCAAGCTGTCCTGTGAGCTCAGATCTTTATATTATGAAGCTCTAGAATGAGATCAAGCCATATTTAGGTAGAAATCACCTTTCATTTCCTGTATTTGGCCTTCAATCAATTTATGGCAGGTGAAAATGCCTTCAATCAATTTTTGGCAGGTGAAAATGCCCATTTTGTGTTGTAATGGTCCTTTACAAGAATTCCAAGCTGTCCTGTGAGCTCAGATCTTTATATTATGGAGCTCTAGGATGAGATCAAGTCATATTTAGGTAGAAATCACCTTTCATTTCCTGTATTTGGCCTTCAATCAATTTATGGCAGGTGAAATGCCCATTTTCAGTAGGTGAAAATGCACATTTTGTAATGTAATGGTCCTTTACAAGAATTCCAAGCTGTCCTGTGAGCTCAGATCTTTATATTATGAAGCTCTAGAATGAGATCTAGTCATATTTAAGCAGAAATCAACCTTCATTAACTGCATTTGGCCTTCAATCAATTTATGGCAGGTGAAAATGCCTTCAATCAATTTTTGGCAGGTGAAAATGCCCATTTTGTGTTGTAATGGTCCTTTACAAGAATTCCAAGCTGTCCTGTGAGCTCAGATCTTTATATTATGAAGCTCTAGGATGAGATCTAGTCATATTTAGGTAGAAATCATCTTTCGTTTCCTGTATTTGGCCTTCAATCAATTTATGGCATGTGAAATGCCCATTTTGTGTTGTAATGGTCCTTTACAAGAATTCCAAGCTGTCCTGTGAGCTCAGATCTTTATATTATGAAGCTCTACAATCAGATCAAGTCATATTTAGGTAGAAATCACCTTTCATTTCCTGTATTTGGGCTTCAATCAATTTATGGCAGGTGAAAATGCCTTCAATCAATTTTTGGCAGGTGAAAATGCCCATTTTGTGTTGTAATGGTCCTTTACAAGAATTCCAAGCTGTCCTGTGAGCTCAGATCTTTATATTATGGAGCTCTAGGATGAGATCAAGTCATATTTAGGTAGAAATCGCCTTTCATTTCCTGTATTTGGCCTTCAATCAATTTATGGCAGGTGAAATGCCCATTTTCAGTAGGTGAAAATGCACATTTTGTAATGTAATGGTCCTTTACAAGAATTCCAAGCTATCCTGTGAGCTCAGATCTTTATATTATGGAGCTCTAGGATGAGATCAAGTCATATTTAGGTAGAAATCACCTTTCATTTCCTGTATTTGGCCTTCAATCAATTTATGGCAGGTGAAATGCCCATTTTCAGTAGGTGAAAATGCACATTTTGTAATGTAATGGTCCTTTACAAGAATTCCAAGCTGTCCTGTGAGCTCAGATCTTTATATTATGGAGCTCTAGGATGAGATCAAGTCATATTTAGGTAGAAATCACCTTTCATTTCCTGTATTTGGCCTTCAATCAATTTATGGCAGGTGAAAATGCCTTCAATCAATTTTTGGCAGGTGAAAATGCCCATTTTGTGATGTAATGGTCCTTTACAAGAATTCCAAACTGTCCTGTGAGCTCAGATCTTTATATTATGGAGCTCTAGGATGAGATCAAGTCATATTTAGGTAGAAATCACCTTTCATTTCCTGTATTTGGCCTTCAATCAATTTATGGCAGGTGAAATGCCCATTTTCAGTAGGTGAAAATGCACATTTTGTAATGTAATGGTCCTTTACAAGAATTCCAAGCTATCCTGTGAGCTCAGATCTTTATATTATGGAGCTCTAGGATGAGATCAAGTCATATTTAGGTAGAAATCACCTTTCATTTCCTGTATTTGGCCTTCAATCAATTTATGGCAGGTGAAATGCCCATTTTCAGTAGGTGAAAATGCACATTTTGTAATGTAATGGTCCTTTACAAAAATTCCAAGCTGTCCTGTGAGCTCAGATCTTTATATTATGAAGCTCTAGAATGAAATCTAGTCATATTTAAGCAGAAATCAACCTTCATTAACTGCATTTGGCCTTCAATCAATTTATGGCAGGTGAAAATGCCTTCAATCAATTTTTGGCAGGTGAAAATGCACATTTTGTGTTGTAATGGTCCTTTACAAGAATTCCAAACTGTCCTGTGAGCTCAGATCTTTATATTATGAAGCTCTACAATCAGATCAAGTCATATTTAGGTAGAAATCACCTTTCATTTCCTGTATTTGGGCTTCAATCAATTTATGGCAGGTGAAAATGCCTTCAATCAATTTTTGGCAGGTGAAAATGCCCATTTTGTGTTGTAATGGTCCTTTACAAGAATTCCAAGCTGTCCTGTGAGCTCAGATCTTTATATTATAGAGCTCTAGGATGAGATCAAGTCACATTTAGGTAGAAATCACCTTTCATTTCCTGTATTTGGCCTTCAATCAATTTATGGCAGGTGAAATGCCCATTTTGTGTTGTAATGGTCCTTTACAAGAATTCCAAGCTGTCCTGTGAGCTCAGATCTTTATATTATGAAGCTCTACAATCAGATCAAGTCATATTTAGGTAGAAATCACCTTTCATTTCCTGTATTTGGCCTTCAATCAATTTATGGCAGGTGAAATGCCCATTTTGTGTTGTAATGGTCCTTTACAAGAATTCCAAGCTGTCCTGTGAGCTCAGATCTTTATATTATGAAGCTCTAGAATGAGATCTAGTCATATTTAAGCAGAAATCAACCTTCATTAACTGCATTTGGCCTTCAATCAATTTATGGCAGGTGAAAATGCCCATTTTGTGATGTAATGGTCCTTTACAAGAATTCCAAGCTGTCCTGTGAGCTCAGATCTTTATATTACGAAGCTCTAGAATGAGATCTAGTCATATTTAAGCAGAAATCAACCTTCATTAACTGCATTTGGCCTTCAATCAATTTATGGCAGGTGAAAATGCCTTCATTCAATTTTTGGCAGGTGAAAATGCCCATTTTGTGTTGTAATGGTCCTTTACAAGAATTCCAAGCTGTCCTGTGAGCTCAGATCTTTATATTATGGAGCTCTAGAATGAGATCAAGTCATATTTAGGTAGAAATCACCTTTCATTTCCTGTATTTGGCCTTCAATCAATTTATGGCAGGTGAAAATGCCCATTTTCAGCAGGTGAAAATGCACATTTTGTATTGTAATGGTACTTTACAAGAATTCCAAGCTGTCCTGTGAGCTCAGATCTTTATATTATGAAGCTCTAGAATGAGATCTAGTCATATTTAAGCAGAAATCAACCTTCATTAACTGCATTTGGCCTTCAATCAATTTATGGCAGGTGAAAATGCCTTCAATCAATTTTTGGCAGGTGAAAATGCCCCATTTTGTGTTGTAATGGTCCTTTACAAGAATTCCAAGCTGTCCTGTGAGCTCAGATCTTTATATTATGAAGCTCTAGGATGAGATCTAGTCATATTTAGGTAGAAATCATCTTTCGTTTCCTGTATTTGGCCTTCAATCAATTTATGGCAGGTGAAATGCCCCATTTTGTGTTGTAATGGTCCTTTACAAGAATTCCAAGCTGTCCTGTGAGCTCAGATCTTTATATTATGAAGCTCTACAATCAGATCAAGTCATATTTAGGTAGAAATCACCTTTCATTTCCTGTATTTGGCCTTCAATCAATTTTATGGCAGGTGAAATGCCCATTTTCAGTAGGTGAAAATGCACATTTTGTAATGTAATGGTCCTTTACAAGAATTCCAAGCTATCCTGTGAGCTCAGATCTTTATATTATGGAGCTCTAGGATGAGATCAAGTCATATTTAGGTAGAAATCACCTTTCATTTCCTGTATTTGGCCTTCAATCAATTTATGGCAGGTGAAATGCCATTTTCAGTAGGTGAAAATGCACATTTTGTAATGTAATGGTCCTTTACAAGAATTCCAAGCTGTCCTGTGAGCTCAGATCTTTATATTATGGAGCTCTAGGATGAGATCAAGTCATATTTAGGTAGAAATCACCTTTCATTTCCTGTATTTGGCCTTCAATCAATTTATGGCAGGTGAAAATGCCTTCAATCAATTTTTGGCAGGTGAAAATGCCCATTTTGTGATGTAATGGTCCTTTACAAGAATTCCAAACTGTCCTGTGAGCTCAGATCTTTATATTATGGAGCTCTAGGATGAGATCAAGTCATATTTAGGTAGAAATCACCTTTCATTTCCTGTATTTGGCCTTCAATCAATTTATGGCAGGTGAAATGCCCATTTTCAGTAGGTGAAAATGCACATTTTGTAATGTAATGGTCCTTTACAAGAATTCCAAGCTATCCTGTGAGCTCAGATCTTTATATTATGGAGCTCTAGGATGAGATCAAGTCATATTTAGGTAGAAATCACCTTTCATTTCCTGTATTTGGCCTTCAATCAATTTATGGCAGGTGAAATGCCCATTTTCAGTAGGTGAAAATGCACATTTTGTAATGTAATGGTCCTTTACAAAAATTCCAAGCTGTCCTGTGAGCTCAGATCTTTATATTATGAAGCTCTAGAATGAAATCTAGTCATATTTAAGCAGAAATCAACCTTCATTAACTGCATTTGGCCTTCAATCAATTTATGGCAGGTGAAAATGCCTTCAATCAATTTTTGGCAGGTGAAAATGCACATTTTGTGTTGTAATGTCCTTTACAAGAATTCCCAAACTGTCCTGTGAGCTCAGATCTTTATATTATGAAGCTCTACAATCAGATCAAGTCATATTTAGGTAGAAATCACCTTTCATTTCCTGTATTTGGGCTTCAATCAATTTATGGCAGGGTGAAAATGCCTTCAATCAATTTTTGGCAGGTGAAAATGCCCATTTTGTGTTGTAATGGTCCTTTACAAGAATTCCAAGCTGTCCTGTGAGCTCAGATCTTTATATTATAGAGCTCTAGGATGAGATCAAGTCACATTTAGGTAGAAATCACCTTTCATTTCCTGTATTTGGCCTTCAATCAATTTATGGCAGGTGAAATGCCCATTTTCAGTAGGTGAAAATGCACATTTTGTGTTGTAATGGTCCTTTACAAGAAATTCAAGCTGTCCTGTGAGCTCAGATCTTTATATTATGAAGCTCTACAATCAGATCAAGTCATATTTAGGTAGAAATCACCTTTCATTTCCTGTATTTGGCCTTCAATCAATTTTATGGCAGGTGAAATGCCCATTTTGTGTTGTAATGGTCCTTTACAAGAATTCCAAGCTGTCCTGTGAGCTCAGATCTTTATATTATGAAGCTCTAGAATGAGATCTAGTCATATTTAAGCAGAAATCAACCTTCATTAACTGCATTTGGCCTTCAATCAATTTATGGCAGGTGAAAATGCCCATTTTGTGATGTAATGGTCCTTTACAAGAATTCCAAGCTGTCCTGTGAGCTCAGATCTTTATATTACGAAGCTCTAGAATGAGATCTAGTCATATTTAAGCAGAAATCAACCTTCATTAACTGCATTTGGCCTTCAATCAATTTATGGCAGGTGAAAATGCCTTCATTCAATTTTTGGCAGGTGAAAATGCCCATTTTGTGTTGTAATGGTCCTTTACAAGAATTCCAAGCTGTCCTGTGAGCTCAGATCTTTATATTATGGAGCTCTAGAATGAGATCAAGTCATATTTAGGTAGAAATCACCTTTCATTTCCTGTATTTGGCCTTCAATCAATTTATGGCAGGTGAAAATGCCCATTTTCAGCAGGTGAAAATGCACATTTTGTAGTGTAATGGTACTTTACAAGAATTCCAAGCTGTCCTGTGAGCTCAGATCTTTATATTATGAAGCTCTAGGATGAGATCTAGTCATATTTAGGTAGAAATCATCTTTCGTTTCCTGTATTTGGCCTTCAATCAATTTATGGCATGTGAAATGCCCATTTTGTGTTGTAATGGTCCTTTACAAGAATTCCAAGCTGTCCTGTGAGCTCAGATCTTTATATTATGGAGCTCTAGAATGAGATCAAGTCATATTTAGGTAGAAATCACCTTTCATTTCCTGTATTTGGCCTTCAATCAATTTATGGCAGGTGAAAATGCCTTCAATCCATTTTTGGCAGGTGAAATGCCCATTTTGTGTTGTAATGGTCCTTTACAAGAATTCCAAGCTGTCCTGTGAGCTCAGATCTTTATATTATGAAGCTCTAGGATGAGATCTAGTCATATTTAGGTAGAAATCACCTTTCATTTCCTGTATTTGGCCTTCAATCAATTTATGGCAGGTGAAATGCCCATTTTCAGTAGGTGAAAATGCCCATTTTGTAATGTAATGGTCCTTTACAAGAATTCCAAGCTGTCCTGTGAGCTCAGATCTTTATATTATGAAGCTCTACAATCAGATCAAGTCATATTTAGAAATCACCTTTCATTTCCTGTATTTGGGCTTCAATCAATTTATGGCAGGTGAAAATGCCTTCAATCAATTTTTGGCAGGTGAAAATGCCCATTTTGTGTTGTAATGGTCCTTTACAAGAATTCCAAGCTGTCCTGTGAGCTCAGATCTTTATATTATGGAGCTCTAGGATGAGATCAAGTCATATTTAGGTAGAAATCGCCTTTCATTTCCTGTATGTGGCCTTCAATCAATTTATGGCAGGTGAAATGCCCATTTTCAGTAGGTGAA
The DNA here is from genome assembly GCA_023373845.1 of Nibea coibor. Taxonomy (NCBI): domain Eukaryota; kingdom Metazoa; phylum Chordata; class Actinopteri; family Sciaenidae; genus Nibea; species Nibea coibor. Next base: position 13,581,740 of record CM041733.1, read on the forward strand.
AATGCACATTTTGTGTTGTAATGGTCCTTTACAAGAATTCCAAGCTATCCTGTGAGCTCAGATCTTTATATTATGGAGCTCTAGGATGAGATCAAGTCATATTTAGGTAGAAATCACCTTTCATTTCCTGTATTTGGCCTTCAATCAATTTATGGCAGGTGAAATGCCCATTTTCAGTAGGTGAAAATGCACATTTTGTAATGTAATGGTCCTTTACAAGAATTCCAAGCTATCCTGTGAGCTCAGATCTTTATATTATGGAGCTCTAGGATGAGATCAAGTCATATTTAGGTAGAAATCACCTTTCATTTCCTGTATTTGGCCTTCAATCAATTTATGGCAGGTGAAAATGCCTTCAATCAATTTTTGGCAGGTGAAAATGCCCATTTTGTGATGTATTGGTCCTTTACAAGAATTCCAAGCTGTCCTGTGAGCTCAGATCTTTATATTATGGAGCTCTAGGATGAGATCAAGTCATATTTAGGTAGAAATCACCTTTCATTTCCTGTATTTGGCCTTCAATCAATTTATGGCAGGTGAAAATGCCTTCAATCAATTTTTGGCAGGTGAAAATGCCCATTTTGTGATGTAATGGTCCTTTACAAGAATTCCAAGCTGTCCTGTGAGCTCAGATCTTTATATTATGGAGCTCTAGGATGAGATCAAGTCATATTTAGGTAGAAATCGCCTTTCATTTCCTGTATTTGGCCTTCAATCAATTTATGGCAGGTGAAATGCCCATTTTCAGTAGGTGAAAATGCACATTTTGTAATGTAATGGTCCTTTACAAGAATTCCAAGCTATCCTGTGAGCTCAGATCTTTATATTATGGAGCTCTAGGATGAGATCAAGTCATATTTAGGTAGAAATCACCTTTCATTTCCTGTATTTGGCCTTCAATCAATTTATGGCAGGTGAAATGCCCATTTTCAGTAGGTGAAAATGCACATTTTGTAATGTAATGGTCCTTTACAAGAATTCCAAGCTGTCCTGTGAGCTCAGATCTTTATATTATGGAGCTCTAGGATGAGATCAAGTCATATTTAGGTAGAAATCACCTTTCATTTCCTGTATTTGGCCTTCAATCAATTTATGGCAGGTGAAAATGCCTTCAATCAATTTTTGGCAGGTGAAAATGCCCATTTTGTGATGTAATGGTCCTTTACAAGAATTCAAGCTGTCCTGTGAGCTCAGATCTTTATATTATGGAGCTCTAGAATGAGATCAAGTCATATTTAGGTAGAAATCACCTTTCATTTCCTGTATTTGGCCTTCAATCAATTTATGGCAGGTGAAAATGCCTTCAATCCATTTTTGGCAGGTGAAATGCCCATTTTGTGTTGTAATGGTCCTTTACAAGAATTCCAAGCTGTCCTGTGAGCTCAGATCTTTATATTATGAAGCTCTAGGATGAGATCTAGTCATATTTAGGTAGAAATCACCTTTCATTTCCTGTATTTGGCCTTCAATCAATTTATGGCAGGTGAAATGCCCATTTTCAGTAGGTGAAAATGCCCATTTTGTAATGTAATGGTCCTTTACAAGAATTCCAAGCTGTCCTGTGAGCTCAGATCTTTATATTATGAAGCTCTACAATCAGATCAAGTCATATTTAGAAATCACCTTTCATTTCCTGTATTTGGGCTTCAATCAATTTATGGCAGGTGAAAATGCCTTCAATCAATTTTTGGCAGGTGAAAATGCCCATTTTGTGTTGTAATGGTCCTTTACAAGAATTCCAAGCTGTCCTGTGAGCTCAGATCTTTATATTATGGAGCTCTAGGATGAGATCAAGTCATATTTAGGTAGAAATCGCCTTTCATTTCCTGTATGTGGCCTTCAATCAATTTATGGCAGGTGAAATGCCCATTTTCAGTAGGTGAAAATGCACATTTTGTAATGTAATGGTCCTTTACAAGAATTCCAAGCTATCCTGTGAGCTCAGATCTTTATATTATGGAGCTCTAGGATGAGATCAAGTCATATTTAGGTAGAAATCACCTTTCATTTCCTGTATTTGGCCTTCAATCAATTTATGGCAGGTGAAATGCCCATTTTCAGTAGGTGAAAATGCACATTTTGTAATGTAATGGTCCTTTACAAGAATTCCAAGCTGTCCTGTGAGCTCAGATCTTTATATTATGGAGCTCTAGGATGAGATCAAGTCATATTTAGGTAGAAATCACCTTTCATTTCCTGTATTTGGCCTTCAATCAATTTATGGCAGGTGAAAATGCCTTCAATCAATTTTTGGCAGGTGAAAATGCCCATTTTGTGATGTAATGGTCCTTTACAAGAATTCCAAGCTGTCCTGTGAGCTCAGATCTTTATATTATGGAGCTCTAGGATGAGATCAAGTCATATTTAGGTAGAAATCACCTTTCATTTCCTGTATTTGGCCTTCAATCAATTTATGGCAGGTGAAAATGCCTTCAATCAATTTTTGGCAGGTGAAAATGCCCATTTTGTGATGTAATGGTCCTTTACAAGAATTCCAAGCTGTCCTGTGAGCTCAGATCTTTATATTATGGAGCTCTAGAATGAGATCAAGTCATATTTAGGTAGAAATCACCTTTCATTTCCTGTATTTGGCCTTCAATCAATTTATGGCAGGTGAAATGCCCATTTTCAGTAGGTGAAAATGCACATTTTGTAATGTAATGGTCCTTTACAAGAATTCCAAGCTGTCCTGTGAGCTCAGATCTTTATATTATGAAGCTCTAGAATGAGATCTAGTCATATTTAAGCAGAAATCAACCTTCATTAACTGCATTTGGCCTTCAATCAATTTATGGCAGGTGAAAATGCCTTCAATCAATTTTTGGCAGGTGAAAATGCCCATTTTGTGTTGTAATGGTCCTTTACAAGAATTCCAAGCTGTCCTGTGAGCTCAGATCTTTATATTATGAAGCTCTAGGATGAGATCTAGTCATATTTAGGTAGAAATCATCTTTCGTTTCCTGTATTTGGCCTTCAATCAATTTATGGCATGTGAAATGCCCATTTTGTGTTGTAATGGTCCTTTACAAGAATTCCAAGCTGTCCTGTGAGCTCAGATCTTTATATTATGAAGCTCTACAATCAGATCAAGTCATATTTAGGTAGAAATCACCTTTCATTTCCTGTATTTGGGCTTCAATCAATTTATGGCAGGTGAAAATGCCTTCAATCCATTTTTGGCAGGTGAAATGCCCATTTTGTGTTGTAATGGTCCTTTACAAGAATTCCAAGCTGTCCTGTGAGCTCAGATCTTTATATTATGAAGCTCTAGGATGAGATCTAGTCATATTTAGGTAGAAATCACCTTTCATTTCCTGTATTTGGCCTTCAATCAATTTATGGCAGGTGAAATGCCCATTTTCAGTAGGTGAAAATGCACATTTTGTAATGTAATGGTCCTTTACAAGAATTCCAAGCTGTCCTGTGAGCTCAGATCTTTATATTATGAAGCTCTAGAATGAGATCTAGTCATATTTAAGCAGAAATCAACCTTCATTAACTGCATTTGGCCTTCAATCAATTTATGGCAGGTGAAAATGCCTTCAATCAATTTTTGGCAGGTGAAAATGCCCATTTTGTGTTGTAATGGTCCTTTACAAGAATTCCAAGCTGTCCTGTGAGCTCAGATCTTTATATTATGAAGCTCTAGGATGAGATCTAGTCATATTTAGGTAGAAATCATCTTTCGTTTCCTGTATTTGGCCTTCAATCAATTTATGGCATGTGAAATGCCCATTTTGTGTTGTAATGGTCCTTTACAAGAATTCCAAGCTGTCCTGTGAGCTCAGATCTTTATATTATGAAGCTCTACAATCAGATCAAGTCATATTTAGGTAGAAATCACCTTTCATTTCCTGTATTTGGGCTTCAATCAATTTATGGCAGGTGAAAATGCCTTCAATCCATTTTTGGCAGGTGAAATGCCCATTTTGTGTTGTAATGGTCCTTTACAAGAATTCCAAGCTGTCCTGTGAGCTCAGATCTTTATATTATGAAGCTCTAGGATGAGATCTAGTCATATTTAGGTAGAAATCACCTTTCATTTCCTGTATTTGGCCTTCAATCAATTTATGGCAGGTGAAATGCCCATTTTCAGTAGGTGAAAATGCCCATTTTGTGTTGTAATGGTCCTTTACAAGAATTCCAAGCTGTCCTGTGAGCTCAGATCTTTATATTATGAAGCTCTACAATCAGATCAAGTCATATTTAGGTAGAAATCACCTTTCATTTCCTGTATTTGGGCTTCAATCAATTTATGGCAGGTGAAAATGCCTTCAATCAATTTTCAGCAGGTGAAAATGCCCATTTTGTGTTGTAATGGTCCTTTACAAGAATTCCAAGCTGTCCTGTGAGCTCAGATCTTTATATTATGGAGCTCTAGGATGAGATCAAGTCATATTTAGGTAGAAATCGCCTTTCATTTCCTGTATTTGGCCTTCAATCAATTTATGGCAGGTGAAATGCCCATTTTCAGTAGGTGAAAATGCACATTTTGTAATGTAATGGTCCTTTACAAGAATTCCAAGCTGTCCTGTGAGCTCAGATCTTTATATTATGGAGCTCTAAGATGAGATCAAGTCATATTTAGGTAGAAATCACCTTTCATTTCCTGTATTTGGCCTTCAATCAATTTATGGCAGGTGAAAATGCCTTCAATCAATTTTTGGCAGGTGAAAATGCCCATTTTGTGATGTAATGGTCCTTTACAAGAATTCCAAGCTGTCCTGTGAGCTCAGATCTTTATATTATGGAGCTCTAGGATGAGATCAAGTCATATTTAGGTAGAAATCACCTTTCATTTCCTGTATTTGGCCTTCAATCAATTTATGGCAGGTGAAATGCCCATTTTCAGTAGGTGAAAATGCACATTTTGTAATGTAATGGTCCTTTACAAGAATTCCAAGCTATCCTGTGAGCTCAGATCTTTATATTATGGAGCTCTAGGATGAGATCAAGTCATATTTAGGTAGAAATCACCTTTCATTTCCTGTATTTGGCCTTCAATCAATTTATGGCAGGTGAAATGCCCATTTTCAGTAGGTGAAAATGCACATTTTGTAATGTAATGGTCCTTTACAAAAATTCCAAGCTGTCCTGTGAGCTCAGATCTTTATATTATGAAGCTCTAGAATGAAATCTAGTCATATTTAAGCAGAAATCAACCTTCATTAACTGCATTTGGCCTTCAATCAATTTATGGCAGGTGAAAATGCCTTCAATCAATTTTTGGCAGGTGAAAATGCACATTTTGTGTTGTAATGGTCCTTTACAAGAATTCCAAACTGTCCTGTGAGCTCAGATCTTTATATTATGAAGCTCTACAATCAGATCAAGTCATATTTAGGTAGAAATCACCTTTCATTTCCTGTATTTGGGCTTCAATCAATTTATGGCAGGTGAAAATGCCTTCAATCAATTTTTGGCAGGTGAAAATGCCCATTTTGTGTTGTAATGGTCCTTTACAAGAATTCCAAGCTGTCCTGTGAGCTCAGATCTTTATATTATAGAGCTCTAGGATGAGATCAAGTCACATTTAGGTAGAAATCACCTTTCATTTCCTGTATTTGGCCTTCAATCAATTTATGGCAGGTGAAATGCCCATTTTCAGTAGGTGAAAATGCACATTTTGTGTTGTAATGGTCCTTTACAAGAAATTCAAGCTGTCCTGTGAGCTCAGATCTTTATATTATGAAGCTCTACAATCAGATCAAGTCATATTTAGGTAGAAATCACCTTTCATTTCCTGTATTTGGCCTTCAATCAATTTATGGCAGGTGAAATGCCCATTTTGTGTTGTAATGGTCCTTTACAAGAATTCCAAGCTGTCCTGTGAGCTCAGATCTTTATATTACGAAGCTCTAGAATGAGATCTAGTCATATTTAAGCAGAAATCAACCTTCATTAACTGCATTTGGCCTTCAATCAATTTATGGCAGGTGAAAATGCCCATTTTGTGATGTAATGGTCCTTTACAAGAATTCCAAGCTGTCCTGTGAGCTCAGATCTTTATATTACGAAGCTCTAGAATGAGATCTAGTCATATTTAAGCAGAAATCAACCTTCATTAACTGCATTTGGCCTTCAATCAATTTATGGCAGGTGAAAATGCCTTCATTCAATTTTTGGCAGGTGAAAATGCCCATTTTGTGTTGTAATGGTCCTTTACAAGAATTCCAAGCTGTCCTGTGAGCTCAGATCTTTATATTATGGAGCTCTAGAATGAGATCAAGTCATATTTAGGTAGAAATCACCTTTCATTTCCTGTATTTGGCCTTCAATCAATTTATGGCAGGTGAAAATGCCTATTTTCAGCAGGTGAAAATGCACATTTTGTATTGTAATGGTACTTTACAAGAATTCCAAGCTGTCCTGTGAGCTCAGATCTTTATATTATGAAGCTCTAGAATGAGATCAAGTCATATTTAGGTAGAAATCACCTTTCATTTCCTGTATTTGGCCTTCAATCAATTTATGGCAGGTGAAAATGCCCATTTTCAGCAGGTGAAAATGCACATTTTGTATTGTAATGGTCCTTTATAAGAATTCCAAGCTGTCCTGTGAGCTCAGATCTTTATATTATGAAGCTCTAGAATGAGATCTAGTTACACCAATTATTACCTTTATACCGCAATTTCTGCTGTTGCACAAGCTGAAATATCTTACTGTATTAATTTATATATTTTAATATAATTTATATTATTTATCCATACTGTTAATACTGTATTTATCTTATAAGATAATTCATATTTATATTCACTCTATTCTTTATATATCCACATGTTAAACTGCCTTTCATTGTCTTAGTACTTGAATCTAATCTAATCTTAGCTCAACCAAAGCTTTTAGCATCTTTCAGCTCATTGTTTTGGTTCAACAGTCCTGAACTTTTGTTCATTTTTAGTCACTTTCTCCATTCTCATCAGCATAGAGTTTCCAGCAGCAGCACTAGCAGACAGACAAAGTTAGTATATAGCTGTGAAGAAAGTGGAGCATTTAGCTAAAGAGCCAGATATTTCCCTCAGGAGTTGGTCAAAAACAGAGCTAAAAGGAGAGTTAATAATGGAGTTAAATTGAGCAGGTGGCCAGAGACAGATTTCCAAATTAAAGCTAATGTTTCTCCCCATCTGCTCGATGTTTGTTGAGTACCTAGCAGATAAGTGAGGTGAAATTTAAAATAAAATATCTAGATCACCTCAATTTCATTCATAGTAAACTGTGTTTTCTAATCAGGTGGTCACACTAATCTGCATCTGAGGAAGTTTTCCTATGGGACAAACTTAAATCATCTCATTGCTACTGCTACTGGTCTGTATCCAACCTAACCCAAGCAAATGCCTGCTACTGAAACTGAAATGAGTCCCTGTAACCTTTCTTTAGTGTTCTCGGTGTGTTGTCAGATGGCAGCTTAACTTTTGTGAAATTGTAACAAAACTTTTGTTGTACTTTGATTTCAGAATCTGAAGCGTGTGGCAGAGGTGTGGATGGACGAATACGCCGAGTACGTCTACCAGCGTCGGCCCGAGTACCGCCACCTGTCAGCCGGAGACATGACAGCCCAAAAGGAGCTGAGGAACCGCCTCAACTGCAAGAGCTTTAAGTGGTTCATGGGCGAGGTGGCCTGGGATCTGCCCAAACACTACCCACCGGTGGAGCCTCCCGCTGCTGCATGGGGAGAGGTACAGTCAGTTATCATACATGGAAAGGATCTAAATTTAAGACATTAGGTGTAAAAAATTTCAGGAAAGGAGCAAGAGGGAGGTCCGGAGAAACAGTTACTGTTACAGTTAGTTACTGTTTTTGTCCATAAAGTCTCATTTTCATTGTTACTGTTTTGATTTGAATATTTCCTTTAATTATCATCTGTGCTTAAAAACACAAAAGTACATCCTCAAAAGTTTCAGGCATGATTTGAAGTCCTTCATTTTAAAGTTATTTAACCATCAGACCAAAAGATTATTAGCAACAGCTTCTTCTTAAAATAACTCAAGAAGCCGTCAAGGCTGTTTTGGCCATTTGGCTCTAATAATCATATCTATCTGGCTGCTGCCTGGAATTTTACTCTGATTGCGCTGAGCGCATTTATTCAAAGTTTATTCCATCACACATTAATTAGCGTGTTATTGCCTCCCGAAATAAACCGAGCTGATGGTATAATTCCAAGAGACGAATACATTTTCTTGATCAGTGTGAGTGTGGAACCTCCAGCCACTAATACAGACTCCAAACCTCAAACTCTTGACTTTGTCAACGCATGAATCATAATTGTGTAACAGCTGAACTCCCCTTGTGTCCCCGTTGAAGATTTTGCTGTTACGTGTGTGCGTGTGTTGTAGGTTCGTAACGTGGGCACCGGCATGTGTATGGAAAGTAAACACTTTGTGTCGGGGAGTCCAATCCGCCTGGAGAGCTGCGTGAAGGGACGGGGCGAGGTGAGCTGGAGCCATGGACAGGTGAGCAACAAAAACTAAATAAAACTAAAATTATTCAACCTGTTCAAGCTTTAGAAATCACAATCAGGCGTGATCGAGAATTAAGATGCGCAAATGAAACTAAAAGATACTAAAAATATCTCAAATAACTTAATAAATGTATGCAAATTGCTGGATTTAGCAGATAAACAGTCTGTGTGTTTTCGTTGTATTGAATTTCAATGGGACAATAAACGTTTCACACTTAAAAAAAAAAAAAAAACTCATGTAACCACCTGATACATGTTGTGTTTTTGGCTCGATGTGAATCTATTGGTTTATAGAAGCAGACATTGTCATCATTGTCGCCTCAGTAATCGTATTCCCTCTGCTAAACACACATTAATGTCAAGTGAACTCACGCAGTCGCATAAACAGTACACACACACACAGACACACTGCTGCTTCATTGTCTTTGCATTGTCCTGTAGGAGTCTTGTTTGTTGTCGCGCGTCACACTGAAGATCTTTGAGCCGCGCTCATAAAACGGCCTCGATGAATTCAGCGTCCCCTTTTGTTTCCACCTCTGAAATATCGCGCCTCCGAGCTCTGACAGTTTAATTGCTTTAATCTGAAGATGCATTGTACTTTAATCTGTGTCACAGTTGCGATCTGTGTTTGCGGTGTCTGCGAGAAATGGATTCACTGCGAATCACAGGAGGCCCATGGTAGCGCAGCGGAGGAAGGCACGGACAAAGTGACGGAAGTTAGCTCAGACAAGACATTTTTTATTGTCAGATAAAAAATAGAAATGGAAAAAAAAAAAACCTTAAACTAAATTCACGTTTGTAACAACTGCATTAATAATAGAGCTTTCTCTATTGTCAGGCAACAAATATATCAGAACAAAGAATCTTTTTCTTTGACAAACGTGATAAAAGCAAACGGATATGACTCTGTGAAGCGAGAAGATGCACTTATCGCTCGTGACTGCCGAGTTCATCGCGGTCATATTTAATGCAGCTTTGAGATGAACGGATAGACAGTGACAAACAATTAGATAGAAAGGGACGATCATTAAGGATGTCATCAATCAAAGTGGCATGAAAAGACACTGAGTGTGATGAGTCACCGCCGTCTCATTGCGCTTTTATAGATAAGTCAATATTGATGATCAGTAAAACTATGGAGCTGCTTCAGCCCCTAACGATCGCTGAAGATGCAATTACTGCATACACTGCACAGGTAAATTATATATCATAATGTGCATTATATATTATGTTACATCAATAATAAAACTGAACTGAATGAAGCCCTCAAACAAGCGACCTCGGACAGCGTCCACCTGTCAGCTTCATCAGCCACGCTCTTCATTTTACATAGATTTAAGCCTTAATGTTGTAATGCTGGTTACTCTGAGCGTTAACTATAATTTGACTTTTACTCATTTAAATGAGTTTCAAATACTTTAATGTCCGCTTCAACTCAGAACAGCAACATCAGAACTCAAAGGACCAAAACTGGAAACTGCGATTATTCCCACGGTGTCAACCGTGTGTCTGCATTCGAGGACGTGTTGCTGTGCAAGTGTTTGCTGGATATGGGAAGACAAATATGTACAGCTTTCAGATTCCCACAGCTGAAAGTAGAATTTACGCCCAGTTTGCCTTAAAATTCACAGCAACTTGCACAGACGTCATAATGAACCTTTTTACCTACTGATTGACAGGCATTAGAATTGTTATTATCCACAGAGGCTACTCTGGGAGAGAGCGACAAAGACTTACATCCAGTGCATTAATAATCATACCCGCTCATACTGACGCAGTAGCCAGCCAGTAATGTGAGTACAAAGGCCACAGTGACACTCAGTCAGAGGAACCTTGAAAGACTGTGTGCAAGGGTCACATCCAGAGTCTGAAAGAATGGGAAAGTGCAAAGTCCTTCAGACGAGTGTTTTAAGTCTGCTTAACTTTGTAAACTGCACTGTTAGGTCATTTTTAAGAGGCACACACAAAAGAGAACACCGGCGCTTCACAGCTTGTTGGAGACGCTGTAAAAGTCCTTTCAAAGACCAGAATCGCTGCATCTCCAAAACAACGACATTACAGCTGAGTTTCCTGTTCCCTGCAGGTGTTCACGTTCGGCTGGAGAGAGGACATCCGGGTGGGCGACCCCATGCACACTAAAAAAGTCTGCTTCGACGCCATCTCCCACAACAGCCCCGTCACCCTGTACGACTGTCACGGCATGAAGGGCAACCAGCTGTGGCGCTACAGAAAGGTACGGCGGAGGGAAGCGGACAGCAAACATTTCAAACGTTTCGTTCTCCTCCCTCCTTCCTCTTTCTGTGAAAAACAACAAAGTGCTGCAAAATAAATGACTTCAAGGCCACTTAATCATTCTACAGAGTTTAGACAGAATCTACCCTCGAGCTGATGGATATTCATAAGGCCTCATTATGCCGTTGTTATGCATTTAAGCTCATTTATTGCAAAGATATGGCATCCAGGAGGCCACATTATTTGCAAATTTTCTAGGATTTCGCTCAGTGTCGTGAACAAGCTTACAGCAGCGAAAGACAAGACAGCAGTGATACTGCAGATTGTGTATATCGAGAGGGAGAGAGAAAAACACATGACCAAGCATTTCTTGCTGCATGGTAAAGAAACGCAGCAGCAGACGTCCCCATCAAGAGTCGTAATCCATCAGAGTCAGCGATAACTCGCCAACAGAGAGCAGGAGGGACCGCAGCCTTCAGATGCATCTGACGGACAGACAGTGACGATCTATTTATGAATAAATAAATTAATGAATGACTTAGTAACAGTATAAATAATAAATGCAGCTTTTCTACTATTTTAAGTCAGCCGTTTATTACCTGCCATGGATGCTTCACAGAAAGGAGTTCAGTTGTTGACAAAGAACATCTTCAGAGTTTTCAGAGCCCTGAAATCTTTGGAATGTCTTTGAATGCACCGCTAACGGTGTTGAAGAAGTCCCTGCAGGTGACTCGCGGCGGGGAGCTTGTTAAATTCCGTCTGTTTGATCATTTCTTTTCCGTCTCCCTCCTCTAGGATAAGAGTATTTATCACCCCGTCAGTAACAGCTGCATCGACTGCAGCGTGACCGAGCGGCGGGTCTTCATGAACACGTGCAACCCCTCCTCCCCGAGCCAGCAGTGGCTGTTTGAGAAAACCAACGGCACCGTGCTGGAGCACTTTAACCAGGGCGCCAACTGAGGCCCTTCACAACAGAACGACAAACGAAAACAGACTCCTGACGCACGCAGACGTGGATCTGCTGCTCCTGATGCTGTCAATTGGGGGGGGGGGGGGTTTATATTTACTCTGGTTCCCACGTTTACCTGGCGCTGAGGTGACAGCTGTTTCTCTTTGGGGTGCTCGGAGCGAGGCAGGATGGGATACCGCTGGGGCGGGGGTGGGGGCGAGAGTTGGTTAAACACATCAGTTAGAGGAATGACTGAGTTGAGCTCTGATGGATGGGTGTGTGTTTAAAAGTGACTTTGTGTGTGAGATGTATTTGTTCTGACACAGCGGCGCTGTGGCGGTGGGTCTGTCTCGCTTCCTGATTTTGCTCTTGATTAGTTATCTGACATTCTTCTCCTCTCCTCTCCTCTCTTTTCCTTCCTCTGTTTCTCTTCTCCTCCTTTTTTTTTTACAGCCTCTCTTTCCACCACTTGTTCCCTCTCTGTCTATCCACCTTTATCCTCCGTCTCCATCTCTCTCTCCCCCCTCCCGTCTCTCCTGCTACACCTCTGCCTGCACGTCCGTCTCTATCTACCTTGCATGACTGCATCTTTGCCCACCTTCTCCATCCCCCCCCCTCTCAAATCCCCTTATGTCTCTCCAGCTCTGACAACCTCCCTTGGGTGGGGGTGGGAGCGGGGGGGGTGGGGGGGGTGGGAAGAGGAGGGCTCCCGCTGAGCCAAAGTCATCCTGACACCTGGGTGAAGCCAGGCAGAACCACTCTGAAAATCACCTGGTGAATTGATTCTCCTCTACAACCCCTCATCCTGCCCTTATGTCCCCTGCCCCTTCCCACCTCCCCTCCTCCCCTCCGGCTCGTAGTTTCCCCTCTCCTTCTCTCTTTTTGCGGCCGATGTAGCAAGTTGACGGCGAAAGCGTGACAGCGACCTCTCCCTGTCGCGCCCTTCGTTCCTCCTTCTTCTTCTGTTTGGCGCTTTCCTCGCTCTGCCACATTTGAGTCGAGCGCCGTCTGACGCCGGGGTTTGTGCGGGCCAACTCTTGCTGGTTAAGGGCTCGTTTGCTGTGCGTTGTGGTGGTGGTTGAGCTGCTATCACTCCCCTCAGAGTCTCCCTCCCTGCTTTCTGTACACCCCTTCTCTCTCTCTCTCTCTCTCTCTCTCTCTCTCTCTCTCTCTCTCTCTCTCTTTGCTGTTCCCCACTCGGCTCTGCTGATCAGTCGCCGGAACGACCTCGTCACACACCGCAGGACCGCAAACTGACTGCGGGCCTGCCTGCCTGGATGACTTGCTATGTGACTGGCAGGCCAGCTGATTCACAGCATGGCTGTCTGATTGGGTGGATGCTGAGCTGACACATCACTTTAGCGTACAGTGTGAGCAGGAGGGGAGACAAATGGGGGAATTATGCTGGGTAGGCTCGCCGAGGTAGCTCTGGGATTGAGACAAATGTGGAGGTTTTAAAATGCATAAAGCACTTGTGTAACGATAAACTTGAATGAAATTTTAGTGCCTTGTTGGAAGAGGACTAGATGTGTGTGTGTGTGTGTGTGTGTGTGTGTGTGTGTGCGCGAGCGCGTGTGTGTGTTGTCCAGCGTTGTCCGTATCGGCGTCGGGGTGAACGATTCACTCGAATCAGGAAGTGACTTTTCTTGAAAACTGCTAAAATCCTGAAGTGAAGTTGAAGACGAGTTGACCTCGAGTCTGGCGCGGGACATCGAAGGCACCGCTGGTTTTGTGACTCTAAATGAACACAGGTGTAACTGCTGGCTGTGAATAGAGCTGAAGAGACTCCTCGTTTTTTTTTTTCACCATATTTTCCTCCTGCCTTGAAAAGTTAACAAACCCTAAGAAGGCCTCTGTTCTGTTCTCTTTTTATTCATGACACAGTGCTGGTATGTTTCTCCCACCTGTTAAATCCAAAGTACTTCATGAGAAAATCGGAATTGTTCTTGTTTACCACCATTTTGAATCCCTTTTGTTCGTTTGTTTTTTTAAAGAAATGTCCTTTCACCTTTTATTCTGATCCCGTGCTTCAGCTGATGCCGATTTTGTTTGAATTCCTGCTCGACGTGACGTTCTGGTCTGTCGCCTGCATCATTCTCTAATCCGATTACGTGAAGCTGAACAGTGTGCAATGTGTTGCTGTTTTTTTTATCATCACTTCCAGGTATTGTGCTCTGCTTGATTTTTGAAACAGTGAAAATGTACACCGAAACAAGATGAGGTCACGTCCTCGCCGTAAATTGGTCGAAGGTATCTGTCAAGTCACAAAGCAGACTAGTTTAAATCGCATTCGTTTGTAGCATTTCCATTAGTTGTGTGGGTTAGATTGAATCCTTTCCAGTTGATAATAGTAATACTTAGTTTTAATCACAGACACATCACAGGTTCTATCATTATATCAACTCAAACATTGATCTTTTGATTTCAGTCAAGTCGTAAACATGAATTCATCTTTCAAATCTTATGTATATTTTAAATTCACCCAGACAAGGATTTGTTTGGATAATCCTCCTCTGCTAAAGACTGCTCCAGACTAAAAACTGAAATCTGTTGCCGAAAGTGTTTTTTAATCGACATGTGCGTCATGGTATCCCTGAGATATTTCAGACAAGCTTTACTTTTCCATTTCGAATCAGCTCCGAGGCAGCGAGAGTTTAAATTGAATCAAAGTCAAAAGGCAAAGAAAGGCGATTAACGGTACACGCAGAAGTTCCCGTGCATCGTCTGTCTCACATCTCGTTTGTTTGAGTTGCAGTTTGAAAGAAAAAATCAGCGCGGTCACCTGTCGTACTCTGAGGAGAGAGTTTTAAATATAGTTCAGGGTCGCTCTGTGTCTATTTCCTCTTGACCTTCTAGCTACACGCCTGAACAGCTTGTACATGGTCAGGTTGTTAAGAGGTGAGTGGGAATTGCTGCTTCAGACCTTGAGTCACGGCTGTAGCCTAGTTTCCACTACAGGACCAAACTAAACACCCGTCTGAGCTTTTTTTTTTTTTTTTTTTTAGACCACGGTTCCAGTAAAGTTTCTCATATTTCTTCTTTTCTTTGACACATCGCCACGAGAACTTTAAAATGAAAGTGCAGTGTGTGATGTGTTCAATCAGGTGGCTGAATGACAAAGCTGTGTAGAGAACTGGATACATAAGGCAACATTCTTATTTTTTTCAATACAGTGAAACGTGTGATACATCTGTAAACATGTTAAAAGATGCACTAATATATTGATTTTATATTATACACAGTGAAACATCCAACTGCTGAAAAGCCAGATATTTTATTTTGCTAAAAGTCACGTAAAGAACAAAACATGAATGTTTTTAGTCTATTTAAAACATGGGATAGAGGTGCCTCTTGTGGCAGGAATAAGTATTACAACATCAAAATCCTCAGAAAGCAACAACAATAGCGACATTTACGATGATCGTATTTCAGGTGTGTGTCTGTCAGATTGTTGCGGAGGTCTTCTGCCCCCAAGTGGCCAAAAAATATCAATTAATGCAGCTTTAAGCACCATCTCATTTAGTGGTGTACAACCTCTGGTTCACAACCAACACTCTTGGCTTTCTGACAATTAAACTCTCTGTAATGACTTAATTCAACAATTCTCAGTTCCCCTGGCTGGACTTTTAGGCTCTCTTTAATTGAATTTCAGCTTGAATTCACAGGAGCAGGTGATGATTAGGATGAACTGTTTGAACCTCTGAGGCCATTGCTGTGTCCTACATAAAGTGCATCAACCAAGCAGGTATTTACAGGAGAATTCATTTGAGCTGCACAAAACAAAAATAGGAAGTCTCTGGAGAAATCGGCCAAAAAGGATGTTGCTAACTGTATCCCTTGAAGTAAAATTTCGGATAATTTTGTGAAAGTGTCATCATTTTTTGCTGATCAGAGTATTTTGTACCTTTCCATTGCACATGTAAAGTATGTTTTTATTTAATCAAACTGTAACTTGGGTCGAGGTAAGAGTCTTAATGGTGACAGTTTACATTTGCTTTATTTCAGCTTCTATCCGCTGTGGTAAAGTAAGCTACAAACCTCTTATTACTGTGTATTCACTCCTTGGTAACCATTTAACAGTGTTCAGTGCAGTACAGTTAAAGTATAAAAGTCACAATACTTTCCCACAGTTTATGAGGTAAGGCCATTGTAAATGTGTTGCCGTTTTTTGTTGTGGTATGAAAATTGTTTTGTTTTTGGGTTTTTGTTAGTGGTTAATGGTTAATTTTTTCCCCCCATGTTGTTGTGGTCAGACTAAAATTTGTCAAGCGATGTAAAGAAGAAATGTCATTTTATAAAGAGCAAAGGTTTTTAATGTCCGCGGCCAGCGTCGGCCGGTCACACAATGTTGTGTACATATGTGTGAATTTTGATGTGTAGGGAAGTGTAAATTTTGTATCTCATAGAAAAAAAAAACAATCCAATATTTTTTTCTACTGACATTGCAACTGTAAAAGTGTATTTAGATATTTAACAAACTGTACAATTAAACTGGAATTGTATGATATTTTTGGTGAAATTGTAAAAATAAAAAAAAGGTTTCTATATTTGGATGAAAACCCGTCTGTGGTCCCCGCTTCTTACGTCAAACCAACATGAGCGACTATACATTCATACGTATTCATAAAATTACAGTCATGTCTTCTTTAAGCTCTTAGTCACTGCTGACTTCCCTCTATTGATTTTGTTTTTTTGCTGGCTGAGGTCCGTCTACTGTATGTTTTTATACATAAAGTATCAGGAGAAGCTTGATCAGTAGTCGGAGGTTTAAAAAAAAAAAGAAGAAGCTGCCAGAAATGAAAATCTGAACATCTGTTTTATATCCTTGTCATTATTTTATTTATTGTTGGCTTCATAATAACCAGAAAAAACATTTTAGGCTGAAATTACTGGCTGACTGACAGACTGCATAAACAGAAACTTTCTGTAAACTGAAAATTGTTTGTCGTTGTGGCTTTAAATATTGACTACTAATTATGTTTTTCTTCATGGTGAGATGAAATGCATGCTGGGGTTGTAAAATGAAATCAATTTTTGCTGAGGGATTTGAATGAAATTGTCTAGCAAATAATGTGTCAACAAGCGGCTCTGTTCTGCTTTTTTTTTTAAAAACCCTCAACTTAAAACGTGTTTTTAACATCCTGAAAATCTTGTTTTTGTAGACCTGTGAACAAATCACACTTATTCTCATTACTGGACCAAAGTTTCTGTGTCTACTTGTGCTAGTTGAGTATTGTTAAAAATATATTTTTTTTTCTCTCAACAGTTGCACTTGAACATGTGCAAGTTGCATCAGACACATGAAAAACTCCTGATGAACCTCATGAAAATGGAACAAAAGAAGCCAAATCAAGCTACAGTAACTAACTTACATGGCAAACACGGTAAACGCGCCTTAACGTTAGCGTGACGTTAGCATGACAAAGCACTGCAGAGCCGCTAATGTTGCTGTAGACTCACGAAAACAATGAGCGTGTTGTGCTTCAAAGTAAAAGCCTTTACACCCTGAGTCAATACTCTTCACAGATGTCACCAAATTTCACAAAGGTATGGTGGCCCTGAGAGCTCAATGAACTGTAACTTAAACCCCCACCCACACACTCAAACAGACAGTAGCAAACTGAGAAAACATTTTGACAGGTGACAAGTGGTGAAAACAGAAACGCTGCAAGTAACACAAGGTAACAACATAAACTGTCTCCAGGGGACGCTGAGAGGTGACAGACACAGACGGGGCACGCTCATTGCTTTATTGGTAACACTTTCTACTGTATGAAGACCACATTTATAGTGTGCTATGGGGGCATTCATAACAAGTTATAATGCATTCATAATGCACTATGTCAACAATCATAAAACATTATAGATGTAGCTTATAATGAGTTATAATATCAAGTGTCTCATGGATGTCATTGAGTAGTTATTAACTAAAGGTTGACTGACTTATAATACATATTATATACGTTTTATACAAAACTGTAATTCTTTGTGTTTTGACTTTTTACATAATAATGATTTATGTATTTATTAAACTTGACATAACTTGACTACAGTTGATTGTTGAGATGTGTGTATAGGTGAGTGTAGGTATTCATAATGTGTTATAAGCCACTAGTCACTAATGAAGAGCATCCACCAAAAGTTACAGCTAATGTTGTGAGTGCTTTAGAAAGCATTACGTGTGTGGTCACGAAGCATTACGAATGGGTTAGAGAATAACTCACTATGACTGTCCCCGTAAGGCACTATAGGCACTATAGGTGGTCTTCAGAGAAAATGTTCCCGTGTTCATCACATTTTAGGGTCCCTGGAAACATTTTCCACCGTCCTGAGTGCTACTCATTTCTTAAACCGCGATGTGTGGGGCTCCTCGGTACGGATCTCATTAATTTGACCAAATGCATGTAGGTTTTCTCTCCACAATATCTGCAGCAGTTCTTATAATCTGTGTGAGGCGGCGACCCATCCACAGTGGAGATGACAGAGCACCAGGTGGACAGAGAGGCTACTCATTCCAGCTGCGAACGTCTCTTCTAAATAACTTCAGAGTGGGCGTCTGCTGCCCAGAGCTTTCTAATTTCCTCCTCTTGTCACTTCTTGTTGTCGGTTTTGTATGACTTAAATCGCTTCTGTGACTGATGGCGCAAAAACACACTTTCCCCAAACGTTAATCCCATAATCATTTCCCCCCGGCAGCTCGCTAACTCTTGATAGCTTTCAGGTTTCAGTGATTTATTCGTGACTGGAGTGATATTGCTTTTGCAAGTTGCCCCCATTTCCCCGCGTCTCCTGGGACGTCACATAATGCTCAACTTGTCATGGCGGCTCTGAAGGAGAGGGAGAACATTTTGGTTTGGCACACGGTGAGAACCATTTCTAGTCTGGATGTTATTGGAGCTTTCAAATAATTGCACAATCACAGGAACAGTTTAGCACTAAAAGTCTAATTAAATAATTTTTTAGGTTTTTATTTATTGTATTGTTATTATCGAAACCCTGGTTCTACATGTCTCGGTGGGTGTGAACCAAACCGATGTTATCGGTAGAGGTTAGTTTTCTGCACAACGGTTTTCCCATTCATATTTATTTCCAGTTAATTAGCAAATAATCAGCATTCCCTCAGACTCATGAGCTGTAACTGGGACAGAGATCAGGCTATTACATTAGCACAATGTTCCACTGAAGATATCCATTAAGATTCTTTATAGGGCTTAGCACCATTATAAAACGAAAAAGCCAATCCAATTGTCTCCCATAATTCACTAATACCCTCCCTCCCTCTCTCGCTCTGTCTCGGGCCACAGCTCCCTCCAATTACGCAGCAAAATGGAAAGATGTTTCAATGACAGTGTGTCACACTTTAGGTTGCGCACATTTTCCGAGGGCTGGGTGGATTTGACAGGTTCAACTGCAGGGCTCTATGGGAAAACTTACTTTGCCTTTTTTTTTTTTTTTTAAGATTATTTTTGGCTTTTCTCCTATCGTGAGAGAGAACTTAATGTGGAGAGACAGGAAAGTTTAGGGGAGTTGGTTAGAGGATATGTGAGCTCCTATCAGATGTGACTTTCTTTTCTGAGATGAACTCATCGGTTTAACCTAATTATTTGGACGTGACATCTAACGTTATCGGCGCGGCAGCAGCTTTAGTCCTCCATCGGCTGAGCGCGGGCCTGGATGCAGCGAGTTTAGACAGCTGGATTGATTAAAATTGAAGTGTATCTGTTCTGCCAGATGTGTGCGAGGCAGACAAGCCTAATGCAACGTTTTGCAACTTTTTCTACCATGAAAGGCCGAAGGAAGCTTTTCATCATCATCATCATCATCATAGCTATTCGCTACACATGACAGAAGACAAAGAAGACAGCCTCGGTGAGGAGACGGCAAGCAACAAGAAAACAACACAAAAAAAGATACTTCAAAAAAAAAGATTAAATGTTGCATTTGTTTCTCGTGGCCTCTTCCTTCTTCTTCTCCTCTCTATCAGCCCCTCTGCTCCACAGTCTTGTTATCTTGGTCTTGGGTCAATGAAAGATGATACAACCACAGTCTGAAAGATAATATATCAACCACCAATCTTTGCGTGAAAACAAACTAACAAGCTCCACAGACGGACCGACAGACAGACAGGATGGTCTATGAAATTCAAAAACGCCAACGAGCTCGAGCCGAAGCAACTCCGTCCACATCGATTCATCGTTAGCGAGAGCAGCTGCGAGGAGAAAGCCGAAAACTTTTTTCCTCTTTTTTTTTAAAACTTCATTCAAAGAGTGCTGTTCCTGTCTGCGCTCAACTTCTCCGTGGCTCAGACACCAGTTAACGACAAACGATGCCGAATACGGACGCTAGTCCACACGGTTCATTTTCATTGTGCTCTGCTTTCATCTTTTACAGTAATATGCGACAGACATAGGGTAATATTTATTTATAAAGATCACTTCCTCAAGAAACAGTCAACATTTGTGTCCATAGCCCCACAAAACAAACTGCCCAGGGGTTTTGTGCTTATAGAAAATATTTCATACTACAGTCTGCTATGTACCTCACTCTGTTCAGTCCTCCTCCAGCTGAACGAAGCTCAATGTGTCAAATGACTGTAATGTGAAATGTGTTGAACCCGCAGAGGATTTTCAACCAGCTCTACAGTTTCTTCTTAACTTCTCAGCGCGTTTGTTTTCATTCTCAGCTCATTGTTTAGCTTCACTCTCACTTCTCATCAACCCCGTTTCCAAAAAGGCAGCAGGCGGCCGTTCAACCCACTCCACACCTGCTCGGCACCGAGCGGCACACAGGCAAAGTTAGCAATTAGCTGGTAAACAGTGGAGAATTTAGCAGCTTATAGAGTCACATATTTCCCTCTGGAGTTTGTGGAGGGAGCAACACACAGAGAGCTAAAGAGAAAAGTGAATATTGGACTTGCAGTTCTAAATAAATGCTAATGTTGCTCTGTGTCTGCTGGCTGTGTGACTGTTCACGGCTTGCCGCTGTGTGGAGACACACGAGTGACCGAGAACTAAATCCATAAACATCCTTTAGGACTTCAGCGAGGCGGCGAGTCCACCTGAACACTTGTTGACACTGAGTTATATGAAAAATATTTTTTTTACAGTGCAGTCTGGCATTCAAGAAGATTTTCTAAAAGTTCACATTAAAATACACAACAGGATCGACTCCGGCAGCACCAACAAGAGGAGATTTTACAGATAGAATCTCCTCTTGCTGGTACTACCGGTATGTCAGGCTGCATATTGTGCTTATAGCTGGATTAATCTTACATATTTTAGCCAAATCCACAGACTAACACACTGTCAGCTGGCCTTTAAACTAGGGTTTGATACAGGGGACTGTCGCACTAAGGATCATTACTACAAATAGGGATAGGGGTAATCTAACATTGTGTACACTCCATTTTTCCACCTAGAGTACATCACAAGACAAGCGAGCTCTTTATGGACAGGGGGCCAAACCGGAGAGGAAAAGATGTACTTTCAAACTCAAAACTACAAGCTCAGCAAAATACACCTTAAAGGGGACAGAACCACATTTTAAGGTAGTCTTGTTGAAGGTTGAAAGACTGAGTTGAACAAATACTACATCGACATACTTGCAAACAATGTCTCTGAGCGAAGTTTCACTCAGTTTCCTCGAGCGATCTCTGATGCCGGCGTACGGGTGTTGAGAAGTGTGCAGCTCCAAGGTGAGAATGACAAGAAAAGTGAGTTTTATCTCCCTCGCATTGATTAAATAAATGTCAGAACATTTATTTTTAGAACCATTACACACTCTGATATACTGATGCAGAATAGATTTTTTCCCCAGCTAGT
Organism: Nibea coibor; assembly: GCA_023373845.1. Taxonomy (NCBI): domain Eukaryota; kingdom Metazoa; phylum Chordata; class Actinopteri; family Sciaenidae; genus Nibea; species Nibea coibor. The sequence goes on from CM041733.1 coordinate 13,603,200, forward strand.
TCTGATTGATGAATGGGGCCTATTGTGATTCTCATGCTGAGGTCATTGTGTCTGTGCCGTGGCAGGGATACAAAGAGCAAGATGAGTCTCTAGTGATTTTGCATTGATTCTTCTCCTGCTAGCACTGCAGCTATGTAGCGAAATGACATTCATCACTGTCCTGATTGTTTAAAACAGCAGAGTGGAGATAAAGTTGGGGGGGGGAAAAAGAGCGTTATTGTGTCTGAGTCTGGTTGTGTGCACTGCGCAAAGTCTGGTGAAATGCTGGGAAATGAGCATGATGTCTACATATGCTAATGACTCCAGAAGTGGGTAATCCTTTTCCCCGGCATGAAAGGATTACGAGGAGACACGACTAGAAACAGGAAGTAGTTTGACATTTAAATAATGCCTGGAAAGTAAGAGGTTGAAGATTTACTCTCAGAGCAGCCTCAACTCTCAGAGACCCGGGTTCAGACACCTGATCGCTGGACTGAGAAAAGTTTACATTCACTTTCACTTTCAACCCTCTTTGGCCCCAGATGCATCGCTGTGTCTCCAGCTCTTGGAGTTCTCTAAATCCAGAGGTTGAACCTTTGACCTTGCTGTAGTGGTGTGGAAACTGTAGCAAAGTAGTCAAGCCATAGCTAAACCCTCGTAATGTCTTTTACCAAGCACTGTCACATACATGATGGTGCGCAGTCTTGGTTGATTACTCAGTGTTGTGAATACTGTAATCTACCATAAATGCCACCACGACAGCCTTCAAAGACTCCTGATATAAGATATAAAATCCTGTGCTGGAGTATTGTCCTTCGACGGTCTGATAAACCTTCAAACTTCAAACATCTGTTATTCAAACTGGACTTCCTGGAGTGTATTTTATTATTCGTCAGTACCTGAAGGATCATGTATGTATGTATGTTTTCAAGTGATTACCTTTATTGGTATTTATATGCTGGTTGGCTTGAATGTGTGTTGGTATTCATTACATTATGGGGACACATGTCTTATTGTGGGACCTGGTCCCCATAAGGTAAAGCATTAACTACGGGGTTCATACTTCATCTTCTGTTAAGATAAGGAATTGTTTAGGTCAAGGTTAAGGTAAGGGTTGGGTTGGTTAGGGCTTGTAGATGGGTTTGATCCATGGATCCTTCTGTCCTCATGTTGGAGACCAAACCAGAATGACAATGACAAACAACATTTCAGTCATTTCATGTAACATTTGTTTGTTGCAGCAGATTATAAATGGATTGAGATAAATAATAAAAAACGTACAGTCAAAACAAAAATAACATGCTGTTGTAAAAATGGGCTGCATACAGAGGAAGTTGTGTTGTATTCAGCAGTCTCTTACAAAGACAATGTATTCTCTATCCGTATTATAATATTGTCTCTCGGGTAATGTGAGTGATTTCAAATTATGCAGATGATAATCTTACAGATCTGTGAGAGGACAAAGTCAGATAGATGATATTAAAGTATAAAATGGACAATAGATAAAAGATTGAAGCAGCATTTGAAAAAGACAAAAAGAAAACAGAGCGAGGCATGAGCAGATGGGCAGATCACTGAGCAGAGGTGATGAGAAGAGAGGTAATAATGGACAGCAGAGAAAATTAGATGTGGGCAAAGGGACAGAGCGAGAGATGAAAAGGTGCAGTGATGCACTATGACAGTCCACACAATCCACCCACACTGCAGGCCAGGTGTTTAGGACGGAGTCGGGGCTCAGACATGATCCAGGCGAGTTTGTGTCAAATAGATGATGCAGGTTCGGGAGACAGACACGAGGAGAGACGTAAAGAAGCGTCATTTCAAAATGAAGTCAACTGACCATCTGTGGAAACAGCAGGAAAATGCTGCTGCAAAAATAAGTTTAGTCCAGATACGCATACTCATTTCTTGTTGTTTATTAGTTATCCTGTCAGCAGACAATCATTACTTTTGGAATGTGGTTGGTGGTGAGCATCCACGGTTCATTAATCTCAAATTGATTTAGTTATTTTGACTATATTCATAAATCAAGCGAACGTGCCGTGTTCACGAACGTGACTACGCACCAGCCTGATATTGAAACATTTTTGCTACACAGGAGGGAGAGAGGGATGACAGAACATGATGTCCTGCATTTTCAGACTTGGTTAAAGTGCTGATGAATTCAGCACGGAGTGTAGTCGATAGGTATCTAATTGAAAAGGACAAAGAACCAGATAAAAACAGGGGGCGATGAGGTTAAAGACACAGCGAGAATGTAAAATGAACAGCAAGCACACGGGACGCGAAAATCAAACGGGCAGATGAAAAGGGAAAAGAGAGACAAAGTCGAGACACCAAAAGAAAGACGTCATGACAGAGAAAGATGGCGGCAACAGGTGGAGGTCAGACAGAGAAACAGGAGCATTTCAGGTGGATGAAGTCTGAAAAAGAAAAAAAGGCAAGCAGACAGCAGAAATGTTCCAAGTATAAAGAGACATGCAGCTTCATTCCCGGTGCAGGTCTTCCAGCTGAATTTAGAGTCACCGCTTATACCTAATTTCTGTGGATGACTCTTCACATCTGCATCAGGATGCAGCCTGTTTCCAGCCCCGATACAAACTGTCAGCGACACGTGTGGGCAGAGCAACAATAACAGAAGATGTCACATCCGTTTTTGTGTTCAGAGGCAGTTCACTTCCATATCTCCCTCTAGTTTGTGAGTGGATCGGAGGCGTCTCCTTGAATACCAATCAAATCAGCTCTCTGCTTCTTCCGGGGGTCGTCTCTCTTGTCCGGGCTGGTTCAGCGAAGCTGCTACATGTATGGCACTTCACTAACAAGAAAGTGATGGATTAGTCATGTCAGTCCTTAAAAAAAGTTGTGCTTTTGTCAACCGCCAGAGAATGCATGCATTCAGTGTGAGTGTTGACTTTTCACCCAGCTTCACCATGAGGTTGACTTTTGTGGTGTTAAGTAAAATGTCTCAATGTCTATTGGATGGATCCTTCAGGATTACTTTTATTTGTATCATTAATTCAGTAATCAGATTATGTCTCACTACCTTCAAAACTGTCATTCTCATCAGCTGAGGGTGACCATTCGAAAACCTCCAAACCCTAATCCATAATTAAACTGTCTGGTACACCCCACAGGAGCATTTCAGAAGCATAGCATTAGTTCAATTGTTTCCCTTCTGTCTCTTTTACAATCAGAAGTCTGCATGTGGTGTTTTATTTCGAATATTGACCAAATTCCCTTCAACGATTTCGTGGTGTCCCTCAAAAGTAGGACAGGGAGGGAGTTTGGAGGGATTGTGATAAAAATTTCAGCTGTGTCCTGTCCTTCAGAAAATAGTTGAGTCCAAACGTCTTCTTTAGTATTCAAATATATTAAAACAAAAATGACGTTTAAAAAAATAAAAGAATTGATGTTTTCCTCACTCACTTCAGTTGAGTCAGATTGCTCTTTTAGCCGACATCTAGTACCCGTTAGAGTAACTTCAGCTTAAAACGCTTTCGCATCGACTTCAAGTGGCAGCGCTCGCTCGATTCTCGCCTGATCACAGACGGAGAGGAAGACGTGTGGGGAGTCTGAGGGAGAACAGCGAGCCTTGTGACTGAAATCGCTCTGTGTCTGATTGCCACTGTGGCGAGATCCTGTCAGATGATTACAGGCACAGCGTGGGGCTGCTCACTCTCTGATGGCAGTGATGAGCAAACTGTCAGATGGCTGTCAACCTCGCGACCCTTTGTTTATTGGACTGTCTGGCTGAAAGCTGCGCTGGCTCGACGTTTATGTAAAAATACACCCATCTTCTCTGTCTAAATCACAAGGCTGGGGCTGCATTGAAGAGCGGCGTCACGTCACCACTAATTGGGGCACAGAGTAAAAATGAAATCCTTGTGCTTGCTGGGCACTGGGAAGAATATTTTCTGCCAAAATGAAGCCACAGATCACGATTTAAGAGCAAAATACCGAATGGCAACAACAAGCAGCTGCCATACTTAGAGGGAAATTCTTTTCTCACATTGTTCTTGGATATTTCCTAATAGTAGCTTTCTCGAGACTCGCTGATTTGAAACATTGCTCCCAATCTCAAACAGAAGACATTAAAGGAAATCATTAATTAGCCTCATTTGTGTGTTACTTGATTACTTGCAATGGCATTCCTTTGTTAAATCACCATATAATTGGAGATTTGGAAGACGGTGATTGCTCCCACTAGGTTGAGAGTGAGTTACTACCCCAAATGAAGGAGTTTAATTATCTCAAATTAACTTTGTTTATGAGACGGCAAAATGGAGCATGCAATGGACATGTGGGTTGTCGCCACGTGAGCGGGAATGCAGAAACTTTACCAGACCGTTGTAGACACCAGTGAGCTGAACCGGAAAGTGACCTACCTATTCGATCAATGTTCCAAACATCATCTTATGGCCATGAGCTTTGGTTAGTCACTCAAATAATGAGATTGTGGATACAACCAGCTGAAATGAGTTTCCTTCTTAGGGTGGCTGGTCTCAGATAGATAGGGTGAAAGCCTCAAGACACCCAGAGGGAGATTAGAGTAGAGCCGGTGCTCCTTTGTGTCGAAAGGAGTCAGCTGAGGCACCTGATTAGGTATCCTCCAGGGCGCCTTCCTTTGGAGGTTTTCTGGGCACATCCAACTGGCATTAGACCCAACATTCACTGGCGGGATTACAGATCTGGCCTGTGAAAGTCTCAGGATCCCCCAGGAGGAACTGGAAAACTTTGCCGGGGTGAAGGACGTCTGGAATGCCCCTGCCTAATCAGCTGTCAATGTGACCCAGAAGAAGATGGTTGAATGGAGATTGACTTGACCAGGACTCCTCCTGGTCTTGTTTCGTTGGATCCCCACACTTCGTATTAGCAGGTTGGAGGTGCAAGTGTGTGCGACTTTACAGAAATACAAAGCAGCATCGAGTTCAGCTTGACGCATTTAGCCACTCCTCGAATCTGTTTGTCGGATCAAATGAAAACACTCGTGTCTCAATCTGCATCCGCGCTTGCATCATTCTTGTCTCGCATTACACAGCAGACGTTTGTGAAGATGTTGTAGCTGATTATTTCAAACAACATCTTGATCTGATGGATGAAATAATCAGATCACTTGCTGTAGACACGAGGCAGTAGAGTTAACCTGACGGGTGAGGTGGGAAAGAAAACCGGCGTCACCAGCTGACAGCTGCACATGACACACGGTGGCCATGATGTTGTTATCCTGGTGTAAGAGGAAATGAGTCAGGATGTTTGTGATTCTACATTAAACTTGATTATCTGAGCATATGAGGGAAATAAGAAAATGCCTCGGGTCTCGGATGTTGACAATAAAGACCCTCGTAGTCTATTTGCAGCAAATTCGATCTTGCGCATCCTTTCTCGGCATTGTTTACTTCAAGCCGAGCGGATCACAGCCAGCCTTCTCCTCATTTACCAACTTATTTCCTCCCCACCGCTGATTTAATACCTTCATCAGCCTCTAAACAAATAACAGCATTAATTGGTTCAGCAGATGCAGCGGATGATGATGAGCGGACGAGGCAGAGGATGTGAACATTGATTTCGAGTACGTTTTTGAGGTAGATGATCGTAACTGCAGCGTCGAAGCTGCTCTCCAACGATAAAACCATACATACAAACATATAACAATCACCCTGGGCACACACTCGACCAGGTGAGCTAATAGGCGTACCATCTGTGTTCAAGTCATCCTCACATGTAAACATCAGTCTGAATAACTGTAGCTGTCATGTAGAGAGAGGTAAAGGAGCGGAGGAAGAAGAAAAAGAGCGACGGGAATGACAGAAGGAAGAAGAGAACAGAGGGCAGAGAGAGGCGGCGATAACAGAAATAAAGCGAAAGCCTGAAGTTGCATTGCTTGAATTGAGATATATATATATATATATTCTTTTGTTCCAAACAAAGACAGGCATGTGCTGTGGGAGGCCCGATGCGAGAAGGTGCTGAAGTGCAAGCACAAAGTGTTTTAAATTGAGCTCCTGTTATTCATCGAAGTCAAGCGATTCATTCCCACAGCTGACACCCCTCCGTGTGCGCGTGACCTCCTGAACCTCGTGAGTCAGAGCAAGTGTGAAAGATTTTTTTTTTTTTTTTTGCTTTGTTTGTGGTTTTAACTCCCTCAAAGACAGACGGTGGGGAAAAAAAAAAAAGACAACCACAGAGCCTCGCTCAAGATGCTCGTCTGCATGAAACCACATTAGACTGAGATATGAACTATCACACAGAGGGAAATGTGAATAAAATGAAACTCATGAATAACAAATATTTCATGCTTATTCTTTTTTCCCCCTCCGCTTCTGTTTTCCCTGGTGTTTTACGCATGAAAGCTGAGAAAAGTGAGCATCGCTCCAGCCAGAAAAAAAAAAAAAAAAGGCTGAGGATGATAATCAGATAGCTGCAGCTACGATTGTCTGATTGGTTTGATATTCGGCTTTAATCACAGGGAATGCCGAATTCATTATTTATACATTTCATTCTTTCCTTTGTAGTTATGGCCTGAAATATTGAACTTTGGAAGCTGTGTAATTAACGGATTGCCATGCTGTGCTCTGGATTCACAATGGCAGCTTCTGCGTATGTGCTGTGTGTGTTGTGTGTGTGTGTGTGGAAGAGAGACGGAGAATCAAAGACGAACACCAACAGATGTCTCAAAATGATATCATGATGGGTTTTGCCTCCAAATGTCACCGCATCATAAACAGACAGAAGAAAGTGAGCTAGAGATTAAAAAAAAAAACTGAGAAAGAAAAAAACACAGATGGTTCCAAACGTTACACCATCACTGTATGCCCCGTAAGAAATGTTACCATTTGGGTTGGTTGTGTTTTATTTAACTGGATAAGTTAGAAAAGGTTTCTTATAATATGAATGTGTGACTTTTTCCTCTTGTCCACACGGACAGACTGACACAGACGGATGAAACATGACTTACAAAAACCTGTGGGGGTGCTGCCCTTGATACCTGTGTGTACCTTTATGCTAAGCTAAGCTAACCATCTCTTGGCTCCGGGTTCACAACAGATGTGACAGTAGTGATGGATGGACTTTATAACAAAACGCAGTCGGCTGCAACACTTTTGGATGTTTTCAGATACGTTATTTCAACATTTGCCCAATGTCACAACAATCGAGCGCGCTGCACAGCCGCGCATCGTTGAACATTCCTGCAAATAAAGTGACGTGAAAGTGGGAGAGAAATAAATGAGCAACTTCAAACGTAGAGTGGTGTAGTGCTACGTTTTTATCTGTCAGTGGCCTTACAGTTAGAGGCACTATTTGTGGCAAGAAAATGCCACGCACACGTTCGAGTAACCTCTCAAGACATTCAACTACCAAAAACAACTATATCCAAATCTCCTGTGTCGCCTGCTGTCAAACAAGAGACGTTGCAGAGAAGCAAATCATACCCCAAGTGGCTCCACTCTTAGTTCTTGACTGTTATGAGGGTTAAACATTTGGTTATGGTTAAAGAAAGATTGTGCCTTTTCTACCAAGAAATACAAAATCTAAAACTGGAGGGCAGATTCACGCTACACTGAATTCACTGGTTTGAATGATGGTGCTGGTGTTAGCTTGCTTGTCCTCAGAGGTGATGAAACAGCTAATCCTGCGATGCCTCACACAGTCAAAGCTGTTTGTGGGCCTTCAGTCAGTCTGCCAGGAACTTCCCAAATTGACACATAAGCTGCTGTCCCATACAGCGACAGGCATTATGATTTCTGTGTTTTCCATTGTGGTTTTTGGTCTTTGTCCCTCACAGCTGCTGGTCAGGCCTGAACACAGCAGGCTGGATGAGCCAGACCGTTCATTATCCTCTATTCAGCTCATGTTATTCAACACTGACAGTGGTCACATTGTCACTGACTGTCCCAGTCCTTACTTTCACCTAAGTTATCTGCCCAAACATCTTTTTGATTTTAGAGCTAAACAGGCAAACCGATGTTGACATTTGTGGATTACATCTGGAAGCACATCAGGTCGCTTTGTAAAGGATGATGAAATAGTGTCCTTCAAAAAGTGGGCTGACAACACATTGAAGCCCGGTCATGTCATAAAGTGTCAGATAATGAAGCATCAACACGGCTGTCTAAAGGTTCAAGAAACAAAGTCTGTCTGCAGCTCAGCTGGTGGAAGTCTCTAGTGTATTTTCTCTACGTGGAAGCATATTCATAAGACTGGAGACCAAAGTGTCACCATATTGGCAGCGAAATCTTAATGGCCCAATCCAAATCAAGTTTCTAAATAAAACCTTAAGTTTATGGTTTAGGGGACAATGTAATAAGATAAAGTGCATCCTTAAAAATATTTTTTTCACAAAAATATGAGTTTGTAAAAAATAACAGGAAAATGAGACAGATGTCTGGGGGAAAAAAACACTTTGATTTTGAGCCTAACGCAGTATTTCCTTCATCTGTTATAGGTGCTAATGTGTGATCAAATTCGTCTGGAGCTTTTTCTCTGATCAGAGAAGCAACTTTGAAAAAGATGCTCCCAACAAACTTAAAACAGAAAACAGAGTTTGCTGTTCGTTAAAGATGAAAGACTTGACGTGAATACAAACTGAAAATGTTGTCAAATGAATGTGACATTGATTAATTACAGCGCTGCCTATATAAAGACAACACTCAGTGGTTCAAGTAATCATTCTCTTCAATGCACTAATAAATACGGTGATGATAATTTTGTTCTTTGTGTGGAAACATATTGTATTTCGTTATCTGTATCTATCTTGATACTGTTCCCTGAGGGGGATAACATGAGGCACCTTTAAATAGAAGTGTAATGAAGGACATGTGAGCTACTTGTATAATCACCCATTCCACGTGAAATAAGAGATGTAAGACCATTTTAATGAACTGAATAGCACCTGTGTGCCGTCACGTGTGTGAGGAATGCCTTTGTCATGTACAGTTTTATATTTATAGTTTAAAGAAATTCAACTTCAGACTTCAGAAATGCTCATAAACAATAAAAAAATGACGATCATCATCGCTCTGTGGGTGTTTAGACACAGCTTTGACCTAATAGGTACAACCTGAGGTCAAACAAGCAGGCAAGCAGATTTCCCCTTTCGCTCATCTAAAAGTTATTTTCTACGCAAGAGAGTGGAAGCTCTCTAATTAACACATATCTCATTTATTTCATTTGCACAAGGGAGTCTAGGAATTCACTGCTCCTGGCCAAGACTTAGTCTGGCACATAACCCAAGAAAAAACCCAAATAATTGTTTTCTCACAAATGAAAACAAACAAGATATGATGTGTTAATTAGTGAGCTTTGGAGGTACTAGTAGTCAGTTTTGTTACTTTAGGACTGAGCCAAGGCAGCTGCTTCTCCATATTTCAATGTTTTAAACTAGGCTAAGCTAACCATGTCTTAGCCCCAGCTTCATATTCAATAGATAGTTATGCGAGTGGTATTGTTCTTGTCCATGCAAGCAAGAGAGCAGCAAATAATTATATTTCTTTGAAGGAAAGGTGTCTTAACTAGGATACTAATACCCCTGGCAGTATGTCTGACTTTTTGTATGTTGATCTAAAAATATTAATCATGAAAACTTTCTAAAATAATTCGTAAATACTGAGCTTGCTAAAATATTTAAATAATAAACACAACACACCGCTGAGATAGATTTTAAATTTCAGGAGTGTCATGCGAGGTAAACCTTTACTTTACCCAGCTGTTATTTGACATGAATCAATCATTCAATAAACAAATAAACAGTTAACTTAAATGCTTATTAGCATTGTTTCTTGTCTTTAGAAACACATCTATATTCTATAAGGATGTAAAATGTGTTTTCATGCTTCATCCCACTGACTACAACTGCTTTGAAAAGTCTGTTAAAATATGACAGAGTAGCAGGTATTTGTTTTGGCACTGTGGAGCGTTCAAGTGCTGATGGAACCTTTGACTTTCCAAATGTCAGCCAGTCAATGAACTGTTTCGAGTCCAAAAATCGGCATATTGTTTTTTCCTGCAGTGTTGATGGATACGTGCGTGGTTCAGTCGTCTTTTTTTCAACCTCCGCTGCTGCCTCCGGTCGCTGTCCATGGTGCTGAATTTGACATTGGCTGTTCTGCTGGTTGCTACCGCTGTCTGTGGTGCTGAACTCGAGGAAAGAAAAACACTGTTTTATACCGGTTCACGTATAAACAATCCCAGCTTTTTTTTTTCAATGTTTTCATTTTGTTAGCCAAAAGAAAAAAAGTCACCAATCTTTAGTATTTCTTGCATAAAAATCAGATTTTAATGAAATTTTAAATTTTGATTTTATGCTTATTTATGTAGACTTTGATTTAAAAGTTTTGGGACCATTCAGACAGTTTTATATCTAAATCATCCACAAACAGAAAACGTCCATCTATGTGATCTAGTGAATCATAACAATAGCATAACAATGAAACAACTGCACACAAAATATTGCTTTATTTTAAAACCTACGTGTACAATAGAACTGCAATGAGACAATTAATGAATTAGTTGTCTACTAACTATTACATTATTTTAATGTAAATTCAAATGTGCAGATTTTATTAAAAGTAAATTTTTTCCTCTGTGACAATATACTGACATCTTTGGCATGTCAGCAAAAAACATTTGCATTAAATTAATCGAGAAAATGTTTGGCAGATTCATTAATAATGAAAATAATTGTTAGTTATGGCCCAAATGTATGTTTGTATGTGGAATTTGCTCATTTTCCTCATCATTTGGGTTTCTTCTGCTCCTGCACCAGCCACATTTCCACAACCACCAAAATCTGTATAATCTTTTTTAATGTGAGTATTTACAGCTTTCAGCTTTACAATGTCTTAACAGTTTTTACGTTCATATAACCAAATGATAGAGGGCAACTTTTATGTAATCTTCTATAAGCTTTTATAGACAAAACAATTAAGTGATCATCAGAATTTTACTAGCCAAACAACTTCACAGTTACCCGTTCACCAGTCATGGCCTGTGTGTGCTTCGGTTTGTTCACATCCAGCCAGCCATTCAGGCAGAGTGACAGACTGTGGCACAGTGTGCCGGCCACACAGTCAGCCAGACAGTCAACGCTGACGACGAACTGTGAGCCAGTTGAAAGCCAGTCAGTGAGTCACTCAGTAAGTCAGGCTGCCGGTAAACTGGCCTACATCACCTCAGGCACCTGGCGGAGAGACGGCACCTTACAGCAGCACTCAGTCCACCGCACAGTGTTTTTCTATCGATGTGTTTTTGATTACAAACAGATGCTGGTACAGAACTTTTTGCAGATCACAGAGGAAGTGCTCAGCCCTGAACTTACTTTACTATCAAATTTTATAAAAAATGTGTTTTTTATCAAGCACCAATAATACAGCTTTTGTAGAGAAGTGCTGCAGCGTGAGACCTGCTGCGGCTTTTGGAGCTGAAGTTCAATCCTCTGAGCTGTGTTTTTGTCTTTGTATGTGTGACCCGGTAAACAGCAGGTGAGCTGTGCCCACACTTGTGTTAATAATTCTGTGTTTGGCTGTCTGTTTGTGTGTATGCACATTTTGAGAATGACCTGAATCCTGACTGGAAGCCTCACACTGGGAGGAAAAGGTGTTTTTTTAGGCATTTGCTTTTGTTCAGTTGATGTAAAAACTGTGTATTCTTTTTAGTATTCCCACTGCTCGTTAAGAGTGGTTTTGTGAAAAGGATTGTCCTATTTTCAATACAAAAGCTTCTTCCTGTGCCACAATAAAAAAAAAATATTTTTGAAAACAAACCAGTCTGTGAATCAGTGAGGGAAACACGAGACTGGAAGCAGAACAGATACAATCCGCAGTCCTTTTCAATGAGCAGACATGCTCTCTTTGTGCGGCGGACTATTCTAATCCCTCTCACTGGAGAATGAAGGTGCTTTTTCCACCTGCTGTGTTTTGGAGGGGCTGAATGGAAACCTAAAGCCATCTGGACAAAACTCGAGGAAGTGTGGTTGGATTGCGCCGTCATGAATCGCAGACGTTTAGCTGCATCAGCTGTCAGAACGGTCAGGTCTGTGCAGTGAAGCCAGCAATGTTTTTGAGTTCTCCTCTACAGCATGATGTTCATTTTGTAAAACTATGGTCCTATTTAAAGTGAAAGATGATAAAGTAGGGTATGCTTTGAGATGTGGCTATATGAGTTTGTCCAGCACAACACCAAACTAGCTGATCACATAGGCTTTAGCGGTAAGTAACCTCACAAGTATGATTGTGAGCATGAATGGTTGTTTCTTTCTAGCATATCTCCATGTGTGTTTGTGACCAAACTGCTAAACTCGAGGCTTCAAAGCGGTTGTCCTCAAACCAATGGGTGATGTCACGGCGGTGGCGTCACCACAGCAACACTGATACCAAAGTTTATTAATCTGTATCAGTCATAATCACAAGCTAGCACTCATCAGAGCAATCTTCCTCTTCAGTAGGTGTGATGCAGGTTTGTTGACAGAAAGCCATTCACAGTCAACAGGCGGCTAATTACCATTCGAGGGGCCATAAAATGAAGCTAACAGCAGGTATTTTCCTCGTAACCCCTTCCAGTGTTTTCTTGCTGGGTCTCCATTTTAACCTCTGTAGTATTCTGCAATCATGCGACATGAAGTGAGCCTTTCACACCAGTGACATAAGTGCCCTCATGTTGTATTGATTTATGTTGCAGTCACAGCATAACACTTTATGACACATCCTTTAATGGAACGAATGATGAAACGTGTACGTCACTGACATAACAGCGTGAACATGTATCTACTTTGGATCGGCAGATCAGAGGGTTGGCGTAGGCTGGCTGACGGACACATAAAAGCAACGTGTGGCTGACCTTCAGTCCCTTTGTACTTCCTTTCCATTCCATTCCAAGTCCCAGAGGAGCTGGAGCTTTCTTGCCGTGTTGTCGTTTTTCGTTGTGAGTGTGTGTTAGTGCATCAACGAGACAGTGTTGGGCTTTAAAATCAGTCTCGTCTCAGATTACATTTGTTGCCCAGCCCTCGCTTTGTAGAGCTCTCTGCTTACGACCGCCTCGGAGAAGCTTCACCCATATCAAACGCAACTTTTCCAAAGCCAGTCGGTCTCTTTCCCTTTGTTGTTTCATCCATTTATTCAGTCACTTTGTGTCTCAGAGTCTCGGAGGTAGTGGAGGTGTGAGTGTGCTGTCGGTGTTGTGCTCGGGAGTGTGTTCGCGGCTGAGTGTTGGTGCATCAGATGGGATGGTGTGAGGGTTTTTAAAAGCAAAGTTTTTGGTCTCTCACTTCTTCTCAGTTCTGCCTTCACCTTGAATGGCTTTCATGCCGGTGTTTATTTATTCTCCTGATAAACAAAAACGATGTCTGAGCACTGAACAGGATAGTGTTGGATGTCATACCATTCATTAAACCTTCAGTGTGTTAGAGGAAAAGAGGAAGGTCTTAATTTGTCTCTGAAATATGTAAAAATAAAAGGCCAAATTGAGCCAGGAAAGAGATAATAACCACAGAAGTATGAGGAAGTTTTAAACCACTTCAGTGACATTTGGCCATGTAATGTTCATGCTTCTGTATGTCTTCTATCAAAAAAGGTGTAATTGATCCAAGTGAGACATTAGTAGAGATAAGTGCTGAATAATCATTTGTCATTAACATTTATCTGCATTCATAGCCAGATATCTGTTCATAGAGGCAGCGGCAGATAGCAGAAATGTGTCTCACATATGTTAATGTGACTCCAGAAGAAGTATTGGCCTGGATCCATTATCCATTTCCTGAACGTCAGCCGTGCCCCCAGAGGCTAAATCGTTTCAGTCGATAGCGGATAGGATAGTGCTGGAAATGTGTTGACTGACATGCCTGGTGTTGTGTGTGTGTGTGTGTTTTTTTAATTGTTGGGTTGAAAACAGACAGAAACAGGTAATTAATAATGCAAACTCTGCTGAAAAACCACATAACTAACGTCAGAGACAGAGGTTTGCCGTCGAACTTTAAAATTCCCAGTGTAGCTTTAATGATGGAAAAAAAAAATCATCTCACTGCTCTGACAGTATCATATAGATTCTGTGTCATCTTGTTCCAGCTCTTCGTTGAAGCTGGAAGATGTTTACGCTGACTGACTTTGTGGGGGGGGTTTTATGGCTCTGTGAAACAGAAACATCCTACAGTACACGTCTGGAGCATTTTCTGGACATTTTTGCAGAATCTCCATCAGAATTTAGAAGCTCGGTTTAAACAAAGCCTGATCTCGCAGTATGAGTCCGAAATGATAGGTGGATTGCAGCTTGTTGAGGTGTTTAAATATATTATTATTAAATATAATATACTGTACAGTATATGTTGTCAATAGCAACACAAAAGTCATTTTAGTCTATGTTCATTGTTTCCCCCTCAAGCTGATATTCAAGTCAGGGGATATTTCAAATTATTACCAAGCAGCAAGCAAGTGAAGCCAAAAACTGCTGTTCCCTTAATGGCCACTTGAGGCTGGCTTCAAAAACGAATTTCCATAAGTCCCCACATTAAAATGCCCAACTTGACGGCATGTATACAGCCTGGTAGTAAAAACAGTTTTGGTCTCAATAGTTAGTTTCCATGTCCACGGCAAATGTACCGAAGCTGAATTTATAAAACTCACCTGTGCAAATTTGAGTAAATCTTAATGCATAATTAAGACGGTTTGTTTAAGCAACCAGGCTTCAGTCAGCCTGCCTCACCTCCACCCACAAGTCACGTCATTGCTCATTTTCATACGAAGTTCTCCCATCAAAGATCTATTTTTAGCCTGTCATCATCTCGCCTTAGTCATGGAAAAGAGGTTGGTGATTTTCCTTCTATTTCAAGGCTAGTGAAGAGAGAAGCGAAACAACACCACAAAAACAAACAGTGCTTCTTGAATTACATGTAACAAAAAGATAAAATGCATTCACAACATTTGTAGCCGCCTCTAGTTGTAGTTTTTTATCTGGCTGAAAATTGCGTGACAACACTATACTTACATTAAATATAATGTTTTAATATGTCACACCAAAGAAAAAGCGGCAAACACTTTCACCAAACATCAGGCAAAAGTCTGCTAAAATTCAAGCTTCCCATCCCTATTCATGCAGTCACTATTTTGCCTCGAAAGAGCCACTTTTACATGCCAAATAAACTTAAATGAGCCAAAGCTATGATGGTGGGAGTCTGCCAGAGAAATAGAGAGACAGGGTGGGCTGAACATTTAACTCCTCGACAGTTTCTGTTGGCATTTTATCTATCCGTCTCGTCTCTCACCCCACCACTCAATGTGTAAAAATTGCACGCTAACATATTGTGAGTGGGTGTGAGTGGGCAGCCCTCCTGCCATTTAGTGGCATTCACAGCGGCAATACCACGCTGCACAGAAAACCTTTGTAATTGAAACCGATTGGCTTTCAATTAGGTTTGGGATTTGGTACTTTCCTCTGGTGATTCTGGCAATTTCATGTGGGCAGCAGCAGCAGCAGTGTCTCCTCTGACGTTCCCTGCTCCGGTTTTTACTGCAGCTCTATGAGTAATGAGGCTGAAACATGAGCCATAGAAATCAATAAAGAGCTCCTGCTGTGGACGCTGACAAGTTTTTTTTCTTTCTTTGTTTAATTTAGTGAAAAGTCTGGCTGCCTTGATCAGCACTTTCAAACCTCAACACAGCAAAGGCAATCTCTCACTTATTCGTGAGACACACACTGTTAGGTTGTGATGAATCACAGGTAATAAGTCCTGTAACTGTTACTGTAATGTCACTGTAAAGCTATCAGCTGTAAAATAGCTGCAATACAAAGACAACGAGGACAACAGACACTATAACTGTAACTTACTGCCAGCAAACTAAAATAATTCAGTTGGGAGCAACATGGAATGGCATTTTGATGGCGTCTTGCTTCCTCGGTGCAAAGTGTAATGAACCAAAACTGGATTGTGTAGCAGCGCAGTGTACTTGTATTAATCACATTTACCCCCCATTTGGGTACAAAATTCCAGCCCGCATGAAGGCAACTATTCACCTTCAGGGCTTGGTTTGTAGTTAATGTTAGTCTAAGGGTTTGTAAGTTCTTCATGATCATCGTTGTAGAGATTGTTTCACAATGCTCCAAGTTTGCGGGCCCCTTAGGGTATTTCTTATTCGCTCATTGAATTCATTCATGGATCGCAATGTCCAGTTGTCAAGAAAGTCCCACTAAAAGACAATGGCAGTGTGATCATCTTGGAAATCATGTCCTGTGCTACTATTTCAGATAGCTAGGCATCGCTGCTAGCTTATTTCTGGCACTTGTCACACTCACTCACAAGGTTGAGTATGGCCTCTTGTAACTCCACACGCATCAGGTGTTCATAAAAGGAAACAAGAGTTTGCTATTTACATGCTGACATTCGCTGACCCCGACATCGTGACACGAGAAAATAAAAAGCTCATTTGAGTGACAGTTCTCAGTGAACTACAGCAACATTACACACCTCTACTAAGGGTCTTAGAGGGTTAACTTGGATATGTTGACACATATAGAGGAACGGCTCCCACAGAAGTAACTTTAATTAAAATGAAATTGAACTCGAATACCAATTACATAACCACTGTGGAGTACATTATAATCACAGTAACAGGCACTTGCTACTGCAGTACTACAGTCTTTTAAACTTTGGTTTTCTGAGCCTAATGCAGAGCTCATTATAATTAATCTTGTTTACCTGCTGCTCAGTGTATTTATAACACTAGCGCAAGTGCACTCTTCAGAGCGTTGTCACACATGCTGCAGCTGAATTCTGCTGGCCTTGTCAGCTGATTATTTTTCATTTTTAATGTATTAAGCGCTCCACTGCTACTACGGTGTTCGGTTATTCACACACGTTTTCAGACGAGCGTCATGCACATGCATGCATTGTTGGAATACCTATACCTATACCTTGTTTTGAGAGATCCCTTATTTGGAGCTTAAAAATATGTAAATGTGCAGTGTTGTGTCAGTCCTGGTTTTCACTTGCATGAGTTTGTATTGGTACAGAGTTTTACAATTCAAGCAATCATCAGCCACTGTCGTCATTTGCTTTTATTATTATTATTTTCTTATTATTTGGCCTTCGGGTTAAATTATTTCAATTTTTTTTAAAAAGGGTGCAGAAATGGAACGAGGACAAATCTTTGTCCCTTTTATGTGTTCAGAAGGTTCAATCTGAAATAAATAGAATTTGAATTGAGGAACGTTAATTAGAAAATGCCACGTTGAATTTCTCACCATTCTTTTCAGCTCCACTGTCACTGCGGTGTTACGACCCAGCTCATGAAGGAAAAGGGAAGCAACATAAAATCAGACGTTTCTGGTAACACAGTTATCTTTTCCAAGCTCAGAATAATTCTTAAGTGAAGCACATTCTCGGGGAAAGGGGCTTGTGAATGCTGTACAGATCAAAAAAATGAAAAGAGCCATAAGAGGATTCTTTAAGAGACTAAGAGAGACTGAAAAATGGAAAGAAAAACCTTTGTCCAACTGGTAAAAACCAGAAACATTCAAAACAGCACCCCTAAAGCAGATGACTCTAAACAAATAATGCATCTATACCATTACCAAGGTAGTTAACAGGTACCTCAATACTAATATTCAGCAAGTTAAGATATTAACATATTCTTCATCTGACATATCAAATAACAAAAGGCACATTGGCAGGCAAGCAGAGAATACCAGCCTCCCCGACTGTCAGGCTGGCAAACCTTTTATAACTTCAGTCCCCAAAATTGCATCCTTTAAAATGGAGAGCTGGACCGGATTGCCACTCCAATCAGGATCCTCGGCTAATCAGACAGGAGCAGCAAATTAGGATGGGCCTCACGCCTCACCAGCTGGAGCCAATTTTGGCATACGTAAAACACCACAAGGAGGGTTAACACGTGGAGCGTGCACCGGCTGCAGTCGTAAGAGAGGTTTGAAAAACGTCTGTGATGCTCTGAATCTGGAGGCACGCTGTAACCTCAATGTGTTCGAGCCTCGGTATATTTTTTCATACATTTAAGTAGATGGAGCGCTGAGAGAAAAATGAGGTTGAGTATTTATTTTAGACCATCATCTTCTTCTTTTTTATGAATCTCTCTTTGATAGCTAGGTTTCAAGAATTCTCCAACCTAGAAACTTCATAAGAAACTATGTTTTTTTTTTTTTTTTTGAAAACACAACTCTTCAAAACAGGCTGTCTGAAGAAAAGAAAGGACCCGGTTGTTGTGAGGTGAGGAGCAGGGCAGCAAGGAGGAAGACAAAACATGAAGCTAGCAGTTGTGCTTCCTCTTTAAGCACCAGCACAAGACGGCACAAGATGTTTTTTCTGCATGTTTAAAGAAATAAACTTTCTCAATGTCAGATGAGAAGACAAATAATTGTACAAATTTAGAAAACAAAGACAGCTGTGTCCAAGTAAATGGCCATCTTTCTTAATAACAGTGGAGTTCAGTGTATGTCATATCGCCTATAGGTGTCTGAAGGGACATTTTGAAGCACAGCATCCACCTGGAAGTCACTGAGGCCTGAGAACAATTTGGTAAAAAGAAGAGGAGGGAGCTGAGATGGGATTTGGAGGTGCCAGCCACCATGACTGAGTGAGACCCCGGCCAGTCTAGTCTAAATATCCTCTTAATGGAACAATAACTCTCAAAAATCACCACTTCTTGTTCCTTTTCCAACTTTCCAACTTATTCCCTTTCCGAGAGTACTGTAGCTTCACCTTTAGACCTTAATTAGGATTTGAGCATGATATATAGTTGCTTTGTGCAGTCTGTAGGGATCTTTGTCCCTGAAGAGTACATGTACAGTGGACAGAGTGTACTCACTGAAGGAGCTCCAGCAGTCTTTGGCTCAGTGACCTAGTTGCATAAAGCACCGGGAGGGTAAATGCTCCCTAACCACATCCAAACTTGTCTCATTCTGCTTGTTAAGTTCTGGCGTCTGGCAGCGCTAGCGGGGAAGATAAGTCGACAGGGACACAATGTGACTGCTTTTTCTGACTCAGGAGTACAGTTACAATTTAAGAGAAGAAGTTCTGGGCGAATCAGCATGTCATCCAATAGTAGCCATGGGTGAACTCAACTGTTGAAAAAGAAGGGCAAAGTGAATGACTGCCTGAAGGGTCACCTAACTTATTCAGCTAGCTTCACTTAGCCTGAGTGAATTCATTGGTTTGTCTGTCTGTGGTTTGTCAGCTAAACTATGGAAATCCTCCAATTACACTTACTCGTGTTGGCCATCAATGACAGCAGATGTTGCTGTGTTGTCCTATTTTGGCATTTAGTGTATGGACTGCAGCTTTAAGAAGATTTCACGCAACTCAAGTCCAACTTAAATATAGTATGGAACTGAGACAGCATTTGTGTGAAATTGTTCCTTTAATCATACATGCAGAAACACTGGGTAAACACTAAACACAAGCACGCAGTTCGTGTCCCTCTGTGGGGAGATCCGGAGAGGGGCTCTCTCTCTCTCCTCTTGATCCTGTCAACCATGTCCAGCAGCAGAAGATGATGAGGAGGAGGTTGATGAAGGCTGCGGCCACATCATGCAGAGCCGAGCTGATCTGCTTTACTGTGGCTCTGACTGAAGGAGTGCCATGTCTTCCACTGGGGACCCAGAAGCTTCTCATGTAACTCAAAAAGGAGAGGGATTTAGCTTAGGTTGCTTTTCCTTTTTAAAAAAAAGTGGGCTGTGTATTATAGGCTTTGTTCAGAGGGGGGTGTTTTAGTTTAGCCTTTAAGGGTTATGAGACTTTGCAGGGACAGTGTTTCTCCTATTTTTGTGGATCCTCAACCAATCTAATTAAAGGACAGACGAGGAGAAGGGGAATAAGGGAATGCTTTCAATGAAAGATGGAAGCGGAGCTCACTGGAGCTCATTCTCCGAGGGATTCAACAGAGAAGAGATGCTTTGGTTAGAGAGATGGTCACATGGGCTCCGAGGTGAAGAGAGTGAATGTTAATAAAAGTGTGCGCGTGGAAGAGAGCTCTGGTGGAGACAAAAGTCAGAAAGGAGCCTATTCAGGACATGACGGACGAATTTAAAAACACCGTCCTTTCTTTTTGGAACTTTGACTTCAAGGTGAAAAAGGAACCCGAGATCAAAAGAGAGGACAAAATAAAATTGAGGTGAATGATTTGTGCTGCTGGGGGAAAAAAAATAAAATAAAATGTACTTCAGACATCTTGAAGTCTGTGAGAGTAATGTGGGTTGTTGTCACGGAGAATGCATTCTGCAGAATAATAAGAGCAGGAAAAGACGTGAGGAAGAGGTCCAGACACAACTTAAGGATGTGGCACGACCTTGAGCTTTCATCTTTAGTAAGACACTACATTTTAAAGTTGAACATCAAAGCCACAATATGAAATGATCCATCAATCTGCACCACATTTCCACGAAACAGGCGGCGGAGTGACTCATGCACATTTCAAAAGGAAAATGGTGAATCCTTTGTAGCTTATTTGATGAAACAGGACACTTGCACGACTGGAGCTTTTTTCAGTGCAGTTGAAGGGTGCTTTAAATTCTCAAAGAATCTAGTAGGAGAAGAAGCAGGTATTGAAAGATGTCTTTACCTGCTTCGTAAATATGGTCCATTTGTGCAGTATTGTTTGCTATGAGTGGATCCCATCCTCCTGTTTTAATGTGCATTTTCAATTTGCACATAAAAAAAAGTTTTATATTTTGAAATAATCAAATTCAAAGTTTCGTTGAAATGAACCAATCCACTTTATCTATATAGCACGATTTTTAGCAAACACAAGGTTTCCAAAGATCTGCACTTTTCCAAGATAAAACACAACAAATATAAAACACAATAAGAACAATAAAATAAAATCAAATAAATAAAAAAAGCACTGTCTGCAGAAGATTAAAAGAAATATACATCCACCAGTGCCACTGATGGGTCTGATGTGTTGGTGACATAGTCAGTCTATGAGTCATGGTCTCATAGAATAAAACAGAGAGTCAGCCCAATCCCAAAAAGTGTCTGAGGGCAGGGGCCATGGGAGAAGCTAGAAGTAAAAACAGAACAGAGAGTGACAGATATAAAGAAAAAGAAGTGTGATGATTTCGCAGGCAACATCTGAAAACACACACAAAGTGAAACCTTCTGGGTCTCTCCTAGCTTGTATTACTCCGCTAAGCCTCTCCCATCAAACCAACAAGGTGAAAGGCAGCAGGAGAAACGTCCCTCTTAGGACTCACTCTCTGCGGCAGGAGCCTCGCCAAGACCCCCCCTTCTTGCTTTGACTTGTCTTCTCAAAGACGACCCTCCAGCACATTGTGGCCTTGGGGCTTCAGCTGCAGCTGTGACACCGTCTAAGAGCAGGATGAGAGGATAGTACACACACACACACACACCACCACCACCACAGTTCCCCCTGTAAAGTTATCCCCCACTGTAATCATCATGCCTGTACCACTCATGTCATAATGAGTCCAAAGCTCCACGTAGAGCCCGGACGTGTTCACACACGTGTTTTGAGAAAAGGTTAAACTCGTACAGAAGATGCTGAGCTTGACTTGCACGAGGGAGAGGCGCTTTGCAGCAAGTGCACGTGCGGTGATTGACACCGCGTTAGAGGCTCCTCCCGGCTCTGATTGGGTGTTCTCGTTAAGGCGCGGTGGATGTTGGCAAATTTCATGTTTCGCATGAAAGCATTTTAGGAACAAAGCTTTTCAAATTTTATGAGCAGCACTGTTTTCCTGAGGTTGCTGTTTTATGGGGTGTTTTTGCTCAAAAAGTGTATTGCTGTTGTGAAAGTTTTATTGTAAACTGCTGCAGGAGATGTTCACAGCTTGTAAATAAAGTTGACATTCAGGCAATGGTGGTGTTAGATGAATGGATAAAAAGTACCTCCACTGGAAAGTCATCCATTTTTGGATTTTTATGTAAAATAAAAAAAAAAAATCTACCGTTTCTTACAGAGTGCATAATCTCTACGATGATCAGTGTCCTGTTGTAGCAGGAGATAGTTTTGGGAGATTAGGGATGTAAAATCTCTTAAAAACGGATCTGCTGCCTTTACCAAATCCACATATCCTCCAATACAGTCCAGTCAGCTAGTTTTTAAATAAGTGTGGCTGTCTGCACCATCTTCAGGCAAACAGTGGGAGTCAGTAGTGACAAGACCTCCTCTTCTAAATAAGGAGAAAATGAAAAAATGCATGCAGAGGAAAATCAATAATAAATTCTGGCATTCTTCTGGCAGTAAGTTGGGATTGTACAGGATTTGTAATAACCACAATGATTGGCAGGTGGAGATATTCAGTGCATGAATAATATTCTTCTGCGAGGCCATTCTTCTGCAATAAACCGGCTGAGATAACTTTTGAGTTCTCAGAGTCTTCTTCAAATTAGATCCCAGGGACCACCTGGAACTCCTGGGAGTTGGGCTGCTGCAGAGATGCTAATTGGGCCTTGTCTTTTTCTCTCTGTCTTTCATCCATGCACCATCTTGTGTGGGATGATCAAGGTTTCAATTACAGCAGATTCATGGCATGTGGGAGCAGTAGGGCTAATA
Organism: Nibea coibor; assembly: GCA_023373845.1. NCBI lineage: Eukaryota > Metazoa > Chordata > Actinopteri > Sciaenidae > Nibea > Nibea coibor. The sequence goes on from CM041733.1 coordinate 13,625,687, forward strand.
ACGACGCTTGTTTTAACAGGGGTCAGACAGGGAAGGAGTTCAAACAGAGAGAGATGATGAGAAACAGAAGCGACAAAAGAAAGGTAAAAGTGTGGAAGAAGCAAAAATAGTCAGCGCCGACGGTGGCGGAAGATTAAGATCACGATTTGGAACAATTAGGGACGTTTTTCTACTATAATCTTACACGTTCTTACATTGTCATCGTAGCTTCTTTTAAAAGAGATGTTCAACCTTAGAGCTGTACAGCTTCCTGAAGCCCGTGCTGTCAGTCCGAATATAGTCAGCTGTCTTCATCATTTGCTCAGCTCAGCTCAGAGAAAGTGAAATGGAAGAGTTTTTCTTACCTCTCTCTCTCACGCTCAAGAAACTAACAGCATGAAATTAGAGTGCAAGAAAGGGCAGAAATAAAGACGAGTCCGTGTTAAAAATGTCATCGCTCTTTTATCATCAGTATGTAGCCACGCTAGTAGAGTGGCTAGCGGACCACTTTGGATTGCCATGAAATTATATATATATATATATATATATATATATATATATATATATATATATATATACGTGTGTGTGTGTGTGTGTGTGTGTGTGACAGAGAGAGAGAGAGTTGTGATCTGACTTTTCAACCTGAAATGAAATAAGTAACCATAATTCAACCATTAATCCACCCATCCATCCATTTTCTGTAGTAACCACTTATCCTTCATCATCAAGGTCACTAATGGGCACTAATGCATTGAGTAAAGAATAGTCTGATGGTCAGTTTCTCTTCTTTTGGATCTATAATATTCTCTAACCAATGTACTATAAATACTAGGAGAGAGAGAAAGACAGAGAGTTGGTTGAGCAACATAGACAGTGAATTAGAGAGAGGGTTAAAGTTTCCTCGTTTGTTTACATTTTTTGTTTTTTTCTATTTTTTTTCAAGATTTTTGAGGAAGGATTAACGCGTTAATTCTCTCGCATTTACCTCAGTCCTAGCTTCTCATTGGTTAGTTCAGTCACATGATGAGTTCAAACAAGGAAGTGAAATTGTTATAAAGTGTGGAATTCAGTAAAATGTGATCCAACCACTACACATCGAAACCTAACCTTACAGATGCATCACATCACGTTATAATTAAAACCACAAAAAAAACTAGGATTGCTAAAGCTGAACTGAGCTAACCAAGTTAATTCAGATCGATTTTTCTAACTATATATAGCTATATATGCATAATATACATATATACATACATACATAAAATAAAAATACCCACACATTATAAACATGTTCAGAATCTTAAACAGATCTAACTCACCAAAAAATACTGAGGCAAACCCTAAACACACACATTTCATAGCAATCCAGTTTACTCAAACTGCAGACTCATAATGTTCTCTCATCTTAAGATTAAGATAATACAAATACAATGAATGCTATAATATCGACTGCACGCACACACACACACAAATCAAGCTTTAATTTCATACCTATCAAATATCAAATGTGCTGGTCACAATCCATACAGCAGGCTGGATCTCAGGTCCTTCACTGAAGTGATTTTTTTATCATCTGAACCCGCCGCTCTGCACTGTCTCTAGAGATCACAGCTGAAGGCCGACTCTGACTGAGTGCTGGGGTCTGTTAAAGTCACAAAAGCAGCTGAAACCCCCTGATGAACCTCCTTGAGGCAGAGAGCGCATCAATAACGAGAAAAAGAGTGGTGATTATAAAGACAGCTGAGAGACAAAAAGACAAGAAACTGCAAAGCAAAAAGTAATTAAGAATTGAAGGTGATTGCGTGTGCTTCACTTGTGAGATGACTGCAAATACTACATACGGCAACCTGACAAGGGAGTAAAATAAAAGTGCTGCAGCAGAAAAGTTCTAGCGGGGACTTACCCTCTGTCCCCTCTCTCAATTTTAATACATATGAGTACCAACCCCCAAGCAATATGTGGACTGTCTGACTCACTTTATTCTATGATCTTTGCTTTGAACATCCCAGATGCCTAAAAGCCTGTTCACCTCTTCGAAGATCGACCACAATGTTACTCACCTTTTCCCCAAGACTAAGGTGCTCGTAAAAGAAGTGACACCTGTCACAAAAGTACTATATGTGAATGTGTTCTGATTAATATAAAGAGGAACTGAGAGACAATCTAGTCTTTCTTTGAATGTTGCATAGATGCTCAAGAAATCAATTGTCTCTTCATTTCACACAAGAAGTCTTGGGTATCAAAAGAGCTTGAGATGTTTTCATGAACGGAAAATCACCTTTTGCAGTGTTGACACTTAATTATTCTCCAAAAAAGGCGTTAAATAAGAAGGAAGAAGATAAAATACGATTTAAATGAAACTTTAAGCGGGTAAGGAAAAGACAAGCATGGCAAGACTTAAGTCGAATAATATGGGAAGCCAGAGGGTGTAAAAATGTACTCTCAGTAACAGTCAGTCCTTTACTAATAGGCTAAATGTCCTCTACAGTACATGTAGGCCTGGGTGGATGTAGCGTAATGTGACACACTATATTGCAGCATGTCCGTAATCTCACATATAGTGTTGAAGGAGATATCGCTAATAGTCTTTCGAGACTGAAGTCAAAAAAGCCATGGAGCCAAACAGACTGAAGGCAAGCCTCATCCAACACATGTCCTACACTCCAGTGGTCTACTTTTTATTTTATTACTCCGTTTTTCATTATGTTGTCAGTCAGTGTGCTCTTTATATATTGTTTTCTGTTTCCATTTTAATTACTGCTTTTTTAAAAACAGCAGTCAAAAGCACCCAGTTCCCCCTATGTAGTTTTTTGAAGGTTATTCTACATACATGTTGCTTCATCCTAGAAATACTTGGCATGGTGCACCACAGAATATTTCAAATGTCATTACTAGACAGAGTGTTATTGGTGGTTTTGTTCAGCCTTTAACTTGGTGAAGACACATCCTTTCACAAAGACTCATTGATCTTAGGGTTGATGGTATGTGTCCGTCTGTAGTTGAAATGGTCTTCGTTGGCCTTCTCCAGAAATCAGACCTTTTTAGGGAAGCCTTTGAGTATTTGGCATGTGGCAAATGTAGTAATTTGGAGATCAGTTATGATAAGACTATAGAAATGATCGTTTGTGCCAAGCAGAAAAGCCTGTGGCGTTTGTAAGCAGACTTGGTTGAACTGACAAGAGTTTGGCACAGTTTTGGACCACCAATTGCACTTCAAATAAACTACACTTTCAAGAATTGCACACATCTTTTGAAACTTGACAGATTTCAGTCAGTTTTAGAAAGTATTAGCAATACCCTGACTGAGTGTTTTATCATTGCACTTGATGGCTTAATAGAGGAATAGTTTGGGGCTATAATACTTGGCATTGCCAGAAAAATAATTGGGAATCCCCAGGTGAAGCTCAGTGAACTGAATACTGTCAAGAGATAACGCTGAGACAGACCGCTCTCATATCTTATTTTGTCAGTTTGAACTCTTGGTTGCCTTTGACAGTAAAAGGTATTTTCAAGTTTGACTGAGGTCAAAAGCATCCAATCTTTTGTCTTATGTTTTAATGTTTTATGTAAGTGTTGCTTGTCTGGTGTAGTATACGCTCGTCTCTGTGGTATCCTGTTGCCACATTGTTTTATATGACAATGTCATGTCAGTACCCTCCAAAACGATTCATACATACTCCTCCCCGTGGGCAAATGAGGCATTGCAGCTGGTTTTCACCCAGGCTGCTTAGAGGCGTTTCCAATCGGGGTTATGTCATCGCAGGGGATTACATTACGGACACGGACCTGCAAAGGACCTGTGAAGGACCGGTCAAGGACCAGCCATGGACCGGTCACGGAAACACAGGAACTTTTGAGTTGCTACATCTGTATGATCATCATTGTTTGATCTGCTACCTCTATGGTTAAGGTGTCGTTCGTTCAGGGTCAGGAACGTGAACATCAGACTCCAGTGCCAAAGTCAGAGGTTTTGCAGCGGTTTCACAATGTCACTATACTTGTACTTTGCTTCTTAGACAACAGTCATAATTCACGAGGCCACAGGAAGTGGCATGTCAGCAAAATGGTAACAAAAGTCCTGAGTTTGAATAAACCACCAGTAGTGCTGTTTATCATTTGCTTCTGAATTCAGCAGGTTTGCCTCTTTCTGCCTTATGCACTTTCTTTTATATTGATCCCATATCCTCTACATAGCCCACAGGAAACAGGAGCGTGTTTAAACACTATTTACCCACTTCTTTTAATCTGGAAATCTTGAATAAAGTTTGTTCATTTGTAGCTAAGCCAGTCATAGAGGACATATTTTTTGGCACCTTTTCCAGGTTGTTTTGTACAACTTTGAAGGCCTGCTTCTAAAATGCAAGTGTTTGCATTAATCCACATAACCTCTTTTTGGAGAAGAGTCATTCCTGAATGCTGAATATTCTCTTATGGGTTCTTCCAAGGTTGTTTATAAAAGCCTGTTTATATCCATTAAACATCCCTGAGTCAGCTTCCTTTAAGGCACAAACACAGACAGAAGAGGTAGATAAAGGCAGAGATGAATGAAAAAAGGAACTTTAGAGAAAATAAAAGCGGAAAGAGAAGTAGCGACTGAGAGTGAGCAGACCAGCACCTCCAGGCAAAGCTCAGCAAAGAACTACAGTAGCTGTTTGAACCTGTGACCCAGAATAATCCCTTTAGTTGCATGACTGAGTAAAGATGTATCTCGTTTTCTTCTTCTCCTTAACACAGATCCCATATCAGTGTACATATCAGTGGGCTGTGTTATTATGAAGTACAGCTCATCTTCAAAGCATGGGTCACTGGGCAATGCTCATCAATTTTCATGGATTTTACAGCGACACTGCCGTGAAACTGGTTTCTGGTTTCTTGAGGTCTTCTGTGATTAATGTTGCAGCAGTGCCTTACGAGTCAAAGAAGTGACATTTGACTGGGAAGTTATACAGAAGGTTGGAATATGAATCTCCATTATTTCATTTAATAATTTAACAATTTACTTTAAATGGTAAACATGCAGACTGAAGGAGCCAGGATCATCTGATTAGCGGAAATATATACAGTCGTATCAAATTATGTCTTTGGCAATAAATCCATCCCGTTCTCACTGCCAACATGTCATATTCAGAAGATGAGATGATGTGAGATGTGAGAAAGTCTACTCATAGAGGATTGATTGATTGATTGTTCCCTAAACCAAAGTAGCTTGGTTGTCTCAGCAGGCTTTATCTTGTAAGGATAAGATAAAGTCTAACTAGACATGCATGTGAATCATTGCTAACTTGACTTGATCATTGCAAAAGTGACACTGTAGTCATATGTGTAGTAATCAGCTAAATGCAATTCTTTACAATTTACAGCAGAGAGTCAAAGTTTTTGCAACCACAACTTCTTTGCCAATGTGTCCATCGACCTCAATGAGGGTCAGATAGTAAATCTGACTGCTGGCTAGATGTCATATATTATAGAAGATAAACAAATCCAATATATAACATGTGAAGAGTAAAACTCATTGATAAACACACAACATGCACAGCATCCCTAAAAAAAATAAGCGCCAAAAACCAACAAACCTGCAACTAATGAAACACAAACGTTAACAGACCTTGTCATAGACCTTCTTTTTCTAATCTATCTGTCCAAAAGCAATAATAAAACCAATAAAACGGTTGATATAGGGGCAATAAAGACATAAAAGCATTCACAGTTAAGCAATATAACACCCAGACCCTGCCATTTATAATTGATCATCCTCACCCCAGAGAGGAGCCGGGACCTTTACAGGCACTCTAGATTTTGACTGCTTGATTTGTAATGGGAGGCTATTCAGTATGCCCGAGTCTGATACACAGCAGTTTGGACAACATTACGGAGTGGTCTACTGTGCCAAATGCTTTTTTTTTTTTTTTGTAAGTCAAACAACACCATGGCAGTGTAATTACAAATCTCACTGTCTTGTTGGATGTAATCACAAAGGTAAGTGAGGCAGGTGTCTGTGGAGTGGGCAGGTGTCTGTGGAGTGGGCTCCTCTAAACCCAAACTGAAGCTCATGCAGTAGGTTTGTTCTGTGCTAGATATTCTTCACCCAGATCAAATGATACCCTCTCATTTATCTTAGAAATTGTTGTTAGGCTAGGAGTGTTGGACCAACATAGACTCACAATAGTGTGTGTGAATAGCAATTATTTAATTACCTTCTCTCTTTCTTCCCTCGGCATCTTTCCATGTTTAAAGAGCCAGGTGCTGCTGTATCAGGTTGACTGTATTCTGCCTCTACTGCTCTGTCTCTTAGGGGCTGGTTAAAATTTCTCAGGCCTGCTTTCTCATGATAAACATGCTGCCTTTTAATAAATCAGCTTTCCTCCAGGCTAATATAACCCAAAACGTATTGGTCCGTACACACAATGAAATACACTATAGTTTGGAAACCACGACTATCTCAGGAGAAGCAGATGTTTTTACTTTTTTTCCTCATAAAGCTGAACTAAGAGGTATTTTGATAGATGGATTCTCACTACAGGCTGTTTTATGGGAGCAAGGTCAGGATGGCTTAGTTACCGGCTCGAACACACATGAAAAGATCGAATGGAAAAAAGTATTAAACAGCGACCAGTTAAAGATCCAGATATCCTGGAGGAGTGAAAACGGGAGTAAATATTGGACTTAGGTTCATCATTTGGACACTAAACACAACTCCAATGGGTGGCTCGCCAGTTTTTTTCTGACACATTAGCCAGAACAACTTGATAAACTGAATGGATGAGCTGAACCTTTTGTTTTCTAAGGTTCATACTGCTTGCTAGAGGTCAAAAATAAGGCTGTTTAAATTCTCATTGCCTCTCTATGACCTTTACAAAACTAGTTTCTCCGAGAAAACTTTAAGTGGAAATTAAACACATCCCTCACAAGTTAGCACTGGAACAGATCATGCTGCAATTGCTGATTTGGTTAGTTTTTGGACCTAATCAGGTCATAAGATGAGCAATACTGCTCCGTAGAAGAGAAGAGAATGGGAGATGGTGTGTGTTGTACTCTTCTGGACACAACGAACCGTGATGTAGGTCCGTTGTGCATTTAGCTATGTTAGTGTACAGCTGTTTTATCTGATCAGATTTCTTCCAACAGATCCACAGCCAGATGCTTACAGAGCAGAGGTGGTGGAAGCTCAGAGGGTTTGCAACCAGAAGCTCACCAGTTAGATTCCCCAGACTGAAGCCCCTTTCCAGATGGCACTTTTCATCAGAGGGAAGGTCTGTAATGTGATTTCACATTATGCACATCGGTAATTTCAGTCAGTCATCAAAACGGTTAAATAATTTAATAAAGCAAAAGGTTCAGTTAGGAAGATCATTTCTCCTAAGTTTTCTCTTTCCGCCAGTTTGAGAATCACTGAGTAAGATAATGATACTAGTTTACAAGAGTCATAAAGCCTGAAGGGGAAGGGATAAAGTATGGCGTTCCTAAAGGCCCAGTCACACCAGACAGTGGAGCAGTGAAACAAAATCTTTGGTTCAAAGTTTTTGATGGAGTAACTACTAGCAGTGTTAGTTACTGAAAGGCTTAATAAAACTGAATTGTGACACACGCCCGATCAGCTCTGACAGCTTCCTTAATTTTGGACTCTGTGACTGTGAACTTTGTTGAGTTTGTTAAGTTGAACTCAATGCAAAAATATTGCATGGAGCGACAGCATACAGCAAGGGACATTAGTACAAATAGATTTAGGTGAGATTTCATTTGAAATGTTGATGCATTTGGGCCTTAAACAACTCTACCTGGTCCTGCAGTGTGTTTACAACTAATAGAGTCAACAGAGCTAAAAGCTAATGGAGCTAAACACTGGGTCCACTCAACTCCAGTCCACCAGCACTCTGTTTAACACGTAAGCGCTAACAGCGAGGGGAAGTGGTACCAGTTCAGTGTTAATCAGGGTCAGGCAAAAAGACCAACAGCGCAAAAGCCAGGAAGTAGCTTTCCTTTTTTTAATTTTTCTCTGTTGATTTGTGTTTGTTGTTGCAATGCGCCATGGCGTGGTTGTCTATACTAATGTTGGAATGTCCTCTAGTGCTGATAGTGCCATTGTCAATACAAGGCAAGGGCATCAAAATTGTGTATTTTAACTTATGCCCCTTATGCCCTGTTATGTGGTCCCACTGGCCCAATGCAGGTCAAGAAGCCAAGGTTACAAAATTCCAGGCCTGGTGTCAATATGTGACACAATTTTCGATGTACTTCAACTTGATCTTTGGTAATCCAAGAACAATGACATCAGCGGCAAAGGAAACAACATTTTTAAAGAGGCTCTTTATCATTCACAGGCTTACCTCGACTGATATATCACCAGTATTTCAAACTGTTTATAGGATCTGTCTGATAGAGATGCCAGGTGCACATTTCAGTAATTGCCGTAAACACCAGATGCTGATCCGAGCATATCAAATTACCCAAGGATATCACAGGTAGCATGAAACTGTAGGTGATTTCACTAACTGCTACAGAGAGTCACTGGCATGTTTACTCTGGACTTGATGAAAATCCCGGGGTCCTCAGGTACTCATTTCAAATCAGCAGACCCTCCCAGGTGGTTTAAGCAAATGAATAAATCTCTACCCTGTATTCTCGCGAGCTGCTGTCAAGTTGTCCGTCAGTGAGCCACCTGTGTGCCTCGTTCACGTAAGTCTGAGCTGCAGACCGGGAGAAGAAAAAACACTCCTGCCAACTACACATCATTCATTTCAAGAAGGGAATTTTTGTGGGATTTGTTGTCTCCCAGTCGGTTTCATTGACCAACACAGGCATCCAAAATTGCAGTGCATGGTGATAGTTAGAAACAGTAATCGCTTCCGGCAATGATTGCGTTTACTTAACCGTAGCTGTCCTGCTGATAGGTGCATCAATCAGAAAATGCATGTGTGTCATTCGGTTAAATTGTAGCTTTTATGCAAAATAATACTAAATAAATAAGACAACATTAGGTTTACTGGGAGGAAAACTTGCCTGGAGGTGAGGTACAGCTCTCCATTTATACCTGAAGTAGCTTATACGAGCAAGACTTTACATACACAGTTCAAAAACCTTAAAAAACTTAATTCAACAGCTGCTAACCTGATGGCGGAACAGAACAGGAAGGAGTCACTGGTTGGCAGAGTTGAGTGAACTGGTAACAAGCTCCTGTGAAATAGCTGCTAGGTTTTCTGAGGACAAACAAAAACTTATTCCAGGCTGCAGCACAGGGACAAACCACCGGCTGTATATTTTTGTGAGGTGTCTTAAGAATCCACAAAGGCACTCAGTTTGCGATGACAAGATTTCCAATTGTCTCGACTGAGGGTGATTTACTCCACATTTTCCTGCTTGTGCCTTGACCAGTGAATGCGCAGGTGTTGTCAATTACACACAGATGCATCCGACGTACCTGCTGTGGCCACAAAACACCTCACTTCAATCACATCACCATTCATCACGAGTGCGCAGCTGAGCTGGACAAGATGCCTAAAATCAAGCGAGCAAACAGAACCATGAAACGATAAATGGGTTTGATTAGCAGCTGTGAAAAACCACCAACCTCAGAGCGTTGTGGATGGTTGGCAGAAAGGCATAATGGAAGTCGTGGATGACAGCTACACTTTGGTTATTATTTAAACTTATGGATGATTCTCAGAAATGTAAGGCTTTGACGCAGATGGTAAACAGACAGAAAAGGTAAGAACATGTTGCCAGACCTCTGGATCATCACCCACATCTCATTCCACTGAATGGAAAAAACCAAAGAACATTTGACCAACCAAAGCTCAATTTCGTAATTCATTTCATATCATCTGATGACGATTTAAGGGGCAATGGTTCAGGGTTACCGACGTAGCCAAAGCTGCTATAGCTTCTTGTTTGGCAAGACAGATACATCATTCACTACTGATGGTTAAAGCCAAACATTACAAAACAATTCCCACTGCAAGACAACGTAAGAAAGGCTAAAACACGTCTGGTTGAATAAATGAAGTGAAAGAAGGTCAGTATGAGCAGGCTAAGAAAAAGGAAGTCCACTGGACGGTTGGTTATCTATCCAACGTAGATAAACAAAATGAACTAACGTACACCATCCTGGTGGTGTTTCCGTCTTAATAAGCAGCTTTATGCTAAAATGATTTCAAAACTCTTGTCAGAGCACTCTTGGGGTAGAGGTTGTTTTCTAGGGATTTGTTTACCTTGGGTAGCTGGTAAACTACAAAGCAGCAGGCAGGCCAGATCAGGCAGGTAATAATTTGATCAGCCGGAGCCTGAAGCAGCTGTTCTACATGATGGCTTTCCCCAGCGGCAAAAAGGAGCTCCTTCCTATTACTGGAGAGGGGGATTATAGAGACACATCAAACACACCAACAGAGTGTGTGTTTGTGCTCGATTCTGAGAGTCAGAGAAGTACTACTTCATTTGGATCCCTTTGTGTATTTGGGGTTGTGTATATCTGTTCACTGTGATGTTACTTACACGCTGAATTTGTATATTTTTCAGCTCTGGTTGTAGAAATACGCGATCATGTCGGGGTAAAATCTAGTATGCGCTATGACTGTGTATTAAATTACGCTGCTTACATGTGGCATTAAATCTGTGTAAAGTAAGAATAAATATGAATTCTGAGTTTGTCAGACCAAAAGAAGCAAGTTAGAATTTAGGTGTCAAAATTGGGTAAGAGCAGGACGCTCCAGGACTGTGGGCCACACTGAAAGTCTGCATACTCAACTGACGTCTTGTAAGTACACCTGAAGCATGCAATTTGATTTTTTTCATTTGCTTCATTGCAATGCAGAGACAAACAGCAGACGTTTGCGAGCACAATGTCTCTTTTATCTGATTTCACAGTTGAACAAGTAACCAGGTGCAATTTCGAGAGTTGTTGAGTGAGGAGAAACTTTCTGTTTATAAAGAACAGTACTGCTTCAACCGATTTCACCATTTACTCTATGGTAAACATGTCAGATTTTACAAATGCTGTACATAGTATTGTACAGTTCAGGAGAAAGTACCAAGACTCCAGTAGTTGAGTTAGGAGAAGCTCTATACATTTTTGTGAACCACTGTCTACAACAAATTCTTGACTATTCAGGCCCTTGGAAATTCAACAAATGTTAAACATTATTTCTTTCTTTGTATAGAAAACATTCTGTCCGCTTGTATCAGTGTCTTCTTTGTACTGCTGGTCTTTGTGAATAGAAATGATAAATTATACGTGTTGAATTGCATATAGAGAGGTGAGGTCACAAGTGATCACTTGAGATGCATGTGGAGACACATCTTATTGCTTAAGTGTAAACCGACATACTTTGAGCCGTCCACTTGTGACTGAATCACTAAAGACACGGGGTGAGGAGCCTCATAATAGTTTTAAACAACAACGAGAAAAGCTGTGATCCATATAAATTTCTCTATACCACCTTATGCATTGAAAAAATGTTATGACGCACAAATTTTCTCGGCCTTTCTTCGTACCTTTTCACATCCATGATTACCAGTCGGTATAAACTGAAGCAAACATGTCTATCTGGAAAGCACTCAAAGGCGCAGAATTCAGTTTTTGCAGGTGAATTACAAGAGGAGGCTCTTCAGGCGCAGGCGAGCCTTTGAAGATCCTCTTTGGAGTACGCTCTCATCAGTGGGAAAGCATTCACAGTTTACAGACATGAATCAATGCTCGCACACAAGCATAACAAGGCTTTTAGTCTGGAGTGTCTGATGTACAGTCAAATGGACTCGGAAGGCGCGTTTCTGCAGATCAAGTTTGATTTTATGTTTTGAAATGATGGGGCTTTTTTTGCTTTAGTGAAGTACTGATCTGAGATTGTGAGCATCAAATATTGGACAAAGTGTACAGGCTGGAACTGTTAGTATCACATATTTATTTGCTCTTCTGTTTCAAAATGAAGCCTTAAATGGCTTCTCAGTTTGGTGTGAAAGATCTTGACTGGTCTGTGCAAAGCCCGGATAAAAAGCAACTCTTTCACCCAGTAGACGGTTGTTAGTGTTGCGTTGTGTGAAAAGGTAAGAGTTGTCTTCTTACATACAGGCGTAAAGTTTCGTAACATATTCTAGTTATGTTAGTTAGGTACAGATAACGTGAGTGTGAATGGTTGTTTGTCTCTATGTGCCTGGTGATGAGCTGGCGACTTGTGCAAGGTGTACCCTGTATCTCGTCCTAAAGTCGGCGAAGATAGACTCCAGCGCTCCATGACCCTGTCAGTGAGAGGTTACAGATAATGGATGGATGGATGGATGGATGGATGGATGGATGGAAGACCGTCCAGTGAAAATTGCTCTGCTTCCATTCATTCAGTCAGACATTTTAAAAATCGGCACGCGGTCATGCATATCTGCATAAAGGTCTTGCACGCATTACATTGAAATGCATTGAACCATTATGGTAATCATTGTTTATTGATTCTCTACGAATGTACAGATGCATTTGCTCTTTTCAGAGCTCAGAACATGAAAACGAATGTCAGCCACTGGGATGGAGGCTTTTATTCCAAACCCCTTACAGTCCCATCATTACATCCCTCATTTTTAGCTTTAGTGGTCACAGTGAAAAGCCCTCCGGCAGACTGAATGGCTGCGAGATGCAGGCCATGTCTGAGGAGGTAATTTTCTGGTTCCTTTGGTGTCGAGGATTTGTCTAGAAAGCAGAATTTGATGTTTTCTCACTTGATGATTCTTCCCACACTGCATATTTTAGGAGCTTGTTGCTCAGCACTCACTTTAACTGTAGATAATTTGTCAGACATGAATAACTTTAAATATTTCATGTTTGCATGTCACGCAATGGGTAATTTTACATTTCCCACAGGAATCAAATTTTCAGATAGTTCGTATGCTTCAATGCGTCTGTTTGCATGTCTTCCCTTCCATCCACCTCATTCCTCTGTACGTCAGTGACATCGAGAGGATGGTAAGTGAAACTCTTTGAGGAATCCAACATTTTCCATTTCAGTGTGAGACGATCCGTGGGGTTAATAAGCATCATGAGGTGCTGCTGGTGAGGAGAGGGGAATCAATAACTCGATAGAAGGTGGTCAAGACAATACAAGGAGTCCTGCAGCTCTGGTGCAGCTGAGAAGATTGAATCTGACATGTTTTATTACAAGTCCTGGCATGCTACTCTGTAGGGCTGCAGGGCATTTCACCCTAACCCCTGCAAGACAAATGTTATCTATCTGCGAGCGCTGATAAGCTGGTCGTACCTGCACCTTAAATCAGTTGGTGTCGCCCCAGGTTGGTGTCACCTTTATTCTTCCACTACTGACTTTAATTATAAATGAGATCTACATAAATTAGCAATGTTAATTAAAAAATGTATAAAATATAGAAAGGCCCGGTCTTTTAAAGAAGTTTGAATGATGTTATTTAACTCAAGTGGCACAAATATAGATGACACGCTCGTGGCACGCTGAAGTAAGTGAGCTATTAAGTAAAGTCGTGACCCGATGTAAGGGAGAGCAGTCTTTAAACTATTGATTCCTGAGATGCACAGTAAAGTAACTGGGTTTTAACTGGGGCAGCACCAGCTTAGAGGCACATGAGCATACACAGAGGTAGATAATGAATTCAGCCCGCGTACGCAGGCAGTCTCAGCTCTGTTTTATTTTATATGTTGTCTGCTTTTCAAGTTTTTTTCAGCACTGTAGGTGACTCAACATGTTGACTAACACTTTTGTCTGGTCTGGTTGATTTTGATATTTTCCTTAGAGATGAACAAAGTGGTTTAAAGAAAAAGTCCTGCTACCACATGAAACCCTTCAAATCCACCGAGTATTCATGGTGGTAAATTAAGAGTTATTAGAATGCTGCATTAACAACAATAGCCTTGGATGGCTAGTGTGGTGAGCAGAAAACTGACTGCAGAAATAAGCGAACAAATTACGAAACAATCACAAAGCAGGTGAGCCCAAAGGAGTGCCTTTTATAAAGTGCTCTGACAAGATCATTTGGTAAATAGATGAAAGCTGTCTGTCTTTCCTTGGTCAGAAATCTGATGTATGTCTGACAAAGAGAGGAACTACATGATTTTATAGAAGATACGTGTTTGGAAATTTTACTAAGTTGGAACAAAATTCAGCATAGAAGGGGCAACCCAACCCTGTCTGCATGTGCCGTGCATATACTGTAGGTCTCTGCCATATACAGCCCCGGGAACTAGAGGGATTTAAGTAGTTAAATTAACACTGACCTATACTGCTTGATGATCAGCGCATGGGAGACATTTGCCCTCGGGTCTTCCTACCAGAAATCTGTACTGCCTGGTTAGGGTTCAGGTAACAAAGCTACTACAAGAATGCCTTTCTGCTAGAAAGCCCTGAAGGCAAACTTCATGCACGTACAAACAGCTGCGAGCTGTGAGCTCGAGATACAGTGTAAGGACTTGAATGAGTTGGAGGTGTCATTTGGAATAAGGGTGACTCGTTAGCTGAGGTCTAAGTCCTCCAAGCACTGTTTACTAGAAGGAGTTGAGTTGTGTGTGTTTGTAAAGAAAAGTGTAACTGAAATTTGTGTTTTTCATATTTTTAAAATCATGCCATGAGCTACTTTTACATTTGGGTGCGGCACAGTAAGTTCTTGTTTTGTTTTGTCTTGAATGCACGCACCGAGTGATTTAGTGCCGGCACTAAAACCTTCGGTGTCATATTTAAAATGAGGAAGGAAGCATAATGTGTCTTATATCTTTCTAGCAGCAAGACAATAGAAGTAAATGTACAATAAAAGACATATCCGTAAACAAAAAAAACATTTTGGCCAATTTCGGGAAAACTGATTGTTCTGCTTGTGTGAAACTTGGCAGCTTCTAACAGGAACACTCAAGTCATTTTGGCAATAAATCCATTGATGCAGCACAGTGCTTTTTAATAAGCCTGGGCTTTATGAATCACACCATCAGTTGTATTTATGAAATGCCAGTTGCATTCACACAGATGGATGGATAGGTTTAATTTTTAGGCTCCCGCAGCCGAGTGCAAGTTTGAATCAGTAGCTCCGGGGTAATCATTCAGTCTGGTCGCTGACAGGCACAGACAGATCCTTTGATTTTCACCCTGTTTCATTTCCCCCTCTTCATTTTCCAATTAGCCAATCCAAGGTCCACCTGCACTGTGGGACAAACGGTTGTAAATTATTTCTCCTTCCTCGCCAATATATCACCGCAAATGAACAGTGGAAAGAATAAATGGAAATTCGCCAGCCGTTAACAACGGACAGAGTAAGGAATAAAATGGATAATATGAACATGTCTTGAGCACCTTATCTCATTTCTGATCGCAACACAAATATATATTGCAGTCAATAAAATAATAACACGCAGTAAATCGAAAAAGGAATCAAGTGACAGCAGACCGGCCATACGTTTCAGGCCAGTGGTTTCGCGTGAGACATCGATGTTTCATGAAAAAAGAAGACAAATGAAGAGAGGTTATGGATTTTTTTTTTAATCACAGAAAGCTTTGTCAAAACATGAAGGCTTCTATTGATGAAGTGGCGAATCTGCATTTGAACAAGGAATAATGAATTAGTGATTAGATGTGACCTTCTTGGCTCTATGAACTGAAAGACTGAAAGCCTCACTTCTCCGACAGAGATTAGCGTTTGATTTTTTACCACCTACACAAGCCAGCAGCATCAGTACTCTTCAGCTCAGATGTTTTAATAAGAACGCTGCCAAAGTATCGATCACGTACCGCAGATACACTAACTCTTTCCAATTCTCTTTAAAGTCTGTGTAAAGTAAGAATAAATATGTGTTCTGAACTTGTCAAACCAAAGAAGAAAGCGTTAACCGCCCAAGCCAAATCTGAATGATTAAAAATATCAACAAATTTCAACAAAATATCAACAAAATCAGGTCATTTTGAATTATTTTGAACTGCTGCAACTCAGGCCTAAAGTTGATTCCATTGGTAAGTTATTACAGTGTTCTTGAGCTTGATCAAGAAAAGACAGCTGGTCTATCTGGGCTTTTGGCACAAATGTTATGATCTCGGTCTGCACATCTTTGGTCCTTTCACACCAAGGACCAGGTCAAAAACCTTACCTTGGAGTTTTGAAGCTGACATTAGAAATGTCAGAAAAATATCTTTTTTTTTCTTCTTCTTCTTTGAAACATTTTTAAGGTCAGACTATTCCTCTCTCAGGCTGACACTGAAAAACGAATGCATGCTTTCATCACCTCAAGGTTTAACTATTACACAATTTTGGTGTTCCTACAGCTTGTTCAGAGCAGACAGAGAGCACATTCTATTTTAAAGTCATCGCACTGGTTTCTTATTAGTTTAAGAATTGATTTTAAGATCCTCTTAAATAATTGAAAGGCCTGGCACTAGTCTCTCTCTCTCAGGCATGCTTCTTAGATATCTACATAGCAGGTCTCTCAGATCCTCTGCACCTGGACTCTTAGTTTACTTAGAACCTCAACAAAAACACTCAATGAGTCCTTCAGATTTCAGCCACTGTGGCCTTAGACTTGTTCTTTCCATTTACTGCCTAGCTTTTATGCCAGGAGTCTGCAAGAGGAGTTTTATTTTGAAATTGAGCAGGCTCTCTATGCAGCGTCTGTCAAAAATAGACCAGCCACGTATTCGGAGCAGAGAACGATGCAGCGATCCTTTTGGTTGGAATCACAAATATTGTCAAGAACGGCCACAACTCTGGTGGAATCAGTCAGGTACTTGTGTGCTTGACCAAAATTGGCTTCCACTCTTGCTATATCAAAAAAAGAGCCAAAAGAAAAGCAATAGTTCTTATCAGAATAATAACACTGTACACTGAGCACTCACCCAGATACAACTCCCACATATGAAAAACTGCACTGATGTCAGTGTCGCTCCATCTTGATCTGGTCAATTATCTCCTGAGGTAATAAAAACTAGTACAGAAACATACAGTGCTCCAACACTGGCTCTCTCCATGCGTGGAAATGTACTGTAGCTTTCTGAGTTGCTGTGGCTGCCATCTGTCGCACAGCCTGCGAGGTGAGTTGATAGAGGAAGAGCCGGAGAGAGGCTTCTAATGAGGCAGAAAAACTGTGACGGAGCAGAGGTCGTGTGGAATGACCCTGAGAAAGGACACATACAGCGTCCTCCATCTGGAGTCCATTGCTCTGTCTGCAGCTGCTCACCTGGAAAGCTCCATCTGGTGGCGGAGATTTACGGTCAAGAGCTGTGGCATGACTCCACACCTGCACGCGCCGACTGCGTCGAATCCCGCACATCACCAGTCTAATCATTTGCCTCGGCATAGTGGTGTTCAAGAAGTAGAACAAGCAGAAGAAGCTGCTATTTCAAAGGAAGCATTTACAGACCGCAAACACATTTTGACTTGCGAGTCACGTCTCAGAGACTTGAGATTTGACTGAGGACTTCAGTGCTCTGCATGAACGTGATGCTTCATATTCTCTGAGCTGTACTCCACCAAGAGGACCTCACTTACTGTAAACTACGGCAACAGGTCTCTTTTGCAACATATAGAGACACAGTTTTGCTACTTTTTTAACTCTGTAAACACAATAGCATGAAATAGAAAGCAAACTTTGCAACTGCAACAACACAAGATGTAGCAGCCAGCTAATATTACTTACTAGTCCAACAACAAGAAGCCCAGCTTGTCGTCTGTCTGTTAGCTTTTTATTTCACCAAGCTCTCACCAATAACTAAAAGTCAGTCCCCTATTTACTCTGTCTTCTGGCTCTGGCTCTCTCTCTTTTTCTCTTATTAGCTTTCTCCAACAGCGTCTCTTCGCCCCTGTCAACATGTTCAAAGAAAAAAGTTACATAATGTCACTTTAAAGCTGCAGTTCTGTTTTAATTGTAGAATGGTCTCTCTCTTGTGTGTGCACAACTAAACATGCATGAACGTACTTGACACACAGTGTAAGAAAAAGTATTTCCTCAGACTGCTGTAAATACTCAGGATACGTGATGCTTTCTATAACACAGTACTATGTTGACTGTGTGTGTGTGTTTCCTGGAGTCACTTGATGATATCATTGATGATTTATCACGAATCAGAGCCAGTAAAAACTGCATTGTGCACCACGTTATGATTAACCCAGGCTTATGAATTCTTGAGATATGTGACCCCACAGCTCTCTGTCTGTGTCTGTTAGGTTTTTGTTAATATTGGAGGTGGCTTAAAGAAGATTATGTGCTGTTAAATGAGTGTGTCTATACTGTTAATCCTGAGTTGTTGAGATATGTAAATTTGTCGTGCTTTTGGCTTGGAGTAGTCCTGCACTATAAAATTGCAGGTGCTGTTTTTGAATGCTGAAAAGAAGAAGAAGTGGTCAAAAGTGGTTTAGCCGACCTTACTGACAGTCATCGCAGAAACAGAGCGCGTCGTGCTGACCTCCAACGTTGTCACTTTTCCCTTTTGTCGGTTTGTAAAGTTTACAGCCTGCCATGTTGTTACTCCTGCATTGCTCTGTGTACAATGACACGGCTAAAATACAAAAGTGCAGAGGTTTGTTTGACAAAATGCAAGTCAGCTCGGGGTCTTCTCGACATGCCTTGAGTCGTCAATTGTTCGGGCTAAACCTGAGCAGCATCAATAACTGTCCTACATACATTTCAGAGGATGTTATAACCTGCTGCAGTAAACGTCCTCAAAGCTATTAAGTTGCAAGGCTTACAGAAATTACACATCACATTTTAAATCACTTAGAGCCCATAAAGGATACGAGGATGATCTAAATATCATAAGCAATAATGATGTTTTTATGATGCGCCTATGTGGAGGATGAGAGACAAAGCTGAGAGAGGAGCTATTTGAATTCAAAAATTTCTTCACTTCCTGAATGTTTTTCATAATTTCTTAGAGGCTTTTAATGTCTTTATTAGATATTAATGGTGGAGGGACAACATGAAATGAGTGAGAAGGGCAAAAATTGGAATGACACACCCAAAGTCTAAAACATGATTATCAGCATCTTACAGCTTAAATCCACAGGACAAGGATGCATTGCGTGCTGCAGCCTCTAGCCGCTAGCTAATCATGGCCATTGAAGACAATGACTATAACCCCACCAGAAGTACCATAGTCCATTTTAGGAGCGGTGCACAAGCAGTTCTCCGTTCTGCTCCACGGTGTTCTATTTTCGATGGATGCCACAAGCAGCTGCACGGAGCAGATTGACCTCACAGGTGTCAGACACAAGAGCGGTATAGAGGACCCGGTACAAAATAAAACACCCTGTGCAGACTTCCAATCATGAAAACAGCCAAAAAGGCAAACAAATTAACTATGTAGCATATTTACTCATGGTAGAAGTACATACATCATGAAAAAATTAGCAAGCTAACAAAGCTGAACGGACCAAAACAACAACAAGGCTGCAACATAACAGAAACATGGCCAATAGATGAAATTGTATCAAAATGTTTTAAGCTGTAGAGAGCTGAGAGGGACCAAGAGGAGTTTTCAGCTCAGTGAAAATCCCTTTCTTTTATTCCTGATACTCCACAGAGATGGAGGATGGAAACATCCTGTAAAGGGAATACCACAGGCAGACTTCTTTTCACAAAAACCCTATTATAGATGGATAGATCTGTGAGCGCCGTTGGGGAAACAAAAGAAAAATGGCAGATGCACCTACCTACTGACACCTGCAGGAGATCTGCCATGAAAAGACGTTGCCAAATATGCACAAATAAACAACACAGTGAAACAACAACATTACATATAAAAAATAAAAAAAACACGCAGACAGGCGGGATGAGAACAGCTGGCTTTATGCCTGGAATTAAAAATGTACATTAGGGATTGATTAACAAATAAGACAAAATCAGCGCTTCACGCAACATCGGAAGTTACACGAAACAAGATCTCTAATGTGGCAATTACAACTTCATTTAACACTCAAGACACTTCTGTCACACCTGGTGTGCTGCTCTGTGGGATTCATTCAACTCAAATGAAGAATCCGCTGTTGTGTCAAGTCACTGCAGTTCTGTTGATGCATGTTGTGATTCTGGTGCTGCTTCCACTGTATTTTGGCTAAATAGACGTTTAACACCGTCATTGCAGTCGCAGCCATTGAAAGATCACTTTAAGCTTGAGCTGATTAAAATGAAAGCTGAGATGAAATCCCTTTCTGACTATTTCACATCATATGCCATGCTGTGCAACTGTTTAACAATGTATGGCAACAAAAAAACTTTTATTGAGCTAGAGCTAAGATTCATTAGCATTAGTGTTTCTTGGGGCATATACAAAAACATTTTTTTCACAGGTTGCTGGGGGTCTGTGTTGTGCTGAATGTAACCATCAGGAAATAATCAGAAATTAAGTTTTTATTTCACTGATTCACCAGCTTTCTTAGTACCGGCACTCCCACACTCTTATTCACTGCTTGTGTCGCTCAACCACTGCTTGCTCTCTACTTCTTTCTGAAATCATCAGACACAAACCAAAGGAATCTTCTTCATGTCACTATTTTGCAGCCTAGACTGTGACCCAGACCACACAGAAGGAGACTGATTACACCATGCCAGAGCACAACAGTGAGAATATCATAGTTTAGTCCCTGAACTCCCCCTGGATAGCGCTCAGTTTCAGTAATATTTCAAGCTGTCAGATTGTTCCACTGCAGCATGATGTCAGATTGTGTTTCTCCAAAAGTTGAATCTGGCTCAACTTCTACACCACAGGTTACTGTTTTTTTTTTTTTTTTTTTGCCAATCCCTTGTACCCCATACCACCACACCCAAAATGCAGTACCCTCGTTTGAATGAAAAATACGTGTTTTGATCCGAATTGGGCTGTACAATATATTGTTGCTTGAAGAAAATGGTATCAGTCCAATTATCTACCTTGGCTGGAGACCAGCTGCTTTGCTGTAGCTGCATGCCTGCCAGTGAGGTATCAAAGTGAATTTTGCAGGAGCAAATGCAGATCATTTGGATCGGCCTGGGTGTCAAAATGCAATTTATAACATCAAAAGAATAACTAAATGTGTCCCGTCTTGGAGAAGTAAAACGTCCTGTTCATTACCCTCCCATTACCAAAGATTTTGGATGTTTGGCACAGATCTCAAAGAGGGATAAAGAGGCTGACATACGAGCAGAGCCAAACAATAACACAGACTTGTGACTCCCTTCATCGATGGTGACATCCTTCTGGTGCAAAAAGTGAAGGTGTCATGCTTGATTCATGAGGACAAGCTCCAGTTAAAGCTGCATCAATTAACTGTATGGCCATTAGGGGGCAGAACAACTCAAAAACAAGCTGAGCGGCACACAGCCCTGACACATTGAGGGCTTATAACATGTTAGCAAATTACATATTTATATATTCACAGAGAGGAACATTCATTTGCAATGTGTGTGTTTTCATGTGTTTTTAGCCACTCGATGAATGCAAATCCAGTATTAACTTTAGGCTCCAGTCGAGTGACTCTTCTGGGTGCTGTTGCTGGAAGCAAAGCTGCAGTCAAATAGTATGAAAAACAACACTACTCACCAAAAGTTAGGGTTATTTGATTTTTGAAATTCATGGAAAATGAAAAAAGCATCATGAAAGTAGGGCATTTAAGTGAAAGCATGCGATGGGAATTTCTTCATCTCAAAAATGCTTTGACAAAAGCTAACAACAGTGGTGGGTATAACACAACCAAAAATGTCAGTGTCTCGGTAACTTGTCGTGTGTCCTTGACCGATCAGTTACAGCTCGACACTCTAAGCTCAGTGGCAACTTCCCTCTGAGTAGATCCCGTTTGAAGCCTCGCACTGGCCAGGTACTGTCGTCTTGGTCTCATGATGTCAAAATGTGAACAGAATATTTGTACTCATGAGTAATCATGCAGATTGATATTGACCTAGTTATGCTGCAAGGGAGTGTCATTATCGTCATTAAATCCTTTCCTTTCATAAAGTATGGTCCAGTGTGCCCTAGCATTGAGTAACCTTTCCTTGGTGTTCAGAGAATTTGACCAGTTGTCATGGCTGCCACTTATATCCCTCCGGGTCACACTGTTATGGCCCATAAGCAAAAGAATGACTGCAGCCCGACACTAAACCATGGAAATGTGCCATAAAACCAAAGCAATGAGGCCCTAAAGCAAAAAGTCAAAACTGTGGAATCATTTTGTGAAGAGAAGATTATGCTGTGGAGACATTGCAAAGAAGAGGATGGCCTCTCCTCTACCTTTGCTCGATAGATACAAAAGCTGACAAAAAATCCTTCTGGCTCTACAGTAAATACCTCTCACAAGTTTCTCTCACAATATAAACTTCTATACCCGGGAAAGTTTCGACTGTCTGCAATTCTCGCCTCATCTTTAGAAAATCAATTTCAGGCCCATTACAGGAGGATCTGCTCGGCAGAAAATTGCCCAATCTTTGCAAACGCATTTGCGGTAAATGCAGTCATTGACATGATAGGATTCCATGATTATTGTCAAGTGGAATTACTCTGTCCCGATACTGAATGAACCACCAGCCATTAGGTCCTCTGTGCTGGACTGAACTGATGTCACTGGCTGGAGACAAATGGTCAAATTCCATTTTCAGCACGAGTAATGTCACTTTAATGGATACATCCAATTTATTCCAGCTTGGAATCCATTTGTTTGCAAGTTGAGTGCATTCAAGGCTTTTAAATCTCAGGCTCACAGGCAGCGCTTCAGGCACCAACTGTGCTCGTAATAACAAATTAAAATTTCATTAGGAGAAGCTAATTTCAAGTGAAGGAAATTTCTTTGACAAGTTGGATGGTTTTGGGACATTAAATGGAAACAGGGTAGGCATATTAAAAATGCCAAGCTGTTAAACTAATACAAGTGACATGTTTTCCCATGCAGATTGCTTGATTTTGCTGTTGCGGCACAACATGCCACAGTATCTCTATTGGAGGGAGTGATTCTTGTACCATAATCTAAAAACACATTAGCTACTGTATCACTCTTAGTGAAGATTACCACAATGAGTTTGTGATACAGTCTTCATATCAGCGTCTCCTTGTATCCAAGCTCAGCACTCCTGAAAGCAATGGGAGTTTTATAATGCCATACCAACATTGTTGGCACACACACAGTGAGCAAGGTTTTTTTTTTGTTTGTTTCAGCTTGAAGTTTCAATGTAGATGCAGCAAATAACTCTGTAACAACTTTCCAGTTCAGATACCTGCTTAGACCGACCTATGCAAGTGAGGACCCAGTTCACAGAATGATCAGCATTCCTAATGGAAACGTCACAGTTGATTTGCTTTGTTATTTCTCAGAGTTGTTGTTGACTTCCTGTTGATTTTGTTTCTGGGGTCAGTATGTCCACAACCAGCCAACTAAGTATCCCAGTATACCCCTCAACAAACAAGAATTTCAACCAACAAAGACATTTTCATAATTAGGAACACTAAATTCTTCCGCAGGGAGAAATTGGTTACATAACCCATTTAAGAATAGAAATACATGCAAATAGAAATGAAAAAATCCAAAATAAGAAAAGTGTTTGAAAAAGTTTATTCACACAATTGTTGGGATTTCTCTACAGTAAATCAAGATTTGAATCATGGACGGTATTGTATGTTGTACAGACTATAAAGCCCTTTGAGTATAAAACGTGATTTGACTTGGATTGGCAGCACCAATGTTTCTTGACAAGATAAAAATACCAGGCTTATTTTTTGGACATGTGACAAGATGCCCGCATTTTGCACATTCTTCACCTGTTTGAAATGGATAATGCAATCAATGATATTTTCCACCCATAAATTGACGCCCTGTGAAAAACTGTGAGTGCCCTCTCATCCTCCTCCCACTTGACGGCTGATTCCACTGTCATCACTTCTTGCTGCACTCATGCTCGCACACTTCTGCATCAGTGTGACAGCCAACATTATCCTTCAGAAAATCTCTACAATAATTTATAGAAATATTCAACGGTCGATAATACCAAACCATGGACCAAATCAAATGACACCAACAGTAATACGATGCAAAGGGGGAAGATGAAGCTGCCTGACAATCAAGAGGGCACTTTAAATTCAGACACCATCATCCATGTCCTGGTGCTCATCTCAGTCCTCTTTCCACGAGTCCTCCTGTGGAGTGGAGAAGAATAGCGGTGGCTTGTGGTGAAGAGTGGTCCACTTTCGCTCACACTCATTACGATGTTGGTAAAATTCAAAGTACTGTGATTAGTCGAACATGGAGAGACTCACACATGGACACAAAATGCATAAATCAAGCTGCACAAATGAGTTATGAATTCATTTATTGCCTCTGTTTTGCCAATCAATGAGAAGAACTGCTGCATGGTATATTTCTTGTGAATAAAGTCGTCATATCATCAACATCATCAAAATCATGCATGTCCTGAACAATAAATGCATCTTAACATGAAGGCAAACTTTCATGGTTGGCTGACATTGGTTTTTATTTCACTGACACAATCAAACGTGATAAAGAAAATGAGAACTGACACGACATCTAATGGAGCGGGTTGATGGGTGCCCACACTTTGGCTATAGGAATTGCTATCAGGGGAGGAAAAGTTCACTTTTGTGTTGCCTTCATGGACATGTCCTTTTTAACTGCCAAGGTGCAGCTAAAAAAGGGGACACACTTTAAGTCTCAAATGACTTCATTTGGCTTCCAAGACTGTGACTGATTCTTCAAAACAGCAGCTGTTATCAGGTGTGGTTGGCTTAGTGTATATCATGTTGAAAAAGGGATGTAGCTGGTGAATATTTCAGACTTTCGATGCTTAGCGGCTTCACTGGAGTAACAGGAGGTGATCTGGCTCAGGGACACATTAAGCACCCGTTCTGTGTTTATACAAGGCAACATAACAAGAATTTGATATTCAATGATTCTGCAAACCTCTGATTACGATGAATGACAATATGTTTTAAGTCACATATGAATGTAATTCTGCAGGATACTGGGTTTGTTTTTTTCCCAACATTGTCGACATGCAGACATGTCAACCATCTGTTTGCTATGACCATTACAAAATATGAATGAACTGCAAAAAATTAATAAAATCTATGTACGTATAACTTGAGGATGACCTATTATTGTGAGACGTGTCCATCTAGTGTTGGATGAAAAATAGCTTGGAACTTTGTAAATGAATTATCTGTCAATATTAGACACAAACAAACCTTCTCCCCAAGTAATTCTATGCATTTCATTCAATACTGCGTTGAAAACAAGAATCACTTAGTATATTTTGTGGTAGGAGGAATCAGTGAGGAATTTGTAGATCCTCTTTAGCCCCATTTCTTCATGCTGACAGTATTTATTAAGTTATATTTTAGTTTTAAGGTTGCATATCATCTTTACAAAGGATCATATAGAGCCAGAAGCCAGACAGAAGTCAAGAAGAAACATCGCCCGTAGGTGTGATGTTGGGGTTTTGATGAGGTTAGCAGACAGCAGCTGAGTAAGCAACGCACATAAATTTAACTGCTAAAACACCCTGCAAGCTAGATGACAGGTCAGAAGATCTTGAGTTACATCGCCTCTAAAAAAGGCCACATCGCATATGCCAAAGCGCCACATTAACTTGCCTTACCGGCTGAAGATTTCCTTGCAGCCATGCCTGCACATGAACTACAGGATCTGACCTGAATACGTCCGCCCTGGTCCCTGGTGGCCCGAGCCTACCACTGCGACACTGCCACGGCCGCTATTTTCCATTAGCGGGTGACAGCGGGGCCGTTTATAGCACCAAAGCCCTGTGGAGAAGCAGGTTAGCAGTAATTATTCAGCTGATAGGTTATGAGCAGAGCAGGCCTGTCACACCTCTCCTGACTCCCTGGGCCGAGGGAATCAGAAGCCAGGAGGAGCGTTTGGATATTAGTCACACTGGCAGCAAGCGTCTCCCTGGAGAAAGAGAGAAAGGGCAGTATTAGCGCTATGGGATTACATACACTCTATGGGCATTTAATTCAGTCCCAGACTCAAAGGCCTGTGTGTGTGCGATAACCAGTCAGACCTTATCTCTCACCTCATTTATTTGACTAATATCTCTATTAAACTAGTCCACTCTCATGCTAATAAGCTGCTCCCAGCCTGTTTAGGAAGACTTTAAGAATGTAAAACTTTTCTTTTTTGTTCAGTTTGATTCATGACGGGCTACAATTTCATTTAATATTACTTTTCAGGCTCGCCTGCCGTTTCATTTCATTCTGACTTTCCATATCTCATATTATCAGAGGAATTGGCTGCACTTTTGCTGTCTGATAATATCATATAGGGGAAGAGCTCACCGATTTAAAAATAAAATGGGTTGTCAGTTAAGGTGTTCAGCAGCACCACAGTAGCAAAGAAGTGCTTTTTAACGTGACAAAAGGTAAATTAAACACTCTGCATTCATGCTGTTTATAGTATAAAAGAGCATTTAGGAGTTGAGCATGTTGCTTCTCATGAACGATGCAGATCAGAGTGACAGACTGACCACCGCTCAGTTGGCTATAGGCATCTGCTGTCAGGCTCTCCATGTCCCACACACAGAGTCTGCTGAACTTTAACAGTCACATGAAGCACATTCACGGTCATTTGTAAAAGTTTCTGTGTGGTGAACGTCTCCAGTGCATGTGTCTATCTGGGAGTATATCGATATAGGCTGGTGGAAGACACTGGTATTGTATGAGGGCACAGGGAGTCAGGGATAAACCTTGCCACAGATCAGCCAATAGCAAAATCCAATCGCAGTAGCTGGGTTTCAACCAGTAGGGGGATATCGCTTTGTATGTTTAGATTAGCATACATCAAATTTAAATACTGCACCCAATCACTCAGCAACACCACTAAATACCCATATACACTGGCTTCATCTGTAAAAAGTGCATCCACATGGATATTTATCTTGTATTAACCTTGTATTAATACTGCCTTTTATTTGTCTACTGTCTTCCAGGAGGACCACTGAAATGTGTGAAAATATTGAAAAATAAAAGAGTCTCAAACACATTTAAAATCTGTTGGCATGAGATAGCACGGCACCTGTTTCAAATCTCAAGAGATTGAAGTTTCCTGTTGCACTAACACAATCAAAACGAAACACGCACCTTTGAGGAACCATATAGTAAAAAGCAGCACATATTGTTTCACATTAAGGCTGCACTGCTTCACTGTACACTCTCCATCACAATTTGCTTGTCCATCAAACCAAATCACTTTCAGCCCATTTCCTGCTGTAACCAGCTTAATTACTATCATTGTTCATAATGCATTATGCAGGGCTTAGACTAATTATGCAGAAAGGGTGCCAACTTTTCAAATTCTATATAAAGACCGGCATTATTATTACTTTAAATGAATAAAGTTTACATTTGTGAGGTCATATACATAAAGTTTAAACAACCATCAGGAAGTCAGTTTCAGCAAAATAAAGGATTCCCTGTTCCAACTATTTAATTTCTAGGAAATGTGCTGTGTTAACATATAATACAAAGCGTCTTCATTTCTTCCTACAAAGGACTTTATGAATAAAGCACAACAAAGACTTTTGTGTGTGTTGCAGGAGTTGTGTTACACCTGCAGGGCATGTGGACCCAAATGTGAGCAAAAAGGTTTAAACTGCTGGAAAATATACAGTAAAGAAAAAGCTGTATAGAAGTAATAATATTAATATTAAACCAACACCTTCTCACTCTCAGCTTGTCAAATACTGCTGCTTGCTCAGTGACCCTCTGCTTCAAAAGACGGCGCTGTAGGAGCCCCCTTTTGTGCTTGATGTTTATGGACGTGAAATGCTCCAGCCATAAGCATCACTTCATTTGGATGTGCCCACCAACGAGTATCAAGAGCCAGAAAGTCCAAATATAGATGAGGTGTCTGGAGATTACTGATGCCAAAATATCCCTTTCACAAGTCAACCTGTTTATTTAAATATACTTCTAAGTACCAAACTTTGACAAATTGTGAATATACCTTTGATGTCTCAAACACAAGGCAAATTATTCCGAGGGTTTGGAGCCCAACAAGCTCAGAAGTGTATACTAATTTTGTATCCAATTAAATGTTATACCGGAGTGGGTTGTTTCTGGGAGCATCTATAACTGCATTTCACGATTGCTGTAGAAAAGCACAACTTTATAATTTTAGTCACATCAGCCTGAAGCATCATTCTTGGATATGCCAGCTGTGGAGTATAAAAAGCCAGTTCACATATAGCAGAGGTGGATGGGTGGCGCATCCTAACACAGGACTTCTTACCCAGAAGACGGCTGTTAGTTTCAAAAATTCATCCCGTGTATGCAAGTTTGTATACTTAAGTAACATAAGATGTGTAAATTAAAGTCTAACCAGAAGTTACATATTTATTTTTGCTAACTCCTTCAAATCCGGAAATGCAGGGGAACCTACAGTGCAGAAATAAAAAAGCTACAGACTTGTAAACACGTGGTGAATATTTGACAAATTAGGAACAAAAACTGGTTTCATTCAACATGCCATAGGCAAGACTTTGAATGCCAAGCGGTTTTACAGGTGGGACATGCAGAGAACAGGATGCTGTGTTCCACTGTTCCCTGCAAAGAAAGCTGCTCCGGGGTATACGGCGTGTAATGTAGTTACTGCAGATCCAACTCATTCCTCACGCAAGAATGACAGAAAAATAATATACCGATACAGCTCTTTGAGACTTTTTCAATTGTTAGACCTCGACATCATAATAAAGCACTTCATGCTGCTTTACTGTCCTATTGGCATGACTCACAAAACAGCAGCTACCATAGATTTTGTCTCACCCAGATACAAGATACACTCGGCTATCCACAGTTCTTGGTCAAAAGTGTTAGCGGTCTTGCTCACAATAAGGATGCAGCATGCAGATGTTAAGCAGGTTGTTTACTATTTTTTGCAAATTAGCACGAAACTCGAGGTACAACCAAGGAGGCGTGAGTGTCTGCATCAAATGTTGTGCCAATCGATCTAGCAGGCCGACACTTGATCCATACACAACCATACTGCTGTTATCCGTCTGTCCCACTGATTCATTGCTGGTTATAAAGAGAGAAAAACAATCATCAGGACAATCCGGTTAGCGTTCTCCTTAACGATCTGGTGATGTGAAAATAGATGGTTTGTGCTGGAAAATATTTCGAGCCTTGAACTTTATTGCAGTTAGAGCTCGGTGTTGGGAATGACAGGCACCTCTCAGTGTTTTTTCATTAGCTCGTATTATTTTTCTTTTAGTGTTTTTTCTTTACATTCCTCTCCAGCGCTTCTCCCTCTTTTATGTGATCATTTTATTGTCAGGTTTCTTTGGCTCTAACTTCTGTTTTTCTCAGTTCAAGGGCTGATTTTGTTGCTGCCACAGTATAAAGTGCGAGATAGTTTCTGTTTTACTCAGCCGTGCTCCTCCCTTTGGGGGTTTGGAATGAAATTGTATGTGCTGTTATCTCAAATCAAAGAGGGACGATTTTATACTGCAAATCTGTCTGTGCACCAGTGTAAGACAAATTAACATGCGCACATTTTTCCACAGTGATTCTGACATAGTTTTCTTTTTTTTTTTTTCTTTTGGAGGGAAAACTGCCTCACAGATGGAGCTTTTTTTATGTGACTTTGCAGATAGAAGTCAGACACTTTGCTGTAAATCATGATGAGTAACACCGAGGAGCTTCTCACTTTTCTCCATTAGTGAGTTTTTGAATGAGTGCCTCTGGTCCACTCATACCAAATCAAAAGGCCTTGACAAGGACAGCTGCCAGAAGGCCTTGTGTGATTTGCAGCAATGCCATTTTCCCTCTGGCAGGAAATACAGATTGCAAAAGCGTGACAAAGATTAAGCTACAATTCGTCGTTAGATTACAGTAATAAAACTGTCACGAGCTCGCAGCTCTAATATTTCAACTGTGGAAACATGCAATTCATCAGGGCTGCATTATCAAACATATTTAAGGTGACGTGCGGGACAAAACAGGGTCCATTAAAACGGCACAAATTTAGGGGAGCTGCAACGTAAGCAGTGTTTTTATGTCCAAAAAGTCAAATAATGTCAAAATTTAAGTGTTTTTATCTACGGCTATATATCACCTGGTTGGTTTGTAGGGTGTGTACATAATTCACAAAGTCTGGAGATTACTGATGTCAAGATATCCCTCAGGGAAGTGCGATTAAAAGTTACTTCTTGCTGGAGCTGCCATTAAAACTTTAACTCGTAGTAGCAGCAGATCAGATCGATTTTATGGCACAGAGTACACAGTAATCACCAGAAAATTCAGCAGGACAGCTTACAAATGTTCTTATTCCAACTACAGCATCATTTTTTTTTCTTTAAATATACTTCTAAGTACTGTACAGTGATTTGTGGACACCTCTGATGAGTGCAGGCCAAATAATTCCAAGGTGCTGGAGCCTAACAGTCTGGGTTTAGCAGCAGTAATTGCAGTACAAGTTTTGTTTACAACAGTGGAACATCCAGCTCTTTGCTGCAGGTTATGATTAACAATGATTCATGTTATTTTAGAGTTTGTCATTTCCTGGATAACAATAAAAAAAGACTCAACCTGCACTCAGGGACGTATTCTAATTTGCATCCAGTGAAACGTGTCCTCACTTGTGACGCCGCCGGAGCAGAGTGATTCCCGTTTCTACGACTGCTCACCTGTCATTGCTGTGCGTATTATAAATAAAGAACTCACCTTAATGCGTCTCCTCCTGACGTGCCCAAGAGCATCAGCCAAATGTCTGGAGTATAAATATCACAATATCCAAATAAAGCCTTTGCAGCGAGCCAGAGAGCAAAGAGCAGTCGTCGGGCAGCAGCTGGCACACATCTGCTTATAGACCACTTATAAATTATTAAGCAAAATGTCAGTCAGCCAGCTGTGTTTGCAGCTGGTGGGTCAGATACTCGGGAGCAGTTCCACCATGGTGATACTGATGGGATAAATGTGTGTGACTGTGTGTGCATTTGGGACTCTAGGAATACAGGTAAACGCCTGAAAGACGAAAGAAAAGAGAAAACGAGGAACAACCGATGTTATTCTCCATCATCATGAAGGTCCATCTGATCTGGATAAACGTGTTTCAGTGTGCGTACTCCTGTGGGCATATTGTTTTCACCGCTAACAGGGTTTATATTCGTCGGTGAGAGAAGGGCTACGTAATTCACAGTGTGGAGTGTTTTTCTCTTTTCTTTCTTGGACTGATTCATTAATTCATCTTCAGACATTTGTACACTTCATATGCAAATTCCAGTGGACAAAAATAAACACCCGACAGCGTTTTCAACACACCCTGCATACTCAGAGTGCATGTACAGGAGTACATTTTTAATGCAGTAACCAATAATAAAAGAACCTTTCACTTTACACCATAATGAAAAATGATATTGAAAACATAAAGGTTCATTTATTACATTCTAAAACACTACAGAGCTTTTATTGTGAAAATCCCAACAACAGAGCTTTTAGCGTGAAAATTGAAACTCCACTGCGCAGCATGGTCAGCGGCCCAAATCTTAAAATATGACACTGTCGGTGCTCCTGTGATGCCATTTCTGGACAGTCAAGTTCAAGAATAAACAGGCAATGTTTAGACTTTCAAAATAAAGCATGTGCGGCTCGTATTGTGAACAGTCACACAGGAAACCAAAAGTTGTCTGAGTTCTGTACCCGTCCAGCTACCCTACAACCTCCATGTGCACACCTTGTCACTACTTCTGACTTACAGCAAGTCATACTTACTTACTTGAGTCCACCACATCTCTGAGAACAGCCATTTGTCACAATACTGTAAGAGGCCGCTTGCCAGGAAAGCATAAACATGCGTCACTTTAAGCCTTCAAACAAATGACCAGTACTGTTCAGCAGGGCAGGGGAGTTAACCAGCAAAGGATTTATGGGGACAAGCACTGAACTGGCCACTTATCCATCACAGCTGGCCTATATCAGCAACTGGACCAGCCACCGACCTTTCAGTATATTTGTCATGTTAGGTAAAGCTCGAAATACAAATGAAAGATGCTTCCTGAGCTGGTTCAAAGTAGATTTTACGGTGTCTTTAGAAAGGGAAAGATAACTGACTTGATTTGTCACCATCGCCACTTAAACACATCAATCAAAATCATCAAATGGACTTTACATCTTGTTGAATTTACAGTGTCAATCTACAGCCACGGGGATATGTGAATACACAGTTGTAAAAGCTCTCATTACTGGTCTGCTGAAAGAAAACTGATGATGTGACTGATCTCCGGTAGTGTGACACCACAGGCTGTCACCAACAACAACTGCAACACAGACAGCTTCTTCAGCACAGCCAATGGCTTCTTTAAGCACAGACAATTTCACACATGAAAGATTTACACCCGAGCAATGGGAAATCCATCCATCTGAAGCCTTTGAGGTGTAAAGGAGTAAAAAAACAGAGCCTGTCAGCCTCTGAGGTACGGAGGCATGTCTGGGAATACAGATGGTAGCAGCCTTGGAGGCTTGGATGGTGAAATGAATGAGAATAGAAGTTCAGGGAGCCTCCCAGGAAAGAATAAATACAAATCCTAAAGCCTTTGGAGACACACATGTAGAGGAAAAAGCCTCTGGCCACACACACACACACTATAACTAAAATGTTGGCACTGTTAGCAAGCTACAAAGAACCACTGAAAAATGCATTTTACTGGTCATTGTAAATGGAACGGTTTCAGGGTTTTAATTAAAATTTGCTTAGCTTACTTGGTTACACAGTTGTTCTTTTTATGTCTTGATCATCATTTTATTATTTTGGAGGTCGCACACACACCTCCCGTAACAACGCGGGTACAAAATGCATTATTATTACAGCGCAGAACAAGTCATGCATTTTTCTGACAAGCAAATTTTGCAGTCACGCAAATTCTTTAATGACTGTCCTGAAGAAAAAAAAACTGAATAAAGCACAATTTGGACAGTATGCTCAAAAAAAAAAAACACCTCAAAAAACAGTCTTTTAGAAGTGTTTCTACTCCGCAGCACTGATGTGCATCGACGCTGAGAAACAGGATGGTGATGTATTCTGATCCATGTCAGTCACGTTCCCCTTAAGGACAAAGTTTAAAAACAGGTACGGCCAAGACCAAAGACAGTACATCACCAAATAATTCATGATCTCAAAAAGTTACAGTACGAGGGAAACAAACTTTTATTGGTATCTCCATGTCTGCGCATGAGCTGTGTGAGCTATGTGTGCGTGCATGCCTGTTTTATATGGCAAACACACTGTGCTTTGTGCAGATTATTGCTTGCAGACAAACCCAAAACTCTGGGCTCTCCAGGTGAAGTCCAGCAGTACCATCTGTTACGCTGTGGCTGCAGGGAAAAGAGTTGAAGGAGGTTGCTGGTACATCAGCACACCTAGAATACAACCCAAAAAGATTCAGCGGACGCTTATTGCGTAACACACCTCCTGCCGCGTATCAAAAATAATATACAGAGAAAGTCGCACATTTACAGTTTTACCCCGAGCTTCCTCTCTTCTGGGAGAACGTTCCACAAGATTTTGAGTTCTGACTGCTGGAATTTGCTTCCATTCAGCCATGAGGGCCTTCGGGAGGCCCAACACTGATGGTGGATGCTCATGTCTGACTCACACTTGATCCTAAAGGTGTTGAATGGGGATGAGGTCAGGAATCCTTGTAAGTCAGTTGAGTTCTTCTTGACTGAATCTGACTTTGTGACAGTGGCATGGAGGCTTCCTTAAAGTATTGCCACAAAGTTGAATGTTCTACTGTTAAGATTTAATGGAACGCAGACTTTTGTCTATTTTTTTTTTTTTGCTCAGTCATGCTCAAAGACAAAAGACAGCTCCACAATGAATGCAAAAACAATTTTCATAAACTTTAAAACTGTCTCCTCCATGATTGACGGGGAAATATGAGCTTCCTGGAGAAATCTATCACTTACTGTGGTTTTCACAATCACTGCGGCTAAAGTAAAGTTCATAAAATCTTTCACCATCAGCGGCTTACGTCTGCCTGACTCATGTCCAATGACTCTACTCTCTAAAATTGCGCTATTACAGAGTGGAGGCAGATTTTAAAGCAATTACACTCAGAAATATTTTTTAAAGAAAAAAAAAGAAATTGACTTTTTATTTGACAATTTGGGCCCCAGCATGAGCACCCTGAACAGTTCTTGGGAAAAAAACCATTACATTTAGTCCTTTCTGCAGCTTTCGTTCATAAAGGTAACAAATGATTATATGAGGACACAAGTTTTCATTTTTATGAAATGATAAGTGCATTTACATGGTTTCTTTCAAGGCTGTTATTATAAATAAACCTTAATGAAATGCTGATTATTATTCATTCCTGAACCGAAACAGAAATTCATCAGAAACTGTTAAAATATCTGCAGTTGTAACAATCACCAACTCTGATTTGGTCAATGTAAAAAGAATATTACGGTAAAATGCATTTTGCTGCTTCTCGTCTGCAGCAGTACATGATGACACGTTGTTTCTCTTCCAACATTCACGAGGAAGCTATCAATCAAAACGTGATCTGCCACGCCTACACCGTCACACATACCTCCTGTAACAATGTGGGCATAAAATACATTATTATTATAGCACAGAACAAGTCATGTGTGTTAGCATTTTTCTGACAAGCGAATTTGGCAGTCACTCAAAAAAACTGAACAAAGCGCTGGGAACGGTCTGGACAGCAAAATGAGCTGTTTTTGAACCAGGATATGATCATCTGTGAACATTTACTGAACTTTGGTATCTGTATATGTATTTGTACTATTATAAGCCACATTTCCAAACACTTTAGGACAAAAAAAATACTTGATAAATCAAAAGCCACACATCTTCAGATCTCAATTCTACTTCTACACTGGTTGAATAAGATCAGTTTTTGCATAGACATGTACAGCCTGACCTTGCTATAGGCAATGTTTACCTTCTCTATCTTATAGTGCTGGGCTGAGAGTTTTCACCTGTCATGACTGTAGAAATGTTTGCTCTTGGGGAAGAAAAGTGAGTCACCTCAGCCTGAGTTTTCTCTGCCTCTTCTGTATATTCAATGAAGTCTGGGCTTTATTTTGTACTTCAAGATGCAGAAAGACACTTTCTGAGCAGAAAGAAGAATCATTGTTGTTCTCAACGAACGGCTCGGGAAGACAACAGGAACATGGATGGTGGAGGAGACTAAGGAGTGGAACAGAGTATTTTCACCCACCAAATTTAGCTGTGGAGGACTGCTTGATATGTAAATGGGAGCTACTGTATGAATGTTTCATTCAGACTTGGCTGAGGTAGGGTGTGCAAAGAGAGGGCCAACAGAGCATGAAATATACATCATAACTTTTGTGTGTGTGTGTGTGTGTGTGTGTGTGAACTCCATGTCTGTGGGTGGGTACTGTAAGTTAATGAGGGTGGGGTGTGTGTGTTTCCCTGTGTACTCGCTGACTTTCTATTTAACAAGCATGACCCTGCACTGAGGTTATGATCGGCGCGGTTGAACTTCAGTTTCACCACAGAAGTGCAAATTTCTTGGTTATCATGCAGATAAAAAGCTGCCGCAGCTCAGCTCAGTGTAAACAGAGTCAGCAAGAGTTCACAAACAAACAAACAAAAAAAAAACATCCATGAACTTTGCACTGGCAAACATACCAGACAGATACATATTAAATAAATGAATCTAGTTTAAGCAGACTGTACTTGAAAGCAGCTGGAATAAGCTGGAAAAAGACAATGTGAGGATGTGAACGGGCTCACTTGTAGAACCTACAGAGAAATATTACCTGAATCCGCAGCTCGCCTCAGCTTTATGGAGCTTTTATAGTCAGTTACAGCTCATCATTTAGCCATCACCTTAGAAAGGATGTTTGCCTGGCCTGGCTCTAGGGATGGCAATTATGGTCGGACATGAATATAACTTTGATGACACCTTGACATTTCATCTAGTACCATCGTCAGGTCAAAATTCCGATTTGTCCAGTACACAGGCTGTAAAATTAAAAAGTGAATCTAGTCTGCATGTCACCATCTTGGCAGTCCTCTCTCTCTGCCAGCTTTTGACTAATCCAAGAATGGACAAGGACAAGGATAGTGGGTGGGGCTGAGTGTACATACACAGATATGGGAGAACAGACAAGGACAAGAAATTGGGCAAAGTAAACATGAACATAAAAATGAATAAAGCTCAATAAAGTTGAATCTAATCTAATATCTATGTATATTAACAACAACATGTAGCAGGTTCATTATTATACATAAGGTAGGTGGATATGACAGGATACACAGCATGTGTACGTTATGTATGAGTGATGATATTCATGTTACAAAGAACAAAACTGAACTGTCACAGTGAGAATAAATAATTTACGGATACAGTCGAGAGTTGTTGCACAGGGATTGTTCTTTGAACTGCGCGTCCTGTGATGATGGCCTGTGGAAACAAACTGTTGTGCATGGCGTCTGGTTGGTTTGGTGTCCAGTGCTCTGCAGCGCCTCTTAGAGAGCAGAAGTTGAGACAGATGTGTGTGCCCGGCGTGTGATGGATCTGCACTGATGTTTCCTGACCGTGTTCTGATTCTATGGATAAGTCCTGAATGGAGGACATCAATAATTTTCTCCGGAGTCCTCGCTATCCATTGTAGTCTGTCCCCGTCCTGTTTGGTGGCCAGACAGTGATAGATGAGCAGAGAGCAGACTGAATAACCGCAGCACTGCACTCACTGCTAAAAAAAAAAAAAAAAGAATTATCTATTTAGCATCAGCATGTTAGCATTGTCAGTGTTAGCATGCTGACATTTAGCTCAAAGCACTGCTTTGCCTCAGCCTCAGAGCTGCTAGCCTGGCTATGCTCTTCTTCTTGGTGCCTGATGAAGAAATTAATATTACAGATCATTAAAATTGGCGTTGGTTCCTTTTCTCATTATTAACAAGTAGTTTCTCAAGTTTATCACTCCTGATTACAAATAGAGGCTACTAAAAGCACACCCAGGCATGTTTCCGTGGGAGTGCATGAAAATATTGTTCAAATAAAGCATTCAACAAACACTTAAATAGAAAGATTTTTGATTCATGGTGGACAATCACTGGCCAGATGTACTGCAGACACACAACACAGACAGAATCAAATCATGTCCAGCTAAAAATGATAACGCTAGCCAAAACAACTAAGCTACATGAAGCCGCAAGCTACACCCTTTTACTTTTGAACGAAAGCAAATCTATCTAACTTATTGTCTGCAGTGTGTTTCAGCTCCTGTGCACTTGGCATTGACATCTTAATTTTTCTTTGCACAGTGATTCCACCAATTATTCCAACTGGAATTAGATATTTCCAGTTTTTTTTTTATTATTATTATTCTTTCACATTGAAAATTCTGTAATTACAATAACAGTAATAAGAACAGATAAATAATTCAGAGGCCTACATCAGTGCAGAGCTGTGAACATTTGTTTTCTGTGGCACTGCCCTCGCATCGAGTCATGGAGGACTCTAACATTTTCAGCTCAGTAAACAAACCACTCAGTGCAAATAAGGCAAGATGATAAAAGTTCCCCTTTGCCCAATTTAAAACAGCCTGTTAGCCAATTAGCGTCAGCTGACCTTGTTTGACTTTTTCAACGCTGAGATTTAGCTCCCACAATGAGATTATTATGTTCTCCTCCAGTACATGATGTTTGTGAGGGACACAAACAAGGCATCTTGCTGTGCCGAGTTTTCTGCCTTCGGGCGTGCAACAGCTACCAATCTGCACTGCCATGTAATCTCTCAGCCGCCATTCAGCAGCTAACAAACTCAGCAACTTACTTTACTTTACTGTGAGTGGTGTCCACAGACACACACACACTCCCCGTCGCTCACAGTGTGTCCTGATGAGAAGCTGTTCAGGCAGGAGCTCCCACTGCACCCCGAGCTGAGGACCATTATGTTGTTCAGCACCACAGAGCTTGTCACACCAGGCAGAGCCACTGTGGTCCGTATGGGTTAATTATTCAGACTGCTTACAGTCTTTAACCGTTTTAAAACCAGACCGGGGGCTGTATTCACAAAACGTCCTAGGGCTAAACGTAGGTCCTAACTGGTGGAGTTAGGAGAAACTCCTAAAAATAAGGAGCATGTCAGTCCTAACTTTAAGTTCTAAGCTTTGGGTCGAAGTGTAATTCACAATGCAGAGCTAAAAGTATCTCCTAAGTCTGAGAGGAGCTAGGTTCAGTCCCGATGAGTCCTAAATGTTGCAGGTAATCTTATCACTTTGAGTTCATTTGAGTTTATAGAGATTCAATTGGCTCACCAACAAATGGAAACAAGCCAATAGATGTTTTGTTTCATTTTAGTCTGACCTGGCAGCATGTGCTTATGTGTAAAAATATGAAAGTAAGTGCAAGAAAGAAAAGTGAGAGGATCGCCAAACTTGGAATTTAACGTGGGGAACATGAATGTCTGTACCAAATGCCACGGCAATTCATCCAACATTTAGAACCGAACCAAAAATAGTCAGAGGATCACATACGTCAATGGGATACATTAACGTTTTGACAATCACAAATAAATACCATACTTTTGGCCACCCCATCTAATAGTTGATATGTTTCACTGGATCAAAGCGGTGGATCAACTGACCAATAGACCTGCATTGCCATCTCTAGAGTCATAGTTTTGAAATTACGGATGCATCACTGTTTGAATATTCTGAAAGTCTTTCTTCAGAACTCCATTTTACCTTGAGGCACATAAAAACTGGTTTCATATCATAAATCTTTCTCTAAAATGAATAGGAGTATTTGTGACAAAGCAACAAAGTTACTTCTTCTTCTTCTTCTCCTGAGTTTTGCAGGGTTGGGAGTCTCATGTTATAAAATGGTAGGTGGAAAAATCACTTTTTTCCAACAAGGACGAGCACACATCAAACCAATAACCATGAAAATCTCCTACCATGACATCGTGTAGGACAGTAACCAAAGGAAGCTTTGTCGTGACATGTTACACAATAATGAGAAGAAGAATTTCAAAATGAGTCATGCTCCACTCAAATTTACTGACCAGATTCCAAGAATTATTTCAACATAGCACTGACATATAATGATGATTGAAACGCAGCAGCTTAAAAGCAGTCAGGATGTTTGTACTGCGCCCATTGCGACAAAATCCAAATGTATTCCATCTCATTATCTGTCATGATTTTGCCGGCTCTTGATGGATTTGCTCTCACTCCTTCGGCAAATGGATCTCCATGCTGCGTAGCTAAATGAGCCTCCTGAATCTTTCATTAATAATTTCTGCCACATACAGCCTCGATAATTTCGGCACAGGAGGAAGAAAAATAGCGTAGACTTACCAGAGGAATCCCTACAAAAAAAAAAAAAAGTAGATTCACGCAGAATCAATATTTTCAGATGAGCTCTGTGTTTGTTTGTGCTTGTGTGTGTTTGCAGTGTGGATGCTTTACTTTATCTGTCAAGTTAGGAAGGGGGCACCTCTCTGCAACATGCAGAGAGGGTAAGAAAGTGAGTGTGAATGCAACCCTGTGTTACAAACTTGGAGGTAACTGGAGGTATGGTGACTGAAAGACCAGACAAGGACAGTCTGGGAGATGCTCTCAAGTTGCGCTGAAGGACAAGCAGCACTGTTGTAAGGAAATCTCATCCTTGTCTTCGTCTATTTAAAATCTGTATTTTGCAAGTCAACAAAACAAAACTAATTCTTCAAGATGTATTTCAGCATGGTTCATAACCAGCAAAGCTCCATATGAAGATCATTCAAAGACAAACAGCAGTACACTTTTCATGCTGCTGTCAATCTGTTCCAACAGTCTTGAATTTAAATAACGACGGGTAGTGTCAAGATTCTCTTTGCCTTGCTCTGCCTAAAAGCTCTAAATGGGTGAATCTACTGTTTCAACTAGGCAGAGCGTCCAATCAGAGAGCCTGTTTTCACAGGCCTCCTCCACCAACATGCTTCAACCTGCTGAAATGGCTAAACGGCCACTGATAAGGATGGACAACAGCCAACCGCGTTGGACCCACCGCCAAAATAACAGTCAGCAATGCTCAACAATGGCCTAGTGGCATCCAAAGGCCAACCTGCCCAGTGTATCTTGCCATGCTGGTTGTTTTTTTCATTTACAGATAACGACAGACATTTGCACATAATCAAGGTTGTGTTCGGTCCAACATTAGCACTGCGTCAACAAATGTAACCTCTTCAGAGGGGGAGGGCTCCACTCCAGCACAGAACACGGCTGCAAAAGCGCTGAATTGAGCTCAACACTTGCCACAACTCAGTGTGACAACACGGGCTCTAGCCAGTCAAATATGTAATACATAATATTATCTCTTACCTCGGCACGATCATCGAAAACAAAGAGAGAAACGACTGTCACTGTAACAACTTCCTAGAGGAGGAAATCGCCAGTATTCCCGGACTACTTGGATAACGGATATGTCACCAGTCCAATTAACAGCTTGATGAGATGGAATGACAAGAAAGACACATTACAGCTAATATCTATAAACAGATATCTGCATATGAATGCAGATCATTTAAGTTCTCAAGCTCCTGTGATCTTTTCTTTAAGTTGTTCCTTGAATGCAGTTCACTTTTTTTTCCAGTCTGAACACGGCTTAAGAACATAGACATCCTTTACAATCTGTACAAATCACAGAAGATCCTCTGGATTTTCAATGAATGCAACCAAAGCCCTGTCCTCAGAAGTAGGCTGTCCATTAACATTTCACCTCATGGATCAGTCATTTCGACGAAATAATCTCTGCTGCGCTGAGGACCCTCTTCATCCATCATACTCAGAAAAATATATTAGCTTATGTTTTTGACTTGTGCCTTTGTATGAATTATTCATTGAGCTATTCATTATCCTGACTGGACCTGCACGTAGAGGACGAGGACCCATCTACGACTCAACCTCTTCTCCTTTCTCTGAGGGGTTGGCTAAGCTCTCAAAATAATTGAATTGTGGTTTTAGAGAGTTTAGGTTTTTTTTTCCATCTTGCTATATTAAAGCACAAAGACAACTGCACTTGTCTGCCATGACTGATTTAGTCACAGCTTGTCCTAGTGTGCTGCCAAAATGCAATCGGGATCAGACATGACAGAGGTTAAGACTTTTTAAGACCTGCTCTCAAAGTACCATCAGCTTTTTTAATCCACTGTTGCTGCGTATAGCTCTGTCTTAACCAATTTGCAGACAGGTGTGCAGTTTTAATGAATAAATGTCTGATTTAAATTAGCCTTCAGCTCCTGCGGCGAGGGAGAGAATCTGTATAAAAGAGGAAGAATCCAGCTTCTGTTCAGTTCTTATTTAAAAGTTGCATCCTCTCAGCTGAGCCCACACTCAAGGATCACCTGTTTTGTTCAGAGAGTTAGTGAATACTGAAGTATCTCTGTCAAAAATCAATACTTTGTTGACCCGACTATCCATCCTATTGCTAATTAAACCACAACGTCTTGATCGTGTTTTCCATTTCCACGCGTTAAAGTTACTTTCCCCCTAAACTTTCTATAAGTTCTCTGTGACAAACATGACCGTAAAGTCTTGTTATAAAGCTAAATTTAGAAATATTTCATGTCCAGCTACCTGTTAGACCTGTTTTAATCAACCTGCTATAAAACCCAGACAGCATAAAGGTACTGTCACCACTAATCACAGATAGATCATAATATATATTTAGCCGTGTTTTATAGCTCAGGTCTCTGAGACCCCCCCATCAGAAGTGATGTGTAATTTGAATCAGTTCAAAATCATATTTATATCCGATTGTCAGAAAATGCGGGCCTGGGGACAAACAGAACAGTAACAGATCGACGTCTACAGCACACTAATACTAATCTGTCAATATGTTTTAATCCCCTCACAAACTTACAGTTTATATCCCATGATTCAGTCTGCCACAGGATTGCATTTAAAAACCATGTTTCGAGACAGACAGATGGATGCACACGCCATGCGGCTGTTGGAGGTTATTTAGCAATAAGGTAGCCACGGCGATATGTCAGGACACAAATAAAATGAAATTATCACTACACTGTGTCTCATTCTGTTCCACATCTCTCTCTCTCTCTCTCTCTCTCTCTCTCTCTCGCGCTCTGCTGCAGCAATGTCAGTCCGACAGACTGAAAATGAAAATCGTTGCGACTCAAATTGGATTTGCACTGATGAAGGTCATTTCGCTGGGAACGAAGAGCAGACTAATTCACGAAATAAGGATTGATTCTGATTGTTCTGTAGCTCATTTCTTCCATATATATATTGATATATATAGACACACACACACACACACACACACATTCTGCCTTTCTCTGAACTCTCAAACGTGAC
The DNA here is from genome assembly GCA_023373845.1 of Nibea coibor. NCBI lineage: Eukaryota > Metazoa > Chordata > Actinopteri > Sciaenidae > Nibea > Nibea coibor. The sequence continues at coordinate 13,667,914 of CM041733.1, forward strand.
AATGATGTTCGGATGACAGCGTGTCAAACTATAAAATAGTATTTGGCGTTCAAAGTGAAACAAATAAATCACAGCTAGTCTTGGTGTCCGATTATATTCTCCATCTTTCACCTATAAAGATGTGATGCCTTTGTTTATTTTATTTGTAATGTTTGATACCCTGAATTTTACTCACGTTTCTTTATCCAGAATGACTTTCAACAACCAAATCACCACTTTCTTTGGAGTTGTGGGTCACATTTGTAAATGGAGTATGGGAAATGTCAGTGGACAGCTACAGGAATTTGCTGGCATTTATATGGCTTATTAATGACATTTACAACTGACTTGAAAAGATACATACATAGATACATAATACAACCCCAGCTGCAACTTTCAGTCTTTTGTTGCCCATCACAACTCTTTCGGAACATATTGAAGGCATCCAATTCAGAATGAGTGTATATTTACAAAAACAAGTTCAGTTAGTTTGGACATTAAATTTTTTGTTTATACACTGTATTCAACTTCATGAACGTTTCCACAGCATCCCATTTCTAATTTAATTATGTACATTTCTTATAAGCGCTTATGGGACCAAATTTTAAACTGTGTTTTGCTTCGTCTGTTTTGCGCACATACGCCTTTGTCTTTATTCTTGTATTCCTTCTTTGTGTTTCAAGTTTATCTCATTTATGTAGCACTTCATAAGCAAACAGCTTTTTGCAGCAAAGGGGAGCCAGAGAATTAAACCTGATACACATATAATGCAGAGGGTATCTGGGATTTGCATTTTACTTGAATTCAGACTTAGAGAGTTTCAAATGATGCTCAGATTCTAAAGCCCTCTGACTTTTCCCTTGAACTAGGTTGAATTTATTGAGACGCTAATTACATTTCAAGTTGATACCCCTCATTAGTGTGACGGAAACATATTATACTTTAATTAAATTTGTCTCAAATTACTTCAGTGTTGCAGATTAATTTCACAGAAGGGCTTTTTTTTTCCTTAATACTGGGACACCTTTGCTTAGCACCAGTGAGCGAAGCTGCTAATGTTTTTTTCAAACAAAATATTCCACTGCTCTTGTGAACTCCATTATAAATCCTCTCATTTCGCCCCTGGGCCCCCTGTTATGTTTGAAGCTACTTTTTTTTTTCCTACCCCAAATGTCATTAATATAGGGCAGTTGTTGGAGCATCTAGGAGGATGATACAGGCTGGCCTGGCAGGGATTTTAAAAGGCCCCACTCCCCATCCTCCCATTCTCTCTCTCTCTGTCTCTCTTCCACCCTCGGGGATTTGGTTCACCCAAACCAGCGCTGGCACTGGATCCAGAACACAGAAGACAGCTCACAGGGTTAATAGTAAGTGATGTAGCAATAAGAAATATTATGGATCTGCTCATGGCTTTGCAGCCACACTGTAAAATTATTTCACAAGGCAGTATTAGATGTCTGGCTTTTAAAGCTGGAATCGGGTAAAGAAGGGGAGGAGAGGAGCTTGGAAAAGGATAAAGGAGAACAGCAGGGGGTAGAAGACGAAAGGTAAGATTTAAAAAAAAGGAGAAGCATGTGTAAAATATAGTGGAACAGGTGGGGAAAGAACAAACAGGGTTGGTTTGCTGGAGCATGAAATTCAAAACAAATTCCTGCGCACACAAACAGTAAAGAATTATGTTGAACAAAAAAAGCAGAGGTGTAGGAGCGTATCATTCCTGTGAGATCTCCTGGCCTGGGTACTCCTCTCCAACCCCCTTCCTCACCCCAAACACACCCACTTTCTTCACAAATATAGAACAGAAATTGCTCAGCGGCCTTATCACCTGACACCAGCAAGGCATCTCTAAACGTACGAGCTTGCGTCAAGCAAGCTTTTATTTATGTGGCACCTCATATATCCAAGATATAAAGCATTATGAATATAATTCAATGAAGACATGAGAAACAGATGTGGAGGAAGATAGATAAAGACTCTAGAGATTAACTGGAAGGATTTAAATTTACACTATTTATGACTCAAGACAGAGCCGTGTGCTTTCCTACAATGCTGAAAGTTGATTTAAGTCATTATGTTAATAAGACTGTGCTCAAACAGATTGGATTGCCCTCAGATTTGTCTGGCAGGGGTGAGAACCAGAGACACCAAAGGTCCCAGTATGTCTCACACAAAGTGGTTGTTGGATCATCCTTCCACAGCTTTCCCACATCTGTAAGTCTATTTTTTGTAACTTTCTGAGTGCAGAGGGCAAGAAAAGAAAGGCCATGTTGGTCACACAACTACTTTTGGCACTTTTTATGCAACCCTATGAATGGTTTTGAGAAGAGACCGCCCCAACTGGCATCCTGCAATGCCATAATCTCCCTGACAAGACCAAAAGATGAAGCTGTTGTAAGCCTCGCAGTACATCAGGCATCACGTTATACCAAGGACAGCCATCTCATTAAGCTGGAATTGCGTATGCTTTCCAAGGTTGTACGTAAGCGACTGTACAAGAATGCTGCTATATGTCCCTTTTATACTAACTGGGTATATAATATGTGTCCACCAGGAACAAGGACATGTTGCCTAAACCACAATATAAGTACAATATATGACCCCAGTCAAGTGCGTCAGTATGAAAGAATAAATATGAAAGAATCTGGATTCACCAACGTAAATGGACAGAACAGTGACAGGCTGGGCAGTCTTGATGAATTTAGTTTTATTCAGTCTTCTTGAAGATAACTTTCTAAATTGTACACCCAAGCTCTGAAACGGGAAACATGTTGATGTAATGTGTATAATTCCATATTTACTTGTGCATTAAAAAGGTTACTGACAAACAGGCTAATGTTCATTTAAAATGATTTTAAAGCACAGCAGCAAGGCGTAAAATGTGAGCTGGGCCCAGTGCCCAAAATATCATTATCATGAGAACAGCGCTTACATCTGCTTATGTCTGCATCTGGGGAAAACTGGGTAAAGCCAAAGTGTAGTGCGCTTAGAAAACAAAGTTGCAGTGCATCGTGACCATCCAATCAAGTGTCAAATGTTATCGTTACTAGAAGTCTGTGTTAAAGATGGAAAGAAGTGAGAATATTCTCAGTATTCTGTATTCAGAGCACAAACGCTATGTGCCTTTTAATTAAATGACAAGGGCGCAGTGTCAGATGTTGGTTCACCCCCTACACACATCCCTGCAGGCATGTGGTCTGTAAATAAAAAGTTTGAGAGCTCTACTTTGGAGTTGGATAATCAAATCCCTTTTGTTTATTCATTTTCCAAATATAATTTCCTGCTAAAAGAGGCGTATATCCATGAAATATGCATGATCCCTCCAAAAGTAGGAAGGGAAAGAAAACAAACACAAAGACATTGTGTGGTAGACAAACACAGGCAGCACATCCTTCAGATTTTGTCGGTAACCTTGGAAATGAAAAATGGAAACGGGCCGTTAATGAGGAGAGTAAATGATGATCTTATTTTCCCAGACGTCTCCCTTTTTTGTCCTTTCTTAGACGACCAGAAAGTATTCTTTCCTCCTTTTCATTATGGTCTCTTCAAGATGGTAATGTTCGCTTGATTTTTTTCCTTTACATTAAGCCTCATAAATTATAGTTTCTATTGGGGAATTGGTCCCCGTTGCTAGGGTAGGATAATGGGACTGGATGCTATTTGTGAACTGTAAAAGTCACCACAATACTGAGAGAAAAATCAGAAAAATATCAGAATCAACTCTATGAAGAAAGACTACAATATAAAGGAGCATCCTGTTTTGTGTGGTTGTTTACTTCTGCAGATCACTTTCAGCTTAATGTTGCAGTAGTACCCTCTTCATCAGTTTTCATGAGCCATTCTCAAGCTGTTGCAGACAGCTTTCGACGCCAAACGAAACAGCGAGATGCTTCAATTTAGAGGGAGAATGGGAGTGCTAAAATGTTGACTCATTTCACTGTGGTGTAAAATAGACTCAGCTTAATGATTTGAAATAAAGACTTGAAAAGAGTGTATTTTTAAAGCACCAGTGTGTGGGAATTGATGGAATCCAGCACATTAAGTGGTGGTTGCGACCGCCTCGCCCCACCCTTGTGTTCCCAGGACCTAGTCGAAACTACGGTGGGTGGAAAAAAAAAAAAACACATCTAGTGTTTGGTTTATGTGATCTGGGCTACTGTGGAAACATGGCAGTTTAACATAATGGACTGTGTGGAAGAGGACATACAGCATCTGTAAGATATAAAAGGCCCATTGTAAGATGACGAAAACACAGTGATTCCTATTTTCAGGTGATTATACTGTACATGAAATGAAAACATAGTTGTGCATGTTATATTACATTTCTGCCATATCCTGTAAATAGAGTCCCGTAAATCTGACAAACATCACATCAGCCAATCAGCTTGCATTTAAATATCTTGTTGGAATAAGAGTAAACATCATTCAATTAGTATAACACCCTCCTCCTATAACACCCAGCCTACAAACTTTTCAGATGATCCAGAATGTGGCAGCGCACCAACAGGGCACATTACCCCGCTGCTCGTCAGCTAAATGACTAAATGTGACATGAACTGAGGCCCTATGTTGTATATTAGAATGAGTTGAATATATGTGTGAAAAGAAAAGAGTAAGTGAAGTTTTTATTTTTAATTTCAGAGAAAGTCTTCACACAAGATGGGCAAAAAGCTTTGCCATCACAGAGGCGTGAGATGAGACGAAGTGCACAAATAGAGATTATGTTGCACGCATTCTCTCCTTTGTTTATGGTGTCGCGCATAAAAGTGACAGAAGCAGTGGTGCGAAGAGCACAAAAAAGTGCTTGAGAGAGAAGTTCTGCCCACAGTGCTAACTTTCTCGGCTCCATACCTCCGTCATTGTATGAAGTGCTCGTCAGTTCTGTTCCTGGAAAGTTACACAACTTGTCAGACGCAGCTCCTCCAATTTCAACATCAGAAAGGTGAGGATAAAGGGGGATTCAAACGCTGCTCAACAATGAATGAATCATTTCATTTAAAGCATCCCGACACCTAAACAGTACCCACGCATTCAAACTGTTTCTGCAGAAATAGCAGCCTAGTTTTCATTAAAATGTAAGCTCCAGGGGCAGAATGGATTTTGTGAACACAACACCCATCCGATTGGTAAAAGCGAACGAAGAGTGACGCGTTCCTGACAGTCGGGTGTTAACTGTGTCACATCAGTCTTCACTGGACAGTGAAGATTCAACCTGTGTCATTCTGTGATAGAATAAAATGGTAGAACGGAGTTAGAGTGTGTGTGTGTGTGTGTGTGTGTGTGTGTGTGTGTGTGTGTGTGTGTCTCAGGCAGACAGACAGGACTGAGAAGGAGATAATTACCATCTATAGATTCCCTTCAGACTCCTCAGAGACAGACAGAGACTAAAAGAAAGAGACAGGAATAAATTGAAATAGATAAAAGAATTAAAAATGAGGGAAGTGAAGAAGAATAACTGAGAGGGGCAGGGAGAGAAACATCAGTGCTAAGTGTCGAGATGGTAAGTTTCATTACCCATTATTAAAAGAGCCACATATTATCCAGGTCAGGGCAGCAGATAGCCCTACACAGCCAGGCTGAGAGTCCTTTGGGCCCTTTTAAATTTAAATGGGGTACTTGCAGGTGGCAGGAGATGAAGAGAAAGAGGTGATGAAGGTGAGGGCATACGAGACTCATAACTAATGTCAGGAAACAAGGGAGGTGACGGATGGCTGAGGTCAAGAGAGGGAGGAAGATTGACAGCTGCCAATGCTGTTTGTTTGTTCAATGGTTGAAAACAATTTTTTTGCCCTTTACAAGCAGTTGCTATTGAGTTAATCCCTTTGCGCAGAGCAGTCATGAAAGCTTTCTTTTCACCCCCTTGTGCCCTGTATAGGCCCCTCGCAGGTCTGCACTAATGGTATACATCTTCATCCTGAAGAGAAAGAGCCTCTGTCACCTCTGTCCTTCCTGCCAAGACGGTTACATCATAGACTATAAAGTCAATACTTGCTGTGCCTTGGTCCCGAACGTGCCGAACTGGCACTTACTCCTCAGGCCTCCTTGTGATGGAGAAACACCGGTGAATGCATGCCTTCATGGATGATTATGATGGTAGGCTGGGCTAAATGTGTGAGCCTCGCCAGTGAAACAGCCCTGGACATCTTGGAAGCACACTGTATGGAGGTCAGGGGCATAATACAGGGCAAGAGTCCTCTAACTTGGCTCCCTCTATTAATGACTCCCCTCTTGATTCTCCCCTCTTCCCAATCGAAGACTTGCCTGATGGTGAGAAGGAGGCTCTGCCAACACGAATGAATCCCACTCCTCCCCTGCCTGCCAGCCACCTGCCTACCAGCGGGGCTCTGTCCCAGGTCTTCCCAATCATCATTAAGAAAGAGGCCACTCACAACAGCGTGCCCATGCCAGCAGAGCCACCTGCGCCTGCCCCCAGCGAAATGTTAGGAGACATCTGCAGGAGACCAGGCGTCCTCCAGTGTGGCCACATTTCGGCCCTTTCTCCAATGTGTCATCTTAACCATGAAGCTGAAAGAGCCAATTTCGTATAGGCGTTGCCCTCTGAGGTGGATTCGAGTGGTTTCATCCCTTATGCAGCACTGAAGACTTCACACCCTTGTATTACATGTCTCATGTCAGTCTCACCATGGGTAAAATGAACTGGGACCAATCAGCTCTCATTTTCCTTCAACTATACTATAATCAGCAACTACTGATTACAAGCAAAGAACGCCTTCCACCAGCAGTGTCCAGTGTGCCAGACAGGCAACATTATAGATTTTAACCTACTCATCCATTGTGAGTTGTGATTGGGAAAATGCTGCCGAAATGCCTCTTTATGCAGTAGATGATTTGTGCGGGACTCCTATTCTGTAGAGAAGGGCCTGGATATCATGGATCCTGCTGGTTTCAGTATCAGACATCTTCGTCCCCTCCATCAATGGTTCTGTATGTGGGTTGCCCTGTTCCCCTGCTCCCAGTGGACAAACAGGAGTCTGATAGCGACCCTTTGGGTATGCGCCCAAGGCACATGTGCTTGCCTCAGCCCAGGTGGCCTGACTTGACCCCGTGTGGCCTTGCTTCCCAGCCATCAAGGCTTGCCAGTGAGCCTGGAAAACTGAAAGAGCCCATGTCCACCTCCACTCCCATCATGAAGATGGACAGAATGTGGTTCTCCTCCTACTCAACAATGGAACCAATCTTGGCAGCACTTTCTGGGGGGAAAATCAACATGCTGGGACAACTGACCCCAATCTCCACCAGGGACCTGCCAGCCACTGGGCTCAGTGTGCCTTCCAGGCGTCAGTGGCAAGAAACAACATTGCCATGCTGGCATATTTGTTGACAGAACTAGCCACTGAAACCGGATGCCCTATCCCCTGAACATGCAGAGGAAATCTCTATTGGCATCAAATGGCAGAATGTAGTTGAACATGGATTTTCATTTGTTATGGGCTTGATGGATTTTCCTTGGCAGGAAATTTCAGAAATCGCTTTTCATATTTTTTGTGGGCATGTGGCACATTCAGGGACACCAGCAGAGAAACTACTGACAAATACTTAAAAAAAATGTCACAAAGGATTCCAGCACAGGAACACTGAGGTAGTTAAGAGATGAACCAATGTGTAACGCAAAGAAAATGTGTGCTCCAGTCAGTAAGCATGTGGAAGAAAACAATGGATGATACAAAACAAAATATCTCCATAGCATAAAGTCTGGCCGTGGTGTAGATCTATCAGAGTAGTCAGTGCATCACAAAAGTGATGTATTACATTTTGTGCACACACCAACAACAATTTGTTGCAAACTTCCAAAATGAAACAATGTACCTTGTGACGGTCCTGCAGTTCATGGACAAAATCATTGCAGACTCTTAGTTTTCTTCAATATCTGATGATTTTTACTTACTAGTTTACAGGTTATAATTTAATCATATCAGCATTTATCATTATTTTCAGAGATTTATAGTTATAATAATCTAATGGTATCATGTAATAGTATAAAAGTCTCTGGAAACATTTTAACTTAATACTTTCAGTCTTGGAATTTGTAGTATTTATGTATGTGGGTTTAGTACCTTTGCCAAGGATGTGAATGCTTCCTTCACCACTGTCAAGAAGTGCGACTAACCCAGCATCAAATGGAGGAGAACTGGTGTAAACAAGTGTCCAGTGAAGACTGCAAACAAGGCAAAACTACATGATATTTCACTCAGGAGCTGGTGCTCAAATACCAATAACTACAGCTGGTATTTTTTCAGTCTCTCTTACAGTTCAAATGCAAGTATATACTAATTGCTACAATCAAATTTTTGCTGCAACCGTCAATTTCCTTCCTGGCTGTACTGGAGTGAGGTTTAAGGGACAAGGAAACTAAATTTTGGCTACATGTGTCTTGGCGCTCTGACAACACTGCTGCTGTCCAAGATTGTGGAGTCTGCAGCCATCTGCTCAGGCTGCAAAGTGACCTGAACCCAGTGGATATTGGATGGGAACCAATACAGCACACAGATACAACTGATGGGCTTTTGGAGGCAGAAAAGAAAGACATCCTCAGTAAGAATTTAGCCAGCATTCAATGTGTTTTCAATGTTTGTGTCATAAAACATAAAACAGTCATTGCTTTTCCTAAACTTTGGTGTGTGGGAGTGGGAAAGGCTTTTTTTTTCGTTTCATTTACAGAATAAAGATATGCTTAAAGAAAAAGTACACAAGCAAGTTTTGAGGGCAGTAAATCAAATGAAGCAGAATGATATATTGGTCTAACCACAATGTTTCCACACTGACATACTGTACAGCAGAAATGGTGTTTCAGGGATAACCACTAATTTAAATGATTCAGAAAGATTTCCTTGAATAAAAAGAGAAGCTTAATAAATGTTTATTGCACCCGATTAGCTGTGTTTATCTATGACCACAGAGCTGTAATCACAGCATTGATTTATACCGCTGCTGGAGAGCAAAAAGAGAAACAGGGGGAAGGTAAATTACAAGATACTCTGTGGGCTCTCATTTAGTAATACTTGTGAGTACTGACTGTTACAATCTTTTCTTTTCTTTTCTTTTCTTTTCTCATGCTTCAGATGTATCAGCGCTGGGTTTATAGAATAATAGAATATTTTGTCTTGATATGGTCACAGGTTTTTTTGTAATATAGTAACACTTTGTTAATAATAACTGGTTTAACTGGTGATAATCCTGTGTGTAAGGCACATATGCCATGATGGGATTTACTGTTGCTAAGTTTTCCAGTCACTGATAGCATAGCTACTGTCACTGACAAGCTAAAGGTATTTACTCCATCTTTCTACTGACGATTTCGCCATGCAATAGTTTTCCTGTTGAGATTGTGCTTTGTTTTTAATGTTGTGTTATACTGTTGGGGGGGCAGACTGCAGTGAGTAATTTGTTCTGCAGAGAAGGTGATTGGCTGCAACTTGCCATTGCTGCAGGACAGTGCCACAAAGATTGTGGCTGATCCCTCCCACCCCGGACACAAACTCTGTGGGTCACCCCCCTCTGCCAGGAGGCTGCGGTCCATCAGGACCAAAACCTCACACCACAAAAACAGTTGTTACCGTCTGTCAATGGCCTCATCAACATCCCCATCATCCCCATCTGTGTCACATACAGCTGTGCTCTTACAAGTACAAGTTGAAATAATTCGAAATTTGAGTGCAGTGCTCGATGGCCGCTTCATTTAACCAGTGCACGCCACCAACGGTAACACGTGGTTTGGTGCCACCACTCTCCTCATAGGAACACAATGGCACAGCCAGTGTAGAGTGTTTTTACTGCTGATGATGTGTGGGGAGCTTTTTTAGTTAGAATTTGGTACTGTCAGTGGTTATTGCTCATAGCACCTAGTTTGCCCTATCTCTTTACTCTTTCTTTGACCGTACATATTATGTTAGGTTATAAATGACAACAATTTAGATTAGAAAACAAAAAATAAGGAATGAATAATGCTCTAATGACAAAGAAGACCTGTGTGTGTGTGTGTGTGGACGATTTTCGCACAGCAGCAGAGAACAAACAGCAATGGGAATTTAACTCCCAGAAAAGCTGTCGTAATCACTCAGCACTAATAACCAGGAAATTAAACTGGACACCACATTAACCCTGCGCTGCAGTGGAACGCTCAGTTGCTCTCTGTCAAATTACCACATTAGTCCTAATGGTCATGGAGTGTTATGCTCGGACTCGGCCCTCAAACTGTCCAACTACAGGAGGAAGAACACATCAGCTCATCGAGAAATGGCTGTCCTTGTAAAACATACCTGTTGCAGAGTTTGATAGGCTTTATGTATCTACTGAAAAGTCTCTTGCAGAGACCTAGATGAGGAGACTGAAATGGCTCTTACAAGAATACATAAATGGCTTCTAGACTCTGTGCTAGGGGAAAAACAGCTAGCCTGGTTCTGTCCAAAGGTAACAAAGTCTGACTATCAGGACATACCTCTTTTGTTTCATCTTTACCAGACTGAACTGTAAAAATAACTATTCATTGTTAAAGGAGTTGTGTGAATGTAGTTCATCCAAAACCTTCGGACCCTCCATGTAACAAAATGACAGATATGACAAATAATGATAATATGATCAAACTATGGTGGGACTCATCATGAGAAGCACTATAGGGGAAAAGGGGGAAAGGACTGCCAAAATGAGACTATCCAGCAAGTATTATTAGCTTTTTTGGACAGATTGTGCCATCTTAATTCCTTATGACATTGTAAGAATGTCAACAGGGATTAAAATCGAAGACAACAGCAAGAAAGGCAGAAATGGGCATTTTGTACACAGTGGTTGCGTGCCAGCAGGCTGCTGCCCAGACTGTAGACAAACATGGAAGTTACTGGCACCACTCATGTAGGTTTACTGATAAGATTCATTTCATAGAGTTACTGTGTGAATGGTATCTCGGGCTGACCTGGGTCAATACTAATAAATCTAACTGAAGCCAATCAAAAGAAGAGCGAAAACATCTTTTCCATTCTGACCCCAACCAAATACTTTTTTGTACATTCTAGGTCAGAAATTGCTCATATGGGGTGTTTTTGAAACAGTCGTATGGGTCATTTGAGAAGGTCTGACAAATCAACTTTCGTGACCCTGGTCCAGTATCTGCCCAGATGTAATCCTAACAGATCCTTGACTTGAGTGGCTTCTGCACACATTCAGCAAGAACTGCAGCTTTTGTTGGGAACCAATGGAAGAAACAACCTCCAACAAAGTCTCCCTGAGGTGTTTCATCCCTTCCTTTACCCTTCTTTCTCTTGAGTGATGAAATGCAATATTTGGCTTTTATAAATGACTGACTGAGCTTCTTATTGTAACTGACTTTCTCAGTTTTCTCACTAAACCTCCAGAAACGTAATCTAATTTTCCATTTTGCAGACATAGCAGGGCTGTACACAGCCAGGCTTCTTTTGTTTTTTTTATTTATCCAGGAGCTCCACTGAACATAAAAAAGCATGAGCCTGTCAGAAGTGTCTTCTGTTGTGTATTTTTGGTCCAAATTGGTATAATGTAGGACATTTATTCTTCAGCCAGAGAACAGGGGAACGTTGCTTTGATTTGGCAGCTGAAAAGTAAAAAGAGAATATGAATCCCTGCCATTCATGTCACTGCTACCTTTTTGTTGTGGAGCAGCCTAGTTAGTTTTGGCCACTGGTCTTTCGTCCTGGGGATGCAGTAGTTCTGCTAAGGCCAAATTCATTTGGATGAGTTCCAATGCAAACTTTTCACAGAGAGGTCTGACACTGTTCCTGGGTATTATTTCTGTAATTTCCAGTGTCATTAGCACCATAACTAAATTCCCATTCACCTCCATTATCTTGAGGTGTACTTACAAATCTCTGATTCTCATCAAAATCCTACATACACAAGGACACTTCATGCTGTCAGACATTCATATGGCTTCTCAAACCCGCTATGCTGATGATACAGAGGTACTCCTTTCATTTCCCCTATCTGATACTCGGATGCCTGTATTACCAGTTGCCTGGCAGATATCTCTATTTCAAGTCACCACCAAAAGCTCAACGTGGACAAAGTTCAATTTGTCTTCTCTGAGGAAAAAGACCTATCACCAAGGAGGCACTCATCATCTCCCAACTGGACAACTCTAGTCCCCCTAGATCCTAGTCAACCTAGTCCAGAATTCTGGACTACTACTCTCGCTTGGAAAGGAGTGGTGTGGTTTGATTTCCACCTTTTGAAGTTTGACTGGCACTCTGTTAATTATATCATCTCCTTGCACCCTCTCGTTCTTTAATGGTTCAATGGTACCTGACTGGAGAATTAGTGCCACCACCGGTTTAACTCAATCCTCAAATATTTCCATAATACTAGTGGATAGAAATACACATTCACTCTCATTTTCTCTTGCCAATGTTCTGAAAATTCACTTTTTGGGATACATATCGATAGAAATCTGGCTTTCATCTTGTTTAATTATTTGTTTGTGCACCAGCTAGATTTGATGCTTCAGCTTGAACTTTATTTCTGTTTTCCGATTCCAATTTCTTGCATATTTACCCTCAAGCTTACAGAAAGTTTGAAATTAAAAAGTGAGATCTTCATTATCACCCAAAATGATATTTTCTATATCCTACAGAAATGTCAGAGGAGCAAAATAAAAGCAAAGAGTGGCAATGAGAAGTCACTGACTTGAGCAGCCCCCAGCTTACTGACAATCAAAAACCCTGAGCCATTATTCCTTCTCTTCTGCATAAATGTCAGCCAGCCAAAATGAGATTTTCTCAGACTGGAGAATGAACCCCTGTTCAACCTTCTTGTTTATCTTAATATCAACAAGACAAAGAAAGAGCAGAGAATGATGGAAAAGAGCAAAGGTTTAAAGCTCTGAGAAAATGATTCCCACCAACTTTGCTGTAACTTCAGAATGACTTTTGAGTGACTTTCACAGGCAAAGTTTAGAATTCAAAACTGATGTTTTATAGCTGATCATTACTCTGACAGACATGTTAGATGCAGGATATAACTCTGTCTTCTTAAAACAGAGATTAACCAAGTCAGATTATTGATTTTGTGGTTCTCTGGATAATTAAAAGATGTTAAAACCCTGCAAAGTCTTCTCGCAAAGTCTGTTGTAATAGTTAGCAGCTGAAGTGATTTTCACATCTTACATGATGTTCCCACTGCTCCGATTACGCCTGGAGCCTGAAAGTTTTCACTCGACAAATAGGGTATTTCACTGGAATGATATTTCCTGTCATCATTTTTATCAAAATTGCCAAGATTGGGTGGACACTTAGACATTATATGCACATGTGATTATTGAACATGCCATTCTGCAGAATGCACGGGCATTTATATCTTATAATAACAACATTTACTCACACTGTTTGTTTGCTTTCCGCCAGATTTTGGAACATGGCTGCGGGGATTTGCATCCATTCAGCCATAAGAGCATTGATCAGTGCTGTTCAACACTGTTGTTTAGTGATAACGTCTAGCTTGCAGTCAGCGTTCTAGTTCAGCGTGAAGGTGTTCGATGGGGTTGAGGTCAAGATTCTGTGCAGGTAATTCAGTTCTTCCCGACCAAACTCTGTAAACCATTTCTTTATGAAGCTGGCTTTGTGTAAGTAAATGCCAATCAGATCTGAATGATTCAAATCTGAATTTCAGTTTTAATGTTGAAAAACTGAGGACATGCCATGCCACTTGATGTTTTTTAACAGCCTCTTTGCACACCGAGCCTGCAAAAGGAGTTATAAAGCGAAGAGCTGCCCGATCAACTTAAATCCCCACCACATTCAGAGGTTGCAGGGTTCATCCATAATTCATGCCAGAGGACGCTGAACAGATTGAATTGTCACAACTCGGGCTGGTACAGAAGGAGGAGAGAAGAATGAGCTGTTCTTTCTCTCTCTCTGAGTGTCCAGAACAGGAATACACTGTGCAGAGAAACGAGGGGAAAAGATTCTAATACTTGTTTGGATCATGTTTGCACAACGGGGAGATGGGAAGGAACGCCTCAAGTGTCTGTCAGCAAATATTCAGCCGACATAAGCTAGCAGGGCAGTTTCATTAGTGCTGTTATGTTGCTGGCCCTGACCCATAACCTCCCTGTGGGAGGAGGGATGAATAAGCAGAGAATCAGCTACATGCATTTTAACAGTTTCACTTTCTGTTAATGTGTTTATTAGATATAAGAATGAATGTTTACTTGCCTGTTAATAATTCTAACCATGTCTCTTGTGAATTGCAGTCTGTTCACACAAGACTAATTTCCTGGCAACATTTCCTTTTAATGCAAGAAGTGGTGTATGTTTTAAAGTTTAAAATATGGTTGAGTGAACAAAGTTGACATAGCCCAAACTAAGAAATGTGCAAGTTGCATGAACATGAACACAAAATCCTTCATGTTCATGCTGGTAATATGATACTGATCGTTTTGCAGATACATCCAGCGTGAATGATATATTGAGCGTGAATGTACCTAAAAATGGTTAAAGCGAACACCATATTTCTCTAACCCAGAGGTTCTCAAACTGTGGGGTGGGCCCCCTGGTGGGGCACAGAGCTACTACAGGTGGAGCACAAAAGACCAAGGGAAAAGTATGGAGTGATACCCGTGATGTCACGCACAGGTTTCTGAAGAGTTTCTGAAAACGGCTCTGGCCGTTGCCATATTGGCAGCCCTGCCTCTTCTGCCTCCCAGCTAAAAGTCAGCAAAGACATGGATCATCTGTGGACCTGAGCCTACCTGTCAATCAAAGTGCATTACTTTAAGCCTTAATATAAATTGAACAAGGGAGTTACAGAAAAATTTCACAAATTAGCTATAGATACCAAAACCATTTTTCATGCCGGGCTGTAAACATGTTTATTTCTGCTGTGAAGTTGGACATTTTAACATGGGGACTTATGGAGACTGACTTCTTCTGCAGCGAGCCTCAAGGACATTTGAGGAACTGCAGATTTTAGCACTTCAACATGGGCTTTGCTTCACAGCCACAGAGGTTGCCGCTTGAGTGATACTAACTTGAATTTATTTTTAATGCTATCCTACTGACCTTTAGCTCATTAAATTTTAACTTGGATCCTTTTTTTATTCATATGATCGTTAATGATTGATAAAAATGATGATGATGATTTATGGGCTTCTGAAGTGGGGCATGCCAAAAAAAGTTTGAGAACCACTGCCCTAACCTTAACCTTGCGTACATAATTTTAGACATTAACCATCCAGACAAAGGGCAAGAGCAGGGAGTGAGGGAGGTGGAAGGCATAGAGAGGTTGAGGCCGGAGCTGAAAGGTGCAGTGGCCGGTTGGCTAGGCGGTCGGACGGCCGGATTCTGAAGACGGAAAAACACAGGTGAGTAATCTCTAGAAAATCTCGGAAAACAGTTCCACGAAAGCACACTGTCTGATCTACCCCAGCACAGCGACAATCTGGCAGTGAGCACACAGGAGGCCAGTCTCTAAATACTGCTGCAGATGATTAGGCTCAGGTGTGTGCAGCCTGCTCCTCAGCCACCCAGCAAAGCACGCCTACTTCTGTCAAGAGAGCAGACAGAGCCCAACCCCAGCCTCAACACACCACAGCATTATCAAGGTGCAGAGCAAATAATTTGAATCACTGATATGGCCCATTGCTGCCATCACCTAACATTATCAATTTGCATATGTGTATGCACCATCTGTCTGCAGAGTTGCCCTTTCCAAATGCCATGAAAGGTCAGAAAGCAATGAGTCAAAGTGCTGCCGTGCTTGGCGAGAGTGCCTGATTCTGCACTTTTTTTTTATGCATCATTGGTGCGTTCAGCAGAAAACAGTAAACATAACACAGAAATTGATTTGGAATTAATCATTAGGTCATTTGGTGTTTTCTTGTCACCGGTTTGCTTTAAGAGCCACGGGCCTGCATGGCTCCTGCAAGCCAAAAACTTGCAGCCCTAATATAAGAAACCCCAGGAAAGTCTCATTAATAATGTTGTCATGGTGATCGGCAGAGTTCTTTTATATCTTTTGTGTAAAGAAAGAGCTGTCCTCTATGTTGCATACAGATAAAATTCAGCTTCTGTCTCCTGCTTCTACCAGCAAAGACAAATGAGCACAAAGTCATTGTCAAATAAAGATGTTCTCAAAATGGCAGAAAATGTAATAGTGATGCAAGATTAAAGTTTTTTTTTTTTTTACTTCTGAATAATTTGTAGAAAACCCTCTGTGCTAGAAATTACAGATACTATTAATTTGTGACAGCTGCCGCGGTTTTGTTCAGTGCCTGTTTTTCTAGGCGTACGGAGGAGGTCGGGTTGGTGGTTAGTGATACCAGAGATCAGAGTTTGCATGCAGAGTGTGGTTATATTTAGGCAACAAAAGCACTTTGAGGAAGGTGAGATTAGTTAAATATAGAAAAGTCTGTTTGCAGATGTTGGGGAGTACTACTACATGTGTAGAAAAATATGTGTAAAGCATTTGGGCTGCACTAAATCTGATGAATTGCACCATTGCAATAACCTCAAACACAATAAATCAAGTCCCAATCCCTCTTCTTGCAACAGTTGATAAATGTGTATGTATGTAATGCATGCATAGGCCTTACTTTTTTGACTAATATTAACATACCAAAGAAGAATAAGGATAAATTAACAAGGTTTGCAATCGCATTTTAGCGTTAAGGTTTGTTTTTAATAATTCTTTGAGCGTTCGCTTGTATTGGTCAATATGACATCAGGGGTAATGACACTGATCCCAGACCATCATTTAAATCCAAATTGCACCTCATAGTTACAGTGAACAATCTGAGAGGAGCCGGCCTTTTATGCTGCAGTTTTTCAGGCAGGTGAGAGGGAAAAAACAAGACAGACAGAAACACAAGGGGGAAAGCAGTGGGAAGGGAGGAGGCAAACAGCCTTCACATGACATGTTTATTCTAATGTGTTCTTATTAATTGTACCGCAGGGGAGTTCAGGGTAAAATGAACACTGTTTACATTTTGAGCAATCATGGCCAGACAAATTATCATTTTGATGTAATTAATTAATGCTTTGTGCTTTATTTTGCTCAATCTCGTAATTGTAACTAATTAATTTGTTTGACCCGCGCCAGTATGATCCTGAAGGTCAGATCGGAAATTAGTATTTGGGGGCTTATTTTTCAAACTAATAGTTTTGCTCACATAAAACAAACAAACAAAAGTTAAATATTGTTAATGTTTCATAATAAATGTACACTTTCTGCTCCTCCACATAGCTGATGGTTTTTATTTTTTTGCATTAGCCCACTAGCAATAGCATCGCTGTATAATGCATAACCATTGTGCAGCTATGTTTTTTTTGTTGTTTGTTTCTTTTTACAGTTGCATAGTTTTCCGTTTTTCTAAATTAATTTTGACAGCTTTATCTCTGCCCTCACTGTCTGCTTGGAGCAGATTTATACTTTACCGTTTCTCCATCTCCTTCAGAGCAGATCTGTCTTCATCATTGGTTGAATATCTGAGCTAATGGATCAGACCTGGAGAGCCAAAATTGGTTTCTTTCTGTAACGTTGGCAGTTTTATCTCCACTTTTCATCCATCTGCTGATATTTCACCATTTATTTATTTATTTTTGCATCGAGTTGGGGCACAAAGCTCTTATTATTACTGCAAGGTTTGCACTGGGTTATTGTTATCTCCATCTCTATATGCAGCAGTATATATACATTACATGCACGCGTACTGTGTGTACAGTTACGTCAGTAAGGGCATATTTCTTATTATTTCTTACTTTCTTTGGCAAAGCCTCACCCTATTCTCTCTTTTCTGCATGTGATAGATATGACGTTTTTAATCACAGTCACTATCCATTTTTCTCCAGCGTAATTATGAATTAACATTTAATTAATACATGATCTATCAAATGTTAAGTAATCACAAAGTCATTGTGAGATCATCAATAATAGTTAACGACAGAAAACCATGACACATCCTGCATGAATTCCTGAAGTCATCATTAGTCATGCAGTAGTTAAGCTTTATAGTCTGATTGTAAAGTAAGCACTAAATAAAAGTATGCAAAACAAACCTGTGAGGAAAAGCATTTGTTACTTAATGTTAATGTTTTCATTTTTGTTTAATGACGAAAACAACTCCACCAATGCCGCTTCACAAGACTTAACATCATCTGTCAAATCCAGCAGACCTGTGCTCAGAGGTAAAGCAGATTCATATTGTGTCGCAGTCTTTTTATGAAGGCCATGTCACGGTGTTGAGACAGCTTATCAGACCCCCCTCCCTGAAATAGTTTCCACACAGAGCGGACCTGTTTGTCCTTTCACGTTCCACAAAGTGTCAGAAAATGAGACAGTGGTGGAAATTTTCCATTCCCTTCTGTGACAGGCAGGATAATTGGCTTTCAGTCACATTCGCTCTGTGGGAGAAGCAGGTGCTTTTTAGGGTCGTGGCTTTCATACAGTGCTGTGTCACATCAGCTGAAGAGGAGGCAAAGCTATTGGAGAAAAAAGTCACTGTGGAAGACAGACCAGATGGAGTTTAATACAATGACTTTTATTTATAGAGTCACAGCATGCTTTACATTTCGTAGAAACTAATATGCAATATTTCATGCACCAATTTCAAAGTTAAAACTTTAAGCAAGCAACCTCAGGCAGGACGACTGGTTAACTCCCAGTTAAAATGTATGAAGATGTCTAAAGCAGCATGACATAGAAAGTGGTATTTTTTGTGAAACCAAAGACTATAAGTATGAATAAACGTAGTTGTCCAACATAGGTTTCTGAAGTGCCATTGTGAAGCTCATCTTGGCTAATCTAAAAATGGGCAATGACATGGAGCATGAGTGGAGCTGAGGCAGGCTGAATGAAACTTGGCTGCTCAAACAAGCCACCTGTGACGGCACCCACCTGTCAATCAGAGCACAACTTTAAGCCTTGATATAATCTGAATAGGTGAAATTCATATAGAAACTCACCCTCAATACAATTGTCATGAATAAAAAAAATAGCTAGAGACCAAAACTTTTGTACCAGGTTGTAAACATGTTTATTTCTGCTATGAATTCTGACATTTTGATGTGGTGGCTTATGGAGATTGGCTTGTTCTGTAGCCAGCCTCAAGTGTTCG
This sequence comes from Nibea coibor, assembly GCA_023373845.1. Taxonomy (NCBI): domain Eukaryota; kingdom Metazoa; phylum Chordata; class Actinopteri; family Sciaenidae; genus Nibea; species Nibea coibor. Next base: position 13,686,983 of record CM041733.1, read on the forward strand.
TTTGAGGAACTGCAGTTACTGGCACGTCTGTGTTGTACACAGCCACACAGTACGCTGCTTGGTATACTAACAGCCTAATGTAGGCTGTTAGCATTCAACGGGCAGAGCACTGAGTGCAATTTGTATCTACCAGAAGAGCTAAAACATTCTTTGTCTTGAACTTTAGTTTACGTTTTACTCTGTCTCAGCGTTTTTTCAGCTGCTCTGCAATATGAATGGATTTGGTTGACAAAACTGTGCACGGAGTGAAAAAAAAGATAAACAGGCTTTCTTTGTAACACCCATTTTATATCTCTACTCCAGGAGAGGCTATTCATTCACACCATAATCATTTCCTTTCTAAATATCCCTGGGAACTTTCCTCGCCCAGAGCTTTATTTGCCTTTCTTGTCACCTCGTGTGTGCGTGTGTTTTTTTTTTTTTCCTTTTCTTTTTTTACGACTTTAATCATCCCTGTGATTGATGGCGCTAAAACACACTTTTACTAAATGTTAATCTCATAATCATTTCATCTGACAACACACAAGCTCGGATAGCTTTTAGCGAGCTGTGATTTATTCATGGCTGAAGTAATATTGCTCTTCAGTGTGGCCCATTTCCTTGAGTCTCATGGGATGTCATATAACGCTCAACTTGTCACACCAGCTCTGAGAGACAGAGAGAGAGAAAGCGGGAGAGAGAGGTGCATGGGCAACTTTGAATACACTGAGAGACCACTTTACATGTTATTACCTCTTAAAGGCATTCCCCTGATGATATAAACCTCCAAATTGCGAAGTGAAAAACCTGTTAATGTTTCGGCGCTCTATCATCTGCCACTTTAAAAGTCAATCAGTCAGCACACAATCAGTATTCTCCTCCACTCATGAGCCATACATGGGTGAAAAGAGACACCAGGCTACTACGCTTCCACAGTCTCCTGTCAGAGATATCCATTAAAGAGTCTTTATTGGGCCTAGGTCCATTACCAACAAAAAAGGTAATCCAATTGTCTTTGCTCCTTTAATATTTTTCGGTTATAGTGTCCTCTCTCTCCATTTTTTCCTCCATTCTGCATTATACCCTCGTCTCTCAGCTATTAGTCGAGCACGATCGGGCAGAGAGTTTGCACATGAGAGCAAATACCACATTAGACAAATGACAACAAACAAAGAGCATCATTAGTAAACCCACATAATACAGACGCCTTCACATTTGAGTGGGCTTTTAAAGCTCTCTCTCTCACACTCTGGATTTGCTGACTGGCTGCTTCCCCAAATTAACTTTCACGACTCACAATGTGGCCAGTCCAGTCTGCTGTAAAAGCCTCCAGTCTTCTGCTTTCAGGCTTTCCATGAGATGTTGGAATCTGGCTGCTACTGTAATTTGCTCCCACTCAACCATAAGACCACTGAAGAGGTCCAACAGTGATGCTGAACCATAAAGTCTCGGTGCACCGGTTCATGCCAGAGATACTGGATGGGGTTAAGGTTGGGCCTTTCAAGTTCTTCCACAACAAACACAGAAAACCTTCCTTTACAGACCTGAGGCAGCACACGGGGTTATAGTCATTTTGAAAAGTGAAAGCACCTTCGCCAATATTGCTCAATAAATGTGGAACGTTCTGATCAATTTTATATCTACAGTAGCTCAAAAAGGACAAACAAAATACTGGCTCAATATAGGTAAGCCAATGGAGGTAACTCAACCAAGCAGAAAGCAGAAACCCAGTCGGTTGCAATCTGTATTCTCTGTATGTATCTGTAGCATAATAAGTATAATTTTATATATTTACATACATTTCAGAGGGATATACTTTTATTCATTTCCATACATTTGTTTGACTGTTACAGTTACCATATTTCACATGCAACACATATAAGTGTATAAGAAGATTTGTTACAATGTAACTATAATCTAATTACCCATTTTCCAAATGTAATCTGGGTTTATTATAGCTACTTATTTTCTTACTGGTTTTGCATCAGTCCTGGCTCCTGGCTGTTTTTGAACTGATTTTAAGATTTTGTGGCTCACCTCTAAACCTCGTCTGGGTCTGGCTCCAGGCTCCAGGCTCCAGGCTAGATGTTGACCCCCTATGAACCGGTTCGAAGCCTTAAATCTTCAGGTGAGCTGTTCTTCAGTCGAGGCTTAAATCCTGACTTTGTAGCTAAGGCTCGCAGAATCAATGACTTCTTTTAAATCAGCTCATTTTTATAGACTTGCTTTGATGTGGTGTCATCATTTGATGTTTTTCCTTTGTTTATTCTTCTATTGTTTTCATTGCCTTTATTCTCTTATTTTTGAAAATGTACATTGTCATATTTTTTTTAATGTCTATTGCTTTCACTATCCTTGACTTTCATCATCATTGTCTTCCTGCTCCCATGATTTCCTCTTCTTGTTTTTCATCTAAAGTTTGTCTTCCCTTTGTTTGGCCTCTGTGTCTAGCTCACTGTTGCTGTGTTGCTTTGAGTTTTCTGTTTTTAGTTTGTCTGTCAAAGCGCTCTGCAATTCTGTTTCAAAGGTGCTGTACAAATAAAGTTTTTCTTATCATATATCACAATTCTGATTACATGTGATCTTTTACTAACTAAGTAAGTTAGGCATCATCACACTGTATAAAAATATAACGCTTGCAGGGGCCTTGTAAAAAATGTCCTTTTGATACATCAGTACATTTTACTAATAATGTAACTTAATAATGGTATTTTACTTTAATTGCATTTTCAGATTATTCTAATATGATATTAATACTTTCACTTTGGTAAAGGATCTTCATCATCCACTATAGGTGTCAAACCACATGATTTAATACTACACTACCTATCCACACCACTTCAAAAAGAATTTAAGTCTTGACACATAATATGAACCGCCATATCTGTAGGATTCGTACAATTAAATGGGTGTTCAATGAATTTCACAAGAAGACAGATACGCTATTGTGACCTTAAGTTTATTAAAATTGCGCTGGAGACTTGAACTTGACTTAACTTTTGAAATGCATCACGGTACCTGCAGGATCCAGGATGTTTTCAAAGCCTGACCATCACTATAGGGACTAAAGGTCAGGACATGTCAGCTTCTGCTGCTTTGATTTTACCTAGTGACCCCAACTTGACCTGTTTGCAATACTAAATTGCTTGAATATCCCTTTTAGACAATATACGTATATAATATGCAGCATGTGAAGGAATTTAAGTGTCAGCTGTCCCGGTTCATATTCATTTGTTAACCTTTGTCTCCCTCGTGTGGTTGAAAGTGGAATAACGTCGAGGCGATGTCAACAAATCTGTGTTCATTCATGTTGACTTGTTTGGCAGGAGGAATACGAACGCTGAAGTTGTTAAGTAGGAGTCTTTAAAGCGGGTAACAGGTAATTGTAACAAAATACTACATATCTGGTCAAAACAGCCGAACACAGAGTGCAGTGTCGCGTAAATTTCCAGTTCATCTAGGTCTATTAAGATGTAATTAAGAGGTGGTCAAGCTGATGTAGTTTACTGTGATTTATTCGTTGTTGAAGCTGAAGCAGATTTTCTATTTCAAGGCTTCAACTGACGACGACGCCACCTTTTAAACTCCTATTCATAGTACAAAACATGACACAGGAAGAAGCCGCTGCAAAGATTGATGCTTCCTCCCGGCCAATGGAACGGCAATGTTTACACGTTAGTCCCCGCCTTCGTGTCAAATCGACCAATCACAGCGAAGGACGGGAACTTCCGCCAAAGAGACGGAGCATGTCCATTGTACGAGCTGTTCTGAACGAGTGCCGCGACTGTTGAGCTTAAAGACGGGGATTTCTTCCAAAGTTGTGTCATCTGTGGTAGCCGGTTTGTCGCACTTAGATAGCTCGGAACCGCACGGAATTGTCGTCATACGTGAGTCCTATCGAAACGTAGCGGTTTGTTTGTTACGGGGGGGCAAACAGTGGCGGTCTCAACCATAGGAATTTGTTCGTTAGCGGCAGTGCGGTCTCGGCTAGCAACTGGAGCTAGCTCACGTTAGCAGCAGCAGCGGCAGCTGTTTTGTTGTTGTGAACCAGATTTAGAAGCAGGGATATGTCTCTAAGCAGAGGTTGACGTGTTTTTGAGATAAGTCACCGGAGCCCGGGTGAAAACATCCAAGAGCTGTTAGCTCGCGAACTAGCCACTTAGCTGTAGCAGAGCTAGCTAACGCTGCCGGACAGTCTTTCACAAAAGAGCGACGCGTGAGACTTGTAGCTAACCTAACGCAGCCTGTTTTTTTTTTTTTTTTACTATTTTATCGCATTAAAAGAACCCCCACAGTCCACAATGAATGGGTTCAGCACAGAGGAGGACAGCCACGACGGACCGCCCGCTCCGCCGTTTTACGGACAGAGCTGCTGTCTGATCGAGGACGGGGAGCGCTGCGGCCGGTCAGCTGGAAACGCCTCCTTCAGCAAGAGGATCCAGAAGAGCATATCTCAGAAGAAACTCAAGCTGGACATCGACAAGAGTGTGAGTGAACTTTACGAGGCGATGCTCTGTTGTTTTGGTGGTTGAATGGGAGCGGGTGCGGTGGCTGAAAGTTAGCGGCTAACTTCGGACTCTCACAGCTGTCAGCTAACGCGAGCTAGCCCGTTAGCGTCAGTTAAAACGCGGATAAACAAAAGGGCGACTCGTCCTCTTGTTGTCTGGAGCTAAGTCTGTTTTCACCCGGTTTAAATATCGAGGTGAGCCGTCTTTGCTACCAGGACAGCCGGGTCAATCGATGTAGAGGTTTCTCTCAGAGCAACACGCCTCCGCTGCTCTTCATAAAATGGCTGTTGCCAGGGAAGCTAAGCGTCAGTTTAAAGTGACTCAGACTAACAGCAGTTAAATGTCGGCTGCACTCTGTACACACAAACCCCTCACCGTGTCCTTTTAGCTTTTACTTTTTTTGTGTTTGTGTCCGTGTTTTCAAATGCCGGGCTTCCTCTGTCAGTGCCAGCACATGTTTACGTGTCTTTCTTGCCAGAATATAATGAGAGTGAGGCGACTGGCACAGACATGTTCACAAAGTCTGGATCAACAACCAGGCGACGGAGCCGAGACCCCCAGGAGCCTCAGAGTCCTCCAAGTCCCCGTGTGGCTGCCAGTTACTAGTCATCTGAGCCAAGTGCAATATATCAGGGCTGCAGATGATTGTCATGAATAATCATTTTGTTTCTTAGATGTCAGAAAATGGAGAAAGATGTCCCCAAGCGACGACTCGAGTCTCTTGTTTTGTTTGGCAGACTATAGATCAATACAGTCGTATTATAAAGACACATGCAGCAAGGTAAACACTGCTTCTAACATGTCAACCTTCTCCTTTTTTAGTCCTTTCTAAAGGACCAGCAGCCAATTGGTTACCGGAGAAGACGGTCAAGAGATTAATACAAATGATGGTGTTGCTCTGTCTATAATCAAAGTTGTCGGTTGATATTGTCAGTCAGCTACGGTCATATTTTACTGTGGCCCTGTTTCTTTATTTGAACACCACATGTCAGAACATTTATAGCCTAAGCTTGTTTGTAATGCCGGCCCTTTATGTAAATACATTTATCTCAACAGGACAAAAATAAATAAATAAAACACAGTAACTAAGTTAGAAGCCCTCTGTCTAAACCTAGACTTTCTTTAATTAACTCACCGCAAAGATGGAGCAAACTTTGGGGCACGGTCATTTTCCTGCCCCCATCTTCCTGCACGATGAGTACTTAAGAGGATGTACACACAATGCACAAAGAGTTGGAGGAACCAGGGGGTCCAGCTCAACCTGCCCCCCTGTAGCACACAACAGTGCCGCCCCTGAATGCGGGGATGTCTAACGAAGGTGTTGCCGCTTTCCGGACGCTCCAGGGCTTTTTTTTTGTCTGCTCTTAAGATTCTTAGAAAGCACGGTGTGACTCGCGTATGTTCTTTTGTGTATTTCCAGGCAGGCTGAGACTCATGTGATAAGTCACATGATGTGAGTTTGTTCCAGAGCAACGAATGCATGGTTCACATGAAGACAGGGTTAATATATTGATACTACAGACAAGTTGATTATTAAACACAGTGAGGTTTTGATTAGATACTTCCTGTTTTTAAGACGTACGTTTTCCAGCCGCAAAGTAGTTCACATGAATATACATTTGAATTTAAACACCACTGAGGTTTTGTGTTGTTAAAGAAGTTTGGTCTTTGTTAAAGGACCAACGGGTCGTGCCAGTGAGCATCGATTAATCTGACCCTGATGTTGTGTGACATCTAAATAAACACAGGCTTTGTACATGTTAGACCGGTTATCACCAAAAAAATTTTCTTCACGGGACCCATTAAATGCATAACAATAACAGAAGAACAGCGGATAAACTGAACAATGAACTCAATAACAGCAGGAAGTGAGCAGAGCGTTATTGTGAATATTTCATCAGAGATGAGTTTCCCTGATATCTTTATGAACTTTTTAAACTCTTCTCTGTCTGTCTTGTGTTTTTTTCAGCGGTCATACATACTTAACAGTTTCCCCTTTTTGACAAATTCAGTGTTTTCTTCCCTCTGACACTCCTGGCTATTAATGCACCAACTCTGTTTGTTTTAACTGCATACTTTTCTAATGCAGAGCAGACTGTTTAGCAGAAAGCTCTGTGAGCATGGCTTGTCTTCAGGTCTTTTTAGTTTATATCTTAAATAATAATCCAGACTTTGATTTCATTTAGACATGAATGAAATCCTGAGGCTTACTCTATATTTAAATAAACTTTCTCACATCCCTTAAAATCAAGAGGAACTTGCTGTCTCACATTAACATTTGAAAACTCTCAGTGGGGGTCAGGACTGCTATGTTGGTAACCAGTGTGTTGGACCGCTCATTTAATACTGTTCATATGCCTTTACAGGTGCGACACCTCTACATCTGTGACTTCCACAAGAACTTCATCCAGAGCGTCCGCAACAAGAGGAAGAGGAAGACCAGCGACGATGGAGGAGAGTCCCCAGATCATGATGTGGAGGTGCCTGAGGTAACGTGGACTGAAATGTTCAACACAGACGTCGTAGTTGAAGCACAACAGAGCAAGGCGCCGTTACAGTTTTGCAGATGAGCAAAAGTAAACACAGTGACACAGGAAGACGTGTTTGATAAGAATACGTTTACATAGCCTCTGTTACCAACGCTGCACGCCCTACATAAAGTTTATTATCTGCTTTTTGAATCATTTCCTTGAGCTATATTAGCGTTTCTTGCTGCAATGACCCAATTTCTCCACAGAGATCATTAAAGTTTCATCTTCTTAAGAGCAGAAAAAGAGGCAGAAGCCTCCGGGAGTCTTAAGTAAATCGTTGAAATGTGTCCAAGATGGAGGCGAGATAAAAAGTTACTGCCTCTCATAATTCACAGATTGACTGCATTTTTCTCTCCGTTGTTGTTTATTTTTTTTTTTTTTTTAGGTCGATCTTTTCCAGCTGCAGGTGAACACGTTGAGACGCTACAAGCGACACTACAAGCTGCAGACCAGGCCTGGACTCAACAAGGCCCAGCTGGCAGAGGTACAGAAAAAACTGAGTCACTGTGAAGACGTTTTGTTCTGCTTCCATCAAGTTGTCCTTGAAAACATGTCAGTGCTGCAGGAACCCATTCAGCAATGCACGAACCGCACTCTGTCTCTACTTTTGGTGTCTCTGGCACAGTTCCCTGTGCAACGTCTGAGGGTAACACTCTGAGCTGAGTGTTGAACACAAACCTTGGGTTCTTTAAGGCATCATTCACTCTATATGTTTCTATATTAAAAGCAACATTTTCACAATCAAACAGAGGGAACAGAAAAAGACAGACAGAATTTAATCTGTTTTTGATTTAATGTTTGAGACGATAATAAACTTTGTAATCACCGACTCAATTTAGGGTTGCAGAAACTTAATTTCAGAACTTTCGAGTGGCACCTTTGGAGGAAGTCTCTTCCCCTGATTCCTCTTTTGATGGTTTTCTTTGGAATAACACGTCTTGTGGGCCGCTCAGCTGCCCTCATTAGGCGAGCCCGGCCTCTTTCTTCTTAACCCTCGGCTCCACATTACTCATTTACCATGATATACGTAGTGTCGCAGGTCCTATTCCACAGTAATTGGTCACGGGGAGATTGTTAGTCTAATTTGCCAAATCAACAGGTGGACTTCATGCAGCTGGCTCGGCCCTCATCCTGACAAATACCTCCTGTATGTAGCGGTGAGGGGGGGGTCAGGGACGGATGTGACTCGGCTGTCCAACAGTGGGAATGAATGAAACTGGGCTGTAAGTTGAATGTTTCCCCAGGCTGTTAGTCAGGTTCAGGGCCACCTATTAATGAACCTCCCACATCATTAATAAAGCACCAGTCAACAGCCCACAACCAGTTACAGCTGTCCCCATGTTCAGACTGGTTCAGGGGTGCGACAGCAGAGCGGTGTGTTTTCTTCTCTCTGAGCTTTCTTTATAGAAAGACTTCAGTCTCGCTTGAAAGCCTCCCACTGGAAAATACTCAGCTGTTAGTGCTTTTAAAATCTCTCGTGTTTTTAGCTGCTTTTTAAAAACTTGTCAAAGTCACACATTACAGCCGTTGGTGTTTTCCTTTGGTTGGTGTTTGATAACTGCCCCTGGTTGGTAGATGACGCGAGATGTCTTCAGTGCAGCTACAGGAGGAGTTGTGTGATGTTTGCAGCGAGTAGCCGAAGAACAGTCGACTATAAATCTCAGATCAGCTATCGTCTGACAACGATTTAACCTCTGGGGGCAGCAGCAAATATTTCAGAACTTCCAGCAACCAGCAGTAATCCGGGCCAGTCCGGTTCCGATCTTGTAGTTCTTGATACGAAAGAATAATGAAAGACGCTCTCCTGCTAATCTCTAAGATCTGTATATGATATAAGAAACTAGCTAGTTGTCAGACGGTGGTCTGTTCCTTAGATGGGCCTGGCCTCTTCTGCTCTGCACACAGATTGTTACGACATTATTTGGTCAAAACTACGCTAACCAGGATGCATCGGGTGACAAAATCTTTGTCCCTTGTCTACAGAGGCTGCAGCATATATATACAGATACCTGTTTATAGACATGAGTTGACTGTTAAACATGGTTTACATTGTAAACTAGTTGTGAAAGTTCACCTGAGCATTGGCCGTGTATTTACAGCAAATATGCAGCAGGGGGTGATGAAATCACAGTGCACACAAACTGTTCAGAGCTTTCTAACTTAAGAAGGTGAAAGAATTTCAGGTATTTAGAGAAGGAAAGACTCCTGCCTCATGCGTATGAGGTAATGTTAATAGGGGTTTTATTTAAACGGTCAATTCTGACAATTCATGACGACAGCTGCTGTGTAGATGAGTTTTCCTTTTAACCTCTTTCCCTCCTCTTCTTTCTCCTCTGCAGACGGTGAGTCGCCACTTCAGGAATATCCAGGTGAACGAGAAGGAGACGCTGACCTACTTTATTTACATGGTGAAGAGTAGCAAGAGCCGCTTGGACCAAAAAGGAGATGGCGGCAAACCACTGGACTAACTACGCCCAAACAACAACAACAGCAGCAACCACAACCACCGCAAGAGGTAGCTCCAACAGTAATCGACAACCTGGACACCACTAACAGCAACAACAGCCAAGACCAGCTCCTCTCCTCGCAGCCCTGTCACCGTCCCGCTCCTCCGTGAGACCAGAACGCAAAACTCTTGAACTGAAAAGGAGGAGAACTCTGGGTGGGATGAGTTCACGTATGCTCATTTTGTCCTCTTCTGCGCATGTCGATCCTCCTCCAGTTGCATTTCCTCTTCCTCCGCTAAAGCACGGTCCCCAAAAGACTGTCATGGACCAGGACTCAATCCGCAGGGTTTTTACGTCGTCATGCTGTAATGTAACTTGTCAATATGTACAAAAGAACAGCGTCCGATCTTACGTAACTCGGCTGAATGCAAATGTATAATATAGCTGCCTTAAGAGTTAAAAAAAAAACATGTTTTGGTAATTTGGGTTTTTTTTTTTTCTCTTCTTTGCCAATTTGACTGTTAACACGCTCACCGCGCGGTTTGCTTGTGCCATTGGAACTGAATGACGAGCGGGTTTGTTTTTTATTGTGAGTGAATGAATCTTTGGGAAAGGGCGGCGCCATCAAGCATATCAGGACCATCAGATCCCAGTCTCAATATCTAAAACAAACTGATCTCAGTCCTGATCTTTAAACTTCTTAGTCGCCCTTCTCCCGACAGGATGTGATGCGTTTAAAGACGGACGGTGGTGAACGATGTAGCATTCGGCTATGACCCACTCCTCTTCTTTCTAGCTGTTTTATGTGCGTATAAACACACACACACACCGACTTACTTCATCACAGTTGTCGGAAGCTAATTTCATTTCTTTCTTTGTAACCCAGGTTTATTTTTTTTTCTCTTTAGTTCAGCCTTAAGTTGTATAAAGTCGTGTCTGTCTACATTTTCTTCCCCACCTGAAGTGTGTGAGTGTGTGTGTGCATGAGTGATAGGGGGTGTAAGAGTAATTATTAGCGTCTTTTTAATATTTAAGAGCAGTGTTTATAGTGGACAGCGTCTCAAGTCATTATTTGATACTTAGCGTACCTGGATGTATTTCAAGAAGTCGGGCCGGCCGCAGTTAATCAGCTTGAAACACGGACGCCCTCCCTCCGTGTCAGCCAGCAAGAATCGCAGTTTTTTGTGGAAGCTGAGGTCCACCAGAGCTTTTTTATTGTTTTATTCCTAATTGAAATAAACCAACCTCACATGCGTCCCCATAAACTTTTTTTTTTTTAAACACAGATTGTTTGTGACCTCCTTGACTTCTTAAACAATCATTTTTCTCAATTATTAACCCGTCGATTATCCAAGTAATCGTTTCATCGTTCGGTAAGATCAGTACTGGTTGACTTGTTTTATACGTCGGTAACGTGAAGCCACAAGCCCGTCGTTGGAAGCGACACATTTATTATGAAGAATGCAGCACAAAGTTTATTTGAATCCTTAATGCACTGCTGAAACATCCAGGTTTGATTTCCTGCCCAAAACTTTTCTTTATTTTCATTGTTACAGTTTGTAGTTTCTCTCTGGGTTTTGTGACTCTTCATCCTCCAGCATCGTATTTAAGTTTGTCCACCACACTGAGTTCATCAACTTTTGACAGGGTTTTTTGTTTTGTTTTGTTTTTTTAGTGTCTTGCTATATTTTCAGTTTTGCTTGTAGGTTTGTTAGTGTCATGTAGATATCACCCCACTTTATTAACATGTAGGCCAGGCCACATTAACCTATTGTTGTATTAGGAAAAAGAATATTTAAATATGGCTGCTTAATGCTCCTGATGATAATGATGATGATGACAATAATAATAAATGTATTGTACAGGCTGAAGTCTCGTCTCTGTTTATTCGCCTTGTTCAACGTGTTTCAGCAGTATTTTAGTGTTTCCTGCTGTTGCAGTAACAAACATCAGCCGCTAGGTGTCTCTGTAGCTCCTCCTATTAGTTGAGCTGCATTTTAAAACACCTGGATTAATTTAAATCATGAAGAAATAACATCAGCGTCACACTGTGCAGGAGAAAACGTAAATTTTTCAAGGAATATCTCTTTTATTAATTATGTTATTTAAACTGCAGCAGACGAACAGGACACTCAGCGGTGATGTCCCGTAATAAAGATTCACTTAAATTATCTTCAAGAATGAATTCATAGTATAAATGTTTCATGTGTAACTAACACAAGAGGATTAGATATGATGTTATTGGAAATTATCATAAATTATTAAGTTTGATATATATCAGGATAGAAACTGTGTGCAGCTCTGTGTTTTTGGACACCTGGGCCAGTTCTTTTAATAATCTGCCACCCAGGAGAGTTTGAACATTTGGAAAAGTTACAGTCCTCACATCAATCTTCAGTTCAGGTATTAATTTAATATCAGAATTGTGGGAAGAAGTTTGATAGTGAGGATGTAAAAAGGTTGAACTCCTATTTAAATTATTACTAATGTGACTGTAACTGTACCTGTGTCCATGTATGTTTGTACGACGAGAGCAAAGTGTAACCGGAGTGTGTCCACATGCCTGGCAGCACAGAGAGACCAAATAAACACAAGAAAATAAAAAGAATCAGGATTGATTGTGGGGGAAATGATGTTTAATATTTCCTGTTTGAAGAGGGGACAAAACACACACACATACACACACACACACACTGACTACAGCTGAAGTGTCATAAAATAATTCATTTATTTACGGAACTATATATATAACTTCACATTCACTGTACATTTCCATCCACATTATTTCGCAGCACAGTAACAAACTTTTTTTGTCGTTGTTTTTTTTTTTAATTATTATTTTTTGTTTTTTTGTCTGTTTGTTTGTTTTTCGTGTTTTACATGTCGGAGTGAAAAAGCTGTGCGTCGACTCAACATTCAGTCTCGTGGCAGTGACGTTCACTTTGAGGTAGATTCAGTAAATTCAATAGTTTTCTACGAGAAACGTCAACAACAGCCGGTAGTGTAGTTTACAGTACAGTAATACTGAGATTATAATTTTGGAAATATTGGGACTGATGCAGGATTCAGAAAGAAAGGCTCCCCTTAAAAATGTGTTTTCTGGGATCAGGGTGTTTTTTTTTTTTTTTTTTATTTCTTTAATGTGACTCGGCACCGCTCAAAAGTTAAAATCCAAATCCAGTGATCAGCCAATACATTACACCAGTTTGTCGTTATTATCGTAGATGTATTATTATTATTATTATTATTATTATTATTATTATTATTATTATTAACTGGCTCGTTTCTGTTTTCAAATCAAAATACTGATTCAACATCGTCACGTTGTTTCAACGTTCTTCGTTGAAAATGAACAAATTTGTAGAAACGATCAGATGAAGTCAAATATTATCATATATTTGTGTCTTCGTGATCATTTAATGTCCGAGCTCACAACGCGATGCCAGCGCACAGCAACAAAACATAAAAAGTCAAACAGAATTATGCAAAAGTTTTAATTAAAGCTGTGATAAATGGGCGTCATAACTGTTTTCTGATTGGACAAAAAAAAATCTACTAATAAACAACATGTAACTCACACTGAAAATCAACAATAATATAAATATTCTGTCATTTGGGATAATTTACTAAAAAAAAAAATCATACAAATTCTGACTCACAGGAGCTAAAACACAAATTTAAAAGTCCAAAGTAATTTTATTGTTTTGCCCCTTTTCACGGGATCCCTCTCAGATTAAACTAACTCCACTTCGTAATTTGTTAGAATTAATTCATTTTCTGCTCCAGCGCCATCCAATTTAGAAGAACAGCACCAACACGACGCCAGATAAAACACATTTTTAAGGGGGGTAGACAGATGTTTTTTGACACCGTGGCAACATCTGGTCTACAGTACTGCAGGGGTGGAAACAACAAGAAGAGGGGAAAAAAAGGGAGAAGTATCACAAATAGGCCAATCAAACACCTACGGTCAGATTTAGAAAGCACGCCAGGAGAAAGGAGGGTCAAACACAGCGTCCATCGTGGCGTTGATCCTCCTTGTTGTCCTTTAATTCTCTCTTTTTTGCGCATCATTGCACGTGCACAGCGGTGTGTTTAGGTTCAGCCAGTCAGTGGTTGTTTTTAAAAAGAAGAAGAAGAAAAAAAAATCTCATTTGAATCCAGAGTCTGTGAGGAGGGAGGAGGGTCACTGGTTGAGCTCCAGAGCCCAGACCTGCTGCGGCCAACCAGTCCGGCCCTTCACCTTCTTCTCCGCTCCTAATGACTCCTGCGGACCGTCAGTCTGTGACACCAGAAACACCAAATTATCATCAGCAGCTCAAAGACAGAAACCTCAACCTCAGCTCACAGAGTTTTTGCCACATCTCACTGTAAAATCCAAAATATGTGCTGTTTTTTTTTTCAGGGTTTGGTGACGCGTTCAGGGACACAACATCAAGTGAAACCTTTAGATTAACCTCACCCCAAATAAAAAAAACACATACACATCACATATAATATAATAGTGTGCATTTTTAAACATGGATGCATGTTATCCATGCAAAGTGAACAACGCTAGTGTTATTATCATACGGATTCATAGTGCCATGTGTTAGCTAAAGCAGGACTCTTTATCATTTTATATTATTTAGGAAACATCACAGCGTGATCAGCCTACACGTGCATATGTGAGCAAATGTTTTAAACGTATTTATGAAGACATAACTGACTGAGGTCACAGAAAAGAGATTCATTCATTACATTTTAAGCGCGGGGCTTTATTACAGCCACCATATGAGTGACTTCAGTGTGTGTGTTAATATATCAGCGTGTAACTCCGCCAACAAGAACACGGCCTTTTAAATAAAATGTAACAAATATATTATAGGACACTAAAGCTGCAGGTTCCATGATAAACACGCTGGTGCTGTCACGGTGGATCCCAGTCTGCAAAAACATAAACGTGAGGCTGTAATTTGGATCTGTTGGCTGAGAGTGTGATGATATTTATTTGGGGGGATAATGATCAGACTAAAAAAAGTCAAACTGAAAATTAGATTTAGGACTTGTTGTTTAACTGTTTTGCTTCCTGGTCAAATCTCTAAACCTTAAAATGCATTCTTGACATTTTAACACAGCTTCTAGTTATTTTTACAATTACTTAAAATTTAAACTGAAAAGCGACTGAAGCAACTTCGGTTTCGAAGCTGTTTAGATCGACATGAAACTTTGGTAACTTACAGGCTCTCGTTTCCTTTTCAGATCCCGGTTTTCAAATTTCTTAATTTCGGCCTTAAAGCCCTCCGTCTCCCCGGAGTCTTTGGCCAGGACGTCCATCAGGTAGGCGATGTAACTGGTCGCCAGGCGTAAAGTTTTAATTTTAGACAGTTTCGTGTCCGCTGGGACGTTGGGGATACACTCCCTCAGCTCGGCGAAAGCTGTGTTGATGCTCTCCGTCCGCCGGCGCTCCTTCTTCGGCCCCGACGTTCTCCTCTTCCCCATCCCCGCTTGGAGCCCCTCTAACCGGGCGTCGTGCGTCGTTCCAGGCGCTCCAAGCTCCGCGGCCGGATAAGGCGCCTGGATCTGGAAGTCCGGGGGCACCTCGCCGTGGTTCACCACCCAGCTCTGGAAGTACGGCGCATCCTGGTGACACCGCTGAACGAACGGAAAGGGTTCGTGCATCAGGTGGTGGTGATGCTGGTAGCCCCCGATGAGGTTCATTTTGAGCGGGGTAACAAACGTGGTGCTTGCCGTGTTTTCCGTAACCCTCGGTCTCTCTCTGCTGCTGCTACCGCCCCAAAACGATCTCTGCTCGGGGATCTACAGCCAACAGAACTCATTCAAGACTCAAATATGTATTCCCCTGAACGCATCAACGGATCGAGCCAAACGTAACCACCAACCTTTACATGATCGTCATTCTGAAAGCGACTTCAGCCGAGGCGAAACAGGCCGTAAAAAAAGTTTATAATTCCAAGGAGCAAATCTCGGCGGTGTTCTGGGCTTCACTTGTGTCTCTTTCCCAGAGAGGTTTCTCTGATTTGCCGAAGAAATTTGACCCCGATGAAGGTGTGAGGCCCTCAGGTTTATATGATTTGGATGTCAGCGTGGAAAGGAGGCAGCCAATAGAGAAAAGCGCCCAGGATGGGAGGAGTGTCTGGAGAGGTTTGCAATAACATGCGCCATGGTGCCATAATCTCTCGGCAAAACACATGGAGCAAATATCTGTTTGTTGGGAGTTGGTAACTGGTTACAGGGACATTCACACATGATGGGAAAAGTGGTTTAAATGCCACCAGTTTTGTAGAAACATATATATATATATATATATATTTTTGGAGATGTTTTACGCACAGAATTTACGCATGTATCTGTTTGGCCCAGGTTCTTTGTTGGGTGTGATTTTTGTAATTCAATGGTGAAAATAAGTGCTTGTGTTACTTCGTTTGTCAACTCGTGCAGGAAATTGAACAAAGTTAACACAGCACGGATTTCAAAGCAGGAATTCGGCTTGATTTGGGAGTTGCGCATGAAATTAAAGGAGGAACAAAATCAGGATCCTCTGTTATATTTGACAACTCAGAGATATTTTAATACACACACGTGATTTTTTTTTAAAAAAGGCTCACATATTGAGACTCACTAAACTCTTGTTTAGTGAGGTTGTTTGATTATTTTGTCTGATTTGGCACAGCACAGTCAAATCCCGGAAATGTTTATATATCTGAAAAATGACAATTTATCTAATTAAATCTCCATCCTTCTTGAATGCCATCAATAAGCTATGAAAATATGTCATCGGTTGTATTTCCAGCTCCTTCAGCCGGGCGCTTTTTTAAAGATTTTCTACTTTTTTCATATTTTCTTAAATACGTAATGTTCGTTATTTTTGCGCGCATATTATCGGACTCTCTCCTTTTCCAGTAATAACATAAGGTACGCGTCACGGCGCTCTGCGAAGTGTAAATGAACAGTTTGATGAATCATTTGCTACTTTTGGGACAGACACAGTCCCGCGGCCTCTTATCATACCTTAGCAGTATGAGGGTAAAAAAAAAAGGCCTGTAAGCGCCTTTATCTGCGCATTAATTCCCCACAGCTCCTCACACACTAAACATATCATCTTATCTCCATCGCCTAAAAAACATTATCCCATTACATTACATGACCTTGACGCTATTTAGAAACCATTTACGGTCTCGTCTTATCTAAATACAGCCATAAATCAGGAGGTGTCACCCTGCAGCGCGGGTACATGTATTCCATAAAAGCTCTCCTGGCCTGCTCACTGTTTACAGCACCGGCAGTTTGCAGCATATTTCACCGTCCACCCGTGTTATAATAAATAATCATCAGTCACGACTTTATGTCTTTTATTTTACACTCATGTACAGAAGTCTGCACGAAAGAAAAAAAAATCACGTAAATACACATATAAGTCGTGGTACTTGATGTTTATACATATTTATATAATATATAGATTTATTTATTTTGCTTAATAATCTTATATATTTTTTTGTTTGTTTAGTGTGACATTATTTCCAACCAATAAAATCCACACACTGCAATATGACAATAGACAAGAGTATAAAATACATGTACATACTGTATGTGTAGTTTGAGGACAGTTTACTCAACTTTACGCTTTTTTTTTCTCTTGCAGATTCAGATTTTTTTTTTTTTTAAATGATTGACTCATAGTTTTAATGACCCAAACAGGTTACACCACCTGGAGCAGCCCCAGCAGTAAAATGCTGCCTTCACTTTAATGCACCATTAATTTCACACTCTGAAGGGAGCCATTCCTAATAATGAGCACTTTTATTTTTAATACTGAGGTTCACTGCATGACTTTTGCTTCAGTGTAACATCTTGATAAGCAGGACCGAGCGTTTTTGTCATATATATTGTTGATATTTATGTCGAAATTTTAAAATAAAGGTTTAAAATGTAAGGTAAGGTTTTAAAATAAAGTTGCTTCACAGAAGAAATGCAAAGAAAAACATTCAAGATGAGCAACATTAGTCCAGAGTTAAAGGAGAAATAAAATATATTATAAAAGGAAGTTTTTAGTGGAGGCTTGTTGCAACTTTTCATTAAATTATTGAAAATGAAAATATATAATCCTCTGGGCTGCACAGAGGATTTTGACAATATCCATAAAGGGACAAACAGTGCCCCGTTTAATATAATAAGTATTGAAATAAGTATACATGTGTGTCTTTTGGCGCAACTATAATATAATAATAATGCATTTTTGTCTTTTTTATACGCAGCACTTAAAATATCACACAAAAATCTTCATCAAATGATATTTTGTGCAGGAAGTGAAGTCACACAAACTCGAGCAAACGTAAATTGTGCAGCTCAAAGTGAGCGCCAGTACAAACACACACAGTGCTAGCAGTACGCATATAACTCATCCCCATGAATAGCTGCATAAAACAATAATATTACTGATATTATTCACATATTTTGAATGCAAGCTGGTGCAGGCACATCCTCCTCTCTGTCCTGTTTGCCACTCACAGGTTACCTCCGCTGTCAGCATGAAAAATACCATGCAGCCTCCAGAAAGAAAACCTGACACTGTTGATTAAGACGTCCACTACACAGAGATGAAATACAATACTGGTCACATCCCCCTCTTACTCTTTCTCTCCTTCTCTTTCCCTGTGTCACCTTCTCCCTCACTTTTTCCTCCGCTCCTCTCCTCTCCATTCTTTCCTCTCAATGCATCACTTTGCACCGAACCTTTAACCAGAACCTTTCCTCTTTTTGATCTCCTTCCTTCTTTCTCTTTGCTCGCTATCACTGGAGGTGCTGAAAGACCTGGGCAGTGGTAATAGTCTCTTCATATTTTGCTTTCAACCCCAATACACTCCAGTCATCTCTCCCACCCTCTCCTCCCCCCTCTTGCTGCTTTGCCAGGGGAAACATCCAAAATAGGTCATAGGGAGCCATCTTGGCCGTGTTATGAATTCTCTTCATAATTGTTTGTGTCATCATGTAGATTTTTCAATAGACACTGCTTCCCTCCTCTTCAGAGTGCTTACCCTCAACTCCACATTTCCAAACAAATATTCCCCCTGATTCAAAGCCTGAGCACGCTTAGCACGGAAAACGCTGCCGAGCACGCTCAGTTCCAAAGTGTTTATCATACAGGGGCTCTTACAGTATATATATCCACCTCTGGCGTGCATCGACGGTGACACGCAAAGCTAATTAAACCCACTGGGTACAATTAGACATGGCGGCTCCTCCTCATTCTGGGAAATGTGGCAAACTGGGTCATGCCATGGCGATCCCGAGAGGCCCTCAGAGTCCAAGTGCCTGATGGGAGAACAAAACCTGGTTAGTGGCCTCTGTAGGTATACACAGGATGCATAAGTGACCTCTTCTTTTCATTTTAAACATAATTCTGTTCTATTCAAGGTCAGACCGAGGTCAGAGGTCATCACAGGACATTTTTTTTAGAGAGATTCGGATCCAAAAGTCGTTTGAGATCAATTCTTAGAAATAGCTGAAGTATGCTCAGTGGCATGCCTTAGACGGGTTAAAGACTTGGTTCAGTGTCATTTTCCTTTACTGGGAACCATTTATGCAAATTTAGGTTTTGGCTTTTCTCTGAGATTTTTATTATTTTAGAAACTTTATTAATCACGTTGAACAGGAAATTACTTCTCCAGGCTGGCACCTGTTGGATCACACACATGCACAGAGTCACGCACTCAAACCGACAGATGCCAGATTCACTGGGCATCAACTCACAGCGCCCGGGGAGCAGATGTTGGAGGGGGGGGTTGGTACTGTGCCTTGCTCAAGGGCACCTCGGCCGTGGCAATCTTATTTTGAGCAGTGAGGGCGGGGATTGAACCGCCAACCGTTATTGGGTAACCCACTCTACCACTGAGCCACGGGCACCCCAACTGTTTTTCCTCTACCTCAATACAATGGAGGTGAATGTGATTTAACCTGCGGAGTCTTTATTTGACTTCCCTCAAGGCACAGATGGCCGTCACTGAAAAATGACTGACTCATGACAGAACAAACAAATTCATTGCACATTATTCAGTTTAACAGCATAGATTTCTTAATAATATATGTTTTTTTTTTTTGCTTATTTATTTCACAATAACGCTGGAAACGAGTGTAATATTTGTTCTTTTGTGTGTAATTCCACTGAAACTTTGTACTTTACAAGTGAAACGATTCCAGAGGACTCACAGTTTATAAGCTGAATGTGAGCATTTGTTTTAAGAGACACCATGTCCCTTCATCTTTGTTTAGCTTTTATCATCTTTTTTTAGTTTTCATTGTGTTTATTTCAAAATTTTTAATCATTTGTTTCACGTGACACCACTGACCAGTCCTTTAAAATAGATGTTTCCCATTCTGATTATCAGTTTAAATGGCCCCATATAACAACAATGATCACATATATAGAATATATATAAATAAAAGACAATGTTTCAGGTGCAGAATATCAGTTTCAATTTGCACAAATGTACAAATCTGAGCTACAACCCTAGCCGTGAAGACAACAGACAGTTTATTGTTTTGGAGCTTTAACAGACCATTTACTTTTACTACAGCCACTTCTCAACAGTTTTTCTTCTCAGTTATCTCTCACTTTCTAGTCTGTCTCATTATCTGGACACAGACAAGTCTCCAGCATGTCAGAAGCTGCTTTCTTCTTTCCTTATACATTTTATTGATAAGTGGTTGTCGTCTCCACGAACGTCTGCTCTCCGGTCATCTCCAGAAACTGTCCTCTATAACTGCTGTAATTTTGCCCGTCCTCAGCCAATAAAGATAAGAGCAGGACGGCAGGAATGCGGAGCGGAGAGGTGACAGTGACGGGATGAAGGGACGTAAACGGACATAAACTCCAACACTTTCTGTAACAACCAGTCTGACTTCTTTTTTTTTGTTTATCTGACAAGTTGTTTAACAGTTCATATAAATGAATGTCAGTTGTATCTCTCCAACACTACACAGTCGCTGCGCTCACACTTGCTGGAAGTTTCACAGCTCTTTTAATTATTTTAACAGCAGCAGTTCGTGCCAGCTATTTTTCTTATTTTGTTAAGATCAAGATCAGCGATCAGTGATTCACACACAAACATTTTATGGAAACATTAACAGTGGAAAAACTCTTCCTTCCTGTTTCATCCTTTACTTTACTGTGGATGTCTTCCGTTCGTGAAGCAGTTTGCCTTACAACAGTCCGCTATCCTCTCAAAAGTGAGGATTTGTTCTATTCCATAATTTAAAATCCTTTGGGGATATTTTTATTATTCTTTTTTAAATATTATTCAGTAAAAATACAGAATTTCTTTGAGCTTGTGATCATGAAAAAATATCTTCTGAACCACGTAATCAAACCGTTAATTGAAAACATAACTAAATACAATGTTGTCAATGATGAAATATTGTTGCAGGAGAAAATATAATTCAGCATCAAATATACAAGCTTCACTCATCCGTGTTGATCCTCTCACTGGTCAGAAGCAACAAACCAAGCCTCCCCCCTCCCCACAAACACACACACACACACAGTCAGGTCCTGGTCTCGGGACTCGTGGACCACCAGCAGGTCGGGCTCTAATGATTTCACAGCAGCAGTTTTAACACAGGGTAGCTGCTCTGTGTCAGACGACCCTGGAGGATTTAAAAAGGCTGACAGTCAAAACATCGACATAAAGGTTTGACCCTGAGAAATCTAGAGGTGGAGACGGTTTAGGGAGCGACTTTTCTAAAAGCATTTTAACACCAAAGAGGGTGAAATTTTAGAGTGGATAATGATAAGTTTTAGAACCTGAAGGGGAACGACGTCCGTTCATAGGTCTAACCTATATGAAACAGCAGGTTTTATAAACTCATATAAACATCTTTTCCTTCAAGTTTCATTTTCATACCAATTCCATTCATGTATGTTTGTTAAATTTTACTTACTGAAGTTTCTCATCTTATTCAATGAACTGTTTCCCTAATGACTCCAACATAGCATAACGTCTAGTGTGTCAAATGCAATGTATATAAATAAGTTTTCATTAGTCTATAATCAGCTGAAGAATCGTGATGTTTCTGTTACCTTAAAATGAGCCTTTTATATCTTCCAGCAGTCCGCCATGTTGAACCGTCATGTTTCTAACTGACAAACTAAACACTGGCTCCAGACACAGCCTTTTGTGTTTTTAGTGCATTTCACAGCCACCAATTCTCATTCAGGCTAGGAAGGAGAGGGTGAGGCGAGGGGTTGCAATCAACAACTAACATGGGTCCTTTAACTTAATGTCCTTTGACCTAATTCAAGGTAGTGTTAATATTTTTACACAGTTGCAGTTCAAGACATGTTTTACTACTTTAAATCTGAGTGGAGCGTGCAAACATGCCGCATGTTGTACTGTTCTGTCATGTTGGACTGAATTTGAGGGAAATGTGTATAAAACAATGAACAAATAATCATGTGTTTTCAATAAAATGTTGGCATGTGTGAAAATTATTAATTAATTATATTTATTTCTTTAATGTTATTGTTTTTTCTTTCATTATCTACAGGTTTGAAATAAAGTGAATATAATCAAAGAAATTAAATTATAAAGAGGAATATCAACATGTTAGCATCCTAGCATATATTCATGTAAGTGATTTAGCATCTTACATTTTGGACAACTTATTTATCCTTTATTTATATAATATATTAAGAAATGCATCTGTGTGGAGGCTGTTGTGTATAGAAACACTGCAGTGGTGTTGAGGTCATTGTGCTTGGTAACATAATTGCCCCACAGGCTCTTAATGGCGGAGGCAGCTAGTTAAAAGTCCCTGCTTGTCCATTCATACTCAGCTCTCTCTCCACTTCATTCTCCTGCTCATTAAAACGGTGAATGGGCCACAGATGTGGAGTCGCCCATTAGTTTTACCTGGAAGGAGCTTTGGGAGAGGTGAAGTTAGGAAGCGAAGTTAAACACCAGGGTGAGGGGCTTCGTTTCCCCACTGGGGCCACCCAGGCTTAAAAAATGTTTTCACTCACAGTGCTGTGAGGAGACGTGTTTGTCCACCAACGGATGTTACCTGCTGCAGGTAGAGAAACAGCTCAGGATATCCTGAAAGACAAGCTTAGGGGTATTTTACAACACACAAATATGGCGGATATGTTTGTTCTGTTTCCGAGGTCCTGCATTAATCTTTGGCTGACAAACAGATCCTTTACACCTGGTTCTGCTTATAGGATCAATATGTAGAGCGTCATCTCGAGTCCTAATCTCCAGCATAGGTTAGTCATTGTTTTAAAGGCCCAGTGCGTAAAATTTAGTGGGATGTTTTGGCAGAAGAGGGCAAAAATTGAATATAATATTCATAAGTGTGCAATAAATAAACAGTAACAATAAAAAAATGTATTTTGTGACCCTTTCGTTACCCTTTTGTATCCACAGAGGGAGCAAGTTCTCTTCCACAGAGTCTGCCATGTTGAATCGCTATGAACAAACTGAGGAACCAAACACTGTCTCTCGAGAGGGCCTTTTGCTATTTTTTTTTTTTTTCTATCTTGTTTCACAGCCACCATGGGTTCTCCAACAGGGAAGGGTGAGGAAAGGGGTATTCAGCTGGTTACAATAAGCAACCTCACCACTAGATGTCAGTAATTCCTACACACTAGACCTTAAAGAACAACAGACTCTTAAAGAGGGTAAATTCACAAGGTTTAAATCGCCCTCCATCCTCCAGTGGCATTGTTTGGTTTAAAATAAGTATGTTATGTAATACAACTTAAGTTGTGTGACGTGTGTATAGTTCAATAAGTATAGCAATAGTTAAGTTGACTTTCGGTTTCACACAGGACATACAGAACATCAGTGAAAGACTCATCCATCCAATCCAACCTGGGTCACAATAAGCTGCCTTCTTAAATCACATTTTGGTTTGTTTTGTGGTGGGGACAGGCTGAAAGAAACAGATGTAGAAAGAGGCACTGAAATCATCCACTGGAGTGTAATTGGGTGTGGGTTTTCCATCAACGTGAAGTGAAGAATAGCCCAAATTATCTTTCTCATTTTAAGCAACGATGCAATGAAAAAGCATTTTCTAACACTGGTCCTAAACCTAAAAATCAAAACGGGTTAAAGTCATGCATCCATTCTGAGTGTAGTAGCAGTTTGACTCTGTGTTCAAACTCCCTCCTATCTGTAAAGACCCCAAAATAGCCTTGCGGCTCTGTGTCCCTTCCAGCAAATAGGCCTCATGATAGTGTCAGATCAGCTTCAGGAATGCAGCGACAAGCTCTCAGACTCAGATTGGATGCTTATCACAGCAACGTGAGCTCTGATTGGATGCTTATCATAACCATATCCTGTTGCTGGCTGATGGAATGACCTTTACACTATCAGCACGGGATGCCATCACAGGGCGAGGCGGCAGAGACTGGACTTTCCCTGATACTTTTTCACACCTATAGGATCCTTCTCTTGACCCGTGGCCAAAACCAGTAATATTAGAGTTACAAGGCGCTGTAGCTGTATCATGCTATGGCTGGGACTGTTACAATTATAGATTTGATGGCTGCATTGATGAATTGATGGTCAACTGTATATAAAGATAGACAATGAAACCAAAATATCCAAAATATGGCTACTGCCATCTTAGACCGGTGGTTTGGAGTCACAGTCCAACAAGAAGAGACCGAGGTTGGAGCCACGTCCTGTCCATACACTCGTCGACTCAACTGTAGTCAAGTCTTAGCTGTCAATCGTGACATTTGAAGCCTCAAATTTGACAGCATGGACGACCATCTTGTTTCTTTGAAACTAGAAACGCCCATCTTTGGATTAGAGCGTGGAACTGGCGGGTGACATACTTTTAGCACAAAACAAACATTTAAACCCAATCTTTATAACTGATATCAATATCATTATCAATAATGATGGCTAAGACTGAGATGAAGGAGGAGGAGAATTGCAGGATGAAATTCTGATGCCGGGGCATAAATCTGACCATGAGTGCTTTGTGGCTACCCAGGTCAGTCCTCCTGTGGGAAAAGGGAGATGAGAGGCTCGGGGTCAATCTAGGCTAAGCCCCGCTGGTGCCAGTGGACCCCCCCGGTCCCTCCGACAGACTCTTCGATGGTGCTGACATCAGACCAAGCTCAAATACACTCCAAGAAAATGTATTAATGTTCGCTTCAGCCCACTGGGAGTAACACAAGAGGTAATGACATCAGGTAAGCTGTCAAATCAGGCGAACACTTGATGTTTCCGTGAGACAAACCAAACACGTGAAAAGCTCTGCAGGGTGCTGAAGCAAAGAAATGTAAAGGCTGAGCGACATTTTAACCGTGGACATCTTATATTACTCATTGTTAAAATTGTTAAAAAGAGTTTTAGACACCTCAAGTCTAAAACGTGTGAAATCTCTCTTCATCTTCATCACAGCCTTCACCAAGTTCTGTGTTTGGCTAAAAGAAAATGAATCCAACAAGGAAAAAAAACAAAAATGGCACAAAATAACTGGATTATTTATGCATTTATACAGATTAGATTCCTTGTTGATGTGTACCTTTTTGTTATATTGACACAATCATGCTTAATTCACACACAAACAAGGATAACCTCCATCGCCCAGATCAGTATCAGATGTTTTTATCATTTATAACAATATGACTGACTGAAAAGGAAATACAGTGATCATTAATTAAAGGTTAGGGTTATTCAAATAAAATCTAGTAGCCAAACTACCAAACATTCTTCAGTGTCAGTATCGTGAGAATCTGCTGCTTTTCATTAGTTTTATGTGACAGTAAACCAAATGTTTTTCACTCTTTTCTAACACGGTTAATCAATAAGCTGAAAAAAAAAGAAAATTGTTGGGACAAATGATCCTTTGTATCAGCTCTCTATCATTACGCACACCCACGGGAGCTGGAAATAGACCAGAATGCAATGCAGCCATGTGGCGACTCTAGCTTCATGCTAATTAGAAAACGTGTTTGTCTGGACTAATTTTACCGCTACTGTTGCAGCTACATGTTGGATTCCTGTGTGTGATTTTCCTACATTTCCCAGAATGTCTTTTAAATCCTGCAGTTTGCTCCAGTAGACAAAGCAGCCTGAGAGAAAAAAAATGATAACTCACAATGTCTGTAGAGGGAGTTGAGTACACTTGATATCATCCGATCTAAATTCACTTCATTTGAAATTATTTATGTGATCAGGTTCTTCCAGACCACAAACCACTTGACAGAGACTTAAGAGTTTGGGGCTCTTCTCGTGAAATTTTGAAAAATCTGTTTCAAGACCAGATCTGACAGTCAACCTGAAAACAACTAATAATAAATAGAACGTAACCTAACAGAGCTGAGTTTAGTAAAACTGAGTGCACGGTTTGGGAGCTCGGCTCAGGCGCGATGCAGTCGTTCTCTGCACCATTTTCCCATTCCCCGGCTTTTCCATGTCTACTTCGCTCTGCAGCCTCGTTCCTGAGAAAAAACAGATGCCTCCTCTGCTGCCGCCCTCCCCCTCCCCTCTCCTTCTTCTCTGCTGCCCCCCCCCCCCCTCGCCTTGCCCCTTGGGCTTTTTTTTTTTATGGCAGGGCTT
Organism: Nibea coibor; assembly: GCA_023373845.1. Lineage (NCBI taxonomy): Eukaryota > Metazoa > Chordata > Actinopteri > Sciaenidae > Nibea > Nibea coibor. The sequence continues at coordinate 13,713,022 of CM041733.1, forward strand.
CTAACACATGACCTCTGCCATGCATTAGCCTGCATGTACACGTCCATATACAACAAATAAAACAAGAAAAGTATGCGATAAAGCACGAGAATGTGTTTTTCAATGTGCACATTGTTCCTCAAATCTTTCTGTGAGGTAAGTTCAGCTCCCCAAGTCCTCATCCCTGCCAGTTTTCAGCAGCAATAACAGCATTTTGATTTATCCTCTTCAAAACACATTTGTACTGTAATCCAATCAAACGGCAGCCTCGGAGAGTAAGAAATCATCTTTGCCTTGCAGAGATTTTCATTCGGCTCTTTTCTTATGTGGAATAAGAAACCCTAACCCTAACCCGGTGCTGCCTTGTCTGGACAATCGCTTCTGTGAATCGTCCGGCTTGCCACTGCGTTATGCAAAATGACAAGCTGTAATTTGGTGTACACATTTACCTCATTTGCATGAGAAGCATTTGTGCTGCCTGCCACCGAGCTGAACGAATTACACCGGCGGTTATTCTCAATCTAAATAACGGAGGCTAAATTATGAGCGATGCTGGGAAATGAGGGAGTTGCTCATTAGGACAGAGCAGTTTTTTGTTAAGTTATGGCCTCCGGTGTCTCTTTGTCCACATGAGTTGCAGGTGAGTGACGTCAGCGTTTTTTTTTTTTTTAAGCTGCCATTTTGAGTCCTAAACATCACCGACCGAATGACAAGCAACTTTGAACGAGAAAAAGTTTCAAAGAAATGAGATCAAAGTCCTGACTGGAAGTGATGAAGACACTTTTCACACACCAAAAACTTATCAACAGCATTTGTTAATAAGCTTTAATAAATGCTAACGAACGAAGATGATGTGACGTCAGGCTAAAAGTGACTTGACATGATACTTAATGAATGTTCCTAAAGTAAAACATCAAACAGGTTTACAGTCTGTGCAACATATGAGACTCTCACATCTTGAACTCTTAAGATAAACAGTGATGACAAAATTCAACTTAGCAAAGGATCTACTAGATATGTTTCATGCGATTCCCAGTAGAGTGCATACCTCCACTAGCCGTGTCTGGGAGCATGTGGGTCGGGGACAGGGAGTGCAGAGCCAATACATGCATGGCTGCCACATACATTGTTCCATCTGGGAAAAAAGTTACCGATCCACTGACTCGTAATCAGGTGAATGGTGTCATTTCCACCGTGTGCCTGTACGCCTATACTTGCACCAGCAAGAGGTCACACACTAAGTATTTAACTGATTCTGGTGGATCGTATTTTATGGAGAAAATGTTTTATAGTTTCCCTCTGTTGTCGCCAGGCTGCTCCGCATCAACACTGATTTAAATTTTCCTGACGCACAAAAACTGCTGCAAAATGTAGCTGCTGTTAGCTAATGTTTGTTTGTTAGCCAGACCGCCCAGACTGTGAGCTCAGAGCACCATGAGAGTGTTAGCGTTTGTACCACAGGTGTGATAGAAGAAGAGGAGGTTTTCAGGGCCGGGTCACAGTGCAATGCTGACAGGGAGAGGGAGCAGAGATGTTGTCGGGCCAGTGTTGGAGTTGCGCAAGTGGGCAAGGTAGCCAGGACATATTGGCAGAGGTGAAGAAACTAAAGAGGCTGCTGATGGAGGAAACTAAGAAGAGAAAAAGAGAGAGTCAACGAGCAAGAGGCTGTCAGACAAGAGTAAATCTGGGTTTGATATTTGGCAGCATTCAGACAGGATCCGGTGCTGTGGTGAAAACAGGTTTTTCCATTCATTTGATGGTGATGTTTTGGTTGCAGCAGTGTGGGCCATGGACATGTCCATCAAGAGACTTAGACAGTGAATGAGAGTGAGTGAGCACCAGCCTCTATGAAGCCGGTTACCTTCATCACAAATCACCACACCCCAGAAACCGCATCAGAAAATACCATCAACATCTACGAATGTCTTGCTTTAAATGAACATTCAGTCGATAACGGTTATAAAATGAATATATTGGAAAAACAGAAGATAAGCATGCAGCAGATGCTCTGTGTGTGAACAAGACCTTCCTGAAAAATTATGAAGAAATTTCAGGAATTTCCCCACAGACACGCACACATGAAAGATCAAAAAACAGAACTTCTGGTTGGCTTTAAGTTGCAAACAACTTCTGTGGAGCATAATTGTATTGTTTCTAATTATAATAACGGCTAACCCGCTGTATCTCCGAGCTATTTCTAACCAAATTTTGCACTTGAATTTCTCCAGACCTCCGTGAGCCTGACAAGACAGAGGACGGCACGCAAGATTATATCAAATCCTTCCGCCATCCTGACACGATGGTTACAGCCAACCACACAACATGTAACAGGTAGTTTCTTTGGCGCTCGTTTAGGAAAGTGTATTTTGAATGAAACAACAGTGGTGGGCACCTTCTGCCGCTAATTGAACATTGAGTCAGCAGTTTATAGTGACAGGAAATGAATCGTTTACCCTTGTAGCAACACAGTTTTTAATTGCAACGAGTGAAAACCAAGTTCCTCAGTGGGACCAAACGCACACCACACTTAAATAATTCAGTACCAGTCCTATGTTCTATTGTTTGGTTTTAAAAAATAAAAACATATGACACACAGTTGATTTTGGGTAGATGCCCTTCATCAGTGCGTAAACTGTTGGACCTCCCATGTCAGTGTACATACTTGAGTATAGATCTTGGATAATACAGTATGCCAAGGGGCACGCACGAACCGCAGCAATATGATAAATGTTCAAGCGTTGACATTTCTGGACCTCAAACATGCATGTGCCTGGTACACTTTAAAATCCAAACTCAACTTTGGCCCTGTCACTTTGTCTTGAAAATATAAATCACTCCGTGGTTGAGTGAGTTTCACTTTTATATTTTCAGTGACAAGAAGCATGTGTAAACAAAAAAAGAAAAGAAAGAAAAAAATGAGTCCATTAACTCACTTCCAGCTGTTATAAAGGGATTGCCATATAAATGGATAATTGAAAACTTTGATGTATTGATTGTGATAGTAATGTAATAAAAAAAACAACTGTGCATGCATACGTTTAAGGATATTTCATGTGATATTAGGTCCGTGACACAACTTAAATACGATAATGAAGCAAGAGAAAATTACCAATCATCTACTCGACCTCCTTCATAAGTGAACTCTTCATACTATCACCTGACATTTTTTTCTCCTTGACAATAGTGCATATCGTAACACGGCATCTCTGCAGAATGTAAGTCAGTAGAAATGGCATGAAAGGACACATGAAAAACAAAAAATATGTTGTGTAAGATGCAAAATAACACCGGCAGTGACTCACTATTCATATGCTTTTTGGTGAAACCAGACTGTCCCATCATGTAATATTTCTGCAAATTTAGGGAGTTTAATGACATGAAGGAGTTCACAGTGCACATTCATACATTCATTTTTTCAAGCCTAAATCTTAAATAAATTAAAATTAGATTTACTTGTTAGCAAAACAAAAATTAAATATATCTTTAGATATTACCATAATTACACGCCAGGCAGTGGAGATAACTCTGAAACCGTATTCAGACCATATGCAGGGTGATAAATGTACAATCAAACATGCATCTTTGTGTCTTGGTTAAAGTTAAATGAAGGCACAATTTCTGGCAAATATTGAGAATAAATCTTTGTGTCATTGTTGTGGATCAGTTCAATTCTCCTGTGACCCTTTGACTTCTTGCTCATCTCAGCAAACAAACCTACAAACAAATGTTCCCAATGTCCCAGTCATCTTTCATTTTTTGAAGATATGTTAGCAAAGGACTTCTGCATCAGCACTGATGTTTAATCAGTTAACATGCTGGAGAAAATGATTAGTTTTTTTTTTTTTCACTCCTGAAATGTAGAAAAAGTCCTGAAGAAGGAGCCCAGAGTTTGCATTGGGTTGTTTGGTTTAGGATTAAGGTTAAGTCACTGTTTCTTAAACATTCTTGTGTAGACATCACAACTCTGATCCGTGTGCGACGTCTGCATGCGTATTTCTGCTTTCTCTGTCAGACATGATCTTCTGTACCTTATTTTTTATTACATCTCTACATTTTTTCTTCATAGGATGCCAGTTTTATATTTTGCAGGCGGATTATTGGTGAAGTTCACTCCTATGCTGAGCTTGTCTCTTTCTTTCAGACCAGTGATCAATCTATAAACTGTCCCGCCTTTGGTTTCTCACGCTCTCATGTGCTTTTAAAACCAAAAGCTGTGAGCTACACTTCTACCTCACATCATGCCGTCAGTATTTCATCCATCTTTGCCATATTTCACTCTGGATTATCACCATGTCTTTATAACAGGTAGTGTTTTTTTTACCGGTTCAGATTAAGCGCCTCGTCTCTCGTCTCTTCTTCTGCACTTCGTGAGATATGTGCATGCGTGCATTTTCCTGCTTGCATGTGAAAGTGTCTCCTCCCTAAACCTCCTCGCGAGAGTCATATGTTATATATCGTTTATTTGTGGGGAGGATTACAGCATTTCGGAGCCTATAATCCATTCTCAGTTTTAAACACACTCCCCTCCTCTTTCCTCCTCAAATCTACGGCCTGTCGCCAGGGCTCGAACTCTGAACCTGCTGGCTTCCCCTCGCTTGTGAGAACTAACCAACAACCCCCCACCACCGCCTCCAAACCCCCAAAACAAGTCGACCGCCCCCACCAGGCTGCGGTGGAGATGGGGTGCGTTGTTTTACGGCGCGATCCGTCTTGTATGTCTCAGCCAAATCCTATTTTTACGGCTTGCTTATACATTCCTGCTGCAAATGGTTTACATACCGAGGCAAGGAGCCGTCCTAAATCAGCTGGCAGCTCCGTGCAGCTGGGACAAGGTGGAAACCTTGTCATCAGCCCGCTTCACCGGCGATTAATGAACCTCAAATTAAGATAATAACATCTCAGGCTGACCTGGACCAGCGGATTACATCACTTGCACGGAAATTCAATTTTAACTCTTGTCGCTCTCAGTCAAGCAGCTGGGGCCGGCACTATTTACCCACCTTGTTTTTTTCTCTCCGATTTATTTTGAGAGGGGGCCGGTGCCCATTCATGAAATCAGTGGCGTGTTTTCTCATTCTCGTAGGGTCCTTCAGTGTTGTTCAAACACTGCTGAGTGAAGCTGGAGAGGTTGTATAATGAGCAGAGGAGTTAGAGGGTGATGACTCTGCCATTCAGAGGCCGAGCACAATCTGCACTAGTGTTTCAGGCAAAGGGCCTCGAGTGCAGCCACACAAATCCTCTGTTACCCACTCTGTTTTAAAACCTTGTTTCATTCATGTTAGCAGCTCATAAATGGCCGCCCACCGCCTCAGCAAAAACAAGCTGAGGCCCTTCGGTTTCATAAGATGCGATCTGCTGCAGGGCCCTAATCACCCTTTTTTTTTTTAATAGCAGAGGCCTAAGTTTGATAAGAGGTAATGCTGAGGGCAAAGATTTGAGGAGAAAACAGCTGGATGTTACTGTCAGAGCAACACAATTAGACACAACTTTACTAGAGTTTACTGGCCACAGGCCCGGAGGCCAGAGAGGGTCATGGTGCCCCACATCCCGTCTCTGTGCGGAGTGAGGGTGCATTTCTGGTGAAAAGGAAATGAACACGTCACGAACGCAAATTTGAACACACGTCTCAAAGCGTTGCCTTCACTGCAAGACAATGTTTGCAAGCACCGTGGCTGAAAAATGAGGGCAACAATTGCAGTCCCTTGAACGGCCACTTGTGGCTGGCTGCGATTGAGTCAATCTCTATAAGCCTCCATGTTAAACTACGCAACTTCACAGCAGAATTAAACATGTTTACAGCCTGTTGCGGCCTTTTTTTGGATGTTGACGGTACATTTTCGACAGGTTAACAGCAACGAGCAACACAAAAACACCTTTACTTGTATATTAGGAGACAAATAAAGAGCACATTGTCTTTAGATGGATGCATAAGCTGGACCACAATGCAAGTCTTTAAGTTTGGTAGGTCAAAAAATGAGACAAACAATGAATAACTCATGAAGAATTGTGAATTTAACATGGGCATCTATGGTTTCAGATTCAGCAATTTATAAACTTGGATTTGCTCTCTCATGTCTTTAACTCAAACACACATTCTGCAAGTTTAAATCTGTGCAAGTGTAGTTTGTAATGTTCCCACAAACTGCAGAGATTAAAGCTGCAAATCATTCCATTCACATCTCAGAATAAGACGTTGTAGATCATATTGCACTGTTTATGGTGCTGTTAAAGTATTACCGTTTTCTCATCCTCCCTCACACTCCCGAAACTCCCTTCTGCAGCAGTTGCCTCAATGACGTAAAAAGAAAAATAAGAATTTTACATTTTGCGTCTCTGCTTCTTTCCTCCTCCCCTTCTCTTCCCCCTCCTGCATCCTCTCCTCGCTTTCAGAGGAATTGCTTTTTCTTGCATGTAGGAGGGGAAAAAAAACGTTCTTAAAAGTCTTATGAGTGAAAAGGATGTTACCTCATTAAAGAAGCGGCCATAAATCTGTCTTCCTCTTCAGCAGCACCGCTCCACATCTGGACGTTCACTCCAGCCACTCATTGTTGCTCATTCTCGCTGAGCCCCGGATGGGATTTATGGTTCGTTCTGCTCGTGTCACATGTTGTTTAGTCCTGCTTCCCTATCAGCAATCTCATGCTGGTACCGTCCCGTCTGATGTTTGGGAATTCTGCCAAAGCGTAATGCTCTCTGCATCGAGATAGTCTGTCACTTGTGAAATGTGCTTACAGTGGCTCTGTAGCTAGAGGTGTTAACTGCTGCTGTCTTGGATGATTCTTCCCTAGAGATAACCAGGAAGCAATCTGGATGAATAACGCTCAAATGAAAAAATAAAATGTGATGTCTGGTGTCTTGTGCAGGGCTTGACTTTTATACTACATTAAGTTTTGCTTCCACACACTGAAATAAAACTTGTTCACAAGTTTTATTTCAGTGTGTGGAAGCAAAACTTAATTTATCAGGTGATAATAGAACTCCATATTTAGATTGTTTATATGCTGATACATCAACATGTATGGTAATTATTTGTAGTATGGACTGTATCTCCTACAAAAAAACACATATATGTATATGTGTATGTGTATATATATATATACATATTCTTTTAGTAAATGACAGTTGACAATGGTTCAGATCACTTTCTTGATGTAGTTGTACGCTTCCTGTAGTCACTTGCCGGATCGTCTAACCAGCAGCATCTGTAACCGGTTTACCAGCATCGGAGACTTTGTCAAACAACAAACAAACAAATTTCAGTTTCCGAAACGTACAATTTGGTGATGATGTTTACTTGAGGCAAGACTGCCCGAACTCCAAATTTCCTGGCTAATGTTTTGAAGGTCCACACAAAGTATATTTTCATTTCAGAGCGTACATATTTCAGGTTATGTGGGCAACTAATATAACATTTTAAAAATTGTATCAGTCTTCACAAGAATCAGCAGCAGTATTATTTTAAGTGTTCAAAGATTACTTTGTGACAAAGACTTCTGCCGGTGACGGTAGGAATTAGGTCTCTCTGTTCAACGCAATATTACGGGATGGCGTATATTGTCGTTTAATGCCTTTTAAGCTTTTTGCATGTCATTTAACACTGGTATAGATGTCTTTTATATTATTGGTTTTGGATGTGTAGGAAAGCGCAGCATCATGGTAACAATGATAAACGTGGTTAATTGTGAAATGGTTGCGGTTTGGTTTGGTTTAAGCACCAAAACTACTTCACGTTGCATCCGTTACGCGAGTTAAATACGTCCTGCAAGTCATATACGTAATTTAAAAGTCACTGTTGACTTTTGGTTTCGCGCAGGACACAAACAGCTGTCTCCTGGGTAAGAGCCGAGTCCTTTGAATCGTCCATCCACACCACCCTTTCTCCAGACATGGACTTTCCCGATGGACAATTTTTTTCTCTGTGACATTAGGACGTAGAATTGAACATGCCATCTCACCGATGCAAGTCAGTAGACACTGCCGTACAACGTCACATGAACAGTGACGAAAATGCATCGTGATAACACGTGAAACACATGCTCCGTCAGGAGTTAACTCCACAGAAGGAGCCTGCCGTTTTCCATTTTCTTACCGATAGTCATTGTCGGTTTCTTTTAACCATGACCACCATTGTTCCTTAACCTCATTGAAGTAGTATTTTTAATCCAAACAGTGATATTTTCCTAGCCGTAACCCAAGTTGTGTTTCCGCCTAAACTAAACCTAAACCATGGTTGGTTGTCACATCATGAAAATGGATTTATTTTCCAGTTCCAGCAATGATTTGTAATGGTTTTTGGAAAGCACAGACAAGTGATGTCATCCTGCCAGGATCAATGAGACATTGCTTCAGTTTAATGTATTTTGTTTTTTTTAATTTGGATTTGCTGGGATGTACAATATTTTGCAAATATTATGATTTATTTTCACCTAAATGAGCTCAAACTTCCCTCTTTATCATGTGCAGTAGTAAATTAGAACATTCAGATTTAACCTCTCGAGATTCTCCTTATAAACCATTAAACATGCTCTGACTCACACCGTTGGTCACAAAAATAATAAAACTTATAAATGATATAAAACCTAAGTGACACAAACCACAGTCAGTATTCCTCCTGGTTTTGTTGTTGGCTCCTGAAACAGACCTTTTTTCTCTCTCTCTGTTTTACTACTTCATAACCAAATGCGGATGATCCTTCTGGGCAGACAGGCATCCACTCCCTTCTCCCACGGTCTCTCACAGCCAATAGATCAGTGTAAAAGCAAACCTGTGACGTTGGGTCATGATATACTGTGACTTGACTTTAAGTGTGTGTACAGGTCGGAATCTCTCTGTACGTGTAGACAGAAGCACTGAGGTTGTAGGCCGACACAAAATGCCAGACGCTTCCAATTACATCTCTGTATCTGTCAGGGGGCCTCCGAGCTTTAGCCTTTATGAAAACAACGAGCGGCGCAAGAGCACGCGAGGCCGCTGTGGCCTGGATCTGAACGACACAGATCCCCTCAGCCGCAGACCCGGAGCAGCTTCCCTCGCTCATCTGAGGAGCGTCGTCTGTCTTAAATTACGTACGGAGATGTTATGAAGCGGTACAGGGAATCTTGTATCTTGAAATTTGTGATTTGGATTTGATCATCTCAGTGACAGGGTTGTCTGTTTAGCATGAGTGTGTTTGTGTGTTATCGAAAAACACACTGACACATACCATGCTGAAATAATTAATTCATAAATCACATGTATTCATTGCGTTACGTTGAAAAGATTTGTACTCAGGGCCGCACCTGAGGACACAGAGGTCACGTCCTCGGTATTGTCTCAGGGAGGTTAATGACCTGACCTGAAATTCTCTCTGTTCACTGTTTTAGGTCAACATCTAAATTAAAACACATTTAAAATAAAGCGATTCTGTTTTTCAACTGCAGTCAATACAGAATACGTATAAATACGCTGCTTCACGGATTTCACCTATCGTGGGTTATTTTTGGCACGTAACTCCCACGATAAACGAGGGTTCACTGTGTATATATATATATATATGGAGAGAGAGAGAGAATATATAGAAATATATATAGAAAATATGTAGTTTAATAGTTAAATGTTTCTTTTTTAAGGGGTGGAACTCAAGGAAATTGTACCTGTGCTGTTGAAATCAAATCCTAGCTGGCCTGGTTGTACTTTCATCAGTTTCATAAAAAGCAAATGCCAGCTGGCTTTCTGGTATACCCACTTCTAAATCTGTGCTGGGTAGTGTTCTTAGCATAGTGACTTTTCTTTTGTATAGAAAGATGTGAAATAGTTGTCCAGTTTTCATGTGTGTATAATTCAGTAGGTGTCTCACCTGTGTGACCCGGGTCAGTATTTACTGCAAAATCTGCACATCTTTTTTAGCTGATGCTGATTTCATAACTATCCTTACTCCCTGAAGTCGAGCAACAGAAGTTAAATACTCTTCCATTTTTAGGTGAGCTAAATATGCAAGAGCGGTCTTACGCGTTACTGTTTATAACAGAGGGTGTTTATATTTAAAAGTCCACTCTAAAAAACAAATGCGGTTTGATCCTAACCAATAACTTGTAAGGGTTCACTTCTCCAGGCATCTCTACAAGACTGTTACGTGAGTTATTATCTAACTTGTACTTTGGGTGTTTTGATCTATTTTTGCTGAGCAATTTCAGCTCTGGTATTTATGTTAACTATAACCCGGTCCCTCAGAAATGAATCATTAAAAAACGACTGGCAACTGGTTTCACTGGACGCATCAGGAACGAGTCAGTTCTCATGCGGCGATGTGTTTGTTGTTTGAAATGATAGAAAACACTCCTGTCAAATGAAATACGATTTTAAGAACCTTCAGTCTTTGTCTGCATGAAGAGGAGAACGCTCGTGTTTTCGTGTGTTTAATTACCATTTCACTGCGATCCAATACGAGTCGGTTATCCTCCACAGCCACACGCGATGATCTAAATGTTTGATGACTCTTTACAGGGAGACATTGGTTTCCGTCCAGAAGGTATGTGATACACAACGTAAAACATGATCTGCTTTGGAAAATGTAATCTAATCTTTCTTATTGTGTTATATTTATTTATTTATTTTTTTAGTTTTGTTCGATATGTTTAGACCAGAGTGAAAATACATTGAAACATAGAATGAAATTAGACCTACGTTTGTATATTACTACATTTTTTTCATAATTTCATTGTGGTGACAAAGTGCAGGACTGTAAACCTGGAATCCTGGGTTAATGTCCAGACTCTGGTTAGATTTAGGCAACATAAGCACTTTACGGTTTATATATAAGGTTAATAAAGAATCTTCTGACTTTTTCACTATTAAAACAGACCATGATCTTACCAATGCATAAACATAATCACGATGAAGTTACTATGAGTGCAAAGTGCATGAAAAGATTGTCTGTTTTGGCAAAAAAACAAATACATTGTCAGTTTTGGCGACTACAATTATGAGTTATGCAAAACATAACCCGGTCACGTTACATTTCCTTCAAAGCATATTTGCTGTTGTTGTTGCTAAATCAATTCATAAATGTAATTTCTAGAAAACCGGGCTGATTAATTTATGATTCAGAGTGAAATGTATTGATAAATATTAGATACACTGATGTGAAATTTTGCACAGATCCACTATTTATGGTCCCAAGAGGACATTTTTTTGTTGGGCTTGATGATTTTCCATTCCCATGGTTTTATCAAGTGCCACAGCAGGACAGAGCAAAACTCGGCTGAACTTTGTTATCATGCTAAATGACGGTTTCTATTGAGTTTAAACCTCAGTTCATGTCTGTTTGGGCAGTATTCATTAAAGGCACAAAATTCACACAAAATACAAATAAAACAGGCCGACTACACGTTAAAATGTATTTCACTAGAGTGTAAAAAAGACTTTTATTTATTTTATTTCATTTTATTCCATATCCTAAAGTCCACCCAACATTTTCTCCTTTGGCTACTAACGTGACTCTCGTTAGTAAATCAACATAACATGCATGAACTCTGGTTTGTCCGTTTGATCACAACAGAGCCTCCTTTACTTCACTATGTTAGATCCAGCTTTAATTACATCACACAGCGTGCAGCACCTCCAGTTCAAACAGCCCACACTCATCCTGTCAGCTGCGCCGCTCTGCGACATCAGCTGAGGCTCGACCACTGCAACGCGCCGTAGAGCTTCAAAGCTGCTGCTCGTCTGGCCCACGCCAAAACCAGTTACATTGGTGGAGAGCAGACCACCACCGCACAAAGGAAGCTTTGCTTTAATGTTATCAGAGACTGATCCACGTCTGTACTGAGCTGTAATGATGCTGTATTTCCCCGCCTGTCTGACAATGGCCTTATGGCTTTTATAAGCGGGGCCTAATACAACTATACACCATTAGAGAGCCACTTTTATTACGTTTCCAGCCCTGCAGAAGCCCATTCATCTCCAACGAGATGGATTGCTCTTGTTTTTTGTGATCATCAAGATGAATGAGTTTATGTTTCCCTCTGGCGATGGAGTCGGGGGTAGATGGTGCCTGGGATGAGAGTCAGGAGGGCATAAAACACAAAATATATTTATCGGTTTCAAAAAAATTATAGAACTAAAAACCACTTTTACCCATTTTGAACAGAGTGCTTGATTTTTATCTGGTTTTGTTGGTTTGAAGCTGCTGTTTTCTGAGGAGCTATATGAGTAAATATGACCTCATGTGCATGTTGTGTTACTTCCAGAGCTCTCATTATAAACCAGTATAGATTTAACTTATGACTTTCTTATTTGTACTTATTTCGGCATGTATGTTTGCGAGTATTGAGTAATATTATGTGCAAATTTGACGTTATCCACCAATCTGTTACCATAAATAGATCATGTCAGTCAATGCTGAGCCCCTTCACCTTATTGCAGGTTCAAAAAAATTTTGTACAATGTACAAATTTATATACAAATATATAAATAGATCAAAATATCATTATATGCATTTTTTTTAATGGTTGCAGTATTACATCACATGGAAATGCATCATTCTGCATCATACTATAAAAGTTTGTAAATTCACTTTGACAAATTTGGTATCCCTGGAAACAAGCAGAATTTGAGTTTTGTGCACCAGTATCTGTCACACGTTAGATCATTATTTTTAAAGTCTCAGGAAATGTGGCTTAAAATAGTAAACATCCACAGAGATCTGAGGGAAAATAATGTTCATAACTATCAGACATCCTGATTCAAAAACAGCTCATTTTGCTCTTCAGATCATTTCTAAGCTAAGCAATGTACTGGAGCAGCTAAATGTATTTGAGCTACCTGAAACTACCAATACGAGGTTAAGTGTACGGGAAACTGAAGCTGCTTTCCGCACTCTCTAAGACTCTAAATTACAGATGTTGTGTTAAGATCATTCCTTACTTTCTGGGCAACAACTAACAAAGACAGGCACATCCACATCTAAAGCCAGCTCTTCAAAAGTGAAAGTGTTTCCAGTCCTCGGACATCTGAGGACAGCCTGACAGTTATGGCATTCAGCTCTTTATCCACAGCGGTAAGTTAACGGCTCCGTCTGCTCCATCCAACCATAAACTCTTTATCAGGACCAGAGCAGCCGGTTTGGACATTCCTCTTCTCCGTGTTGTCCGCTGTGTTTTGTTTATTTGAGACAGAGTTGTAAAAGATGTTCTAAACCTGGTCCTGGCGCGGGGTCAGACTGCTGCCGAGGCTTTGATGAACAACTGTAGAGCTGCAGAGCACCCCGCCGCAACCACCACCCCATCCCCATAACCATCCATACACCCCCTCAAAAACCACCCAAAACCCCAAATCTAAATGGGGGGCTTTGATGTGGCTGGATGGTGCCTGTTGTTATTGTTTGTATCAGTGCTTATCACGGTTGAACCCCCCCACCCTCCACCCCCCTCTACTTTACCCCTGTCCTGCACCAAAACCCCCCACGCACACCCCTCTGTGAACCATAAAGCTCTTCAAGGTTGCGGTTTGACATTTTTCTCTTCTGCCTGTTGCTTCATCTATTAAAAATAGACTTCTTTTCTTTTTCTTCTTCTGTTCTTTTCCTCTCTTTTTTTCCCTTCTTCTTCTTCTTCTTCTTTTTCTGCTTCTCTCCTCAGTACAGCCAGGCTCTCCCTGATAAGGATGATGGATGGGGCAGAACTCTGGCTCCAGCCAAGCCCGGCAGCTTCCTGGGAGCTGAGAGATACAGAGGGGGGAGGTGGGGAGGTGTGTGTTGGGGAGGGGGCGTGGGGGTGGTGGGCCTGTATTGATGGAGGGGGTTGATTACTTACCCTGTGCTTGCACACAGGACTGCCAGATAAAATTATACTATACAGGTTGAGCCCCTCGACTTGTTTCCGATCTTCGCTGTAGGTGCAGTCATGATTTCAGGTTTTGAGTTTTATCCAGGGGACTATTCTTTTTAAGCAGCTACAAAAATCAGTGAAACGGGACAAAAACATGTACGCCAACACTTATTTATGCTGGTTAAAATGCAGAATATTATAATTTTACAGTCAGTTTTAATAATCTACTAAAGACGTTGGACATCTAAAAACACAACTTGGAAAATCTTTGATTAAAAACACGTGAATCAAATTGAATCTGTAGATTCTAGAGTAATGAAACTCTTTTTTCGTGTGACAGATTTAGTGTGACGATTAAATTACAAGAATAAAGAGACTTCATAAAGTCCACTGGGATTCCACTTTTTCGGACTATAACTGACTATAATGACTTTATCTTTTGTGATATGACTTTATTCTGAAAATATTCGATTTCTTTTTGCTTTCGCTGACTTTAATTCGTAATGTTACCACACAAATCAACTTATTTTCTAATTTTCTCATTAAATCATAAATATTGTAAGACGAGTTTACTTCATAACCAACGAAGCAAAATGGTGCGGGCTGACTAGTGTTGCCTCATGTCTTCATCTATCAGAGAGCCCTCCAGACTGAAGGCACCTCCCCGGTGCAGACAGGATGCCCCCTCATCACGTGTCTGTTTGAAAAAACTGATCTCATTTATGTTGTTCTTCTTGTTAGAAGTTAAATCATAAACACCCGAGGAAGGAGCTTTAACATGAAGTTTCAAAAGGCCACTTTTATTCCCAAGACAAAAAGGCCAGAGGTGATGCTCCCCTCCCTCGTGTGCATCACTGCACCTCATTAAAAACAACACTCTGATGCTTTACAAGCTGAATATTCATCTACATATTTCTTTAATCTCGTTAAACCCTCCCCGGGTCATGCGCTGACATGCAAATAGATAAAAGGTTCACAAATTGAACTTTCTCCTATGGTTTTTTCCGTGAATTTCAACGTAAAAAAAACTGTATGATGCTCTGTTTACTGTGACCTACAGAAGCGCCATCAGGTCACGTTTTGTTTGTGGAAACTTAGCCGACCAAAGAAAGAGGTCCGATCTCTGCGGCTCTATCTCCTACTGTAACCTCCAGGCCACACAGTGCCGTCCTGCTGGAAAACAGCGATTACATTAATGATTTGTTTGGGTTTCAGGAAGACAGAGAGGAGCGTTGGAAGCCAAGCAAATATACTGTGAAATAAAAAGCCTAATCCGTGTTTACATCCCAAGCAAGGACAGGCATTTGCTTTCATTATGAATCAGACGAGATAGTGTTTCCCACAGATGTAGAATACTGCTTTTAAAACCAATTTTCTGCAGCTTCCAGGATTAAGGGTGCAACGTCTGTGAGCTGAGAGACGCGTCAACCGGCTGCCGTGTCTCAGTGCAATCAGAAACATTGACAGGGACAGCGGCCGGGAGGCTGCCAACTGCAAAAATAACTGTTTTGAAGTGTGTTTCCTCATGTCCAGGACTTAAATTCCCTCCGTGCACACCTCAGCTCTGTCACACTTCTGATGCACCGGGAGATACAACCAAGGGACGACTATTTTATTTCCCAGAATTCCTCCATTCCCCCATAAGGTGCGCGCTCACGGCTCACGATGATGATTTAGGGGTGTTTATCCCCGCTCGCTTAAACATTTACTTTTCAGCACAAGGTGAAGCTGGGAAGAAAAATGTCTCTCTGTGGGGTTCAACCTCTGGAGGATTTAACACCATCCCTCACCCTCCACACAGCTGACGTTTACAAGACACGCAACTGGTGATGGCACCCAAGGAATCGTGGGATACATATTAGGGCTCGTCTGGCTGACTGTCCGATGGCGTGTGTGCGTGTATATTTTGTAAGGTCACCCGAGGAAGTACATCGCGTTTCGGTTTGATTTCTACATCGCGTCTGGGAGGCGTCAACATTTTTCATCGCAACACATTGTTTTGATCCAGTTCCTCTTTTTAATGACCCGTAATCCTTTACTGTAAAACGGCTGGAAGGAGATCCAAAGACCCCTGCTGAGTGACTTATTATCAGTTTATGCTTTAGGATGGAGAAAAAATAAATGAACATTTCTCTGCACGCCCTGAACCTTCACCTTTTTATGTTCTTCTCAGATTCTTTACTCCTTCTCGGACGTTTTATTGCCTCTTTCGTCTCTATTTTAAATTTTCTTGCTTCACTCCCCCTCACGTCTTCACACCCACAACTCCTCTTCTCTCTCTCTCTCTCTCTCTCTCTCTCTCTCTTTTTTTTTTTTTTGCCCCACTCCACCTCCCGTGTTAAGCCTTGATAATATGCAACACCTTGAGCTTTTTAAGAGGCTGCAATTTCAGATGAATTGCTCCAGAGATGCTGCTGGATGTTAAGTGCAGAAGGGTACTTCTGGTTGAGGGGACAGCCGCCTTTCTTCGACTCCATTTAGGATGAGGACACGGGGGTCGCTGAAGGGGATGGGATCTTAAGTAGGGCCAAATCAGGGTCAAAACTGTAATTAAGTCTCGGTGATTGTTTTTAAGCACTTGGAATATCAGATAATTTGGTTAAATGGAGTCAAATGTAAGGTTTGATAGTGACAGAAGCTTAAAATAACTTTCAGGTTTTAATGTTTGTGTGTGTTTGGGGGGTGGGGGTCCCAGAAAAGCGGGGGGTTTAACTGAGGCCCATTACGACATGTGGAAGAAAAAGGTCGACCATGATTAGTGACCGCCTTAATGGTATAATGCCCCCTCGCCTCTATTTCAGTTTCCTGGAGGGAAAGAGTGAGCATGCAATGCATCAACCACTCTAACCAACTAAACTAATTTATTTTATGAAGTTAGTCTCTTTTTTTTGAGAGATGTTGGACAGTCACATATGAATTTTGAATAAAAGCAGTTGTAATGCCTCCGTGCCTATAGCAATCACGTTAACATGCTGAGGTTTAGCAGGTAGGAATATATTTAACACCATATCTAGTGTTTATCATTTTAGCATATTTTGCTAATTGGCGCTATACCCAAAAATGCATCTGGGCTGATGGGAATGTCATTTGACCTCATGATAACTTTAGAGGGAGTCATCATTATCATTGTATAATAATTAATTGCAATATTATTTATTATTATTAATCTGAGGGAAACAAGAATGTTTACAGCAAGGGCCAAGTACAACAGAGAAATAACTTGAATATTTTTGGATATTTACTGCGATTGAGGGTGGCGCCAGAGAAAAGCATGTTTACATTTAGCTTGATACCATTCTAGCATTTTGTATGCCAGGATGCAGTGATATGAATAACCTCATCAATCTGTCACCATGTGAGACACTCTCATGATTCAAACTTAGTTTTTTAGACACACTACATTCATAAACAGTAGGTAAATTATGTTTTTGAAGACGTGTAATGTAATTTAGAAAAAAAAAGTTCACTGATATTGCATGGTTGTCTTTACTCTAAACATGAAATCATGATGACTTCTTATGCAGAGAACTTTTGTTGCCTGAACCAGGCCACACATGGGATGTGGACCCTGCATCAGTTTATTGACCATTATCCACCCAAACTTCCACCCTACAAATTGTTGTACTACCCCGTTGCCATTGAACATTATGTTTTTCTGAACATGTTTTCGTTGAAGAAAATGATTAGTTAGGCTACATAATTGTAATTTCTATCAGATGAGGTTGCATGTATCTTTACTTTTATGTAAAAAATATGTTGTTAAAGACACAGCCCACATGTTGCTGAGCTGTTTGCTGACTCTACCTCCCAGTCGGACCAAATGGAGGCGCAGTACGTTTACAGTTTGCGGCTAACATGTTTTAAAGTGTTTTGGACAATCAGTCCATTCTAAAAAGCATCCTGAGGGCATATTCAGCCATGTCGGTCAGATTTATCTGATTACACGGCAATCAAATGGACAATAATTGATGACCTAGTCCAACCCTTCCTCCTCCACTGGCAGTGCCAAGTTTTATGTGTGTGTGTGTGTGTGTGTGTGCGTGTGCGAGTGTGTGTGAGAACAGTGACAGACGTGGCGTCCGCTGACAGCCCGGCTCGGTCTTATCTGCACTGCAGGAGTGACGTTAGAGAACCAGGAGGGGGGAGGGAGGGGCAGATAGAGAGGTAGAGGGGTGGATAGGTGATTGTGTGTGTGTGTGTGTGTGTTTTTCTTTTCAACACACACTTGTCACAGTGTTCCTCACTTTTAATTCTCCTCTTCTGATACCCGGCCACTTTCTGACCTTGTGACCGCTGACACAAATCTTAATCACTGGTTCAATGTGACGCTGGTGGTCTCACGTTGCCATCTGCTTACAAAACAACGTCAGCTTCATGCCTAAAATGGATATAAATAATTATGGCAATATTTACCCTGCACAGTGAAGAAGACACGACATAGAGCTCCACTGTGCTGCATTTTTTTGGTTTGTTTTTGGTATCTCCTTGGTTGAGGTTCCAAGTGAGCTGAGCCGATATTTAACGGTGGAGAAATTACACTTTTGCAGTAAGAACAGCCACCACAATTGACCACGCTGTGGTTAACTGATGAGATGCAGATGTTCCTTTGTGTAGTTGCCAAAGACGGGATCTCAAAAGTAAAGGATTGGTCCTGTGTGTTTGTGTCGCAATGAGGATGACGTCGCACCAGATTACGCTGAGCTGAAGAATCTGCATGAAAGCCTGACTCACTACATACTCATCCACAACCCCGAGCTCCAGACTTCTGCATGTGCGCTGGCAATGGACACAGGTACTTGACCTAAATCGTATACATATGTACGTATTTATATAAAATATGAATGTAATGTAGAAATGCTGCGACACCTTTAGCTCCCAGTTTTATACACTTACATTTTTGTGGGGTTAGACTAAGGTCGAGTAGTTTTGGTTAAGGCCTTTTGTCAGAAAACATGATGTTTTTTAATATATTTTTTTTCTATGCGATCCAGGTCAGTCGTGAAAAGCAGAGAAACCAATTCAACAAACATGAAGGTGCACGTCTCTTGTTTTACTTGTTGCTTTCTCGTCATTCATCGGTACCAAAATATTGCTCATAAGAAAAAAGAAAGAATGTCTTCCTGGTTGTGGGAAAAGAGAGGAGATGAGGAGCCAGCAGAGATGGTGGAGAGGCTGAATAGGACAAGGGTTAGAGGAGGTGATTTGAGATGGAGAGATGACAAGGGCTAGAGAGGAGAGGTGGAGGAGGAGGAGGAGGAGGAGGGGGCACAGTGAGGAGAGAAGATGAGGTAAGAGAGTCGTGGGAAAGAGATGAGAGAGAAACTATACCAATCTGAACATCTGTGACCTCAGTGAGCCTCTACAGGTGACCAGGTGGAATTACAAGGTGTGGAGGGGTTGAGCAATGAAGAGACTCGAGGACAGCTTGTGGTTACATTTAATAAAAAAAGAGGAATCTTTACTGCAAACTCGCTCGCTTGCTTTCTGCCTCGCCACATAGAGGGCACGCTTGGCACTAAATTGTGGGACATAAATTCTGCGTGAGGTGCAGAATGAGGGGTGTAACTATAGATAGCGTGGATTGCCCATGAGAGAGAGAGAGCAGTCCCTCCCTTGTCCACCATGTGTTGCAAGAGACTCAGATTGTCACCTCATAAATACACTTTGCGTTCAAAGAAGAACTTGTGTTAAATAAAAAAAAATGGTGCCATTTGCTACGTATGGAAAAGGGCAAACCCATCTCTGTCATGGTTTTCAATCTACTTGATATTTGCAGTGATGATTGCTGGGTAATATACGCTGATGTTGTCCAAAGTATCTTTTTGATCCTGCGATGTAGGTAGGGCCCATCATAAAAGCACTAAGGCCTGTTCTTTTTCGCCACCATCAGGTCAAAATCTTAAACTATCATTTGCTTTAATTTACGACCAAATGTTAGCACGGTGGTTAACGTGATAAACACTAAACACACAGAAGCACAGAGTTCATAGTTCGTCACTGAGCCGCTTTGAATTTCCCCGCATTCTGTCATTATCGTGGATTGGATTTATGATGATAGCGTGTACTTGTTTAGCGGATGTGATTAGAAATAGAGGAGTGAGATGTCAGAAAATAAAGAGTTGTGAAATAAAAAGAAATACAGCAAGTCAAGACAAGAGATAAGTCAGCGGCAAAGCAACACTGCTGTCATGGCCATTTTCCAACAAAGCCATTGGTCAAATGGAAAACAAAAAAGACACCACTGTTTTTTTTTCTCTCTCTCTGAATGTGAATCACAACTTGTGATTTTACAGGATGTTAAAGATGTAGAATGGGAAATAAACTCTAGATTATATCTCACCCATGAAACAGTAGCCAAATTAATCCGAGCTCATATTTTCATGCCAAGCCAAGCAGGGCTCATTAAAGCACGTAGAGGAAGTCTGCTCAAAGAAAGGACTTGAACCCGAGTGCAAACCGCAGAGAGCAGCAGCCGCCACTTGTTTCTGTTTATTTCACATTCATGCTGCTTGTCTGATGGGACGCACATCAAAGCGAAGATCTTTGGGTTTTCGATCATTTTTCTTGTTTTCTCTCATTTTGTTTCCCTTCGCTCTCTATCTCCGTAACTCAGGGGAACATAGAAGCCGTGTGACCCTGGATGATTTATCAAGACTTTTCTTTTTTTTTTCTATGTCTCTTCAGTTAAAGTAAATGAGTGGTATGTGGAGAGACTCTGGAGAGTCCACAGCCCCCCCTCACGGGCTATTAGGCCTCCCTCCGCCTCCCCCTGTGGAGAGAAGAAGATAAGGGAAAATTGAAAATGAAGAGGAAAGAGAGGGAGAGACATCACTACATCCACCGGCAGACCTCTTGTTCTCCTCCACTATCTCTCTTTCTCTCCCTCCTTTGAGCTTGATTAGCCGCCAAGCTTAAGAGGCTTGTTATCAACCTTGGAGACGATGGAAGTTCATCGGCCACAGGACTTGACTGATGGAGACGGGGATGGAGTCTTTTTCTTGAGCATGTATGTGTGTGTGGAGGAAGTGACTTATATCTTTTTGACTGATGTGGAGTCACGGTAGAATGCGGTCAGTTCATTCATATCCGGGGCCGCGGGGACTCCAAAATGTCTGCTGGCTGGTTCTCATTCAGTCACATCTAAGTGCTGCACACAGCCGGTTGTTTGGTGCAGGGTCAGCAAAGACTTCAGCCGTCTAAAAACTCCTTTGTAACGCAGAAAAATCAGAAAAGAAAGTTCACATCTGAGACAAAACTTTCGGGCGACAAGCACCCACTTACTGAATTCTCCCTTGGGGATCAATTAAGCGTTACTTTATCTTATCTCATCCATAGGAGGTCAGAAAACTCTAAAAGAAGAAGGCCAGACTACAAGTCCATCTAAGTAATTTCTCCATTCCTTCCATTACAAAGACATACTTTTTGATCTGCCAAGGTTAGGTAATGTTTATACAGCTAAAACGACTTGATTCAAGGGGAACTCCAGGTTAGCTCCGTGCTCTACTGCGCAAAATCTAATCTAAGTGACCACTTGAGTCGGCGTCACTTGAGGCTGAAGATTATTAATTCACCGGTTCAAATTATATTAAGGCTTAAAGTTATGCATAATTAACAGCAAGGCTGCTTTGACTGACAGGTAAGTGCCGCTCCAGATGGCACCAAGGCGCCAATCGCCCCACCATAAGTCTGCCATTGATTAACCAGGAGGTGGAAGAAGTAGTACTGCCAACAAAGCGTTGTCGATTGTCTCAAATTACGGAAATCTGTGGGTGATGTCGTTCATGTTCTGTCCATTCTTTATACTGTCATTGGTTTAGTCCTGCAAACTCTGCCCTGATAGTTCTTGGTCCATTGGAGAACAAAATCTAGACCCTTATTCCCGTTTGTAGGGCTGAAAAGTAAGATGCCTGAGTTCCTGAAATGGCTCTGGGTACAAAAAAATCCTGCCGTGGAAAGTGGGCTATTGCATCTTTCTCTTTTAAATCTCACCCCATCTGTACCATTAAGCAGAGATCCTCTGTGAACAAACCTGAGTGAGGATAAGGGTGACCAGTTCAGGATTTCACACCGGGAGTGAGCATGTCAAGAAAACCTGAGCCACCAGTTCATCTCCCATCAGCATACAGCTCTGTCCGCCAACCAGCTTGAGTTCTGCCACAAGCCACAGAAACTGTTGCTGTCATCGAGATTAACCAAATTAGTTGTCATCTACTAGATTAATCACCAACATTTTTTGTTTATTTCTCAAATGTGAATATTTTCTGTTTTCTTTGGCTCTCTGTGGCAGTTCACTGAATATCTTTGGGTTGTGTACCAAACCAGTTGTTTAAGGACATGACAATAATCATTAGTTGTACTGTCATCCTCATCTCAAGCTGATTCAGGAACTAATTTTAGTGGATATTTTGGGGTAGTTGCTGTGTGAAAGAGTGGCAAAACCACTGACTCGGCACTGGAGGAAGAATTCCTGTTTGTCAAAGAACTGGTCTTCTTCCCTCCCATCAGATGTGTGCAAAATAGATGAAAACACATTTTCTTTGCCAGCTGGCGTCAAGACAATTACGAGCACTTCCTCGTAGTCTTATCAGAAGTGGTATCAGCTGCGGTTCATGACTTGATGAACATTGTCTCTTAGTGTTTCTCTCCTCTCTGTCTGAGTCCACGCCAGCTCTGGATGAGGCCTCAGAGGACGACAGGACCATGTAAACATTCCCAGCCCTCAGAATCTGTCTGTCTGCCGGGGGTGATGCATCTGTCCGGCCCGTTTGTTTACTGGCCGAAGAATGTTAAGAATATAGGCGTGTGTGTGTGTGTGTGTGTGTGTGTGTGTGTATGTGCGATTTCATGTCCATGTGACCGTGCACTTAAAATAGTGAGTGTTAGGCGGCTGGGGGGGGGGGTGGCACATGGGTGGGGCGGGGTCACAAGTTTTGTTTCCTTCTGTATCGTCCAAATGTTCGTAATGATCCAATGGGATGTGGATCTGGTGAATATTGCACGGTGTTTAGTCTACCAATCACCACGGTGACAAAGAGTCTAGGTTTGGCGGTGTGGAGGTGGAGGCAGGGGGTGGGGGTCAGAGTAGTTAGTGGTGTTGTGGGTCAGGGAGGGCTGCACTGAACACAAAAATATATACATTATTTATATGTATGCATATATATACACACACGTATATATAAATACACCCAATAAGCTGCAGACAGGTTCTCCTGTAATTGTAAGATTGCAGGTTTATAATAACTCGTGACTTGTCTGCCCACATGAAGTGACACATTTCAAATTAGGAAGGAAACAACAATAAACTGGTTTCTTTAAATAGCAGTGACAGAGTGCTTCACGTAGAGAGCTGCCAAGTGTCATAGACATGAGAGTCCAGTGTGGAGATATTATAAGATACTTAAGTCCAGATTTTTTGCCTGTGTGTGAAGTTGTGCTCTAAAGTCTTGTCTTAATCTCTTTGACTTGTTCTTGTTATAAAAATTAGTTTACTGTGTTTCAAATGTCTTGAATCATATGATGTGTACGTGAGTTCCTACTCCTCACATGTTCTCACTTCTCTAATATTGACTTTGCTGCCAAAGTTGGGTAAGGTAAAGTCCAGGTTCATGTTTAAATAGAGGAAGTCCAGAACAAGGGTCAAGGTCAGATCAGAGTGGTGACATTTAAATTGGGGAAATGCTAACTATTAAAGGAAATTAAGAAAACGTATGACGCCATCCGAGACAGCCCATCCGAGACGGTATAAGAACCAACTGTTAGAGCTCCACGGGGAGCCTGTTTTCTCTTTTGTGTGTTGCACTGTTAAATGCTCCTTCTTGTACAAGAATAATAAACTTAACTTAAACTTAAATAAACTTAAACTTTGATACTTTGAATCCGGTCGTCCTTATTAAAGAGTCTTTTTTTTTTTAAATCCCATGAGCGACAGTTCTAGTAAAGAAAACGAGAAAATGTGTTCAAAATGATGCACAAGATGAGCTAAAGAAGAAAAAAAAGGTTTGTTGAATATTTTGCCAGTCCTCCCAATGTTAAGAGTATGGTCTCCATATGAAAAGTGTCATGGGATAACAGCTTCGGTTTCTGGAAGTGACATCATTCATTCCATTGACGAAAATAACATAAAAGGAACTCCTTACTCCGTAAACCATCGTGAATACCTTTCCGAGAACTTTAATCTAACGCTAGTAGCTTAAATTTAACCTTGAGAGTGTATAGGGTGTCAGAAAGAGAAATCATTGTCGCTGTGTTAAACAGAACATAAATGATTGGAATTCAGTTGTATCAGTAACTCATGAGGTAAACCTGTTAAAGAAGTTTTCAATAGAAAGCCAAGCTGCAAGCTGGTTGACTGTGTTGAACACCTCGATGATAAAAGCTAGCTCCACCAGTCAGAGACAGTCGCAGTTACACTTTAGGATTGCGGCTAGTGTACAGACTTGTGGCTTCTACCATCATCTCACAATATTATAGCCTGTGGTGCGTGTATGTGTACATGGATCAATATCAGCTATATCTGTTGTCTGATGTTTTAGCCTCTGGGGACAACAGCCAGTGTTTCTGGGCGTCCTGCGTGGCCAGCAAATATCCGGATGACAGATATCCGGACACTGCAGCCAATTAGCAGTCTTGATATGCAAGAACAGTTATAAATATTTCCTCTAATCTCTCAACATATCTCTCCACATGAATGCAGATGACTTTAAAGCTCAAGGGTTCCAATTCTGCCTCTGGTGCTGGACTGTTTACCTGCATGCATCCCTTTCCAGCACAAATCTGCATTCATATGCTGATTTTTGACATTAATCTTTGCATTATGACATAATGCCTTTGACCACCAATAAGCCATGAATTGTGTGTGTGTGTGTGTAGGGCTGTGAGGGCTTCCATTTTGTTAGCTCTTGTGCACACAGGTGACACAATACAGTTTCACACTATTCCTCTGATCAGCAGGCGGCAGTAACATGTCAAAAAACACATTAATGCACAGAGAAAGGAAGCGAAGAAGAAGAACTGAGTTCATGAAACCTTCAATAAACTTCTTACAAGGCTCGCAACCCAACTTCAGGTTTATGACGCTGCCTTTTGACCTGAAACATGTCATGTAGCATTATCAGCAAATACAAGTACAATACAGTTACAGTACTCTGACTCTACTCTAAACTTTAGAGTAAAATCTGGGTGTCAGTATTGAAAACAAACTCTGCTGGTAGTTCGTTAAAATACCGGAGCAGGAGCAGTTGAACATTTTCAGCCATGGAGGGAAATTTAAAAAACTGATTTGAAATAGAAATGAGTTCAAACCGTTAAGAACTCCATTATGTGTTCCCATGTGTGCTGAATGTTGTTATGAAAGTGGATAACAGTGACTGTGGGACACACACGCACACACACCTCAGCTGCTCTGGACAGTTTAAACTCCTGCTGACTGTGAAAGGTAATTCGAGTGAGGCTGCACTCTTACCGTAACACACATCAATTCTCAGCTGCCTGCTGCAGACGCCGGAGCCGCTGCAGGATGTAACGTATTTAGCGAATCTCTCGGGGATGTTTTAAAAGCTCGAATTTGGTTCGATCGGCTACTTTTGATTTGCTTTAGGTTCTTTTTGCATCAAATATTGAGGTCGCGCGCAGAGCAGGGACAAAGATGGCGTCTGACTGAGGAGGACAGCTGAGATGTCAACACTGCTGTAAGATCAAGTTCTTCTACAATCTTTTTAATGCCTTAAATAATATGTATTAATAAATCACTATGACCTTCATATAGTCGTACAATTACTAATTATATACAATATCCACCAAATAATGTAAACATACTGACAACTTTTTTCATACTGACAGTTTTTAGGTTGTCAGGGTAAAAAGATTGAACTTCAAACATTTATAAATCCACTAAAAACCAGGTTATTCTTTGTGACAAAAAATACAAAATACAGATATATATCTCTCATGTACAAATGAGGACATGGACAATATTCGATTAGATTTTGTGTTTATTGTTTCTTTAAATAATAAAGTAACTAACTTTTCTCTTCCTAATCATAAACAAGTCTGTCCAACATGACAGAGGGAAAACGACATCCACTCAAGAGTTATAGATCTTATTCACCCTTTCAATGAACCTTGAGATGCACTTAGAGGCTGTTTCCAGCAGCCGTATATCAAGACTAACAACAGTGGAGCTTCTCTTCAGCCTGGTGTGAGTTTAACTCCCAGACCTGCCCCCTAGTGGAAAACAGGTTAGCTGGCCTTAGACACTGTTACTCCACCAAAACTGCTGTAAATCTACTACTGCTTCTGTTAATACTATTTCCTCTACTATTTCATAAGTATGACAGTCACATTGAGGCTGCAGCTAATCATATTTTCTATTGAATTATTTGGTCATGTTTTTATTGATTAATTGTTTAATCTATAAAATGCCAGTAAATGGACAAAAGATGCACATTATGGTCTCTCAGAGCCTCTTTGACAGTCTTTGTTTAGACAGGTCAACAAACCCAGTTTACATTTACAATTATATAAAAAAGAAAAAAGCACCAAGTCCTCACTTTGGGGAATTTGGAACTATAATTGTTCCAGATTCGATAAATAGCTTAAACAATTCGACAGTTGACTCTCGATCGATTCATTACTTTATCATTTTATAACCTCTAATGTGACTGTCAAACAATGTAACAGGCTTTATTTAGAACAAGGAGGGGAAACAAAACACTGACTGCATTTCTATGCACATTCATTTTCTGATTTTTCTGAACAGAATCAAATACAGATTTCACACTGATGACGCAAACAGCAAATTTCATTACTGAATGCAGATGGAGACATGTTGGATATCCTGATATTATTCAGGTTTTAGGAGCACTCTTTGAACATTTATATGCATCTCATTTAGGGTTTTAAACCGAAGTTTGAGCTGCACGGCATCGTTCCTATCAGCTCTGTACATTGTAAACAAACCAACCAGCCGTGGCTGGTGTAGAGGTACACGCACAAAAGAAAGGTTCATATTTCTGGTCAGAAGGAGAAACACACTTACTTTCCAACATTAAGAAAGACGTGGATGACAACAGGTTTTTGGACAAATACATATGTAAATATATTAAGTGCATGTAAGCGTAGTAAGTGAGACAACAAAGTGATTTAAAGCGACTGAATTCAGCCGCTCAGCAGAACTTTCTGGAGGAGAGAGTCTTCAGTCTTGCTGCTGTCCGGTGTGTTCGCTGATGTTCAGGCGCTCTGCTATCTGAATGACAAGGTTCAGCAATCAAAGAATTTGTTGACCTTCCCTCCCGTCTCCTACTGCTACGCCTCCCATTCCTCTAATTTGTCTGTATGTCTTACAGGGCATGTAACTAATGCAGCCAGAAGGAAACTTAAAGAAGCCTGCTTTATGTTTTCTGCACCGTATCAAACTGTGGATTTGTGTTATATTGACTGTTGTTGTTGTTTTTGACTGATTGTATTCATCACCTGTGCAGTGATTTGGTGACTCGTGGTTTACTCAACCATCCTTCCATATTTCTGAAACAGAACACCCCCATCAACCTTTGTGTTTTTAACACGTTACTGATTTCGGGCTGAAAACCTGGTTAGTTAAGAGGTCGAGGTGGATTGTTGGTTGTTCTTGAACAGCAGAGACTGCACAGATTACATCCCATGTCCCACCAGTAGTCAAGTTTAGTTTCTTTTTCCCTACCAAGGTGATCTTTCTGTGACCTAAACCAGAGAAACATGAGGCTTCAGAGCAGAGCAGACAAAAAAATTATCTGAAAATAATTTTATTTTTTAACATTTTTATTTTTTAATTTGTAAAAATGTGTAGCCATTACTAAAAAAAATACATTTAAAAAAGTTTAAAATTTGGTCAAATATTTAATAGCATGTGGACCACCGGTGCTGCTTACTGACCAGCATGCTTGATACATGCAGAGAAATTAGCATTTTAAGGCTCCAGATTTTATTTCTGGAAAGAGATGTCACAAAGAAATGTTTACCAAATATCATTTTTCAAATACTTTTAATTTCAAGTGGTAAGAAAATATTTTAATTGAACTGACCCTTAAAGCACTTCTCTGCTGTTCCAACATTTCAATACAGATGACAAACTTTCAGAGCCCAGTGTCACGATGCTAGTTTGTCTGCCAAATGGTGAAAATGTAAAAGTTGTGGCTGCTCATGTGGATGTCAGCTCCTTCCAGAGGAATTTTTAGAGCGTTCTTGGATGCACAAACTCGCCACTGAAACCAGAGGTGAAATTATTTTTGGGGTTAACAGCTCTTTAAGACATAGTGATTCACCAAACGTAAAGAAAACTACCACTCATGCGCACGCATGCTCCCCTCCTCTGATTTTAATAGACAGTGAGACACTAAGATCACGGCGGGATCAGATAATTCTTGCCCCTTTGCCCCTGATCTCTGCCTCCCCTGCACACGCCATCACCAACCTCCACCTATCCGTCTCTCACTATCAGCTGCTCCCTGCTGCCGTTGTTTTCAGAGGTCAGAGCTGTTTGTTTGCTCGGAGGCCCGTCGTCTGATAGCCTGTGTCGGACTACGCCTGCCCCTCACACCCCATCTTAACCTGAGCCGCTATCAGCCGACTCCCCGGCAACTCCAACCTTGTCTTTTAAAAGGAACACTTCCCCTGGAAATTATGGAGAGACTCTGGCAGATAGACGCCGTCTCTATCTGTCACGGAGGAAAGCTCAGGACAGACAGGATGACAGCCTCTGGCAGATACTACAGGTTCAAATGCATCTCGTGACTTCCTTCCTATAAGGCTAATCCCTTTCAGTTTTTTTTAGTTTCCACTAAAAGAATATATTTTTTGAAAGGAGTATATAAATGTTGCTGATTTGCAAGAATTGTTTGTCCCCTCAAATCTGAAAGTTGACACGTCTCCAGCTGCAAGAGGACAGTGTACAGGAAACAATGTCCTTTTGTGGTGAGATAGACTTGAAAATCATTCCTTAGCAGAGAGCAAAGAGAAAATTTGAGAGAAAACACAAATGAGCTGCTCACTGTGTAACTCAATCTCTCTCCTTCCATAAGAAAAAAACAAGACTAAGAGTCCACGGCCGTGCTCGTGGCTCCGTGAGCCTGCACATGGTGCTTTGAGCTAAACGCTAACATCAGCATACTAACACGACATTGTTGACATGCTGATGACAATCTTAAAGAGGTCCAGCGTGTAGCAGGATTTCATGTCTCTAGTGGTGAAGCTGCGGATTGCAACCGACTGAACGCACCTCGTGTCACCCTTCTCGCTCCAAGTGTTTTGGAGAAACGGTGATTGCAAAAGAAAGGTCGTATATAGAGCCAGCTACTGTAGAAACGTGGTGGTGCAAGGTGGTGTAAAAGCAACAAAAACGATAATTTGTTGGCAATTATACACTAATAAAAACATAGTTAGGATTCCAGGCATGAAATTGCCCAGTGCGGCTGTTGAGCAAGTGCACGAGAGACTTGTGCCAGTTGAGCTGCTAGCTTTTAGCCCTCTGATAACTTAAATGGGGACAATTTAATTGTACAGCTCTTTCCAAATGTTATGTGATAGTGGAATGAGTCATTTTGGATTTTGATGCTCAAAATAATGTATACGCCATTTTACAGCTGCTTCTTTCACAATGTAAAACTTTTTGGGGGGGGCCAGTGTGCGTCACGTGATGGACGCCATTGCTGCTATTACACTATTTGGCCACAATGTCAAAGCCTGGCTTCAACTGACTAAAATGACTTCAACGCCTGGCACTCGTCCTGCACGGTGCCTTGCTTTAACCCACACCACTAACATGGCAGCTGAAAACGACACAGGGTCACACACTACAAACTGCAAAATGTTTCTTTCTGAGTGTAAGCGAGTCTAAAAAAACCTGTTGACCAAAGTTGCCAGCGCTGCGGGAAAAACACAACCTGTTGCTATCATAAAATCAACAAATAATTTTATAGAAATGACTGTCAGCGTTGTGAATAAAACTAAGAAGAAACAAAATATGACCACACTATACAAAGAAACACAAGGATTTAAGAAAATATGTTTGACAGTGAATACCAAAACAATAAAAAATAACTTCCCTCAGTTGTGCTCATTTATTCAATATCTCGAAACAATAAAAAATGACACAAATCCCCATTTTGAGCTTCCAGAGGCCTCCCTCACCTCAGCACAGTCATCTGGCTCGTTCTGGCTGGAAATGCAACAGTCCGTGTGACCACAGGAGAACGAAAGGGAGAAAAAAAAAACCTGTGATAAAATTACTCTCCCAACACTGGATCAAACCCAGCAGGGAGGGGAGTGCCAACCACCTGATTAAGCAACATGGAGGAAATGAGAGCAGCAAAGGGGACCATTTTCTTCAGGAGTGGGAAGGAAAAGCCCAGAAGAAAGAATGGGAGTGAATGAACGAAGAGGGAGGGCGAGGGGGGCTGTAGGTGGGATAAGCTGTGTACATATGTGTGTTTGGGTGGGGAGGGGGTGTCGGAGGGTGTGCGGGGGGTTAAAGTCACAGATTTTAAATCAGTTCTTTGGCCTTTAACGGGCGCAACAGAAGCCCAGTATGAGAGAGCAGAACAAAGAGGGCAGCAGTGGCCTCGACCAATTAACATTCCTGCAGCCTTTATGAGCCGCCTGGACCCGCCCCTTCACTCACACCTCATAAAAGTCACAAACATCAATTCTTGCAAACCATAACTGTCATTATAATCCCATTAAAAACAACCCACTGAGCAATTTACAGTGAACACCAGGGCCAAGTGTGCCAGCAGAGGGGAGGGATATCGCCCTGGCTGGAACGCAAACCGGACTAAACAAATGGGAACATTTATTGGGAGTAATTTGACAAAATATGACATGATAGTGAGTCCATGAACAGAAATGAGGTTAAATCTATTCTCCTCCATCTTCTTTTGAATGTAATGGGTCTTGGGAAAAAAAAATCTAGCTGACTGCACGGTACAGATGTTGTTATTTAAAGCTGCGTTACTGGATTTGTGGCCACTAGATGGCAAAAAATCACCAAGAAGGCGGACAAAATTACGCCCACCGCTGCAGGTTCTCAGCTGCCAAATGCTCCACATTTACCACCAGCCACTCACCAACTTCGTCTGTCTGCCGAGCAGATAGTGTACGGCGGGGTTTCAGACAAGTTTTGCTGGAAGCTGAAGTTGTTAAACTGCCAAAAAAAAGCTACATAATAAAGATAATCTGTCTGATCTCCTATCCTATCAACACAGGCCAATCACAGCAGGTGCCACAACAGGTAACAGTAATAGGTGACAACAGATTGTGATTTATTTGATCATTCAATCATTTATTTGGATTCGCCAGCACAAGTAGTTCTTCAACTGGTACTGCATGGTTAGCAAACAACATTTAAACATTTTAGTGCTACTTTGTGGAGGTCAGCATGTCACCAAAGGCCAGCTGCTTTGTATCATGTATGCATTCAGTGAAATAAGAGTCTGTTACAGTCACTTTGGTGTAAATATCAGTAGTTTTCTGATAAATACAAATGTGACTAATATGATCAGAAAGTCTCTTCAGCAACAAACAGGAAGCAGGAAACCTGGGTAGTTACTTTGGTAATGCCAAATACTCTCACAATAGAAGGCACTTCACATTTGGCATTTCTCTCATCCACCAACCAGCAACTTCCACTGAAGTAGTGCAGCCAATCAAAGGTTCTCATACAGTATTGTTGTATTGTCTAATTCAAAAGGCCTGCAGCAGTCCATTTATTTTTGTGAAGCTAAAGTCACATCCTGTTTTTTTCAGTTACGGCTGTGAAATAAAGCCAGTGAAGTGTCGGTTCCTCCAACTGGCTACTACTGAAGGACAAGTCAGAAATAAACATGTTGACAGCCTGGAACAAAAAATGGTTTTGGTTTCGAAACTGAGCTTCGCAGCGGCCCTTCAGAAACCATTGGGTGACGTCGCTGAGACTACTTTTATGATTTATGCGGTTTATGGTTGAGACGTCTGTCCGTCCTGGGAGAGGGATCCCTCCACTGTGGCTCTTCCTGAGGTTTCTTCCACCTTTTTCCCTGTTAAAAGGATTTTTTGTGGACAAGTTTTTCCTCACTCAAACCGAGGGTCTAAAGACAGAGTGTCTCACCTCCTCTATAGATTGTAAATCCCTCCGATGCAAATTTATGTATGTATGAACAAAATATGATTTTATTTGAACTCATTTGTTGAGGTTTCTTGTGATTAACTGCGGGTGAACAAAATAACAGAAACATGGCATCAAAAAGATATCATGTCTATCCCATGGCTTCCTCTGAGTGGGGAGGTAAACAACTAATTATATAATTTCTACTATCTACTATCAAAGAAAACAAGAATTTCACCGAGAGAAAAGCTCAGTTTGAATCAAACTAAATACTAATATTTTTGTTCCCTATATGTGCTGATTGTATATTTGCCTGTGGACATATCTCAGACTTTTCTGTACTGACTACCAATAAATCACAATACGAGGGACGTTTCTGAGTGCCACTTAGCAGCATGTGTGTCAGAACAAATCTGAGTGTCCTCATATTCAGAAGTGAGATTTCAAAGCAACATAAGACAGCTTGCATAGACACTGCTAGTCTGATGCACTGTGACCCCACATGGCCTCAGCTACATTGGCTCATCGTCAAGTGTGTGGCTCCCTCTAGCTGAGGCTTTGTTTTACTGTTTAAAGTACTTAAAGGTGGTTTGGTTTCTCTGCATTATGACCGTTTTGCCTTCTTTTAACAGCAACTGTATGATTATACAAAGAAAAAACAGGATTCTATCTTCAATAACTATTTTTTAATTACAATAATTGTTGAAAGGTTGGCATGTTCAGTGTGACATTAGAAAACATGAACTAAAAACAAATACAAGTAAAATGCTAAAATATCAAGTAAAAATATCAATAAAACTAGGATTACTAGAATTTATAATAATAATAATAAAATAAAACTTTTATTATTATAATATATTATTAATAAACATTTGTTGCATCACTCTATTATATTTCTATGTTTAATTTATTGCAGATCAACTTTAAAGGAATTGTAGACCAGATATACCAGCAAAAATAACACAATGCAAGCATATACAACATCTATAAAGTTGTATGACTGATGAACTCATGTTGTGTGAGTGATTACAGAACCAAAAAAATTAAGATAGAGAAAGAATATACATTGGTTAATTGCTTAATAAATGCTAATCGGTTCTTATCCTCTCCCCTCAATATATTAGTTTTACAGGCACACATTCATGGCAAGAGTTTTTCAGTCAGTATCACGAGCACTTCCAGCTCTTTATATCACTTGTCGGTAGTTATAACATGATAGTAACAGGCAAGGCAGGTTGTTTACTGAAATACATGGCAGCCCTGGTGCTGTCGACAAGCAGCGAGGGAGGTCATGTGTTCTTGGCGCTGACTAGAACCACTTGGATTTTTCTCCTCCTCATCTCTCTGGACATCTGACACCAGCTGCAGGACGTACAGCAGGTGGCGTACAGACAGTCCTTACACATGGTGCCCTGCAGATGAAATACAGTGACGTCAGGTCAACAGGCAGGTGAACAATGGGATCTCACACAGGTGTTTGTTTAGACTCAGATTTTTCATTTGTAACCATTTTAAGGTTAAATAAAGGTTTCCTAACTCTTTACAAAGATAGGAAAAGACCCGTGGACCTTTAACTGTGCTCATAACAAATTATTCTGCTATAAATACATAAATCACACACTGCTACAGTCAAAGAAGTCTACAAATGATTTATTTTAAATGTTTGGTGGGTGATTTGTCGCCTTTCCTCTCTAAAAAAACTGCACCTATAGTAAGTTAAAGGTCAAAATATTACCGACTGGGACTTTAAGGCGACGAACAACGGAGATCTTTTTGTCTTACTTTGATGCCATAGCGCTGCCGCATGCTGACCCTCATGGACATGGTGGTGACAGGGATCCAGCCGAATATGTCCAACAGGGGGAGACAGAGACACTGACCGTAGGCCTTGGTAGTTTTACAGGCGAAGCATGGACAGCACCAGAAGGCAAAGCAACCTGAACCAGGAAAATAGATCAGCGCACAGAACAACACAGATAATGATAGGAGATACGCCTACAAACAAATAATCAAGTACACAATGTTTTAAGGTACAGAGGAAGTTATGAGGAAGTACATAGATCACCATGTTTTCCAGTAACCACTACCATGATTTACGGTAGTGGTTAGGTAACCTATTGTTCTGGTGTGACTATGACGGAGACACTTACACTCAGGCACGTCTTGACAGCAGTCACATATCCCCGACCCCCACTCATCTGAGTCCCGGGCCTCCATCACAGGCTGAGGCTGCTTGATGACCAATGTGGAAGACATGATGGAGTCTGAAGGAGGAAGCAGGAGTTCATGTTACACGTTTGATCGTAACAAGTGTACACAAAGTGCCAACGTCCGAATCCATGGAACTCGGTGATGTTAGTGATGTTACAACACTGAAACAAAATAATGTTTTAGTGTAAATATTCTGATTTTAGCTGGGGGATTTGATGATTATTGCGTGGGCCTTTTTGAACGCTTGTTTGAAACTCAAAAAATGCAATAAAAAAGGAATCAAATAGCAAACTGAGGCCACAGCATTGAGATTTTTTTGTTTGTTTTAGATTAGTTTGTAGATGCACCTTTCTTGCATTTGGTCAAACAAGCATATCGGGCAGCTGTGGCTCAGTGGTTGGTGGTTCAGTCCCCAGCTCCTCCTGTCCACATGTAAGCACCTTGCACGGTAGCTTGTTTCCATGAATGAGAGGCAAATTTGACAAAAGCACCACAGAAATAATGACATATGTTTACATTCAAGTATCAAAGCCACAAAGCCGGCCAACGTCAGGATGGATGAACCAAAGTAAACCCCCACCATTGTGTTGTCGGATCTGACAACAAGGTACAAAAACAGCAGAAACTCCTTTGTCTTTAAAGATTTGAATTTAAGTATATAATAATTCTCTCAGCTGCATTAAAATTAATGTAATGCGCCTGTTTGACAATGTAAGGAGCAGAAAGTGCAGATATTCGTGCAAGAATGTAGGGAGTAAAAGTGTTGTCAGGAAAATAATTACTCAAGTACAGTAAGAAAGAATTTGTGCTTTTACTATTTGTGCTTCCCACCTCTGCGGTTAGATAATGAAAAATGTCTGGTTTCAGAGAAACCCTAATTTTGCTGTGAAGAAACGAGCATTAACCTGACAGTGGAGTGAAATGTTGACCGTGGTTTGTACATATAATTAGAAGCAAAGTGAAAACCTAAACAACGTTCCATTTCGAATGTCTGCCTCTGATGATTCACAGCCTGAAATCTGGAAGAGAGTCTGCGAGGAATGTCACCGTGAAATTAGCACGATGTGCTGGAGGCTCCCCCTCTGCCCTTTTGAACCTTGCGAAGTTCATTTGTGAATTCTTAACATTTCAGAACAAATGTGTGCGACTCGTGAGTTAAGTTATACCTAGACTATGTACCTTCACGTGTATGATACTTTCAATATTATCATACATTCATTATTATCACCTCTATGGCAAAATATCTTTTATTTTTAAACTATAGATACTTAAAGAACACAGAAAATGTGCAACTGGAATACTTTGTTTTAAAGCACTTTGGTACAAAGTTTAGGAGTTAAGAAAGCAAACATACAGACCAGCATGTATGTACACTGTTGCCCATGAAATTGGAATAAAATATTTTTACCCTTCTCATGAAATTATTGTGACTGAACTGACATGAATGTATCTTCTCAAAACTTCTCTCGAATGAGTGAAAATGAAACCGCAATTAACCTGATTTACATAAATAGAAATAAAGAGAGGATTGTGTCTGAAAACAAAAACATTCCAACTTCATGGGCAGCAGTATATTATAACTGTGATCTGATCATAAAATTTAAATAAAAATGTGTCTCACCTTTGTATCTGTGTAACGAGAAAGCTCCAAGTTGGACGTCGTGTCACAGCTGATGACTGCACAGACAAACTGTCATTTCTCAGTCAGTTCAGAAATACCTAGGGACAACAGAGCACCTTGGAGAACAAACCAGACAAACCGGTCCATCCTGCATCTTTTAACGTAACTGCTATTATTTATTGTAACCTGCAGAGGATCAAAACGAAGACGAAGGCGGGGCCGTGACATTATCACAACCAAACCCATGTCATGGCCTAATGAGTGCAAATTATGTGACACTGTTTTCCCAAAACACAAAGTTGTGAACTTTGTGTTTAAATTAATGTAGTTCAGTATGAACCTGTAGGAGTCATTTTTTAAAATAATCTCAATTATTATTGTATTGTGGCTTTCATCATAAACATTAAAATAATCTTGCATATGATTACAGTGTTCAGTCTTTACAGTAAAATGGTCAAAATAGACACTAGAAAGAAACTAACGCATGCAGTGCGGTTGGACATTACTGTGGCTAAGTTAGTGAAACTGGGCTGGAAGAGGTGAACAAACAGGGTGCATCCGAGATGAAGGGAAGAGACATCAGTCATTTTTAAATCACTTTGTTAAAGACGTTTATGCGGCATTAGGTGACCGCTGTCCACTGTTTGGATTTTATTTTTCTTTTCAACAGAGTGACCACAGCGTACGGACTGCACTTACACCAGACTGACATACAATCATAAAGCAAGCAAGACCACCTCCAGATGTGGTCTGGCCGATCCGATCTGTTTTTGGGTCACGGTGTGCTCACACTTAAAAATGTGACAACCAGATGGGATATCCAGATGTAGGTCACATGTTCATGCCAGGTGTAAATTTGGGTCAAAGTGCTTCTTGAACAATTATCATCCTCTCTTCCTGTATTTCATCGTAAAAGATTTCAAAGTACGGAGAAGATATCGATCGCTGTCAACCGAAGCTAACCAAATTTTCTCCTGTTAAACACAGAGAGTGATCAACTGTAACGTTTGGAAAAGCAACACTGGTAATCACTTTAACATGTAGGCCATCTACGTATAGTAGACCGTCCCATCCATTTGTATGTGAGTGTGTCTTTGATCTCCCTTGTCTAGCTGGCTTTGGACATCACCAATGTTAGGATCTATCGCTACATACCCAAGCTATTGTGAAATGTCACAGCTGCTAAGTGTCCAGAGTTTCTTCAGAAACATTTGTGATGTGGTTGATGTGTTAGCCAGCACCAGCTTAATGTTACATGGAAAGCATGAAGTAAGGAGGAAGGAAAAATCATGGTGAAAAATGGAGAAAGAGGTACATTCATGTTTTTTTGGGAACAAAACTCCAAACTCAAAAAATGAAGTGACGCAACAGGATATCTGGGCAGGAAATATAAATAAATAAACCTCTCCCATCCTTTTTAACATGTGCTGTTCAGAACGGGGCACGACCACAAGCCACAAACCAGAATGAATGAAGGAGAACAATGCACAAAAACCCATGAAAAGAAGATACACGCTGTAGTCAGCTGAACAAAGCAACATAAAGAGAATAGAAGCTTTCATTAAATAAAATGGATGACAGACAGATGCTGATGAATTTCTAGGTCGTAAGCTACTTTGCTCTTTCCTTACCAGCTATAGAGCCTGTGAAGATGTAAAGTTGTTTGTTGTTCTCGGGATACTTAGAAAAAAGGTTCAAGATTTGATTTGACCTCTGAGTTCAAAACAGAAACCCATCACGCACACACACACTGAGCTGCCCTACCCTGAAACCCTGTTCAGCCAACAAAGAAACTTAAATGCCAGAGTGATTACCTGCTTTACGTCATCATCTAGTCATCATCTAGTCTAACTTGAGCATTACTTGGAAATACCTGAATATTGTGTAACTGAACTGAGCATTGTATTAGTTCAGGTAGAACACACAAACTTTCATTTGCAGATTTATTATTGCGAGTTTTCAGCAGCATCATTAACGAGGAAAAATTGATGTTTTCGTCAATGTGGTAGCTTTGAAGAGAGCATAGATGAAACACTTTGGAATGGCCTGCCTCTCATCAAGGTGCAGAAGTGAAGATATTCATTTTTTTAGGTGGCTAAAATATATATATTCTTTAACAAATATATATTATAGCTTGGGCTACACCAACATCAATTCATTGTTCTTTTCAAGGGATTTGTTGACAACAAGTAAAATACAGAAGACAGCTGTGACTCTTGTACTGTAAAGTCAGGACTGTCAGTGGTTTTTGGTGATGTCGTTCTGCGTTCTCGCAGTGTTCCCATTACTTTTCACCCAGATTGATGACCACCATGAGCCAGCACATACCGAGCAAACGTGACCCTGCTGGGCTGTGATACAGCTCTTGTTCTCCCTCTGAACTTTGCCCCAGAGAGATCTGTGAACGGAGGGAGAGCTGCTAGCCATGTGAAGACGTGTGACCACCAGCTTTTGAAGGCTGACGATAACATGATTTAGTGTAATCCTTAAATAGCTGGAACAGTTACCACCACAAAAAGATGAAGGCATAAATAATTCATGACGGATGGAAATTCTAACCATGAGAAGATTTATGGATGTCAAGAGCAGATTTCTTCATACATGAGTTCTTACAGGAGGTCCAATCGGTATATTAAATCACACATGCAGGCAAGGACTTGAATGAGAGCTTGTGTGTCCCACCTGAGCTAATACAATACTCACTTCCTGAACCCTGCTACTTCGTTTTAATGACTGATTGTTCAACAAGAACATAACCCCGGTGTCCACTGGTCCTCCTGCTTTGTCCACAGCAAATAAACCTGCTGATCTCAGGAGGTGAAGACCAGAAAGCAAATATCTGGTCAGAACAAACAGACAGCAGATCAGGAGCCCGGCAGACTGAGGTTAACGTCCATCCAGCATAATCTGGACCTTTCTCAGAGGTGGCCGAGTTCAGCAACAAGCCATACTAATTTTAACGATGCCTGTGGCAGCTACAGCTGCTTGACGACCATTATTAACATTTTAAGTTTCTGTTTGAGCCATGCAAAACACCGTAGGAAAGGGTCTTAGTTGATGAGGAACTAATTACAGCTATCATGTTGCAGAGAGGAGCGTTCGTTCGGTCGAAAACAACAATGGTGCTTGCTGAGGAGGTTAATGTACATGCTGCTGGCATCAGTTGTATCAGGACTGGAGAGCATTTCTTTATTTCACAGAGAGCAAAGAACAACACTGAAAGCTTTTACTGTTGGAAAAGATGTTTTAGCGCCTCTCCAGACTGACTCAGGGCGTCATTTTGTTGGTCTGATCGGCTGAAGTTCGTAGTATATTTTGAATTGCACTGAGCTGATTTAAAGAGGGGGCTGTCATCGAGAGAGTGAGGGTCAGTAAAAGGGGTGAGCGAGAAGTGGAGAGAGAGAGAGCGAGAGAGAGAGTGAGAGAGTGAGAGAGTGAGGTCAGACTGAGAGAGTGGTGGTAAAGCAGTCAGCCCTGAGACGAGGAAGAAGAGAGAAGAAAGACATGAGGACCTCACGCTGAACTCTGGTATTATCTGAATCTACACCTATGGAACAATGCATTCTTTATATTTATTTTTATATATGCTGAATCAGCACATATAGTAGCTTGGATGGGCCAGTATTACCTAAGTAATTAAGTAGGAATATTCTGATGTCTTGTGCATTTTATACTGGCACTTTTCAGGCTGATATATTTGGTATCTCTAGCAGTTTATTTTATTTACTTTGTTTCACTAATATGCGAAGTATCTTTCCAAGCATGTAAATCCTGCTTAAAAACTAGTTGCTGTGTTCATTTGTAAAGAATATCTAATACAGAGGAAATAGTTGCTGGCATCAAATCTTTGTCAGAAAAGGTATTATTCTGTGTGATTTCTGTGGGAGTGCAGGGAGCCATAATACTATATCTTCTTCTTTTTCTTCATCCTTTTATAATTTCTCTTTTTCATATTTTTCTGCAGCATCTCTGCAGCCAGGAGCCCGGAGTTTCCATCTTCTTGCTGCCACATCATGAACTTCCTCAGCCAGGACTCTGTGGCTGCTGTCAGGGTCTAAAAAGTTTTTGCTGTCGCCCACATTTCAACAACACCAGTCTCAGCAGCCACAGGTTAGTTCAGCTTATAATGCTTGTAATGGACTTGTAATGGACTCTAACAGGGATCTCTATCTCCCTCTAGTGGAGATATGATTAAAGCATGGGGACTTTCTCAGTAGTAGCCACCTTAAGTCAGAAAGAAAACAATGAAATATCACCAACACCTGTTGGGAAGTGATTTATCTAATCTTATTTAATGCCATGTCATGTAAAAATGTGATTTGCAGGTGCTTTAGTACATGAAACCAGGTGCTGAAGCAGAAGTGGAAACAGGGGGATGCAGGGCAGCATTAAAGCAGACCGTGTTCTTCCTGGCCTGGGCAGGATGTCGGCCATGACTGAGACTCTCCACTCAGACCCCCTGGAGAAGCTAAATACTCAGGCGGACTCTTTCCTCACTGCAGCCCGGCTTCTACGCAGAGGATGGACAGAGGAGGGGAAAAAGACGAGGTGGCAATTTTCCGATCTTGACTCCTCAGTGCGTCAACCTCCTCTGTCTAGGTCAGATGGAAATCAGGGTCCAAAGTGCGCTGAGATCTTCCCGAAGGATCCCAGGAGCAGGCAGGTTCCCGTCGTGAACAGCAGTAAGGCGGCTGAGGACAGAGAGACGTGCTCTGAAAAACAGGGAGATGAAGCAAAACAGACAAGTGAAGGTGGATTCTCGGCTAACGGACAAGCAGAAAGACAGACGACCATTATATGCGTCTGGGCTCCTCGCTGTCGCACCTCATGCAGACAGTCCAAAAGGTTCAAGGCCCCAGTACTGCCAGTCATTGCTGAGATGTAGGCCAGCTACCATTTGCTCCAGAAAGGACAATGAATCAAAAGCAAGGCACATGAAAAACATTTTGGTTATGCTAAGAGCGCGAGAATCTGTCTAGACTTCAATCAAACCTTGTGATTTAAAGACTCTGATGGCATGAATGTTGTTGCCAAGTTTGTTCATTAAATCCACATTTGTACAAATGTAACTGTGTGTAATTGCTCTGTTCTGTGAATTAAAAGGTGACTTAAACAAAGATCTGCAATGATTAGTTGACAGAAAAAATAATCAGCAACTATCTTGATAATGGATTAAACATTAAAGCAATCCTGAATGCTGCAAAAACATCAGAAAATGTTGTTTCCTGCCTCTAAAATATGGTTTCTCTGTTTCATATCGAGGGGTCAACGGTAACCCTTGTCAGGTTGCTATTGGCAACCATTTAGAAAAACTAGAAATCAACCCCCCCGTAGGTCCGCAGAGGTACTGCAGGGGCTCCACTCTGGGGGGGGGGGGGGGTCTGTTCTGTTTCTCTGTTCAAGAGGTCCTGGGCTGGAGAAGGCTGAAGACTCCTGATGTAATGTATTTCATTGTGTTCTTTGGTTGTATTGGGCATGTTAACCTTCCTTAGATTCATCTTTAAGAATCATTTCCAGTCTTTTTGTTGTCACTTCTTTATTGACCGATAACCTCAGTTCAAAGTTTTAAATACATGAATTTTCTTCACCCCAACATCCAGATAGATGTTTTATTCTAGACCGTCACTACCTCCTGCTCA
This sequence comes from Nibea coibor, assembly GCA_023373845.1. Lineage (NCBI taxonomy): Eukaryota > Metazoa > Chordata > Actinopteri > Sciaenidae > Nibea > Nibea coibor. The sequence continues at coordinate 13,754,389 of CM041733.1, forward strand.
CAAAGACAAAATGGCCGACGTGACACCAGAAACATAGTCATTAACCAAACGCTGTGTAAACAGTTCACTGACAGCTTCTGTAACACAACGAAGAATCTCCAAAATACAACATTAATAATTCAATAAATAACAACTGATCGAACAGGAGCAGATGCAAGCAGACCTTAACATTTACAGCACTAGTTTTGGAATCTGATCCATGCAAGGTTAAAAATATACTGTCATGAAATCAAAGCAGGGTGGTGAGCAACAGTTTAGGGCCATGAATGTCAATGCGAAATGTAAGATTCAGGCAGTGGGAATGTTAAATCAGTGTGTCCAAACCCTTTTGGGTTGTAAACTCTTCAAATAAACATACTGTGACTCCTCCTATGTCACTGGTGGAATTGGACAAAACATTAATCGGTGAAACCCAAGAGCTTCCCTTTTTAGAGTTGGAGCTCCATCATGCTACCATGCTCATGTTACTTGTGTTTTTGTCCATATGTGTCAAAACTTTAATTCAATTTCATAAAAGAAAATGTCAAGGAATATTTGTTTCCATCCACTGTCATCATGTGAATTTTAGGAGTTTAGGAGTCAAAACTTTACCCACATTTTGAGTAATTTTGTAAAAGAAAACTCATGAGTTATCATTAAGGTTCTGTCACATCAGTGATGCTACCATGTTCACGTGAATCCTGTTTTCATTCAAATATGTAAAACTTGAACTGAATTTCGAGCCATTTTGTAAACGAAAACTTGTTTGTTTTCATCCACAAAAGTGAGCAATAGGAGTTGGTTCACGAGAAAAGGCGCTAAAGAATTGTTAAAAACAACACAAGCAAACTGTGCATTTGGCATTTACAGTTTAGCTCTTGATGTTTTATGAAAGTTCATTTGCTGGGAATTCATACCCTGAAAATGAAATAGTCACAAAAGGCAGTTTCAAAGACAGGTGAAAGTTTGTTTTTCTTTGTCAAGAGTCCAGTAACAGGCAAAAAAAAAAAAGAAAAAAAAGAAAAGGCAAATACACAATACATACACTCAAGCAACACGAAACTACAACCCTTTTAAAAAACAAGAGCAAAAAGGCAAAAGCAGAGGAAAAAGTGCATCTGTAAGCTAAAACAAAACGTCAAATGGTTTCACACAAACGTACACTGACGAGCAGGAGTTGGGACAGGAGTGCAACTGCATAGGAAATGCAATGACATCAATTATTCAAGTGTTTTACTCCTGAATAAACAATAGTCCTTGTAAAAACATGAATTTGAAATGATTAGAAAAACAATAGCGGAGCCATTTTGTTTCACAGACGCCGCTTGAGCTCCGGTTCATTCGGCTTCAGATTGGAGGTGAAACTCCACGTGTCAACGCGTCTTTTCTCATACAACCAACATCAAACCACTGAGGTTGCTCATCGATGAAAAATCGAATCTTTTAGACACACAAAGGAGCATCACACTTAGACCATCTAATTCAGGCTCACTGTCTTCGTTTGCATGCAAATGACCCGGCTCACACGTGATGACGCCCATAACAATATGCACGTTTTACATCTATGGTCACGTCGAGTGAAAAAAAATAGTAATAAAAGGGATAAAAGCTGAATTCGTGCCATGCGGATAATTTCTTTGTTTATAAGAGATGTAGCGTGTTCTTGCTTTCCTCTGTTGCTACACTACTTTGGAGAAAAATGATACACATGCGTTGGTAATAATAAGTATTAATAATAAAAGTTATAACACCCAGGAGGCTAAACTTTACAGCAATGATACTGAAAAATACAGCAATGACTGAGATGTGTGAGCATTAGTTCATGAGCAGCAGGATGAGGTTGTGTTGATTATGTTACGTTGATAGATTTCTGTGGCGTTATTAAAACTACACACATTACCAAGGAGAATGGCTAGCATAAACCTCTTTTTGAGGTAGAAATAATCAAAATGCATAATTGGTTCATGTTGCATTAACCTTTTGTGGCTACTCTCATGTCTGTACCTTAAATAAAGCCAGCAGGTGGATCAGCGTAGTTTAGCATGAAGAATAAGCTAAGCTAAAACTTAAGATGTCATGTGTTAATGAGTGAGTGTTAGGAGTGAGGTGTCTTCCTTTGGAGGTGTTTTGGAGGTGATGTGTCCAGCTGGGAGGAGACCCCGAAGTAGACCCAGATCACACTGGAGGTACTACATAGTCCATCTAGCAACTAGAAATCACACCAATGTTCGTCCTCCTGGGTATTACCATATATATGTGTGTGTGTGTATATATATATATATATACATATATATATATATATATATGTATATATACTATATAAGAGTTATAAAAAGATTATTGGGTCGTTACAGGGTTGACAATGTGTGTATAAAATATTTGTTAGTTTGATTAACTTTTTACTGGATTGTTGGAGGAGTCAAGTCATCCGCAGGCAGTATTTTCTTCAATAGATCCAGGTGTGTGTGCAGGTATGTGTGTGTGTGACATTCATCAGCTCTCTGACCGCTTCAGTCTGTTCTTAAAGAAGCAGTCCGACATTTCAGTGAAGTCCTCTGTTTCTCCTGTGTTCTCCCGGGTCAGATGAAGACATGGAGGTCGGCTTCATCCCCGTGTATCCAGTACAGAGTGTGTCCATACAAAAAGGCGAACAACGAGGGGAGAATACACCTTCAGACAAAGCTCTTTGATTCACAAGAGCTAGTTAATTACTATTCCAACACTTACAGCCTCCTTCGTTATGTTGTAATAGTTTCAGTTTCTCAGTTGATTTGTGTTTGCTCTCAGACTACGTCCACCCTAACTCGTCTAATCTTTAAGATGCTGCTTTTAAATCAGTAAACTACAGAACTTAGCTGGTTAAACGCCCATGTGTATGCTACATGTTGTTACCCAGGTGGTTATTACTGACATGCTGTGGTGCAGATCAAGTTCAATCTGCACCCTCTTTAAAAGCACCAGGCAAAAAAAGAGGTGAGGGGGGCTGCAATCTGCAAACACGTAAGACTTTTGAAGACTACGATATCTTTTTAAGAAACTAAATAATTTAAAGGAATGTTCAAGACCAGCAGACACTCTTTAAGCTAAAAAGAAACATTTATTTAGGCTTATAATGGGCATACTCTTTGCGTGGCGTGGACACTATTTAATGCCACCGATCACCAGAGTTAAACGTCCCGTCTCACGCAGTCTGAGAACAAACACGATCACATTTGGAGGAGACTGCCGACTTCAAGCCAAGACATCCTGCTGCTTGACGAAGTGCTTTTCAGGCCCTGAAAATAGGGCAGTAAAAAAAAAAAAAAAAATCATCGAAATCACAGGAAACATGTCGGAAATCAAAGCAAAGCATCAGCACGTTCTGTCTCTTTCACAGACAGACTGATTGTAGGTGTTTATGAACACTAATTTCAAACTGAGCTGAGTCAGATTGGTCCTCAGTGTGATCCAATGTTAGGGAAGCAGTATCGGCAGTGAAAAACTCTCTACCATCAAATAAAGAAAAAAAAAACAAAAACAAACTGACTCCACAGCTCCGTTCAGTTCAGTCTCGAAAGCGGAGCTCGGAGTGAAACAGCTGCCGTCCAAGGAGAGGAGCGTCCTGTTTCAAAGTAAAAGTCAAAGATGGAAGCGTAAGAGTGAGAGCAGCGCCTCACAGTGGAATGACTGATATGTTACAGTATATACATTTCAAAGTAAAGGCCCTTTCTGTACAGGTCTGTGAGGTGGATTGTGATTAATGAAGTCCATTTGGCCAATTCTCACTTGTTCAGTGGGTCAGTTTAAGACTTTGGCTTGGTTAAACACTCAGATTAAAGGGCCATACCGTTGATTTTTTTTTTTTGCAAGTTTCAGCAAAATAAAAACACAAATTGTGTTCACTTCACATTATTGATGTTTCCAAGGCATGCCATGTCTTTTCATACTTGAAACCAGCATCATTTTGTCTATTTTATTGTAGTTGACTATAAAATAACAGCTGCTAAAAAACAGTCCTCAACCAATAACAGTGTAAAGAATGGACACTGAGAGCGTGATAACCCATACAGAGTTTGGTGACCGGCTGCCAACATCTTGGTATTCCATCCTTTTGTGTTTCCCTGCCAATCGAAAAATCGGCAAAGATTGTAGATCGTTGGCTGACCTGAGGCAGCCTGAATGAAGCCTGCTTGCTCAAACAAGATGCCCTGTAACTGCATCCACCTGTTAATTATTCATAACTTTAAGCCTTAATATAAATTAAACAGGTGAGTTATATAAAAAATTCACCCTCAGCAGAGTTGTCATGAACAGGGAAATTAGCTACAGAGACCAAAACTGCTTTTTGTACCAGGCTGTAAACATGTTCAGTTCTGGACATTTTAATATGGGGGCTTATGGAGACTGACTCACTTCTGGAGCCAGCCTCAAGTGGCTGTTTGAGGAACTGCAGTTTTTGGCACTTACTGCTCATTCTCAACAAATGCAACATTTGCTCCAGTTTGATTAAAAGGTACAGGGAATAGCTGTTTTAGGAAATTATTTTTTTAAATAAATTATATTAAATTATATTTTGTATTGATTTCGGCCTAAATATATAGAATAACTCTTAAAATGTAACTTAATCAAACTACTGAACTGAATGCAGGTTTTCGCACAGGACCAAAATGAACTGAAAACCTTAATGTATAACACAATATTATTTTCTATGAATACTTAATTGTTTAATCAATTTTATAATTTTATAATTGATTTTATAATTGATTAAATAATATAATTTTATATGAAAAGCTGGTTGAAATTCAGCTATTCCATAAATTATGGACCATGTGCAGGAGCTGGTTTGTCTGAAATCTGATGGTATGCTCTGGAAACTTTGCTAAAACCTTCAAAAAACAGTGGCATGACTCTTTAAGGGTTGACATTCAGGCTAGTTCATGGAATGTCCTCATAAGGGTATGTATGTATGAACAGCAGGCACATCTATAAGAGTGTGTGTGTGTGTGTGTGGAGGACAAATAGATGTGTGTGTGTGTGTGAGTGTGTGCTCCAGTGTATACAATAGCAACATGTTATATTTATAGTGAGTGGTACAGCGTTCCTTTTGGTTCGGCAGTGAGTGTGAAGTGATCATGCGTCTGTCCTCATCGTTACATGTCTTCATGCAGGGTTCAGCTTCACATCATGTGTGTGTGTGTGTGTTTGGGTGTATTTTCCAGTCAGTGGTTGGGTACACCTCCAGCTTCCTGGGTGCAGTTCAGCTTACTGAACCCAGGCAGTGTGATGCGTCCGTGGGTGTAGATGTCACGGTCGGAGCCCTGGTTCATCCGCTTGACCAGGTTCTTCTCGTACAGCAGAGGGTGGTAGGCGCCGAGCGTGCAGGCGGCGTCGTAGAAACGCTGGTAGTAATGGCAGAGCTCCGTCTTCCTGCGCGACGGCAGGAACTCGTAGACGTGGACCACCTCGCACAGTGACATCATCAGGACGGTGCCTGGATGGGAATAAAAACATCTTTACTGAACTCTACTGTGTATGTTTCATTAAGTCTACTGTGTTTTACTTTTCTTTACCAACTTTACTAATTTAAAGTGAGTGGTTCTCAGAAAATGTATTAAGAATAGAAATTATAAATAGGAAGTGGAGACCGGAGTTGAAGTTTTGCATACCGAGCAGGCCGGAAGAGGGCGGGTTCTTCTGGATGGGCTCAGCCATGTTGTCTTGTATTCGTTGCCAGACCTGCCACTCAAAGCGGGGATGCAGAATGTAGAAAGGCTGCATAGGATGAAGCCTCCTGTACCTCTGATACTGGGTGAAGATGGGGTAGTCTGTTCTGTTGTACCACTGTGGGAGGGGGCACATAGTACTATGAAGGCTTCTGTTAAGAACATTGAACAGCACTGTATTAACCGTTTTAAGTGGCAGAGAGTGGAAAGGGGGGATAGAGCCAAAGACATTGTGTGTAGTAAACTGACCACTGTCTGGTGTACATTTAGTGCTAACAGCTAATTTGGCTAACTTTCTGTGGAGCCAGCTTTCCAAAATGTAAACAAACAGGCTAAAAAAACGGGGCTGAAGATGCTTTTAGTCCTAAAAACGGGGCAGGGAGCAGCATTTAACAGAGACGTTCAGTCATAGATAGAAAAAGTGCGACCCTGTAGCTACAGTATGACGTAAACGTCACCTGAGTGAGGTCAGCAGAGAAGGGGGCGGGGTCCCAGGCCACCAGAGCACCTGAGCTGTACAGAGAACTTGACAGGAAACGATGGTCATCAGACGCCATCACCTATGAGACAGATGCACATTTTTTTAATCCATACATCCAGATCTATATCACAACCCACATAACTCTATTTGGTAAAAAAAAGTGTATAGTGTTGTTTAGACTGGGTTTTGTAATATTGTCAAGTTTGGTACTGCAATACACTAAGAAGTCAGCTGAGTCGTGGATCGGCACAGTTTGTGGCCGTATAATCAGGTATCCATGTGAAGGACACTATCAAGTCCGTAATGGATGGTTAGTATACATTTATTCAAGTTTCACTTCCGCACTGCGTTGTGATTGCTTTGGGTTTTCAGTATTAAGTTTATGGTCAAAATAAGATACTCTCTCCAGACTACGTGGCCTCAGTTCTTGGAGCTTGGTATTATTAGAGTTATTACATAAATTAATCTTTAATAAACTGAGACCAAATGGAATAAGAGCTTCAGCTGTTTGTAAGTTTTAAAGCAGACTGTGCAGCTAAACCAGCTCATTTAAATACACACACACTCACACACACACATGTATATAAATATCCTTCCATGCATGTCTAAATACATGAATGCAAAAATAGCTGAACACTGCATCATGACCAAACGGTTACTATAGCAACTATCAGCATACTTTCAGGCGTGTTGATGAAGTTCCTGAAGCTGAAACATTTATCTCTTTTGTCTCCTTCTTGGACTTCATGTGAATCAGTGTTGGGCTCTCGATAGAGCGCCATGTTGTCAGTTTTGGTGTCAGATTTCGTGAGCGTGTTTACCTGCGAGTTGATGAGGCGGATTGTGGTTTTAGAACCAACGTCCTTCTCGTAGCCGACGGTGGGCGCTGCGTTGAAGCGCAGCACAGCATCATGGGAGTCTGTGAATTAGAAGTGAGAGTGAAACTGCGAAAGAGTTACTGATGCAAAACAGTCTCTGTTTCTATGTTTGTAAATGTTCTGTTGGTGAAGACAGGAAATGTTGTTCCTGTTTAGAGTCAACATACGTGCTACAGAAGAGAGAGAGAATTTTACTTGTGACAGTGTTTGAGAGTGTTTGCAGAGCTTGCAGTGTCTCCTTCCCCTTTTGTTTAACCATTATTAACCTCAAATGGTCCCACTGAAATTGAAAACCTCTTTTTCAAGTGAGTCCTGGCTAAGACAGACAGCAGCACAAACTAAGAATAATTCAATTAAAACAGTTTATATAAATTACAATACATAGTAATCTAGAGAAATAGTAAAAGTGTGGAGCAAACATGAATTTAACAACATCAGTCAAAGCAAGGACACCCCAGTGATTCAGTCTCCATTTCTTTCAAAATGGATTCAAAGAAATCTTTTAAAACAGACGCTAAAGGCACAACATCTAAAAGTCTCTTGATTGCAATGAATCCTGTTCTCACTTAAGAGAAATATAAGAACATAGACAGGATGAAAGCAACCTGAAGATCGCCTTGTAAATGATCATACACCAACCTATGGGTGGTTAAACTAGGCCAGTAATCTACTCTACGCATTATAAAGTAACAAGCACTTGGTTTTGTCAGACATGAGGTTCCCTGTGCGAAATTAAAAGCATATTGCAAGTGGGAAACAGCTTTAGCAAGAGCTGACACACTACAATAAAAAAACCGCATCATCAGCAAGTAAATGAAAATCAGCATCTTTAATGTGTTGAACAATGACAGTATAAAGAACGGAGTCTAAGTTAAGTGATGTTTTTATCACATATACACCAGTATCTGGCCACACAATGAACAACAAAGTCATATTTCAGGTATGATATCAGGTAGATATTCTTTACGGTATTTTAGTTCATTATGAGGAAATGAATGAAAGTTGATGCAAATTCAGAGAAATGTTTTCTCACTTCCCTGTTTGATACGTTGGCAGGTGCACGCAGGTGTACAAAAAACACGTTATGGTCGTAATTCATCATTAAAGTCTGTCTTACTTATATTAGTTTGACTGTTGAACTGGACTGCTTATCAACAGTCAGGAAATATGCAGCTGCAGCACATGAGATCATGGAATTCATTACTCATACAAACCCAAACACACAGACAGCGTTTCTTGTGAAATAAGGAAGGCCTGCCAGACCAAAATTATGTTCCTTAAATGCCAAAAATAACGCCAAAAATCTATTCTTGCATAAAACTTTGTGTTTGTATAGTACCGAGGTAATTTAAACTGAGTGAATCTGAACTCTCCTGATTGAAAGATAGTTAGGTAGTGAACTGCAAACTACTGTTTGCTCAGCAGGTAACTTTAAACCTGGCCTCTATCTCACCTATCTCTTTGCCCAGTCCAGAGTAGCGCAGGGACCCTGCGGACGACACCACAGCGCAGTTCTTGTAAGGCCCGAGGTCGGAGGTCAGCTGCTTCGGCGGCAGCTGGGTGGCCCAGGGCAGCAACGAGAAGGGCTGGAGGTCAGGGGTCAAAGTCGTCACCTCTACCGTGTCTTTCATTTGGCAGAGGAGCTTGGGACCACTCAGTTTGGGCCTGGTGGACACGCCACCAGGGCCGGAGACCTCCACTCCGTACTTATTCATCGCCTGGCGAGAAGACAAGATTAGGAAACAATTTGTTCTGAACACGATCTAGTAGTTACAGTTACAGTATTTAAAGCAAGGTTGAATCTTCTCACCTGATAATTCTGCACCACCTTCTTCAGTCTGTTTCCCAGCATGCTACTGGACATCTCGTCATCCCACACTTCACCCAAAAGGCCATGAGGTCCGAAGAACTCGGCGTCACTGCCTCGGCCACTGAGTTCCCCCTTCCGGCGACCTCCAAACAGAGTCTCCAGGGCACGAGTGAAGGGGCGTGGCAGTATCCGAGAAAAAAACCCAGAAGGCTCCCGCTCTTTTGGCTTCCGCTTTGGCGTCGAGTCCACAGCTTCATGGGTGCGGTTTGGAGAGGATAGGACGGGGATTGGACGGTGAGGGTCACCTGGGACGACACCCGGGAGCTTCTGAGGGTCGATGTACATGGGCTTGGCCCCGCCTCGCAGCACCTGTGGGAGGAATATGAAGTTCTGTCGGTTAAACATCCAGAAACTTTTTCATCAAGAGAAGGAAATCACACCAAGATGCATTGTAAAATATTCAGGTTACATCAGCTAACATCAGCTACCAACCTTGATGACAGAGTGTGCACGAGGCTGAGCCCGGGTTCGTGCCCGGACCCCGAAGATGGCATCAGTGACGGGTACGCTGTTTTCAGCGCAGAGGGCGTAGAGCAGAGCCATGGAGATGCAGAAGAAAGCCATGCAGAGCACTCCACGGCGAGCCCGACGTCTCAGACGCCACAGCAGGCTCACTCTGTCCATCGCGGCTCCGGGAATCTGCAGAGGACACACACATTCAGTCTACCGTCCATAAAGGCGTAAAAATTCACTACCTCACAAAAATGAATATTTGCTTGATGAGTTACAATAACAGCAAACTCTAAAATATGCAGTTTTATCTTGAGATAGGACATTCATGAGGCACTGAACTATTGATATTTCACCTAGGGCTACAGTCAGTATTTGGTTTGACCACCATTTGCCTCCAGCAAACAGAGTTGGTGAGTAGGTTGATGGATCTGCAGCCTGTGGCTGTTGGTCCACTCTTCTTCAGTGGCTAAAGGCTAAATAACAGCTGAAAGTGAACAGAGGGTGTTTCTACCGAGGCTAACCTACAGAAAAACAAGTTTTCTGCTGCCATTTTAAACAAATTCAGCAGATCCGAAGGAAAGAGAAAAGCTATGTTAAAGTTTAGAAACAGCAACCGAACAGTCACCTCTGGATTTAAACTATGTACAGGAGCAGTCAAGAGATTCAAAGAAGGGTTGTGTTCTGACCACTCTTCTTTGAATCAAGTTTAAAATGCCATCATCGCCCAGAGCGATGGGTGAAATCAGGGAGAAAGAGAAAAGAGGAGGAGGAGGAGGAGGAGGAGGAGGAGGAGGAGGAGAGAGACATCATCAGTTAAAAATGCCATCATTGCCCTGAGCGATGGGTGAAATCCGGGAGAACGAGAAAAGAGGAGGAGGAGGAGGGGAAAGACATCATCAGATGACAGGCCAGATGGAAAAAAGAGGAGGGAAGGCATGAAGACAATGAGGAAAAAGAGAGTCCATTACAGGAGTCAGTGGTCGCCTTTTACCCCTCAATGCTTTAACAACTATCAGCCATGTTTAATGGATGTGAATGAGGCTGGTTAACAGTGTGGTTTTAGCACAGGACATAATAATGACCAGTAACATGAAGGAGGAGAAGAATAAGTAAATCAGATGACTTCATTATGTAAAATCTATTTGAGAGTAAACCTCGTGGATGTTAAAATCAGGGCGTGTAAGGCGAGGGGTGGAACGAGTAGGTGCACCTGTGTTGGTCTTGAAAAAACAACACAAAGTTATTATAGTCTGAGATTCGACCGCTTGTCAACAGTCAGGAAAGATGCAGCTGCAGCACATGAAATCATGGAACTCATTACTCAGTCAAATCCCAATACAGAGACAGTGTTTCCTGAAATAAAGAAGACCTGCCAGAAGATGATTATGTTCCTTAAATGCCAAAAATTACGCCAAAAATCTGTTCTTGCATCAATCATTGTGTTTGTTGGTGCATCTGTGCGGTAAACCTCTTAGATGTGAGTGCCACTGCTGTCAGAGTCTCTTTAAATTACGGCAGAGCACATGCGTGTCACGTATACTCAAGTATCTGACCCGACGATGTCAAAAAAAAATTTTTTCTGAGGTATTCATTTGTCATTTCCAGTAAAACAATAAAATGTTGTTGATGCTGATGAAACACTATCATTTATGACTCTGCCGGAGTAGAGTGATTCCTGTTTGATACAGCCTATGAGGGCTGCTCCAGTCCTCACTGATTACTGTCTAAAAGCACAACAAAAGGAGCCAAATCACCTCAGTAGGCTAATGTATCCTTTCCAGACTGGCCACTGTTGGCAGGCTGAGGCTCTTTTTGTTGTCCATTTTAAGAGGAAACATGTAAAAATGAGGAAGCAAACTTTACACAGATGAGTTAACGGAAATTCACCCTCAGTACAGTTGTTATGAATGGTTGTTATGAAATTACCTTAGAGATCAAAACAGATTTTTGTACCAGACTGTAAACTGTTATTTCTGCTGTGAAGTTGGACATTTTAACATAGGTGCTTATGGAGAATGACTCATGTTTGGAGCCAGCCTCAAGTGGTTGTTTGAGGAACTGCAGTTTTTGTTTTTTCATTGCTTACTCTAGACCCCTCACAAGAAGCTGTGGCTGTGCAACAGCCACATTTTCTATAATAAACTTTTGACTTCTGAAACCACAAAGAGTTTCATTTCAAAACACAACAGGAAATCTCATGACACTTTCTACAGAGCACAGGTCTGTGTTTTTAAGGGGTGGAGAGAGGCAGACAAAATGGTGAGAAGACAGCTCATTGTTTAACAGTAGTAGTCAGGGATTGTTTCTGATATAAAGTTGAGTTTCTGAATGAATTATACACCATGTGTGTTAGCATCAGTTGTTAATATTGGGATATTGCCTACACAGCTGTAGGTCCCTGTTTGAGTGTTCCCCTGACGGTTACTCCTACGAGGAGGATTATTTTATTCCAGAAACATCCTAACATAAATTATCAGAATATCTGTTTGACACTTGGACCAGCTTGATGAACCCGATTTCAAATGCTGTTCCTTGTTTGACCTGAATCAACGCCCAAATCTCTTGATTCCTCACTTCGGAAATTGTACAGTAACTTCCACCACAGACTGAACATGACCAGAGCACAAGGCTGATTCAAAATCAATACAGATATATCCTTAAATTTGTGTAAATATAGACACATCTGAACGTGTGATTGGGGTAAACAGCGCTCAGAAACTGCCTGCACGGAGAGAACTTGGCGGCCTGCATGAAGATTTCAATAAATGGGCCTCCTGTGCCAAATTTTCCATTACATGATGCCAAGGTGATTTTTTTTTCTCCAGGCCATGGAGGATAAAGTGGAGCAATGAATCAGGACTGTATAAAAATAAGTTGTGTGAAGTATTACATATTATTTTTATGCAATCCTCTACTGATCACTCTGCTTTAAGTCTGATATAAACTGCTGCAAAATGTTAACATGATACCCTCATCTAGTGTTTTTTGTGCTAGGGCTAGGTCTTGGCTTATTTTTAGTTTCAGTGCGACTTGCTTTCCCCACGAGATAAATCTATGTGCAGATACATCCTGTTTACTAGCGCTGCTCATTCACACTCAACTTATTTGTGGTACTGTTTTGCAGCAGAGCCACACTCACATTCAGAAGCATGTGCAATAAATAAGCAAAGCCACAACAAAACTGGTAGTGCCTGCACCACCACAGCCAAAAACAACCCCTACTCAAAAAAAGGGGAAAAAAACCCAGAGTCAAGCCCAAGACTAGATAGTATATCTAGCCAACCATCTATCTTCCTATAGCTGAGGATGGCGAAGACAAAAATAAATAAATAAATAAATAAAAATCATGAAACATGAATACATGCATTAGCAAAGTATCTGCAACACAGACAGAGGACCAAGCCTGATGGCTGAATTACCTGAACTTTGCAGCTGCACCCTGCTGAACCCAGATGTGAAACTTGGTAAGCAGTAACTTTGTTCCCTTTTATAAGGAACTGTTGACAATTTGGTGTTTCCTGCATGAATTCCGCATCAGCTGGTTGTTCACTGTGTTTTCTGTCAGAACTGTCTATATGAAGTGATGTTTGTGAATACAGACAGGCTGATGGATAAATGTTTCCCTTTTTAAACAATGAACATAAGTACATTTAAGAGGCTAGATCCATGAAGACTCTGTGCTCGAATTAGCAATTTAATAATAGTAAATAGTAAAAATGTGTTCCGTTCATTATTAAACTGTGGCCAGCCATAACTGACCATTATGAGGTCATGATTTTCAGGGGAGACGCATCCCAATGGAGGCATACTCAGCTGGGAGGGGACCCCATGCCTGCTCTGTGCCTCTGAGGGATTATATACAAACACCTTGGGATGGCCCAGGAGGAGCTGGAGGAAGTAGCTGAGGAGAATGCCTTGAGCTACTTTGCTTCCCCTAATGCCACCGTGACCTCGATCTGGATCAACAACGCAAAATGGATGAAGATTCTGAAGCAGGATTTAATTCAATCTAAACAATATGCAACCTTGGATAGAGTATTATGCTGCAACACAATGTGGCCAAATGGAAATAGACCAGAGGAAAGCAGGAATCAATCAATCCTGCTTATATCAGATCCTATGGAAAACAAATGCACACATGACAACCCACTGTGCTACATACGAGCGCAGGACTCTTGAAATCAATATTCTCCTGCTGTGTTATTTCTATACAGCAGCTGGTCTGCAGACAGCCAGAGGCTGAATATACAGCAGCTCCACTCTGAGCTGTCACATGAACAACAGCAGCTTCATTTACTCGTCTGAATCACTTGTTTTCCTATCAAGAGGCACAGTGATAACTACAGGCCGAGGCATACTAGTTTAGTGAGTCAACAAGATTCAGTCAAAATTGGTATTTTTGTGATTTAGCGCTCCCAGTTTCAGAGTGTACTATCACTGTGGTAAATATGGACGGCTGCACACGTGTATTTGTTGTCATTATATTGTTTATGATCAAAAACTAGCGAGTAGACAACTTTGCTAACAGCCAAACATCAACAAGTGCAACAGCACAAGGCATAGCAGCCAGCTCATATTGTTTACTGGTCCAACAGCAAGAAGCCCAGCTCGGCATCTGTCTTTGCCGCCAGTCACTCTGAGCTGAAAAAGCCTCTTGGTTAAGACGTGGAACGTCTTTATGTATCTACAACCAAGTCCAGTCTTTAAAAATTAATCAAAACTCGATCAGGGTTTTTACCAACCTGATAAAAAAAGGGGGCAAAAAACCTCCAAAGTCACGATTATGACGCTGAAACAACTAAAAGTTCATGTCCCAGGCAACTTTTTAGGAATCTGACACAGGAAACATAATTTCTAAAACAGGCTATGAATGAACCACTGAGAGTCACTCACAATGAGTCACTGAGAAGACCAAAAAGAGTTCAATGGTTGACCTCAATAAAAAAGATATGAGGCTTTGGGGAAAAACAGCTGCTTCCAGTTTGCCTCAGCTGAAGGAAACAGCCCTTTCCTTCCGCCTTTACTCTTTCGGTCTTTAATGAGAATCAGCAGACATTCTTATCGGTATCCGACTCAGCAGGGATGTTGATAGAAATGTTTGGGTCCCCTTTTAGCTGAATAAGTGATCATTTAGTTTGAATGAACTAGTGAATTAGTCACCTTCACTCTTCAATCATGACCTTTGAAGCTGAACTTGTTAGCAAACAGCTGTGTGTGACGGGATGGACGTGTCTTTCGGTTTAATTTTTAAAATTTTAGCCACCATTAGTGTACGCTATATTTAAAGTGTTTTTTATTAGCATTTAGCAACATTATTAGCAACAGCATTTATTATTAACAAGAATAACAGTAATTTAACTACAATATGTTGTAGTAAAACGTTTACAAGGCACTTAAACTAATCTTTCGGTAAAAGAGTGAAACTTGAATTCAGAGTCAGTTCAGTGTACAGGTTGTGTCTTTCTGTTTGAGAATGAAAACAGGTGCAAGAATGACACTAAATGTAGTGAAATTAGTTCCTTTAGGCTGCAGCTGCTTTGAGGTTGAGAACAGAGAGGTTTTCAACTTTCAAGATTCATTTATATAGCACTTTTAAAAGCACACAGGTTTTTGTGTACCAAGCGCTTCACAGACAGACAGAATAAAAAATAAAGACATAAAAAAATACTGAAGGTGAACAAGTGACTGCGCAGTTCAGGGCTGTTGTGGAGCAAGTCGCGGTCAGTCAGTGAAGTTGTACTAAATGCCTGAAAAATATTAATTTATGCACACACAAACTAATGTAGAGTAAGAGTTACATAGTTAGAAGGCTGTTGTGAATTTGGGTTTCCAGTGTCTTTAAGAATTACTCTTGATATTTCTTAGTCCAGAGTTCACTTCATCATCAAATATTACATTACATATCTACTTAAAATGATGCAATGAGAGTGAAGCGAGGTAAAATGGTGGCCTGAGAGATAAATGATGAGCTGAAACTCTTTATACAACTCAGTGAAGATGAAGGTGATGTGCAGATCACAGCTGCTGCTTGCACAGCTGAGAGCCTCCAACATGGCTGCCGAAGGAGGATGTGTGAATGAACAAATGAACGAATGATTGAATGAATGAATAAATGAAGCGGCAGCGTTATTGCAGAGCTTCACACAGATGGTGGTGTCACCTTATATCTGTTTGAACATGTCGCCCTAAATCCCCAGCCGACGCACATACAGAGGCAGCCAGAGGTGTTAGTGCATCATGGACTTATGGAACCATAAACTACACAAGATTAAGAGGTAGGAGGAAGTGTGTGCGTGCTGCTGCAGAGTGTGTTTCCGCAGAGTGTGTTCCTGCAGTGTGTGTGTGTGTGTGTGTGTGTGTGTGTTTTAATCTAGCCTGACAGAGTGAGAGGGAGTTCGATGGTTATGTATGTGTCAGCAGCGGTAAAGCTCTGAATCAACCAACAGAGAGGCTGATTGGTCGGTTGCTGTTGGAGCAACGTGACATTTATGCCTCAGCATCAGAGAAGAAAATGCAGCTGCACAGCTGAATATCTTGCTGTGTCTTCATCGTGGAAAATTACAAGTGAGAAACATAAAAAACAAACTAACCCTCAATAATGCAATCCATGAACAGGCATCAAAACATCTGCATTTATTTGGTAAAATAACTCTGCCCTTTAAAACTGACCCTGTATAAAGAACGACTAAAATGTGTGGTAGGTGTAAAATAGGATACTCTAATCATATAATGTAAATATATAACACAAAAGCAGATACAAACTAAAGGCTGAGATTGTCACAACTAATATTCCCAGAAAACACGACTGATTGCTGATATGTCTCTGTTGAAACTGGAAAATAAAACAGTTTGTGTTCAACTGCTGAACCACTGCTCTATAGTGCAGACCAGGGACGTTGCTACACTCGCAATTGACACCATAAATAGATTTGGTTAATCAAATTATAATATTTTATTAATGCACAATGCCGGTTAAGGCACAGGCATCACAGCCATCCTCATGTTATCCAATATCCATACTGGTTGTATAAGATGTGATCTTTGTCCAACTTTATAAGTTATCATCACAAAATTTCAGGGATTCTAGCAGCCAATTTCACTCCATTAGCATTAAACCTCAAAATATACAAACCTGTTTAAGATGGCACTCTCTGGGGGGAATGATGGTGAAAGAAAATACCCACCGGTGACTGGTGTCAGCCTCGCTGTGTACGTTGACTAACAGGTGATGTTTAACCACTGACAATATAAAAGATGTGTAAAGCCACACAAACAAAAGGTTTCTGAAGAGCTGTTTTGGAAGTGCAAAACTTGGCTTGTGCTCAGCATTGGTGAACCTGAGGTGGGCTGGATGGTGCTCAACAAGCCATGTTAAATGGCACCCACCTGCCAATCAAAGCAAATAAAAAATAGATTTTGACGTAAACAATAATGGGCCAAACACAGAGCCTTGGGGAACCCCACAAATAACCTTCAATAATCATCAGTTAAAGTTGTTTAATTCAGTTTATTGGTTACATCTAATCATACACGTACAATCATAGTGAATTAAAATAATAAATAATGATTTATTTCAATATATTAAAACATATCTCTACTTAACCTGAAGGGTGTGATCCCTTTAATTCCATATGTGGCTCATTTCCTCAGTCAAGAGTATCCAGCGTTTATTCATTATTTTTACATTACGTTACATTTCCTCCTCAGATTCAATTAGTGCAATGTAAATAATCCCATCAAAAAACACTTTTGGTCTCTGTAGCTAATTTCCCTGTTGATGACAACTGTACTGAGTCTGAACTCACCAGTTCAAATTACATTAAAGTTCTGCATAATTAACAGCGTGGCCACTTTGATTGACAGGAAGGTGGCTTCTTAGGGCAATCAGATTTTCAGCCCCCCTCAGCTCCACCCACACTCTGTGTCTTTGCCAGATTAGACAAATGAAGGGGACGCGCGGGAAGGACTGCCAACAAGACCGAGGCTACGACCAGAGCACCACACTGAGCTTCACAATGACACCTGCAGTGACGTAACGGAGACTACATCCATGTATAATATATCTGTGGTTTCACATTAAACGTGTAAACTCCAGTCCAGTGGACTTCATTTAGCGTTATAGCCCTACTTATCTTACTGGCTCACTGTGCTTTGGAGCATTTATTTTAGTTACATCTGCATTACTCACCCAACAGTAGGTGTATCAGTGTGACGAATGAATCATGACACCTCCAGTAACTGTTACTACAGTTGAAGCTGTGAGTCATCTGGAGATTTTTACTCACAAAGCACACATTTCTGAGACAAAGTCTTCAGATGCCGACTGAAAAACTGGACGTGTGTGGAGGTTTTTGAAAGTGAACACTGTGGCTTTTTGCTGAACAGTGAGTGGTGATGTTACCTTGTAGCCCATGCTGTGTGTTACTGCACGCTGATGTTGCTGATGTTGTTCCTTAGAAACGGGCTGCTGCCTTCAGGTTTCCCCTCATCGCCTCTGTAGACACACTGTCAGCTATCTGCATGGGATGAAACACACCCAGAGATCAACACGGGGCACATGTTTGTGAAAATCTATACTTCTGCTCGTTCAGAAAAAAGCTGAAGTAACATGCATGATCATTCAAATCATTTCACTTATTAAATGCAATTGTTGTTACACAACTTCAATAGTGGTGGAGTGAAAATTTACTCCAGTACTGTACTGAAGTACACATTTGAATTACTTCTAGCTTACTTTTTACTTCGCTGTGTATCTGACAGCTTTAGTTACTTTAGAAATTAAGATTTTCATATAAAATCACATGGAGAGTTTATAAAATCAGTTTATACAAGTACAGCTGAACCCATTAGTCCATTATCCAGTTAGTTTGTCAACATAACAAGACAAGACTTCTTAGATGGTGGAAGTAGCAGTCTTGCTAAAGGAGTTGGGAGTCCCCCATAGTTAAATAGGGCTCGGTATCAACTTTTATTTTATCGATAATGATAATTATTGGTACATTTATTGATACAGGTCAACATAATTTGGTGGGAAAATAAAGACCTGAAATGAAAAAGATGTGAAAAGGTTATTTTTTAACAAGTTTAGTTTTAGTTTTGCTGAGTTTTCACTTTGGCTGCATTTTCATAAAAATTAGCAAATTGAGCCCCGTCAGATGTTTGTATGCTACATAAATACTGACACTGAAACTGATACCAGTTTAGTAGCAGTTCTTCACACAGTTTGAGATATAACCACCCAGGTACAATCACAGTGAAATGTACTGATGTGAGCTGCTATAAAATACATTCATATATAACAATATAAAGAGTTTTGACAAACCAAACAATCAATTAAATCACAGCCAACTCCAACAGTAAAATGCTGCTGTTACATTGATGCATGAGTCAGAATAATCTAATGAGATCAGTAGATCAGTCACAGGGGACATTCTGCTGTGAAGATGGACATTTTAACATGGGGACTCACTTTTGGACCCAGCCTCAAGTGAACGTTTCAGAAACTGTAGTTTTTGGCATTTCCACACAGACTTCACTTCACAGGCGACGGCCAAGGTTGCCTCTCGTCTTCAACAAATGCTTTAGGTCCTAGCCATGTTGATATAATAATATTTTTATATCACAAAAATGAATGAATGAGTGGCGGAGGCAGGACTGCCACAATGGCGACGACCAGAGCCACCATACTGAACTTCACAACAAGTCTCTGTAGACCAACTCACGTTGGAAAGACGGTTGCCAATCTCTCAAAACGGCTGTCAGTTGCAAACTGGCTCTCTAGATGAGGACGTTATCTTCCTAATAGTTCTTGTTTACGTAGTCTAGTTCCATCACTGCGATCATAAACTTCTTTAAAATGATTAGTCATCATCACCTAACACTCTCCTAAGTTCCCCCCCAAAAACGGTTAGTTAACACGTCTTATAGTGTTTCACTTTCCTTATAGTTTTTTGTGTAAATCATTTTATTCAGTGTTGCATGGAGAGTTTCAACACTTTTGATGTCTTATTGCATTTTTTGGTTTGTTTGTTTATATTTTCTCATGTGGCAGAGGGAAATATCTGCAATGAACTGACCTGAAGAGAGGAAGAGGGGGTGAAATTAAAAAAGAGGAGAGGAAAGAAGGACGTTTAAAGATGAATAATTCAATATTGCATGCCACGACTTGGTTGCACTGAACAGTATATAATAATAATTAAATAAGATCAGTAAATGGATGTAGTTCGTGAGGTCCTACAGATGTATAAGCAGGCCATCATCATAGAGCATACAGGATCATTGCAAGAACATGAAAGCATTCCTGAGATCGATATATCGATACATAAACAGACACACTGATTGATTGATTGATAATTCTCTATCTCGTCTATCTTTAGCTCGTCTGAGGTGTTACGCTCATGTTCGCTGACCTGTGTAAAGTGATGCTCCTCCAGCCGCGTTGTTTCTCTCTGATTTATCGTCGCCACGGTACCGAGCAGGCTGTTGTTCCCGCCGCCATGTTCCCGGTGAGTCCCGTACGTCGCGCTGCCTCCGACGCCACCACCGCCGCTGTCCGTCCGTCCAGTCCGAGGCCACTGTCAGTGTCGGTGTCCGGTGGCATTTGGAGTGAACCGGAGCGGAGAGTCCTCTTCTCTCTGCGACCGCACAGGATGCAGTGCCAGCGTCAAGCTGGAGACATTGAGCAGATCGCGTTTCCGGTAAACTTTTCAAAATAAGAGCTGCTTTTTTTCTTTACCTGTGTGATTGAGCTCATTATCAAAAAATAGCAACAGTTGTATTAATAATAGTAATTTTTTAATCAGTTTTTTTAAGTGAAGGACACCAAAGCAATAAATTAGATTAAATATTACAGTCACACTGTACACAAAGCAATACTTTTCAGTCGAGCAGTGTCTATTTATTTATATAGCAATTTTCATGCAAACGTGCATCCCAAAGTGCTTCACAGAGGAAAAAATATGTTATGTTATAGTTGTAGCAGCAACTATATGGAAAAAGGCTGTTAAGAGGCTGAGTGGGCTCGTACTGTGATGTGTTACAGTCCAAAGAAAATGTAAAGTAAGTTTTTCTTGCAAGAAAGTGAGTTCTTGTTGATGTCTACGTTTTTTCATCTATCTGATTGTACAAAGAGAGTAAAGAGAAACCGAGGTTCCTTGTGTGTGCTCAAATGAAAAGTGATTCTGTTTTGAAGCTCAAAATCTGTGGATCTGGCTAATTTGTTGTTTTTAAGTAATGTTTAAGAATTTTAGGCTATATATTGTATAATGTGAGAATATGAAGATGCTCCATAAGGACTTTAGCTTTTTACTGTCATAGCGGACTATAGAAACAGAAAATATTCACATTTGAGAAGAACATTTCTTTCTTTAAAAAAATGACTCAAAACAATGCATTGATTATCAAAATAATTGCTGATTAATTTAATTATTGACGACGGTGACGAGCAATCATTGCAGCTCTATTGTTGAAATCGTCCATTTTGTCTTACATCACAGTAGACTGCAGTACTCATATAATAAAGTATTTTAAATTTCATGTTTTATTTTGAAGGGCGAGTATAATCGCTTGATATCCGGTCCTTACCTTCTTAAATCTGTTAAATTTAACGGATCTCTCTGCAGCAACCAAGACACGCAATCCCTCTGCAGAGAAGACGAAGATGAAGACACACAGACCAGAGGGCATCTCTACTTAGACGCCAGTCTGTCCTCTGTCCTGTATTAATGATTGATTTGTGAATTCCATCAGCAGCATTACCACAACTGTCATCACAATAATACCGTAACGCTGCATTCAAATTATAATAATGAGCATGCAATGTATTTCTGTATGCAAACCGAGTCCTTTTTCGTGTCACATCACTGTAATTTATTTTTCATTTAATGCTGCCCTGAATATGTAGTACTGTATGTTCTACAGGGTATTTTACATCAAATATTAAAGTATCCAAGTATAAGTTAATGCAGTTTGCTACAGTAGTGGCAAATAGTTGATAATATTAAGTATATTCCTGAGTAAATGTACTGTAAAAATTATAAAACACGAATGCAGAAATACATAAATAAACGTCAGAGTTAGTATGTTTTTTTGTATTTCTATTGGTTATTTTTGTCAGTGGATTTTATTATTTTGATGCTGCCTTTTGGTTTTGTTTTGTTAATTAGGTTTAATTGTCTTTAATGTCTATATGAGATTATATACATAGTATTTGAACCCGCGCAAAAACACTTGTTCCCTGACCGGGAATCGAACCCGGGCCGCGGCGGTGAGAGCGCCGAATCCTAACCACTAGACCACCAGGGAAGGATACAACAGCATAACCATGAATCGATAATGAACGATATACTTGTATACTAGCGAACACATTTACTTGTATATTATCAGTAACGTAACGCGTAACAGTAACGCTCGAGCTCTTGTTTCAGTGACGGTTGACTGAAGTTAATGACCTAACAAGCTAACGTTCATAGTTAACCCTGTTTAGTTAATAGTAATTAGTTAGCACGTCAGTGAAGTTTATGCTGTCCATCATGACCATTCTTATTTGTGCTCTTTGTCTACAAACAGACTCAAGCAGACCACATCAAAGACCGAAATATGCCGAGCTTGATCTGTCTTCATTTACCCAAGGGTCGTCTCAAAGGAAGTAGGACCTCGTGGCGCAACGGTAGCGCGTCTGACTCCAGATCAGAAGGTTGCGTGTTCAAATCACGTCGGGGTCAGTCTGTTTTTCATTTTTTTTTACATCGAGGTACTCAAATAATCCTAACCTAACGATCGCGGATATGAATTGATATCCCCTCAAAATGCTGTTTTCGACCGTGTTTTCTGTATACAGTATTTTATTGTACAGTTTTCAGCATAAATGCAACATTTTCCTGCACCATCTTTCACTTTTGTTACTTTGAGTAAGTTTCGCTGTTTAATGTTTTCACATGTAGGCCTATAGCACGTGGTCTTTCACATTAGTATTACAGTTTTCATATTAACAGTTTAATTCACTCTCAATGTTTTAATTTCTCAGGTATTCTATGGACAGCCAATCGCAGTAAGATCTGGAACTTCTGATGTTTAAATTAACGTTTTGTCCTCGACATCCTCAGCCTCATTTCTAAATGTGCTGCAGGCTGTTGACTTTGAGGCTTTTTAAAGACAGGCCTACATTTCCGTAACCTACTTTTGTCCTGTTTGTCCCACAAAGCCTGGACACCTTCGCCCACTTTGCTTTCACAGAGCAGCCAAGTAAATCAATAATAAAATGCAAAATGTTAAATTGCTCCATTAGACCAGTAGCCACAACGTTAACATCCTGTGGGGGCATCAGTCATCTTCTCCTGCCCATTCATGTCCTCAACCCTGGCTCAACCCAACCAGCAACCTCTGTGAAATGAAGGCAGTGCAGAAGTGCCAAACACTGTAGTTTTTCAAACACGTCAATCTCGACCTGCCTTAGGTCCGCCGATGATCCACGTCTTTGATGATCGTGGAACTACCAATATGGCAGATAAATGGCTCTTCAGAAACCTACGGGTCAAGCTGCCCCACAAGGCTCTGGGTAGAGACACTTGATCTGAAATGCTGGAGAAACCCTTTACCGCTTTGAAATTTTTCAGAAAACAATCACAAACACTGCAGAAGTAAAAGTAAAAAAAAATGTTTTATTACTGTAAACACATCAAGCAAATAAATTAAAATAAAGCTCTTGTGTTGAAAAAAGATGTAAATGTTCCCACACAAAAATTAACAATAGAAATAAAATTAGTTTTTTTTCCCAAATAAACATTTTCAACTTTATAACTTTTATGAGTAAATATGGCTTATATGACTGAAAAGACCAAAACAGAAAATATTGTGTGTTTGACATTGTGTGTTTGTGAGCCTGGTATAAAACAGAAAGCAAGTAATTCTTTTAAAGTTGAAATTAAAAAAAAAAAAAAAACAGTTTACACTTTTCTGGCAATTTACCACACCATATAATACATAAAATAAAACTTGACTAAAAATGTCAAAACTCCCACTTGTGTTTTAACTATTTGCAACAAATTACAGAAAAAGCTTTCAAAAGGCTATTTCATTGTGATTTTTATGGCACGCTGGCAGAGCTGGGACGGGACTTGATGCTGACTTTCTTGCGGGTGTTGTCGCTACAGCGCTCTAAGATGAGCTCCGTACTGGGCCGAGGAGGGATAACTGGAGTCTCCTTCTTTAGCTCGCTCTCTGAACTGGAGCCAGATTGCTCGGCAATGTTGCCTGTTGGTTACAAATGACACAATGCATGTCAGACTGATTTTATTGGTACAATGTCTTGTGATAAACTGCTCTGGAAACATGAGTATGATCACGGTTTCGTTACCCTGGTTCTTCCGCTCCCTCAGTGGTGACTGGGCAGCGTTCTTGGAGTTCTTGCGTGGGTTTGAAATTTGGCCGCCCTTCTGCTGAAGGTATCGGCGGCTATTCCTACGGTAGGCGTCCTGGCTCATCCGCTGACGAGACTTATTATGGATGCTTTTCGCATTTCGGATTGTTGACCTGATACCGAAGGACAGAAATATACAGAGTTGTACTGTGTTTTGAAATATTAACAATGAGATGAAAAAAATGTATTGCTCTGACAGAGAACTACTGTGAAAATAATACAATAATACTGTGAAAAGTATAAAGATAGTCGTTTTTTTTTTTAATAGGACAAGTCACAAGGAAACTTTAAACATGCTAACGTGCTAACAATAAAATGCTAACATCCTGAATCTCACGTGTTCAAGTATGATAACTCAAATGATTTTAAATATTACATGCTAACTATTAGCAAGATAACTCTACAGGTTATCATTATAATGTCAATCTTTAACATTAGGGGTTTTTTTTTGAAGTGTTAAAATTCACCACAAATCGTGTAGCAACTGAATGAGAAAGTGTTAGCACACTTCCCTTTTAGTCTGTAGTGACACAACACGACACCAGAGCAGCCACAGAGGAGCTAC
Source organism: Nibea coibor (assembly GCA_023373845.1). Lineage (NCBI taxonomy): Eukaryota > Metazoa > Chordata > Actinopteri > Sciaenidae > Nibea > Nibea coibor. The sequence continues at coordinate 13,778,733 of CM041733.1, forward strand.
GTGCAGACCTGCACATCTGTGGATGCAAGTTTCAGTTTCAACACTTCGTGCAGTATTTTATACTATTTAAATAGTTTAACTGCTCATGTGTATGATCTCTTTGTCTCTAGTCATTTATAAATGCTAATCTAATCCACAGCTGATGATTTGAACTTTAAAATTATTTTTAACATTTGTTTTGGAAATGTAGTTGAACAGTTCATCATATGCCTGAAAACATATATTTAACATTTATTGTCTGAATGACTTTTATTTAAGGTCACCCGGACCATCGCTCTGACTTACCTGCGAGGTGGCGGTTTCTGTCCTTGCACCTTAATCCTCGCTGCTTCTTGTATCTCTCTCTTGCCAGCCTTGTGCAGGAACATGGACGGGAAGTGACCAGTCTCATCTCCTTTTCTGTAAAAAACAGTATTCACAATTTAATAAGAAGTATCCAGATTAAGTAGGATAAAACATTTTAAAATGCTGATTCAATTGACACATATTCATGATCCGCAAAGAATGAATCTTAAAGTCAGTCACTCCTTTGACGTTACCTCTAGCCCCACCAGGAAGATTTTTCTCAATAAATAATGGAATAAACACAAAGGTAAATAAATACAGAAGTAAATTCAAACGTTAATTTATGTTTTAAAACTATAGATCAAAGCTGCTTTACTGTGTTAAAAATGTGTGTATGTCATACCTGACAACCCACCAGCCGTCCAGCAGTTTGTGAATGACCTCAATGGTTTCACCGAGCTCCAGAGAGATCTCGTCTTCCTGCTCCGCCTTGTAGGCTTTGATGGTGACGTGCAGCTCTCCTGTAGGGACACGCAACACAGTTACAAAAACACTCAATGGAAGAAAATGCATTTCACTAAGACAACAACAACAACTTGCCTTCGTAGTCTGGTTCAGGTTCCTCCGATTCCTCTGGTCCGTCCAGAGGCTCCAAGTAGGTCGCAGGTACCCAGCCTCGTTTAGACTCACACTGGCAGAACCACCAACCTGAACACAACAAGACCACAGGAACTCAAAACCTGGTCTTATTAATTAAAGACAAAAGAATATTGAGTGTGTCTTTCCAGATATGTTTTTCATATAAAGCTGAGTATCTTTACTCGAGTGACACTTAGCAATAGCAACAGTAGAACACATTATTATTATAAAAGGGATTGACTGCAGAAGGAATTTGTGATTGACATCAAGGTTTAAATCTATAAGTCTTCTCACCGTTCGGATTTTTCTCAATAATTTCCACCAAGTCTCCAGTGCGCAGATTGATCTCGTGTTTGGTCGTCTTGGCGAAGTCTGCGACCACTCTGTAGGTGTCCAATACGATGGGACCAGAAATCTCTGTGAGGTAAAACAATCTTTATTAATTTGCACCAACATTATTTACAGAAAACTAATCTGGACAATTTCAAAATAAATCCAGTAGACATTTCCAACAGCAAAGGCACCATTTGGTAGCCAGCAGCATTTGGTATAGACATTTAAAATGACTTACCAGATACGACACCTCTGGCTAACTCCCTGGACTCCACAAACGTCTCGTTTCTTTTCAGTCTGTAGAGGAAATTGTCAACGTGCAATTAAATTTAAAATGTTTTCTGTTCACTTGACTTTTTAATTTCGAAATAATTCATCAAACAGGATGCGTGTTTTATACTGACGTGTTTGCAGCAGGAGGGTTTTCGTCCTCTGGTCGAACCTTAAAAAAGATGTTGAGGTGTTTGCAGCGGGCGATGTGAGGTGGCAGGTTGATGAGTGAGCGGAAATACTCTGACAACGTACCCTGCCTGGTTTCTGTTGACTTCTCGCTGTCAAGCCACCGCGGTGCTGTGGACACAAACACAACCACATTAGCTGGATGGCAGTGCACTGGAGACCAATGACAGGTAAAATAGATACCCAGTACCTTGCAGATGGGTACAATGAGATTTTGTGCAAGCACGTGGGGAAGAAAATCTGTCTCTGGAGTGGATGTGCTGCCTCTGGTAAACCATCTTCTAGTTTTCTAACGTTAGCTTATCTTATACTTAACAGTTACCTAGTGTTTCTGTTGTGGTACCAAATGAAAAAAAAAAACTCCCTTCTACAAAAGCCCTAAGTGGCCATGTTAATTTAATTTGTTTTCGCTGTGTCACAAATTCAGCTCCAGAGCTCCCCTGTGTCATTTCACTGTCATGGGAAGTTAAAGGAGCTTTATCCCCAAAGTCGGTACAAGTCTTGTCTTCCGAAGATTGGCATTTGATTGACATTTTAGTTGTAGTAGGAGTTGCTTATTGTAGTTAAATGGTTCCTCTACTTTATGCTTGAGATTTTGGTCTTTTTTAAAACCACTTTTCCGTCTTGATTAAGCTCCACTCTTCCTGCATATGTGACCTTTAAGAGATGTACGTTTCCAGACCTGTGAGGAAGGCAGTTGTTGCATCAGTATTGAGGTATGCCTTTTCTTCTCTTTCTCTACTTAGCAAGATATTTTTGTTTTGAAATTATGGTTTCACAAGGGGGAAAGTGTACAGTTCTTGTTTCCATGAAAACTGACCTCCAGCAGCTGAACAGGAACAGAAAACTACCTGGTAATGGCACAGACCTGCACAATGTAAAATCAAAGTCCTACGACCATGTCCTACGAAATTATATATTTTTTTGTCATTGAAGTCTGGTCACTTTGAAGAGAGCGTAGGTCGATGTAAACACTTCAGTTTCTGCTTAGGTCCTCCTGTCTGCTTTGCCAAACTGGGGGTGCACTGTCCACTGACTATGGATCAGTGCCTCATTCAACCTGACTTCATATAACCTGAACCATCCATGGATGAGTTGAACCTGTATACCTGTACCTGTGTCTTTTAGCACTGGTAAGGTTGTAAAAATAAAGAAATAATCAGTATGTTTGTTCTGTCCAACACTTTACTTTGTTAGTTAGTCTCATTTTCATGTTTTACTTTTATTTGCCCCGATCTGTCTCCTTGCTTTCTATTTTGAACTGCTGCTCAGAGCTGCAGAAACTCTTTCCACATTTTGACATTGTGATTACAGCTCAGTTGCTTCAACAAGAGTAAAAAAAGAGAAGTGGGTTCACCCACATGTGTCTGATATAACCAGGTGCTTCCTGAAAGCACATTAAAGCATAGAGAGGGGTTTTACTGAACAGATGAGAGTTATGTTTTCCCTCATGTTTAAAATGCCTTATCTACTTCATACTCATCAGACTTATCTTTTATTAGTATTTTTCATAGTCAGAACAATTTGTCAAAACAACTAACTAACAGAATGACAAAACCAAAATGCAGAAATGAGAGTTAGGAAGTCCTGATAGCGGGATGTGACACAATCTGTACTCTGTCACATACACCTTAAACGTCGCAAACATTCGTATTGTTTTCTACCTGGTAATGATGGGATGATCCTGTCCCTCTTTTCTATTTGACCAGCCTCGATGGGAAACATCTCCTTCAGTGATTTCTGTCGCGGAAACACAAAACATTTTTCAACAAAGACCATTGGTTTACTGGTTTAGTTATTAATTGGGTCCATCTGATGCACAGGTCAGCTGAGCTTTTATTTTATAATGCAGAGAAACTCACGTGGAAGGTGTGGATCTCAGGATACGTCCTGTAGATCAGCTTCTCAGTGAGGTCGCTCCATTTCACCATCAGCATATAAACCTGCACAAACAGACAACATGAAGCAAAAAGCAACATAATTTATCTAAATGTATATATTTTAGGCCTCCTTTGCAGAATTTAGCTTTGTAGATTAAATGTTTTGAGCCTTACAAAGTGCCGACTGGGGAAGAGGCGTTTCTCGAAGCCCAACAGCTCCACATGCCTGACATAGTTCTCCTCCATGCTGAGATCCACCAAACTGACAGAGTCCTACTGAGATGAAACGCAGCAGACATGAGGCTTATATACTGTGTGTGTGTAGCAAGTAATCAACATACCACAGGAGTTAGTTCCTCTTTACATGTCTTTGAAAGTCATGTAACTTCATCACAGAGGGAAAAAAACAGGAAATGCTGCTGCTTCCACTTGTATAATAATAAAAAATAATAATAAAAAATAATAATAAATTAATAAAAATAACATGTAAACTAAGAAGCAGTAGTTGTCAAAGTTGAGTATAAATGACAATATTTGCCTCTGAAGTATAAAGTAGGACTGCAGCTATTCAAATATCTGAATAACAGAAACAAATGTGCGACAGACAACTTCAAGACAGAGTTTCCTGTTTCGGTACAAATTTCAGTTGTCAGACAGAAACACTGTGTTTGCAAATAGAGAAATCAATGCACCTTGTTGAATTCATTCTTTGATGGTCCCCTAATTTTTCCCGTAGCATCATCATCAGGCCAATATATGTGTTCAATGCAATTACAGGGATATATTGTGTTATTTGATTATCACCACTGACAGTAAAAAGAAAGGACAGCATATGCGTGACGTCACCCACAGGTTTCCATAATGCTGTGTTGAAGTTTAGAATCTGCCTCTGCTGTACTTCTTCTCCCATGTCAGAATCAGTTCCAGTAGTAATACAGCTACTAGTCACTGATCTGTAACTGACTCAAAATTAGAAAATGGTCAAGAAATCTTGCAATGGACTCGAGAATTCCCCTTTCAAATACTTCTCAATACTCCAGAAGAGGAAGCTTTGTGTTTATTCCTTCTTGCATGTACACAGTGACTGCATCCTTCCACATACAAACACACATCTTTAATAATTCATGTGGCAACCCTTCTTTCGCGTAACTCGTGTGGGCTTTCTGAGGGGCTTTCAGCTGCAGCTCGTGATTTCCGAAAAATTTTGTGACACAAAGAGGAACAAAAACACTGGGAAAAAGAGGCACAAACAAACCAACATGGGTAAACTTCCTCCATCATATTTCAAAAAGTAGTTTAAAAATACACACATAGGGGTGACAGAAACTGAATACATTCAGCTGGTTATAAACCCCAAAGACTGTCAATAATGAACAGTCCTGTTCTCATCAATTCAGCTTCAAAATGATCCACAAACTTTAAACCAGATTAATTATTTGCTGTGTGTTACAGTGAAGGTGTTATATTTGGAGAAAGCAGATGATTTCCTTCCCACGAGACATCCGTGGCCACATTACTGTCATTGAGGACTGACACGGGACTCACCCCAGGGACATAAGCGCCGCGGAACGGTTGCGCCACGGTTTTGCCCACACCGGGCGCGTACTGGCAGCATAACTGCAGCGTAGCGAACCAGCCGTATTCACGCGAGATCACGCGAGAACCCTGAACGTACGCGAGTCCGAGCGATAAACTGTGTATAAAAGAAACAACACCAACAAACAGCTAACTTTGCTTCTCCGACGTGGGAGAGATTATAAAAAGGATTTGTTGTCATAAATTATTGTGTGCTGTTCCACTTCAACAATTAGTTTCTCGGTGTTAATGTTGAGGCAACAGCTCGCGTCAAAAGTAGAAGTGCTACGGAAAGATGGCGCTGCGGAGCGGAGACTGGGACTGCTGCTGAGACGTTCCGCGGCGCTTACGTCCCCGGTAGGCTTGACTCATGACTGACATATTGCTTCATACCACTAAACATCAGACTGGTGTGCATGTGTTTTTGTATTTTAAGCTCCCTGGACACGATTATGCAATGAAATTATATATAAATTGGCCAGTAGCAGAAGACGCACTCTTTTTATGAAATAGTGTTTCATATTAAATATTGCACATTGTTTACTCTTGTGACTGCTCCACGTTACAGCATGCATACATATATAGATATTAGACACATTAAAATACTAATTAAATATAGACCACTACTAATTATCTTTCAGTTACTTTTGTTTTTGATAGTTGAACACATTTTCACATTACATTTTCCACTAACATAATTACTTTTACTTTAACCCATAATGGTGTAGTTTAGCCAAATCAGCCAAAACCACGCCTAAATTTACAATGAGTGTGTATTGGTAGAATGTTCCAGAGCTAGAGTGGGTGACATCATCGCTAGAGTGGAGAGGGAGAGACACATTTGTCAAAAAAATAAATTTGCAAACGGCTCTCGTGGCCACAAATATAACTCTACAGAAATAATTTATACATAGAAACAGAGTAAAACTTGTGGGCTACGCAGCAATATTAGTGCGGAAGCTGTCAGATTTATAGTTTTTTGCAGGAGACCCACTGATGCGCCAGGATCGCCCAGAGACAGCCCCATCTACTCCCATATAAATTGGAGAGGAGAAATTTCCCAAAGGAGCATGGGGCACCTGTTCTCCCCAGGTCACACACACACAGACAGAGCACAGCTACAGTTAATTGCTCAGGCCGGCAGTTGGTTGGTAACATCAAGCCTGCAACTCACAAGCCTGCCTTTGACTAACTTTATTGATGTCTCTGTGCTCCTGCACAATAATAATGTATGGGTGGGGCTGGGCCAGAGTCAGGCACAGTTAAAATTTCTTTAGAAATTTTCTGGTTTTACTGTAATTCTATTCCAATGTAACGAAATGTATTGTGATTGCATGTCTTTTGTCAGATATTTCAAAATAAAGGTCATTATAAACATATATGTAGGTTTCCGTAGTGTAGTGGTTATCACGTTCGCCTCACACGCGAAAGGTCCCCGGTTCGAAACCGGGCGGAAACATTATTTATTTTTTTATTTTTATTTTTTTTAGAATCGGCGAATGACATGCTTCATATGTGTCATTCACCGGGATTTCCAAATTGGTTTATTTCATCAGTAATACAAATCGTTAGAAATATTAGTTCCTATATTCACAGCAACAACATGTTCATTAAAAAGACGCACGTATTACCTGGTTGCCTACTAGAGAAATTATAATTCTGTGTCAAATTATTGATTTAATGATGTTATTGAGTGCAGAATCAGTGTATCAATAGTCATAATAATCATTACACATAGCCTCCCGTTGTTTTCTTAGCTGATCGGATAATCGTTATCCTGTAAAAATCTGAATTTCCGATGGGTCCCTGAACGCAGCCTCGAGGGGAGTGTGCTGCATGTGCGTTTCAAACAGCGCCGCAGCTTCTCATTCATAACTCAAGGAGTTGTTGTCTCTAAAAACATAACGACATCATACTTCACCAACATCTCTCCAAGCAGCAGACTGGCCGGTTTGTGGTCCAGTCTTTGGTAAGTGCTCATATTTAGCCTCTCTGTGCTGAAAGCTACCGTCCTTACTTAAACTTAGCTTTAACGTGAGAGTTAGCATCATGTTAGCATCAACGTCGATTTTGGTGTCTTTGGAGCTTTGTCAGCAGGTGAAGATGTTCGCTATTATCAGACAGCACTATCACTAGTTACCTGTTGAGATGTTTCACGCACTGTCCCGCGTGTTTGACTTTAACCGGAGTATTTTAGACTTGCAAAGGAAAAGTTGTGTTTGCATGCGGCGGCCATTTTGGTGCGTCCACAGCCACTCATTAAAAAACGACACCTGAACTTTATTTTTTGAAACTCAGAAATAAAATATTTATGAAGATATTATTGATATTTCTATTGTTGAGTCCTATGTATTTATATGTAAGCAGCATTTTACTGTTGCTCGATGTTTTAACTAATATTATTGAACTATTTAATGCATTAAAGTACTTTAATCCAGTGGTTTAGATAAATCTGAGTTGTAGTGAGATGATTGGGGTTAAGGTACTTACTGTTACTGTTTGTTTGTTTGTTTGTTTGGGTTTCTGGACTTTTTTCTCCATCGCTGATATCTAAAATGGGCCAAACATTGGCACATCGTGCCAGAAAGAAAGGAAGTACCTTTTAAAACTGTACTTGAGTAATTATATTTACTTCCACCACTTAAAATGCAGACCATAGTTTCAGTAATTTTAATTAATGGTCTCAGTTCATCACTCCTTTACTTTTGCTGCTCAGGTGATACCACTACCTTTATTTTACTGACATCTGGTGGTGAAGACATGGTGTTACATTGCCTTACCTCTGCAGCTTTCAGTTTTTTGTTTTTTTTTAATGCAAAGTGAAACATTAAACCCTAATTTTCATATTTTCTTTCCCCTTTTAACACGTTTTTCAAGTGACAAATTCACCTAGTGTGGTAGTATTTTGTCTGTTTAGTGCTTCAGCTTGTTAATGATGCTTTTATATCACTACTTAAAACAGTGAAATATTCAGACCCAACATGGTGCGCTTTTTATGGCCGTGCAGTAAATATTCTCGATGGTTTTGTGTTGTTTATGCAATATTATCTGAGACATTTGGCCTTTTTGGGGAAATGTTTAGATTTCTATCAGGGTTTTCAAAAGCATTTGGCTGTATTTGAAAAGGGAAACCACCTGCATAGCAACACTACTTCACTCTGCTAAGAGGTAGAGACAGAGAATGTAAACTTCACTTCGCTTCTTACATTTGTCTGCCATAGAGTGGGTCTGTTTTTATTCCTTTTAAGGGTCATTGTTACTGGTCATAATGTTTGTGTAATATCAGGAAACTGTGATAGTTTCATGAGACAATCTCATACCACTGCAACCTCAGTTTATAGCAAACAAAGAAAATATGCTCTCAAGATATTAGATAAGATACTAATCTATTTTCATTATTTTATGTTAGTTATTTTTTTATTCATTGTTTAGACTACAAAATATGTGAAGAGTTGAGTTGAGAGTCCAAGTTGACATTATTACTTGTGTAGTTTGACAGAAGCCAAGGCAAACAGGGACTATGGTTATTTTTTAAACGTTGCGATTCTGTTTTTTAATTTGATATTTTGGCTCTAATAATCGTTAGAAATCCCTAGACTGAAACATCAGAAATCTAGAAGGGTGATCCAACATTTTGGGTTTTTGGAATATAAATCCTACTGCTCTGTCGACTAACTCAAACTTCATGTTCTGTCTTTACTCACAGAATGAGAAGATGTCACGGCGAAGCAGATGATGTGGGGGTTTCCTCTGCAAAGAAGTTGACTTCCTGTGTATTTTGAGGACTCAAGTGTTTCTGTCAGCTTTTGCAGTTGGATGTCAACATGGGCGACACTGATGATGACTACATCTGGCAGCGCCGCATCCGCCATGGGGTTAGAAACCAGAAAAGTGCAGTTCCATTCCCATTGTCTGTTGAAATTGGGCTTGAGTTCAATGCAGCATTGGAAAAGAAAGAAAAGTTAGATTTGTCTCTGCTGACCAACGGTGTGATGCTGGAGCTTTGTGACTTTGCCAAAACGGTAACGAAGTCCGAGTTGTATTTCTTGTTCGAAATGCTAGAGTTCAACTTTGACCTCGGCGTGGACTTGGACAATGAATGGCACTGCCATGAATATGCAAAAAGAGTGCATGGTAAAATAAAGCAAGTGAAGGAACAACTCAAGTTTAAACCTCATAGATGGAAAGAAACATTTGGACTGCCAGACCAAAACACTATAAAGAAGTTCATTGAGGGGTCAGAGCAGCTGGGAAGCTCTTACCCTAAAAGGAACAAACTCGTGGATATTTCAGTCCTCACTGATAGCAGCAACCACAGCCACTCTTCAGGAAATCAGAAGGCAAAGAGTAACAGAGCTGGGAGCGGTGTCCCTATTACACAGAAAGTAGGACGAGGCATGCTAAAACTAACTAGTGGCATTTACCCTTTCTGTAGAAAACTTGGTGTGAATATGACTTTCCGACCAGATGATGAACCCAAGCAGAAACTAGACCCAAATCTGGTCACCATTGGCGTGATGATGGAACTGTTTAACTTTTCTAGAGTGCTTTGTGGAACACACAATACCATAGTTTTCGATTTGGTCAAGCACAACTTTGGTCACGATTTGGATAGAACGCACTTCTGTGTGCAGCTGACCAAGTTGACGGAGCGAAGATATGCCTGCCAAACAGCTGAGGATAGAGAAGCTTTACGAAAGGAACCTTTTCAAGTCCGCATCCAGAAACTGCATCAGAATCGTATAAAGAGAAAAACACCTGAAGTGGATGACCAAGAACGGGACAAACTAACAATGGCCAATAAGAGAAAGGAAAAACTGAGGGACAATAACAAGGACATTCAAGAAGTTTTGCAGGATAGTGACCTGTCATACATGTGTCCAGTTGATTTTGAGGCAGAAATGGAATCAGGCACAGAGGCAGGACCTGAAGAAACTAAGTCTGAAAGTTTTTCAGGAACAGCTGCTTTAGAAATAAAGTCAGCAGTGTCTCTGGATGTAAAGCAGGAAGAGGAGGAAGCTTTTGTGTCCTCAGTGCTGCCTCAGACTAATGTCCACAACTCTAGTTTATACAACTCTCATCCAAAGAACAAAATTGACTCAGTGGCCGATCTGTTTTTTGAAGTTAAAAATGACGACATGAATGAGAAAACGTTAAAACAGAAGGTGTGGATGAGACGTGCCACTCGCTCAAGACAAATCCTGAAGTCCGTTAGAGTGAACGACATTTTCGCCCGCTGTAGAGAGATAGCTTTAGACTTTAACGTTGGTTCAGGAAACAAACAGAAAGTGGATCTACAACTACTCACCAACTCTGTGTTGTTTGAGATTTATAGATTTGCCACTGCGATGACCAGGAGTTTACGCAGTTCCTTGTTTGAAATTCTACACAACAACTTTAATGTTGTCCTTCAAGATGAGCTGCATCAGCGCAATTTTTTATTTTACATCATTGTCAAAGAGAAGGTCCTCAAGAACCACACCGATAAAGAGAATATGGAGTTTCTCAGCAGTCCCTTTCGGTTCCCTAAAGTCTACAGCAATGATTTTCAAACCAGAAAAGATGCTGAGACAGAGCAGCAGGCAGACTGGGATTCACCAGCCTTGGCTACAAGCCAGCAGGGAGATATGGAGCTATACCCGTTCTGTAACAAGTTAGGCCTCAACCTTTGGTTGACAGAAAAACGTCCGGCGAACGAAAAGCTCGATTTGACCGCTCTGACCACGGGTGCTGTGCTTGAAATATTCAGCTTTATCAGGGAGCTGTGTGGAGAAGTCCGAGAGATAGTTAATGACATCCTCGAACACAATTTTGATCTAGATCTTCAAAGTGGCGTCACCATGACCGCGCAGATGATCCAGAGGTGGTACGCGACACAGAAAAGCTTGATGAAAAGGCACAACTCAACAATAAAGATAAATAGGTGGTTAAACAAGGTTGTCCCATTGAAGCGTGACTCAAAGCCACCAAAACTATCAACTGGGAACTGCATGGAGAAGGTGGATACAGAAAACTTGAAGCTGAGCAAAGACATGAGGGTTTTCAATGGCAACATTCGACAGGTGAAAAGCTATAATATTTGCAAAGAAATAGGATTGGACCTGAACATCCGCTCAAAATCAAAGGCCAAAACAAAACTCAGTTTACAATTGCTGACAAGAGGAGTCCTTTTCGAGTTGCACCAGTATGTCAGACAGAACTGCCAGCGATATGTTCCCGCTCTGTACGAGATTCTGGAGTACAACTTCGATCTGAGCTCTCAGAACCATCGGAAGGTGGAGTTTGCCTGGTCTATTGCATCTCAGGTGTTAGCCATGGCAGGAAAAAACAGCAGAAAGGAAGAATATCTGAACAAAGTGTTTGAGTTGCCCTTCGAGGACCCTGAGTCCTCACAGGTCGTCTGCAAAGAGGAGCCGGTGGATGACTTTGGGGAGCTGGACCTTAATGATGACTCAGACATCATGTTTGTCCGAGAACTGAAGCCTGTTGACATAGAAGTCACTGTTGAATAGAGTTGTAGCTCCTATTTTCATTGTAGACAATCACTGTTGAGGCTCATAATCATTATTTGATCAAATAATTAACAAATTGTTTGGTCTGTAAAATCCAAGGTGACCTGTTTTATTATCACCAGACACGGCATAATCTTCTATACTTCTCAATGATTTACCCATTTTTCCACTGAACAATGAACACCTCAAACTTCTACTTTACGTTACAAGGTTAAAAGGTTGTCTTTGTTTTGTGAATGCATTATGTGAATAGATGAATGCTGCTGAATATTTTTTATTCAATAAATGTAGATGTCTTGATTTTTTTAAAATCATTCAAATCTTTCAATTGCAAATTAAAGTGTCTTTAATCATCGTCATATGTCTGTGAAAGATTTTTGGTCCCCTCCAAAGGGCTGTGATATGGTTAATATGACATAAATGAGACAAAGCGGCCAAAAAAGATGAGCTTATCAGACCGAGTACAAGTACTTATGTGCAGTACTTGAATAAATGTGCTTCATTTAGTTTAGTGTTGAGTTTTGATCTAGGAAATAAAGTGAAGCAGTTAAACTCTGCGAGGTGAACTGGTGCAGAAATGTTCATGATGTAATAAAACAACTTTAAATCTAACATTAAGTTAAAGACATGTTCTCTTTGTCTCTTGCTGTAATGAATTACATAATGAGTAATTCAAACTCTTAATGGCGTCAGTTTGTGTTTAAATGATTCAGTTCAAACAGAAAAAAAATAATTGAGCGAGGCTGTAATTAATAATTTCACTTCATTAGTCTGTCTGCGCTGATTCTTAAACAGTTTATTACATAATTTAGCTTTTTACTTTGTTTGGTAATTTCCTTCCCATCATGCTCTCTGTCTCGACTCATTTGTCTCCTGCTGCTGAGATGATTTAAATCTCAGTTTGTATCAGATTAAACAGGTGTCACTAATTAGATGAGAAATTGACGTCAGATTAGGAATGAATGAATGCTCTCTTTGAATAAACCACTAGATGGAGCCACAGTGTGGCGTTTTGATCAATTTATGAATGAAGTCTGGTCATAAAAAAACAGTTTACTGTACACACATGTACTGTACAGTAACATGCTGCTGTAACATTGATGCATCAATCAGGTATCAGATATCCAAGAGATTTTACTGCAATGCTACTGTACTTTTATATTTAGAGTATTCTGAGGTTGTGGTATCTAACTAAAGTACCTTTACCTTTTAGTTGAATGAAGTTTTTATATACTTCTTTCACATCTCTCAGAAGTTTTGACAATCACATCTTCAGGAAGTTATTATGATTATTATTTTTGGCTTATTGCATTTCACCCTCCTCTCAGTGATGCTGCCAGTATAATACTGTTTGTTCCTCAGTGATGGATCTTTTGTTTCCTCACAGTTTATTACCATCCTTGAAGAAGTTTGTTGTGTTGGTGTCTGTTGTTTTCTTTCTTTGCTCGCTCCCTCTGTCCAGGCTTTAATTAAGTTGGTTTTATAGGCAGCACATTAAAGCCTCTAAGCCCCATTTAAATACACTGTGATCAGGTTAATGGTGTCTCTGTCCTTTGTGCGCCCTAACCTGTGAGAACCATTTCACTGATTTTAGTGAAACAGGATCATATTTTATTGTATTTATTTGTTTGGTTTTCACTCTGAGGTCCTTTGGCTGCTCCACCTCATGTTTTACAGAGATTTGCAGATTTACAGAGTTTCCTATGGACAGTAAAGTAAATTGCTTCTACTGTAGCGACTGTTAGCTCAATTTGTTAGCCAGGCTGTCTGGACTTTGAGCACAGAGTGCCGGGGAACGTTAGTGTTTGTACCACCGGCATTTAAGACCAGAGGTTATCGGGCCCGGATCGCAGGGGGATGCTGACTGGGAATTGGAGTTGGTGTTGTGCCAGAACAGGAGCTGGGTAAGCGGACAATGTAACAGGGTTCAGCAGCCTCTATGGACATAATGACAGCAATTAGTCTTCAGGAGACTGAAGAGGACAGACAAGAGTAAATCTGGGACTGACCTTTAGTCGTTGGCGAGAGCTTGGTGAAATAAAAGGCTGAAGACAGATGCTGAGCTGGGCTTCTTGCCTAGTAAGTAATGTTAGCTGGCTCCTTTGTGTTGTTGACCTTGCTAAATGTTTGACTGTTAGCAAAGCTGTCAAGTAGTAGTTGTAGCTCTTGATTGTAAGTAATGTAGACATGTAGAGATATCCATATTTACAACAGGCGTATTACACTCTGAAAGTGGTGGAGCTAAATCACAAAAATACAAATTTTTACATAATGTCCCTTTAACTTCAGAAAGGCTACCAAAGCCTCCGAACAAAGGGGGGATGTATTTAAAGAGAAGCCAAGTCACAGTAAATACATGCCTCACTCTGTCTCTGTACTCACTATGAGTCAGCCCACTCAGGCTGGCAGAGTGCTGCCCTTGTTATCCCTCTTCACACGCTTGTTTAACACACACACACACACAAAGTGACAAACCTCGGCAGGAAGAAATGAAGATGAACTGCAGAAACCAACAACAAGGAAGAGCAGTGAAATAGCCTGAATCAACGTCCATTTATTTTACACCCTTTATACTAAAACAACATTTTGAATTTGCACATTTAAAAACCCGATTTAAAACAAACTGGAACCAGTAAAGGGAAGATGTTGTAAATGTAATTTTAACACCATAATAATATCTAATTACGGCACCTGCTGGGCGTCTCCTTCATGTTTCATTTCCTGCCGTCACTCTCCGTTACGTACCACCACTCCACCAGAAATGCCTAAATATAAAGAATAAAAATAGTGGCTGACAAGCGGAGATTCATGGGTATGACATCACTGTCATATTACTGCAGGAGGGAAGCAGCAATGAAATAGCTAGTTTCTGTAGCCAGAAGAGTTACTGGTGCTCTTTATTCAGACTGAAAATCTAAATGATTAGATACCAGTGTCAGCAATGATGTATATAACATACATACAAATCCGTAATTATTTAGCTATTCTCTGGGATTATTTCTGGTATTCTTAGTGGTAAATGATAATAAGTTGTTGATGCAGTTAGCTGTCATGTTGAGATAACGCATTAAGGAAATAAATGCAAGCATGGCCTTTCTCTGTTCCTATACTTATCCACAAAATGTAACTGAAAGTCACATAAAATGGCCGTGACTGATGGCAGTAGCTCAATCCATAGGGATTTGGCTTGGGAACTGGAGGGTGGTAGGTTCAAGCCCAGTATGAACCAAAGTATCGAAGGTGGACTGGTAGCTGAAGAGGTGTCCTTGAGCAAGACACCGAATCCCCAGCTGTTCTCAGGGTAACGCTGTGTGTGGCTGCCAATCACTCCACCATCTCTCTCCACACGTGTCTGTGTGTGTAGCTATATTTCGGATAAAAGTGCATGTAAAAAAAGATTTTCCCCTCAAGGGATCAATAAAGTATGTATTCTATCATTATTAGGAATAAACCTGCCTCCTATGTGACTGTTAAAACGCTGTATTTTAATTTCACGGCCATAATGGTGGCACTTGGAAAGCCCAGTGCTGATCTAAATACTTCTCCCATTACTGAGAGTCTTTAAAATTAATGACCTCACTTACCTGGATGACCGCACATGATGACTTCATTACCTGTGTGAGCGCATAGAAATATAATGTATCTGATGTACAGTACAAATTCACACGGAAAACACAACTCCCCAGGCACCAACACACTCATTCCCCAGAGTGCCTCATCTGCACTGACATATGGACACACACACACATGTACACACACACACACAGCACCTCTCCAGCTGAGCTGCTCTCCCACACATCTCCCACTCATTTTCACCCTGATTCATAATCTGCTCAGAGACTCTCCAGACTCACCGCAGAGCTCTGACATAATCCGGTGGGACCAATGTCTGTCACTGCAGCACGTCCAAATATTAAAAAAAAAAAAAAAAAAAACATTATTCACACAAGGATCGAGGCTGTACAGCTCACTCTGCTTCATGGCTACCTGCATGTAGAGCTCATGGGATTTAGGGATTCACTTCACCACGTCTGAATTTCGCTCACATTTACAGACTCCAATCCAAAGAATTAGCTCCAGATCAGGGCATCCACGACTGCTGCGTTTGAGTTGTTACTGAGTGTTTAAAAAAAAGTCTACGGAAGTAAGTCTAATTAGTGAGTCTTCACCACACGCTTACCAAACACAAATAATACGTAACTTTATTTATATAGCACATTTATAAAAAGGTTCACACAAAGCACACAGAGTTTTTAGTGATTTAAAAGAGTTAGAACAACCGAGCGAGACACCCAAATCGGTTAGAAGTCGGTTAAAATGATGTGACCATATTTTTAATCAATTCATTATTGTATTGTAATATTTTATAATTTTAACAATATTGATGGAGACCCAACCATTCCCACCATGAACAAACTCTTGGTGCCAGTGGTGAGGAAATCTCCTTTATGACAGGAAGGAACCTCGAGAACCGGGTTCCAGGTGGGCGTCCCTCTGCCTTAACCAGTTGGGTTGATAGAGAAAGAGAATATGCTGTGGCACAAAGGTGGTGGTAATAGTAATACTATTAATAAAATAAAATATGTGTGTAAGAAGAATCATAGCAAGCGAGGGCAAGAATTTATATTGGATCAGAGTAGAATGTACAAGTGTATCTAATGAAGTGGCCAGTAACTAGAGTCATTCTTAAGAGGGACCATCAAGGACACTTGAAGCTGTATGTGATAACTCTAAGTTAACGGTCTTATTTTCAAAGATGCTGATACCCGTCCATCTCTCTAATGAAACAAACCTCTGATCATCAAAGTGAATCCGTGAGGACGGCTGCATCGCTCATCATTTGAAAATCAAATTTCTTTGTCTCAAAATTACAGAGGAATCGTTAATAAAATAAAGGTATCCGTATAAAGTGTCAGTTGAGAATAAAGCACAAAAAATTGAATTCATTATTAATTAATCTCTTAAAGAAAAAAATATTGAAACAGAATTATTAACAAGCACATTTATATTTATGTATGCAAGACTATTAAAAACTCAATCTCGTTGCATCTACATTCATATGTAGAGGATGTGTCTTTATGTTTATGTGTCTTTCTCATCATTCTTGCACTTAAAGCGTTGCAGTGGAAGTCCTGGCCTGGATATCCTGATGTCCCGAGAAGCTACATCGTCGTCAGACAATAGCTTCCAAGATTGAGCACACCCACACTTTCATCCCGGATACCGGGTTTGTGTCCCACGTGATACCACGTAACACTTGATAACAAACAAACTAACAAGACAAAAATAGACGGTCAACAGACAATATTAGATCCCAACTCACCCTCTTTGTCTGAATCCCGCCTCCAAGTGAACAAATAAAATAAGGTGAAACTACACAACCACACCCCTCGTGCCAGTTACTGTAAATGATAGTGATCCAGAGAACGTGTGCACTCTTAATGAATAAACAACACAAGCTAACTTCACATTTCAGCTCTTACACATAGTTTCGGTGCCCTGACTGCAAAGGCTCTGTCACCTTTGTGTCAATATCTGAACCGAGGAACAACCGTGATGAATGATTTATGATGCACCTCGGCATCTTAGAGAGCGGGGAGGGACACGGGGCACTAAACGATCTGCTAAATAACTGGAGGCGAGGCCTTTCAGGGGTTTATAAAGAAGCAACCCTTAAAAGTAAGAACTGGTATCCAGCTTAAAAAAAGACAGAATCTATGTTATGTGATCATGTTTCTTTGTCATCGCCAAAATCCGGGCAGCATTGTTTTGAATGAGCTGGAAACAAGGGAACGCAGAAGAATTACAGTAATCTAGCTGATTTTTTATGAAGACGTTATGAGGTTAAGTATTATCATTATGAATTATTAACATATAGATTCTTATTTTAGCTATTTTAAATATAGTGTAAGTTTTAGTCCACACATGCATCATAATTTATAAAATAATGCGTCGAACACTTCCCTCTGAAATTAAGTAGATTTTTTAAATAAAATGTAAATATTTAAAGTACATGTGTTTTAAAATTCTTCTTGAGTACAGTGAAGACTACAGTACAGTGATGACAGATTAAAAACATCACAGGGGATTGACTCACACTGGTCTGCTGGGAAAAGGACTTTGTAACATCTCTACTGACATGAAAGGAGTGTAAGCGTAGAGGCGACTTCATTTCCTCCGTCGCCAACTTGGCGAGCAGCTTGTAAGGAGGTCAGGAGTCAGAGTCTGTCACAGCGTCGCAGCTATCAGAAGATCGCTGCACAGAGAGGAACTTCAGAAAGAAAGAAGAAGACAGCTGAGTCGAATGTTTTTCATCTGAACTCATTAATTCTGTATGTTTGTGTCCTCGGGCTGCTAGTTACTGTGGTTATGGCTAGTTGGCTGATGTTTTTTTCCCGCTGTAATCTAAATTCATCAGCTCTGTCGTCGTTATTGAAGCTGGACTTCAGGCAAAACTGAGAAAAAAAAACAAAAAAACAAGAACATCTTTCATCAGAGGCTCGCAGTGTTAAAGGAACAGTCCGACGTTTTGTGATTGTTCGCCGTCTGCCCGTGAGCTACATGAGAAGATCAGCTTCATCTCAGTGCGTGGCAGAAAGTTGTGGTTAGCCTAGCTTTGCACAATGACTGGAAGTAAAGGGAAACTGCTAGCATAGCACCATAAAAAAAAAGAAAAGAAACCCTCCAACAACTCCAAAGATGTCTCAATTACTTTTATCTTTTGTGTTGATTAAATAGTGGTTTCTGGGTGTTTTTCTCCGGTTATAAAACAACCTGCATACAACCCCGTTTTGCCAATTTGAGATATTCCAGTAACACATTTCAAAAAAGTTGGCAACAAAAGAACATCTCACAATTAATGAGTGGCAACAGGTTTATAGGTATAAAAAGCATTAAAAGCAACACAAACAAGGTGTTAAAATCACTGATGCTATAAAGAATGGACAGCGTATGTGTGTTTTTTTGTACCAGGGTGTAAACATGTTTATTTCTGCTGTGAAGTTGGACATTTTAACATGGGGCCTTATGGAGACTGATTTGTTCTGTATCCAGCCTCAAGTGGACGTTTGAGGAACTGCAGTTTTTGGCACTTCTGCATTGGCTTCGCTTCACACTCACGGAGGTTGCTGCTTGTTTAAGGTGCATGAAACTAAAACATGACGCAGCTCAATCAACTAGCTTCAGTCATGTTGATGAAGCTTTCCGTCTTTCCACGTGGCTTTCTTCTTCCTTTCATTTCTCTCCTTTTCTGTCTCTTTTTGTCTCAACTTTCCTCTACTCTCCACGTGGCCTCCTCCTCCTCCACCTTCCTATGTCCTCATCTCACCTTTCCTCTTCATACCTTTCATCCTTTACTTTAATTTCCTTTTGTCACCTCTCCTCCACCCTTTGGCTTCCTCTGTCCTAATCTCTCTCTCTCTCTCTCTCTCTCTCTCTCTCTCTCTCTTCTGCCTCCTCTAATCTCTCATTTCCTCTTCCCTTTTTTGGCTCCTCTCATCTGCTTTCTCCTCTCCTTCTCCTCCTATTACATAAATCCTTCCATCTTGTGGAAGCATCTTATATAAGCACAGAGGCTTAATTCCTCTCACTTGAGATAGTGTTTGTAAACACACCTGTTCCCTGCTTTCCTTCAGATTTTCATTGTTGCCTCCTCTCTCCTCCTCATCATCTTCTCGTCCTATCTGTCCTCCCTTTGTCCTTATATCCTCACTGCTGTCCTCTCCTTTTTTCCTTCTCTCTTTCTTTGCTTACTTCACCTTTTGTCTACTCCCCACTTTTGTGTTTCCTTTCCTTTCCATCCTCATCTCCTCTTTCCTTTTATTTTGTTCTTGTTCCTAAAATGAATTTTAGTTTTTCTCTTTCTGGTTTGAACAGATCGTCCAGGCTCAATTCAGCTGACCTTAAATTAATCTGATGTTTGTTTTAGAGCTTCATTAATCCTCAGTCCAGGTGTGCTCGGAGTTCATGTGAATCCACCTTAAATTAATGACAAAATGACCACGAATTGGTTCTTTAAGTTATCACACCTGTGAGATGACAGCTCACACTGAGGACTGTAGACTGAAGGTTTTTAACAAATCAGCATAAATCCAGGTTCATAACAACAGCTGTACTGTGTGATTACCGTCGAGGTGTATTATCGTTTTGCCAAAGCTCCATTTTGTGGTGAGAAAAACCGTCCTGGGGCGCCGGATGGAGAAAAATATGCGATCATAAAATTTTACTAGCTTAAAGTGGGAGATGGCTACTCTACATCCACCAATCGAGACAGCTAAAAGATACTGTGGGGTAAAACAGTAATTAGAGCGAGCTCAGCCACAAAGCATCAATTACCACCTTAATGAGCTGCAAACGTTTATGCCTGAGCAACTCACATGTGAAATGTTTCCTGTGTCTCCCACAACAGAGCCATGAAAATGGGTATAATGAAGCCACAGCCTGTAGACATTCACTGTTACATCTGCAAGGAAAGTGTATGAATTTAACAAGTTTTATATGTTGTAGTGTTAACCTGACAATATACACAAAGTCCTGATGAGTTTTTATTGACAGCTAATGGGGTTTTTTCTAACCTTAACTTTAATTAACGTTTTAAGTCAAGATATAACTTTATTTATGCTGAGGGAACTTGCTGTGCAGCAATTACAGGACAAAGAAGTGCAAATATAAAATAGTGAATAAGTGAATAATAGTGAATAAGTTTAAAGGTTTGTAAACCTTAAAACTTATAGCGTTAGCCATTAACCTGATACCGTTAGCCATTATGTAAACAGTTAGCTTCCCGTAGATGTGACCGAGCATTATCCTGGGCACCGGCCAAAC
Organism: Nibea coibor; assembly: GCA_023373845.1. Taxonomy (NCBI): domain Eukaryota; kingdom Metazoa; phylum Chordata; class Actinopteri; family Sciaenidae; genus Nibea; species Nibea coibor. The sequence continues at coordinate 13,799,239 of CM041733.1, forward strand.
GTGACATAGACTGAACGCTGAAAAATAAATTATATATCTGTCTGGTTCGCTAGTAGAGAGCAATCGTTAGTTACATTAGTTTTGCTTTGTACATCATTTATTGTTGGCTAAAATCAGCAGTGTTTGTCTTCATACTTAACTTAGCATCATGAATCACGTTAGCTGGTGACGTCATTTGACAAGCTCTCACGGTGTTTGCTAGTTAGCAAGTAAGCAAGCTAACTAACAGCTGTCTTGTAACAACAGTTAACAAAGTAAGCATTTAAATTGAAATCAGCAACCGAGAAAGTCATGGAAAGGCTCATTTTTTAAGATACGTTACAACATGTTCACATATTAGCAATAAAAAGTAATTAAGACATAAAATTAACACGTAAAATGTCTCAGAACTTTACATATGCAACCTTAACCAAAAAGAGTTGGAGCATGCTCATTTCTCAAGTAACTTCTTGTACTACTTCTGTCCACAATATCCACGAGTTTACCTCAGAGTTTACCTTGGGTCGGTGTGTTTTGTCCTGGAATAAACTGGAATCCTTTGAGTGACTACATGATGCAGACTGGATCATCTTCATTTAATTATTCACGTCTGAATGTTAAATATCAGCATGTGTGTTTTTTAAAGAAAAAGAGGCAGTACCAGGTTGTTCCCATATTCCTGTGTATGTGTGTGTGTGTTAGATGGTTGGAGGGGTGTTGAATGATGCGGAAAGTAAATGTGCTCTGGGAACAAAAACACACCACAACACACACGGACACAGGAGAATAAAGTGTGTGCGTGAGGCGGGGGAATCCAGTGTGTTGGAAAGTTGAAAGATTTCCCTGTGGATGGGATGGGCACACACACACACACACACACACACACAAAGACACCGAATAAAAGAAAAATAACCTTTTTTCCACGTGAGCGAGTTTGAGGTTGTTCATGTCGCTCTGCCTCTACAACACTTTGGATGAATCCTGAAGCCTCGTGCAGAGTTCACTTCAGTCACAACAAAAACCATCAACTATTTTAAGGTTGTGCCGTCACAATAGGTCGTCGAACTGTTCCATGCCATGTGAGACCTCTAACAGAAGCTACTATTGTAGTCAAAAACAAGTTACTAGCAAAGCCACCTGGCACGTTGGTCCCTCTTGAACTTTTATTTCAGGGAGTAAAAGACGAGGATGGAGGGAAAGAAACAGGTGGAGGTGTAGAAGCTGCTGTTATCTGACAGGATGGACATCGCGGGTGTGTGTTTGTGTGTTTAGGGGTGTGTTTGTGTTGGTCAGTAAAGAGCTTAGTGAGCATGAAGCAGCTGGACAGACCTGATAACTGTCCCACTACTGTACCTGCCAAACACACACAGACTTAGACTCCATACGTTAAGACATAAACCCATATATGAGCACACAACATACAGTTTTAATCACAAAGCAACAAGGAAATGGAAAAGGAAATGATTCAAGGGAATGTGGAGAAAGGACAGGAGAAGGAAAGATGTGGTTTGAAAGAAAAGGAAGGAGCAGAAAGGAAATAAAAAAGATGGAAAATAAAAGGAAAATAAAAATAAATCAAAGTAAAGAGAATCAATGGACAGGGAATAAAAAAAGAATGTGAGAAAGACAGGAGGGAAAGAAAGAAAGGAAATTATTATAGGAAAGGAGAAGTCAAGGACAGGAAATGAAAGGTTTGGATAAGAAAACATTCATTCACCATGAAAAAGGGAAAGAAATGAAAGGGGCGAAGAAAAGAAAAGGAAAAACAAAGCATGAAAAGAAGGTCAAGGAAAGCAAAGAAAAGAGAAAAACGAAAAGGAAATTAATGGATTGGAAAAAGAAAGAAAGAAAACAACAAACAAATAAAGAATTAAATGGTTAAAAGAAGGGAAGGAAAGAGGAATTGAGAGGTAAAAGGAAAGAAAGGAATGAAATTAAATGTACTGAATGTTTCTGAGAACAGAAATAAAGTTTGTGTGTCATCTGTGTGCGCATGCATCAACAAACTTTTCCAATATGTTTAATTCAAAAAGACGTTAAACTGTGTTTCACAGTGTAGACAGTCAGCCAGATTTAAGTGCTGTGACTCCACCGCGTCTCGCACATTAACCTCACTGTCAAACACGACTGAAGAGATGATGATGAATAAAGGAGAAAATTAAGGAGGGAGAAACGACAGATGGATATAGAAAGACAAGAACTATCTATCTACAGGGGGAAAAAAAGACATGAGCGTTTTTCTTCGCTTCATCCCTGGAAGTCGTTCTTCATGCAGATGCATTTTTCTGTCTCGTTTTCTTTCTCAGAGTTGGTATTTTGCCAAAAGCAACAGGGTGAATTAACTGGCGACCTTAATCCAGACAGACGTGAGCCGGTGGATCCTGTCGTCCACAGGTTAGTTGAAGGCTAATCAGTAAATTCAAAGTGACTGCTGGGAAGAGAGAGAAAGATACACTGCTTATCTGAGTCCCGAAGGAGAGAGAAAGAAAGCGAGAGACTCATTTTAGCCACCACATTAACGGATAGATAGATAGATAGATAGATAGATAGATAGATAGATAGATAGATAGATAGATAGATAGATAGATAGATCACAACATGATGTCATGTGATATGTGTGTGTGTATAAATACCACGTCACTTTGGTGTGACATTTCATGTGTCATTTAACGCCTTTTAAGCTTTTCACATCTCATTTAACACTGTTACAGATGTCACATTTAGGACGAGCAGGAAAGGACAGAGTCACTTTATCATCGTCTGAACAATAAAAAAACACATTTATGTGAAGTGGAAACAAAACTACTTAGTTAGGTTTGGGCAACATAACTTCTTGGTCAAGACAAAATAATACAACATTTTGCCACCAACTGTGTAGACAGTGGTGTATGAAATGACATGAGTAAAATCACGAAGACTTCTGAGATGACTTAACACAGTTGGTGTGTTATTACACTACGTGCTAAAGGGGCATTTTTCTGACACTGATTGATCAATTAATAACAGCAGATGAATCCAGAGTAATTACGATCATGAGCTGCAGACCTACTCCATTTGGTTTAATTTAACTCACAGGTAATATTAGTTCATAATTGCACACAATTACAAGCATACAGATTTTTTAATCTTCAGTGGGATGATTCCACATTCAAGCAAATATCCATGTCGCTTTTCAGAGACTGACTCCTTTGATCAATCCAACATTTCTTCACTGAATCTGTCATGACGGGTCAACATGGTTCGTGGAATTTGGCATAGCCAGCATCCAATTTGGTTTTAATTGAACCAAAATCCATTCACCATAAATCACTTATTAAACGGCGCATTTGTCTACACTGATACAGTTTTCTTTTCCTAGAAACATGGTTGTTTTTTGTGTTTTGATGCCTTATAATGATCAGTGACTGGAGGTCAGAGGTCATCACGCTTCTTAATTCACAGCTGCATGGCTGCAGGCACCGGGGAGGACGAGGAGGGTGAAGATGTGGAGGTTCATAAAACATAAAGTGATGGCTGGAATAACTACAGAACACATGTGACCTAGGGGGAAAAGAGAAGAAGAGGAAGGAGAATAGATTAAATTTTTAAAAAAATATGATCAGAGAAAGGGAGGATGAAGATTGGGAGGAGAGAGGAGAGCAAAAAAATAAGAGAGAGAAGAAGAGGCGAAGAAAGGAAAGTTGGAGTCCAGCTGTATTCGCTTCATTAATCCAGATGATCTAAACTCACAACCTGAGGCCAGAAAGACATAGACCAGTGTGTGTGTGTGTGTGTATGTGTATGTGTATGTGTGTGTGTTGTTAATGTGATTTATTTTGTTCCAGGAATCATCTGTAACGTTTGTGTGCTCGTGCAAACTTGATTTCCTCACATTGTATTTTCTCGGAGATGCTTCAGAGATTCGATAAAATCAAATTCTGGTTTCTGTCCGAACAGGAAACCCTCTTTACTGACAGGAAATGACTAATTCCTTGCTTATTTTATTTTATTTTTTTATTGAAGAGAGGGTGTTTTATTGGCTTCAGCCTTCAAATCCTGAAACAAATATGCAGTACATGATGCAGCATCACCTCAACCTCAACTGGCCTGACAATCTAAACAAAACTTTGCTTCATATGTACAGATAATATCAGTCAATATTATGTGGAAAATCTTTCAGGCTCTCTGGCTAATAACAAACAAAACATTTGAATAATATTTTTCTTTATTAATAGTTATTTTCTACAGGCACGCAGTCAGGCGAAAAACCAAACAAAGCAAACATCTAATTAATTTAGAAAAAGAACACGATGAGCAGGGGAGTCTCTTAAATACTCATTAGTCTATATTATTACATATTTTATGAACATAAAAGAAGGAAATGACCAATTTGCACTTAAAAGCAGATGAGTGGGCGTACTGGTGAGGATACTGGAACCAGTTTTATTGTCTGAAAGCTGCTGCTGAGTTGTTTGAACTTGGCTCAACATTTCAGGCTGTCCTGGAAGCTAAATGGTGAAGGTACACAATATTTTCAACTCGACTGCAGCTGAAGATCTTTGTTGCAGCTACATTTTCTCTCTCTCTCTCTCACCCCATATTTCCTTTCAATAAAGATGAAATAAAAAATGTTTGAATGTGCTAAAATTGCTTAATGTGCGTCAAAACTCCCGTGTCAAGGAAATTACTGCACATGGGGACTAGTCGAATAGCCTGTTTTTCTTTGGAAGGTTCCTCACTAAGTGAAATGACTCAGAAGTATTTATGTAAGCATGAAATACCTTTACATGTTAAGTAAAGGTATTTCATGCTTCCTTTCTTTTCTCCTTTAGCATAGGATACACCAGACCATCCTTTACGAAAGGAAAGGAAATATTGCCATGCCACAATGCATACTGTCATTGTTCACAACCAGACATTAAAAACATCAATTCAGCTCAGTTTATTTAAACAGTGTGATGCAGACTGCAGCAGAGAGAGTGTGTGTGTGAATGTGGACAGACGTGATGACGTGATATGAAAACCTGTTGAATGTGGAGGTGCGTTCACACGCAGAGGTGTTCAAGTTTGCTCTCAGCTGGTGTGAAAAACTTTCTCAAATGTGCTGCAAATGTTGTAAAATGTAATTAATAAGTAGACAGGCTTTAGGTTATCCTGGGCATTCAAATTAAAATATAAAACATGAATATCACATCATTCAGTGTGACGGTCAGACTCCAATGTCCACACAGCTCATAATCGAAGTTACCGTTGCTTATCAATCATCCATTATGGACAGTGGACGGTAGGGTGAGTGAAGGCAACTATTCTCAGTGCAATACTTTGTTTTATTTCTGTGACAGGTGGACTATATGCCTTTATTATTGAGTGTGCCTGAAAGAGCACACTCTTTATTTTATTTCTTATTTCATAAATAAAGTTGGTTGACACATTGGTGCAGTGGTTAGCACTGTCACCTCACAGCAAGAAGGTTCCTGGTTTGAACCTTGGCATATTTTCCCTGTGTCTGGATATCTGGCCACCATCAGTCCAAAGACTGTGACTCTAAATTGTCCCTTGATGTGAATGTAAGTGTGAATGGTGGTTTGTCTCTATGTTCCCTGTGATGAGCTACATATTGGTTTATAGAGGTTGTTTAGTGTTTAGCAGCTAAAGAAACAGATACTTTCTTCAGAAGAACAAAAACAAGATGAAATGGAATCAATATATAATATTCATCAGGTGACATCAATGGCTAAAGAATGTAATTAGTTAAAATTTAAGAAGTCAAACAACGTATAGGGCTTTTTCCTCTCATTACTGGTGGAGTTCATGTGTTGGGACACTGCTGGGGGTTATTACGATGGTGATGAGGTATAGGATGGCAAATTCTGCTCAGGGCTCAGAAAAAGTTGGTTTTCATTAATGTTGTTTAATCAAATAGAAACTCAGGACATCCAACCATGTGGCCTAGTTAGAGAGTTTAGATTCAGTTTATCCGTTCTATTTCTTCACTATTTGTCTTGCCTCCCTCCAGCTATACTTAGCATTACTTGTCCATGTTTGTAAATTGCCATAAATTTAAACAGGGATTTAGCAGTAGACAGTTTTTGGTGTGTCACTTCCTTCCTGTCCCCTGCAGATCTATTTCCTTTTTTATTTTTTGGCCCAATTGTCGGAGGAAGATCCAGAAGCTGGTCAAGCCTAACAGCGCTGCCCAGTGGAGCGTCGGAGCCAGACGGACAGATTGGACACAACAGGAGACAAACGAGCAGAGACTCGTGGGTAATTTGGCACGATAATGTGATTTGATGAAACGTCAGAGACCATTTTTTAAAAACTGATTCTCTGTCTCTATCTGTCCCTCCTTTATTCAGGGGGCAGTTGTCCAGGGACGGATGGATGGATTAATTCATGAAAAACTGACAGAGGATGATGGATGTTAGATGGATGTTGGATAGAGGGAAGAAATGTGTATGGATGAACTGATATTTGATGGAGGAATGGATGGTAGTGTAGGTGAGACAGACAGATGAATAAATGAATGGAGGGATAAACAGATGGATTCGAATGGATGATAAGGTAGATCAATGGATGAACTGATAAACAGAGGACGGATGAATTAATTAATTGATGATAGATGAATATTTGATATATAAATAGATGTGTAAAGACAAGTCGGATGGATGTGGGGATGGATGGTTGGATGAATGATTTGGGATGATGAATGAAGGTTGATGACTTAAGAAGTGTGCCTTAATTAATGCCTCCATTAAGGATTGATGAACAAAGAAATGGTGCAATGGATGAACTGTTTGTATTACTCACTCCTTCTTTGCATTGAGTAAAGCACAACCCCCGAGACCTTCAAATAAAAACAAGGGAAAACATGAAGAAGTAAATAAAAAGTAAAGGGATATAACCGAAGTCGGCATGCCGTCACAAGCATGTGTGAGTTCAAAAAGAAAATTCAGAGAGTGAACGTGGTGTTATGATTATTCATTCTGCCTTCGGGGGTTTAAATCGGTCTTAGATATTATTTTTAAACAGAGGCCAAAAGAAATAAATTCTGTTGATTAGAGGTCTCACACTGCATTTATTCACACGTTTCCTCTGAATTCATTTGTGTCTGGTCACGGAGGCAGCGTAGTTGTGTTTATATTCAAATTGTACTTGACGTGTTTGTTTCATGTTAATTGGATAAAGATATTCATAGTACTCAGAGGTCAACATCTTCTGACTTTATACGCCCTTAGCAACACCAGAAAGTTGATATGTTCTTCATTTTAGCGAAATCTTAAAAACTATTCCGTAGATTGTCATGAACTTTGCTACCAACATCCATAGATCCCTGAAGGATGATTCTCGCTGGCTTTAGTGCCAACAGCAGCATCTTCTAGATAGCTTGGCACATCAGTTGACATTAATGGTTTCTGGATGATGAATCCTGTTGCCTTTTGTGCCATCATGTGGTTCATACTTTAGTCTCTTAATTGAAAATTCTTAGCACCTACTGGAAGCACTGCCATTAAACTTGGCACACACATTTACTGTCTCCAGAGGATGAATTGTAATAACGCTGGTGATACATCTTTTTTATTTTCCAATACTTTGATTTTACCCTCAGCTCTACTTTGTGTTAAGTGCTAATTAGCAAATCTTAGCATGGTTCAGTACCCTGTTTTGTTTCTGTCTCTTTCTTTGCAACACTAATGATGTAGAAAAAAAATTAATATGTAAGTCTCACATTCAGGACAGCTTTAGTCCTTGTTCCCCTGCCTTCACAAAGCTCTATGAAAAACAACTCATCACAGCACAATTACCTTTCCACTCAGTCTTGATGTTCCTCACATCTGGTCATGGAAGTGGTTTCTGAATAGCATCCCCACTGTCACAAAAAGGAGCTTTGAGCCATTAAAAACAGACTGCTTTTGTTGTGCAGATTGAGGCAAGAAAATGTTGTTTCAGTTGTGGTTATTTTTCAGGCCAACGCATTATAATGATTCATCGTTCTGTCTGTGAGGTTCTGCTGGCAAACAGTATGTTCCTTTGCCAGTACAGCGTGAAGAGTTTGAATGTTCCAGGCCTTTACACATTAAGCCAACAAGCCAGCAGCATTACCATAACACTAAGCCTTTGACAATGACTGTTCATAATACTCCATTTGACTTTATTCTATGTTTTTGTACATGTTGCAAAATAACAATTTTAGATACATGGATAGGACTTGAACCAGCAACCAAGTGTTGTAGTACTCAAGATCGGTATTGGTCTCAAGAACACTTTTGGAAGGTCTCAGTCTTGTCCTGGAAGATTTTATTACAAGACTATAAGACCACAGCTGTGAATGGGTAGTGTTTCCCATTAATCACCTAATTAACCAACCATGTATACCTTTGTTGTTAGTATCATTACTATAATTTCTGCTTTTTTCTTCTAGCAGTATGACATGAAATGTTCAGGGGGATCGATCTCTTTTGCTGTTAAGTTTAAGGTAAGTAAGTACAGATAGTCGTAGTGCCATGAAGATTAATCTTTGGCAATCCCTGACTTTTCATAGCGCCACCAACAGGCAGAACTTTTCAGTAAACCTGTGAATATCTTTACATGTACAAATATCTGTAAATTTACTACAGACATTTGTGGCTCTTTGGAGATTCCTGTTTCCTCTAACCAGGAGGTTGACATTATTTTTCTCTTGTGAAATATCTGAGCAACAGGATGGATGAGTCTTGTGGAAGTGGAAGATTCATGACATTACCATCAGCCTTAACTACTACTAGTACTTTGTGTTTGGTGCTAATTCGCACATTAGCATGCTGTCATGCTTATACCTGCCTTAGCATGTCATTATTGTAACTGTGATCATGAACATACAGATAATGGCATTTAACTCAAAGCACCGCTGCCTCACAGGGCCCAAGACTCATAAATCCCCCCTTTCTTTGGGCTTCATTCTCCATAGGAATTAATGGAGCCTTACACACAACACTCCATTCAGCTGTGCTTACATCCGTGATAGGGCTGCTAGCATGGCTGTGGACTCCTAGTCCTGTTTAAACTCGGCAGTAGATGCTGCAAAGCCATACTAGCTAATTTAGAATTAGCACATCAGATTAGCATGCAGTGCAAAATATTTCCACAGCGTTGGTTTACTGATGTAATTTTTGGAAGATTCAATTCTTTAGAAGTTACTTCTTGCCGCCGTGGGGGGTCGCTGGCGTGCGATCATTTCTGATTTCTACGTAGCTTCTTTTTTGATTTTGCTTGACTTACTTCAAAGGCAAAAGTCCTTTTACAAACGAGAAGGAGAACCACCTGCAGGGCTGTCTCACCCTGAAAATTGTGTGTGTTCATGAATGTGTCAGAAAGGAAGTGCGGGAGTGTATGAATTTATATTAGTGTGAGTTAGTGTGTGTGTGTGTCTCGTAGAAACTCTCGCGCCTCATCTCTGACATTTCCAGGTCACTCAGTTATAAAATGGCTTCTCTGCCTCCCGCCCCCTCTCTCTTCCACTTTCCCCTCTCTTTCCTTCCCCTCTGCTTTTCTCTCTTCACCTCTCCCTGTTTCTCTGAGGCAGGAAGGTTGTGAGAACGAAGGTTAGAAAACAAGATTAAGAGGCAGAAGAAGGAAAAAGAGACATAGAGAAAGTCTAATGTCTCATCTTACTTCACCTGTTGTTCTCTGAACTAACAGTGATATTGTTGCACAGAGCCTTTGGAGTAATATCTGATACCCGGGTTGGGTGGGTGTCTTTGATAATCTGTTGATTCAATTTTGATTCTTGGCGTCATTGATTCTCCATTCTGTAAATAAAACATATTTGAACTAAAAAAAAAAAAAAACAATTTACAGAACAGAGTCAGAATTAATCTTCAGAGAAATGTTTTTGATCAGAAGAGTCACAGAACTATTTACAAAATGTGTTTTTTTTCATGAATTTGAATGATTAGACTCCCTTTGATGTCCTCCCGTGGCTCTGCCCCCAACTCTCTGTGACTAAATGTAGCTGCTGTTAGCTAATGTTAGCTTTTTTTGTTAGCCGGGCTGTGAGCTCAGAACACTGGAGTAGTGTTAATGTGTAGACTGTTCCCACAGGCATTCTGGACCACGAAGAACAAGAGGTTTTCAGGCAGTGGGGGATTTGTAAGATGACGTGTGAGTACCAGAACTGGAGCTGGCCAGGTGTGCAATGCAACCAATGTCCAGCTGCCTCTATGAACATAATGACAGAGGAGAAGAGGAGAGAGTGAGTGAGCAAGAGGCTGCTGGACACAGCACTACATCTGAGACTGAAACACAGACGCCGAGCTGGGCTTCTCGCTGTTGGACTAGTTAATGATATTAACTGGCTGCTGTGTCTTGAGTATTTGCGCTTGTTTGATGTTTGACTGTTGGAAAAGTTGTTGACTTGTTACATTTTAATCATGTATTGGTGGTAATTATGACATTGGAGTGTAAGTAAATTGCACTCTGGTGCGCCAAACAGCAGAAAATACCAAATCTCACACAATGTGCCCACTGTGTGCACACGAATGTCCGGAAAAACATTAAGAGATTCAGGCTGAGAGTCACTGTTGTTGCATCAAGAGAACATATTTATTCCTACTGGCGAGTTTTCCTTGTAATATCCAGATCTTGAACAGTGTGCGTGGAAAAAAGGACATATAGAGATGAGATTATACATTTTGTATACTGTACACACACATACGTATTTCTATAGAGGGAAAGTTAGAAAGAGTGTGTGTCAGGGAAACCAGTTGGAGGAGGGGGAATACACAATTTGTTGTGCTTACAGCTGAGATGCTGAAATCAGCGAAAACATTTTGCTTCAGAAGAGTTTTGCTCCCGTTTACGGCTGCTTTCACTGCACATTCCCCCTGTAACAGCTGACACGGATGCTGTAATTGGTTTGCTTCACCTGGTGAGACTTACACGCACACACACACACACACAAACACAGGTGACAGGTAAACAAAACTGTCATGATGATGGGATGAGCCTGTTTAAGCAGTCATCTGAGTCCTGAAGCATGCGTCAAACACTCAGAGATGAATTAATACTCCGGAGAGGTGAAGGTGATGAAATATTAAGCCACGCTGCTTGTTAGACACACTCACAGCATTTTGGCTCAATTAAACAATGTGGTTTGTAATATCAGTGTGTGTTTTAAGAAGCGACCAGAACAATTTATTTGTGATGGGATCTGAGGTCCATTCTGTGTTTGGGCATAAAAAAATAAAAAAAAAGAAAGAAAGAAAAAGAAGAAAGAAATAGTTTTACAGGAAAACTGTCAGCTGTGGTTGCACCAGAATTTATCTGTAATAAATACAGTATATTTTTGTTCTGATGTTAATGTAAAAGGATAGTAGTGCTGATGATTACATGATATTTAAGGTTGTTGTTTTATTCCATATTTTACTGTATATAATCATACAGGTAACACCATGTGAAATGTATTTCCTTAAGCTCCTACAATTTGTTCAATTACAAATAAAACAGGATATGTTAAGTGGTGACTCTGTTCACTGTCCGTAGGTGTGAATGTGAGCATGAATGTGCATGAACTGTTTTTCTCTTCCCTGTGATAAACTGATGATTGGTCCATGGTCTACCCCAAAGTCAGCTGGGATAGGCTCCAGCCTTACCATGACCCTGATGAGGCTAAGTGGTTACAGATATAATACTTCTCCTGCAAACAAAATGTAACGTGAAGTGTTTCACACAGTAACCCCCAAACCCTAACTGCAGTATAAACAAAAGCACAACACAAACTGAGGAAGTGACATCTCATCATCTGGCAGTGAGGAAATACTGGAGACAAAAAAAAAAAGAATAAAATAATCAAATAATAATAAGAATAAAAATTAATAAGACATGAATAATAATTAAACAAAAACAGGTTTAGCTGTGTAAATACAGACACATAAAAAAAACAATACATGATGTAACAGATTGAAATAAATAAATATATAAACATTGTTCAAGTAAAACCCAAATTAAAAAAGATAAGTCTTGAGTTTGCTCTTACAAATATGAACCTCCTCTGCTGCCCTCAGGGAGGCTGTTACAGTAAAGGACGCTTCACCGTTGGTTTCTGTTCTAACTTTATTAAAAGGAAACTCACAGAAGAAGGACCTGAAGGTCCTCAACGGTTCATAGGTTAAAAACAAAGACCATAAAGAGCTATATAATCCAATAAAAGAATACTGAAACTGTCACAATCTGGCAATACTACTACTACTACTGCTGATACTAATACTACTGCTAGTACTACTAATAATAATGGCTTCACAATGGCTACATTTGAAGGAGCTCCATTAACACATACATGTTAGCGCGTTAGCTTCTCAATTGGCTTCTGTAAGTTTGCCAAGATTGGCTTGCTTTTGTAGTTAGTTAACTTACAGTAAATGAGTAGTGAGTAGTTCTGTATGTTTTCAGGATTAAGCACAATTTAAGTTTTTTTTTCTGACATCTTTAGTATTTCATTTTTGTCATTTGTTTTTCTGAACCAGCTGGAAAAACTTCCAACTTCCAACTTCTAAGAGGGGAGTGTTTCCAGTCTCAGACTGTATTAAAATCCATCTCTGAACTTTGCTACAATAGAAAGTCAGTAAAGTTCATTTAAATTCTTAATCAGTGTTGGATAAAGAGGATATTAGAGCGTTTTATGTTTCAAACTTATGGTTAGACACTGTGTTTTCTCTATGTTCATATGTATTTTCTTTTAACAGAGCACCTTCCCTTCACTGTAATAAACCCAATGACAATAACAGCTCTGAACAAATTGAAAATAATGAGCGTCGCTGCAACATTTCTCACATGGATACAAACTTCAAAAAACAGAAAGATAGCTGGAAAGATGAAAACAAAGAACACAGCAAATGAAGGTTTCTGTATCAGAGTCTTGGAGATGTGAAGTTTCAGCCAAATGCTGCCGACATGTGAGCTGTTAACAAACTGATTGGTCTAAGGGGCTCGGGATCAGTCACTGTGGGGTTTGAATGTAGTCTGATGGTGAGTGCAGACGGCAAAATGCAAATAAATGTTTCAGCTCTTTCTTTCTTTTTTTTTTACAGCACCATCAAATGCAGCACCGCCCTGAGGCTAGAGGGTGGAAACCATCTACCCGTACCCTTACTACATCTCCACAGCACTGTGCCAACACTGCAGAAGGATCTGGCTGCACCTATTTTCCAGCTGTAGGGGGAAAAACACTCCAGCTTGTATATATTGCTTTAAAACATTCACAAGGAAGGAACAATGGCAAACATATATCAAGAACTTACATCCAGTGGGCCAGACTAGTTGTTGTTGGTGTTTTTCTCCCCAGCGTTCAAAAGGGACAACAACAACAACCGCTGACACCAAGTTTAGATTCATGCTTTAGTTTAGTTAGCTAATGTTACCAAAACACAAGCTTACTAGCTAGCCAAAGAGTTGTTGGGTACTTCTAATGATGTTGGCTGCTTTGTTATCAAGTGCATAATTAAATCAGTATATCATCGAGACGTACGTGTACAGTAAGCAGTACAGTTGCTATGACCTATAACAGGGCGGCATTAGAAACAAGATCCCCCTCCATCCCTGTGAAACAGGTTTTATTATTACTGCTGAATATTGGGCTCATAGGAGCAATAGGAGCAGACTGTTTTATTAGCACACAGATCAATGTCTGCAGGCTATTAAAAACCTTTTAAGATGTGTTGAGCTTCATTATGCACTTCCTGTGTCCGTATGTGTTGTCTGATCTGCTCGTCCTGAGGGGAGCCGAGCTGGCTTCAGAAGCCACAATCACATTTTAAACGATAAAGTTTTACATCTGCCACTTCACAGACAAAGAAAAAGTGCACTTTACACTTTGACACCGAATCAACTTACTTTCTAACCCTATCAATTGATTTCTATAGTGTTCATTATACCAGAATCAACCTCACACCTCACAACCAGGGGAATAAATAAAGGCGGGCTCATGAGACCCATAGAGAAGACAGGCACTACAACAATATGTTGGGTGAAGATTAGGCCCTTGCAGGTGCTTCAGGTTGCCACTTCAGAAATATGCCTGTGGAAAAAGAAGACTTCAGACCTGCTGCTCCTGCATGTCGAAAATCCAGGTGAGGTGGTTCATCTGTTCAAGATACATGCAGGGCACCTTCCTTTGGAGGTTTTGTGGACATAACCAACTGGTAGGAGACTCAAGCGTTTGTAAAAACATGAACTTGGAACTTTGAAGATCAGTGATTTGCCTTTTTTCTGTTATAAGTTCATGATACATAAAAAAAGCCATGGCTCTCTTGTTTACACACCAGGAGACAGGGACACTGTGAAGATGATACAAACCATGCGTAACGTCTGATATCATGGGAACGTAAGATCTCTCGCCAATAAGACGGAAGGGCTAACGTTGCTTACCAGGCACCAGAGGGAGTATGGAGAGTGTAGCATCACGCGGACGTGGCTGAATGAACTCACTTTGGACTCGCTGGTAACTCTGGATGGCTTTCAACTTGTGAGAGCTGAAGATGGAGAGAGGGGGGATGGCACACAGTGAAAGAAACGTCCGGAGTCAGAACCAGGTCACCGCAGGAGGGACTTTCATACACGGAGAGCTCACTTTACCAACTGAGCCACTGGGGCGCCCCTCTTTACACTATTTTTCTTATCCACCTTGTTTATTGTGAGCCGCCGTAACAAGTGAATTTCCCCGGTGTGGGATCAATAAAGTCTCGACTACCTTGCCTAGTTTTCTGCCACAGCGATACACGGCAGAAAATCGATCGATGGATGATTAAGCTGAGGACTGACGCCATTTGTTTGACCTCAATTTTACATTTGACAAGAAACATTAAAAGACATTTGACAGGCTGCGAATGTCCTCAGCTAAACCCCAACCTGGACGTTGTGGATACATCTCAGGCTGCTGGGATAACAGGAAATAATTTTATTGTATTGACACGGCACGGAAGCACACAGTAGATTTAAACCTGCTTTATTACGCAGACAGCGTTCATACTTTTGTATTGTGTATTGCAGGTTAATATTTCATCATCACAGGAAGTCCCAGCGGCTCCGTGAATCTTTAAACACAACGTTCATAATTCATACGCCTGATCAATAAACCATAACACTTTTATATGGATCAAATCAGCTGTTTATTCACAGCAGAGTCGGGAAATCAGGAGTGATAGGAAGGTGGACGGCCACACACACACACACAGGCCGACTTGTACAGAATTACAATAGCCTGGATATGTGTGTGTTTGAATAATTTATACTCTGGGTAAAAACTGGCACAGGGTTATTAACAGTTACAAGTTAAACACACAAACATACAAACACACACATAGAAATATAAATACGCACACATACATATGTATGAATGATTTATGTCCACATTAATCACGAGAAAGCGAATACACACATTAGAGAAACACATAAATAAATCTTGCATACTGTTTTAGAGTACTGTGCTAACACACTAATAATGTACACAGGTGAAAATATACAACTGTATGCTCCACACACACATACACCCCCAGCTCTGATGTTTGTGTGTTTTCCTGCATTATAGATGACTGACACAGCGCTCGTATCATATCTGAATCCTGCTGATTTCCGCTGTTTCCTCCTGCATCGCACTGCAGGCTGACATGTAGCTTTACATAACGAATGTTGTTGTTGTATTTCTGACCCGACCCGCCCCCACTGCCCTCGAGTCCGCGAGGAAACATGTTCGCGACCGCAGAGCCGCTTCTCAGGATTCATGGTCGTGTGCTGTAAATCCTGACAAAGTGTGCTTTTAGGAAGTGATTTATCTTCAGTCCCGCCCAAGAATCGTTCAAACGTGCATAACTTTGTTTTAAAGTCTTCACAAAGATTTCAAATGAAGGAGAGCGTGGTGTAGCTCACAGCGTGGTAGTCTAGTATGCCATCTGTAACCTCGCCTACGTGTTAATCAAAGCGGCCAAGCTCTTAATTATGCATAACTTAAAGCCTTGAAGACATTTGATAGACACAGAGGTTGCTGTTTGGATTCAAGGTGAACTTCTGTTTGTGATTTCGACTGCTGTAAGAAGTGAAAGGGGGTTCCCTGGAGGAAGGCACCTCCCTTGTACTCGACCACGGTCTAGAAACCAAGCAGGAAGGGTTACTGTTACACTGTAAGCAAGCTAGCACACTGATTAGCATTTACAGAATATCAACAACTATGTTTTCATTAGTGTAAGGTGAGATTATCACAATGTGATCTTTCCTACATCGCCAGCTTTACATGTTTTCGCCTCGCTGGCTGTGAAGATCGAACAATAGTAAAGCTGTGCCTCTGCTAATTTAGTTCTCTGGTGCCTGATGAGCATTACGGCCTCACTGGGACACTTTAGTGAGTCATTAGATGTTTCTCTTGCTTATGGTTTATAAATGGAGTAATCGTGTTTGTTTGCTGCGACGGAGGGAGCTTCCTTTCGTACTTTAAAGGTGTAAAAATGTTTGCGACTGCCGGTGGAGTCGACATCTGATTCACTGCTTCCGCTGCTAGCAAAGTTTAAAGTAGGCCAGCTAAAAGGCAGAACAAAGCACACAGAACGCCTGGATAACTTTTCCTTTAAAAATACATGAGGCGGCCCCCGCCACTCCTCCACCTATCAAACATTAAGAAGCACACACACACTCGCATGCTCACACACTCATAAGCACCTGAAAGATACAACGATACGCACAGACCTGAAAACACGTTTGATTCACACGCTTGTACACACAAATACGTACAAAACTGAACCTTTAAAGAAAAGCCTGACGTTTCTGGATGTGAGGTGCCTAATTATCTTTAAAGCGTCTTAACAAGCTCCATAGGGAGTTGATGTCTTGTCACTGTATTCTGGCCATATCATTAACAAGCAATAAGCAGTGATGTAAATTATGACAGCGAGGATTTAGACTGATGGAGCCTGTTGCTTGTCGCGATGCTAACATGATCTCTGCTGTCTCTCTGAAACAATCCCTCAGGCAACATGAGACTCAGAGCTCTGGAAAAATGCACCGTCATATGGTCTAAGTGCTGATCCTCAGGCGGAGAGGAGAGATTTCTAAAGGGCGACAGCGCCAATGTTGAGCCGATGTGCAGGAAGTGGATTTCGATGTAAACCACATGATGTATCGGTGCGAGAGACGATTCCCTCGCAGTGGTTGCAAAGCAGTTTAGATGCCGTGGTTAACAGACTCAGAAAAGCGCTTGCTTTAAGGTAATGCTTCATGTGTTCACTCGTGTGTCCTGTCATATCAGCCAGTCCTTGTAGGGAACATTCTTTCTTAATGAATTAATAATGAATTAATAATTTTTTAATACATGGCCATAGTTCCCACAGCTGAAAATGGAGCAAAACCTTCAGAGAGCATTATCCATGCCTGTTTTTTCTTTTTAAATACTTCTCTTTGTGGGTGCTGATGAGTCCTGGACCTCCAGTTCAGCTGTGAACTGTCAAGAAAGTGATGTGACAGATGTGAAAGTGATGAAACAACACTTCAATACTTTGTCCCTGTGTCGTATCATAGCGGGGAAAACGTCTTACATGTAAATGCAGCAGGAAACATTGTGCGTTACATGAACACTGCCTACATCGCTGGTTCTCAAACTCTGGTATGTGTACCAACTGGTGAGGCAGGATCGTAGACCAGGCCGTAGTTTACCCTCGGTAATGCTCATTGTTGACTGTCATCAGAGTTTTTAAAGTCACCCTTTGGTCGGGTTTGGATGATGGCCGTTGGAGTCCCATGAGGCCTCGCACCAAAGACTCAGAACTGAAGAAGCCTCTCGCATGAGACGTAAAACGTCTTCATGGATCTACAGCTAAGTCCAGTTGCCCCCAGATTGAACCCTTCTTGAAGAAAGACGACCTGGACGACTGGGAAGCATCACATGTAGTTCATCGTTTCATCCGTTCATCGTGTTGCTCGGTGGTGACATTTTGAGGTCGTCTAGTTGTTTATTTTGATCGACAGCATTTTCTCGCCTGCTGAAAACACACCTGAACAAACGCAGCCGAGATTCAAAGCTGAACAGCAGGTTAGCGAACGCACCTTTCCGCCGCACACGCAGGTTTTACTGCTGTATTTAAAGCCGTTGTCATGGTAGCCGTGCGGGGTGTTGCTGATGCAGTTTTCTGCCGGCGTGTGATGAAGAGACAGAGAGAGAGAGAGAGACAGACACTGGTGCATCAGCCTTAGGACACTGCTGTCACTGTGTTTGTGTGTGTGTTGATGCTGCTGTCAGTGTATATTAGGTGTGTGTGGTGTTGTCACAGTGTGTGATCATTAGATGCAAAGTGCGTGTGTGTGTGTTCACCGTCAGCGGTGATGTATTGACAGCTGTGAGGATTTGATTACGCTGAAGAGCCAGAAGGAAGAAAAAAAAACAAAACAATAACAAGATCTCAATTAACTCCTCGTCTCACTTTCTTTCTTTCTTGTGAAGAGCAGAAACAACAATAATACAGCCCCGTCTCCAGGAAATTATGTTTATATTCGACTAATTTGCAACAGCAGATACGCTTTGAGGGATACGTAAGGCGACCAAATTACTTTTTGTATGAACATAATGAGAAATGTTGTTAATTAACATCATTGGCAAAAATGTTGATACTGAACCAAACTATGCAGCTGTGATAAAAAGCCAAAAACACTCATTTGAGGCTGGCTACAGATCAAGTCAGTCTCCATAAGCGACCGTGTTTCACAGTTTAAAGTTGCCATAGTCTGAGCAAAGGCTTCATAGCTTATGAAACGCTGTAACCAACCAACAACCTCTGTGACTGTGAAATGAAGTGGATAAAACTGCAGTTCCTCAAACGTCCACTTGAGGCCGGCTACAGACGTGACTCAATCTCCATAAGAGCCCATGTTAAAATGTGCAACTTCACAGCTGTTTACGCTGTGTTGCTCTATGCAAAGCACTTTGAATTCTCAGGAAGAGTAATGCAACCCTCTGGCATAAACTAAATATTCATCAGTTTTCACTCATTCTCCTCGACAACAGGTCAGGCTTCATATTCTGACAGACTAGGTTAAATAAAACGGCTGATAAGCTGCGACAGCGTCCTCCATGTTGGACACTCAAACATCATCGGTGTCGGGACAGTTTGTTATCGACCTACAAGCTGATTTCACCACAAAGATTCAGATTTCTGTCTGGTTTAAGAACAAACTGGCTCAAGAAGTTTTGTGCCAAGAAACTGACTGGAGGATGGAGTGTGTGCGTGTGCATGTGCGTGTGTGTGTGTGTGTATAGATGTGTGTGTGTCTGTGTGGGTGTTTGCGCATGTGTGTGTTGCAGGCTGTGTATAATTGGCTGTAGTTGTGAATTGTCTGTAGTTATCCAGTCTACTGTCTCCGGCTGTCTGCAGAAGCTCTTCGTCTCGCACACGCACATACACATGCACACGCACACACATGCTCAGACACACACACATGCACACACACACTTCCTGTCTCCCTCCTCCTCTTCTCCTTGTGTAATTATTGGTGAGTGTTCAGTGTTTTTTTTTTTTTTTGCTCCTGTATGGCAGCTGGCTGACAGGGACATGTGGACACCTGGCTGCACACACACGCACGCACACACACAACACACACACGTACAGGCTGATGTATGCTAATCGAAGGTGTGAAACCTCCATAATGTAGTTTTTCCTCTCTGGAAGGAAAAAGAAGCACGTCTGTATTCATTACAGGATTGATTGACTGACTGATCTTCAGATGACGTCATCGCCTCATCAGTTTATAGAAATCTAAAGTCTGACATCACTTCCTGTCAAACCTCTGTTTCAACAGCTGCTGCTATTCAAGTACAGGTAGTTTAGTTACTTCCAACTACTTCTTAAATAACTTGATGAAATCTCTTATTCAGCTTTAATCTCTGCCGTCGAAAACCAAATACAACGTTCAGCACTGCTGTTATTAAACACACCTGAACTAACCCACACGTTTAAACCACATAGTAACTTCTGTGGCCGTGAAATGAAGCCAATGAAGAAGTGTTTGAGGTTCTCAAACGGCCACTTGAGGCTGGTTCCAGAGGTGAGTTAATCCCCATAGGTCTCTATGTTAAAATGTCCACCTCCATGCCAGAAATAAACATCCTGGTACAAAAAACAGTTTTGGTCTCTGTAGCTAATTTCCCCTTTCATGATTTCAGCTGCATGGAGTCTAAATTTTAACTCACCAAATTTATTTAATCTATGCATAATTAATTTGATTGACAGCAGGTGCTGTTACAGATGGTTTGTTTGAGCACATGATCCATGTCTTTGACATTTTTTTAGATTAGCCGGGAGGTTAACGCACCTTTGAGAAAATCTCTGCCTCCAGTGTCAATAATGTGCACGCACCATGTTTTTCTTTTGTAATTTTGTTTTTTCATATGACATTAACTTACCTACGTTTCATTACATTTTTGTTCTGGTGCGTTGATTTATTAGTTTATTCATTTATCTTAAACGTCTAAACCAGAGAACCTGTGAATAATGTAAATAATATAATGAGCTGTCTGTACTTCACTTTGTTGTAAATATGAACGCTCTGATGTCCTTTAGCTCTGCAGTTTAACTGTATACTGTATATCTGTGTGTGAACGCCTGCCCGACCACTCGTCATCTTTGATGCTTGTTGCCATGGTTACAGCTCTCGTTGGTGTAGAGATATCCCAAAATTTTTCTTGCAGCTCAACACTTTCTGTGACCTGCAGGGAGAGAGAGAGAGAGAGAGAGAGAGAGAGAGAGAGAGAGAGAGAGAGTATTATGATAACCTCTCTCTCTCTTGCTCTCTTTCTCACTCTCTCGTCCACTCAGAGCTGAACTGTTCTGAAGCCTGCAGGTCTGTGACGGAGTCACGCTGACCATCATCGCACAAAAAAATAACAGACTCGGCATGTTCTCTCAGATCAGTGCGAATGTGGACGATAAAGGAAGAGGTTTAAAGGTTTCTGTGATTGACTGGAGACCCGTCCAGCGCCTCTTGATGTCAGCCTCTCAATGTCAGCTGGGAGATCCCCCTCAAGGATAAGAGAAAAATAAACATCTTTAGGTATTATTTATCATCACATATAACACTTTGACTATGACATGTTACATACAGTAGATAGGATCTTCCATTTCAGTAGAACAACTAGTTCATGTATTTGTTACTTCTAGGCTGAATTGTTGTAACTCCTTGTTAGGCTGCTCCAATAAATCCCTTGAGACGCTGCCATTGATTGAGAATGCTGCTGCACATGTACTGTATTGACAGAAACCAGGATCAGAGATCATATTTCTCCAATTGTGGCTTCTCTGTACTACCTTAAAATCCTTCTACTTGCCTACAAAGCTCTTCAAAGTTCAAGATAATCGTTATTATCCCCTAACTGTAGTTGTAGTTTTCATCATTATTATTGTTCATGTGCCTCTTTATGTCTCCCTCTCTAAACTCAGTCCCGGCAATTGGCCACCCACCGTGAGCCCTATAAACATTGACACCTTTGGGGTTTATATAGTGAGAGAATCGGGCCGTCCGGCTCTACGTGACAAGAACTAGGACATAGCCTAATTAAAAGCTAAATAAACATTTTTGTTTACAGCCTGACGTTAGCTATTCTATCAGTTCATGATGTGTCATAATTCCAAAATGTAATAAATTCAGATGTGTCTGGCTGTTCAACATTTCATATCAACAACTATCGACCAGATTGCAGTTGGTGAACATTTATGCACCTCGAGAGGATGATCTTTTGTGATTTTGTTGACCCAGTGGCACTAAAACATCCAACTTTAATCTCTAGAGGATGCAGAACTTTACAGCTCAGATTCCTCCCCTCAAAAAGCTGCAGCCGTTATGCTGCATTCATGTGCCGGTGGGAAGGTCCAACACCCTGGACTTTAAATAGAAACCTGCCATTGGGAAACCAAGAAGGGCTGTGAGTCTGCTGCAACTCCACTCTTTCTCTCTGTAAATGTAGCTGAATAATTGATGGATGTCCATGTGTGGTCACCAGGCTGCTGAAAACGGAAATAATTATCACCAGAAAACGACTGCAGTAGAATAATTTATATTCACATTTAAAGCTGGTAGTAGCTTGATGTTCTTATACTGCAGAGAAAACTTTTCTGCATCTTGTTACAGTCAGTGTTGGTTTCTTTGAACCTCGAAAAATCTTTTCCTGAGTAGATTCAGTTTACTCAATAATGAGTGCTGCTGCTGTGTCTTTGTCCTGACAAATATTTGGTGTTTTCACTCAGTTTTTTTGAAAATTGCACATAAAACAGGTGGATGGAAATGCACTTTGTGGCCTGTCGTGCTAATATGCAACAATGGATGAACCAACAAAGGTTCCATTTCAGGGTTGGATCCTCTGAGGGAGCCCTCTCAGTACTTCAGCTAAAGACTGAACCTGTTCCTATTTCCAAAATGTGCTCCCAAAAAGGACCCAGTTTATTCATGCATTTTTGATATATTTGCACTTGATTTGAGTATGTATTATCACTTTTTACTGTGACTGTGAAGACTAACTGTGAAGACTTGTGTCACTATTTTCAGAAGTTTTACAAATCAAACAAATCAATGGATTGTTGGAGATACTAATATCTATATACTATCTCTGGTTTAAGCTGCAAAATAGTGACACAGAAAAATTCTCTTTATTTTCTGTACAATGGTTTAAAAGAGAAAACGAGAACTGGTGGAGCGACATAGACAGTGAATGTGAGCGAGCGAGCACCGACATCGAAAAAGCTGATTTATGAGCAAAATAAAAAGTTATTTCCTGATTGTTTCATATTGGCTACGTTCAACACGTATAGACAAACCCCCAGGCCCTGCAGCGATTCACCACAGTGCCTGATACTGACTGAATTTACCCTTAAAAAAGAGCCTTTTATATTAACAGACTCAGTAGGTCTTCCTTAATTCACCAGAGTTCACCATTTGAACCAACATGTTTTGACAGCAACTTAGACCTCTAGATGGGGCCTTTTCGCAAGTTTCACAGCCTCTGCAGCTTCTCTCTACTCATGTTACGAAGAAGAGGGTGAGGTGAAGAATCTGCAACCTCACCACTAGATGCCACTAAATCCCACAGACTGGCCCTTTTTAAGAAAAGTACTTGAGTAAATGGACTTCCCACTACAGAAAGCGAAACTAAAAACAAAACCATGACGATTGCCGCTTTAATGAGCGGCAGAAAGCTGCTGAGGAATGAAAATTAAAACTGAGCCACTGGAGACGTTATGTGGGCCACATGGAGTATGTGCAGCCTAATCTAATTACACACAAAGAGGTGTGTAGGAGAGCAGTGTATTGCATGAGCTGCCTGAGGAAGAGGAGGAAGAGGGGGAGGGTGCGTCCTGTCAGTGAGTTTTAGAGGTTTACTGGATGACAAATATAGGTCCTCAGGATGTTATTCACTGCTGGACACTGCGACAACATACACAATAAGTTCATTAACATAGAATGGATATGACTCTATAGGATCTATGAATTACTGCAAATATCTTGTCAGCTAAAATGTGTCTGCGATGGAGGATAAGAGGATGGAAAACCATGTCATTTAATAGGCTATTGTTGTGTGTTCTGCTGGTGTTTGCAGAACGAAAGAGGCTGGAAAGCAGTGTGTGTGTGGGGGGGCCCATTCGGGATTAAAATGCCTCCTTTTCTCTGTCCTTGTTTCCTCCTTCTCTTTTGCTCCTTACAGTATTTCATTCCTCAGTTCCCATTTTCTTCTTCTTTGTCTTCTTTCTTTCTTTTCTTTCTTTGACTTTCTTTTGTAATTCTTGTTTTAAAATTTCTTTAAAATCTTGCAAAGATTGCACATCAGCCCTGTAATCCGAAGGCGGTCGGTCTAAATCCCTGAAACAGATTAAAAGTATTGGTTTTCATTGCGTTGGTTAGCCTGAAATTCACTGTGAAGAAACTGTCTAAGTTACTTTATTTCTTGATATGATTTAATGATGAAATGATATATTTGATTTATTATTGACTAAAAGTTTAGAGCTCTCTGAAAAGCTGGGTCTTCATGAGGTTTTTGAAGGTAGAGAACTCAGGTGAGGCCTGATTATTATTGAGTTGTAAAGTGCCATGACTGGACAATGACGGTCCATGGCGGTTATTTGGTCATTGATCATGACTCCTAAATTTCTACCAGACATAGGGAGTCGATTTCGATGTTGATGCAGCTAAGAGCAGCTAAGAGCTCTGTAGCAGGTGAATGTCAGACTTTTGCAATAAAGAAAAATGAAGTGCAGTGTTTACTGCAGTTTTTTAAAGCATAATCTAATTTGCTGCGTTTTGCCAACAGCATTTGTATTATAAAACAGAAGTAGAATGAATTAAACAGTGTAGAGTCAGTGTTTGGCTCACCAAATTCCCATGGAACTGGAGGGAAGATGGAGATATTGACTTTTATTGTGAGTCCCTGTAACATTTATAAAAGCGTGCTGCTGTTCTGACCACAGAGTCGTGCCCGATGCTCCTCTCTCCTCTCTAAACAGTTTATTGGCAATTTCCTCCCCCTCTCAGAGAAACCATACCCAGTATATCATGTCACAATGATGAAGCAAGCCTGGAAATAATAATGTTTTAACCTACTTATTAGACTTAATACAATTTGCAAGTTATGAAGAAAATAAATTAGAATATGAAAGCCTGAAGCACCATGCACAGTCCTTCAAAGGCCTCAGTAAGTGTTCAGATAATGTAACATTCAGTGAAATATAATGAGTTTTAAAGCAAACGTTCATTAAAATTAAATCATTCTTCAGGCTTTCAGTAACACGAGAATAACTAATGTCCAGTTTTCTTATTGTTTTCACATTGTGCAGCTATATTTTCAGCCGTGAATGGTCTTTAATATTACACCAATAACAAGGTTGTTAGTAAAGTCTCAGTCTCAAGTAATTTAAGACAATGCCTAGCAGTGGCGTTACACAGCATTCTGGACCCTTTGGCTGGGGAGGATTCATATCAAATCAAGCATAACGGCGAAAACGCAGGTCTTGAGTGAGGGTACTGTGATTTGCCGGTGGCAGTATGGGCCACAGGGGATGACTGTAAAAGACCAAACAACCTATGGCGGATTCAGTTTTTAGAGAAACCCAACCCGACATCACATTACGCGGTGGCGGCCAATCATACAATCACACTGGTCAGTCCCTTATTGTTGCATGGGTTAGTTGTCTGTGAGACTGTTTATTCCTGTTATCTCCAGTTTATCTGCCTACCTGCAAATCTTGCCAACCACGCACCTGCAACCAGTATTGTTTCCTGGGATTCTCCCTGCCAAGCCTCCACCGGGATTCCTTCTACATCGCCCTGCATCCCTCCATTCTTCCCAGTATTCTGAATAGAAGAAAAGACCTGTTTTCACCATGTTTGTCATCCAGGTCATGTTTCTTGGGGTGCAGTGTTTTTTCAAAGGAAAATAAAGTCTAATTCGAGACCTCAGGTTCAAGTTTGAAGTCGTTAGGAACTGTATGGTTCAAGTCAAGATCATTCATGTGAGGTCTGAAGTCTTTTTAGACAAGTCTTAACCTTCATACCACTGTGTTTTAAGGGTATTTTCAGGAGCTTATCTATCCGCATCTTTTAATCCCTCAGTCCAGCTGGCAGAGATGTTTACCTAATTTAAATTGGAGGAGCCAATCAGGAGTCCTGGATTATGACTGACTGCCTTCAGGAAACAGTATTTAAAATTTATTCAATCAAAACCATTTTAACGCTCTATTTATTTACAAAAACACCATGAAGAGCAATTATCTTGTCCTCGGGTTTGTTTAAAAACTGAACTGAAAAATACATGAGTACATTCACATAATGTGACACTGAATCAGCCACTAAAACTACTACATATGCATGAAATTGCCCTATGGAGCAAATATTTACATTTAAGGGTATTTAAGGCAGCACTTGAAGGGTGAGTAAAGTTCAGGCAGTGATGAGAAGGGGCTTCCTCTGTTTGGGTGTGGTGGGGAAGTCCCTCGGGTTAAGAGTAGTTGATTTGTTCACAATTAAGCAGAGTCTTCAAATGTAAAAGTTTTCCTCAAAGCAGCTCCATTGTGAAGAAAAAGTCATAACTTTCAACCACTTTATCACTAACAGGGAAGAGAGATCCCTTTAGTGTTGATGTGGCTGCCAGAGAAAGAAGGAAGAGGGCAAAGAGGAGGAAGAGGTGGAGGAGGAGGAGGATGAAGGCTTTGCAATAATGAGGCCAAGTAAGCAAACATGACCCAAGCCAAAATATGTCTGCATCATCGCTGCCTTATTAAAGCTTGCTTCGGGGGGATTTAAGGTCTGCAAAATACAAACAAAGGGTAAAAAGAGCCACAAATGAAGAGTACATTCAAAAAAAGGAGAGTGAGAGAGGCACGGGAAAGAAAAGGAGAGAGAAGTGGGGAGGTGAGTGGACAGAAGAGTTACCAAATGCCCTCTGGCAGCTAAATTTCATCCTCGCCTCGTCTCATTTTGAAGGACAGGCGTAGAAATTTTTGTTGAACATTCTGGGAAGGTGGGCTTTGATCAGAAACAGGTCAGAAACTGAATACAAGTTAACTTTGTGTAAAAGTTTTGACACATGGAAAGCCAAGTGTTTGTTCTGATACGTTAAAAATATCCTCATCTGATTTCACTAATGCATCAATGTGACGTTGTCATCATCCACTTCCTGTGATCACAGGAGTTGTATACAGCTTGACTCTCTCTAAATTTATACCGTACCTGAAATAGTCATCAGCTGGAAGGTCATGGAAGGTAAACGCAGGGATAAACCCATCTTCAAGTTCTTACACTCAAAGTATAATTTCAGTATGTTTAAGTAACCCTAAAAATACACCCTCTTGGAGCAGAGGGGTACTAAGGCCAATGAAGGAGACAATAGACAATCAGGTGAGAGCTGCTATCTACGTAGGTTGCCTCCACACACACAGCTAAAATACAAACAGGGTGGTGGTAGACATGGTAGAGGGTGTCCATTATAATCAACTGAAGTAGCTACCCAGACCATGGAAGCTTTCCAACTACGTGATTTTCAACAGGAAAAACTACATAGAACTATGTAAAGGAACTGAGTACAATCTGTATAAAAATGATCATTGTACCAGGTCAACCTTTTACTGGGCTCCCCTTCTGGTCTGGCTCCAGAAGGGAGCCCCATTTTCCCTAACTCTGGTGTTAATGATGTTAATAAACCAATTAGTGATTTGTTCTAATTCATATGTTTATCTCGTTTTACAGGAAACATCAGAATATATTTAGAAACATGTAACTGAAACCTTTGTATTAAACGACAGATCAGTCGACACCACCAGTGTTTTTGAAGAATTGGAGACAGCCTTCACTCACATTCTACAAATGTACGGCCTTAATCCTCCTCCGACCAAATTAATTATTAATGCCTAACAAGGTGATGGTCTGCTGTCATCCTGTCAGATGGCTTGTTTGCTGTCAGGACTGAATCCAACGCAGCAAACTGTTGTTGCTACCCACGTAGTTTTTATCTTATGCGTTTAGTGAAGCATAATTTCTGTTATCAGTCAGTTGAGTAAAGACAATTTGTCCGACTGATGTTCTTTCAGCTTCTCATAAACTGTGCTGCTGAGAGAACAGTGATGCCTCAATGTCGATTTAATGAGTGGATGCTTCAGTAGCGCTTATGCACCAACGCTTCACTTCTGGTGCGAATTGTTCTTCAAGTGTGGTTTGCATTAATGATTGCGTAGGGATGTCATCTTCAGAACATGGGCATTTTCCTTGGTTGGACTCTCTGCTGTGGAAAATGTATTTTTGAACTAATTGAATATTTAACGGTTGATACAATATTTTATCTATTTTGACCAGCTGCAACCATCAGGCCATTTTGAGCTGGAGCAGCTCTCACTCGGTAGTTCAGATAAGAATATAAACAGTCTCACAACATGATTATCCCACATGATATACGTCATTTAAGTCTGCATGTGGACCCTTTCAACCTTATATTTTACCCTTTATAGTATTGACATTTTTTCCATTGTGGGTATATCCAAATCTTGCTGAAACTCTGCAGGTCAAGTCAGTCTGAAATGAAGCATTTAAATACAAGTCAGAGCTCTGAATCCTACTTTCCTGGCAGATTCGCTGCATGTCCTAGGAATTTGTCATGCAAATAAAAAACCCTGTTAGAGAACCATTTAAAGGTTTGGGTAATTAGGTTTCTCCAGCAGTAATCTAGCATTGCTAACAAGGTTATTTTTAGTCATTTAATCTGAAAAATGAAAGCTGATTTCTTGCTTGAACATTTCTGAAATCAGGTTAGTGCCAAAACTGGAGAGGAATCTGATTATCAAAGTGCAGCTTTGTCAGTGGTCCTCCACTGTCAGGCTTTATGGTAATGTGCTAAATACACTGGTTAGTTACTCATTATTGTAAATCCCTTCTTCTTGATTTTTCCTTACCTTTCCATTTCTTTTTTCCCCCTTTCGTTCCATTTCTTCCCCACCAATGTAGGTTAACAGTGAAGTTGACAGCCGTGTAAGGATTTCTAACGTTTTCCACTGCCATGTCCTCACAGATGACAGCTGTTATTACCCGGTGAACAATAATGCAATAGTCAGCGCTCCTGAACGGTGCTTAATATAGCTGCTGTTTCACTGTCACTTCTACAGGAGGAAGAGAAGGAAGTAGAAGAGGAAAGGAGGAAGTGAAGTGACAGGAGGCAGCAGGGGGATGAGTGATGGGGCGACATTACACCCTGTTGTCGTAATTGGATCAAGATTAAATCATTAATGGTAACAGAAGGATAATACCCTGGATGTGTCAACATAGCTCTGCATGCTACTTCAATCAAACCTCATGTGGACAGAAATATACTGAAGTTTTGAAAGATGGTCCAATCAGTGTGGTCAGTCTTTAAAATTTAAAATGACGGAAGAGTCTGATACGTTGAGAAATGTGATTGTGTGCTGTCTATGCTGATGCTAATCCTGTGTTAGCATGACGAGTACGTGTCAGTGCTACTTCAGTGTGTGTGATCTGGGTAAAAGCCCTCCTGACAGGTGTGTGTGTATATATTTTGTGTGTTTCTGCAGGTGAACTGCTTAAAGGGATGCTGACACTGCTGTTCGAGCTAAAAACCCCACTTGAGTCCACACATCTCTCTCTCACACACACACACAAACCACACACACATTAATGTGCTGTCAGCTGATCCCAAACTGTGAGAGAACACACACTGACTAATGTGTCTGTGTGTGTTTTTCGTGTGCTTGTGTGAATTGTAAACAGCAGAGAGAGAAATGGCCTCTGGACAGGTGTGACTGTGCAGCGGGGCATCATGGGAGCTTGAGGAACAGTGTGAGCAGAGAGAGAAGGAAAAACAAGATAGTAAATAAGAAGAGAAACAGAAAAACATGAGAGATAAATGAAGGAAGGTAGAGAAAGAGAAGCAAAGGTCGCAACACTACAGTGTATCAGCATTTACTTAAAGCCAGCTGTGCAAATAGTAAGTAAAGATGTTATATAAACTACAATTCCCTATAAACTGTAGCATAAAATGCATAAAATGGAAATACTCAAGTAAAGTACTTTAAAATCATATATAGTACTTTATATTCCACCACTAGAAAAGAGGACAGTAATGTGCGGAGATCCAGGTATTGTTGCCCAGGTCATTGTTCACTTCTTGAAGAAAGATGTCCTGGATGATTTTCATCGACATATTATGAACAGTTGACAGGCGTTATGCTGTGATTTTTCTATAGATGAACTGTGAAACTTGCATAGAAATAATGTTACAGCTCTGTAGTGGCTCTTAGGAAATGGATCTGGAAATTGGTCTACCAACCACATGACTGGCTGTGAAAAGCCACACACAAAGTATGAAAGCATGTACCACTCCGCCTAAAAGTAAAACAGCTTTGGCACTGTTCTTGGTGCTGAAGTTGTCCCCACAGTCATTTGAATAAAAGTCCAGACTATTTGAGCTCACTGTCTCTCAAAGCCCCACTTCCCACGCTAATGGGTAGAGACGTGGATCTGCTTCACCACCAGAACCGAAGGTTTTATTCACCCCTTTGCTCTCATACAATGGAAATGAACATGAGGCGAAAGTTCACCGGTGTTGATTTCGCACATCTGCAACCATAGCCTATAGCACGATAGTAAAGGCAAATAAACAAAGACATAAAATGCAGAGAGAGAAGAAGAAGAAGAAGAAGAAGAAGAAGAAGAAGAAGAAGAAGAAGAAGAAGAAGAAGGGGAAAGCAAGAAGAACAGAGAAAGGAAGCTGAACAGAAGAGGGGGAGAGAGAGAGAATGGGCAGAGGAACAGAGAAAACATGACGCTGTGGTTGTGTGATCAGATTTCCAGGCTCAGCAGAGCAGAAGGTCTGCAGCCATCCTACATCTTTGTTGTTTTCACAGAGCTGCAGCCATGTAAGGCAGCACGGCGATATTATGTGATTTGGCAATCATTGAAATATGCAAATAAACAAAGAGTTTGATGTCACATTCAGACTGAATGTTCAGCCATCAACAACTACTGGATGGACCATCATGACATTTTCTACAGACATTTACATTCCCCAGATGACTTTCATGACTTTTAGTGCTGTCCGTGTCCATTGTTTTGGTTAATGACGACTCAAGGTTCAAGGTAAAATAAATGTACACATCAGCACATTCACAGCTCTCTG
This sequence comes from Nibea coibor, assembly GCA_023373845.1. Taxonomy (NCBI): domain Eukaryota; kingdom Metazoa; phylum Chordata; class Actinopteri; family Sciaenidae; genus Nibea; species Nibea coibor. The sequence goes on from CM041733.1 coordinate 13,829,858, forward strand.
ATTAACATGTTATATCTTGTTTGTCTGATCAGGTTATTGTATTACAGGGGTTTATGTGTAGGACTATTTCTCTGCCAGGTGCAACGACTTCTTGGAGTCTTGTTGTCACCGTCTAATCTCTTGTCATGTCTTGTCTAAATCTAATTAAATATTGTTGAATCTAATCTAATTTATCTCATTATGTTTTAACATGCCTAATCTCATTCAGTGATTTAGTCTGGTGTTGTTTCGTCTTATATAATTGAGCCTTTTCTAATATTATCTCAGTATAATCTATCATAGCCTTGTCTCATCTAGGCTTTGTCTCATTTTATATAATCTAAAGTCTGATGTGGTTTTGACTTCTGTCATTTAATCTTGTCGTGTCACCTGACCTAATCTAACCTCGTCTCGTCTCATTTAATCAGAATAAACCTCTAATCTAATTGTCGTGCCCGTTGCGGTGTGCATACACGGGAGTAACAAACGGGAGAAAACAAAAAAACATCACTAATGAGCTTTCTGATTGCCTCCGGAGTTGCCATAGCAACTAACGAGGAGCACCTGACTGTGAACAATCCGTTTACTCACGTTGAAGAGAAGCGCTCACGTCTGATCATCCAGATCAGTTACCTGAAGCGATCTGCTGTGTGATCATCACCATCAACTTTAATTTCATTTTATTTAACATTTTCCTCCCTCGTCCTCCTTCTCCTCCTCCTCTTCCTCCTCCTCCTCCTTCTCCTCCACCATCCCTCCCTTTTCTCGTTCATTCATCTCTGGTGATGAGACTTAGAGAAGATTAAACCCTGAACACACTCACGCACTCCTGTCAATCCTGCTGGGTGTCTTATTAACCCTCATTAGCCATTTCTTTCAGATATTAATGAGATGATCTCATGACTAACATTCCCTGCTGAGCGCGCTCAGTATTCCTCTGTGCGTCTGATAGAGAGCGTCAGAGGAAGTGGTGGAGGTTAGGGATGAAGAGGGAGAGTGAACAGATGGAAAAACTTGGACAGGCAGAAAAGAGAGAGGCTGAATATGAGCCAGAGCAAAATCCACCTTCATGATTCATTCATTCAAAAACAAAATGTGCTTTTGATCTTTAGCTGATTTAGTATTACAATCACAGCGTGTGTAGATCTGCGCTGCAGATACACAGACTGTTTTAAACATGGACCTGCTCTCTGTGACGTCACCCACATGTTTCTGAAGAGCCGCTGTGAAGCTCAGAGTGTGGTGGCTCTGGCTGTCGCCATCTTGGCAGTCCTGCCTCTGCTGGCTCCTGGCTGAGCAAAAAAATGAGCAAAGATGTGGATCATGGGTGGACTGAATGATGTCAAATCAAGCCATCTGTAGCTGCACCCACCTGTCAATCAAAGTGGTCTACGGACACTGTGTCATTCCCAAGTTGAAAGCCATCCATAGTGACTTAATTCAGCCACGTCCCTGTGATTCTACACTCTCCATCCTCCCTCTGTAGCCTGGTTAGCAACGTTAGCGACTCCATCTTATTGAAGAGATAGATATAGATAGATAACAGACAGTACGCATGGTTTGTACCATCTTTTCCGCTCTCTATGCTCGCATCCTGTTCTGCATCCCGATTGTCTTCTCCTCACTTCAGCATGGTTGTAGAAGAGTATGCCAGTGCTGCCTAATGCTAACAGCAGTTCTTGAGTGCAAGCAAGAGAGCTATTTTTTGAATGGGTCACCGATGTATGATTAAGTATGACAGACATGAAAAACACAGAGCCACTGTGACTGGCTACCACTCAGCCAACGCAAGACAATCTCAGTAAAATGATAAAAAGTTAAATCAAGATCTTTTTCAAATGAAAGAAGATTAGATTTGAGTAGATGTGATTCGGCTCTGATTATTATTCCTGTGGGTAATTAAGTCTGTCCTCACAAAGGGAAATGACAGCATTTGGAGGACGTAATGGGGGAAACTGGGTCATCTCTGTCATAAAACCATAATGGGGAACTACAACTTCAGCCTCACATGCTACTGGCTCTGTGAGGCTTTGCCTCACGTCGCCATACTAACCTGCTGATGTTTAGCTGACATCAGACAGACAGACAGATAGATAGATAGATAGATAGATAGATAGATAGATAGATAGATAGATAGATAGATAGATAGATAGATAGATAGATAGATAGATAGATAGATAGGTGTTTCTGGGTTCATACTATTTCCTGCTAATGAATACACATAGCGCACATACTGTGTCATTCTTCAAGCTCCAGGATTCACCCAGGGCAGTGCAGAAGTGTCCCCCAGCTGCGAGGCCCTCAGGCTGGGCAGCTGACAACAGGAGCAGCCCTTCCTCCCTCCTCATGATTCCTGGTTCTCTCTATCTTAAAGTGAAATGAGCCAACGAAAGAAACAAAGAAGAGAACAATGTTGTCGTTCATCTGAATGCATATTGTTAACAAAAAAATATTTACAGACAGATACAGCTGAAGGTGCCTTCAGTTAAATTAGAGCTTAAGAGGTGCTGGGGCTTAAAAAGCCTTTTTGCCACTGATGACTGGTTTATGTGGAGAGCATTAACGTTCCCCCTTTTTTAATGTTCATGTTGAAATTAAGATATCAAGGAGTCACATTTATGCCAGTTTAACGACTTAAGGTCTGATACGTGGACATTTAGGACATGTAAGACTCACTTCACTTCACTTTAATGGCCGTATGATCAGTATCACCGGAATTCATTTGCAATATAGCATCTTAAAATATTCAATGCACTGTATTAAAAAAAAAGAGTTTCTTGATGGTCAGTAAACTAAACCTAGCTGCTGTTAGCTACTTAACTCAGTTAGCTGTGCTGCCTAAACTGTGAGCTCAGTGCACTGGGGGAGCGTCTGTGTTTACGTACACCACTAGCGCAGGAGATTTGCACTGCCAGGAATAGGACGTTTTCAGGCCCGGGATGAGCACCGGAGGCAGAGCATGACACTGGCTTAGATACACTACATGACATACACAGAGGAAGCTAAGTAGAGAAAAACCAACAAGAAGCTGTCGGACAAGAGCAGATCTGGGACTGACTTTTAGTCGTTGGCGAGAAATAAAAGGCTGAAAGACAGACGCCGAGCTGGGCTTCTTGCTGTTAAACTAGTAAGTAACATTTTCTGGCTGCTACTGTATGTGTTGTGGCAGCTGCTTTATGCTCGACTATTAGCAAAATTGTCATCTTACTAGTTTTTGATCATAAATAATGTAATAATTACACTGAAATGGCTGGATAACTGTAGCAGTCCAGACAGCCACAGCCACAGTGGTGAATATTTTGTCTCAGCGCCTTTGCAGGCAGCATCACTCCTGCCTGCTCTCCGACCTTTGACCCTGCTGGGGAGGCAGCATGGTAGTGTGAAACTGGTCGCAGTAAAGAGAGTGTGTGGGGGTCAAACTGCTCAGATACAGAAACCAGAGCAGTCAGCTGAACTCGTTTACAGTCCGGAGTCATGGAGCTTAAAACATGTCTGAGCAACGTGTGTGTGTGTGTCACTGATCATCATAAAGCTTCCCATGTATTTGTGAACATGCTGTGGATCAGTTGAGCATTAAAGGGGAAACATGCTTATACGGTACATCACACACACTCACACTCTCATCACACCAATACACATGCAGTCATGGATTAACAACCTCACACTCGCACACACACACAGTGTGCATCACTCCCACTGTAAATATGAGCGTTGGTGTTTCGTTTACAGTGAAGAGATTTACAAGTATAAAAATCATCAGCGGGCTCGACTCCCTCTATTACATCCAGCTGTAAATAAATATATAAATATAAACTCCTATTACAGAGGAGATCGACGATCCGGCTTGTTACGGTTCAGAAACCAGCATCTGTGATGGTGTAAGGGTGGATTAGTGCACATGATGGTTAACCTGCAGGTTTGTAAAGGCTCCAATTATGATGAGCGACATATATACAGGTTTTGGAGCAACATATGCTGCCAAGGACGTGATGTCTTTTTCAGGGACGGCCATCAAGGCAACGTCTTGAGTCCTCTGGACCAACAGGCAAGCAGTCGAATACACACAACAGTGACAAGTTGATTGTCAGCTCATGGTTTAATATCAACACTGAGGAGACCGCAAACAAGCTTCCTCAACACAGAAACAGACAGACGCTTCTGGAAACAATAGTAAAAGAAGACCTGTCACCTACTGAAAATGTTTGGTGCATTAAATAAAAGATCCTGAACTGTTGAGTAACCGAAGTCCTGCATCAAGCAAGAATGGGGAAACATTAAACTTTCAGGATTACAGCAGAGTCTCCTCAGTTCACAGACACTTGTTAAAAGAAGACGTGATGAACAGAGCTGTAAACATGCACCAAACTTTTTTTTAAATGTGTTACTGGCATCAAATTCAAAATGGGCATATAATTTTACAAAAACTTCAACATTCGATAAGTTGTCTGTGCTATTTTCACTTAAATATGATGCAAGAGGAAAGGTCAGAAAGTCACTAAAGTCTTCATTGACTAAGTTGTCTAAACTAAAAGTACAAATGTCTCTTTAGGCTGCAGAGTTCAGTACATGATGCAAGTTTTGGACAGATGATCAGAGTCTTAAAAAACGTTTTTCCTGCCAGTGGCGGAAAAGTGTTCATCCTCTGGGGAGCAGGAACATCCACATCCATTCAGGAGCTTTTATTATTCAAACTGAGCACTGCTCTGATGTCAGTGGGTGAGAAAAATATTAACATTCAGAGCATTTGATTAAACAGAAAGGTCGGCTCCTATTAACCTCAGCGTTAACTCGAGTTTCAGAGGACGGAGCTCAGTGCTGCTGCATCAGGAAACACAGCTGACACCACCGACCCTTCACCTCCACTCACAGTGGGACTCCACCAGCAGGGAAACAGAGTTCACATGTGTATATATGGAGAAAATGTTGGTCTATCATGTATTAAGGTTAGAAATTTGTTACAAGGTGTACCTGTACGTTACATTTGACCGTTTCCAAGTGTTACATACAAATGTGTCTTTACATCTTATTTAAAAAACAACAAACAAACAAAAGCCCCCAAATTAATTATTACGGATGGTTGTATTAATGTTGGTTGGGCAGTCCGCCACTTTGGGGATATTCTGCCTGGATGTGGTTCACATTTGTGGTTTTGAGTGAAATATCCCAACAACTATTGTTTGGAGCTTCATGAAACTTGGTTCACAGATTCATTTTCCCCTTCGTGATGAATCTTTAAAACTTTCGTGACCCTTTAAATTTTTGCGCCATTACACTGAAATTCAGTGAATTTCTTTCGACCATTGTAAACCATTGTAAACCTGCAGCATGTTAGCATTGTAATTGTGAGCTTGTTAGCTTGCTGATGTTAGCGTTTTGCTCAAAGCACCTCTGTGCCTGAGCACAACCTCACAGAGCCGCCTGTAGTTTGTCTCTTTGTCATGTTAATGAAGGCGCAAGGTCGGCAAATTTCTCAAATACTAGAGCTCTATTTGTGGTATACAGGTATACAGACTTTGTAGTGTTGCATTGTATGTATATATTATTATATATTTATATATCATTATATGATATATTAGTGTGTCATTAGTGTGTTTTTGTAAGTGTAGTGTCTGTGTACTGGCTCAGTGACTGGCTGTTAGCAAAAATAACTAGTTTTTGATCATAAGTAATGTAATCCTAACAAATACACGTGTATAGCTGACCATGTTGACAATAGTTCAGTTCATGTTCCTTATCAAACAGCGCCAAAGTGTGCCAAAGTGCTTCACAAAGACAAAAATAAAAATAAAAAATGAGAAAGAAGTGAGATAAAAATACAGATTAAACACAGTTAAAAGTGAGAGGATAAAAGCGTGTCTCAAGGTGGGTCTTAAATGCAACAACAGACTCAGATGGTCTGTTCTCCAGAGCTGAGGAGCCGCTACCGAAACCTTATGTACATGTATGTGTAAATACTGGCTAAATATATATAAAACCATGATCAATAACATACAGTATCTACATACAAGTGTTTCTGTAAGCTGTAAACAAAGTTGCGAGTAGCGTGCAGGATTTATGTTTGACCGAAATTTCAGTAAAAGCTCTGGACGTGATCTTTTATCAACAAACGGCCATAGTGTGTGTGTGTGTGTGTGTGTGTGTGTCCCACAGGTATGAAAGGTGCTGCTGTCAGCTTCCTTCTCTGCTCCTGTGGTAATGGATTTGACCCTGTGTGTGTGTGTGTAGGTGTGTGTGTGTGAACAGGGCTAAAAGCAAATTCACACCTCTGCAATATGATCCGAGGTGTGGAAGTGGAAACATTCGTACAGCGAGGTGACCAGTGACACTTCAACATGACCACGGTGAAACCGACTGTATTTCACACATTACACCTCCTAAAAAATGAAATAATATTAAACTGAATGTCTAAACTCTTTTTTTCCTCTTCCACGCTATCACATCTGTTTTTGTCTTGTCTTTTTTTTTGCATTTTGTGATTTAGGACCCAATGTGTCAGAGTGTAATACCACTAACGTGCTCTTACAAACCTCCTCCTCTTCCCTGTGGTCCAAAACACCTGTGGTACAAACACCAACCCTCTCCTGGTGCTCTGAGCTCACAGTCTAGGCAGCTCTGCTAACAAACTGAGCTAACATTAGCTAACAGCAGCTGCAGTTGGCAGCAGTTTATCTGTAAGAGAGAGGTGATGTGCAGCAGCTGGGGGGACATTTTCTTCATAAAATATGATCCAGCTAAACCAAAATCAGTGAAGAGGAGTCTGTGTAGCATGTTTTAAAATTTGTTATTTTGTGGTAGGAAAGTTACACAGTGTTCCTTTAATCGATCTCTGTGGCATTTGTGTGGATTTCTGCTTCATCACATCTTTTTTTGCACATTTTCCTTTGTATTAAAAAGTGATTATTCTCTCTGATAAGTGTAGTGTATGTAGGCTTTCACACACACAGTACACGCATCGGCAGGGAGCAAAGTCTGACTCACTAAAACACAAAGCAGTTTCATTAATGATCCACTATAAAACAATAATAACGCACTGCATATAGTTAGAAAGTCATGCAGGGGAGATTTGTCTCACAGTGACTTCATGAAATATTTAAAGGAATAAAACTTTATGATAGAATATTGGTATAATAAAAAGCACAATGAGTAGAAACACCTTCATTTTCTACATTTCTATGTCACTTCTTGGGGAGGAAAGTTGGTTGGCAGCATCTTTAAGTTTCAGTCCTTGCAGATCTGTGATGGTTGTTTTCTGTTATGACTTCATTAAATAATTAAAAAAAAAAAAAACAAAACTGTGAAATCTCATAAAAAGTAAGAAGAATCCTTACGTGCGCGCAGGACTCAACATCAGTGGTATCTAGATTATACCATGATCTGTTTCCATTCATGCTCTCTGTTATGTTGTCGGGGCAGGTGTCAGCTTTGCATCTCATCTGTTTGGCATCGCAGGTGTCCTGCTCGCAGTCTGTCATTGACCGACAGGTTCGGGCCGAGAATCTGCTGCAGCGACTGTTTGACTGACAACCAGAAACTACGCTGTTCAAGTGAAGAGGTTTGGCAAAGCAGAGCGCTGCAGCAGAGACAGAGAGGCTCATTCCAACATCTCACTGCCTGCGTGCTGCCTTTTCATCGTGTTTTGTTTACTACATTCAGTTCAGCTGCACCGAGAGGAAGTTTTTAAAAAAAAAATCTTAATTAAGCGGGACGCTCTTTTGACATTGAAATCTCTTTTTTTTTCCAGAGAGCTGACAAAAATGTTATGTTATCCAAACTAACGCTGAGCTAATAAGCGCAGAGAGGAAAAGAATAAAGAAAAGACAGAGTCAGTGCTGATGCCCTCGATAGGCTGCAAATGTTGGACAGAAGGAACAAAATCCTGAAGACTAAAACATGATTAAAACACATATTTTAAGTCCACGTGCATCACAAGTCAGCTGCACCATTGGAGAGGTTGTTCTTGCTGAGATGATGCTACAAACTCTGAACCATTTGAGCCTGTTTCTGACACCGGTTTTGAGCCACACATGCAGAAAGCTTATTGCAAAGCTTTATACAGCCTCACAGCTAGCTAGACTCTTTTACTGTGTCTCAGTTCAGACACTTCCTTTAGTGCATTTCTCTGTAGTACACTGTGTACTTAGTGCAGTATAGTGCACTAATGTCAGTAATGTCTCAATTTGAGTATGGCCATTGAGCGCTTATTGAAAATGACAATCACACTCACTGCTTCTTCTGTGCTGAATTGCACCCGGGTGCAGCATTAGCGCCAAGATTTGACTGTCAAAATGTAAATATAACACATATAAACAGCTTCATTTGTATATTGTGGTACTCACTGCAACCACTTCAGCTCCAGCAGCTTCCTTGATTGTCATTTTTACAACACGGGTGGTCCCTCCTCCTCTGCTACACAGCCAAAATGGCGACTTTTTGACGGTTATAAATGCACCATCTAGGTACTCCACTTTGTCATAAATGACAGTGTGAAGCACGAGACACGTTTTCCTTTTTCGTGGAGCCAGACTAGCAGTTCCTCTCTGCTTCCAGTGTTTGTGCTAAGCTAGGCTAAACACATCCTGAACCTGTCTCTGTGCAGTGTGCAGAGATTAAACTGATGTCCATTTCTTGCCTGAATCAGGGGATGACCAAGAGGACTAAATCTTTCCAGCCTAGTGACAGCTGCATGAATAAACTATACAACCCAGTGTGTGTGTGTGTGTGCTGGCAGCAGGTCTGTCTCTTCTCTGTAGTGTGTCTATAAATGGGACAATTACCCTGGCCTGCTACTGTACCACTGGATACACATGATACAAGTATTCAGTACATCAGCGTGTGCGTGCGTGTGTGCGTACACATATACTGGTTTGAGCATCTGTGAGCGTGTACGATTGTCAAAACAGTGTGTGTGTTTCTAATTTATTGTATTTCTTGGCATCGTATGAGTGTGTGTGTGTGTGTGTGTCTGTGTGTTGGCAAAAGATGCATGACTTTCTCGGTGTGTGTTTGTGTGTGTTAGCGACCAGATGGGCCGCTGAGTCCATCAGCTGTTTATTCTGCCGACTCTTCACTTTTCATAATGACCGGACCTGCATCATGCACACAATAGAGGTGAAAGAAGTATTCAGATGTTTTAAAGTATTCACATATATTTAAAGTATTATGCAGAATGGCCCATTTTCAGAGTCATATTATTGGATTATCCCATGCAAAAAGTACAATACCTCACTCTTAAATGTAATGAAGAAGAATTTATGGGACTAAAATCCCATAAAATGAAATTAGTAGTAAAATTGCACTACAGCTGTCTGTCGTCATAGTTTCCACACGGTCAGATAAACTTGTGTTTTCCCTTCATAAATTTGACCGTCTCCTCCCAAAATATAACGTCTGGATCTATTTTTATTAACCGAAGCGCTGCTCTTTAATCAGGGCGAGAACAAAACCTGTTAAACAACAAGACAACTCTGCTGTCTGCGGTTTGAACGGCGGCCTTGTTTCTTCTTCTTCTTCTTCTTCTTCTTCTTCTTCTTCTTCTTCTTCTTCTTCTCCTGCAGAGAAGTCAGCGAGCGCACACACACACACACACACACACACACACACCTCTACACACCGAAGAGCTAAATCAAGCCCGACTTCAAAGACACTTTTTTACTAAAATAAGAAAAAAACAGGCAGCACTCGGGTTTTGTGACTCTGTGGACTGAAATCCTTTCAGACGAATTACCTTATATATATATGTATATATATATATATATATATTCAAAGTGGGATGAGGGTCCTGCAGTGTCGTCCTGTTCTCAGGGTGCTGTGCATCATGGCTTCAGTATACTTTATATATGTAATCGTCTACAGTGATGATTCAAGTCTGCTAATTATGTAAAAGTACAAATGCAACAATGCAAAACTACTTCTACTAATTTATCTAAAGTCCAAGAAAAATGTATTTAATTTATATCAGAAATGACTTGTTCTGCAGTAAAAGGGCCCTGTGGCTAAACTAAGGCTTCATCCACTGCAGAAGTACACCAGTTTCGTGTAGTTTAAGTATCAGTAGTAAAAATGTAGTACTCCATGTAGTATTAGTAAAAGTCTGATCAGCTTCATGGAGTTTAAGTATCTATAGTGAAAGTATATGAGTAGTATTAGCAGTAATATTATTTAATAACATTTTAGTTTATTTTTTATGCAGTGGCTCTGAAATTCATAACATGATAGTAATACGTGTGTTTGGCTGGTTGGTTAAATGTTTGTATCCATGAACAATAAGTTTTAAAGTTGTGTTCTCATGCAGGAATATGTCATATGACATTCTACTTTTATTGTTCTCTTTTTTAAACCGTTAAAGAATAAAACTGGTTTGTTTGGTGGAGCGGAAAAGGTTTTCACATCCGTGACTGCAGCTCTCAGCCGCAGAAGTACCTTCATGATTTTCCGCAGGAGAAGATGAAAAAGAAGAGCTGAAGGTACAAAAGAAGTGAGAGGCAGAGATGGAAGTTTAAAGCGAGACAAAAAGCAGTTTATGTGAAAGAGATTCAAAGAGAACGGCGGGAGGAAGATGGAGCGGCGAGAGTTGTTTTTGTTCATTGAACTGAAGGCTAAATAAGACGGTCCAATCAAAAAGGGAAGAAGAACAGAGAGGTGGTAGACAGATGGGTGGATGAGACACAAACAACAACAACAAAGAGCGAGCTGAAGCAAAGAGCGACGAGAGCGAGAGAGACGACGGCAGCAGAAGGTGTTGATAAACAGTTTGAAGCAGGTTAATGAGCCGACATAAAACAGAATGACAGAGTGAGGACGATAATTAACACCGTTACAGGCTGACCTGAGAACTGCTGGTAGAGCCGCGACACGTCCATTACATCACAACAACAGACACAGAGTCAGATTAGTGGAAAATTCATCGTCCTGATGAGTGTAATGTCTCGTTTTACTATAAAGGAACATGTTTATTTCTGCTGTGAAGTTGGACATTTTAACATGGGGGCTTATGGAGACTGACTCACTTCTGTAACCAGCCTCAAGTGTCTGTTTGAGGAAATGCAGCTCAGCCACAGCGCTTACCGCTTGGTGTTGGCGTATGTGCTGTTCAATATGTGCCAATGCAAACATTTTCAGGACAAAAATAATAGTCAAAATGCTAACTTTTTTTTTCTTTCTGATGTCACTACTTGCCATTACACGATTTTTAACACTTTTCACTGACATTGTGAGTCAACTTTGAGGAGACAGAATGATGATTATTTAAAACAAAGTCTAGGGGGAAGCTTTAGTCATTGTGTTCGATTCCTACAGTCAGAGACACGAACAGTCGCATGTCTTTGAGCTGTCAAGTTTTCCAGACAGTCAGAACTCCCACACGACCTGAATGCAGCATAAAGCTGTCACAGCCGCAGCACAGTCCCTCCCTCTGTATTATTTAATGTCTTTTACATTTATATGTCTGAATTTACTTTTTGTTTTCTATTATGAGTGTCTGTTTTCTGTCACTGCCAGCTGTAACTAATTCAACCAACTCAATCATTTTTTGGATTTATGGTGGCTTGTTATGCTCCAGTTGCTTCCTGATTGAAAGTCATAGTTTCATACTCCCAGTGGCTTCTAGGTCGTGCCTAAATATTCCTCAAAGTTACATAATGTAAGTGACATTTATCTGTTAATGCTGAGGACAATCTTGACGCCCCTAGACCACAACACTGGTTGTCCAAATCCACAGTTGCTGTCCACATGCTATGGACAGTGGTAGTAAAATTAAAGACTCAGAGGAATTAGCCCATGGAGAACAAACACAAGCTAAAAAAGGTGATGCAGAAAATGGAGGTGACTGCACATGTAACCAAGCTCCTCCACGATTTGTTAGGCCAAGGGAGATACTGTATGGGACTAATGAAAGGAAACCGCTGTATCATTGCTACGCAGAATAGCTTTGAAACAAAGATGCAACCTCATCAGTGAGATACCCCCGAGATCAATATAAACTCTGACCTGAGTGCTTATCCCCTGAGCCAAATTTAGGAATGGATTGGTCCATTTCCTAAACATCCGATTACTTCTGACAAGGTAAACCACGCCTTCACTCAAGTCTAAGATGGAATAAACTGCTAGCTAAATGCTAGGTATGAAAATGGCTGTAACCTGTTCCTGTTTAAATGTTTCTCGTTCTTTATTTGTGATTACTTTGACCAAAATCAATGACTGGTAAAGAACCAAGCTGTGTATCAATGGAGTATGGACTATGCTGAAAAGGAACAAGTGAGTTAAACTTTGATTATCTGTGTTAGCACTAAACCCAGTGCATTCAATTTAACTGAATTTTAGGCCTCAAGGTGCACGCACGTATACACAAAATATAACTGGATCATTATAAATGATGATTAAATTAGTTTCATTGTTATTAAACATATGCTTAATGTGTAAACCCAGACTTTAGGAAAAGATATCCAGAGTTAAGAATAACACTAATAGAGTCGCTGCCTATTCACCCTCCAAGAGTAAAACTAAAGGAGTAATTACCTTCATTTGCAATAACATGAAATTACATATTGTTAATAAAGGCAATGACCTAGATGGCACAATTGCCTACCAACGGGGAGTTCCCTGTGATTAAAAAAATAGCTTGGTTGGCATGCTATGTACCCAACTCATATAAACCTGTATTACTTGAACCACCTTCAAGAATAATTTATGAATTGTATGACTACAATGTTATTACTGATGGTGACATGAATGTTTAGTCATCACATCAACAAAACCTATCAACCATTTTGATGGGTGAGATCTGTGATGCGAGGAGTCAGCATGTGTAGGTTGCCCAGTTGCCGCAAGCGAAGGTGTTTAAGCATCTCGGGATCTTGTTGATGAGTGATGGTGAACTCACTGATACAGTGTCAGCAATAATGCAGACTTTGTACTGGACAGTTGTGGCTCATGGAGAACTGAGCCTGAAGGCAAAGCTTAGCCTTAGAGATATGGTTGAGGAGCTCTGACATCTGGAGGGAGCTCGGAGTAAGGCTGCTGCTCCTCCAAAAAAGGAGGCTATTGTTGTTCAGGCATCTGATCCTGGCTGCCTTCATTTGGAGATTTCCCAAGCATTTCCCACTGGGAGGAGACCTAGAATTTACTGGACAGATTACATAACCCATCTGGCCTGGGAACACCTCAGAATCCCCCAAGAGGAGCTAGAAAATGTTGCTGGCGAGAAAGACGACTGGAATACCCTGCTTAACCTGCTGCCATATCAACTTGATCCTGGATAAGAGGAAGGAAATGGATGGATGGATGGATGGATGGATGGATGGATGGTGATACAAAATATCCAGCTCCAGCTCCTTTCTAGCATCAAATCCAATTCATTTTGAACAGTTCTGGTTCGGGTTCTGAGTTAGCTTCAACGTTGGCTTCACTTCACAGAAACAGATCTGTCCACTGTCAGTTGTAATGGCTTGCCTGACTTATTTCTTCTTTGTTTTTATTCCTCTGCTTTGGTCTGTATTGAAATGTTTCAACAGTTAGTGGACAGATCACCATGACATTTTGTACAGACATTAATATTTCCTGGAAGATGAATCCTAATGACTCTTGTGGTCCTTTGACTTTTCCTGTAGTGCTACCAGCAGGTTGACATTTGTAGCTGAGAGTTAAATGTTTCCTACATATGTTGGATGGATTATAATGGAATTTGGTGCAGATATTTAAGTTTGTTGATCGTCTAAGTTTTCATCTACTATCATCAAAAGGTCACTATCTTAAATAAACACTGGTTTTCTTTACAAAGAGCATTTAAACCTCACAGCTTAGCTGGAGACTTGGGCGATATTTACTAAGCCTGTCCCAATGACATACCACATAGTAAAATCACAGTATCAGGACGACAGAAGTATACTGTACATAGACTGCAAACCTATATGAAGGCATCGCAGTGATGTAGAAGTGTGCTTCAGGTGGGTGGATGTGGTTAAAACTGCAACAGAGCGCCTGAATTTTTAGATTTTAGGTAGACTTTTATATCCTGATTGTCTATGAATCATCACCTGGGAGGAGCTGCTGAGGGTAGATGAGCAATAAAATAAATTAAAAAGAATTAAAATGTATCAGTGAAACATGGCAGAATCTGTTTGATTTCTAGCGATTTTGCTGCTAAAGACAAACAAAACTCAACACTGACCGAACACTGTTTCTCTTTGATTCAGTTCATTCTCCTCCACGTACAGTACAGATGACGGAGCTCTCTAGTTAAAAGGAATAACAGTGTATAAAATAAAGATGTGGAAAGTTCGGTTCAGAGAACTTGGCAGGGCAGTATTAGTCGACTTAGTCGCAAATTATTCATCATATTATTGGATGATTTATTGATGTGCTGGCCAGGAAGTCCAGAGGTAGAGGAGAGAGGGAGGGAGACAAGTCGGGTGTGTTTAAAAACAAGGAGGGGCATTCCTGTTTTTAATTATTCATAGAAAAGGCCAAAATGGACAAGGACTGTATGTCATTTTTCCTCATGGTCATATAAGAAGCTGCTCACATGACAACTGTTTTGTAATGACTAAGAATGCAGATGGGATTATTACATGATGGGTTGTGTAGTATCTATAAGGGGTCATATCCTGAATTTGGTACCTGTGTTGATGACGGGCTTCAACAGTTGATGGGATATTTAAATTGGGCCCAAGCTGGCACTTGATAGAAACAGTGTGGGTAGAAGAATAAGTGCCTTTTGTTGGTGTCTGCTTACTTTAGATGACATCAAACTCTCTTTTTTTATTCTTTGGATGTCTGGAGGATTTAACACCTGCATTCATTTGTTTTCTGGTCACTTTGGGGTGCCTTAACGAGCTGACAAACCGTTGCCAATGTGACTCAAAATGCAACGTAGATGATTCACACTTTAAATTAGTAAAATCATATTTTACTGACCTGTCTCATAGCCATAGGCAGATTATGTAAAAATAGGCCCCTGGGCACAGATATGTAAAGGTATCTCACCCGTCCTACATAGGCGAAAGATACAGCCCAGTTATCTGTAGCCACTTTGAGTCTCGTTGTGGTCATTTTGTATCTCTTTGTGGTTGTTTTGTGTCTCCTTGTGGTCATTTATGTCTTTTTGCAGTTGTTTGTGACTCTTCATAGTCACTCTGTGGTCCTTTTGCAACGCTTTGTAGTCCCTTATGTTCCTTTGTGGTCCTTTTGTGTCTCTGTAGTTTGTTTGCGTCTCTCTGCAGTGGTTTGATTTATTTGATTTGCAACAAGAAATTTTTAAAGGCACTTCAAACTGATGGATGGATCAGTAAACCCGGCCTAACAGGGGGCCAAAGGATCAAAGGGACCCCTGGACCTGTGTTCGTAAGGTCTGTTCAGTAATCCAACCATGCGTGCAGGAAACTGAACCTTGAAGTTTTTTGGTAAAACCACACAGATCTGTGTGTCTTTGACCTGGAAACATTCCCTGTCGCTCTTTGCTGATACATTGGGGACAAGGTGAGCCATGTGTCACTGCAGAAATGTTCCTTTAACATGCGGAGGACCTTGCGTGGGCTGCAGCACGCAGGGACACACGGCTGATTAAGCTTTCTGAACTGCACTCTGAGGGCTCCTCCATCCATTAGGCCTTGAGGAGTTAAATCAGGCGTACACCCCCGCTGCTCTGCTCACCTCGTATTAAAACAACACTGGACTCTAACAGACCTCATGAATATGCAAAGCTGCACAAAACTTCATTTCGGGGTACTTTTAGTCTACAGAGGAGATAAAAACACTGAAGTAATGAGTCATGAGTTAGTCAGAGCATACCTGTTTTGTTTTTGGACAGAGTCCAGTCCTATAAAGCCCTATTAAATTTTTTAATGGCTGTGTGGAGGTGCCCACAGCATTTGGTTAAAGTTTGTGGTTTTGATTAAATATTTTAAAAGACACGATGCCATTATTAACATTTAATTTGAAGGTGCAGCTCATTTTAAGATCACTGCCTCGCCATTTAAACTGGCATATCTTGTAACTCCCACGCTATTTCAATAGCAGATGTTTATTAGACATCTGCTGTCGCTAATTAAATACTCAATTAGATGTTTGACTGCTGTAATAGTTCTCTAGGACATGGAGGATATCATCTGCAGTGTTGTAAGTGGTGACTGTCCAGTAACAGAACCATTCTCACTGCTGGTGTGCTCACGTTTGTTGCTCGTAAACTTTGCAAGTTGTTGACGCTTGTGTTAGTCTTTTAGCATCCTGTATGAAGTTAGTGATCCAGGGTTCTCATAAAAGTCTTCCTGATCCTTTAGTGGGATCGATTTTTTCCACTAACTGTACACCTCCTTTACCAGAGCATGAAGTCACACGTGCCTCTTTGGTGCCACTGGGTTGCACAGCAGCGATGTGTTTACACTCTGCTGCCTGTTATGCTGTGGACAGTTCATAACTCCCAAAGCTGGTCCAAAGAGCCTCCTGAATTAGACGTTATGTTTTTATTTGTGCAATAAAGCGATTACAATACACAGTAAGTCAGAAACAAAGGCGAATACAAAAACAAATGACGTATAGTGGACACGAAACACGATGAGGAGACAGTTGTTTGTGTAAATCTGAAAAGGTTGAGACTGGCCAGTTTAATCTTTACAATATATTAAAGACAACAATAACAAGTACTAATCATATTAACACTAAATCAAATATTTTTAAATGTGAATTGTAGTTGTGTTATTTTCCACCTCTGACATACTATATATGAAGCTAAAGTGTGAGGGGGAATAAAGTCAAACATATTTGTGAGTATACTTACTCATACTCATGTAGCTTGGTGAATGAACAGCTGGTTCTGCGCACAGAAATCCATGCAACACCTCAACATAATGCAAATGAGAAGCACACCAAAGAAGAAGAAACAGCTTGTGCTGACAAGAAGATAAAAATGCAGAATATGTTTAGTGCTGACTTCAGTTTGACGAGCGTTTTTCTTGGAGTGTGAACATGTTTTCCTCAGCGCTCAAACTGTTTGCATGGAGGCGGATTCGGCTAAACTTTTTGGCCCCGCATTAAACTGAACTGACTGAACTTTCTGCGTAAGAGACGAGCAGCAGGTGATCCAAACATGTGCACGCAAACCCGAGGAGATGTGAGGAAAAGTTTAAATCGTGGAGGTTTATTAAAAAGATCACCTGCTGTTCTCGAGGTCTTTCTCTCTTTTTCATCTTCTCTGCTGTCTTCCCATCATCCTTCAGCTTCCTCAGCCTCCTCGCTTTTCAGTCTAAACTTCCTGCGGTTGTATGGATTTACCTCATGTGGATTTGGGACCACCGGGAAGACGTTTTCAGGGCCAGGAGAGGAAGATGTTGACAGGGAGTGGATCTGGTGTTGCACCAGAAGCTCATCTGCCTCCATAGACATAATAAAACCGGTGAAGAGACCAAAGAGGACGTAGACACAGGTAGCTAAGAAGAGAAAATGAGTCAAATCAGTCACTTTGTGTTCTGTATGATGCAATCCTTACTTATAAATATAATATAAACTATTTATTCTGTCTTTCTACTGATTTATGGTTAAATAAACAGCTCTTTTGGTCCTGTGTTTTCACATCACTTGTTTTTTTTTTTCCCGCGGATTTCCGCAAAAAGCTTTACTGTGATTGGCTCAGCTGTTTCAGAGCGACTGACTGCACTAAAAAGACTGACCAATTTTACTGAAGTTTACTTCAGATAATAAAAAGAAACAAAACAAAAGCTGTGAGTCAGCTCATTTCGGTACCTGACTTCAGATGAACATTAATTCAGACTCGTGCAGAGAACGAGCGGTAACAGTATGGGGGATATTGGGAAATAAAAGACGCCTGAAAGCTACTTCATCATCACCAGCATAAAAGTCTTTCTGCTCTTTTTTTGTGTTACATAAACTCTTTCAGGTCTCTCCATGATCCAGGAGCTGCCGTGCTGTGATGATTCGATCAGTCTGCGGGTTGAAGCAGCTCTGCAGTGCACAACATGATGGATTATTACAGTCTCTAGATCGTACCTTTTAGCAGAAGGATAGGGCGAGGTGAGGGGGTTGCAATCAGCAACTACATCATTGGATGCCATTAAATCCTACACACAGGATCTTCAAGGGATGTTAAAACTTGAAATTGACTTACTATAACCTGTACAGCTGTTGGTCTCATCCATGTTTGACAGCATTTTCATGTTGTGAACATCCAACACAACATCCCCAAAGCACTAGGGGAGGTGTATTAAAATAACTGTAGTAACTGTAGTAAATTCAGCCCATGATTATCCCCAAACTGGAATAAGACAAGACAAGATTAATAACTGGAGTTATTAACTACTTTTTTGATAGCTCAGATAGTCCCATCAAAATTGGAGAGGCAGGTAGATGAAGGTGTTGGGGAGGGACACGGTGTCGGACTTTGATTCAGATCACTGCATTAAATTGGACTCATTCAGAAACCTCCTGATGGCTCATGTGGTGATTCCCTGCAGAGACTCTATACTCCAATATCTGGTTCAACAATGGCAAAAAATATATTTTTATTATGTTGTTAATATATTTGTATTATGTTTATTAATTCATGATAGAAACATATCCAAACTTTACATCCAGTGATGTCTGCCACCTGAGCAGAGTGATTCCTCTTTGACACAATCTATAAGTAATTCTGAGTTTATTCAGTGATTTTGTTGAAACCAGTAAATTTGATATATTTACTGGTTTTCCCTCTGATGTCCTCCAACTGCTCAATTCCAACTCTGTGGTTTACAGATTTTCCTGACAGACAGATAGCTTTAGTCTAAAGACTAAAGACTTGCTAAAGTAGGTAACTGCTAATTAACTGCTGCTATCTTTAGCAGGAAACAGAACCGAGTCCGGCAGCTGGACAAGACTGTGTCTGAGCTCAGCGCCTGAGACCTACAGGGAGTAATGTTACCCTACCGGGGTGATTAACAGACTTCCACGATGGTCTGGTCGTGCTCAGAGGAAAGTAGACGCTGACTACAAACGTTTAAATCGCACAGTAATCAACAGCAATCAGTATTTACAAGTTGCTCCATATCTAGCCATTTTTAGAGGCAACACGTAAATATGAGGATGCAAACAGCCCTCTGCTTCCTGTTTAATGAGGACTTAAGGGTATAATAAAGGTGTGTCCAGGGGAGCAGCATTATCTTCAGATCTCAGCGATGACTATAAAGTTAAGAGAAGCAGTCGAAAAACTATGAAGATATGATCCAGTCTTCAAAAAAATGATCATTTAAGTCATCACCTAAGATGAAAAAAGATCAAATTACAAATGAGGCCTCTACAGTCATCGTGTTCTGTCTTTACCTGAATTTGTTTTTTGTTTGTAAGTTCTCCATTTCTTCATCTTAAGATTTCAACATTGTTAGCTCTGCCTTTTTGTCAGCAGAGAATCTTTTGTCTGACAGTTTCCCCTCATTATAGCATTGCTTCTTCATTTGCATGACTTTAATCCTCCCCCATTTTGGGCTATAATTCAATCTGTCAAGCAGCAGCTTTTTATACAAAGTGCAGTCAGAGCCACAGTTGTGAATCCCTTCGAGCTTTTCTTCTTCAGCAATCCAATTTGATGTCCTAATGATCACCCCCATTTCCATACTGAATACAGGAGGGGAGCGCTGCACCCCTGCCATGAGCCCAATTTTCAGGTGCTGCCATGCTGTGATGAATTTACATGTTGTGAGTCAAATGTGTCTCAGAAACAGGCTCTCATCGGGTTTCTAAACTCATTTTCTACTTCAAAGCTGTGTGTTGCTGAACCACAAGTGCAGAATTACTTGCTTTTGTTGCTCTCTTTGATTGCATTTGGTACCAAATCACGCTCTTATGTTCTGAAAACTGCAGGAAGGATGGAAATGGAGGGAAAGCTTTTGGCACTAACTTGTAAATTAGTTTGTTTCCAACTGTTTTTTTTTATATATTTTTTTTTAACTATAATTAGCCAAATTTGATTGAGAATAACAGGTCAACATTTTGGGAAATATGTATATATTCACTTTCTTGCTGTGATTTAGATGAAAGGATCGACAGAGTAACAGCTTCAGAATTCACAGGTGAGGTTTTTCACTGATGTGTTTCATTTTGTAGGACAAAATGTGAAAATCTTTCAAGCTTGTGTGAAACACAAACAAACCAATTCTCTTGGGTAATAAGAAAGTCTAGCTCATTTTTGGGGTTTTAGGACTCATGCATACAGTTGTCTCTATGCTAAATATGAAGCCACTGTACAACCAGAGGGCGGTTAGTTTAGCTTAGCATAAAGCCAGCATAGCCAGCCTCAAGTGGCCATTCGAGGAATCGAGCAGTTTTTGGCACTCATATATTGGCTTCACTTCACAGCCACCGAGGATGCTGATGTGATACTGATCTGTTTTCCTGCCGTACTCGGATTAGGCAACTATGGTTAAACTCTTGTTTTTTGTTACCATGAGCATGATCCTAAACCTAACCACCCTCTACCCTGACTACTTTCCCTGGTGCCCTGGTGTTTGCTATGGGCTTGACTAACATTTCTAACACACTCTGTCATGTATCAGCTTTTTTTGACTCTGTAAAGGAAACTGGACATTCTAAGGGTCTTTTCTTCATCATTTAGGACCAGTTGTTTTGCCTAATTGCCTTTATTGGACAGTTTATCGTACAGAGACAGGCAGAAGATCAGGGGAGGGAAAGAGGCATTAATCAAAGCAGGGACACGGCGATCACATGGCATATGTCCCAACCACCGGGACACCTAGAGTCAAGTTTATCTTGTCTTCTAGCTGCGTCACACAGTCATATATTTAATGTACTGCACACTCACTGTGATTACTGTTACAGATTAAAACCAGCTGCTGTTGTTTATCAGAGAAAAAAACTCCTGTAGCTCCACGACTGATCTATTTTGGTTTAAAGTCTGCACATTCTTTTGTTTGGTAGTTGAATGAGTTGGTGTGTTTCCTGATCTCCTTTCAGCAGCAGCTGAGCCGAGCTGAAAGGACAGACTGTCTTCAGCAGTAGTACCACCAAAACTATTGGCCTGTGCGGTGGACAAAAAGAGTTTTCACAGCAGGAGGAGTAATAGGTCCACGCTGAAGGTATAAAGGAGGGAAACTGGGCTTCGAGATCTTGTTCCTATTGGGTTATTTTATGATCTATAGTAAAGTTGCAGCAGCTGCTAATGTGATTAAAACATACACAACAAGCAAAGAGTGAAGTCCAGGGGGAATCATGTGGGCCAGGTCTTTGGGGCTTATGTGGTCTGTTTGGTATGATGAAGGTGTCAGAGTGGATCATCCTTTGCTTTAATGATGCTCATCAACAACAACAACAAGATCTGTTCTGATCTCTCGCTATATGAGCTGAAGAGCCATCGCTGTCAACACGGATACGTAGTGTGCGTGATGAAGACACACACACACACACACTCCTCGTACTGTATAACAGAGAGGAAGTGTGTCAGCGTGTGTGTAAAGTGCTGACAGTGCATTTGTTGTTCATGTTCATTAGTCCTGAGATCTCCGATGTACGGCTACACATAGTCCCGCCCCTTCGTGCTCCAGCAATAGTTAAGCTAGCTGAAAATAAATTTATTATGTAACCTTTGTGCCATAAAATAACAGCTTTTAAGTCATGCTGACTTGGAGTAAGATGAGTGGTGTCTCCGTCATTTGTACGTCTGTTCTCACACTATGTAACTTGAGTGGGAAATGTAACTGGCTTCAACAGTCTCTATGGACATAATGACAGAAGCGAAAGAGGATGTTAATGGAGGAAGCTAAGAAGAGAAAGGAAGACAGTAACCAAGATCTGAGACTCCTCAAATCATGAATCACTAGCCTATCACTGTGCTTTGTTTTGGGAGCAGGAGCTGCCGGATAAGAGTAAATCTGGCGCTGACTTTCAGTCGTTGGCAAGAGCTTTGTGAAATAAAAAGCTAAAAGACAGATGCTGAGGTTAATAAATTAATATTTTAAAAATAAAGCTGATGTTCTAATAGTTCTTTAGGTCCCCTATCAGTCCCAACATCCTCCCTATATGTCCGCCCCTGTTGCTTAGTCTAAACTCTGCATTAACAAATACAAACAAAGCTACAAGCTGCAGGTGCTTCCTGATGAGCACTTTGCGAATGTGGGGATTGAACCTGTGACCTTTGCTGCTGGTTTCCCCTGGCTCTCCTCCGCCTCCAGCTCAGCGAGTTTTCCTGCAAACCTGAGGATTAAAACACTCCTCCCTGCAGCTGCCTTCCTCCCTGCCAGCTCTGTACAACCAGCATGAACACCAGTGTGCGTGTGTGTGTGTGTGTCGCTTGCTAAGTTGCTGCACTTCTCTCTGTATTTATTTGTGGCCCAGTAAATCTGCAAATCATCACAGCTGTACTATACTTCACACACACGCACACACACTCATGGAGCCCTGGAGGATCCTAAAAAACATCAAATGGCTTCAAAGAGTAGCCCAGTTGCCATGACAACTGTCATAAAAAAAGCAATTAGAAAGTGATTGAAAAGCTGATTGGCCACTACTGGTTTGACAAGACTGTGTGCAAGTGTGCGTGTGTGTGTTCCTCATCAAACACTTTGTTAGAAATGAACATTTGAGTGCTGAAAGTATTCAGATCCTTTACTGAAGTAAATGTACTCATACCACACTGTGACAACACTCCAGTACAAGTAGAAGTCCTGCATTCAGAACCCTACTGAAGTAAAAGTATGTAAGTATTATCTATGAAAATTAAAAGTACCCATTGTCCCTGTCAGTGATTTCAGATTACATCTGTTATTGTATGCATTTAATATGAAAGATCTGTAAAATATGTGAAAATATGTGAAATAGTTTGTTTATTCAGGGATAGAAAAGGTCCCTGAAGGAAAAAGGTTGGGAATGGTTCTTCAGAGATGCATCACACTGTATAAGATCATCAGATGTTCGTAGCTTTGCCCTCATGTGAGAACCGAAGCCAGTCAGGTCCAGTTCAGTTCAGTTTGTTACACATTCAAGTAGTTTTATATTCATGATTGAATTGACAAAACCTGTGGATGATACCAATGCAGGAACTTCATCACGTCACGTTTTCCTTCTTCCTTCTTCCTCCTCAAGCTCTCCTGCTGCCTGCAGCCTTTTATCAAACTAAGCTTGTGTCCTTGATGACGAAGCTCCGATAACAACCCCACCTACATTCATCATGACTGTCCAGGTGGAAACACAAAACACATCTGAGGATTAGATACATGTACGGGTTTGGTGGCTTAAATAGTCAACTTTTCAAGAGCATCACTGTAATCCAACTAGTAACTAAAGCTACAATATTTACCTGTAAGATTTTCTATGTGCACGAGCAATAAGAATATAAAAGTTATTCAGACATGAGACTGATTCATAAAGAACAGCATGTCTGAAAGCTGCTAACGATCTTTAAGTGAGAAAGATAAATGTGCATGTGACACGTATGCTGACCTAGATAACTATCTAATAAAAGAGAAATACCATCAAAGAAACATATTTTTCTCCCAGAAAGCCCCGAAGAAGTCATTTCCACCATCCCCGCTACTGGAAACTGCTTTAGATCCTCTCAGAACAACAGACCCAGTTTCTCGAGGTTCAGAAGAAGATCATGAGGAACTCTGATGTGATTGATGAAGACTGCTCGAGCTGAAGCTGAGGGCTCTCTCTTACCAATGTGCCTTTGAGCCAGGCAGCTTTGCTTGGTGGAAATCATTGCAGGAATCATCAACCCTCCATCATCTTTTCGGGCCAATTAACAGGCTGCTGTCTGAGCTCCCGAGGAAACTCGAGGCGTTTTGTAGCAGCGAGCGCCTGATGCCGACTGACAGCCGCTGCTGCACTTGAGCTCACTCTCATCTGAACAGCAGATATTACTGCTACTGTTAACAGTCACACTCTGATTTGGATCGCGGACACATTTTGTTTTTTAAATGTGACATTCAACAACAAATAAATGCCCACTTTTCTCCTCGAGAGTGATGATCGATAATGTTTCTGCTGTTATATTTTAGTCTAAAGTCTCTGAATCTTGTAGCTGTAGGCAGTAAAAGCTCATAGTGAACTCCATAGGAAAAGAGTTACGTGTGTCGGGATCAGCCCGATAACAGCTGGCAGGTGTTGGTTGTCGATTCTGTTCAGGAATGACAATGGGCATTGAGCGAGAAAATCAGACATTTAATTTGTTGTAGTGTGCAACAGTGGACGGCATTCAACCCCACATCTGGGACACTATTAGATTTTCCTTCCAATAGGAGCAAAGAATGCTAAACAAAAGAGCAATAATTTCATTGGTTCCGCAAGGGAGCATTTTAAAGCATTTTAAAGGTCACAATTGTTGTAGTGAACATGGTCAATTTCATATCTGCCAAACACCAGCATTGAATCCATCCCTTACATCCTGTTGTCTCAGACACATGTCAAACGAAAAGAAAAGAAGTCCAAGCTACTTAACGTTCAAAAAATAAGAGATGAGCGCGGTAAAATGATTAAAAATATAGTGCAGAGTGCTTTAAACACCCCTGATTGTTGCGGCTGTTCTGAAAACGTCATGCTTTTATTTCTTCATTAATGTTTTATGTAACTTCTGCTGTGAGTCAAACTCGCGGGGAAGGCGGCTGAGGATTTCTCTGAAGTCCCAACTTCACTCTTTTTCTCATTTTATCTACTTCCATCCCTCCATCTCTCTCTTATTCTGGCAGGTCTCGCAGTTGGAGTTTCTCCCCACCAAACAAATTATCCAAAAAGATGAATGAAAGCACTCAAGAGCTCTACTCCT
Organism: Nibea coibor; assembly: GCA_023373845.1. Classification (NCBI taxonomy): domain Eukaryota; kingdom Metazoa; phylum Chordata; class Actinopteri; family Sciaenidae; genus Nibea; species Nibea coibor. The sequence continues at coordinate 13,854,591 of CM041733.1, forward strand.
CTTAACAGTTTCAGCTCCTCTTCCTCTCTCCCTCCCCTTTTCCATCTCTCCTCCACTCGTCTGGAGCTTTAACCACTGTTGACAGCCGAGCTGGTGAAGGGAAGACTTTTTCTACAAGTGAAGAAGATGAAGGAAAAACTGGGAGAGAAGTGGGAGGAAGAGGGATCATCTTTGTGTCCGATTATAGAGTCAGAAATTCGTGCTTTGACTCGAATGAGAGATATAACGGACTACATATTGACAAGGAGGTGCTACAGACTTCTGGGAACACAAATATAAACAAACATGCCGTCTGGAGCAGTGCGTACGATGCTGGCTGTCTTGTTCTTCCTCCCAGCAACAACAACTTCATTCCCCTTTCACTTTGCCCTGTTTACAGTTGCAGAATGGATTTGGATGTAAGGATTGTAGCACAAATTTCACATTTTTCCTTTTTTTTTTATCAGCAAATCAACATCTGAAGAGTTATTTTGTGTAGCAGAGGACGAAAAACCAGCCGCATTAAAGCTGCAATAAGTTAATTTTATTTGACATTATCATTTATTATTCATTCATTGGGCGAAAATGTATGGAAGCGTACTGCTGCCAAGGCAGAAAAAGAAATCAGTATCATGTGACCAAAACAGTTTCTGTACTAGGCTGGTAACATGTTTATTTCTGCTGTATAGCTGGACATTTTAACATGGGTGCTCATGGAGATTGATTCGTTCTGTAGCCAGCCTCCAGTGGGCATTCAAGGAACTGCAGTTTTTGGCATTGACTTCACTTCACAGCCACGGAGGTTGTCGCCTGCTTAGAACATGATACTGATCCATTTTTCATTTTTCTGGCACAGCAGTAATATGAAAGGTGATATATTTCATCATAATGTTTTGTTTCAGTTTGTCTCATTTATGTAGTAGTCATCTTGACAACAAAGAATATTCCTTGACAACCTGAGACCAGAATGAGGTGGGAAAGAGTGAGGGAAATGTTAGTGTTAGAGAAACAAAATGATGGGGAGCATTTTGAAAAGAACACAGAGAAAATAGAACTGAAGCTGGAGGATAAAAAAGAATAAATGTGAGGTTGAAGACAAAAGAGGAAGGAGGAGGAATGAAAGGACACAGAGATATCCTCGTTTAACCTCCTTCTTTCCTCCTTTAACTCAAGTCCTCTCTCAGTGAAATCATATGAACTCATTTTTCCGTAATGTGTCCTGACGTGTTATTTCAGGCCTTTCGGCGCTCCATGAAGTGCTTTTTGTCTTAAGTGCTTTTGTTAAAACTGCTTTGGTAAACAATTCAAGCTGATGGCGAGCAGAAAAGAGCTGGCACTGCTGAGCTGGATTTGAACCGGCGACCCCAACAAGCAGCTCAGTGGCCCACCGACAGCGTTAATGCACAGAGAGCATAAATAAAATAGGCTAGGCTGCTCTGTTTGCTTCCTGCTTTACTGAGGTGTGTCAAAGAATCACGGCTGTTGTGTTAAACCGCAAGAAGAGCGCTCGAGGAGGAAGTTAATTTGACCTTTGCATTGACGGCTGTGTTAATTAGACCACGCTGAGATGCTGCAGTGATTTGTGGCAATTAGAGTGTTTGATTTTATTCAAAAGGAGGTGAAAGAGACGTTTGATTACACAGAGAGGAAAGAAAAACAATCCGCCTCCTACATATTGATGGAGTGTTTGATAATCAGTCTCACTTCCTGCTTTACTGTATTATTCCACCTGCCCGACTTTCTACCTGTTTGTTCCTGTGTGTTTCTTTGTTTGGATGAAGCGGAGAGCTGCACACTCGTTGACATCCTGATCTTCACCTGAAGTTATTTCTAACCTTAACCCAAAAAAAGAGTCTGAACACTCAAACCCTTTAACAAAAGTGTCCTCGTTCTTCTAAAATCACCCACATTTTGAAAACATTTTACTTTTACTGCAGCATATTCACACCAGAAAGAGAAAATGGATCACTATTAAGGCGTAAGATAGGTTGTACATCCATAGAGGACCTTCAAAGGAGGCATCCAGATCAACTGGTGAAAGAGCAGCGGTGCTACTCAAAGCTCCCTCTGGATGACTGAGCTCCTCAGGCTATCGAGGAAACTCATTTTGACCTTATTGTTTCTGTCACTACCCAAAGCTTATGACCATAGGTGAGTGTTGGAACATAGATCTACTGGACAATTGAGGGCTTTCCTTCAGGCTCCCTCTGAACCACAGTGGACCAGTACAAATCAAAATTGTTGCTGAACAGTCCCCACCATTTTCCTGTCAATCGTGGACAGATCTGAAGATACCTAAACTCCTCTGCTTGAAGCAGCGACTCAGCCCCAAGCTGAAGGGAACGATTCAGTGTTTTCTGGCAGGGAACCGTGTCCATAGACTCGAAGGTGTTCACTTGTCATAATATACTATTTATCTTGTTATGAAGTGAAATATGTGTGGCTAATTGTTAAGAGAACAGAAGAAAACTTCTGACATGACGAGTGGATCCAAAGTTCTGAAATAAACTCACGTACACTGTCTAACTTGCAATAATATAGATAGATAGAGTACTTTATTTATCGCCGAAGGGAAATTCTTTTGTTGCAGCAGCATTAAAAAATATACATAAGAAAAGATATATGGACTCATGCAATAACTTGTGCAAATTATGTCCATCAGCTCAACTGTTCCAGAACGAGTCTCCTCTCTCTGCACAGAGCGAGTTGATTACATTGATTATGATGGATTATGATGAACCATGGAGCACATATTGATAAATCATACATGTGATCACTTGAGAGTTGAGACAAACCTGTGCAGCTTTTATCTGTGAGGATGTGTTAGCAGCTCTTGTTGTAAGTCAGTCTTCTGCGGTACCTCGTTCACTCTTAAGTGGATCTCTGCAGTCTTGTCATTAAGACTAATTCATTCACATTTATTGCACTTTGGTGTCTGATCTGTTTCTGGGTCAGATTAAATCAGTTTGCTGCCGCTGTAGAGAGAAACACTGCAGCACGACACGCCGTCTCTGCTATTTCAATGTCTTGTTAAAATGTCTCCGTCATGAAGTTTTACAGCGTGTTTGCACATTTCAATGCTAGCCATGAGTTAATTTTTATCACTAAGCAAATGTTCAACTCCTTAAAGCAAAGAATAAGAAACCTCGAGATCGAGGTGTGCAGTTCAGTTCACAGCTCAGCCTGCAGGAAGGAACAATCAATAACAACAATGGCTTTACAGTAGCAGTTATATACAGTTATAAAGGGTACATGGTGGCAGATATAATGGATGTGAACCTTTGTGCTAAACTGCAAAATACAACAAGCTATATTTTATGTTGAAGGTAAATTCATGTTTAATGGTTCTGGCACAAAAGTTTGTTGCAAAAAGTGTTTGCGCAGCTGTACACAGAGATGTAGAGTAACTAAGTAAGTACTGCTCTGAGGTACTTTTGAGTATTTCCATTTTACACAATACTTCTACTAAAATATCATATGTCACTTAGTCAGTTCACTCAGTCCCTACAGGGTCATTACCACAACCAAAGTAATCAAAATCAGTGTCACATGAGACTATTTGGAAGTAAAGTAAAGCTCTGCAGCGAGAACAGAAACATGCGCTGAGCTTGAGCAGCTCTCCAGCTGTATTCCTGCAGGATGATATGAACGTACATGTGCGGGTCACATTGGCTGTAATGTAAATGTAAGTGACAGGTGAGACTGGGGGAGGACAGAGGGGGTGACAGAGAACAACAGAGCTACAACAGCAGCTGTGAACGTGCACTTCCCTTTCACATCTATGATTTACACTCACAGGAGGAGAATACGAACGCCGTGCGTTGTAAACCAGCTTTTACACACATTACATACACTCTGCATGGGTACAATAGTGCTGTGTGGGCATAATGCAGTCATTATTTATTCATTCCCCCATAATTCTTCACAGAAAACTGTAGATTAAAAGCATCATTCTTTCATAAGCCTGACTGTTTTAGATGATTTCATGTATAGAAGTATTGTATGTCAGACCTGAAGGCAACAACAGCGGCTTTAAACAGTAGCTGGTGGTTTGGGATTCATGTCAAACAGCTGAGACTAAATGGCAGTACAAAATATGATGCAACAAACATGACATTTTAATTGGAGGATGAAAAAAATATGAGGAGTTCATATCGTGCTGTGGGAATGAGCTCTAAAACGTGGAAATAAGTTAACATTTTAGCGTGTCCAGGTCTCGCGTCTCAAAGCCAGGGAGGTTATCTTAATTGGTTTTTGGTTAAATGGTTCTTGAGAGTTTCACATTTGATTCTATGACACAAAATATGTCAGTAAATACCCAACAGCTTTTACGTGACTTAAAAAAGGTCCTTGCTAACAAGTAGCTAAATGAGTCAACAGATGATATTGGAGACATTAGACCATGTCATCCCAAACACTTCTTGTGTGAACTAGAAAGCTAAGCTCTCCATCTATGTTCCAATGTTCACCTATGGTCATGAGTTTTGGGTAGTGACAGAAAGAATGAGTTTTCAATTACAAAAAAGCCTTGGAGGTTTAGGAGCCTGTGACCGTGGTGTGGTTCGGTTATGGCATAATGTTGCATTCGTGCTTCAAAAATCATAAAAGTGGTGTTTATTAATGGTGGAACAAAACATGTCAGTACAACATGTTCTCACTCCTAACTTGTAAAATCCAGCAATGCATGTCTCTACACTTCAAAGTTTGATGATCCAGAATCTGCATCCAGACATCACTAGAGGAGTACCTACAGTACCATATTTTGAAGTGTAGGGGCACTGACCTATTGGCAGTATCTGACAATATGGGAGTAAGAATGGGCTATGTACTGCACTCTGAAACTAGGGGCGCTTAATCACAAAATTCCAAGTTGAATACATAATGTTGTGTTAAGCTGTAAATTCCCTAAAGAAACACACCACAAGTGCTGCTGTAGAATAAGATTATTTACAATAACATCATGAAAACTATGACTATATATATATAAATCCAGCTTTTCTGACCTCCAGCTGCCATCAGATACTGTAAGTGATGAAACACTTGCTGTGGTTTACAGCACGAAGACCAAAATATTCAGAAGTCACTATTATTTTCCATCTTCAATCCCTAACAAAGCTCACCTTGTTCTTCTAGGGAGGACACGTTTTAACACAGTCAAATCTCTTACAGATCTTATCGGTGAACAAACATCAACTAATCACCATCGCCCATCAGCAGGCAGCTGTGATTCAGATTAGACTGTTTGATGTCGTTCATGTTCCACCACAGATAAACCAGACATCTCACTGTATATGCTGCTTTGTGCTACTTCAGCTAATTTCTCGAAGTGCTAATTAGGGACTAAATGAGCCCAGGAGGCAAAGAGAGTGGACGCCTCAGCTCATTGATGACTTCTTACGGTATCTCCTACTACTGCTAATATCGCTGCTACTTCTGCTAGCATTACTATATATCCCCTAACTTACTGCTCCTGCTATTGCATTTCCCACTACTGCTAATACCACTGTTCCTACTTCTACTGCTGCTTCTCAAAGGAACAAATCTGTCTGAATAACAGACTTACCTGAGTGTTGATGACATACGTCACAGATTTGCTCACACGCTTTCACTCTTTCATTTTTTCAAGAAGGTTACATTTTGGGCCAACAGGACTTGGTTGTAGATCAGTTGAAGGCATTTCAACTCTCATCCAAGAAACTTCTTCAGTTCTGACTAACTGATCTTGACCCATGTAAGGCTTCACCCATATCACAGTCTTCATAGGTCCCAATGCAAAACAGACCCATGAGAAACCTACCAGATCTAATCGAAAGGGGACCTGAGCACCGTCGGACCAATCTGAGGAGATCTGTGATAAGTAGACCAAAATGTGATCGACGCTAACAGAGAGAACACCGCAGCATGATTTTCTGTGATTATGATGTACCGTGTCTTACAATGAGCATGCTCAGATCAATTCGTATCCACTCCACTGCCTTTCTGTCCTGCCACCATCAATTTTGGTCAACGCAAAACGGACAACAAGTTTTCAGGAAGACTGAAGAAATACGTGAAAAGAATTTATTTTCTGTGTGTCAGTTTACAGCGACCTGTACAGCTGTGTCAATCTCACCCATGTTTATTGCCATTTTTCTATTGGCATTTACCTGCATGACTGGATTGTCTGTTTTCCTCACTACTGATGCTGCTAGCATTACTGTAATGGTTGTTCCTACCTGTTTACTTTGCTTTATCTGCTGGTGTACTAACGCTTTAATATCTCAGTGAAAGCTTGCTTGGTTTAGGTAACATTTACAACAAAACACATCAAATACCCAGCTGTTGGATAGAAACAGATAAATGAGAGCTGTTAGTAATGAGAACAAGGTGTCTTCAGCTGGAGAAGTTGATCGTTTGTCTTGTTTCCAGTGGATCCACCTACGCTGCCGTTAGCCTGTTTGTCGAGTGCAGATAAATTAATTAGGCAGGGATGTGGATGAAAGAGGGTAATCGGTTTCCTCTCTCTCTCACTCTCTCTCTCTCTTTGTTTTGTCTCAGTAAATTGGCTGGCTGGAAAGTGAATAGAAGGGGATTATCAGCGTCACCATTATTCCTTGTGTGGGCAAACTGTGTAGGAGGGCAGCCATTTTGTGATTAGAAACTGTGCAGGCTGACAAGTTCTTTCCTTTGGTCCTGATAAAGGAATTATTCTGAACGCTTATAGTGTACTGTAGCTAATTTAAAAGGAAAATTAACAAAACATAAAATACACTAGCAGCACTGGGACAACTGCGCAACTATTTAATGGATTGCCATGACATTTTATATAGACCTTCATGATCCCCAGAGGATGAATGCTACTGACTTTGGTGATCCTCGTTTTTCTGTAGCACCACCATGAGTTTGGTATTTTGTAATTTTGACAATTTCCATGGATCTATGATTTAGTGTCACCAATTGTAATACCACTGTGTATTTGTTCTGATTACAAGACATAGTACCCAGCTAATATGACTTACTAATCCAATGGTAGAAGCCTAGCTGTCTGTCTTTCAGTCTTTTATTTCATGAAGTTCTCGACAATGTCTAAAAGTCAGTCCCATATTTACTCCAGTCTGACGGATTCTTGCTCGGTCACTTCCTCTGTCAACGTTGCCTTCCGTCTTTGACCTCTGTTGTTATGTCCATCGAGGCTGAGCCCTGTTACATTGCCTGTTTGTCCAGCTCTGATACTGGAACGGCGCCAGCTCTGCTCCATCTCTTCATACCCCCAAGGCCCTGTAAACCTCCTCTTCCCTGTGGTCCAAAATACCTGTGATACAAACAAACAATAATACTCATCTGATGCTCTGAACTCACAGTCCAGGAAGGCTGGTTAACAAACTGAGCTAACAGCAGCTACAGTTCATGATTCATGGCCGGTGAAAGAATAAATTTCTGATACACAAATCTGTTTTTCTCTAATCTTTGATTTTGGACAATTCTGACACTTTAGACACTTTTTTCTCAGATTTCAAGATCTGGACTCAAAGCCAGTGGAGGAACGGACCTTTACTATCATCACCTGGAGATCAGACAAACCACATAACTTTACACATACACAATTTTATTGCTTTTATTTTATTGTCATTTCATGTGGTTCTGTTTTCATGGCTGTGAAGCTCTTTGTAACTGTTTTGAAAGCTGCTATGCAGATGAACTATATCATTATTATACCTGCTATATAAATAGGATTAAGAAGAGTATAGGTATGAATAAGCATAACACGGAAATACTCAACTAAAGAAACACTGCAACATGTATAATGGAATAAAGTGCATTCCACCACTTCTCATTGTGATTACACTGTATAATTGTAGGTTGTATATTTTGTGACAGCATAAAGCCCATTTCAATTGCCCAGAGAGAGTCAGACAGAGGTAAAGACAGAAGGGAGAGAGAGGGGAGAGAGAGAGAGAGAGAGAGAGAGGGGTAGTCGGGTACAGAAACAGTGAACAAACACTCTGACACTCAGAGTCGACGCGGCAGCAGACCTCTGCGCTCCAAACATGGATGTCTGATAAGAAGGAAACATATATAGAGAGAGAGAACTGAGAGAAAGCGAGTGGACTGAAGCCGGTGGATGTGTGAGTCTGTAGCCGGGCTGCGGTGGATCTGTGCCGGCCCCGGTGTGAATGGGATTACGCCGGTTGTTGCGCGTCTCCTGTCGGTGCTGCTGCTGGAGGAAACATGCGGCTGCAGAGCTTCCCGGTCCCCTCGGTCATCCTCCTCCTCCTGCCGCTGCTGCTGCTCGGGTTCTGCAGCGGCACAAGTTTCCCAAGTAACATCAACATAGGTGAGTGAGAGGCGGGTGTTGCGTACGCAGAGGGGCACACCGGGACCAGCTGGAAGACTCGGCTGGATCTAATTTTTTTTTATATTATTTTAACGTCTTGCATCCAAGATTATACCTCACAGTGTCTGTAAGACACACATTTCCCTATATTTCTAACATACTTATACAGTATCTTATATATACATATAATGACGCACTGTGTACGGATCTGAACTATAACAATTGTTATCTACATATTACTCGTAGATTTATATTATTTTTCATATAATATTTGGACTTCAAATTAGCTTTGGAAGCCTAACACAGTGCTGACAAAAGTGATTTCCTGTATTGTCCTGTATTCCCATGGCTGGTCCCTGTAATAATCATCTGATATTGCTAGAATATTACTCTTGTCCTGACTTATATCTGTTTAGGTAGTCCCACTCTTACAGCGCTGCTGTAATAATGCCTGTGGCCGGGATTCCCTCTGTGACTTACAGTGTGTTAGTATTCATATATTCATGTTGTGACTTACAGTATTTTCTTTCTCTTGCACTTTGATATTCCTGTAACATGCAGTAAGTGAATTAATGTACAATACCTTCTTAATTATGTAGTGTGATTAAAACAGAAGAGATTTTGTTTTACACCTTGAGTGATCTTCGTCTATAGAAATATAGGAATAAGCATGATGGACAGAGTTGATAGAAAATAGGAATCAGGAACCATGGACAGAGTATATAGAAAAAAATAGAATAAGCACCATGGACAGAGTCTGTCATCATGTGTATTTAAAAATATAGGAATAAGCTTGATGGACAGAGTTGATAGAAAATAGGAATAAGCACTATGGACAGAGTCTTTCTATAGGAATAAAGGAATACTCACCATGGACAGTGTATTGTAAAAATAAAAGCACCATGGACAATACTCAAGTAAAATATAAGTATCTTAAAACTGTACTGTACTTGTGTAAATGTACTGATCTTTTCTGTTTATAAGAGGAAACTTCTGTTATGTAAATTAAATTAACTAACATGTTTTTAATTAGTATAATTAACATACAGTATATGATGATTCTCCATGTCATCATCTTGGTTGTTGTCTCTAGATGTGTCTTGTAAGATCTTGTCTGGGCACCATCTGGTACACAACACTTACTCTACTTCCTAATCTCTGCATCTTTCTCCAAAAACGTCTTTCACTGTCACATTCATATGCTGGATAAATCCTCCGTCAGCTCTTTTCTTCCCATTTGAACCTTGACTGGTTTGGTCACATTCAGTGTGGTTCAGGCAGTAGTGGGTTGCAGAGCGTGTTTCTCTCCTTAAAATGAAGTCATAATGTGATTCATGGGACCACTGGTTCAGACTCCAACTGCAGTTTCCTCTTAGGTTTGGTGCCAGTGTGCCATCAAGTTTAACTAACCTGCATTGGAATAAAATCAGTATGGAAAATAAGTTGCATTGGTTTTTTTTTTCCTGCATGCATTTATTGAGTCAGAGCCCTTCTGCCAGAGCAGATGGACTGCTTCCAGCCTTTATAACCCTGATGAATAAATCATAATAATATCTCTATGAGTATCGCAATATTCTAGGGTTAGGAGTTTTCAAAATGTTGCATAAAATAAAAGAGATAAACTGCATTTTAATTTGAAAAAATATCAATACAGTTTCATCAAAATCATTATGGAATGAAAAAAAAAATCACCAAATGACTATTATGAATGTTAAGGATTAAATTGTTTTTGTTCTTCTACCCAACAGCATAAGCAATAAAATCTTTAAATTAGCTCTCTAGACCGGTGAAATGAGGCATCCATTTGATCTAGCAATCTATGTATGCTAACGTTGAAAAACAACTTAAATCCTGCTGTTGACCTTTACAGAAGAGCCGCCCAAAATAAACCAATTATAAGGCTAAAAGTGCAGCGCTATCTCGACATCAAAGGTCCAGTGTGTAAGATTTAGGTAGCTCTTGTTTACCACTGTTTCACTTATGATGGTAGACATAGAATATAAAATATACACAAGAATGTTTTATCTGTATATAATATTAAAGAAATAAGACTACTACTGCTACTGGCTTCTGCAGGTCCTCTTTCAAGCAGTCTGCCATGTTGAACAGTAGTCCAGAACAGACAAACTAAACACTGGCTCTAGACAGGACCTGTAATGTTCATCGCCACCATAGATTATGTTGGAAGAAGAGGATGAGGCAACAGGGTTGCAATTCTCAACTGCAGTGCTAGATGGCATTAAATCTCACACACCGATCCTTTAATGCCTCAGCATTAGTAATCCAGTAATGTAATATAAAATAGTTTGACACTCATGTGCAGTTTTCTGCTTTATGACTACTTTTATTACTGTTGTTTTTAATAATTTAAATGAAATTTATCTATTGTGGATGTCGGAGCTCTTATTTTGAAGGTGTGTTTCCGGCAGTTGATACTGTTGCTATGTTAGCAGCATGGCAAAAAAAACGTCTTTTCCAATTTAGGAAAATGTCTTATTTAGTGTTTGTTTATCGCCTGGTTGATGGGGGCACAAGGTCTGTCAGCATTCAGCTTTTATACTGTGTATAATATGAAGTAACATAACATTTTAAAAAAGTTTTTTTTAATGAGTTTAAAAGTGTGTAAGCTATCATGGCTGCTGTTAGCTTAATATACCGTCAGCCGTTTAACTGCAGCTCACTTCCGGTTGAGTTTGATGAAACGCAGATTTTCTTCTGTTTAGCTGTTTTTTTTTTGTTTTTTTTAATTTTTTACTCCTTTTGTTATCTATAAATACTTTAGAGAGTACGTTTTTATTTATTAGACTCTTATGAGTTTAACTTTTACTTTATGTTTAGCGTATAATATCTATCTGCTCTGTATTCTTAGTTTGAGGTTAATGCGGTGTCTCCTCTATGTTGTACACTCTTACAGTATGTACTTCCTGGTGCACTGTGCTAATTTCGGCAGTGTGGTGTTCTTTGCTGAATTGTAACTGTGTGGAGCTTTAGCGCTGACCACCAAAATATAAATATAAAAACAGCTTACATTTGTATATTGAGGTATTCACCACAAATGCTTTGGCACCAGTCGCTTCATTGGCCTCATTGAGGGTGAGAAGAGTCCGGCGATCCACACTGAACTTTAACTTTAAACTTGCCACACGGGTACTCACAGTACTCATTTTGCTATCATTGGCAGCCATTAATAATAACTGTAGATCACAGGCAGTTTTCTCGCTGATGTTCTTGTTTAGATAACTCTTTAGCATTTTCTAATGCTAACTTTTGATTAATCTTCACACACAAATTGACAAAGTGAAGTAAAATAAACACTCGATTGACCCTTTTTGGCTGTTGTCTTCCTATTTGCTTTGAAACAGAAAATAATTCCCACTGTGTGTTTTTGTATTTGTCAAACAGGAGGCCTTTTCCCCACCGGTTCCCATGAGTATGAGGTGTTTCGTTTTGCTCTGGCTCAACACCAGGATGTCCCCAAACTGGTGCCACAAGTGGACATGGTGGACACGGGGAGCAGCTTTGCCATGACCTACGCCTGTAAGTCTAAAAACAAAGAAGTCTCTGTGTCTGACTTGAACTTTTTAAACTTTTCTTTTAAATTGATTTTTTATCACGGTTCCACACGCCCACATGTGCCATGGTTGTGTTCCAAGCAACGGCTCTGGGTTGTCAGAATTTGGTGGAATAATTGAGCCAAAATATTCTGTGACCTTTCTGGATTTAGCTCACATTTTTATATCAGTTTCGAATCAAATAACTAATGAGAAAGTGTTGCTCATAGTGCTGACGTCAAACTGTGCAGCTCTACTTGGCCTGTGATTTGACAAATGTCTCATGGTTTCCTGTTTTATGGCACATTCATAGTCTGGTTTCAGTCTGTGTTTGGAGCAGCTGTTGTTTACAGTTTGGTTTGTTCTTTTGCTGCTATTAGTGCTACATTTATATTATATATTATATTTTTAACTATTAGTGGAAATTTATATTCAGACTTAGATTTAGAAGCTGGGTTCATGAAATGGGCAAAGCCAGAACACAATAGGTGGATTATCAGAGTTTAGTCCATGAATCCAGACTATATCCTGGATAGTGGACAGTTTTAGAGACATTTCAGGCTGACTGTGGCGGTTTGACCGGTCTAATCATCTGATTGACAGCTGCAGTGTGACAACGGGCTGCATTTTCCCAAAAGCTGGAACCGGTTCAACTTCTCCACTGCAGTCTAAACACACTATACCCACTCAAATGAATGGAAAAACCTACGTTTTCACCACAGGACTGGATCCTGTCTGAATGTACCCTTAGGGTAGCAATAACAGCTAAATCAATTTTGATGGTTGGTATTCTACAAACTGCCTCAAACTTCAGCAATTCTTTTACTTATTTATATCATATTTGTTAACCTGAGGAGGCTGCTGTCGTCATTGTCATGGACTCAATATCACAGATATAAATGACAAGTCATTATAAAAGTTAGGATCCAGTGTTGAACCCTGTCGCTGGGGTCAGGGATGCCCACACTGCCAGCTGATGTGCTCAACACAAGCAGTCAAAAATGGGCATATGCAAGTGCCGCAAGCATCTCCCTTTACATTCAGTTGTATTTAAACATTTGTGTGTAATTTAGGTTTGATTTAGATTTTTATTAGGTGCATTGTTGGTATAACAACTCATCTGACCGTCCTGCAGGCCACTGAAGGCTTTACTCGTCCTCATGGGTCAGTGCATCATTCTTCCATCATCCAGACTTCATTCAGTAGACTTGGGATTTAAGAAACACAACACAGAGCTAAAAAGGAGGCCGGCTTTGAAAGAGCAGACAGCAGCAGTAAATGCACGTAGACCAGAGGGAGCTCAGCACTAAATGGACTCTGGCTCCAGGGAGCGTTCAGTACGCTACAGCAGGTTTGGAGAACAATATGCTGACCTTGTTTTGTATGGCCCAAAACGTTGAATTTACTAGCCGGTCTTCTTACACCTGAATTTAAGTCTACACATATGATAACTCTCAGTTCCACTGAAGACATGAGCTTCCTGTCAGTGTGCTACAGTGTTGATACTGAGATCTTCATCAACATTTTATAAATGCTGAGATCCTCCTTACCCCTGGGCATAAAAAACAAAGTCTCTAAAATTCATTAATTATTCAGATTTTAGTAGTTAGTTCATTTAAATTATAGATGCCCCAATCCTGTTTTTTGCTGCTAATATTGATTGCAGATTGTCTTTGAGTCAAGTGCTTGAAAAGTCCTTGAAATTTAAATGAGCCACAAAACACTGTCTTATATTTTGTTCTTTCAGTCATTATAATTAAATCGCTTTTTCTGTCTTTAAATTTGTACTCGTCATCGTCTCTCCCTCTCCTTTCCTCCTCACCTTGATGAGCTCGCTACTGAAAACAAAATATTCCAGGAAAGGGTAAATTTAATCCATCATGGCTGGAAATGGATCTTTATAGTTATTGGCTTTTGACTTCTCTGTTTGATACTGCTGACTCGTCATGCTTGATGCACCATATTTGAGAGGTCAAAATCAGCAGATCAGCAGACAAATACAATGTGCGTCATTGATCTGTTTTCACAATCAATGACCCAAAACCATTAATCTTGATCCCCTGATCACACATTTTTATTGAATATCATGGATCTTTATATAGATTGAGCTCTTCTGTGGAGTAAATTTTCCTGGTAATGAACCACTCAAAATGACTAAACCAATCTCGTAACCCTTTACTGTAACTGTGGCTCCTCCTGTGAAGCATTTGTAAATGGTGAATTAACACTAACAACTGTAGCTATATCATATTTATTGATGCGCACAACTGTTACTAAATCTGTTGAAAGTTCATTTCTCACCTCAGAAAAAGTTAAAAGTTTGACCAAATTCAGCTTCTACTTTTGCTCCGGAACTTTCAGCAACATCAGTTTTGTCACTCATCATTGAGGGTAAAGTATTTATTAATAAATGAGTACATCATTAATACATTAAGAATCCTGTTTAAAGTTATCTAAATTCATTCATTTTGCAACTGAATCAAAGGCTGTATTTTGCAATATGATGATGTACCCTTGTGTCGCAAGTTGATGCTGTGCAGTGGTGCAGATGGAGATTAAGAGAAATTGTCAGTACTGCAGACGCTGCATAGGGTTTCTTTTTCAGTGAAGTGGAGTATTGAACCTTGATGAACCTTGTGCTTGTTGAATCAGCTTAAAAAGCTTAAAGAGGTTGCAAGGTGACTTCACACTGTTGAACTCACATTGGCACAGGAGTAGGGATGGGAAATTCTACGATTTTATTGATACCGTTTCCAATTATACTTATTGACCTTCATAAATCCCCTCATTGATTCCTGAGCAATTTTCAGTCAGGAAAAAAGTAGACCTACACAGCTTTTCAGGGTCAACACACAACTGTTTTATTTAATCTGAGTCTCAACACAGAGGAGTAACAAATAAATAAGAGGTGATGGACGAGTTGAGCTGGCTGTAGCCTGAGAGCTAAAATGGATGAAATGAGAGAACATTTGTACAATGTTTGTTCATTTCAATGGATGCGCTACTTGGTTGGAAGCAATTTCATGGAATCCATGAATTTAAGGCCAAGTTGCGAAAGAAAGGTTCAGCTCATTTAAAACGACATTACAATCAAGAATATAGTCATGAAATCTTTGTGAAATAAGGCACACTTTAGGCTGTTTCTTCCTTTCCTCCTCTCTTCGACTTGTTCTTGTTTCCAGCAGTGTAAATCCATGAGTTCGACAGTCATTGGTTTTCATTGAGCAACTGTCAGAAAAACATGCTGGCACCAATAAAATGAAGCTTGGATCTGTTCACACATCCTGATAGTCTTGGAGGCATACGGTTCTGATGGTTCAGACAATTTTAAACCACTTCTCACTTGACCCAGCTCTCGTTGGATGGGGATGTTACTTTTTCAAGGGGCCAAAGGTCCGCCTCAGGTCCACTGATGATCCACGTCTTTGCTGATTAGCTTAAGTAAGTGACGGGGGTACATTGAAAAGGGGTCTGGATATGCTCCTTTCATGTGGTTTTGTACACAGTCAAGATCAATCAAAATGTCACAGTTAGTTCCAACAGCCAAAACTGCACTCGCTGGCCTTTGAAAGGTAGCTGGGGCGTTGCTCATGCCAAAAGCAATGACAGTGTAATGCAGGAAGTGATCTGGACTTACAGATTTCATCATGCATTGTAGCTATAGATCAATGAAGTCTTATTTCAACCTATAGTAATGCATCATAATGTGTGTAGATTGTACTTTTTATTAATAATCTGAATCTGAAAATGGTAACAAAATGATCAAATACATGTAGTGAAGTAAAAAGTACAATATTTCCCAGAGATGTAGCAGAGTAGAAAATGATGTACTGACCAGTACTACAAAAGAGCCCAGTTTTAGTGAACCAGAAAGATTTTTAAACAGAAGGTTTGTCCTGATTCTGCTCGATGCTGCAGGTTATTTTTCTAAACCAGACGTGAACAGCGTCTGAATGATGGAGCTGCTGCACCTGAACTGATCCCACCTGCCCTCTGGATACTACTGACAAACCTCTGTCTGTCTTTTTCAATCTGTCTGTCTCTTGTTTGCCCTTTTCATTCTGTCTTCTCCTGTGAAGCTACTTCTCTTTGTTTCTTTCTGTTTGTCTAACACTAAATTTTTTTTTTCTTCCCGTCTTACTCATTTATACTCCTGTCTCTTGTGCTGTGCTCTCGTTCATCCACTCTGCTTCTCTTCCTCATGAACTGGAAAATATTTGAGCAATGTTGTCATTTGAATTGAGATTATACGCTACTTGTGTTGGCTTGTGTTGGTGTTTCAGGCAGTTGTTGAATAATTGGTGCCAGACATCCATCCTGTCCACAATACAGCACATTTTTTACAGAATTTATGGAAATTTGTATGAAATCTTGTTTCCACTGACTCCTGTAACCCGAATGTGAGTGATCATAGACAGTATAAAGGGTTGCTGCTGTATCTGTGACAAAGACGTGGATCATCATCCAACCTAAGGTGGGCCAAATTATGCCTGGGTGCTATAATAGGCCATCTGTAACGGTGCCTACCTGTCAGTCAAAGCAGCAACACTGTTAGTTATTCATAACTTTAAGCCTTAATATAATCTGAACTGGTGAGTTGTATAAAAATTCACCCTCAGCACAGTTGTCATGAATGGGGAAATTAGCTATAGACCAAAACTGTTGGAGACTGACTCGCTTCTGGAACCAGCCTCAAGTGGACGTTTAAGGAACTGCAGTTTTTAGTACTTCCACATAGGCTTCACTTCACAGCCACAGAGGCTGCTGCTTTGTTTTTATAACTGTGTGAACAGTAAAAATCAGATATTTTGACCATTTTCATACATACACTGCGACCTTACGTGGTGACACGTTTGTGGGAAAACTTGCTGGGGGGAATCATAATGGGTCTGGGTTCACTTAGACTCCACAATTATTTGAACTCCTTTGTTTGGGGCACTTTACTCCCAACCCTGAGGAAACATTTCACCATTATACAACAGATGGTTATAGTGTAGTTCAGGATGGTATCTGAGGAATCTGATGTCCACATTTAAAAACTACAAATATGATATTTTTATTTTTTAGATGTATCTGCTTAATTGAGGCGTGTGTACAGTGTGTCATCATTGTGGATGTTTCCTTCATGTTTTCAACTTCAGCTGAGCCTAAAATGTGATAGTGCCAGTTCTTTCTTATTTACAGAGTGAAAATGGACATAAACAAAGATGACTGAAACGAAATCACATACAAGCAATTTCAATATAAAACCTGCCCCCTTCTCTTTCTGTACCATGTGTATCAAACTCTTTCTCTCTCTGTCCCCCTCCTCTTCTTTTTTGTCTCTTACTATGATACTCCCCGTCTCCCCCATCTCCCTGTCTATTGTCTTCTCTCTGGTCTGTTGTTGTGTGAAGTGTAAAACAGACTGATCTCTGCCTCCTGTGAGACAAACTCTACAGTCGCAGTGGAGCAGCATGGCTGCATCTGAGCTAGAAAAACAAATATTTCTCTGAGAGCTGCTGCATCTGATGCTTCAGTTTTATACAAGCAGCTCAGACTGAGCGCACAGTCACTTTTATCAGGAATTAGTTTCAATGATGACGAGGTGTTAGGACTGACAGCTGCTCTAACAAAACAGCTACAATCACAGCATGTAGTGAAAAACACTGCAAACTCCTGGGAAGGTTTTTATATGAAAGTAATAGTGCTTTTTGAGGAAATACACTTATTTGAGAAGATTGATACAACTCTTATGTCTGGTGGTACTGTAAATATGAAGCCACAGCTAGTAGCAAGTTAGCTTAGCTTCACAAAAAAACTGGGAAAAAAGCAAAACATCTATCCTGCCTCTGTCCAAAGGAAGCAAAACCACCTATTGAGATTTGGTATTTTTGTGATTTAGCACCCCCAGTTTCAGTACACTGTGGTAAATATGGACATGTGTGTACATGTGTGTTTGTTCTCAATGCTCCCTTTTCGAGCCATGTAAACACTAACACTCGCCCGGTGCTCTGAGCTCACAGTCCGCACAACCTGGCTAACAAAGTGAGCTAACATTAACTAACGGCAGCTACAGTTGGCAGCAGATTAACTCAGTAAATCACAAAGAGTTAGGGCGGAGTGATCATAAAATATGATCCAGTTTCACCAAAATCAGAGAAATAGTTGGTGGTGTGTGCCGTAAAGTGGTATGTACTTTTCGTAGGTGAGCAACATTAGATAGTGTAAGAACATACGCACAAATGATGGAGACACCATTCATCTGATCACAAGTCAGTGTAGCTTCAAAATGATAATGAAACATATTTCACAAACTGTTACTTTAAAGTCATTAAAGATCTTTGCTGTTTTATACTCAAATTACAGTAGCTAGCATGTAGCAATGCATGTAAAATTCTGTTTTGGCATGTTAACATTTTTTGCTTAATTAGCTTAATATATTTATGTAACTCAGATTCTCCTGAAGCGCTAACATCTGGAGCAGTGATCTTATCAGACATTTTGTAGCCCACAGGAAACTTCTGCTGCTCACAGCTGTCTTTTCTTAATCTCCTGCGAAATAAATCATATTCTTTACCGTTTCTCCTAAACCCTCCTCGGGGAAAATGAGGAGCAAACAGCAACAGAGATCAGTTTAAGAGAAATGATCTAAAGGTAGAAAAAAAGGAGAAAGGGGATCTTTTTTTTTGTCACTTCTTGGGAGATACAGGATTTATATCACTGCCTCAGCTCAGTGTCAGTCAACTTAGACATGAAGAAGAACCATTTTTATGTTTCAGAATCGTTATATCGCCCTGTCGGTTGCTGATTTCATTGTTGTCTAAAAGGCCAGTTAACTTAAGTTTTTGTACAGCCTGGTACAAAAAACAATTTTGGTCTCTATAACTAATTTCCTTGTTCATGACAACTGTACTGAGTCTGAATATATTCATTAAATTATATTAAGGCTCAAAGTTATGCATAATTAAGAGCATGACTGATGAACTACTGTATACAGTAATAACAAAATGTAAATATACTAAATGTGTACTTCTGTGTAATAAATAGGATCCAAACTGGAGCATGAAATCAGAAACTTTAAATCATTTTAAATTAAAACTTTAAACGCTGCTTCTGGGCAGCAGATTGTAGACTCTGTGATGTAAATACAGAGTAGTAGTACACAGCTTACTGTAAAGACAGTAGGGTGAATCTGCGCAGGGGGGTGGTGGGAGAGCAGCTGAGCCCCATGAGGGATTTCTGAACACACGGATCATTTAAAGTAAATGAACTGTGAGCTTCATGGAAAAAACCTGCAGCTGCATCTTTACACCGTCTTCAATACTGTGACAACAATAACAACAACAGCCACAGCTGTGACTGAAGAGAGAAAACATGTTCAGTGGACATTTAAACCTCAGTCAATACAATGGTTTTAAATGTATATTTATAGTTTGATGAAGTATAGAAAACAGAAATAATTTAAAGCGTGACTGCTTTGAAGCTGAAAATCTGCTGCTCTGGCTGCCATTGGTAGGATTTTCACTTTCACCTCCTGGCTAATCTAAAAATCAACGTCATCGGTGGACCTGAGGTGTGCTGAACACCTGGTTGCTCAAACAAGCCATTTGTAACAGCCTCTATCAGTCAGCCATGGTAGTAAATCATTCATAAGTATAAGTATTAATATAATTCGTTTTTTGTACCAGGCTGTACACAAGTTTATTTCTGCTGTGAAGTTGGACATTTTAACATAGGGGCTTATAGAGATTGACTCATTTTGTAGTCAGCCTCAAATGGACGTTTGAGGAACCGCAATTTTTGGCACTTCTGCATTGACTTCAATTCACAGACACAGAGGTTGCTGCATGGTTAATGCATGGGACCTACCCCAGTGGAGTTTGAAGTTACATGGAGGACGGACCAAAACAGCCTTGTGGCCATGACGTCAGAGACATGCCCGGTGGGGTTTTGTGGTAACAGAAACGTCTGATTTCCATCATGTTTTCCATCGTTTGATCTCTGACTGTAGCGCTTTCAATCATCTTGTTGTGTCTTCTTCTTTTGCAATGGTTTCAGGAGAATTAACTCAACCATATTCACAGGCATATATGGAAACAAGTACTAATCTAGACTTCCTGTTGCTGAGTTACTGGAATTAATTCAAAATCTGGATGGAAACTTTTTTTTCATGACAGTCCATCCAGTAGTTGCTGAGATATTTCTGTCTGGACCAACAGACTGACTTTGCTGATTGTTTACTTTGCTCTTTTGTTTCTGGTAAATCTCTGTATTTACTGTTGTTGACGACTGTCATTTCCTGTTAGTACAAAATGTGAAAGCACATTTAATTCAAGACAAAGGACAGACTTTCTGCTGTTTTTCTGGCTATTTGTGTCACACAGTCATCTTCATTATATACTGTCGAATGACACACATACAATGCAGAGCCGGCTGCCTGTCTCAGCTGTCATCATCAGACAGACAGACAGATAGGCAGACAGACAGTGACTAACCTGTGATGTGTCTCAGATCTGTCAGGCTGAACCCTCGGAAAATTTCTGCGTCCCTTTCTGGACAGTCTTATTTCTTCATTTTCTAATTTTCTTGCAGCTCCACTTTGCTTACTTATTCACATTTATTCACAAGATTAATCTCATTTGCATATATCACACTTTTAACATTGCCTTTCTGTGTTGTTTATTTAGAAGATCCTGCACACATTGTGTTTATTTCTTCTCTCCTTTATTTACGCTTATTAAGCGCCAGTGTTGTTTTATCATCTAACACTTTTAGTTTATATTTGTCTGAGAGACCAGAGAGAGACTTTCAGATGTTTCAAGCTCAGTTTAGGCAGACACATCACTTCTTGAACGCCTGTCCTCTCCAGATAAACACACAAGCTTAAAGCAGACTGTGGTTGTTTTCCTGTTGAGCACCTTCTTGTGGTTAAATGATGAGCAGGAGGTTCGGGTTTGCAACGTTGACACCTATAACAGTTCACAACTTAACTATGAAGACTGTTTCTTTAGCCTTATTTTAAGACGATGGGTTGGTTAATTAAACCAAATAGTTTTGGTGCTTAAACTGAACAATACTGTGACTAAAAACTGAAAATTAAAAAAGCAGTAACCTGAAAATAGAAAAATAAGTGGACCACAGTGTCCTTGACATGTTTACAGCCTCATACAAAAAAAAAAAAGTCTCTCTAGCTAATTTCACTGTTCATGACAATGTGGCTGCTCTGATTGACAAGTGGGTAGTATTACAGGCATCATTTAGCCCACCACAGCTCCACCAATGACCCACATCTTTGACGATTTTTATTATATTTTATCATTAGCCGGGCAGCGGCAGAGGCAGGACAGCCAAGATGGCGGTGCCACCACACTCTGAGCTTCACAGCAGCTCTTCAGAAGCTTCTTTATACTGTCTCTGTTTTTTGCAAGCATTTCTTTGACCTTTAAAACAACAAGTACTCCCGGTTCTCTCCTCGTATGGCTGCTTCAAATTCAGCAAGACAAGAATATTTTGAAGCATCTCCCAGTATATCTGCCAACGCAGAGAGTTCACAAATCATGGGTTACTGTCTAGACACAAACCCAGAGGAGAGGGGAGAGAGAAAGAAAGAGAAGTCTGGATGCTAATGAATGCCCTGCTGCAATAATAAACACATCCTGTTATGAAGAAACCCAAATGGAGTCGGGCTCTTTGGCAACATGACATGATGTAGCATTCATGCCAACAAATCAGACAGAATTGAATGGAGTTGGACTGAATAGAAGTGAAATGATTTGAGAAAGAGACAGAGAGGTAGAGCGAGCATCCCAGTCTAATAGAGCATGTAACAGGGTTTTGAATGGATCTCTAACCTGAGTGTGACCTCTGTCTTAGCGCAGACTCAGGCTCTTCTGACGGCTTCATGAACTCACACCTTGCTGCACATTAAAAACCAGGGTGGGACCATTTCATGAGAAAATATAGCTTTTTTTCAGCCAGTCAGAACTAATGGGTTTGGGCTGAAAATCCATCCGTCAGCAGAGATGAATGAAATGGAGGAAAAGTCCTCAGAGCAAAGAAAATGAAAGTTTGGGTTCAGGTAATTTTTCGGGCTGTTAAATCACTCTGTTACAGTGTTCACCTGAAGGATTGTAGAATTAAACAGGGATGTCTAGACATGGAGTCGAGTCAAGGTCCTTACAGCTTCAAAGAACAGAACACACTTTGGCTTCAATGAAAAATGTGACAGGTGTGTACTGCTGAGGTGTAGTAGTTGTAGTTTTCCTCATTTATCCTGGTGCTTAATGGATAACACATACTATTACACTGAATATGTATTTGTTTGCCTCTGTTTTTGGTGGTCATCAATAATTCAGTTTTCCTAAAATCACTAAAGCTCCTGCTTTTTCCTAAACAGTGGTAATTTTTGCTAATTAGTGCTAATTAGCAACTCTTTAAGGTCCAGTGTTTAAGATTTAGGGGAATTTATTAGCCAAGTATGGAATTTACTAGTTATATGTATGTTTTCATTTGTGTACAATCATCTAAAGATAAGAATTATTCTGTTTTTCTTCTTTAGAATAAGACTTCTATATCTACAAGGGACAAAACAAACACAAGCTCTAGATAGGGCCTTTCATGTTTTTCACAAGTTTCATACCCGCTTTAGGTTCTCCCTTTAGCTTGGGAGGGGATGTGGGTGAGGTGAGGAGTCCTCAGTTGGTTGCAGTCTGCAAGTTCACTGCTAGATGCTTCACAACTGGACAAAAAAACATACATACACAAACAGACATAACTTGTGTAAAACGTGTGTAAAAAGTTATTCTGAAAATAGCACGACATTTCAAGTGTGCTGTATTTGATTTATATAGCACTTAAAAAACATGCAGTTTGAACACAATGGAAAACCAGAGAATAAAAGTGCCTGTCTAAGCCTGTCTAAAGGCCTGCAGCAAGCTGAACAGAAAACTCTCCAGCCTTGGTTTGTCCTTGAACGAGGCCAACGTGCCACGATGGGAGGATCTGAGAGGTCTGGTGCTGCTGTGAGGGGTGACGAGTTCTTATATATATGTCAGGGGGAGACCATGGAGAGATTTATAGACAATTAAAAGGATTTTGAAATTGATCCTGAAGTGAAAAGGGAGTGTAAGAACAACTGGGCTGCAGCATTTTCTGTTAGTTGTAAACAGGATGCCTGAGAGAGGAGTGAAGGTCAGAGGGTCTTAGGACATGCCTGATCTTGGAGCTGGTTCTCAGTTGGATGAAGCTAAATTTACCTGCCTGTTAAATTTAGATTAAAACCTCCTAGGTTTTTAGCATGTGGTCTTGTGTAGGTTGAAAAGTGATTGAGTTCTGAGCAGTAAACAAGATGTGGAGGGTGCTTCTGAGCCATCCAGTGTTCGATATCTTGGAGGATCTTCCTCGTCTGTTCATTTAAGCCTTTACATTTGCAGTTTAAATATGAACTCCAGCCATTGAGCAGCAGTTGCACGAGACCCAGCTAAGTAGCATTTTAACTCACCACCCTCCCAGGGGTTCAGATGAAGATGGAAGGAGGCGGAGGAAGAGGAAGAGAAGGAGGAGGAGGACGGGGTATTAAATGGTGTTTCTCTTCTGTTTTGCTGCCAGGACTTCCCTTATCAGGAGCCTACAGATTGAGACGACAGAAGGATTGGACAAGACTTCCCCACTCATTCCCTCCGCAGTTTGTGTTATTTATTGTTTATTGGTGTAGGAAATAAAAAAATAAAGAATGCATTGTGATAGAGACGTTTAAGCCCCAGTGGAAAGAGAAAAGAGAGAGCCAGAGAGAGAGGGGGGGGGGGGGGGGGGGGGGGGACTGATTTGGTTTGCTGGTGACATTTTGCCCTTCAGGACTCGCTTGTAGTTACACGCTCAACTGAACGCTTCAAATGTGAAACGAGGATAAAGTGCTGCGTTGCATTTATCGTCCGGAAAGACGTTTATCTCTGACAACACAATTTGGCAAATAATGACAGAAAGGAGGAGCCGATGATGAGATACAAGGATTATCTTTCATTAATAATCTTAAACCTCAGTTTCATGTTGTGAAATGATGAGGGGATTTTATCCACAGAGAAAACTGAAGGAAATAAACTGCAGGGTTTGTCTCAAGTCCACTGAGAAACAGTTTTTAATGTTTTAATGCTGTGAAGTATGGTTTGAATGTTGAAGCCTCTGAGATTGTTTAGCTGCTTTTTTGTTGAGAAATTGTTGATAATTTTAATTTCTTCTAAGTTTCACAGTTATGGGCATCGAAAGCTTCAAATGAGGAGAAATCTATCGTACTTCAGTTTTAGCACCTAACAACTCCGAACAGACTGACGGTGATGACAGTTTGTCCTTTCAGTTTTGCTCAGCTGCCGCTTCAGTTCAGAGAGTCAGTAAACCACCAGCTGATTTTCTTCTTCTACTTCCTGAATACCAGCAGTTACTTTGGCTCGGTGTGGTTTAGATGCAGAGAGGTGTGTGTAGCTCTGATTTGTTGCCTCTGGAGTGAATCGTGAGTAAATCTCTGTGGACGGCTGAAATGTAAATGTAGACACGGAGACGAGGCTCTGAGCAGACAGATGGGATTTGAACCTGCGACTGTGTGTGTGTGTGTGTGTGTGTGTCAGAGCTGCATTCTCAGCAGGAGATTATTGCATTGATGCCTTCGAGGCAGCAGCAGCCTAAATGACTTCAGACGTAATGTGTGTGAATCAGTGGGTGTATGTATGCTCTGTGTTAGGTTTTGTGTGTGTGTATGAATGGTGTATCACCCTGAGGAGGACAGCCATTTAATCTATTATTCAGCATTGCTGCTAAACACATTAATTAGAGCCTGAGGTTGAGACGGGAGCACGCTGGTTTCAGTAAGAACCTCAGATTTGGTCTTTGTATCCGAGCTGGTGAACTGATCTATCCTGATTGATTTTCTGTTTGTAGATGATTTGGTGGATGCATCTGTAAAAAGGACAATTATGGCTCTTTCTATTATGACGTTTTTATCTATGGAGGTTTTATATTTGTAAAACTTTCCTAGAGCTAAGAAAAGGCATTTAAAAATCTGTGACGTTATCTCAGGTCTATGGAGAAACACTGGGCTGCATAACCAGGAAGTAAGCCGGGAAGCTAGAAAACTTTTTGACATTTGCCAAGACGAAGAGCTAGCAGAATATGGACGTGTGGTTACACTTAAAAATAAATACTCCTCCTGAGATGTAGCATCTCATTCAGCATTACATAACAAATATACACTGCAGATACATTAATAAAGACAGCTCGCTCACAGCATCCCAGCTGATGAACAGGAAATATTGGATGAAGTGATACAATGATAATAAATCAAGAGCATTAGCATAACGAGCCAACAAGGCAGTTTGTGCTATAAAAAATGAATCAAGTACACACAAATTAAAAGCATAAACAAGTTGTTTTCAAATTAGAAGATAAGGATTTCCTGAAGCAGCAGGGAAAAGTGCATCCTTTAATAATGATTAAGAAATATCCAACCAGGAAAAGATCACTGCTCGGTCTTTAGTGGTTCATGGTGAGTCCATTGTCAAACTGTGAGGATTTAATGGAGAAAAAATTTAAATTTTAAAAAGCAGAGGCTTGTGGATTTTGTTTGAAAACGCCAGCAGGGTGACAATGACCTGTTGGCGGTTCTTGCCTTAAGGAGGCAGAGACTCTGTCTGCAGTCTGCGACCTTTGACTTTCCCATTTTTGTCCGCTTGTAATGTCACAGACTTCAAGATGAATCCAACGCTGCACTCACATGTAAGTCACTTCAGACAAAAACAAACAGCAAAGATAAATGTCACTACGGAGTGTTTGTTGGTTGGATTACAGCTCATCCTGTTCCTGACCTGGCTGCATGTCATTCTGGGGAAGCGACAGCTAAAAGTGTCGGTGACAGGAATGCAGAACGACAGAGTGAAACAGTGACCTGATCGCTGGATGTGTGTCTCCGGGCCGCCCTGTCTCGTCTTTTCAGCCGAGGAACAGTTGAGATGTGGGTTGTCATGAATAGAGCCAGCACAGGATGATGATGGTGAAAGCCTCTCGTAGATATCCTTGCAATTACCCGCCAATACCCGTTTCTAGTCTTGATTATTGCTTATTACAGATCTGCTGTATGGATAGATGGACGGATGTGTCAGGCGGACGAACAGTTCAGTGGGTAAACTCGGTCTCAGCTGTGGGCCCCGTGGTGTTCGCCGTCGTCTCTGGGCTGTGTTTAAATAAAGCTCTGTCTAAAAGCCTCAGGTGGCGAGGAGCGAGATGTCTGACTCGAGGACCCTCAGTGAGTATGAGGAGAGGTCAGCTCAGACTCTGCCATGTTTGGATGAGTGTCCTTGTTTGTTGTATTTGATTAGACTATCAGCTAATTTTATCCATCTTTAATCTAATTTTTCATGAAACTGTGGATGTTCAAATTTCCATTTTCTTAAAGGACCAGTCTGAAGGATTTAGTGGCATATAGTGGTTTAGTTGCTGATTGCAGTCATGGACTGTATAAAACATGGATGTAGTCTCCATGACATCACTCCCAGGCTTCTGAAGAGTTCCTTGCTTATCCAAAGATGGGCAAAGATGTGGAGCATCAGGTGGAACTCTGGTTGGTCATTGGTTCAATTTCATTGTCCATCAGTTTTAGGGAGTCCATTGCTGATGAAGAGAACTGGGTACATCATTGGAGGAGGAGCTCAATTGTTTCTTATGGAAGCTGCTCAGTGGTGCATAAAGCCAAAAAAAAGTTTGTTTTTTTAGTATGAAGACTTCTACCTGCCTCCGACTTGAATGTGACTTGAAAACTTGAAAATGATGTACTTATGCAGCTCTTCTAGACTTTCCAAATGTTATTGGATAAATAAGTAGTAGAACAAGCCAGATGTATGTAAGCTTGAGGGAAAAAGTCTCTTTGGGCCATCACGTGACAGATGCCATTACTGTTGTCACACCTCTATGTCTTCATGCCTGAGGCTCTTCCTGGGAGCTTCATTGAGGCATCTGAATGAATATTTTAGTTTGCTTCCAGGCTCCTAAAGAGCATTATTTTGTTGCTGTTGTTGTGTTGTAATGACTCTCACTTTGGTTTTGCAGAGCTCTCACTGTATAACTATAGTGGACCTCTTGTATGTTTGGTCATTACCAGAGGGAGTAGACAATACTTCAAATTCACATATTTCTTCTGTTGATGTTACAATCCCTGTAAAAGCATTTTTGAGATTTCTTTCAAAATGCATTTAATATGTTAACAAATAGTTGCTGAAAAAACTATTTCAAAAGACTTTGAACAATATATTACTGAAATGTGGAGTCAGAGGTTAAAACAATTTTCAGGCTAGTGTTTTGTGGGCGGTCCTAAAGGGGCAGCTCGATGACACACTGAGGCCACCCCAAGCATAACCCTGCATCCCGAGCAGGGAGATAGAGATTCATTCATCTCGTTCAAAGAGTGTTTCAAAGAGTGGGTCAGCGCATTCAGCCCATGACAGGCCCCCATAGTCCTGGAGCTGAAAATACTGCTCATTGTTACCCTATTTTGACACCTAATATCAACAGACATTAAAAACTAGTTTAAATTAGTTAAAGTTACATGAGAAGATGTGCTAAATGTGAAGCTAATGCCAGCATCGCATTAGCTTAGCTTAGCATAAATAATTGAAACAGGTGGAAACGGCTAGTCTGGCTCCATCCAACCAACAGCTCACTAATATGTTTTATCATATTCTTTTAATCTGCCTGCCAGCTGATGTATACATGACAGTAATGCTAGTAAAGGTAGTTTTTACCACTTTATATTTAATAGAATGAGTAAAAACTAAATAAGATCAATTAACAAGAATAAGATATATGAGTACATACACAGCTCATTGATTACAGAACAGCAGTTTTAACATCACTTCATTGCTTCATTCCAACATCTGGAGCCCTGTCACGAGGAGACTGTTGACCTAAACACAAATAACTATAAAGATTCCCAATGCTCACAACATCTGTCGATTCTCTGCTGCCTGACCCTCTTTGATGAAGGAGCGCTGTGTCGTCCCAGTGGGACAGCCACGCTAATGCTAAGAGACAGATACCTCGTTAGCATGATAGCATTTGCCCCAAAGGCAGGCGTCTATTGTTAGTATGATAGCTTGGCCCCACAGGGAGGAGTTATTTCCAGTGTGAGCCTGCTCAGAGGGACCAGCCTTGTTGTTAGCATGTTAGTGCTCTGAGGCTATACCAAGGACAGACACACACTCATACAGATAATAGATGCGGACATGTGTCAACACTTACTGTATGTGGCTGATCTAATACTGATTTGTTGAAATTTTATTTGTCACAAATTTGTTTAATTTAATTAGGTTTAGATGGATAAAAATTGTCAATCCTGTCTGTGCTGCCTCCCATCTAATCTAAAAATTGGCAAAGACGCTGATCATTGGTGGACCAGGCTGAAGGAAGCCTAAACAAGCAGTAATGTCACCCACCTGTTAAAGCGGCCGTTCTGTAGCCAGCCTCAAGTGGCCGTTTGAGGAACTGCAGTCTTGCCACTTCACACATTGGCTTCACTTCACAGCCAACAACTTCACAGAGGTTTCCCCTGAGTTTGGATAAGTGGCCATTACATGAGAAACTGATACCTAATACCGATCCACCTGGTCGATGATATTGACTCGATGTGATGAGAGTTTCTTTGAGTGCATGAAGTTCCTCTGGATCAGGGCATCAGTTAACCGTCAATAGTTTCAACCTTTTTTAACTTACATGGAAAATTAAAATAATAAAAAAAGATTGAGTAGAATGAGTGGGAAAGACAAAATAAAATATAGAAAAAGTGTCTTTATGCTTCGTTGAGGTGGAAAAGTTGGTGACAAATGTCCATCATCCATCATTTGGGCTTCAATCGGAGCTCGTTTAATGACTAATGTTATTTTTTAAGTGAGTGTAAGTGAGTTTTTAAGTTCAAAGGTAAAAATATATAAATAAACATATATATATTTTTTTTAAGATTATTTTTTTTGGCCGTTTTATGCCTTTAATGATAGTGCAGCTGAAGATGGACAGGAAACAGGGGGCAGAGAGAGGGGGAGTGACATGCAGCAAATGGGCGTCCGATGCGGGAGTCGAACCGGAGCCGCTGCAGCGAGGACTGTAGAGCCTCCACACATGGGGCGGTCGCTTAACCCGCTACGCCACGGGCCGCCCCAAATAAACATATTTTACTGTTATACATGATGTTTTTAGATTAATATTACTGCTGCATCAATGTGTATGTTGTATTTTACTGCTGTAGATGTTCAGGTTGAGTAGGTTGTTACAGAGAATAACAGTAATACTGTTGGGTGGTTCTGGCCTCTGTGCCCTACATTTTGACGCTGGTGCCCCAGTAAATTTGTATTTATCAAAGGCCAAAGTGGCCTTGCCCTAAAAATGAATTCAGTCTAGGTCTGAATCTTTATTTTTACTTATTCTAATGAGTGTCCTGGTGGATATTTTTACCTCTTCAGTGTTTGAACCATCTCAGTCTTGAATCCAACGCAACATACATCAGCATCTACTGTCCAGGTTGTCATGAGCTCATTGCAAAGCTCAGTGATCCTCCTCCAGGGGATGGATGCTTTTTATTCTGGGCACTTCCTCATGGACCAGTGCTTCAGATGCACATCCCAACACCACTGGTTCGATTCTGGTTGGGGACTTGTTGCATGTCATACCTCTCTCCACTGTGGCTTGTCTAATAAAGGCAAAAAGGTCTGTGCAAAAAATAGAAAATCTTTAAATAAAAAGGGCACTTTACTGTAACATCACACTCTGGACTAAATGTCAGCTCTGCACACAAGAGATCTGATGATATAACAGGCAGCTGAAACTTCACTCAGACTGGAACTTCACTTCTTCTTATTTATTTACATAATATCTGTACTGATGTTCAGGACGTT
This sequence comes from Nibea coibor, assembly GCA_023373845.1. Lineage (NCBI taxonomy): Eukaryota > Metazoa > Chordata > Actinopteri > Sciaenidae > Nibea > Nibea coibor. The sequence goes on from CM041733.1 coordinate 13,884,338, forward strand.
AAGCCTTAAAGAGGACTATGTGTCGAGGTGTTTGTTTGATTGACAGGTGTCTCGGCCTATCAGACTTATCCATGCTGGATGTCTCTCCTCAGCTCACCTCATTTTTGTCCAAATGAGGATTTTCCGGGCGATGACACAGATAACAGGGACATGTTCTTACTAAATTGGATTGTGCCCAGAAGACCATAAAACAAGACAGTGATTCAGTGAATGACTTGTGGTGCAGCTCAGCAGTGAGTATTATTTTGTCTTAAGACTTAATCCCTGGCTGTGAAGGAGCTCTGCGTGAAGAGTAATTTGATTATAGCCATTGTGTGTAAGGGGGATTTACCATGTGGAGGTTTTTTGTGTGAAAAAGCAAACTTTATCAACTACACAGCAGCAGATAAGTGAGCTGCTGAAATTATGTCCGTCTACCATGACGATAACAATGCTTTATCATGTGCTAGAGGAGATTTGGCTGTCACAGCATAAAGATTAAAAAATAGACAAAAGCAGATAAAACAATAAAAGTGCATGACAAATGACAGGGTTGTTTTAAGAGAGGTGGAGAGGAGATGATTTAAAAAAAGAAAAACAACATAAAAATGTGACAGAATGAAGCAAGCGTCACTGTTTGGACTAAATACAACATCTGAAATGTCACCATTTGGCCACCACGAATATATTAAAAACATTATTCATACTAACTGCTGTTAACACAATAAACAAGCTATGAGGGAATTAGTACTCTCAACACTTGCACATATACTTGTGTTTTTATTTAATTGTTTCCATCTCTTTAGTTTAATATATAAACTGTATTTGACTTTTGGTTAGTTTTATGGATTTTAGAGCGATGAAAGGAAAGGTGGGTCTGAAAGAGAGGAGGAGGATGGAGGGAAGAGTATTATTCTCTGTGAATGCTACACTGAAAACAGTGGAAGGAATTGAGGCATTAAAACACACAGGGCACTGGAGAAGACTCATCTTCCAGTCTTTGCTAATTTTCCAGTTCAGTTTGTGGAGAACAAATAAGACATGTTTCTGTTTTTCTTGTACGACTTGTAGCTTTTCTTTCTTCATAACAAGGACCACCTGCAGTCTGCCTGCTCGTCCCTTTCCTCGTATCCGCCGATATGGCTCATAGATCATTTTTTGTTTAGTTATATCAGCTGGTATAGAAGTATTTAAACATGGAGTCCTGGAATACCTTGAAAATAGCTACTTTTTTTATAATAAAGTTGAAATTTAAATGAAGCACATAATCTTGCATCTTGCATCTTTGACCAACTTTTATTCATCAATCATTATTATTTCTAATCTCTAACTTAACACTGTCTCGACCTCTTCTTTCTTCCTCGTCTTGATGAGCTTGAATACTAAATATTCATATGTGAGGGCAGTGCTCTCTTTAAATGTAATCTTTGTGGTGGCTTCTAGATTTATCACACTCATAATAAACTACTTTGCTCATGCACTGATCAACACACAATATAAAATGTGAGCTGAAAACAATTCACCATATTCACCAATCACTAATTGAGTACACTGTCACCTTCTCCAAACTTAAATCAGTTCTTTCCTCTTTCTCCATCTGTCCCAGTCTGCTCCCAGTTCTCCAAGGGCGTGTACGCCATCATGGGTCTGTACGACCGGCGGACGGTCAACATGCTGATGTCTTTCTGCGGTTCTCTGCACGTCTGCTTCGTCACGCCGTCCTTCCCCGTCCAGACCAACAACCAGTTCGTCCTGCAGCTGCGTCCCCAGCTGCAGGAGCCCCTCATGGCACTGCTAGAGCACTTTTACTGGACCAAGTTCGTCTACATGTACAGCTCCGACTCAGGTGAGGACTCAAGATGCAGTACACATGACTTTTATGTGCATCTTAGAGATTCATGTACCCTGGCAGCATTCAACTGCAATGCAGGAAGTGTAACGTGAGGATGTTTTGAGGTCAAGGCGATCACTGGGTGTTGTCTTTATTGACACAGAGAGATAAATAGCTGGTGGAGCTAATTCTTCAGTCTGTGCAATTAAACGAGATGACAGGGTCATTAAAAGAGTTCCAGGCAAAGCTCAAACGATGGAAAACAGAGATTTCTATTAGTTTCATGTGTTTATGCGAGGAAGGTTACAGTCTCCACACAGATCTCATGTTTTCAGCTCATCACAGGAAGTTTCAGTCATGATTCATGAACAAAATCATTTATTCATTCATTTCTGTTTTTATCCACACAACAACTTTCACACCTCAAGACAAGAGTAAAAACTTTTGAACGAAGGAATGAGATCACGGATACAAGCGTCGAGATAGGGTGAGGTACACAGATTTGGAGGGAGCTTGAAGTAGAGACACTGCTCCTTTGCATTGAAAGTAGCTAGCTGAGGTTGTAGCAGCTAGCTCCTGGGCACCTTTGGAGGTGTTTTCTGGGCACGTACAACTGGTAGGAGAAACCGCCGGAGGGGCTACATAGACCCTTCTAGCATGGAAACACCTCTGGATCCTCTGGGAGGAGCCCCGCATTGCTGGGGAGAGGTCCAACCCTGGATAAGTGGAAGGAAATGGATGGATGGTTTCTCCTCATCATTCCATACGGATCTAACGTTTTCAGCTCTTCACTGGAAGAAAAGAGAAATCTTCTACACAACACAACAAGACAAGAGTAAAAACTTTTTTGAACAAATTGAAAATGCGCATAAAAATATGCGAATGGAAACGCTTAGAAAAGGAAAGAATCAGCAACAGGAATAAAAACAGATTCAGGCATATCAACTTTTGCAGAACACCTACAGTAGTTTTTTCTTTTCTTTTTTTTTTTTTTTTTTACCTCTGACACCTCTTCACCCTCGGCTGTACAGAAAGTGCAGAAAAGTCAGCGAACATAATGATGGTGTTTGACAGCAAACTCTCAGAGCTGGTCTTCATCTGCTGCTGCTTGTCAGCCAGAAGCTCCACCAGAAAAAAAATCACATTTAGAGACAAAAAACTTTGAATTATTCACTGAAAACTTCCTGTGAGTCACCTCCAGCTCTCTGAGTCAAACAAACAAACAAATAAAGTTGGGGAATTAACAAAAAGGGCATTTAGCTGTGTCATTTCCACCCTCTCAGCGCGGTCCAGTGTCCCCCCACAGCCTGTGATCTGATGTTATGGTCCATTTGACGGTTGGTGGCAGACTCTGTTTAAGCTTATTGCCTGTTACATCTGCCCAGGAACCATTGGTGGAAATCTACTCAGTGTAATAGCGCATAACCGTCTGCCCCGGCGGTGCAGTCTGTCTGATGTTATAGCTCCTCAACATCTGCAGAGGAGACATTAGATATTTGTTTGGAGGCAGAGAAGCTTTCCTGAGGCTCAGAGTTTTAGTGTATGTCCGCCATCATGTGTACGTCACAGCACAGTGCCCCCAGTGATGATTAAAGAGAACAATCAACGAACATTTAAAAAATAAAGTGAGACGAAACGTTTGGATACGAACGACAATTTATATGAAACAGTTTACAGACATTACAGGAGGAGTTACTATACTGTTAATACACTGTCTACACTGTCTTCTGTCTCCCCTCGTTTCCTCTCCTCTCTCCTCCCTTGTTTCATCACTCAACTCCTCTCCTCTCTTCTCCCTTTCCCTCCCTCCCTCGCTCCTCTCCTTTCTTGTCTTCTCCCCCGTTTCCTCTCTCCTTGTTTCCTCTCCTCACTTGTTTCCTCTTTCATTTCATCTCATCTCCTCCTTTTTCTCCTCTACTTGTTTACCATCTCTGAGTTTCCTCTCCTTTCCTTACTTGTCTCCTCTCCCTGTTTCCTTGTTTTGTCTCCCCTTCTTTCCTCTTCTCTCATTTCCTGTCCTTTATTGTCTCGTCTCGTCTCGATTTGTCTCGTCTTGTCTCGTCCCCTCTCCTCTCAGTAAACATTGCTGAGTGTCTATTTTCTGCCTGGTTGCTGGTATACGACTCGCTGCAACAGACTCTCGAATGCATTTTAGTGTGTGTGTGTGTGTGTGTGTGTGTGTGTGTGGGCACTCTGAACAGATGTATACAAGATCAACAACCATTTATTACATAATGAACTTGCAGATCTGCGTTGACCTTTATTTAACACACACACAAATGATTACACGCACATACAGATGTGAAATGATCGTCCCTGACTCATCCCATAATTATTACTCTATGTCTTATTGCCATGGATACAGCCTTGCAGTAAAGGCTGCTGTATGACGACTGACTTACGGTAGTTACAGTGAAGTACAGTGCTTTCAGTCTTTCCTCGCTTCTTCTGCTTCTTCTCTTGGTCTTCCTTGTCTTTCCTTCCTCTTAACTTCTGTCCTTCTTTCATAAACATTAGGTGTTTCTGTCCAAACAGTTCTGTGAAGAACCTTCAGGTTTTTTTTTGTTTTTGTATTTTTGCATTTGAGCCACAAATACAAATGCTGAAGACGATCTTGAAGATTATCTTAGATCCATGAAAAAGTTCCTCTGGTCATAAAACACCTGACTCTGTGAGTCTTGGATGCACATGAAACTCTAAAGGTTTAATGGTCAGTACAAAAGATCTGTGTTATAAAATATCTGGTTCTTCGAAAAAAAATTCAAAGATACTAGAAGTCTGTGGACAGAGCTTGTTAGGTGTACTGTGAACTAAAGAGTGAAGCTAAACATTACACTGCTGAGAAAATTGATAATTTATCTGCATTTACTGACTTTGTTAGTAATTACCCTTTAGAACAAGACGCTGTTAATGAACACTGCATCCATGTTTTCTTTCTTAATTTAACTGTAACATTAAAATCTCTTATTTAAAAGACATCTGATCACTTCCTTCCTCCTCTCACCTTTTCCTCTCATGTTCCTTGTACTATCCAGAGGACTGAGAAAGCTTTTACATGTTCCTCTCTTCCCTCCCCTGCAGTTTTTCTTCTTATTTTGCTCTTTTCATGTCTTCTTGCCTTGACGGACGGACAGCAGCTGTTAAACAAACCAGGGAGAGGAAAGCATCAACTTGTATGAACAGAGAAACTGTGTGTGTGTGTTTGACTGCTGCTCCTGCAGTCACTAGTCGAATGTTTTAGTAACACATTGATAAACATGGATGCTATAAGCTAATCTGAGATGGGCAACATGGTAAATATTATACCTGCCAAACATAGACATGTTATCCCTGATTCAAAGGTGCTCTCTTTCTTTCTTGTTTCCTGACATCTCTCCACCACTGCTCTCTGATAAATTAGAAAAAAACCAAAAACCAAAAACCAAAAACAAAACATACACACAAATGGAGATTTTTTTTGGTCCATTTTATGACTTCAGGCAAAAATTTGGCCTCATCATTGTGACTTTAAGCATTAACGTAGAATAAGTGTAGGCCAACATAATAGATTAAGTGACCCCTAAGCTAACTCTGAGTTGACCCAGTGTTGGCTCAGAGTTCCCTACATGTTGCCCCTGAGTTAGTCCCATGTTGCTTCTTAGCTGGCCCCATGTTGGCTTTGAATTCGCTCAGTGTTGCCCCTGAGTTTTTCCTGAGGTAGTCCCATGTTGGCTCTCAGTTGGCCCTGCGTTGTATTAGACAGACTGAATTGTTTTAATGAGCGTCTGAGGACAAATAGAGGCTGATGCTGTAATTCTCTGTAAGAAAATAAAAAAAAAAAACATTGATGGAAAAGAGATGGAAATGTACTGGTACGCTGATGAAGAGTCTCTCTTCTTCTCCACCTCCCCATTCACTCAACTCCACCTCGTCTCCTCTCCTCTCCTCTCCTCTCCTCTCCTCTCTCCATTAATAGTAAATTCATGCAGGATGTTTATGTAAATCGGATGCAGAGAGCAGAGTAACATCTATATTCCCTCCTCTGTCTCTCTCAGACACTTTTTTCTTTATTTGTATCTTTAATCTTTAATTGTCTCTCTCTCAGTATTAGTGACTGTCTCTCTCTCTGTCAGTGTGGGTGTGTTGCTCTGCTGTATCTCTAATTGAAGGTTATACATTATCATTAACACACACACTTGACTTGTTTTGCTAAGTGTGTGCGTGTGTGTGTGTTGCTGTGTATAGCTGAGCTCTTCACAGCAGCTGTAACACTGTCACTGTGTGGATGCTAATGAGCAGTTACCTATCAGAGGTCATCACATAATCTCTTGACACATCGTAGCAATTATGAGCAAAGTATCCTCGGCGTCCATTTCTCTCCTCTCTATACCTCAGCTCTGCACCAGCACAGAGTAGAAAAACAGACAGAAGTATGTGGACAGCTCAACAATGCAGTCCTATCAGATGTTATGAAACTTTAAGTTCTTTTCTGAATTACTTTCTACGACTTGCTGCTGCAGGTGTTTGTGTGAGAGTCTGTCTATGTCGACCACAGTTCAGATTGGGTCTTCATGTTTTAGGTGGATCTGGATCAGGACCAACATTTTGGAGCCGGTTGCACCAGCTGTTGTCAAGTTCATAGCCTGAAACGTTAAATGAACAAAATGAAGATTTACACCTCAGTTAATGAAAATGGGTTGTACCCCCAGTAAAGCTAAAAACTGCAGGTCCTTGAATGGCCACTTGGGACTGGCTGCAGAAGTTATTCACTCTCCATAAGCGGACATGTTAAAATGTCCAAATTCACAGTAGAAATAAACATGTTTGCAGCCTGGTACAAAGAACAGTTTGGGTCTTTATAGCTAATTTCCACACAGTGACTGCAGGACAGAGAAACAATGAGCTGAAACTCACGTTTAAGCAGCATAAAGTCGAGTTGAGCGGTGTAGTTTGTACCATCTTACTTTTTTGTCTCTGCCCACTTAAATCTTCTGATGACAGTGTTTGTAAACAGCCCCCATCATGTGATGTTAATGTGATCTTCATCTGCTTATTTTGCTTTTTTGTTCCAGAGTACAGTTAGTGAACAGACACACGCACAGTTTTTGTGCTGTGGCTTTGAGACACACAGAGCTAATGACCCTGGAGGAGGTGTCACTGTCTATGTTTGTGTGTCAGACAGTATGTTTGAACTTCTCTCCTCACTGTGTCTCTCTGCTCGTCTCGACTCTTTGAAGTCTGTCTGAATTTTGCTGACTTGTCTTTTGAAAATGGTCTGTGTGTGTGTGTGTGTGTGTGTGTGTGTAAAATGCTGATGTGATTACTCTGCATGTTGACTCATAGCATTTTAAAACAGAACTAGAACTGTGTGTAAAAACACACTTGGAGAAAATGGAGCAGTGTGTAGGATTTAGAGGCATGTAGATGTGCAGTTGCTGGTTGCAATCCCTTGTTTCACCCCCTCCTTTCTTACTGTAGCCCCTAAACAGGGCACAAAATTAGCCCCAGCCACTAGCTAAATGGTGCTAAGATCTAAAAGTGGCCACTGAACTAAAAGATTATTTGCACCCTGCCATGAAAACTGTTCTGGGCCTCTGTATAAACAGGACAAAAGTCATGGTAGCTTTTCTTTTTAAAATCGCTTTGTACTTAAACATGCTATATGCTAGCTTGTCTCTTTTGAAGATGGTTAATATACGTCCACCACTTTTAGACTGAAATATCTCAGCAACTATTTGAAAGATTGCCATGAAATATTATGCAGATATTCATCGTGCCCAGAGGATGAATCCTACTGACTTTGGTGATCCTCTGACTTCTCCTCTAGTACAAACATGGGGTTTATATTTGCATAGATTTATTAAAATGCTCAACAAAGTTGCCTTACAGCCTCACAGAATCGCTAGCAGTGCTGTGGGAACTTGTTTTTCCTTACATCAGGTCTTCCAGGTTTTTATCATGAGGCCAAGTTGGTGTATCATGTTTCTGCTGACAGTCTGTGTGAGGTCAGGTTTTCTTCTTAAATAATGGATTACAGCTCAGGAGAGGAGACAGTGTGAAAGATAAAAGACTGAAGCTCGCCCTAAAAAGCTTAAATAAATCTCATCTAATGATAAATCTGATAAATCTCATCTGAGACGCTTCATCATCATCACCACCAATATTCATTTTGTCTCATTCAAATCAGGCCATTTAAACAAAAATAAAACCATCACGAGTCTGCGACGTCTCAGTGCAGAGCAGCTTTTTGAAGTTGAACCCGGACCAAGTCCAGCCTGAAGCAGACAGCAGACATGATTTGATTCCACGAAAAAAAAAAAAAAACAGCTTGACATTCAGTTTGAGAAGACACTGCCTCTTCAAATCCACCCCTCAGTGACTCACAAGAAACATATCTGTGTTGGTTATATGTTAGCCATCTGTTAGCAACATAGCAGACATGTTGTGTAGAGTTATCAGTCTGCAGCAAAAATGTTGATTTACATTTAGAGCACAACCACTGAGACTGATATCAGAGGCGAGAAAATCACAGATATTGTGGCTGATATAGTGAATATTTGAGCTGGAATGCACTGACTGCAGAGGTGTTGGCTGTTTTCTTAAACAAACTGGTTTGTTGGTGGTATAACAGCTGCAGAATGGTTGGTCATATGTCGACGAACATCATTCAGACCAGGAATCAGGAGCTGCACATGTCTTTCCTACAAAAACACTAAGGGACACACACAGTCCGCTGCAGTGGGTCAGAAAAAATCAAAATGAGGGCAAAATTTCTGTCAGATCAAACCGTCAAGAGGACCATGTATTATCCTAATGCATTTGTCTGGCTTCCAATAAACTGCTGTAGACTCCTGAATATTAATTTTTTTTTTTTTTTCTTTTAAAACTACTTCAGCCTGAAATAATCACATCAAATATTAATTATATTATATTAATTGTATTTTGTTTTTTTAACCCTTTAAAGGCCAGTATGTTAGATAACTGTCTGCTGAACAGAAGTAGATGTGTAACAGAGAGTCCTTGGTCCTTTAAAAGAAAGTTTTTCCTCTCTCTTGAACTCTTTTTTGCATTTTTTTCTACAGAGCTAATGCTCTGAATTGGAGATGAAAATGCTTTTTTTAATAAGTTGTGATTTAATGAACATTCAAGTCACATGATGGATCAACTGTTGCCACTCCGACAGTCTCCTCATGGCTCTTTAATCCATCCCTGATCGCTCCACACAGATCTGATGTAACCTTCCTCACATTAATACACGAAACAAAGTGTTTATTATTCAAATGGTGTATATTTTTGTCTATCTTTTAGGATTTACAAGCCCTTAACCACGATACATCCTTGAGTTGAGTCTTTATCACCATAGCAACAGATTAAAACACCGCAGGGTTCAGTTTAATTAGGCGATACAGGAACGAAGCGAGAAGCTCATTATAACAACTGCAAAAACACAAAATTAGAGAAGAAACTTTCCTTAGTATAACACTTAGCACATCATATACCGATATCATTTTATCTTGTTAGATCACGAAGCTTTCTCATTAAATCATCATAGCTTTTTAAAACAAACATATTTCTTATAACAGCATATCTGATTAAAGCAAAGACAAATTAATTACTTAATCATTAAGCATCTTAATCACAGAGGAAATGTCACAATGTTATCAGAGCTAGTGATATGATCTCTTGTCCTTGTGAATCATTAGCATCCAGGTAGCTGATTCCCGTGTTCGTTCTGTCTCAGGTCTGACGGTGCTGCAGAGGATCTTGGACACGGCGGCCGAGCGGAGCTGGCAGGTGACCTCTGTGAACTTGGACACTCTGACAGAAACAGCCTTCATCAAGCTGCTGGCAGATCTGGATTACAAGAAAGACTTTCAGATCATCATCGACTGTGAGCTGGAGCGACTCAACTCCATCCTCAACCTGGTAAAACACTCACCAACCCTGATGTTAATAAATCAGCCTGAACAAAAGACAACAAGCAAACACGGTGGACTCAATTTCTTACAGACTATCACTACAAAACATCCTGACGTCATAGTGTAGGAAGTATAACAAGTTTTGTTTCTTTTTTTAAATCTTGCTTAAAGATCTCTTGAAGTTAAAGTCAAGTCTAGTGCGAGTGTTAGTCCAGCAAAATGCTAACTGTTGTTAGTTAGGTCAGCAATGGAGCTAACCTAACTGACTTATCCCCAGGATCTGGTTGTGTTCACTGAAAGGTGGACACCACACTAGCTCGTTACGCTAGCTGCATAGTGGAGAGAGCGTAGCATACAGTATACTTGCACTATTGGCTAGTGTAAACACCCCAAATGCTGAGTTATTTAGCGAACTACTAACTGTCATTAGGTAGCAGTTGTCAGTCCGGCTGTCTGTATTTTATGAATCATTGCATTGAAAAAGGTTCTTGAAATTTTCTTGGACTGGTTTATTTTGTTGAGTCAGGTAGCGCTGCCATGTTAAAAGTCTCTCCGGCACTCACTGCAACACTCTTATTTCCATCACGGACCAAAACCATCAAACTTTGAGTGATTTTGTGGGTGTTTTTGTGTTTTTTTGTGTGTTGCTTACACTCGATGCTCTCTCGTCTTTACAGCAGCAGGGTATGCTGAGGGTATTCTGCTGAATCTTTTTGCTCTGCAGCTGCTTTCACAGTGTTTTGAATTTAATACCAAACACTTTGATTTCAGCTTCACTGATAATCGACTGGCAGGAGAGTGAACAGTGAGAGAGAATGGGCGAAAGGATGTTTTTGGAATATTAGGGAGTTTTAGTTGGTAAGTTTGTAACTAAGAGAAGAAGGAGAGAGAGCGAGGGCAGCAGCAGAGAGCCAAGATGTGTGAGCTCTGGCCAGAAACCAGCCATCATTTGGGAAAGCTGCTGAACTTCAGCTGGCTGACAGAGGCTGAAGTATCAGGTGGTGTTTTGGATCTGTGTAATGAAGCTGTTGTTTGTTGTATGTTTTGCTTCATGGGGTGAAGATATCAGGTGCTCGACTTTGCTTTGATTTTATTTGGTTCATTTAGTTCAAAGTGAAGCATCAGCTGCAGCTTTGGATCTGCTCAGCTGAGCTATAACAGGTAAACAGTGTGAACAGGGTCAAAATTTTAACTCATAGATATGACCATGAAACTTCCCCAGTTGAGTTAGTTTTTCGAGTTTTCTGACATGTTTAATTATGCAAGTGAAGCATTATCTAATGCTAACTTTTAGTGAAATCTACAGACACAAACACCAAATTTAGATTAGATTCATTAGATTCATCTTTATTGTCATTGCACTAAGTATTGAGTTGACAGAATGCAGTTTAGCATCTGTTAGCCTGTTAGCATGATAATATTTACTCAGTACAGCTGAGGCTGATGGGAATGTCCGTAGTTCTGTAGGTAGTGTTTGCTCATGGAGGACAAGAAGGACAAGGGGAGGAGGTGAAGGAGGAAGGCAGAGTTCTTCTCTCCTCTCCGTCCTCCTGCAGCTAGTAGCATTCATCGCTGCAGACCAGCTGTTAGTGAGCGTTCATCGACTGATCCTCATTAGGAGCTGGACCTGAGAGGGAGCCCACACCTGCTTCCTCCTCATCCTCTTTCTCCTCCTTTCCTCTCTACAGCTGTTTATTTCTCCACCTCCTCCTCCTCATCCTCTGTTTAACGTCCCTTCTGTTTCCCTCCTCTCTCTCTCTCTGTCTCCCTTCCTCTTCTTTCTCCTTCTCTCTTTCTTTCCATCTCTTCCTGATAGTGAAGACGGGCAATTAATTCCTCAAAGACGAATTTGAGTTTTCCAATTAGCAGCTGTTTGAGAGGACACACACTCACACGCTCACACACACATGCAGATGAGCATGATGAATGTGTAATGGATGCTTTTTATCATCATTAGAAACATCAGAAAAATGTAATTAGCATATCATTTACTCTGACTTTTCTCCTGCTCAGATTGCAGCCCAGAGGAGAAACTTGAAGAACTACCATTACATCCTGGCCAATCTGGTGAGTCTGTCTATTGACTCAAAGAAACATGAATACAGTGTGTGCAGGAAGAGTTCAGACCGTGAAATGATATGTGTGTGTGTGTGTGTGTGACAGGGGTTCATGGACCTGAACATGACAGAGTTTGAAAAGCTCGGACCAAACGTGACAGGCTTCCAGTTGGTGAACCTGTCCGATCCAGCTGTGGAGAAGATCAATCAGGACTGGCTGGACTTCGACAGCAAAGACCTCAAACTGGCCCGCAAGAGGCTCAGGGTACACACACACTACAAATATCACACTGTCATTGTTTTTCTTTTGTTTACAGAACCAGTCCATAGTTCTTATTGTGTGTTTCTTTTTTTTTTTTTATTATTTTCTACATTGTAGATCAACACTGAAGACACCAAAACTACGAAATACCACATATGTAAAATTGTGGTAAACAAAAACAGTACAAACAAAGAAAAGTATGTTTTATATTTTAGATTTATGTAGCTGTTATGGTAATTTTGTACACTCCTGGCATTAAATCAGCTTCATGAGGTTGTCACCTTGAATGGTCTTGGCGGTGTTCCCCAGGGTGCTAAACAGTTGTTGGCTGCTTTTCCTTCACTACACAATCCATTTTATCCTAAAAGGGTTCTTTGGGTTTAGATTTGGTATCTTTGGTGGTCAGGCTATCTGGTGCAGCACTTTATTACTCTCCTTAGCATTGTGGTCAAATAGCACTTTCATAACCTAGAGGTGAGTTTTGGGTCATTGTCATGTTGAAAAACAAATGATGTCCCAGTAAGCTCAAACCAGATGGGATGGGATTGCATGTCGCTGCACAGTGCTGTGGTTAAGTGTGCCTTGAATTTTGAATGAGACTCCAACAGTGTCACCAGCAAAACACTCCCACAACATCACATCTCCTCCGTGCTTCAAGGTGGGAACCACACATGTAGATATCACCTGTTTACCTTCTTAGAAGGAGAATCTTAGAAATACATTACGGGTGTACCAAAACTGCAAAGTACAGATTTCCACTGATGAACAATCTTTGTGTTTCTTGGCCCCAACCATTTCTCTTCTTCTGCCTCTCAGTCCCCTCAGTTGTTCTTTCTTTGCAGTAATTCGATCATGATCTGAAGATCTGATTCATCTGACACAGTTGACGTTGAAATGTGTCTGTTACTTGAACTCTGTGAAGCATTTCTGTAGGCTCTAATCTAAGGTGCTATTAACTAAAGTGTAGTTAGTTGAAGTGTTTTAATGTGAAGCAGTAGCAGCTTGAAATGTCATTAGCATTAGCATTAGCTTCTGCTCTGTTTGCAGGAGAGTTTGAATTGTTTCCAATGTGGAAATGGTGGAAATGGTGGACCCTGCCACCAATAATAACTCACATACAGAGAAATATTTATATTTCTATATTTAGATATATTTATTCATTTATAATACAGTGAATAGCATCAATCACTTCATGAAACACAGCTGAACCTTGTTGTTGTCCTCAGTACACAGGAGCTCTGACCTACGATGGCGTCAGCGTTATGGCGACAGCTTTTCAAAATCTGCGGAGGCAACGGATTGACATCTCTCGCCGTGGCAATGCTGGCGAGTGTCTGGCAAATCCTCCCGCCCCCTGGGGACAGGGCATCGACATACAGAGAGCCCTGCAACAGGTAACCAAATGCACACAAATACAGAGTGTCCACAGTTTAATACACCCTGATGCTAACATCTGGAGTGTGTGTGTGTTTGTAGGTCCGTCTGCGGGGGCTGACAGGTTGGGTTCAGTTCGATGAGCGAGGACATCGCACCAACTACAGTCTGAATGTGATGGAGCTGAGCCACATCGGACCCAGGAAGGTGCTGCTGCCTGATTTTTTGTTGTTCTTAAATGAGTTTGACTCTTACAGAAGTTTGGTGCAGAGTCACGCTCTGCAGAGAGTCGGGACTCTGCAGGTTTTCACTACATCAGCTCATTTCAATAATTAGCTCCCTCTTCTCTGATTAAAGGTGTGATCATCAGTGAAATCAGCTGCTGCAGCGCTTGTTTGGTATAAAAACCTGCAGACTCTTAGCTTTCTTTTAACCTTCATGAGACAACACACAATGTTACGGAGTTATCATTGTGATACGATGCATAATTATGCAGTTTATGACAGCACAGAGGTTTACTGTTTGCTGCTATCTTCAGTGGAACCAGTTATGGTGGAACAAACAGAGAGCAGCTCACTGTCTGATAGTTCCACGAACTAACAGCTTATTAAACGTCATCGCTCATCTTCTTGTTAAGGAAGCTGTGTTTTTTATAAAGCGATGTATCAGTGTTTGTTTCCGTGAAATGTTTTTGTTCAGTCTAAAAAGATCTTGGGAGTGATGGGGTGAAGATTTTCCACTATAACACTCACTACAAAAAAGTTGTGACCCTGTGTAAAATGTAAATTCATCCTGACGGACATGACGTCTAAACAAAACTAAGACAAAAGCTCAGTGTTTTTCCTGCTCTGTGTTCAGATTGGCTACTGGAACGAGAAGAGAGGCTACGTGAACACAGCTGTCTACAAGCCGGTGGTAGAGGAGTTCCATGGTCTGCAGAACAGAACATACATAGTCACCACCATACTGGTAAAACTGGGAAGACATGATGATGTTCACAGCGTACCTTAAACTTCCCGTGATTTTATTTTACATTACATTACATTGAAGCTCAATGGAAAAAAGCTGTTGCCGTGTTTCTCCATACAGGAAGCTCCATACATGATGCTGAAGAAGAACCACGAACAGTTTGAAGGAAATGAAAGGTACGAAGGTTACTGCGCTGAACTGGCCGCAGAGATCGCCAAACACGTCGGCTTCGTCTACCGTCTCGAGCTGGTGGGTGATGGCAAGTACGGCGCCAGAGACGCCGAAACAAAGATGTGGAACGGCATGGTGGGAGAACTGGTGTACGGGGTGAGTGTGACCAGACCTCGACCACAGAAGTTTGATAGTTAACCTGTCACATTTAAAATGCTGCTGTCATGTTTGCATGTTCTGCTCTTGTTCTGCAGCTGTTGTTTTATATTTGTCTTATAATCAACAAATCCAATGAAAAGACAAAAACAACAACATGCTGGTCTGTCTTTCTGTCAAAAACATTACATCCTCTGTCCTTTTCTGAACTTTTTTTTCTTGACCTCGATGGAAAATGTCACAAGGTCTAAAAATCTTTGATAATTAGAAAAATAATGAAATGTATGTTTTATTTTTGTTGACGAGACAGGACCAAAAAGTCAGGCTGACATTCAAAAACATCATATTTAGTAAGAGATAACAGATCGCATGATGCATGGTTCAGGATTTTTTAATACCCGAGCCTCAAAACTGCCAACTTTATGCATTATAGCAGCACAACTGACTGAGCAGATCAGCGCTCTCCAAAGGGGCTGATCCTGCAGCTGGGACCAGCTAGAAGCTGTCCAGAGCGCCCACAGGAACACAAGAGTCAAGAGAAGATGTCAGCTAGATTAACAGACTGTAACAGAGTGTTCCCAAACATGTTAGCAGCAAAACAAGAAACCCTTCATAAAGATGTGAGCCCACAAACGCCGAAGAGAAAAAGACAAAACATTTGGACTAAAATGTCAACTGAAAGTATGAAGGATAAAAAATAAGCCTACGACAAACACCACAGACATCAAATCTGTAGGATACAAACATCCTGATCTGGAACTCGCTCTCTGTCTCTGCAGAAGGCTGATGTTGCGGTTGCTCCACTGACCATCACTCTGGTGCGAGAGCAGGTGATCGACTTCACCAAACCCTTTATGTCTCTGGGAATCTCCATCATGATCAAGAAACCCACCAAGTCCAAACCAGGTGTCTTCTCCTTCCTCGACCCGCTGGCCTACGAGATCTGGATGTGTATCGTCTTCGCCTACATCGGAGTCAGCGTGGTGCTCTTCCTGGTGAGGGAGTGTGTGAATGCGGAGACTAAAACAACTGTGGCTGTGTTTAGTTCTTGTGCACTGATAATACTGATGTGCCTCTCTGTCTCAGGTGAGTCGATTCAGTCCATATGAATGGCAGGGTGAAGACTCAGATGATGAAGATGAAACTGTGCCCTCCTCCGGCTCTCGACGAGCTCTGCCGACTTCTTCCTCTGAGCTCACTCACTCTCCAGGTATCTCATCATCATTTTTCATCATTATGTACTTGTAATGTGTGAAACTGGATTTTCATCTGTCGGTTTTCTGTTCGATTTTGTGTCTCAGGCCAGAACCAGAACCAGAACCAGCAGAAAGAAAAAGAGAGTCCAGAACACACCAATGACTTTGGGATCTTTAACTCTCTCTGGTTCTCACTCGGCGCCTTCATGCAGCAGGGCTGTGACATCTCCCCCAGGTAGGACACAAACTAAACATCTGTGCTGTCAAACACAAACACTGTTCAGGGCTCAACTCTACAACAGTTGCCAGGCAACCACACATCAGCTTTGAGTTGAACCTCAAAACTCAAAATATAGCCAATTCTAGGCACCTAATGTTTTGAATAATTAAAACACTTTGCAGTCATCATGTGACATTCAAACAACGTTTTAGCCAAACAAAATTATTTACATTGTTGGGGGGGGGGTGAAATGGAAACATTTTTTAGCTGCTGGTAGGTGGATTTTGTTACCATTGCACCCAGGCTAGCTATTTCCAGTCTTCATGCTAAGCTAAGTTAGCTAGCTGCTAGCTCATGTTCTACCAATCTGAACAGAAAGCCATATTTCCTATAAATGAATAACATGATAAAGTCATGAGATAGTTAGCTTAGCATACAGACTGACAATAGAGGGAAGCCTTAACTCTGCTCACTCCATCCACTAAAGCTCACTGTTTGTTTTTTTATCTTCATGATGATTTATGCTATCCATTTCCCTCTGCTTCCAGTCTTTATGCTAAGCTAAGCTAAGTGCCTCCTGCCTAACCCCACAAACAACCTCACAAACATGTACAAAGGTCGAATGGAATACACAACCATACTACCAGGGATGTACAGAACTTATTAAATCAGACATATCATGACACACTCACACACACACATACACACCCCTACACACAAACACACAAGACATTGTCATGAATCACATACGATCCTGTGTGACATGCTGTCGGGTTGGTTGTATGTTACAGTTGTGTGAAGGCCTGAGGCTGTTTCTATTCTCGATGTACTGAACCTTGTGTGTGTGTTTCTATATGTATGAGTGTATTCTTTCAGTCTTGAGCATTTTGTTTTCCTCTGACCTGCAATAATCAATATGTCAAATAATCTATGAATTAAAATCCTTATTTAACATTGCAGAAGGTTAAACTACAACTACAATTACACATTTGCAAACCCATTTTCAGAAAAGCTTGCACACTGTGTAAAATGCCCACATTTAATTGAACACACTAATAAGACTTGCAACTTTCAACAAATGTTGAATCTGAAATTTGATTGCCTATTTTGAATTTGATTCCAGCCATGCGTTTCAAAAAACTAGAAACAGTGGCAAGAGAAGGTAGGAAAAGTTGTAAAACAACTAATAACTCATGAGGTTAATAGCAGCTGTAACAGTGAGTGATATTTACACATTTATTTATCCAGTCATGACTAAAACCCGTATCTAATTATGTTTATTTGCTCATCGAGTGTTACACATCATGCAGCAGCTTAGGTTTTGTGGCTAATGTTATTATAATCCACATGTTATTGGTTCCAGTTTAGCGTGCAGGAGTTACAGTAGTTGGTTTTGGACTTAGTTTGAAATCAAATGAAAAAGTTGTGACTATTGTCTGTTTCAATGGTTTGGACAGCTCAGGGACATGGTGGTGATATCACAGCTACAGTTATAGGAGCTGAGAAGTTGGGGTTGCGCAGCTGGGAGGGGGCTTATACCTCCTATAGATACAGAGTGGAGATACTGTAACCGCAGCACACCGGAGGCACAGCTCACCTGAGGGGAAAACAATCCATCGCCATCCATTGACTTTATATTGTGTGAAGGTGCCTCCATGTCTGTTCCTTGCAGGGAAACTTAAAAACATCCTTGTCTTCCTCTATTGTTGTCTGTCTCAACCGTGTTCATCACGACACAAGCTCTGTTAGTGTGTTTGTGTTAGTGCTGCACAAATCACAGGGTCACCTTTAGATGTGCTTGTTAGGACCAGAAGGCACAACAGTATCAGAGTGTGTGTGTGTGTTTTTTTGTTGGAGTTTGATGGGATTCGTGTGAATGTGTCAATGTATTTGATGCTGATGTGAGGTATGGACGCTTGTTTTTGTTTGGCCCTGCAGGCAGAGCCATCAGCCTCAGATGTCACACCTACTGTAGGAAATAAAAATAAGAACACATGTATTATTTGTCCAGTGATTCAGCATCGAGCAGATGTTGCAACAAAAGCCTCTCTGGTGCCACAATGTGTCTTCTAGTGGCTGTATTGGAAGTCAACTTTCAGGGGAAGTGGCTGTGAGCAGCTCATTATTATTACACTATTGAGTATAAAAACATGCCTGCCATTCAGTACAACATTTTAATACCTTAAGAGTAATCCTATCACATTAGTGTAGCAAAAAGCATGCAGCATGATTGTGCAAAGTAGTGTTGATTGGAAAAACACTACGTTACACCCAGAGACAGGGCTCACTGGTACTCGGTGGAGCTGCTTAAGAGTTTCATCAAAATCATTGGACATTTTTTGGTGCTAGTCATGATACAGGTGGCTGAATTGAAGTTGAAGTTAAGTCGTAGTTGCTGAATGGCTGAAGAATCTTAGATATCTCTGTGTTTGCACCAAACACTATTTCAGTATTTTCTGTTCAGAAGTCCTGTGACCACCAGAGTGGCGCTTGGTCTTCCTTCATTACCACCTCTGAGGTACCCTTGGGCAAGGCCCTCAACTCCCAACTTCTCCAGTGGAGCTGCTTTTTGGCCAAACGTGTGATTTATCTGTCTTCTCCCTCCTTGTTTTCTCCAGGTCTCTCTCAGGTCGAATCGTGGGAGGGGTTTGGTGGTTTTTCACCCTCATCATCATCTCCTCCTATACAGCCAACCTGGCAGCCTTCCTCACCGTGGAGAGGATGGTCTCCCCCATAGAGAGTGCAGAGGACCTGGCCAAGCAGACGGAGATCGCCTACGGTACCCTGGATGGAGGCTCCACCAAAGAGTTCTTCAGGGTAAACACACATTATTTAATATACCAGTATTATTCCTATCCACACTGTGTTCATTTACACTAAAAATGAGCTGTATTCTTTGCATCTCTGAAAAAGCTAGATCTAATCCTTCTACTTTTGCTGAACAGGACTCTCAGGAACAATCTGTGCATGGCTGACAAAATTCATGGGATCATCCCCTTTTGAATAGTAATACAAAAACCTCATAGAGACACTATCAGAGCACCATGTGTCCCTGGCTGCATTTTAAACCACAAAAAACATTTTGTTCCACAATATCTCTGAATTATATATACCTTTAATTATGATTTTGTATTTTTTTTTCTTTTGATGGAGGCAAACTGTTTCCAGTCTTTGTTCCAGATAAAAACAAATGCAAGAAGTCTCGACTGAGCCGCAATGATTCATTTAAATCAAGACATTAAGTACATTTCATCCCTCGCCTTTGTGTGCATTTCCAATTCGACATTGGAAATGAGTGAAAACATTGAGAATGTCTGATTTCCATCATGTTGGTTTTCCATCAGCTGAGCTTGAGAATTGAGCTTGAGATGGCTGAGATTTAATGGCACCAACTGGAGAGTTTAGCTACATAGCTAATTCTTAACTAAGTTTTTGCCAACATAAACTCATTGAGTTCCAGTCAAGACTCAAACTTTCAGTTAACAGGTGGTTCTACATGCTCAGTAACACATAGTTTCTAATACCCTAATTGTCTTCTTTTGTCTTTACTTCTACTTTAGCGGTCAAAAATAGCAGTTTTCGAGAAGATGTGGTCGTACATGCGGAGTGCGGACCCTTCAGTGTTTGTCAAGAACACCAATGAAGGCGTGATTAGAGTCAGAAAGTCTAAAGGGAAGTACGCCTACCTGTTGGAGTCCTCCATGAATGAGTACATCGAGCAGAGGAAGCCCTGCGACACCATGAAAGTAGGTGGCAACCTGGACTCTAAAGGCTATGGAGTGGCTACGCCCAAAGGATCGCCCCTCAGGTACACTCTGACTCTCCAGACAGGGTCCAGTGAATGTGGGGTTAATGTCCTTTTTTTGTCTGTTTCTGTGGGAAATTAGTCCAATAAAACGGGGCATGTGCATATGGAATTAGTGTGCTTAAAAGGTTGATTCACGTCATCGACACATCGCACATGTGGGTGTCCTTTTAAAGAGAAATATTCTTTCATGAATTTTGTTTTCATGGTTTTGAATCAGAGATAAATGAATGGATTAAAAGAAGATTTAATCAAACACTAAAATTGGTTAATTGATGATTAACTGATGATCTGAACAGTGGTCGCTGAAGTGCAGAGGTAAGGACTCAAGCCAGACTCAAGTCATGGGTTTGATGACTAATCTCTGACCTTAACAACAAGGACTTGTGACTAGATGTGGACAGAGCTCTGAGACAACAGCTTGGTGTACTGACACCTTTTGTTTGAACAAATATTTGATTTCATGGTATGTTAAGATTTTTACGACAGATTTTATTTGAAAAAACAGTCGACATCCAGTGATGGAAGAAGTAATCTTAGTAGATTAGTAGCAGAATCCTAGTACCAGAACAACACTACATATACATACACAATAACTCAACTCAATGGCAACTGTGCTAACATATTACGTACATATATAATACATACATACATATTGTGACTTCTTACATACTTTAAACTTGAAGTTTAGAGCTTGTGACTTGATTTGAGATCTAAGACTTAACCTGAGACTAGAAAAATTGATATGACGTGACTTGGTCCCACCTCTGCCACCTCTGCCCCCTCTGCCCACGCTCATAAATCTGTATACATGAAAACATGAAAACTAGCCTGACTCTCACAGATTTGGGTTTTAGACTTGTTTACGTCTGTGTGTTTGTCTGTCAGTCTGTCTGTCTGTTTGACTGTCAGTCTCTTAATCTGTCTCTCTGTCTGTCTTGTCTCTCTCTCTCTTTTGTTTGTCTTTGTCAATATGTGTTTTTTTCTGTCTGTTTGTCTTAGTGTTTCAGTCAGTCAGTCAGTCTGTCTGCCTGCTGTCTGTTGTCATGTCATCTGTCATGCCTGTCTGACTGCCAAATGACCTCCTACAACAACCAGAATACTGACAATGCTGCTAACACCCTATCTATCTATCTATCTATCTATCTATCTATCTATCTATCTATCTATCTATCTATGTGCGTTGCTGCTGTCAGGCAGAAAAATACTTTTTTGGCCATAATTGAATTAATCAAGAATTTGAATTACATCAGTAGACCCTAGCAACCATGCAGCACTCCCTGAAAACCAAAAAGAATCACCATGGTAACGAAGCACACAAGCCCTTAGCAACCATCCAGAATACCAAAGCTCTCTGGCAATCACACTGAGCTCTTTAATAGTCCTTTAAATATTACTAGTCACTTTACAGGTTAAGTGAATGTAACAGCAGTGTCTCGCTGTGGCCCCTTGTCATGTTGTCAGATGTCTATGCTATGATTACTTAAAAGTTTCATTCAGCTCAGCCTTCTTAGCCCTTATTTCACCACTGCCCAGGTCACCAAAACTAGCACCCACCTAGCCATGCCTACCTAGACCACTCAGATTACCAGTGCAATCGCTAAACTATAGTATGTTTTGCCCAGAAAGAAGTAATTATTCTTTGTCTGGTTTAAGACAACCAGAACCATGTTATAACTCACAACTGATCAAATATTACAGCTTCATCAGGAACCCAATGGTGCAGATTATGACGCTCTAGGTACCCATCTAGCATCATTTTTGGCTCTGCGCCTAAAGTAGCAATAGTAAGCAATGTCTAGTTAGACTCTCAGAATAAAGCTTGCAGAGAAACATTTCAAGAAAAGCTTGTAATGAAGTATGTAATGTAACATGCTGTAAGTTATGTTAACCTAACTAAACCTTTCATTTTAATTTCCCACTGGAAACAGCATAACTATGTCTAAAAGCTAATGACCAAGATAAAAACCAAAACCAACGAATGTGATTGTATTTCTACCTGACAGCAGCATGTTTTTCTCTTTCTACGTTTCAGACGTCAGTGGACATGTTTTTATCAGATGTTCTGTTCTTCACATCAGCATTTTACAGTCAACCCAGAGTCTGAGAAAGGAAATTACTCCAAAGATGAGATTAGTGCACACTGAATGTAATAATTTCTTCTGTATTATGAAATTAATCATTGGAAAACGTGTGTGGTGTATGCAAAACAAAAACAGACATAAGCCACTTATGTAGGGAGGACAAGAAATGACATGGCAAGTATAAGTAATAGTATCACTTGGAAGATTACTGTATTTCAACATATATTTATTCCTAGATTTATTTATCTTTTATTTTTGTATTGTCAGAAACGGGCAAAAACATCTACGGGACACAAGCTAGCTAGCTAACCTTGAAACAAAACTTAAAACACACCCAGTGCTGCACAAAGAGATAATAAGAAGTGAATGCTGTTAATGCAGTTGTCAATATTATCAGTAAGCTAGTTATTAATTTAGTGTTAGCTAATGTGAAGTAATCTTTTGTGGTCATTCTGGATATTTGTTTTGATTAGTAGAGAAGTAGTCAGCTACATCTCATCTGCAGTATTTTATTTACTTATAGTCATGTCATTTTTTGTCCTTGATAATTGGTTGGTTTTGTAGTAAAATGAACAGAATAATGAGTATTTCTGATAACTCTAGAAAGGTTAGATAGATGGGCTGCAGATGCAGAAAGAGAAGAATGAGTCAGTTTTTGAGATCAGCTGCTCAGCAGCGCAGTTTTGTTAAACCTCTGCTCACTATACTGGATTATCAC
The DNA here is from genome assembly GCA_023373845.1 of Nibea coibor. NCBI lineage: Eukaryota > Metazoa > Chordata > Actinopteri > Sciaenidae > Nibea > Nibea coibor. The sequence goes on from CM041733.1 coordinate 13,907,058, forward strand.
CTTTATACAAAAAAATATATCAGTTTACAGTTCCTGTTGAACAGACTCTGGGTTGATTGTCTCTCTTTACTAACAGCTGACAGTATCAAGTCATGTATTTCATTTCATTGTTTCCACTGATAAAACTCAACCACCATGATTTCTGCTTATGTTGCTGCTCTATCTGCTTAAAAACTTATGATGACTGTGTTACTGTTCAAAGTGAATAATTTGGAGAGTTTTGTTCCAAAATGACATTGGTACAATTTCTGATTGATTAAAACAGTTAGCAGCAAGGCCAAGAACATGTGTTATATATTTTACTATTTCTAGTCCAGGTGAGATAAACCAAATGTATTGCCCATTGACTGACGGTAGCAATAACATATTTATTTTCCTTTAATGAGTATTTTTATGTACATAATGCACTTTAGAACAAAACTCTTCTATTGCTGTTTCTATCATTGCATTTATTGTCTTTGTCCCTTCAAGCTGAAGTACTGATGGTTGACTCAGCACTAATCATTTTATTGATTCATGTTTCTTTGCCATCACCATAGTAACATCACTGCTACCTTCTGCCAATTTATAGCTTTTATCATGATTGATATGTAAAGGGGAACAACAGGCAATTTGTGGGTATTTATATCTTTTATTGGGAAATTCAACATGATAGGAAATTGAAACAAGTATAAATGACATTCTGCCAACCACTTCTGTTCACTACACCTGAACTTATGTCAACATTTTATGTTATATTCCACATGGTATTTATGTACAGATATTTGACTGTTGTTCTTCCTTTATTTGTCAAGTAATCGATGGAAGTTACTGCAACTCGAGGTTTGCTGCGCAGTAGTCAGTAATAGGATACATTTGCTGTTTTTTCAACCCAGACCAAATTGAAATGCTGATTTCCTTTAATAGTATACCTCAAAGACATCCTTGGTTATGGGAAATGAACCCTTCTCCTACAGCTAATCACTGCACTCATCACAAGACAGCAGAGCAATCAACAATCCATTCACACATCATAGTCTGAAAGAGTACCCCCAACAACTCCCTCCATCTTGTCCTGGAGGATCCCCAAGTGATCCAAGGCCAGTTGGGAAATGTAATCTCCCTAACATGTCCAAGCTTTACCCATGGCTGTCGTCCCAGTTTGTCGTGTTTGAGACGTGTCCAAAGGAAGACTTCCCAGAGAGTTTCTGTCTAAGATTCTTCTGAAATGGCTCCTCTGACTGTGAAGTATCAGCGGTTTAATTTCCTCCCTTTATCACAGGGTGACGTCAGCCATCGTGCTGACTCACTTCATCCATGTTGCTTGTATCCACAATCTCATTTCTTCAGTTGTTCAGAACCAAGAATAATAAATAAGACCCTGATCCTGAACTGAGAACATGGCTTCAGTTGAGGTTAGCAATTGCCTCATCTGTATATTTTTAAAACAGCCTGTGTAGTCCAAGGACATTGGGTCAGTGTGCTTTGTGCCAAAGGTCAATACAAGATTTAGACTAACCCCTGTGAAGGTTCCAAAGCCAATGCAGAAGTGCCTGAAAGTGAATCAAAGATTATTAGATCTTTGAACACACAATACATATTTTTTCCCTGAGAAAAGTGACAGTCCAAGAGCCAGTTAGCACAGCCAGGCCGTCCCACACACCTGCATGAATATGTTTGGATGTAGAAGTACAGTAGAAGCCAGTGATGGTGAAACTTAAATGAATCAGGTAATGCCACCAGCAAATGCATAAAGCTAATGTCACTGTCACCACCATTATCACTGTAAAGATGCTTACAAACCAGAGGTTTTTTAGAGGGCTACTGTCTTTCATCCCACTACAATCAGACTGGTTGCAAAAATGGAAGCATGGTTTGTGATTGCTTGCTGAAAATGTGATTTTGAAAAGGAGATTTCTTATAGGAGATTTGTCTCTGAATGGCTGGATAGAAAGGATAAGCCAGAGAAAGGCTAAACAACATTTTAACAAGGTCTGGGTTGAGGAGCAGTGATCCTGTATTAAAAAAAAAACAATCATTTTATAATTACACTAATAATAACATGCCTGTCATAAGTAGATGTAATGATGTTGCTATCTTCACTATGGCAGTACTCTGCTCATTAACACATAGTTCCCTTTTATCCCTTATTACTATCATCCCCGTAGAAACCCTGTTAACTTGGCAGTATTAAAACTGAACGAGCAGGGCCTGTTGGACAAATTGAAAAACAGATGGTGGTATGACAAGGGAGAGTGCGGCACCGGGGGAGGGGACTCCAAGGTCAGATCACCGTAACCCCCAACGGGTAACGACAGGCAATGGTACACGGGGGTAACCGGCAACAACTCACAACTTAAATATTAAGCATAAAACACTCCAGATGACACCAAAAAACTATACTGGAACCTACAATTTGGTGTCTTTCCCATAGTACACTGGTTCTACCTCTGGAATACGAGATAGTTTGATCCATCAAAATGATTCACTGTCAGGCTTTCTTGAAGAAAACTACTGATTTTCAGATCCAGGGAGTATTTCACAAATTCAGTTGTAATGCAGGAAAAGGACCTACAAAGCAGAGACACAGTTTAAAAGAAGCAACAGATTGATTCAGTCCCAGAGTAAATAAAATGAAAAATCTACAGTGAAACATGATCTGGCATGCATTCTAGTGTGAGGGGGTAATCAAGGTTGATCTACGACGTATTCTTCATTATGTATCATTATGACTTGTTTTCAACACATCATAATACAAAAAACACAATCAATCAACAATCTTAATCCTAACTTCAAAGCACTGACTGATCCACTGTTTCTCAAATTGGTCATCCATCAATTACCACAATACAAGACCTGTGCTTAAATCAGTGAACGAAATTAATGAGATCTACAACCAGGAGACATTTTTTGCAAAGTGTAAATGAACAAACAAACAGCACACTTTCCACCTGTGCGTGCAAAAAACAAACATTTTGTCAAACAATCTGTTTTTAGCAGTTCACCAAGGCCGTTTTGTAAAGCTAGTTTTTTGATTTTGTCAATTTCAGGTAGGTATATTCTTATACAGTTTATAAACGTAGGACTTATGTAATTAATTGTATGAACAACAAAGGAGAATGCAAATGTATACATTGAGATAAACTATAAAGCAACTGAGAAACTTTAAAACAAGACATCTGACAGTAAATCAGGATTATTCTGTTAGCTTGCTCAGTAAAATACCCCCTCTGATCATCATACCTCTGGAATAAGTTCCTTGTTCATGGACAGTGTTGATTGTTGACATCCAAAAATCCTTCAACCTCTCTCCACCACAAAAGAGTTTATATGTTTTCTAGTTTTTGGACAGTAGACTGATCCTGGAGTGTTTTCAGCTCTTGCCGGTTACCCAAAGTGATATAGTAATACACATCTTGCACGTAGGGAGTCAGGCCAGAATAAGCTAGATGGAGTATTAATGCATATCACTTTGACACTGACATTTTCCAAAACAGTTTTATGTGTGATTGTGCCTGTTTTTTGTTTGATTTTGTTTTTCTTTCTATTGTTGTTGTTGAGGTGTTCTCTGTAGCGTACCAAAGCATCTATTCTACACCACTTTTGCTAAAATTGTTGCTGCCGCTGCTGCTGTAGCCACCACAGCACTGTTGCTGTGCAGCTGATCAATAACATAAGATAACATGGAGGTGCATAATGTTATTTATGTTATTTCCAACCCCCCCTCCCCCATCCCTTCCTCTCATGGTTCTTTGAAGAATCCCAGTAAACCTAGCAGTACTGAAGCTCAATGAACAAGCCGTCTTAGACAAGTTGAAAAACAAGTGGTGGTATGACAAGGGAGAGTGTGGACACAAGGACTCCGGCAGAAAGGTCAGTTCTTGAGGTCGCTCGGCCTGGTCACGAGGTCATGTGTTGGTTTACCCCACCCACCTTACCCCAATCAAACCCACACCCCAAAACCCCCAAACTTCAGCAGGTACACTCTAAAAAGAAAAATGTTTTTTTTGTTTGTTTGTTTGTTTTGTTTTTCCAAATATCTAAGTACTATTTTTTCTGCATTGAATTTTGTGCTTTGAGTTTGAGTTTCTTCTGTTTCAGTTCAGTTTGTCTAAAATTAAATTTAACTTTATTTTTAGTTGAAAAAGTAGTTTCATGGATGTAACTCTGTTTCCAAAGAGTTATTTATGCAGTTAATTTGCCACCAGGTATTGAACTTTAATATTGTAGCAAATCAGAGAACAACGCTCAATCAGAAAAATGTTTTAGGCCCTTTAACAGCAGTTGACTTTGCTGCAGTGATGTAGAAGTGCACTGGAGGGGGTGTTAGTACACTACGACATTACTAGTGGATGTGATACTGATTAAATGAACAAAGTGACCTTCACATGTCTTGGTAGGTGGAATTTGTTGAATATGTTTGATAGAGCCAGGCTAGCTGTTTCCCCCTGTTTTCAGCCCATTAGCTTAGCTCATACTAAGGTAAGATATCAGGCTGCTGGTGGTGTCAATCTTTTTAAACTCAACTCTTAGCAAGAAAGCAAATAAGAGCTTGTTTTTTTTTTTCAAAAATGGTGCACACCATCAGACTTTAAATTCAGTACCTGTCGGCACAAAAATCTGCCTTTTTATGACAATCAGTGAACTTACTTTTGGAGAGACGAAGTTTTTGTTTTTAGAGTGTAGCACTGCTGCTCAGCTGACCGTTCTGAAGAGCGGGAGGATGAATCAAACAAACATGAACACATAAATAAAAACCTCTTGACTCCAGTTCATACATGCAGCTGACCAAGTTTGCTGAGGATATTTTCTGAACTTTGTGTATAGTCAAATCAGTTTTTGCAAATTGTTAAGATGGGTCTGCCTTTAGCCGGTTCTAACAAAGCAGACTTTTTTGGAGATAAGGGGTTTTTATGTCTCCAGATCATTAGATTTCTTCAGAGGCTTTCCTCTGCTCAGCCGTCCTTCTGGTCTCCAGAATACTCAGTCAGCACAGTTCACTGAAAGCAGCCTTAGACAGACAGACAGACGAGGGACTCTTCCGTAAAATGTGACTTTTTACATCACTTTTAATTGCAAATCTCCACTGTGTTTGTGTGCCACATTTACATTTATATTTTTAGACTCTCCTTGCAGTTGTTCAGTGTGCTGGAGTTCAAAAAAAGACACATTTTCTGGCGAATTGTTTGTCCTACTAAAGAAAGAATGAGCTGTAGATTATTTTTACACACATCAGATGTAAAAAGTCTAATTTTCAAAATTGCAAATATATTTTCCTCTCTCTCTATTTCTCTCTCTCTCCCTCTCTTTTTCCCTCTCTCTCTCTCCACTGCCATCCTATGACTCTCTGCCTCTCTCTGTTTATGGCTGCTGACCAAGAGTTGATGAGATTGAAGCTACCATAGCTTTACCACCCCCTCCTCTTCCTCCCCTCACACACTCACACTGATGTTTTTGTCTCCAATCTGTCATGTACCTCCTGTTTCCTCTGAACTCACTGTGTAACAGACCGCGACTAACAAATGGGAGAAAACGCTCATCAGTGTGGCAGCGCGGAGAGAAGACTTAACGTCAGACTGAAAATGCAGTAATGAGACAAACGTGATCAGTGATGAGAACTTTGGTAACAAATAACCACACAGATAACGCGGTGATAACGCAGATTTAACTTCAGAAATTAATTGTAATTGTTTTCTGTCCTATTAAAAGAAGAATTAATCGTAGAAGCAAAGTCCCTGTCTGTCGTAGTATCAGGATGCATTAGCATGCAGCTTGGTTAGCAGCAAGCATTTTTGCTCAATGCTGTCATCAATGAGTAGTTGTCTTTTGATGGAAAGTGGAAAAGAAGAAGATTTGGACAGCATGTGTAGTGGTTTATGTTTATTTCAGTCTGGCTTTAAAGTGTCTCAGTGTAACTTCACAGAAGCTGATTGGCTGAGGTTAACATGACAGTTTGGAGAGGAAAGCACTCTGATAGGCTCTCCCCAACTTCACAACACTTCCTGTTGAAGAGAGGCCCCGCCCACTTTGGGTGCTGTTTCCTGCTGTTCGTTTTTTTTTTTTTCTTCAATTAACAGGCTGCATGCTATTGGATGAGAAAGCTAAGTCACGCCCATCAAAATCCAAGTGATGCATGTGACAGAAGAACACGCAGCCACCAACAGCCAATCAAATGCCCCCTTTTTTTCTTAAAGAAATGTTTCTCAGGATGTCATATTAAACTTTTGTTTTTATGGGTTGAATAGACAGAAGTGATTTTAGTTTGTGAAGATGAGCACAGATATGACTATTGTTATTTATTCTGAGCATACGTGGTGTAGAGAACCTGTGAAATCTGAAATGGTGCCTGAATTTTAAGCCAAGTAATTAACAGAGACAACAAAGAGTGTATAGACAAAGTGTTTTTCTTAGTATTATTTTTTTGCATGAAGTTGCATGTGACAGATACATAAATATGCTGAGGGCTGTGATTTGAGGCAATGGGAAGGTCATTTTACCTGAAACTTAAAAGGGCACTTCATCAATTAAGCACTTGCATAATGTTGTGGCACTCACAAGAAACAGATCAAAAGTCATGCCGCTTTCAGTCTCTAGTATGGGACAAGCTCTAAAAATGCAGTATACTACATGCCCCCTAATGCATCTGGATAGATACTACAATACCCATGAGCCAGTCAGAGTTTCAGATTGATTTAGAGGATTAACAAATACTTCTACAGGAAGTGGCTATTTCCTAGCCACGGAATTTTTTATGCACACAAGCATCTACAGTACCTACCCAGATATTTACTAACACTGACTCTCATGGGGGAAGTAAACTTGAGCACAGATTGTGAGTGATTCTTTCACCCGAGAGTCACTGAAGTAAATATTGGACTCTCTTCTCTCTCTTTCACCAACGATGATCTATAACAACTAAACCAAAACTTAAATAACTTCCATCCATTCACACAACGTTCACAAGACATCCAAACAAGGTTTGGAGATTGGGGCAGGAGACCACGATAATTTCGACGCTGTTTCATAGTTTCATACACATACAGGATGACGAATAAACTGATTTTGACATGTGAAATCCATGGAGTGTCCCTTGATACCATTGTTTTCTCATCACAGCCTTTGAAAGTTGCAGAAGTGTTTCATTAGTTAAAAGATGTTTTATTTTTAGCTTTAATAATGTTCTAGTTTATCTACATTAGTGATGTCATTCCTGCCATGATTGGTTGTCCCTGACCCCACCTCTCTGCGCTGACAGGACAAGACGAGCGCGCTCAGTCTGAGCAACGTGGCAGGAGTGTTTTACATCCTGATCGGTGGGCTGGGGTTAGCCATGCTCGTGGCTCTGGTGGAGTTTTGCTACAAGTCCCGAATTGAGTCGAGAAGAATGAAGGTGAGATAAAGTTCGATCAGCGTTTCACACAGTCCTTGTGATTCCACTTCAAAGTTGCTGCTAATAATATATTTAATTTATATTTTAATAATATATTTATATATTTTATATTTTGAAAACTGCATTATTTAAACTATTTAAACTTTAAAGTTTTAGTCATCTGTCAGTGTTCTTACAGAAAACTGTAATAAATACTTTTGGATTGTTACACACATTGTTACAGATTATACTGGAATAAAATCCAAACAAAACAAACATTTAGGTTTCACAAATGTTTCACAAACAGAACTGGCACAAACAAAATATGGGACCTTGATCTTTTGTGTATTGTGAAAATATGATGTTTAGTTTTTATGGAAAATATGATGTTTAGTTTAGTTTTGTTATGTTTTGTTTAATGATTCACATATTTTAAAGACGTCTTCATAAATCTGAATCCACGTGAATGCAGCATGAATCCTACAAACTGAACCTGGACTGACACATAAAGACAATTTCAATCATTTCCAGTTTCTCTTCCTACTACAAACTAATATTTCCGTTGCACCAGAGGACCGTGCATCATCTCGAATCTTTCATGGCTGCAGTTTTATTTGTTGATTATTTATCTGCAGCTTCACAGCAGTCCTCTGTAGAGCAGACCTCCAGCAGCCACAGGGCAGGATCACAAACATTACTGCCATCTGAAAGTACATCAGTTGAACTCTTCTTATCTGACACTATGCTCTCGAGCTTCTCTTCATCGCCGGCGTCCGTATGTGATGAAACTGCAGCCGCCTCATTACGGGCCGATGGTTTATGCTGAGGCTTTGATGGGCTGCTCCAAAGAAACAAACATGTCATTAGAGCCATTTTCTCCACAGCAGAAGCACCAGCCTGTTACTCTCTTCTCTGCTGGACTTTTGTTATTCTCCTCACATGTGAGCACAAAGACTTTAAACCCTTCGCTGAAGGCAGCGGTGACACAACATGTGTGGAGCATTTCATCAGTCGGAGCAGATGGAGAGCAGGGTTACACTGCGGTTACCTGCTGCAGAGGTAGAGCACTGCAGCTCACATGAGACTACTAGTCAATACGGCATTATACTGTGATACTTCTCATACATTATTGATAACTTGGCTGTAAATATTGCAGTATTTTGTTTTGTTGAGAAGGAGCGAATCTTTGCTTTAATGCTTTAAAGCACTTCATGGCTGTCTGCTTGTTATAACACATGTACATGCTGTTCCGTTTACACTGTAACGAGACGTAAAGTTGGACTGACAGGCTGCAGCGTTCAACACGCATCACAAAACAAAACTGTAATAACACCAATGATTTAGTTTTTCTTAGAGGCACGACAGCGGCATAGAAATGAAACGATTGTCTCTGATAAAGGATGGGTCAAAACGTCAGTAATGAGACCGAGGCTTGGTTCAGACTGCAGATCAATCAAAATAGACTTATTTCTCAAATAAATTTTTAAATCTTTTTTTGTTGTTGCTTTAAATCTAATTTTTAAAGCAACATTCTGTAGTTACGGACGGTTCTACACGTGTATTTGTTATGATTACATTATGTATGATCAACAACTAACATCCGTCCAACAGAAGCCCAGCTCAGCTCGTTTTTTTTTACGTGCATAGAAGTTTAAATGTTCTCAACACTCATCAATGTCGCATTTATCACAAGCAGCCAATCAAATCAAACAAAACCGCAGGCTTTACAGCTTTACCGCTTCCTTAATATTTTGATGGAACAAATGCAGATATTCACACATACACACAATATGGAAGAGATAGCAGTATTCACCAAACTGTTTCCTTTTTTCAGGATGCCGTGAACCCAAAACCTCCTCACAGAGTAGCACAGCAACATAAAAATATGAATCGCCTGGTCATCAGCTGTTTTGCTCGTCATGCTTTGCGACTCCTGTAAAGCACTTTGAAAACTCGTAATATACAGCATGATAACGTGATAATATCACGAGACAGCGACTTCTTGTACTCGCTCTGAATTTTTAAACATTATGAAAATCATAGTTTAATTTCAGATGCTTCTGGGGAGGAAAATCATTAATGCGGGGTGACAGACTGCTGTTCAGATAGAAAATTTAAGAGTTAGCATGATCACAAGGTACACATTACATCCTATTTATTTTCTTTTCAGGACACTAAATCACAAACCTGCTGTCAGATGTTTTAACAGGTGGATGTTCAGCCTGCAGGCAACAGCATTAATAGACTTTGTGCAGAGACAGATGCTACACTGTTGTGTTTTGACAGCACATGTAGACTTTGACAATAAAACCCTCTATTAAAGTGAGAGTGATGGGCGATAGAGACAAGAAAGGAGGATCCGGTTCCCCCCAGTGTTTACAGTGCTTAGAGGTTGACTGAGGTGGATTGTAAGCTGTTAACTTGGAGGTGAAAGCAGGGAGGAAGATAAGTGTTTGACTTTGTTGTTAAGATGTGAGCGCGCTGGCTCCGAGGTGTTGTCAGTGTGAGAGCTGCTCCAGTAAATGAATAAACCTGGGATTTATTTGTACCAATCTTCCTGACGACTGTTGATGCCAGACAGCAAACAGCAAGGGAGTGTGGGAGCCTGAGAGGCCTGATCCAGGATATTAACTCTGGATCCACATCATTAGTTTCACCAAGAGGAGACACAGAGAGAGAGCTGTGCTATTCAAAAACAACCTTTTACTGTTATTACTGTTGATGATGACTGAGCACACACACACACACACACATATAGAAGTCATCGTTACTCAAGACCGTGCTTTCCAAACAACGCTAATAATTTGTTCAAAAAGCTTCAAATGACCCACCTTTTGAAATTCGATACCGAAGCAGATGTGACGTGAGGCAAAGGTGGTGAGTTAGAGATGGACGCACACAGGTGTTCTTGAACACAACAGGAAGTTACTTATCGTAGATTGGCTGCTGGTTTGCAGCTGTGACACACACCTAATGGAGGCGATTAAGGCACTTCACTTCCCAGATTTCCGCGATTGGGACAAACATCCAAATAACCTCTTCTTCTCAAATTTGATTCAGGATATTGAGGATGTTATTTTATCGGATGATTTCTCTGCAGAGAAATCTTAGAAAAATGTGTTTTTATTATTACACAAATGTTTATATTAATTTATTAATTTATTTATTTTTTCTTTATTTATTGCACAGTTGTATCGTTTCCAGATTGTGTTTTTGTGAATGTTTGAAAAGAGATCTTTATTTCAATGAGACTACTATAAAACTGTAAAATACAGACACACATATGACGCACAGACACGTTATCGGTTGAGATGTTGGTTGGGTGATAGAGCTGATGCGTAATCAGGCATCCTGAGCAATTAGCAGTTTGGTGCTTTACCCAGCGGCATGCCGGTAGTGCCCAGGAGGTGAACTGACGCCTCTCCAGCTATCCAGCCATGCTCAGCACCGACTTGAACCCGCCAGTTCCCAAGCCAAGTCAAGATATCTGTTTGTAGAGATTACCCATGGTGTAACTCACTGAATCCAATTATATTTCCCATTTACATCGTCAAAGCAATATGAGAATGGCAGCCTTGTTACTGACTTTTTCTCTGTTTAGATTTTACTGTCATGGTTCAAAAAAGAGCTCTTCAATTATATCAGTTATAGATTAAATCTTATAATATTGTTCGACTGAATCTCAAGTGCCTAACAGGCTTTTACTCCCTCTCAGGATCGTCTCTGTGTTCATTAATCGATGCGTCTTTAAAGTTTCTCCTTCTCTGTCTTGCAGGAGCTCATCGATGCCGCCATGATGGGCACCAGCCTCGGTGGGATGGTAGGTGGTGGAGGAGCAGGAGGAGGAGGAGGAGGTGCAGCAATGGCAGCGGGTGGTTATGGAGGAGGTGGAGCGTCAGGACTCGGAGGCGAGAACGGCCGTGTAGTGGCGCACGATTTCCCGAAAGCTGGAGCTCAAGGTTTACCGTGCATGAGCAAAGCTGCCGGCCTGGGACTGGCCTCCACAGGCATGTGATCAAAACTGAGACTCCTGATTGGACGGAGCACTCCTGCCCACCTGTCTGTCTGTCTATCTGTCTGTCGGGAAGGAAGGAAAGGAGGAGACAAAAGAGGAAAGAATATAGAGGAGGGAGGAAAGGAGGAATATTTGGGAAAAGGAGAATGAAGGGTTAGAAAAGAGGAAAATATAAAGGAGGAAAGAGAGGATGTAAGGAAATGAGAGAGGAGATGAAATAGGGGAAAAAGGAAGGTGAAAAGATGGAGGAGTATTTAGGTAGGCAGGCAGAAGGAGGAGCGTTCATGTTCAACACACCTGGACTCAATACAACAGAACTCTGATGAACAGAGAGCACCTGAACACAACACTGAATCAAATCAGCCAACGAGTTCCTACAAGACGAGTGGCAGGGCTTAACGAACTATTAAAAAAACTGAAACTTTTTCTACAAGCGCTGTCTTAAACTAAACTCCTCCTCATCTTCTGCAATAATAGAACCAGGAGGAGAAACAGGAGGGATTTGTTTTTGTTTTTTTTACTTCTTAATTAATGTACCCGCACTTCCTCTTCTTCTTCCTCTTCTTATTTTCCTCATCCCACCCTTCACTTCTCTCCTCTTCCTCCAGTTCAGCAGCAACACTGAAAGCTTCGTCCTGTTCACGCTAGACGCCACTTTCATATCTGAGACGGTTGAGAAAGTCCAAGTTCGAGCATGTTAAACATTTTTAAAGACAGACACGGAGAAGCCTGCGGATAATATTCAGGTTCAGTGAGCTGCCTCCGTGATAATACAGCCTGAGTATGAAGACGTTGTGTCACATGACGAGCTTTCTGCACAAAATGCTTTTTGTTTGTATATTTTGTGGCAAATATATGATGTGGTATTGTTAGAGGTCTTCAGCGGTCCAAAATGTTGGACCCAATCTGTAATGAACCTTGAAAAGAAAAACTCAAATCTGAACAGACGCGGAGACAGTTACACCTACAGTACATAAGCCATGTTTCCGCAGGAACCTTCCCCAGAGACTAAGAACCGCAGAAAGCAGAGTTTAAGTTCTGGAAACATTTTACCAGTCTGAAAAGTCCCTGCACCTTACAAAAGTACAGAAACTCTCAGCATTGAACATGGTCGAGTATCTGCAGCATTTTAGTTCAGTTTGTTTTCCGTTCATTGTAAGTTAAGCAAACAACAGGTGGCCCAAACGGCATCATTGTTGTGTAATCTCGTGCAAAAATGGCGTGTACAAACAGTCTTTACTTTTTCATACTTCAGTCGGATCTTCACAGGTCTTTAGGCCGCTGTGGAAATGTAGAACGGGCTGAAGGAGCCTTTTAATTTGTTGATATTTGATTATTGATATTTCCCAAGACTAAAAGTTCTTCAGCGAGAGAGATCACCAACAACACCATGACGATCCATCAAATAATGTCCTAATAAAAGATGTAAAGTCCTAGAAACTAACGAAAAACAACTTGTGCTTTAAAGATTAATTTATATAATTGAAAAACTAATTTAATAGTGTTTTCACCTCCCCACAACAACAAAACAAAACACCTGGATGATAGATTATGGTAATTTTATGAACCTGAAAGTAATTTATTTAATTTAATAACAGACTGTTGATTGCTGTTTTCATCAATTACTCAACAGAAAAAGTCACATTACGTTTTTCATTCAGCTCCATCAAAGGTGCCTTTAAACAACTACAAAGCCTCCGCACACATCACACACCTTCTCTATTAAAACATGAAGACATTTTGGTTCCTGTCCACTGAACACAAAAAACAGTCCATCAAACGAAGAACAACTCCTAATCTGACTGAGATGTGACGTCATTTGGAGTAACTAACAATTACTGAATTTCAAATTGTAAACCTTTACACTACTCATTACTGAATAAAGTAATCACATAATTGTAAATTATTATTAGAACATGTATTACTGGACAACATAACGAGCATGTTTAGGTCTATGTAGGTCCACACTGGTACCAAACATACCATCACAGAGATCTTCATCATAATTTGGATAAAGGCCCATGTGAGGTCTCCGTTCAACGGTACCAAATGGACCTGAGAAGACCATCACATATAATCCAGTATTTTTTTCTGGAAGTTACTCTTCAAAAAGAGAGGGAGGGAGACAGTACCACCTTGTTACTACATTCATATATATACAGTAAATATTAAGCTACAGCTAGCAGCCAGGTAGCTTAGTGTAGCATAAAGGCTGGAAACATGGGAAACAGGAAGTCAATCAGTTGAAAAATAATCCATAACATAAAGTGCAAAATGAAAACTAACGAGAGCTAACGTGTTAATCAGTAAACTTTGGACAGCGTAAACTGTTACCCCGATCTCTAGCCTCTGTGCTAAGCTAGGCTGACTAGCTGCTCACTGTAGCTTCATACTTACTGAACAGACACGAGAGAGGTATTAATCTTTTCACACAAATTACCATATTTTTTCATTATTGTTTGAAGATGTTTTTGAAAAGCACAAGATGAGCATGTTTTTTGTGTTAAGGTATGAAAATGTGAAATTCTTAACTGCAGCTTTCGAGCCGTTGAAAATCCACTTAGAAAGAACCATCCTAGAAAACAACAAATTTGTTTTTCAATTTTTTTTGTGTGACGAAACAACAATCAGGTTGCTGTGTGCGCTGTGGTGGGCATCTCAACCTTATGACATTTTGTCCAGTGTTTTCAGAGCTGAAACTTCAACTCTCTTCAACAAGGAAATCTTTGAACTGTACAAGTGTCCAGCATTCGACTGATGAGTTGCAGCGTGTTGAGCTCTCTCACCTTATTTGAGGAGATATAGAAAAGATTAGGGTTTGTAACTAACATCTTCTAATTTTTGATATGATCTTTGAACAACAATCCAACCGGAAAAAATAAATATTCTGCCTGCATGATATAAAATAGAAAAAAGGTAAAATCAACAAATCTTTGCAGTTTTGTTGAAAAATGAAACCAACAATTACTCTTTACCAAAAATTACAGAAAAGATCTTCAGCACTTTGACAACATGGACGTCACATTCTGAGAAAGTTTTTAGTTTCTTCTCTGAACTTTTAGTTTCACTTTGTTGTTTGTTTCTTTGTTTACATATTTATTTGCTTACATTTCTCTGTGTTGCCAAATTTTTCACCATAAAAATAAAACGTTAAATATCACCATAATCACACATGGACCAGTGAACTCAGACTGTATTTTAATTTCCTCAAAGGTTTTTTCAGACAGCAGATGTCAACATATACAAATAAGAATGAAAACAATCACACAAATGCACATTGTTTAGTTGCCGTATACGTCATATAACAGCTCCCACCCACAGCCTTTATTTGTTCATGTGACCACGGCCCCCTGACCATTATTCAAGACCCGGCTTTTATTTGAAGAAATACAGCACCACGTAATGTTTATTATCTCGGAGGCTTCAAACTTCTTTTTTGCTCTCAGTAACTAAAGCTGCTGAAAACATATGGGTAAGACATCAATGTTAAACACTGGGATGAATTATCCTTTCCTTTCCTTTTCTGTGGCCACAGACATTAAAGTTATTGGTAAATCTGTCTTGTGGTTTACATGACTGGAAGAAGCCCCACTGATGGTGTTTGAAAGCTGCCGGTCAGACGTTGTGTTCTGGTCGGTTCTCCTGTGTTTTCTCCTCACATGACAAAGCAGTAAAACTTTTTATACTCTGAAATGGAACAAAAATCAGGAATACGTTCACATTTGTATGATATGAATGATACATGTGCCGATCTTCACTGGTTTGTTTAAATAATGTTTTTCATTGATTTATCAGTTTATAATTATTTTAATTTTGCTGATTATGGTAAGATCAGTTACTCTATTTAATAAAAACTCTTAACATTATCGCAACTTTTGTAGTTTCTTCTCTTTTTATTAAACAATCCTCTCATGAGATTCAACTGTGTCACAGTTTTCATCAGCAGATGAGGTTTACTCAGTTGTTTTATTTTTCAGTATTTAACTGACAGAATAATCTTCACATAATCTTATGGTGCTTCAATTTAACCATAAATATATACACTTGGATATTATGGTACAGTTGTTGAACAGGGAAATTAGCTATACAGACCCAAACTGTTTTTGTACCAGGCTGTAAACATGTTCTGCTGTGAAGTTAGACATTTTAACATGGGGACTTATGGAGACTGACTTATTTCTGTAGCCAGCCTCAAGTGGACATTTGAGGAAGTGCAGGTTGCTTAATAAACCAACACAAAAACTGTTTATTTAAGAATAAGTGGTGCTCATCTCACCACGTAAATTAGTTTATTCTGTTATATTATCTTTTAATCCGTTTAGACAATAATAGAGTCAAAGCTGAGAATTCAAAATGATTGAACTTTGTTTAGGATGAGCTGTCAATCATGCCAAACATGAATCACCATGTGGAAGTGAGACATTTATACACGCGGCTATCCATGTAGGATACATCTCTGTTTCCTCAGACGCCTCCTCGTGTCCTCGAGGGGCATTTGAAGGATTCAAAGATCGCCCATGGGAACGATTTTCAGGTCACAGTAGGACAGAAGACGAGGAGGCATAAGAAACTATAGAGCTCTATCATGAGACGTGGTTTATGTTAGATATTTGAGCTGTAGCAGACAAAAGAAATACAATTTTAGATCAAAGTGTGTTCACAGGATTAAACATCAAAGTAAAGAGAGTTGTTTACTTATTCTTCCTGATTATGAGCCGGGGCTGCTTCTGTTTATACATTTAAAAACTATTTTTCAAAGTAAAGCATCAAAAATTGTTGAATTTCAAACAATATCCAGCTCCTCTCTCAGCGGTTGCCTCATCTGTCATGAAACCTCCTGAAATAATTTGCTGTTGCTCTGAAGCCACAAGGCGACACCAGATGGGAGGTTAAATCAGATTTTATCTCCCATTTACAGCTCGACATGAGACGCATTAGAGCTCTTTATTTCAAGTCTATTGATGGTTAAAGAAAAATCCCCTTTAAGGACGAGCACAGCTCTGTCAGATGAATGAGTTTGATATCGAGGCTCTCTCCGGTTTAATTATCTGCCATTATATAGCGTGACCAACGGTCACAAATGACACTTTAAGAGTAGAGAAGTGCCGTCTGCAGAAAGATGTAACCTCTGGAAAAGTTTATTTCTAAGTAAAGATGTTGAGCTGTGAAAGAAAAAGTTTCTGAAGTAAAAAAATATATATATATAAAACACTTTGATGAAATTAGACAGCAGGAGCTTTTCCGATGAGCAACGCCGCAAACATCCACTTTAGAGACGACTGACAGGAAAATTTGAGCCTGGTGGAGAAATTGTGGCAGATCAGAGAAATCTCGCTCCGGTATTGAAATGATAATGTGACGAGAGAGGCCGCAGAGGCTCAATCTGACGACACTTGAGACATCACTGAAGAAAATCACCCTGCAGAAAATACGACACATCAACATGATCAATACGTCGAGTTTGAGAAATGTGAAATGTGTTTTTTTTTTCTTCTTCTTCTTTTCTAAAGTTCGTCGACAGGCAGACAGCTCAGGAAACTGAAGTCCTTCCAGGTCAGGAGGAAACTTTTGTTTTGTATGTTGTAAGATTAAATGGCTGGTTCATTAGAGAAGGTTGACTAAAATGTTTTTCTCCCCCAAATGTGTAAATCTTTTAAAGCCTGCTTTGTTTTGGTTGATGCAGTGGTCACTAATGGGACGATGGGACAAGAGGGACCGATCCATAGCCAGTGTGTTAGCCCAGATGTCGATTTTTAGATCAGCCAATAGGAGGAAGAAGAAGAAGTACATCCGGCGGTGAGTGCAGTTTATTTTCTGCTTCAGAACGGTGCTTTGGAAACCTGTGGATGACGTCACTCTCGCTCTGTCAATTCTTTATACTGTCATTAGACTGAATTAATGTTTGCTGCAGATCAAGCCAGCAGCGGACTGTAGAATTATGTTTCTTTGAATGACGTCTGGCAGCTTTGGAGAGATTTAACTGCTTCTGATTGCTGTTAAAATGGTTGCCTGGCATCAAGGTAAAGCTGTGAACATCCTCTAAATTAGACTACACTTAGGCTGACACTGAAGTCTGTTTTGTCGCTGTCCCCGTCCACAGAAGTGCATTGCTGAGCTTCATGCTGGCGCTCCTGTCTGCTTCTCCAAACTGGAGGCGTCTGACTAAAGATCAGTACTTCAAATAAGCAGAAATGTTCCTTTAATCGGCATTTGTTGCCTGCGATGCGTTCTCAGAGGAAGATTGGTGGGATGAGGGATGCAGCTGTATTTTAGTCTCTGACATTTTACAACTCGTTTTCAAACATTCAGTCAGTCAATTATTCAATCAAGTCTCATCGGACGGTGAGTGAATAATAAAAAAAAAAGCAACGACTGACATTTCGCTTGTTCGTGTTTCTTCAGTTTGTGGGAAAAGCTGCATATTTTACTTGAAGCTTTGTGGAGAACACCAGGCTTCTCCAAATGATTTGTTTCAAACCAGAAAGTTCAATAAAATGAACATCTTTGCTTGTGGGTCTCTGATTGCCCTCCAGAGTCAGCTCAGTCCCCTGTGGCTCTTTCACCTTTTCTTCTCTCTTTTTTTTTTCATTTATTTGCTTTATTGATCCATCGCTTGGTGCAATGTCTTCATTTCCACTTCCACTCTGTAACTTTTCCTTCTGTTCTTTCTCTTTCCTTGCACAAACCCTCATCGCTTTGGTCTTTATCGCACTTAAATCCCTGTTCTTTCTCTCACGACTTAGTCTTTTCGTCCTTGTTTCTCTCCATTAGTTTCTGCTCTTTTTCCAGCTCCCAGGACCTTTCATCGAATGGTTTGGTGTCCTGAGGGGGACATCATATCACGTACCGCCTCATTACTCCCCCGGCTGTGAGGGAGGACGGAGACAGACGGGGTCAAAACAAAGCCGACAATTAGCCCCAGAAAAACCCTGATTAGGAGTTTGTGGCCCATTACCTTCTACTGCTCGCCCCTCATAGAAACTTCAAGAAGCCCAGCGATGATGATAATGATGACGATGAGAACTGGATCCCTGAGGGGCTGGCGACAAAACACCAGACCGTTCTTCACTGCAAAGAATACAAGTTTGAAATGAAACAAAACGACTGAAAACGAGCTGAGAAACTTTAGTGTATTGAAATAAAGAGTGAGTGGAGAGATCGTTCAGGCCTCTGGGGTTTACATTCAGTGTATGTTCAACCCCTTTATGCTCAGGATGAAAAGGTTGTAGTAATATATAGTATGCTATACTTGTACCAGGCTGTAAACATGTTTATTTCTGCTGTGAAGTTTTACATTTTAACATGGGGGCTTATCATTCTGCAGCCAGCCTCAAGTGGCTGTTTGGGGAACTGCAGTTTTTGGCTCTTCCACATTGGTTTAATTTCAAAGAACATGGAGGTTGTCGATCAGTACTGATCCGTAGTCAGTGTTTTACCTAAAGTATCGGCGGTCGGTATGCCTCCAGTTTGGAAAAGCAGACAGGAGAGCAGCATGAAACAAATCAAAGCACCGCTGTGGACGGGGGCAGCTACAAAAACAGATTTTAGACTAAGTGTGTGCTATCTTTAGAGTACTTTCACAGCTTATCCTTGATTTCAGACAGCTCTATTGAACAAGAATCAGAAGCAGTTGAATCACTCTCTCCAAAGCCGACAGACGTCTTCAACAAAACCTTAATGTTACCTCACAGAACATGGGATTTTCTGCTGCCTCAATCCACTGCAGCAAACATTAGTTCAGCTGCAGACTAATGTGTCAAAAACACCAAAGTCACACAAATAAGCCGCTGCGTTCTGTGAGGTAGAAACATTACAATTACAATCAATGACTCCTTAACGGACATCGTTTAAGGTTGTGCATATTTTGGTTGCGAGTACCAGCTTTAACTTCTGGATCTTCTGTCACTGTGAATTTTTGTTTTGTTGACTGTATGCGTACGTTGCTCTCCTGACACGTTCTGTAACTTCACAACTTCCTGCTTTGGCACTGGACATACATGTCAAGCAGAGTCAGCCAATATAAATTAAATAAAATATCATTTCTGGGAAGATTAATTACCGCGTTGGCTTGTTTGATAAAATTACTTTGCTTGTTTTGTCAACAAATCAGAAATACTCAGACAATATGTATTAATCAGACACATAAATAAAAAAAATTATATATAAGATTTATATATTTACGTCTTTTGATGAGATTTATTGACAGTAAGAAAATATAGAATAACCTTTATTAGATGAGTATTTTTGTTTAGCTTTCACAGGTAAAAATCTTGAGTTACTTTGATCTGTGGTACATACTGACAGAGAAGAATCAGTTTAACAACAATGATAATATAAATCTATTTTTAATCGTTTTATCTCCCTCTCTCTCTGTCTCCATCTTCCTCGGCCTACTTCTCTCCTCCAGAGTTAACAGCCCCGGGTTATAGGAGAGTGATCTAAGGGAATCTGATTAATGTAAGGTGGATTTTCAATTAAAAATAACACGGCACACCCCGGAGAAACTCCTCATTCCTCCCCCTCTCCACCAGCAGCTCCATCTGCATCCGATCCGGGCATTTAAAGGAGGCTTATAGACACATTGCACCCTCTCAATCCAGGATCTCTGTCAGTTTCCATCACAGTCTGCCTGCTGGGGAAATAACGGCTACACTCAAATCAAAAGAGCTCCTGCCTCCCCATTGGTTTTTAAATGGGCGGATATTCAGCTATAAACGGAGTCAAACAGGCCTCCTCCTACCTTTCATTCTCCCACTGGCGTAAAATCGTAAAAGATGCAGAGACGTCGTCTGAGGAGGTTTATTTTAACTCCTTTCTGTACTGAATCAGACGGCGAGGTCCTCGAGGAGACGCAGTCTGACATGATGGAAGAAAAAAGGATAAAAGATGAGTTTAATAATCTTAAAATGCCCCATCTTTATCTTTATGTTCAATACTTTTGCACATGTTGTGATATCTTTAGTGATCACCGCTCATCCTGTTGTCTGTACTGTGTTGTTTGTGAATGTTCAACAAAATCAGAAGAAAACAGAAAAACAGTTTAACACTAACCTCTGGTGGTTTTGTCGAAAGCGAAGATATCGGGTGTTGTGTGGATAGGCACACAGATTCAGTGAATAAATGATGACATCCATCAGACGTGACATCATCTGTCACATCACATCTGTGTGGAGAGAAACCTGTGGGTAACGCCACACATACGATGTCCATATTTTATACTGTGTATGTTTAATACACAAAACTAACCAAGATGGAGAATTGGCTTCAGCGGCTTTTTATCAAACAATGAACTTAACACAACAGGAGGGGATAGAAACAAACATTCAGTCATTCTTTCTTTTGATGATTTTTTTTTAGAAATTCAAATAAAATGTGATTAACAATTGGATGGAAACTTTACTGTTGTCTCAAAGAAATCTGAAACCTGTGACGAAGCAAGGCTGTTGGGTTTTATTTGAAAAAGAAAATGCCAACGATTACTTGGTAACGTTACGTGAATCTCAGGTGTTGGTTCACGAGATAACCAACAGGTGGCGCCGACACATATTTTCAGTCAGAAAGCCAGAAGGAGAGGCTGCAACAAGATTATTAAATAAAAAAGAGATACTTCAAAATGCATCAAAATACTCTGATTGAAACCTGGCAGCATTAACATGCTGATGTTCAGCAGGTATGACGTTCACCGTGGTCAACATCTTAGCTCCGTGTGTTAGCATGCTAACACTGATGGGAACATGATTTGGTCGTCAATCAAATTCAAATTATCAAAGACAAATTCAAATGTTGAACCGATGAGGCTGAAAGATGAAGAGTCAAAGAGGATCAATAAAGTTATTACAGTTCATCCTGAGGGGAACATGAAGGTCTGAGCAACGTTTCAAGACACTCCATCCAATAGCTGTTGAGATATTTCAGTGAGGATCTTCCGTAGTTATATTTATAGTGACTCACTCTTATATACACACATATATAAAAGGCAAGCGCTGGTCTGTATTGAAGGATTTTAAAAATCACATGACAACATAATGAGAAGTCGTGGAGGCAGATTTATGAAGTAATTATGGAGGAACATCTGTGGGGAACTGTCAGATAAGAAGAAAAGTGCATAAACGACAGTGAAATCGTCAAACTGCAGCGGGAAGGAGAGAAAAAAAGAAGCTTTTTGTGCCGTGCCAGTTCAAAATCTCAGAGAGGATTATGGGGGTTTTAAAATGACCATCAAACATGGACGCAAGTCGTGCAACCCAGACAGAGCAGGCGAGCTGATTGGTTGTCAGGGAATTAACCAAAGCGTGCAAAATGTAATTATGGCTTTTGGTTTATAGTGACTTGTTTTCATCAGCAGCAGCAGATAGAGTTGTGATTGTTATTATCACCATCATGGGGCTGAGAAACTGCTGCAGAGCTGCGGAGATGATGAATGATGCTGATCATCATGACGAAGAAACAACCTGCATCAGACTCTTCACTGAACGTTGCCAAAAATTGCATGAGATATGATTTGTGAGAGATTTTTGTGTTTTGGAGATATGATGTATTTTTGTTAACGTGTGACACCCTTTGAAGGGGATCCAGACTGAAAACACTGCAGAGGTCTGCTGCGATGTCAAAGGTACCATGAGACTAGAAATAAGATCCAGATTGTGGATGTGGCAACATTTTTAAGCAACAGTGTGAGTGTAAGTTTTCTACCTTAAAATAACAACTTCTCTATCACACACTGACTATTTAATCTATTTTTAAAAAATGTTTTCTAGTTTTTGACCTCTGGCTGCTCCACCTCAACTCTCTGTGATTTCGAGGGTTTATTGATGGACAGTAACGCGAGCTGGTGCCAACTGAAAGCTGCTGTTAGGTAATGTTAGCTCAGCACCAAGTGGGTGTTGGTATTTATACTGGTAGCACTGGAGCTTTGAACACTGGAAGGAGGTGATTTTTTTTTTTTAGGCTGGGGAGAAGGCAATGCGACCTGGCTCAGTGGCCTCTACAGATGTGCCAAGATGCCAAAAAAACCTGGGACTGACTTTTTGTCGTTGTTGAAAGCTTCATGAAATAAAAGGCATAAGACATAAATCAAAAGGTTCAGTGATTTCCTAAAACAGCTGCTCACTGTTGCAGGAATAAGTTCATTTATTGGGGACTATTTCCGTCAGCAAATTAATCCAGACTCAGTGCTCTGATGTGTTGTGGCAGCAGGTCAGTGAATGTGGGATTGAGTCAAAATAAGTGTGTGCTCATGGAGATGACGGAATGGCAGTGGAGAAATGGATCCAGACAGCCAGCCCTGATAACATCTCCAACATTTCACTGTCGACCACTACAAAACCTTTCTGGGGATCCTGGGATTCCTCCTGAACACCCTGCTGAATATTCAGGTCACTGTTTCTGCTGCTCTTGTTCGGTGATGAGGTGAATTCAGGTTAAAAACACAATTTCCTTTCATTGTATTTCTGAATACTAAACACCACACAGCGGGAGATAAAGACACGCGGACTAGACAAGTGGATGAATTCAAGCTTTAAGGTATCTAAAGTGTGTTTTTAAGGTCTAATGTTTTATACATCACACGGTGATTAATGCAAATGTTCACTGGAAGAAGTCCAACTCTTTAAAGAGTCCGGTCAGAGGTTGATGGCTTGTTTCACAGTGACACCAAGTGGATGTCTGGAAAACCAACACAAAAAGAAGAAACTGAACTCCACAGCAACATACAAGTATTTATTTTAACTCTTCTGTGAATGCCTTTCTGTCACATACAATGTCAGGGATTACTCTGCCAGGATATATTTTATTTTATATATTTTTTGTCCCATTCTCACTGGCCAAGTTTCATCCAAATGTAGCTCAGGCTTTGACTGAATATACAGAAAGTCTGCAAAATAAACAGCAGAAGAATTTCTTCAGTCTTCTTATTTATTCAGTTCATTATTTGGGGTAATCGTTCAGCTTATCAGTTGTTCTGTTATTGTTCTACATTGAATATAATGTGAAAGATCCATAAAATATGTGACTTCTCCTCAAAAGACCTCCAGTCGAAGCTGAAATGATGGAGAGAAATCAGATTTGTGTTAGTTTCATGTATTAGCATGAGAGAGGTCACAGACTCCTCATCGCTTTGCGCACATCTGTTGATTTCAGCTCTTCGCAGAACGTAGCGAGTGATTTTTAAGTCACTCAGGAATTTGTATGCACAAACTGAAAATGCATATAAAACAGGTGGATGGAAAAACATCTTTCACGACTCACAATCTGAGTCAAAAAAAAAAAATCACTCTTTTCATCATCATCTTTTTCACTCTCATCAGTGCTTTTAAAAAGCTGAGGGCACGTGGCATTCAATGACCGGCGGTTTGATGGCTGCAGTGCCGCTGGATGTGTCTCTAGTTTGCAATTCAAATTCCTCTGCAGCAAGTTTGAGGATCTCACTAACTAGCTGCAGGTTGCCGAGTTTCCTGTCTGACATTCGGTCTGTCTATCTGTCTGCCTGTCTGTCTCCTGATGATTCTCCTGCTGGATAATTAGTCCACTGAGATTACTGACAAAACACTTCACTGACAACACCCTCACTCCGGTTTCCCCACCGGAGATGCAGCAGAGCAGCAACACAATGGTAATGATCAACGCTGGTCAACAGGCAGAGAAGAACAAGATCGAATGGAAGAATAAATCATGTGCAGAATGACAGAGCTGATGCTGAAACGATGGACTTGTCTCTAAGGTTTTCTCCTGCCTTCTCTGTATATGAGAGGCACAGTTGCACAAATATAACCAGCATAAACATGAGATCAAAATGATAAAATCAGACAATAAACTGCTCGCTGTAAAAAGATAAATGTTAAAGAAAGAACTGAAAGTCAGTCCAAAATATACTCTTGTCTGTCCTCTTCCTGAGGGTCCAAAACCACCGGTGGTACAAACACTAACACACTAGTGCTCTGTGCTCACAATCCCGGCAGCCCGGCTAACAAACTGAGCTAACAGCAGCAGCAGTTAAAAAGGTTACGGTTATCAGGAAACTCTGTAAAATGATTTCAGATAACAACAATAGCTCTGTTCTTATTGTCTGGCTCTGATTTCCTCTTTATCCTTCTTCCTCTTTTCCTTTTCCCCATGAAATATTTTGTTACTTGCTTTAATGTAAGTTTTATGTTTTATATTGTCTATTAAAAGATGAATCGAATATTTTTGGAATATTTACCTTTTTGTACTATTCAATAAGTTAAATGATAATTAAAAGAATGCAGATACTGCTGTAAAATAAACAGCAATGAAAAACTGAACATGGTTTGAGATCTTGGTGACTTTATTGAAATGATCTGTGCATATTAAAAATATAAACATATGTTTAAAAAGAGAAATACAGGAAGTTTAAGGTTCATAAATAAAAACAAAACCAGAGTTTCTTTCATTCTGTTTGAGCAGCTTAGTGTTAAATCGCACATTGCATAACTGCTGCTCATAATATGGACTTTTTTTTTTTTTAATTCCTTTTAGGAATCGTTTAAAACTAGAAATAATAAAACATCAGGTCAGAGTTTGTTTGTCGTTTGTCTCTCATGTAGGTGAATGACCTGTTTCCTTCTGTTTCCAGTCTTTATGCTAAAGACACAGTGGAATCAGCCTGAACATCTAACTCTCAGCAAGAGGCAAGCAGATACTTGACCTGCTGCACTTCTCTGTGCATCACACACATACTTAATTATCAATGATTACACAAACATCAGCATACACAAACAACTGGAGAATCCAAAACTCTGACGGACATTCGTCCTTTCAAGCGGTTCACAGAATCAGAACACTTTTAGTGTTAGTTTTAGTTTGTTCGTCTGAGCTTCATAAACATGAAAGTCTTCAGCTGCAGACACACACACACACATTATACGGTTCATTATTGAGCATCATTCAGTGTATACGCAGCCTGTTAAATTATCCACAAAATCTCTTGAAATAATATATATATAAATGATGATGATGATCGTATTGCATCTTCATAGTTTTGTGCATCTTTGTAGTTGTGTCTCATTGTGGTTATTTTGTATCCATTTGTGGTCATTTTGTCCTTAACAGTCATTTTGCATCTCTTTGTGCTCGTATAGATGTTTTGTGTTTCTTTACAGTCGCTAGTTTCTCTTTACAGTCGCTAGTTTCTCTTTACAGTCGTTTATAACTCTTTGTGGTCATTTTAGTATTTTAATTCTCTCTGTAGCCTGCAATATGGGGTCATCTAGCAAAAAAGTTAAGTATAGCTCAACTTTTGCCAGACAACAACATGATGTCATCAAGCAAAGCACTGAGATCATCAAATACATGCAAACTCACTCCTTAGTATTGTGAACAACGTATTTATGTTGTTGGTCAGTATGTATCACAGAAACAGTTTGTGTCCATCTGCGTCATAAACTATAGTCATCTGCAGAGACGAGAACAGTAACTGTGGAAATATGAGGATTTAAAAAATAATAATAAAATACAAATGACACTCCATTAACAGCAGGAAGCTGCCTCACTCTGCACCACAGAGAGCAATAGATTAATACAACACTCAGTTGTAAAGAAAACATTCAACATACCACGGAAATAATTAACAATTTTACAGTGATGTCAGAAATAAGATCATTGATTATTCAAATTATATAAAATCATATGTACATATAGGCCTTGAAATTATGATTAACAAAGTGAACGAAGTGCGATGGAAAGAGATTTTTTCATAGTAGTTTTGTATTTCTTTGTGTTTTCTATATCGTCAACAAATCCATGAAAATCAAGTACGTCAATCAAAATCAAGTTATCCACAGTGTGTGTGTATGTCCAAGAGAAAATAATCTCATAATCATGTCCGGCTTCCATGAAAGCTACTTTAGCTAGCCAGGCTAAATTAACTAAGAACCAGAGGTCTCCAAACCACAGATACCAGTCTACTAAAATTGATAAATAATTAATAGAAAACTACAGACCATAATTCACAAATTTACTCTGGACATGAGCTAGTCCACTCGTCATCGTGGACTTTTAGGCATCTACCACTTATTTCCTGCAAAACAGAAACAGGATGATGAAATTAACCCGACAGAGAGAACAAGTGTTGACATCGACTTGAGTAAAACTTAACCACAGAGCTGAAGTCTCTACTCTCAAGTTACACAACTGTCCGGTCTGTGTGTGTGTGACCTAAAAACATACTGTTGCTTATTATTAATTCAGAACTGATTCCAGTCAGAACAGGGCTTCAGGTGGCATACTGTCGACACATTTCACACGTTACCAGATGTGATTATCAGCTGAACCTGAGTGACAGAAATCTGTGGTGTACTCTGAAAGTATTGAGAGACATTGTTGGTTTTGGTTTTTCATGAGATTTGTTGACAATAAGAAGACCTGAACCACGTCACAGTTACAATTTAAATCCTAAAAAAAAGAAAGCACTCTTTCAAAAAAGAAAGCTGGTTATTAAAGTTTTCCAATATAAAACATTTTCTTATCTCTCACCACATCCAAGAGGAGAAGTAAAAAGAATCTGAAGGTGTAGCAGAAATGATAATGGACAGTGGCCTCATTTGCACTTGAGACTTCAATGTCTCAGATCTGGCTAACATCCAGACGTAATGTAATACACTTTGATTCGTGCCAAAAGTTACTTACATCACGCTGTAGTTGTTTAGTGTCACCTTGTAGTTGTTTCACAGCTTTTTAATTGTCTATTTGCAGTCATTTAGTGTCTCTTTGTAGTTGTTAAGATTTAAAATAATTGTATATGTTATTAAGTGTAAATGGGGTCAGAGGCTCCCTCAGATTTCTGTCCAGGACCTGCACAGTACATTCAGTTTGTTTTGGGTGAAATATAAAGGAGGAGGGTGAACTGGCTAACCGTCAAACTAGAGGACCTTTAAAAAAGTGCACAAAACTTAAAATATCACAGTGAATCTGAACTCCAAAGTCCAGACAGAAAAAGGCAAACCTATGTCTCCAGTGTCTTCCTCTGGCTCTTTCAGCTGATGATGAAGACTCTCGGGCCCTCCTCTCTCATAGGTGGAAGACTCTCTATCACCATGTTGTCCATCAGTCCGTATTTATCCTCTTTTTTATTCCTCCTTCCTCCTCCATCATTTTCTATTTGTTCACTGGCTGAAATCTCCTCTGCGAGCCCCTCCCTCTCCACCGGCTGAGACAGCTGATTGGTCAGCTCCTTCATCGTCACCTGTGAGACATCAATGAAGGTTTTGTCTTAAAATCACAGTAACCAATACAGATTTCTGAAATCACTCATCTATTGCGATATTTAGTACTGTCTGCACCACACTTCATCCAACCAATCAACCTGTTTCACCATTGAACCACAGGTGTCAGGTTGCTTCTTGTTCATAAATGTGTTGAGTGAGGGTGAGTGACCACCGACCTGCAGCTCTTTGAACAGGTGGAGCATGGCCACGCCCACCACAATGACCAGGAAGGCTCCCAGTGTCGTGACCACGTCCACGGCCTTCATGCTCCTCCACTCCTGGAAGAGGATGATGGAGGTGGACAGAACCACGGAGGTGAAGAGGACGTAGTAGATGGGATAGACCATCAGCGTGTTGAACGTGTCCAGAGACTTATTCAGGTAGTTCACCTGTGAGCATTAGAGAAGCATTTTTATATTAAAACTCAGTGTCCGAGTGCAGCTTTGACTCACATGAAGAAATGAGACCATGGGACAAGAAAAAAAAAACAAAGGACGTTACAGCTCACCTGTATTACTATTGAGATGATGAGAGTGAACAGCAGGATCCAGGTGAGGGGACTGGCAAGGACTGATACATCATAAAACACTAAAGAAAGAGAAAGAGACAAAGAGACTTCCATCAGTTTATCATTGCACTTCAGTAAAACTATCTGACTCACGATGGGCAGGTTAAAAAAAAAAAAAAAGGATAGGAGACGATATCTCAAAACCTGGTGCCTACATTACCCACGATGCAACTTGACAGAGCACCAAAACATAGTAACATATTTTGTCTCTCACCGGTGTTAATGGCGATGGCGAGACCCTTCACGGAGGAGACTGTGAAGGCTCCGAGCAGCGAGCAGATGCTGATGTAGACGAGGATGTTAGAGCGACCGACCCGAGGAGAGAAATAAAGACAGAGCACTGCACACAGCAGCAACACCGCCGACATGTACACCAGGAAACCTAACACACACACACACACGACACAAGAGTTATTATTATTATTATTAACACACATTAAAGCTTTTAACTGATATAAAAACATGAATCTACTTTCTCCATCAATGAAAACTCTTAATTACTCCGACAGCGATCTTTTTTTAAGAGCAGATCAAGTGTCTCTGTGTTTGTTCCACTATCAGGTGGCAAAGAGCCAGAGTCGCATTTCAGCTGTCGTACATGTTGGATGTCCAACATAAGGTCAGCTTTGTTGACCAGGTTACTCTTACAGGAACACTACGACAATTTTATAAACTGTATATAAAGATGAGCGCCATGTCTCCACTTCCTCACACTGTAGAAAAATATCAAAGTAATTTAAATATCCCAGATATGGTAGCTGCCGTCTTGCTCTGCTCATTTGGAGCCAGAATCTGTGTACTAGTGATCTGGGTTGGGTTGGGTTGGGTTGTGAAACCTCCCCTAAGGAGGTGAATAAGTGAAAATGTAAGCTGTTCCTTTAATATCTCACCCCCATTCATGTTGGAAGATTGCACACACAACACATAAACTGTGATTCACATCACCAGCATGAATACCTGCTCATGCTACCTGATACCAAAACATCAAGATAACAGAACAACAACGACGACGTACATCAGAAACATACACATGGATTATTAAAATCATTTCACTTGTTACTGTTTGCTGGCTAGAGTCTCTGCTAGCAGCTGCATGAGGCTGTAAAACCAAAATATTAAATTAGCATGCATGTTGCATGATGTTCATTTTGGTAAACCAACTCGCAGTACGTCACCAGTGAAGTATTAAAGAGTTAGTGGGAAGGAGCTGCATGTAAAAACTGACAGACTTTATTAACTCCATCTCACCAGGCTCCAGCAGTTTTTGGCTCATCTCCTGTAGTGATGTCACTTCCTGCTCCTGTGGGGCATGGATAACCAATAATATGCTCCCCAGCACGCACAGCAGACAGCCGAACTTCCCGACCACGTTCAACACCTCCCCCAACAGGTAGGAAGACAAGACTGCACTGAAAAGCACAAACACTGAGAGTCAAATTTAAACTGGTGTGTTTTGGCTCCAGAATAAATGATCTATCTCTCCGTGTGACACTGAACTGAAAGTACAGCTACCTGATGAGGACACTCAGAGCGCCCAGCGGAGTCACCAACGTGGCCGGAGCGAACATGTAGGCAGCAAAGTTACAGACCTCTCCTGCTCCCACTGCAGAGACAGTCAAAAAAAGCTCTATCAGTAGTTCCCACACAACCATCTGACAGCTGATAGTAACACCACAAGCAGATCGTTTAAATTCAATTGTAGAACAAACATTTTTTTTTATTAATTATGCGTTTCCCCAGTCAGATATCAGTTTCATAGGTCCAGGATGTGTTTGCCTAGATTAGTACAAAGGCTGGAAGCAGGGGGAACTGCTAGCCCAATCACAACAAAAGCAAATATTTTGTAGCGAAATTCATCTATTCAAATTGCACTGGAATAAGAGTTCTAACATGACAGGACTGAGCCTTCGCACATGGGGAGGCTGCTCTACCAACTGAGCTAAACGCCGCCCCAAAACAAACATTTTTCTTACAGTCAGATTAACACAAAGAACTTGGATCATAAACTCAAATAAAAACATAATCCTTACTGGTTAACAAGCCTCCCCACCATAGCAAGTCCTTCAGGTAGCCATGGCCCCCGTCACCTTCAAACACACACAACCACACAGAGTCATGTTTTACATACAAACACAACGCCATGCTACTTTTTTTATAAATTCATTCATTTTGAGAAAAAATGATGACAGCGTCCTGATCACGAGAAAAAAAAAATCATAAAAACGTCTTTATAAAATTTGATGAACTGAAACAGACAAAAGGGAAATTATTTAACCATGTAACATATTTATTCATGGTATAAGCACAAATAAAACTGCAAAATATGACCAATTCTAAGCAAGTTAATAAAGCCTGGTGGGCCAAACACTTAGAAAACGATAAAGCTTCATGGAAAATGGACCAAAACACAATAAAAGAGCTGTGTCTGGTGAAATCCAGAGGTAAGGCAACTGCTCTCAGTGACCAGTGAAGTCAAACTGGTTGAGTAACTCTCTATTTGTCCACTTCTTTCGTAACGCAGAGGCTGAAATCAAGAGTCCAAACAGCCTTTATCTCTAACATTTCTTCTCTGCAGGTCTTTCCTACAACTTTTTTTCCCTTGAACTGTAGAAAACTTTGTGCCATAACAATGTCTGGACACGTTTTAGCAAACTGATAACTAACCATATGTCAATTTTAGGAAGTTACTTCCAGGAATTTCTCCTGGAAGGTACAGCTGTGGACAAAGTTAATCATTCAAATCTTGTAGAACAATTATTATTTTTTAATCATGTTAATTTAAACACACAACACTACTACAATAAAAACACACAGTAACGATTCATGCAGATCTCGTTCTATGTAAAACATCAGAAAAAAAGGAGATGAGACGCTCTGCTGACCTGCTCTGGTGCGACCCGTGCTGGCCAATCGGAGGAGAGCTTTCTTCTTTAGAATGACGCTTCCACCAATCAGGAAGGCGGACATCAGAGCCAGAGTCAGGCCCAGCCACAGGTTGTAGGTGCTGTTTGTCTTCAGGGCTGGAGACAAACATGTAGTCAGTGTGTGTTTTTGAGGGTGTGTGTGTTTAATAACTTTAGCCAACCTGGAAAGAATTCAAAGAATTTACTACTTTTACTTTATCTAATACATTAGTAATGAACCAATCAGATCATGATAACGAGTCACTCTATTATGTGTAAACACGCACTCACAAGAAAGTATCCCTAACCCTATACGGTGTTTTGATTCACATCTGCAATTTATCATTTAAAGCGATAGCTCAGTAGCTCACTTATGCAATCCGACTGCTGACAGTTTGGTGAACTACAGTAGGCAGCAGTCAGCGAGCTCCCAAACCTGAAATATCCCTCACACCCGAGTAATGAGAGACCTTTTCAGGGGAATATCAGTACTTACAACAAAAATTCAATGAATCGTCATTTTGAAGAGGTCATATAAATTAGACTGGTCTCACACCTTAGAAAGACTGGACTACTTCAGGTACGGCTGTGGTGTGCTGGGGGAGAAACTTGATCAAGAATAAAAAATGACTCGAGTCACATGTTTCCTGGTAACTAACAGGAAGTTTTCTCTTTCCTTGAGTACACATATCTCCCTGTGTGACTGACACTTCTTGAGATTATTATTATCTCTGATGCCCATCGTGGATAAACATCCATGAATCCACATAAGTCCTAGAAAAGATGTTTATTATAACTGCAGAATTTGATTGAGAGTCACGTTTTTAAGTTTAATCCAGTGCCAGTGTAATAAATGTAAAAACAAAACTCTGCTGAACTTCATGCCAAACATGATCTGCCCTCCAGAGTTCCTCTGAGAGTCACATTTACATTTCTTCTTTACATAATAAACTCACCCCATTGTTGTTACCACAGTGATTGTTATCAGACTGTTCCCTCTTTATTTTAACATAACACAGTACAGAATACAGAACTAACATCAGTCCACAGGGAAGAGACGAAGTCCCTTTGAAGCCTTTTGTCTTACATAAAGTGAAACATCAAGTCGAGAGGTCGAATTTCAGCTCCTCGTCATGACAGTGCTTAGACCGTCTCTGAAGTTTTCAGATGTCGTAGAAATATTGTGCTAGAAGACACATTTTCCGCTCACAACTAGCTTCTCGGTCTGCTTAGATGTTGACTTAAAGTATTTTGCCCTCCAACATTGTTAACACAGATGTGTTCATAATATGAGTAATCCCAGATTCTCCCATGTGGGGCCTTCAGACGTTGATGATGAGACTCAGCTAGATCTCAATTCATGGTCCAGCTTTGACTAGCTTATTTTAAAGAAAGCCCCCAAATAAAACACTCAACCTACTGAACCACTGAAATGTGTTTAAAAGTTCACTAAGACTGCTGGTCTGTGAATCGTGTTTTAAAATGTCAGTGATCATGTTTTAAAATCAGATTTCTCGATTGGAAAATTATTCTACAAAACAACGAGCGTTCTTCTTCTTTCTGGCTGCATGGTGAGTATTGAGGAAGTATGAAGACATTTTCCTCTTGTTAACAAAGGATTTTATTTTCCACCACCAGCAAACACCAAAAACACACCATGAGGTCATTCTGTGAACACCTCAATGCCTCGTTATTAAAGAGCCAGTTTTTATTAACATACTCTCTGCGTCTTTTTTTTTTTTTTTTTTTTTGTTCTCATGAGACAGCTAACAACCTGTAATCTGAACTTTATCAAACATGTAAGGTTTCGGTGCTCCGTTCTGCTTCTATGAGGCTGGTATTGTTTTGACTTTGTGAGTGTTTCTCTGTGTCGTCATGGAAAAAAAATGTGCTCCTGGAGACACGTACTGCAGCAGGAACTACAGCTGAGATCATTTTAAGTACTTTTCCAGGTGCCCATGTGCCTGTCTGCGAGCTATGTTAGCGCCATTGTCCCAACTGTGCACAAAACGTTAAAGGCGCGAAAATCTTCTGATTTTTTTCCTTCGTGTCTGTCATTTTGCCGTGGAGAGGAGCTTCATTCATATTTTCAAATAATTTTAGTGTCAGAAAGTTAGTCAAATGTTTACATTAGACCTGGATATAGAAAATGATTCTGAATAATTCAAATTGAATACCTTCAACAAGTCGACTGTGTTACATCGCCTAAAATTTTAAATCAGAGTGCACGTAGGAAAAACAACTTTCAACAAGTTCAATCAACTTGAACATTAAATATCTGGTCTTTTTGTAATCGAATAGAGGTGTTTTATTTGTGTTTTACACATAGTTTGAAATAAAGATCCTAAAACAACCCAAACAATGATGTTTATACACAAACAAAGACCCTGCCCATCCATTAGCATGGGTATGTAAGAGGTGTGTGTACCTGTTGGGTGAGTGTCGTTGTCCTGGTGTGTGTAAAACGGCGCTTGATCGCCGATGACCAAGCACACAGCAGACTGAGAGCCACACGACAACCTGATCACAGAGCCTGCAGAGACACAAAAGTATTGCGATCTGTTAGCGTTGATATTTGTTTCAGACTTCCCTGTTTACTTTTAGATGCAGAGAGTCTCAGATTCAAAGTCAAGGGCAGAAAATATGTAAATACACACAGGACAATGATTTTCTGATTTAATGATTTAAAGTTTGTTTCAGCCCCCTTTGAACCCAGTTGTGCAATACTGGTTTTACCACTGTGTTAATCAGAGTAACATGAGGAGAGGAGACAGGTAACATAAGCAGGCAGAACAGCTTAATATTTGCACTGTCAACACTGAGGCCTCAGTATACACAGGCTATAATAACACTGACTGCAGCAGTTTGGATTGCTCTTAACGAAAAGTGAAGGCAAAAAAATGCCGTCAGAACAAATAAAAGGAAGAATTTCTTTAATAACTTTATTTTACAAGTCCTACATTTCTAATTTGTCTGCAGGCAATTGGTCAGAGACAGAGAAAAACCCCTTAACAATGGTTTAAAGGTCCAGTGTGCCAGATTTAGGGGTCTATGATCGTAAAATCTGGCATCTTTGTGAAGCAGGAAACAGGAAAAAAAAGAACGTTCTGCCTGTGACAGACAGATAATATCGATACATAATATGTTTATGTATATTCATACAGTAATACTTCTTCAATACTTTGTATACTTTTCACTTCTACACACACTCCTTTCACATTTACATTCTTAGATACTGTGTTTATATGTACTTAGATAATACATATATGCATCTTTGATAATTATATTAGGCACTTATATATGCCTAAATATTACACCTACACATCCTTAGACAGTACACCTATACATCCTCAGATAGTACACCTACACATCCTCATGTAAAATTAAACTTTTATTTTATTGGATTTTATTTCTCTGGCTTATCTTTATCATTTGTGTTTCGCGCTGTGTTCTTAAAACTGACCTGCTTTTACTGACTGTGTTGATCTGCACATAAAACAAATAAAACTTAATTAAAAACTAAAACTGTGATTGATATTGAACAACTTGTTCTTACCGTTTCTGCACGTCTCATTATTCACCTGAACGTCTCTCATCGTGCTGCTTTGTTGAGGAAACAACAATCCGCAGAAACGCCGAGCTGAGAGCTTTTGTCCAAGACAAACGCAGAAGTCTAGACACGGAACAACACTTTATCCCGGTACATTGAGCCGGTGTTCACCACAGACAACGTATTCGGTAAGAATAGTTCACCTGTGCGCATTGAAACGACGTTTTCTGCTCGGGGATCTAACAGGTGTGTCTGACTTCACGTAACAACTCCGACTGAGCCCACAGCAGAGCGGTGGAGGACGTAAACAAAGCGACACCCGACTCCTGCACCGCCCATTCCAGCCCCACCCAACCAGGCCGTGCCGGTGTCACACAGCAGGTGTATCACCTTTCCAAGAAGTAGAAAAAAATCCAATAAACCAAATTTAAAAAGACAATTAATCGATTCGTAGAGAGAAAGGTATTCTAGATCTGAGAACTTGTAACTTTTGAAGTAGCCTATATTTCTAGTGCTATATACTATATAGTATTCAGTATGTTAAATGTTGGAATTATATACACTGTGGTATTAGTAATTTTAATTCCTTCAACAAAGTTTAGAGAAGCTGGTCTTCAGTATATGTTTTTGTCTACATTTACTCAATTCATCGATGATCAACATCTCATTATCATCTCTTGTTAAAGCGAAAGAAACTGTAACTGTCCTAGACACAGGTTGTTCATATTATTTTATATTATACAATGCAGTTAATTTAGTTCATGAAGATACTGAATAGGATTAAAATGTAATAAATAAGTTTGTTAAAAAGGTAATATTATAAATATTTAGAGTGTCTTTTGTATGGTTATATTGTTTAATACAGACAATAACTGTAGAAGAGAGAGCAGAGATGCAGAGAGAAGACCTGCAGTCTTACTGTGATGTTTATTCTGCATGTGGTCCAAGAGGTGCACACGGGAGTTACATGGTGGGCCATTGTTTTATTGGACCAGTGGACACACACAAAAAACACTATGAATGAAGTATGTTTTGTTCTTCCACTCTTTGCTTCATTCTTCAGAGGAAGGTTGTTGCCCCCTTGTGGCAAATTAGTGAAAAACACAGCTCTGTGTGTGTGTGTGTGTGTGTGTGTGTGTGTGTGTGTGTGTGTGTGTGTGTGTGTGTGTGAATCACCATCATGTTAAAAATGCTTGTACTCTAAGTGATCTCACAGTAACATGAAGACTTACAAATCAGTGAGTCAAATGAGTTATCCAGAGATGAATTAAAAAAAAAAAAAAAAAATCACACGTGTCTTGATATTCTTTCAATTCACAAAAATTTATTTTCTAGGAAAAATAATTTCATCCATTTCTAAGCACTTCACGTAACAGCAGTTGGTTTTTCAGAGAGAGGACAGCACTGCCGCTCTCCTGATGCAAAGGTGGGGATCGGGCGTAGGGGGTCAAGTTATCCAAGAAGCTAAGCTATACTAAGGTAGGCAAGGGTTAACCAAAGCCAGGCCTGAGCACAGCTCAAGTGCAGTAGTTCTCCAGGTCGAGGATGGTGCAGGGATTGTAGCAGCAATTCTGCACGACGTTTCGCTTCACCATCATCTCCATCTGGTCCTTGAAGGCGAGCTCAGCCACCTCGTTGTCACCACCTGCCGCTTCAGCACCGCCTGCCTTTGGAGGAAGGAAACCTGAAGAAGCAAACGGGAAGATCGTCAGAGGGGGAGCCATCATCCTCCGACATTTGAATCAAAATGCCGCCTCTGTATGCTGTGAAGGTTTTTAGTTGGGGGTCTCACTCAGCAGATGGCCGACGTCCCTCTTGGGGTTGAAACGGAAGCTATTGTGTCCACAGACCATGATGAGGGCATCAATCAGGTTAGAACCACATAGGTATTGTGGGGAAGTAACGGCCTGGGAACCCGGCCACGATACAATCATTAAGACCAGCAGAGAAAAAGACTGGAGCCACAGAGCTGCCATGCTGGAGGAGAACTGAACACAAAGAGAGTTTTTAGGTTGATGCTGAAGTAGGAGAAGATGGATGTTAGAAGATGGATGGATGACCATCCACCAATGAGCTTGGGCCTGCCGAGGTTTCTGCCTGTTAAAAAGTTTTTCCTCACCACCATTGCCAAGTGCTTGCTCATGGTGGAATTGTAAATAATATAAAGAGTACGGTCTAGACCTGCTCTGTATGGAAAGTGTCATGATATAACTTTTTCTATGATTTGGCGCTATGTAAATAAAATTGAATTGAAGTGGATAAGTGGAAAGAGGAGGAAGAGTGAACTAACTGAACTTGAGGATGAAAGGCAGGAAGTGAATAAGAAAGAGAAAGAGGAGAAAGACAGCTCACCTCAAGATTCAGAGGATAATAAGGAGCGGACGGAGGAGGAAGAGTGAGGAGAAGAGGAGGAGATGGAGGTGCAGCAAAGGAAGAACTCACCTGTAGAGTTTGTGGAGGAGGCGATGGACGGCGTGATTCTGTGATGAAGAGGAGGAGGTTGGTGCTTGTTGGTGTGAGGCTGAATGGATGACCACCTCTCCATTTATACTCCATCACCTCCAACTGGACATGCCCATCACTGTGTGTGTGTGTGTGATAAGTGGCTCTGTTTACTTCTGAGCACTTAGTAAAACAAACAGAGCTAATGAGCCGACATGATCTAATCACCTCTATCAGACAAATATTGATCACCAATCAGGCTCCTGCTGCTTCTGCTGTCCTCAGCAGTCCAACAGGTGCTGAACTCAGGTGACTTTAAAGAAGGTCTAATCAATATTGTATGTTAAAAGTGAATGAAACAATAACATGAAAACAATATTTTGGTGATTTATCAGCTGAATCTGCATGTCCTCTTGACGTTTCAGTGACTTTCACCTTGCTGTTTATCTGTTTTGGTTCACTCTCAGCGCTCTCCAAGTGTCATTTTCAGAGAAAAAAGTTGGAAAAAGTCACTTTACACCACCTACAAACACAGATAGACAGTATCTGGTGAACAAAGAAGCAAATGAGACAGATCTTTCCTGCAGGAGGTGGTGGAGACCAAAATCAGAGCTAAAAGAGTCAATACTGGACTTAGAATGTTTCATGTCTTTTTGAAAAGCACGTTTTAAATGCAGGAGCTGTACTTTCAAGTATTTCTACTTTATAGTATTACTACACCTGACAACACAGAAACTCAGAGTGCTTCATGGGTGTCATGATGACAGAGCTTTTGTTGCACCTTGTTTGTCAGAAACTCAACTAACCGTGATGAGCGTCACCATAATGATAAATGAGGATGCAAGTATTGTGTCCACTCGACAAACCTCCCAGAAACCAAATCTGCTGCTTCTCAGTGATTAAGAAAACTCCAATTGTCTCTGACTGGAATTTGTGACTCTACCTGCATCTGAAACATAATTTTAAAGGAACAATATGTAACATTGGTTGTAACAGTGGCATCTAGTGATTAGAAGTTGGTACTGCAATCCGAAATAAAAATAATGTCCAGTTGTCTTCCCAGAGAACTTTTTGCAGTATCTTTGTCAATGTACTGAAGACAGTTTCCTTTAGCTGCATCTGACTTTAAGGAAGATTGGGAGGTTCTGTGGGATTATTTTACTATTGAAAGAGAAATGTCTGCCCAGTATCAGGAAAGTTTATAAAAAATGAAACAATATTTTTTTCTAATTGGGAAATAATTAAAATAATTCATAATATATTCATACAGTCATACTTCTTCAATACTTTGTATACTTGTCACTTCTACACACACTCCTTTCACATTTACATTCTTAGATAGTGTGTTTATATGTACTTAGATAATACATATATGCATCTTTGATAATGCATTTATAAATGTCTAAATAGTACATCTACATATCTACACATCTACCTCAGATAGTACACCTACACATCCTCAGATAGTATACCTATACATCCATAGATAGTACACCTATACATCCTCAGATAGTACACCTATACATTCTGAGATTTTACACCAATACTTCCTTACATAATACACCTACACATCCTCATGTACATTTTTTAAAATTGTATACACTTTTATGTTAATGGATTTTATTTCTTGGCTTATCTTTATGATTTGTGTTTCGCGCTGTTTTGCTTTTACTGACTGTGTTGATCTGCATATAAAACAAATACAACTTAACCAAAAACTAAAACTGTGATTGATATTGAACAACTTGTTCTTACCGTTTCTGCACGTCTCATTATTCACCTGAACGTCTCTCATCGTGCTGCTTTGTTGAGGAAACAAAAATCCGCAGAAACGCCGAGCTGAGAGCTTTTGTCCAAGACAAACGCAGAAGTCTAGACACGGAACAACACTTTATCCCGGTACATTGAGCCGGTGTTCACCACAGACAACGTATTCGGTAAGAATAGTTCACCTGTGCGCATTGAAACGACGTTTTCTGCTCGGGGATCTAACAGGTGTGTCTGACTTCACGTAACAACTCCGACTGGGCCCACAGCGGAGCGGTGGAGGAGGTAAACAAAGCGACACCCGACTCCTGCACCGCCCATTCCAGCCCCACCCAACCAGGCCGTGCCGGTGTCACACAGCAGGTGTATCACCTTTCCAAGAAGTAGAAAAAAATCCAATAAACCAAATTTAAAAAGACAATTAATCGATTCGTAGAGAGTTATATTAAATAACAAAATATTCTATTATAGCAGTATTCACAGGCACCCTTTTCTGCTCTGAGAACTTGTAACTTTTGAAGTAGCCTATATTTCTAGTGCTATATACTATATAGTATTCAGTATGTTAAATGTTGGAATTATATACACTGTGGTATTAGTAGTTTTACTTCCTCCAACAAAGTTTAGAGAAGCTGGTCTTCAGTATATGTTTTTGTCTACATTTACTCAGAGAGCAGAGATGCAGAGAGAAGACCTGCAGTCTTACTGTAAAGTTTATTCTGCATGTGGTCCAAGAGGTGCACACGGGAGTTACATGGTGGGCCATTGTTTTATTGGACCAGTGGACACACACACACTCTCTTACACACACACACAAAACACTATGAATGAAGTATGTTTTGTTCTTCCACCCTTTGCTTCATTCTTCAGAGGAGGGTTGTTGCCCCCTTGTTGCAAATGAGTGAAAAACAGCTGTGTGTGTGTGTGTGTGTGTGTGTGCTTGTGTGTGTGTGTGCGTGTGTGTGTGTGTGTGTGTGTGAATCACCATCATGTTAAAAATGCTTGTACTCTAAGTGATCTCACAGTAACATGAAGACTTACAAATCAGTGAGTCAAATGAGTTATCCAGAGAGCACCGAATAACAATATTTACTTTGCTGTTAGTTTCCAGTCAGTGTTCGGTCGGAGCTCAGTGAATTAAAAAAAAAAAATCACACGTGTCTTGATATTCTTTTAATTCACAAAAATTTATTTTCTAGGAAAAATAATTTCATCCATTTCTAAGCACTTCACGTAACAGCAGTTGGTTTTTCAGAGAGAGGACAGCACTGCCGCTCTCCTGATGCAAAGGTGGGGATCGGGCGTAGGGGGTCAAGTTATCCAAGAAGCTAAGCTATACTAAGGTAGGCAAGGGTTAACCAAAGCCAGGCCTGAGCACAGCTCAAGTGCAGTAGTTCTCCAGGTCGAGGATGGTGCAGGGATTGTAGCAGCAATTCTGCACGACGTTTCGCTTCACCATCATCTCCATCTGGTCCTTGAAGGCGAGCTCAGCCACCTCATTGTCACCACCTGCCGCTTCAGCACCGCCTGCCTTTGGAGGAAGGAAACCTGAAGGAGCAAACGGGAAGATCGTCAGAGGGGGAGCCATCATCCGCCGACATTTGAATCAAAATGCCGCCTCTGTATGCTGTGAAGGTTTTTAGTTGGGGGTCTCACTCAGCAGATGGTCGACGTCTCTCTTGGGGTTAAACATGAAGCCTCTGTCTCCGCAGACCATGAAGAGGGCGTCAACCAGGTGAGAACCACATATGTATTGTGGGGCAGCAACGGCCTGGGAACCCGGCCACGATACAATCATTAAGACCAGCAGAGAAAAAGACTGGAGCCACAGAGCTGCCATGCTGGAGGAGAACTGAACACAAAGAGAGTTTTTAGGTTGATGCTGAAGTAGGAGAAGATGGATGTTAGAAGATGGATGGATGACCATCCACCAATGAGCTTGGGCCTGCCGAGGTTTCTGCCTGTTAAAAGGAAGTTTTTCCTTGCCACCGTTGCCAAGTGCTTGCTCATGGTGGAATTGTTGGGTCTCTGTAAATAATATAAAGAGTACGGTCTAGACCTGCTCTGTATGGAAAGTGTCATGAGATAACTTTTGTTGTGATTTGGCGCTATGTAAATAAAATTGAATTGAAGTGGATAAGTGGAAAGAGGAGGAAGAGTGAACTAACTGAACTTGAGGATGAAAGGCAGGAAGTGAATAAGAAAGAGAAAGAGGAGAAAGACAGCTCACCTCGAGATTCAGAGGATAATAAGGAGCGGACGGAGGAGGAAGAGTGAGGAGAAGAGGAGGAGATGGAGGTGCGGCAAAGGAAGAACTCACCTGTAGAGTTTGTGGAGGAGGCGATGGACGGCGTGATTCTGTGATGAAGAGGAAGAGGAGGAGGTTGGTGCTTGTTGGTGTGAGGCTGAATAGATGACCACCTCTCCATTTATACTCCAACACCTCCAACTGGACATACCCATCACTGTGTGTGTGTGTGTTAAGTGGCTCTGTTTACTTCTGAATGGCCGCTTTCAGCACTTAGTAAAACAAACAGAGCTAATGAGCCGACATGATCTAATCACCTCTATCAGACAAATATTGATCACCAATCAGGCTCCTGCTGTCCTCAGCAGCCCAACAGGTGCTGAACTCAGGTGACTTTAAAGAAGGTCTAATCAATATTGTATGTTAAAAGTGAATGAAACAATAACATGAAAACAATATTTTGGTGATTTATCAGCTGAATCTGCATGTCCTCTTGACGTTTCAGTGACTTTCACCTTGCTGTTTATCTGTTTTGGTTCACTCTCAGCGCTCTCCAAGTGTCATTTTCAGAGAAAAAAGTTGGAAAAAGTCACTTTACACCACCTACAAACACAGATAGACAGTATCTGGTGAACAAAGAAGCA
Organism: Nibea coibor; assembly: GCA_023373845.1. Classification (NCBI taxonomy): domain Eukaryota; kingdom Metazoa; phylum Chordata; class Actinopteri; family Sciaenidae; genus Nibea; species Nibea coibor. The sequence continues at coordinate 13,948,763 of CM041733.1, forward strand.
AATGAGACAGATCTTTCCTGCAGGAGGTGGTGGAGACCAAAATCAGAGCTAAAAGACTCAATACTGGACTTAGAATGTTTCATGTCTTTTTGAAAAGCACGTTTTAAATGCAGGAGCTGTACTTTCAAGTATTTCTACTTTATAGTATTACTACACCTGACAACACAGAAACTCAGAGTGCTTCATGGGTGTCATGATGACAGAGCTTTTGTTGCACCTTGTTTGTCAGAAACTCAGCTAACTGTGATGAGCGTCACCATAATGATAGATGAGGATGCAAGTATTGTGTCCACTCGACAAACCTCCCAGAAACCAAATCTGCTGCTTCTCAGTGATTAAGAAAACTCCAATTGTCTCTGACTGGAATTTGTGACTCTACCTGCATCTGAAACATAATTTTAAAGGAACAATATGTAACCTTTTGCAATATCTTGACTGAAGCCAGTTTCCTTTAGCTGCAGCTGTGGCTCTGTGGAATTATTTATATATATATAGAGAGAGAGAGAAATGTCTGCCCAGTATCAGGGAAGTTTATAAAAAATGAAATAATACTTTAAAATAATTCATAATATACACTAATATATATATATATATATATATATGTGTGTGTGTGTGTGTGTGTGTGTGTGTGTGTGTGTGTGTGTGTTTATTCTTCTTTTATTATAGTATGCATATACATATACAGGTACTTTGATAGCACACCTATATACGTAGGACTATATACGTATACTTAAAAACTACACCAAGACATATTTATTGGGATTGGTGATCTCAACCAATGTTTCCCAAACTATGGTGTCTGTACTACGAGTGGTAAGTAACCTGCCTCCACATGTACGCACAGAGGAATCTTAAAATACATTATAGTAGAGAAATGCTACAAGATTTTGAATGGAAACAAACTATGAGGCCGTTGGAATGTAATTTAAAACATTTTACATTTCTTGTAATATTTAGTTTTAATATCAGCCTGATACATGCACATGTTCATCCGTGTAATTATATCCATGATTAGGTACTAGTAAGAGGCTCCAAATTGGACCCGTTTTCCATGTAATTAGTCACAACAGTCAGCAATAAATAATCTTATTGAGAATAAACCTGCTTCTTGCGTGAGGTGGTGTCTGTTAATATGCTGCGTTTTAAGGCCTGTTGGTGGTGGTACATTGAGTGTCTAATGTTTTCTGATGTACACAGTGTAAAACATTTGAGAAACACTGTTATAGATAATGAATTGAACTTGAAAATAAAAAAAAGTAATTTAAAAAATCAGACATGTGTTAATATTCTTTCAATTCACAAAACTTTATTTTCTAGGAAAAATAATTTCATCCATTTCTCAGCACTTCATTTGACAGCAGTTGGTTTTTCAGAGACAGGACAGCTCTCCTGATGCAAAGGTGAGGGTGGGTGGGGGTTGGGTCAGGCTGAGTTAGCCAAGAAGCTAAGCTATGCTAAGCTAGGCGAGGTTAACCAAAGCCAGGCCTGAGCACCGCTCAATTGCAGTAGTTCTCCAGGTCAAAGATGTTGCAGGGCCTGTGGCAGCACTGCTCCACGATGCCTCGCTTCACCATCATCTCCATCTGGTCCTTGAAGGCAAACTCGGCCACCTCGTTTTCACCGCCTGCCCCTGCTGCACCGCCTGCCTTTGGAGGAAGGAAACCTGAAGGAGCAAACGGGAAGATGGTCAGAGGGGAAGTCATCATCCTCTGACATTTGAATCAAAATACAGCATCTGTATGTTGTAAAGGTTTTTAGTTGGGGGTCTCACCCAGCAGAGGGTCGACGTCTCTCTTGGGGTTATAGAAGAAGCCTCTGCTTCCACAGACCATGTAGAGGGCATCAACCAGGTGAGAGCCACACAGATGTTGGGGGCCAGTGGCGGCCTGGGAGCCTGGCCAAGATACGATCAGTAAGACCAGCAGAGAGAAAGACTGGAGCCACAGAGCTGCCATGCTGGAGGAGAGCTGAACACAAACACAGAGTTTTTACGTTGATGTTGAAAAGAAACTTGTGAGTGTGAAAAGACTGTGACGGTCATGTGAAAAGAATGAAATAAAAAGGATGAAACGTAGAGGAGAGGTAGAGGAAGTGAAGATACAGGAAGAGGAGGTGGAGGTGGCTCACCTGTTGAGCTGAAGGAGGAGAAGACAGGTGGAAAAAGAGCAGGCGATGGAGGAGAAGGTATAGAAAGGAGGGAGAGCAAGTCACCTGAGTTGGAGGAGGAAGCGGAGTTGTGGAAAAAGGAAGAAGAGCAGGATAACGCTCCTGCAGAAGAGGATGAAAGGCAGGAAGTGGATGAGTACAATACCTTACAGGGCCCCTCAGAAGAGGAGGAGATGGAGGTGTAAATACAGGAATACAGGAGCAGTGGAGGAAGATGAGTAGGAGATGGAGGAGGTCAAGGAGGAAGAGTAATGCACGAAGTCCCTGGAGTGGGAAGAAGAGAAATACAGAGTAGAAAGAGGAGGAAGAGTGAGTGTGAGAGTGAGAAGAAGATGAGGAGATGGAGAACAACTCACCTGTATAGTCAGTGGATGAAGAGGAGGAGAAGATGGACAAGGTAATTCTGTGATGAAGAGAAGGAAAAGCAGCTGAGAGCTGGTTGGTGTGAGGCCGAACAGAAGGCCGCCTCTCCATTTATACTCCATCACCTCCACCTCGACACGCCCACTAATGTATGTGTGTGTGTGTGTTAAGTGGCTCTGTTTACTTCTGAATGACCGCTTTCAGCACTTAGTAAAACAAACAGAGCTAATGAGCTGACATGATCTGATCACCTCTATCAGACAAATATTGATCACCAATCAGGCTCCTGCTGCTTCTGCTGAGCTCAGCAGCCCAACAGGTGCTGAACCCAGGTGACTTTAAAGAGGTTTTAATAATATTTTACGTTAAAAATGAATGAAACGATAACATGAAAACATTATTTTGGTGATTAATTATCTGAATCTGCAGGTCGTCTTGACGTTTCAGTGACTTTTAGCCTTCTGTTTTGGTTCACTCTCAGCGCTCTCCAAGTGTCATTTTCAGAGAAAAAAAGCTGGAAAAAGTCAGTTTACATCACCTACAGACACAGTTAAACAGTATCTGGTGAACGTAGAAGCTAATGAGACAGATCTTTCCTGCAGGAGGTGGTGGAGACCAAAAACCGAGCTAAAAGAGTCAATATTGGACTTAGATACAGGTGACATAAATGTGACTCTACATGAGTGATTGTATTGTTCTGTAACTACTGGATCTGAATAAAAATACAGTGAATACTTGATTATGTAGATGAACTGTGTCACTTGAGTGCGAGTTGAGTACTTTTTTCCACTACTGTCAGTTATGAGAGGCCTGACGACACAGGTACGCAGGGCCTTAATTAACCACTTCAGCACTCACAGAGTGCTTCATGGGTGTCATGATGACAGAGCTTTTGTTGCACTTTGTTTGTCACAAAATCAACTAACCGTGATGAGCGTCACCATAATGACGGAGGAGGATGCAAGTATTGTGTCCACTCAACAAACTTCCCAGAAACCAGATCTGCTGTTTCTCAGTGATTAAGAAAATGTCACCTTAATTACCCAATAGTCTCTGACTGGAATTTGTAACTTAACGTGCATCTAAAACATCATTTTAAATAATTAGGGCCCGAGCACGCACTGTGTGCGAGGCCCTATTGCATTTCAAATGTTTATTATTTTTTTTTTTATTAGGGCCCGAGCACGCACTGTGTGCGAGGCCCTATTGTTTTTCAAATGTTTATTTTTTTTTTTTTTATTAGGGCCCGAGCACGCACTGTGTGCGAGGCCCTATTGTTTTTCAAATGTTTATTATTTTTTTTATTTTTTTTTTTATTATTAGGGCCCGAGCACGCACTGTGTGCGAGGCCCTATTGCATTTCAAATGTTTATTATTTTTTTTTTTATTATTATTATTATTTTTTTCTTTCTTTTTCTTCCCCCAAGTAAATCGCATTTTCGACGGCCTATATGTCCTCAAAAAGTTATGAAAATTTGCCTACCCCCCCAAAGTCGGGCGTAAAATTACGTATTTTGGGGGTCTCACACATGGACGAACAAAAATGGCTCTACGGCGCCACCTACGTTTCATTTGTCGGAGCAGCCCCTGGACACGGTTTGATCCACGAGCACGAAATTTAGTGGGAGTATGTAAACTACTGAGACACACGAAAAAGTCTCTTGGTGACCCGGGCTATCGCGAAGCGTACGGCGGGCATTTTGTTTCAAAGTTGGCGTTTTCGTGTTTTTGGGGTCATTTTCAGGGGTCGTATTTGAACGAACTCCTCCTACAGCTTTCATCCGATCTGTTTGAAACTTGGCGTGTGTGTTCTTAAGGCCTCGAACATGAAAAGTTATCAAAATCATGAGGTTCAGATTTACTGCGTCAGAGGGGCGGGGCCACGAAATTTGGCGTTTTGGCGTGAAATTTCGACGTGCTATAACTTTGCCAAAAATACTCCAATCTTCACCAAACCTCAGATATATAATCACAGTCTGGCCTAGAATACATTTCCATAAAAATATTTGCAGATTTTCACAGCGCCTCCTAGTGGCGTCAGAAAAGACCACTTTTACGAAATGACGTCCAGCTCGGAAAATATTGACCACATCCACCTCAAACTAGTTGGAGATGTTGTCAAGGCCTTGGTGTTGACATCTGAGAAAAAATTTCAACGTTCCATCAGAGGGCGTGGCCGTGACAACCCGTCAAAGTCAAGCGTTCGACGAAAAATGGAACTCCATTGACTTTTTGGGTAATTTTCAGGCAAATGTGTTGGGCTTTCATATACTTTCTCAAACCTGTCTGAAACCTGTTGTGGTTATTAAGAACACTGTTATGCAAATTTCGGCTGCATAATTAATTAGGGGGCGGGGCAAAATCGCTCTATAGCGCCCCCTTGAATTTTTCGTTCAAGCAGCCCCGCCACAGTTTTGGACACAGAGTTATGAAACCTCAGCCGAATTGTAGAGGAAGACATAACCTACAAAAAAGTCTCTTGGAGCAATGGGCTAAAGTTAACAGCAAGCGAGATATTTAAGCGTGAAAATCACCATTTTTGCTGTTTTGGCCAGTTGAGAAGGGGTCATATTTGAACGAACTCCTCCTAGGGATTTTGTCCAATTCACTTCAAAATTGGTAGGTGTGTTCATCTAGACTTCCTGAGTAAAAGTTATCAAAATCATGAACTTCGAAGGAACAGTGTGGGCGTGGCGCACCATCAAATTTGACCCAGTGATTTAACATTCGAACTCCTTTGACTTTTTGGCTGTTTTTTAAACACAGTCTGTGGTGCTTTCATATGTTTTGTCAGAGCTGTCTGAAACTTCTTGTGGTTATTAAGACCAAAAAGATGCAAAAATCGGCTGCATGTGTAATTAGGGGGCGGGGCGAAATCGCTCTATAGCGCCCCATTGGATTTTTCTTTCAAGCAGCCCCGCCTCAGTTTTAAACTCAGAGTTATCAAATCTCAGCCAAATTGTAGAGCATGGCAAGACGTACAAAAAAGTCTCTTGGAGCAATGGGCTAAAATGAACAGGAAGCGAGATATTTAATGATGAAAATCACCATTTTTAGTATATAGATCTGGCTGAGAAGGGGTCATATTTGAACGAACTCCTCCTAGGGATTTTGTCCAATTGACTTCAAACTTAGCAGATGTCTTCATATAGGCTTCCCGAGTAAAAGTTATCAAAATCATGAATTTTGATGAAACGGTGTGGGCGTGGCGCTCCCTCAGATTTTGACCGTTTGTCCCAATTCTGGCTAATGTGTGTGGTCAATTGAACGAAACGCTTTGAAAGCGTCAAAGGCTTGCACGTTTTCCGACTGCTGCCTTCCGACGTGCCAGCCGTCGAGTTGCGTGGGAGTGCGAGGGCCCGTTCAACGCTGCTTGCAGCTTTAATTTTTATTCTTTTTCTTCTCCCAAGTAAATCGCATTTTTGACGGCCTATATGTCCTCAAAAAGTTATGAAAATTTGCCTACCCCCCCAAAGTCGGGCGTAAAATTACGTATTTTGGGGGTCTCACACATGGACGAGCAAAAATGGCTCTACGGCGCCACCTACGTTTCAGTTGTCGGAGGAGCCCCTGGACACGGTTTCATCCACGAGGACGAAATTTAGCGGGAGTATGTAAAGTACCAAGCCGCACAAAAAAGTCTCTTGGTGACCGGGGCTATCACGAAGCGTACGGCGGCCATTTTGTTTCAAAGTTGGCGTTTTCGTGTTTTTGGGGTCATTTTCAGGGGTCGTATTTGAACGAACTCCTCCTACAGCTTTCATCCGATCTGTTTGAAACTTGGCGTGTGTGTTCTTAAGGCCTCGACCATGAAAAGTTATCAGAAAGCGTGACTTCCAGATTTACTGCGTCAGAGGGGCGGGGCCACGAAATTTGGCGTTTTGGCGTGAAATTTCGACGTGCTATAACTTTGCCAAAAATACTCCAATCTTCACCAAACCTCAGATATATAATGGCAGTCTGGCCTAGAATACATTTCCATAAAAATATTTGCAGATTTTCACAGCGCCTCCTAGTGGCGACAGAAAAGACCACTTTTACGAAATGACGTTCAGCTCGGAAAATATTGACCATATCCACCTCAAACTAGTTGGAGATGTTGTTAAGGCCTTGGTGTTGACATCTGAGAAAGAATTTCAACTTGACATCAGAGGGCGTGGCCGTGACAACCCGTCAAAGTCAAGCGTTCGACGAAAAATGGAACTCCATTGACTTTTTGGGTAATTTTCAGGCAAATGTGTTGGGCTTTCATATACTTTCTCAGACCTGTCTGAAACCTCTTGTGGTTATTAAGAACACTGTTATGCAAATTTCGGCTGCATAATTAATTAGGGGGCGGGGCAAAATCGCTCTATAGCGCCCCCTTGAATTTTTATTTCAAGCAGCCCCACCACAGTTTTGGACACAGAGTTATGTAACCTTAGCCGAATTGTAGATGAAGACATGACCTACAAAAAAGTCTCTTGCAGCAATGGGCTAAAATTAACAGGAAGCGAGATATTTAAGCATGAAAATCACCATTTTTGGTGTTTTGGCTGTTTGAGAAGGGGTCATATTTGAACGAACTCCTCCTAGGTATTTTATCCGATTGACTTCAAACTTGGTACGTGCCTTCATATAGACTTCCTGAGTAAAAGTTATCAAAATCATGAATTTTGAAGGAACAGTGTGGGCGTGGCGCACCATCAAATTTGACCCAGTGATTTAACATTCGAACTCCTTTGACTTTTTGGCTGTTTTTTAAACACAGGCTGTGGTGCTTTCATATGTTTTGTCAGAGCTGTCTGAAACTTCTTGTGGTTATTAAGACCAAAAAGATGCAAAAATCGGCTGCATGTGTAATTAGGGGGCGGGGCGAAATCGCTCTATAGCGCCCCATTGGATTTTTCTTTCAAGCAGCCCCGCCTCAGTTTTAAACTCAGAGTTATCAAATCTCAGCCAAATTGTAGAGCATGGCAAGACGTACAAAAAAGTCTCTTGGAGCAATGGGCTAAAATGAACAGGAAGCGAGATATTTAATGATGAAAATCACCATTTTTAGTATATAGATCTGGCTGAGAAGGGGTCATATTTGAACGAACTCCTCCTAGGGATTTTGTCCAATTGACTTCAAACTTAGCAGATGTCTTCATATAGGCTTCCCGAGTAAAAGTTATCAAAATCATGAATTTTGATGAAACGGTGTGGGCGTGGCGCTCCCTCAGATTTTGACCGTTTGTCCCAATTCTGGCTAATGTGTGTGGTCAATTGAACGAAACGCTTTGAAAGCGTCAAAGGCTTGCACGTTTTCCGACTGCTGCCTTCCGACGTGCCAGCCGTCGAGTTGCGTGGGAGTGCGAGGGCCCGTTCAACGCTGCTTGCAGCTTTAATTATTATTAGGGCCCGAGCACGCACTGTGTGCGAGGCCCTATTGCATTTCAAATGTTTATTTTTTTTTTTTTTATTATTAGGGCCCGAGCACGCACTGTGTGCGAGGCCCTATTGCATTTCAAATGTTTATTATTTTTTTTCTTTTTTTTTTTTTTTTTTTTATTATTTTCTTTCTCGTTCTTCCGCGAAATGAATCGCATTTTTGACGGCCTATATGTACTCGAAAAGTTACGAAAATTTGCCTACCCCCCCAAAGTCAGGTGTAAATTTACGTATTTTGGGGGTCTCGCACATGGACGTACAAAAATGGCTCTACAGCGCCACCTAGGTTTCGGTTTTCGGAGGAGCCCCTGGACATGGTTTCATCCACGCAGACGAAAGTTGGAGGGACTATGTAACATACCGAGACGCACAAAAAAGTCTCTTGGTGACCCCGGCTACGGCGAAGCGTACGGCGGCCATTTTGTTTCAAAGTTGGCGTTTTCGTGTTTTTTGAGGGGTAGTATTTGAACGAACTCCTCCTAGGGCTTTCATCCAATCTGTTTGAAACTTCGCGTGTGTGTTCTTAAGGCCTCGACCATGAAAAGTTATCAAAATCGTGAGGTTCGGATTTACTGCCTCAGAGGGGCGGGGCCAAGAAATTTGGCGTGTCGCCATGAAAATTCGACGTGCTATAACTTTTATATACTTTGTCTGAGCTGTCTGAAACTTCTTGTGGTTATTTAGGTCTATATTCTGCAAAGATCGGCTGCATACGTAATTAGGGGGCGGGGCAAAATCGCTCTATAGCGCCCCCTTGAATTTTTCTTTCAAGCAGCCCCGCCACAGTTTTGGACACAGAGTTATGAAACCTTAGCTGAATTGTGGGCGAAGACAAGATCTACAAAAAAGTCTCTTGGAGCAATGGGCTAAAATTAACAGGGAGCGAGATATTTAACAATTTTTGCTGTTTCGACCTGGTTGAGAAGGGGTCATATTTGAACGAACTCCTCCTAGGGATTTTATCCAATTCACTTCAAACTTGGCAGATGTGTTCATATAGACTTCCTGAGTAAAAGTTATCAAAATCATGAATTTTGATGAAACGGTGTGGGCGTGGCGCTCCCTCAGATTTTGACTGTTTGTCCCAATTATGGCTAATGTGTGTGGTCAATTGAACGAAACGCTTTGAAAGCGACAAAGGATCGCGCGTTTTCCGACTGCTGCCTTCCGACGTGCCAGCCCGCCGAGTTGCGTGGGAGTGCGAGGGCCCGTTCAACGCTGCTTGCAGCTTTAATTATTATTATTTTTTTCTTTCTTTTTCTTCCCCCAAGTAAATCGCATTTTTGACGGCCTATATGTCCTCAAAAAGTTATGAAAATTTGCCTACCCCCCCAAAGTCGGGCGTAAAATTACGTATTTTGGGGGTCTCACACATGGACGAACAAAAATGGCTCTACGGCGCCACCTACGTTTCAGTTGTCGGAGGAGCCCCTGGACACGGTTTCATCCACGTGTACGAAATTTTGTGGGAGTATGTAAACTTCCGAGACGCACAAAAAAGTCTCTTGGTGACCCGGGCTATCGCGAAGCGTACGGCGGCCATTTTGTTTCAAAGTTGGCGTTTTCGTGTTTTTGGGGTCATTTTCGGGGGTCGTGTTTGAACGAACTCCTCCTACAGCTTTCATCTGATCTGTTTGAAACTTGGCGTGTGTGTTCTTAAGGCCTCGACCATGAAAAGTTATCAAAATCATAAGCTTCGGATTTACTGCCTCAGAGGGGCGGGGCCACGAAATTTGGCGTGTCGTCCTGAAATTTCGACGTGCTATAACTTTTATATACTTTGTCTGAGCTGTCTGAAACTTCTTAGGGTTATTAAGACCTAGATTCTGCAAAGATCGGCCTCATAATTAATTAGGGGGCGGGGCAAACTTGCTCCATAGCGCCCCGTTGAATTTTTCTTTGAGGCAGCCCCGCCACAGTTTTGGACGTAGACTTATGAAACTCAGCCGATTTGTAGAACATGGCAAGATCTACAAAAAAGTCTCTTGGAGTAACGGACTAAAATGAACAGGAAGCGAGATATTTAAGAATGAAAATCACCATTTTTGCTGTTTCGCTCTGGTTGAGAAGGGGTCATATTTGAACGAACTCCTCCTAGGGATTTTGTCCAATTGACTTCAAACTTGGCAGATGTGTTCATATAGCCTTCCCAAGTAAAAGTTATCAAAATCATGAATTTTGATGAAACGGTGTGGGCGTGGCGCTCCCTCAGATTTTGACCGTTTGTTCCAATTCTTGCTAATGTGTGTGGTCAATTGAACGAAACGCTTTGAAAGCGTCAAAAGCTCGCGCGTTTTCCGACTGCTGCCTTCCGACGTGCCAGCCCGTCGAGTTGCGTGGGAGTGCGAGGGCCCGTTCAACGCTGCTTGCAGCTTTAATTAGGGCCCGAGCACGCACTGTGTGCGAGGCCCTATTGCATTTCAAATGTTTATTATTTTTTTAGGGCCCGAGCACGCACTGTGTGCGAGGCCCTATTGCATTTCAAATGTTTATTATTTTTTTTATTTTTATTATTTTCTTTCTCGTTCTTCCGCTAAATGAATCGCATTTTCGACTGCCTATATGTACTCGAAAAGTTGCGAAAATTTGGCTACCCCCCCAAAGTCGGGCGTAAAATTACGTATTTTGGGGGTCTCACACATGGACGAGCAAAAATGGCTCTACGGCGCCACCTACGTTTCAGTTGTCGGAGGAGCCCCTCGACACGGTTTCATCCACGAGCACGAAATTTAGCGGGAGTATGTAAAGTACCGACCCGCACAAAAAAGTCTCTTGGTGACCCGGGCTATCGCGAAGCGTACGGCGGCCATTTTGTTTCAAAGTTGGCGTTTTCGTGTTTTTGCGGTCATTTTCAGGGGTCGTATTTGAACGAACTCCTCCTACAGCTTTCATCCGATCTGTTTGAAACTTGGCGTGTGTGTTCTTAAGGCCTCGACCATGAAAAGTTATCAAAATCGTGACTTCCAGATTTACTGCGTCAGAGGGGCGGGGTCACGAAATTTGGCGTTTTGGCGTGAAATTTCAACGTCCTATAACTTTGCCAAAAATACTCCAATCTTCACCAAACCTCAGATATATAATCACAGTCTGCCCTAGAATACATTTCCATAAAAACATTTGCAGATTTTCACAGCGCCTCCTAGTGGCGACAGAAAAGACCACTTTTACGAAATGACGTCCAGCTCGGAAAATATTGACCATATCCACCTCAAACTAGTTGGAGATGTTGTTAAGGCCTTGGTGTTGACATCTGAGAAAGAATTTCAACTTGACATCAGAGGGCGGGGCCGTGACAGCGCGTCAAAGTCAAGCGTTCGACGAAAAATGGAACTCCATTGACTTTTTGGGTAATTTTCAGGCAAATGTGTTGGGCTTTCATATACTTTCTCAGACCTGTCTGAAACCTCTTGAGGTTATTAAGAACACTATTGTGCAAATTTCGGCTGCATAATTAATTAGGGGGCGGGGCAAAACCGCTCTATAGCGCCCCCTTGAATTTTTCTTTCAAGCAGCCCCGCCACAGTTTTGGACACAGAGTTATGAAACCTCAGCCGAATTGTAGAGGAAGACATAACCTACAAAAAAGTCTCTTGGAGCAATGGGCTAAAATGAACAGGAAGCGAGATATTTAATGATGAAAATCACCATTTTTAGTATATCGATCTGGCTGAGAAGGGGTCATATTTGAACGAACTCCTCCTAGGGATTTTGTCCAATTGACTTCAAACTTGGTAGTTACGTTCGTATAGACTTCCTGAGTAAAATTTATCAAAATCATGAACTTCGAAGGAACAGTGTGGGCGTGGCGCACCATCAAATTTGACCCAGTGATTTAACATTCGAACTCCTTTGACTTTTTGGCTGTTTTTTAAACACAGGCTGTGGTGCTTTCATATGTTTTGTCAGAGCTGTCTGAAACTTCTTGTGGTTATTAAGACCAAAAAGATGCAAAAATCGGCTGCATGTGTAATTAGGGGGCGGGGCGAAATCGCTCTATAGCGCCCCCTTTGATTTTTCTTTCAAGCAGCCCCGCCACAGTTTTAAACTCAGAGTTATCAAATCTCAGCCAAATTGTAGAGCATGGCAAGACGTACAAAAAAGTCTCTTGGAGCAATGGGCTAAAATGAACAGGAAGCGAGATATTTAATGATGAAAATCACCATTTTTAGTATATAGGTCTGGCTGAGAAGGGGTCATATTTGAACGAACTCCTCCTAGGGATTTTGTCCAATTGACTTCAAACTTAGCAGATGTCTTCATATATGCTTCCCGAGTAAAAGTTATCAAAATCATGAATTTTGATGAAACGGTGTGGGCGTGGCGCTCCCTCAGATTTTGACTGTTTGTCCCAATTTCGGCTAATGTGCGTGGTCAACTTGCACAAACTGCTTTGAAGGCTTCGAAGGCTCACGTATTTTTTGACTGCTGCCTTCCGACGCGCCAGCCCGCCGAGTTGCGTGGGAGTGCGAGGGCCCGTTCAACGCTGCTTGCAGCTTTAATTTTTTATTATTATTATTATTTTTTTCTTTCTTTTTCTTCCCCCAAGTAAATCGCATTTTTGACGGCCTATATGTCCTCAAAAAGTTACGAAAATTCGCCTACCCCCCCAAAGTCGGGCGTAAAATTACGTATTTTGGGGGTCTCACACATGGACGAACAAAAATGGCTCTACGGCGCCACCTATGTTTCATTTGTCGGAGCAGCCCCTGGACACGGTTTCATCCACGAGCACGAAATTTAGTGGGAGTATGTAACCTACTGAGACACACGAAAAAGTCTCTTGGTGACCCGGGCTATCGTGAAGCGTACGGCGGCCATTTTGTTTCAAAGTTGGCGTTTTCGTGTTTTTGGGGTCATTTTCAGGGGTCGTATTTGAACGAACTCCTCCTACAGCTTTCATCCGATCTGTTTGAAACTTGGCGTGTGTGTTCTTAATGCCTCGACCATGAAAAGTTATCAAAATCGTGAGGTTCAGATTTACTGCCTCACAGGGGCGGGGCCACGAAATTTGGCGTTTTGGCGTGAAATTTCGACGTGGTATAACTTTGCCAAAAATACTCCAATCTTCACCAAACCTCAGATATATAATGGCAGTCTGGCCTAGAATACATTTCCATAAAAATATTTGGAGAATTTCACAGCGCCTCCTAATGGCGACAGAAAAGACCACTTTTACGAAATGACGTCCAGCTCGGAAAATATTGACCATATCCACCTCAAACTAGTTGGAGATGTTGTTAAGGCCTTGGTGTTGACATCTGAGAAAGAATTTCAACTTGACATCAGAGGGCGTGGCCGTGACAGTGCGTCAAAGTCAAGCGTTCGACGAAAAATGGAACTCCATTGACTTTTTGGGTAATTTTCAGGCAAATGTGTTGGGCTTTCATATACTTTCCCAGACCTGTCTGAAACCTGTTGTGGTTGTTAAGAACACTATTATGCAAATTTCGGTTGCATAATTAATTAGGGGGCGGGGCAAAATCACTCTATAGCGCCCCCTTGAATTTTTCTTTCAAGCTGCCCCGCCACAGTTTTGGACACAGAGTTATGTAACCATAGCCGAATTGTAGATGAAGACATGACCTACAAAAAAGTCTCTTGGAGAAATGGGCTAAAATTAACAGGGAGCGAGGTAATTAACAATGAAAATCACCATTTTTGCTGTTTCGACCTGGTTGAGAAGGGGTCCTATTTGAACGAACTCCTCCTAGGGATTTTGTCCAATTCACTTCAAACTTGGTAGTTACGTTCATATAGCATTCCCAAGTAAAAGTTATCAAAATTATGAATTTTGAGGAAATTGTGTGGGCGTGGCGCTTCATTAAATTTCACCCTTTGATACAACATTCGAACTCCATTTACTTTTTTGGCTGTTTTTTTAAGGCAAAGCTGTTGTGCTTCAAAACTTTCTCAGACCTGTCTGAAAGCTCTTGTGGTTGTTAAGAACACTATTATGCAAATTTCGGCTGCATAATTAATTAGGGGGCGGGGCAAAATCGCTCTATAGCGCCCCCTTGAATTTTTATTTCAAGCAGCCCCGCCACAGTTTTGGACACAGAGTTATGAAACCTCAGGCGAATTGTAGACGAAGACAAGATCTACAAAAAAGTCTCTTGCTGCAATGTGCTAAAATTAACAGGGAGCGAGATATTTAAGCATGAAAATCACCATTTTTGCTGTTTCGACCTGGTTGAGAAGGGGTCATATTTAAACGAACTCCTCCTAGGGATTTTATCCAATTGACTTCAAACTTGGCAGACGTGTTCATATAGACTTTCTGAGTAAAAGTTATCAAAATCATGAATTTTGATGAAACAATGTGGGCGTGGCGCTCCATTACATTTTGACCCTTTGATACAACATTCAAACTCCATTTACTTTTTTGGCTGTTTTTTAAGGTAAAGCTGTTGTGCTTCAATACTTTCTTAGACCTGTCTGAAATTTCTTCTGGTTGTTCAAACCAATATTGTGCAAATTTCGGCTGCATCGTTAATTAGTGGGCGGGGCGAAATCGCTCTATAGCGCCCCCTTGAATTTTTATTTCAAGCGGCCCCGCCACAGTTTTGGACACAGAGTTATGAAACCTTAGCCGAATTGTAGATGAAGACATGACCTACAAAAAAGTCTCTTGGAGCAATGGGCTAAAATTAACAGGGAGCGAGATATTTAACAATGAAAATCACCATTTTTGCTGTTTCGACCTGGTTGAGAAGGGGTCATATTTGAACGAACTCCTCCTAGGGATTTGATCCAATTGACTTCAAACTTGGCAGATGTCTTCATATAGGCTTCCCGAGTAAAAGTTATCAAAATCATGAATTTTGATGAAACGGTGTGGGCGTGGCGGTCCGTCAAATTTGACCGTCTGTCCCAATTCTGGCTAATGTGTGTGGTCAATTGAACAAAACCCTTTGAAAGCGTCAAAGTCTCGCGCCTTTTCCGACTGCTGCCTTCCGACGTGCCAGCCCGTCGAGTTGCGTGGGAGTGCGAGGGCCCGTTCAACGCTGCTTGCAGCTTTAATTAGGGCCCGAGCACGCACTGTGTGCGAGGCCCTATTGTTTTTCAAATGTTTATTATTTTTTTTCGTTTTTATTTTTTTTCTTTTTCTTCCCCCAAGTAAATCGCATTTTTGACGGCCTATATGTCCTCAAAAAGTTATGAAAATTTGCCTACCCCCCCAAAGTCGGCCGTAAAATTACGTATTTTGGGGGTCTCACACATGGACGAGCAAAAATGGCTCTACGGCGCCACCTACGTTTCAGTTGTCGGAGGAGCCCCTCGACACGGTTTCATCCACGTGTACGAAATTTAGCGGGAGTATGTAAACTACCGAGCCGCACAAAAAAGTCTCTTGGTGACCGGGGCTATCGCGAAGCGTACGGCGGCCATTTTGTTTCAAAGTTGGCGTTTTCGTGTTTTTGGGGTCATTTTCAGGGGTCATATTTGAACGAACTCCTCCTAGAGCTTTCATCCGATCTGTTTGAAACTTGGCGTGTGTGTTCTTAAGGCCTCGACCATGAAAAGTTATCAGAAAGCGTGACTTCCAGATTTACTGCGTCAGAGGGGCGGGGCCACGAAATTTGGCGTTTTGGCGTGAAATTTCGACGTGCTATAACTTTGCCAAAAATACTCCAATCTTCACCAATCTTCAGATATATAATCACAGTCTGCCCTAGAATACATTTCCATAAAAATATTTGCAGATTTTCACAGCGCCTCCTAGTGGCGACAGAAAAGACCACTTTTACGAAATGACGTCCAGCTCGGAAAATATTGACCATATCCACCTCAAACTAGTTGGAGATGTTGTTAAGGCCTTGGTGTTGACATCTGAGAAAGAATTTCAACTTGACATCAGAGGGCGTGGCCGTGACAGTGCGTCAAAGTCAAGCGTTCGACGAAAAATGGAACTCCATTGACTTTTTGGGTAATTTTCAGGCAAATGTGTTGGGCTTTCATATACTTTCTCAGACCTGTCTGAAACCTCTTGTGGTTATTAAGACCAAATAGATACAGAAGTCGGCTGCATAATTGATTAGGGGGCGGGGCAAAATCGCTCTATAGCGCCCCCTTGAATTTTTCTTTCAAGCAGCCCCGCCACAGTTTTGGACACAGAGTTATGTAACCTTAGCCGAATTGTAGATGAAGACATGACCTACAAAAAAGTCTCTTGGAGAAATGGGCTAAAATTAACAGGGAGCGAGATATTTAACAATGAAAATCACCATTTTTGCTGTTTCGACCTGGTTGAGAAGGGGTCATATTTGAACGAACTCCTCCTAGGGATTTTATCCAATTGACTTCAAACTTGGCAGATGTGTTCATATAGCCTTCCCGAGTAAAAGTTATCAAAATCATGAATTTTGATGAAACGGTGTGGGCGTGGCGGTCTGTCAAATTTGACCTTTTGTCCCAATTCTGGCTAATGTGTGTGTTTGATTGAGCAAAACGCTTTGAAAGCGTCAAAGGCTTGCGCGTTTTCCGACTGCTGCCTTCCGACGTGCCAGCCCGTCGAGTTGCGTGGGAGTGCGAGGGCCCGTTCAACGCTGCTTGCAGCTTTAATTATTTTTTTCTTTCTTTTTCTTCCCCACAATGAATCGCATTTTCGACAGCCTATATGTACTCGAAAAGTTGCGAAAATTTGCCTACCCCCCCAAAGTCGGGCGTAAAATTACGTATTTTGGGGGTCTCGCACATGGACGAACAAAAATGGCTCTACGGCGCCACCTACGTTTCAGTTGTCGGAGGAGCCCCTGGACACGGTTTCATCCACGAGCACGAAATTTAGCGGGAGTATGTAAAGTACCGACCCGCACAAAAAAGTCTCTTGGTGACCCGGGCTATCGCGAACCGTATGGCGGCCATTTTGTTTCAAAGTTGGCGTTTTTGTGTTTTTGGGGTCATTTTCAGGGGTCGTATTTGAACGAACTCCTCCTACAGCTTTCATCCGATCTGTTTGAAACTTGGCGTGTGTGTTCTTAAGGCCTCGACCATGAAAAGTTATCAGAAAGCGTGACTTCCAGATTTACTGCGTCAGAGGGGCGGGGCCACGAAATTTGGCGTTTTGGCGTGAAATTTCGACGTCCTATAACTTTGCCAAAAATACTCCAATCTTCACCAAACCTCAGATATATAATGGCAGTCTGGCCTAGAATACATTTCCATAAAAATATTTGCAGATTTTCACAGCGCCTCCTAGTGGCGACAGAAAAGACCACTTTTACGAAATGACGTCCAGCTCGAAAAATATTGACCATATCCACCTCAAACTAGTTGGAGATGTTGTTAAGGCCTTGGTGTTGACATCTGAGAAAGAATTTCAACTTGACATCAGAGGGCGTGGCCGTGACAGCGCGTCAAAGTCAAGCGTTCGACGAAAAATGGAACTCCATTGACTTTTTGGGTAATTTTCAGGCAAATGTGTTGGGCTTTCATATACTTTCTCAGACCTGCCTGAAACCTCTTGAGGTTATTAAGACCAAAAAGATACAGAAGTCGGCTGCATAATTGATTAGGGGGCGGGGCAAAATCGCTCTATAGCGCCCCCTTGAATTTTTCTTTCAAGCAGCCCCGCCACAGTTTTGGACACAGAGTTATGAAACCTCAGCCGAATTGTAGGGGAAGACATAACCTACAAAAAAGTCTCTTGGAGCAATGGGCTAAAATTAACAGGGAGCGAGATATTTAACAATGAAAATCACCATTTTTGCTGTTTCGACCTGGTTGAGAAGTGGTCATATTTAAACGAACTCCTCCTAGGTATTTTATCCAATTGACTTCAAACTTGGTAGATGTGTTCATAGAGACTTCCTGAGTACAAGTTAACAAAATTATGAATTTTGATGAAATGGTGTGGGCGTGGCGCTCCCTCAGATTTTGACCGTTTGTCCCAATTCTGGCTAATGTGTGTGGTCAATTGAACGAAACGCTTTGAAAGCGTCAAAGGCTCGCGCGTTTTCCGACTGCTGCCTTCCGACGTGCCAGCCGTCGAGTTGCGTGGGAGTGCGAGGGCCCGTTCAACGCTGCTTGCAGCTTTAATTATTATTATTATTTTTTTCTTTCTTTTTCTTCCCCCAAGTAAATCGCATTTTTGACGGCCTATATGTCCTCAAAAAGTTACGAAAATTCGCCTACCCCCCCAAAGTCGGGCGTAAAATTACGTATTTTGGGGGTCTCACACATGGACGAACAAAAATGGCTCTACGGCGCCACCTATGTTTCATTTGTCGGAGCAGCCCCTGGACACGGTTTCATCCACGAGCACGAAATTTAGTGGGAGTATGTAACCTACTGAGACACACGAAAAAGTCTCTTGGTGACCCGGGCTATCGTGAAGCGTACGGCGGCCATTTTGTTTCAAAGTTGGCGTTTTCGTGTTTTTGGGGTCATTTTCAGGGGTCGTATTTGAACGAACTCCTCCTACAGCTTTCATCCGATCTGTTTGAAACTTGGCGTGTGTGTTCTTAATGCCTCGACCATGAAAAGTTATCAAAATCGTGAGGTTCAGATTTACTGCCTCACAGGGGCGGGGCCACGAAATTTGGCGTTTTGGCGTGAAATTTCGACGTGGTATAACTTTGCCAAAAATACTCCAATCTTCACCAAACCTCAGATATATAATGGCAGTCTGGCCTAGAATACATTTCCATAAAAATATTTGGAGAATTTCACAGCGCCTCCTAATGGCGACAGAAAAGACCACTTTTACGAAATGACGTCCAGCTCGGAAAATATTGACCATATCCACCTCAAACTAGTTGGAGATGTTGTTAAGGCCTTGGTGTTGACATCTGAGAAAGAATTTCAACTTGACATCAGAGGGCGTGGCCGTGACAGTGCGTCAAAGTCAAGCGTTCGACGAAAAATGGAACTCCATTGACTTTTTGGGTAATTTTCAGGCAAATGTGTTGGGCTTTCATATACTTTCCCAGACCTGTCTGAAACCTGTTGTGGTTGTTAAGAACACTATTATGCAAATTTCGGTTGCATAATTAATTAGGGGGCGGGGCAAAATCACTCTATAGCGCCCCCTTGAATTTTTCTTTCAAGCTGCCCCGCCACAGTTTTGGACACAGAGTTATGTAACCATAGCCGAATTGTAGATGAAGACATGACCTACAAAAAAGTCTCTTGGAGAAATGGGCTAAAATTAACAGGGAGCGAGGTAATTAACAATGAAAATCACCATTTTTGCTGTTTCGACCTGGTTGAGAAGGGGTCCTATTTGAACGAACTCCTCCTAGGGATTTTGTCCAATTCACTTCAAACTTGGTAGTTACGTTCATATAGCATTCCCAAGTAAAAGTTATCAAAATTATGAATTTTGAGGAAATTGTGTGGGCGTGGCGCTTCATTAAATTTCACCCTTTGATACAACATTCGAACTCCATTTACTTTTTTGGCTGTTTTTTTAAGGCAAAGCTGTTGTGCTTCAAAACTTTCTCAGACCTGTCTGAAAGCTCTTGTGGTTGTTAAGAACACTATTATGCAAATTTCGGCTGCATAATTAATTAGGGGGCGGGGCAAAATCGCTCTATAGCGCCCCCTTGAATTTTTATTTCAAGCAGCCCCGCCACAGTTTTGGACACAGAGTTATGAAACCTCAGGCGAATTGTAGACGAAGACAAGATCTACAAAAAAGTCTCTTGCTGCAATGTGCTAAAATTAACAGGGAGCGAGATATTTAAGCATGAAAATCACCATTTTTGCTGTTTCGACCTGGTTGAGAAGGGGTCATATTTAAACGAACTCCTCCTAGGGATTTTATCCAATTGACTTCAAACTTGGCAGACGTGTTCATATAGACTTTCTGAGTAAAAGTTATCAAAATCATGAATTTTGATGAAACAATGTGGGCGTGGCGCTCCATTACATTTTGACCCTTTGATACAACATTCAAACTCCATTTACTTTTTTGGCTGTTTTTTAAGGTAAAGCTGTTGTGCTTCAATACTTTCTTAGACCTGTCTGAAATTTCTTCTGGTTGTTCAAACCAATATTGTGCAAATTTCGGCTGCATCGTTAATTAGTGGGCGGGGCGAAATCGCTCTATAGCGCCCCCTTGAATTTTTATTTCAAGCGGCCCCGCCACAGTTTTGGACACAGAGTTATGAAACCTTAGCCGAATTGTAGATGAAGACATGACCTACAAAAAAGTCTCTTGGAGCAATGGGCTAAAATTAACAGGGAGCGAGATATTTAACAATGAAAATCACCATTTTTGCTGTTTCGACCTGGTTGAGAAGGGGTCATATTTGAACGAACTCCTCCTAGGGATTTGATCCAATTGACTTCAAACTTGGCAGATGTCTTCATATAGGCTTCCCGAGTAAAAGTTATCAAAATCATGAATTTTGATGAAACGGTGTGGGCGTGGCGGTCCGTCAAATTTGACCGTCTGTCCCAATTCTGGCTAATGTGTGTGGTCAATTGAACAAAACCCTTTGAAAGCGTCAAAGTCTCGCGCCTTTTCCGACTGCTGCCTTCCGACGTGCCAGCCCGTCGAGTTGCGTGGGAGTGCGAGGGCCCGTTCAACGCTGCTTGCAGCTTTAATTGTTCATTATTATTTTTACGTTGTCTTGTTTTATTGTAAATGATTTTGTCCCTTCATTTTCTTAAGCATTGTTTTGATTCGTAATGTGCATTCAATTGTATATTATATATTGTAATATATTACAAATGTTTGTAATATGCTGTAAATATATTATTTGTAAATATTTTATATAATTGTAGTAATAATGAATAAATTTTCACCACATAACACATGTAAAGCGCATTGTTATTACACCAAATGAGGAAAAGTCTGTATGTGAACAAATATATAATTGTTTTGTCTCTTTTCAACACAGTGAGAAATATTTGTATGAAAATGTGCTTCCAATGTCCAGTCCAGTCCTGTCTGATGTTTTTGCTGATCTGATAGATGGCTTACAGCAACATATAGACCTATCTGGAGAAGGTGTTAGCACGGAAGAAACAACACGGTGAGGCATCATCACTGGGACTGGCACCTCCCTGGAGTCCCCTCCATGGCTATGACTTCATCTCATGTTTCTAGGGTGTTTTTATGGACACGTAAAGGATTTTTTAAATGTCATATTTCTTTGGTGTGGTGTAATATCTTCCCTGGACAGTGTCAAGGAGCTTAATGCCAGCCTTACACCAAACAACATCTCAGATAAACTGCTTGTTGCATGAGCCAACACTAAAAACCTACATAATAAACATGCTTGATTTAATCAGACCATCAAGACAATTAAAACACTGACTTAAAACAGCTCGAGTTCCATGACCACCTTACACCAAAAGATTGGGGTGAAGGGAATGCACTGCAACTTGAGCAACACTTTCAGGATTTTTATATGTCTGTGATGCTGTTTGGTGTTAGGCCAGCCTTAAGTATTCGAATATTATGCCAAACTAACTTTAAGAAATTAATGAATGAAGATGAAGTTTGTCATATGACAAAAGTGTTCTTAGATCTTCTTATAATATAATCAATAAGATAAACTGTATTTCTGTACAAACTTTAGATTTTGGATTTTGTCCCTTCAAGAACTCTTGACCAACCTCTTTGGTTAGCTAAACTATTTTAGTGGGAGACAACCACAGGAATAAGGTGCCGCCTGTCCTGTTTGTGACTGTATTTTACAAGGATTTTCGACTGTTAACTATCTGTACCTTTTGATGATTCCTGGTACAGTTCTTTATTTTGAAATAAAGTGATTTGGCTACTTTAAATATAAAGGGAATGATGAAGAAAACACAATGTGAAGACATTTTTCCAGTAGTGATAGCGATATACCCAATGTGACTGTACATCACAGAACTTTCATTGACCTGGCCCTCCATGAGTTCCCATAGAGATACATTTACCAAGTCTACTTCCTTTAAGGAGACACTTTCAGGAATAATCAATAATTGTCCGTTGTCCTCTGGAAATATATCTACTGGAATGAATACTAAAATATTTCCCAGCTGAGATTCAAGTTTCCTGTGAATGTCCTTCCTTGAATCTTTTTAGCCAGACTGTGTCAGATGGTTTCTTACAGAGAACCATTTTGGAGGTTGTCAGGAGGTGGAGGTTGGCCAAAAATACTTGATTCGATAAACCATCTGTCTATCATGGGTGAACTTAATCATATCAATGACCCATGTAATGCAGTCATTGAGAAAGGACTTTGGTGTTGTTCATTGCTCTTCTATCAATAAACAAACACCTTCCTGCTCTTATATAACTGATTGTGCAACGGTGTTGTTCATTGCTCTTTGAACCACTGCCAGGACTACCAAAATCGCATCAGATATTCTCTACGAGATCACCCTTGAGTTGTAAATGGTTACAACTTTCTAGTCATGATAAAAATGATGTAACATCAGTTTTAGGTCCTGTATAAACATGGCTACCTGGCCACCTTTAGAATTTTGTACCTGTTTTGTTGAGTCTTACCATGCTGCCAAGATCACCAAAAACATGGTAGTCTCTAATCTTAATTAGTCTCTTAATTAGAAACAGTTACCTATTTATATTTATATCTATTTTCTGTATGTTCACTGTCTTATGTTTTATCTACTCCATGGGTCTCCTTTATCTACCTGGTGGTCTGAGTGGGATGGAGATTCTTCTGGGGCCTTCTTGAACTTCCTCGGTCGCAATGTATTGACCTGTGAGAGAAAAAAAGATATCTAGGGTATGTGATGATCAACTCATTCTAAAATGTTGTTGAGCCACCTGATTGGGGAACGGGAAATGTATTTTACTAACCGGGGTGGAAAAAAACATTGATCACTAGATGGAGCCAAAGGAATTACTAGTGATTCATATTCACATTTCTTCAAATCTTTTAATCCTTTTAATCTGCCTTACAATATGTTTCCTTGGTTTGTTTATGATTATTTTGAAAAAAAATGGAAGACATTATTGTTTTGTTTGACAATGTTTATTATCTAATTTAGTTGGTTCCTTCCTTTTTTAGTTTATTTTAGATCTTCTCATATGGTAGTCTGCCAGCAACGAGACCGAGCCAGAGCCTCCCAGAAACTAGTTGGTAGTTGTAGTCCTCTAACCTAACCCCAAACCACAGCTGTATAAAAATCCAGATCTCAAACCCTAACCCTACAGTCATTGAAGGCGGGTTTTAAACATTCTGTAGGAATTGGTATTTTTTATTTATAATGACTAATTGAACAAAGTATTCATAAAGAGATAGAAAGAAATAAAAACAGAGCAGAGACAAAAAATAAACTTTTAATTTGAAGTGTTCATTTTCAATATATAGCTGTCAAAGACATAAAAAGTGTCAAACAAAATTTAAGCTACTTTCATTCAGTCAAGTTTATCAGAGCCAACTAATTGTTCTGTCAATGCTTTTAATATATCCATAATTAGAGCTGAAATGAAAATGATGAATAAATGTCCACAGACAGTATTGTAATAATATGTTTATTATTTATTCATATGACAAGAGAATCAGAAAACTTAATCACTTTGAAATGTAAAAAAAGAAAGAAGGATGCAGATCAAGATCCAGGTAAAAAGTGTCTAAACATTTTAAATTTGATTAAAATAAAAAATGTGTAGTATATTTGCATGATTACTGTGATTCAAGATAATCAGATTGAGTTTAAGATGAAGTTCTGCCTGCATGAGTATCACTGCTGAAGAAAGAGGAACTGTTTCACTCTCACATGGTGAAAAGCAGATGGCCACTGAAGGTGGTATGGTGACTGTGATTATCAAACACCTTTGTACCAGGCCACAGACGTAAAAACACAACATCTCCAACCTCCAGGATCAGTGTGACACCATTAGAAGAAGTCCCATAATGGCTTCGCTGATGCTCATATGCAAAAAAAGTGTGCTCCCCGTTCTTCACCAACACAGCACCTGTGGCATGGGAACCACCATGTGTACCTATGTACCACTCAAAGTGGTAGGCTCCTCTCACTGGGGCAGTGAAAATACCTGTTGGACATTTGTTTGTGTTATTTTAAATGGAAAATTAGCTGCTGCAACATCTGTTAGTCAGACTGACATCAACATATATGAGTTCAGGTACCTGTGTGGTTGTTGTAGGCCTTTCCAATGTCTGTGAGGACATGTTGAAAGACTAGAGTAATGAATCTGTCAAAGGGTCCAATATATCCTTGGCCTGCATCCATTAGAGAGGCTGAGAAAGCCACCTGTTTCACTGAGAGAGAGAGTTTTATGTCTCAAGTTTTATTCTATTTCTGTATGTATATATTAACGTATGAAGTGTCTTTTTGTTTTGTTTATTTTACTCTTTATGCTTTAACAACATTGTTTGTGTGACATTCATGAAAATAAAGTGAGAGAGAGAGAGAGAGAGAGAGAGAGAGAGAGAGAGAGAGATGCATCTTAAACTGTCTGTAGATACATTAGTGTTAGTTAGTGCTGAAGAATGAAAGCATAAATAGCTAATCTCAAAAATAGTGCACACAAAACAACAATATTTAATACACACTCCCCCAAATACCTTGCAACCTTTTGTTGAGTTTGTCAATCTCAATCGTCTGTTCTGAAGAAAAAAAAAAAGCAAATAAATAACTATGACTTTGATTTCACTGCACCACCAGGATCTATGGAAATACATTAGTGGAAGTAAAGAGTCAGTTACTGAGTTTCAATTTTAACCTTTTTGGATATTTATGAAGTGCTACAACATGACAACAACAGGACAACAGAAAGCAAGTCCTAATGCTATTACTTCTATAATTATCTGACAAAATGCTGTACCTTGATTCACTCTTTGCAAGAATCTCATCTCCACCCTCTGCTGAGCCAGCGTCACAGTCATCTCTTTCAGCAGAGCACGGATGTCTTGCAAATAAAGCTGCTGTAGATCTGCTGAAACAGAGCAGACCAGCAGCAACAGCGGGAAAATCGCAGAGATCTTCATTCTCACACCGGCAATTTTCACAGGTGAACTGTGTCATCTGTGAACCTCTGTGACATTTATGTAGCACAGCAAAAGGAGGCGTGAAGGTGAGGGAGGAGGATATGACAGACCTGTCTTGTTTTTATTGGATGATGGCGATGTTATCTTCAGACACACCTCTGTCTCCACTGTTCTGGAAGTCACAGATTCATCACTCCATCCTAATGACTGGGACGCACTGCCACACTGCACTCCACCTGAGCATGGGGTGTGCTTTCTGCTGCCGTACTGCTACTGAGGCAGACTCAATACAGTTGGTATTGAGTCTGCCTTAGATGTATACATTAAAAGCATTGCTAACATGTCTTAAACAGAAATGCGAGAAAACACTACTTTAATATGATATGTATATAGATCAAGTCTGTACATCACATTGAAAAAATAGGCAGTATGATGTTTGGCAAAGATTTATTATCAGTTCTTCTACATCATTGTATCTTGTATGAGAAGTTTGGGTGAGCATTTCTTACATTAAGTGCATGGCATCCTTTGGTTTCTGTTTATCTATGAAGCCTTCGACAAAATTTGCCATCATATCCTTATTAAACTGTTCTCATAGCCGTTATTTGACATGTTCAAGTGCATCCTATTCAGTTTCAAAAACCATCAAACACTATGAAGGCGTTTGGTGCTGTAAACGCAGAGAATGTGAATGGATGGTATCATAGAGATACATTTACCAAGTCTACTTCCTTTAAGGAGACACTTTCAGGAATAATCAATAATTGTCCTTTGTCCTCTGGAAATATATCTACTGGAATGAATACTAAAATATTTCCCAGCTGAGATTCAAGTTTCCTGTGAATGTCCTTCCTTGAATCTTTTTAGCCTGACTGTGTCAGATGGTTTCTTACAGAGAACCATGTGGGAAGTTGTCATTGGAAACTGGAGGTTGGCCAGAAATACTTGGTAGGTGATTGGACAAACCATCTGTCTATCATGGGTAAATTTAATCACATCAACGACCCATGTAATGCAGTCATTTAGAAAGGACTTCAGTGTTGTTCATTGCTCTTCTATCAATAAACAAACACCTTCCTGCTCTTATATAACTGATTCTAGCAGCATCTATGCTAACTCCTTCAGCAGATCTCTCTTGGAGTAAACAAACTATAAACCATGCTGGCGACTCATGCTGTAGCTGCTGGTAGTTCCTCTGACCTGATTGGACTGAACCACTGTGTTCAGACACATTCAGCCAGCACTACCAAAATCAGGTATCAGGTCAGATATTCTCAACAACATCACGCTTGAGTTGGAAATGGTACAGCTTTCTTGTCATAATAAAAATGGTGCAACATCAATTTTAGGTGTATAAACATCCGAAATAGAACCTAAACCTGGCGACCTGTTTTGTTGAGTCTTACCATGCAGCCAAGGTCACCAAGAACATGTCAGGTATTCTCTAATAGACTGTCTCTTAATTAGAAAAAGTTACATCTTTCTAGTCATAATTGAAATGGTCTGATCCCAGTTTAAGCATTGTAAATTTGTAAAATACATTTGTCTAACCTTTTCAGCAAAAACAAGCAAATCAAAGCAAAACGTATTTTTTCTGTTGTAAACGTCCCTTGTTCTCTCCATCCCACTCAGGGGATGGAGATCCTTCTGGGGCCTTTTGAACTTACTTGGTCACAATTTATTGACCTCTGAGAGAAAAAAAGATATCTAGGGTATATGAGTATATGCTAATATTTCAAAATTATTTAGTCGTTTCAAAATGTTGTTGAGCCACAGTTATTCCACTGATCACTAGATGGAGTCAAATGATTTACTAATAGTTCATATTCTCATTTCTTCAAACCTTTTAATCCTTTTAATCTGACTTACATTATGTTTCCTTGGTTCGTTTATGATTTTTGTTTTAAAGAAAAGAAACATATAGGAGGACATTATTGTTTAATTTGGCAGTGCTTATTATCTAATTTAGTTGGTTCCTTCCTTTTTTAGTTTCTTTAGATCTTCTCATATGGTAGTCTGCCAACAAAGGGACCTGAGCCAGAGCCTCCCAGAAACTAGTTGGTAGTTGGAGACCTCTAACCTAACCCCTAACCACAGCTGTATGAAATTTCAGACCTCAAACCCTAACCCTACAGTCACTGAAGGTGGATTTCAAACATGTAGAAATTGGTATTTTTGTGATTTAGAGCCTCCAGTTTCAGAGTGTAATATCACCATCGTAAATATGGATGGCTGTGCTGTATTTATGATGATATGACTTCATAAAGTAAAGTTCAGAAAGTATCAAGTCCACAAAACAAAGCAGCCAGCTTATATTACATACTAGTCCAACAGCATTAAGCAGCTCTGCATCTGTCTTTCAGCCTTCGTTCACAAAACCCTCGCTAACCTCTTTAGCAGTCACCATTGTTGTTTTTTTTTTCAATTTTCTAACTAGTGGTCTTCATCAAGAGTCTGTATTACTATTGCTATTAATTTGAAGTGTTCATTTAGAACAAATAGCTGTCAAAGACAGAAAAATCAAGCACACTAAAATAAAATTTAAGCTAAACTCCTTTCATTCAGTCATGTTTATCAGAATTGATAAATGAATGAATGAATTATTCTGTCAATGCTTTTAATATATAATTAGAGTTGAAATGAAAATGATGAATAAATGTCCACAGACAGTATTGTAATAATATGTTTATTATTTATTCATATGACAAGAGAATCAGAAAACTTAATCACGTTGAAATGTGAAAAAAAGAAACAAGGATGCAAAATCAAGATCCAGGTAAAAAGTGTCTCAACATTTTAAATTTGATTAAAATTAAAATGTGTAGTATATTTGCATGATTACTGTGATTCAAGATAATCAGATTTTAGTTTAAGATGAAGTTCTGCCTGCATGAGTATCACTGCTGAAGAAAGAGGAACTGTTTCACTCTCACATGGTGAAAAGCAGATGGCCACTGAACGTGGTACGCTGATCGTTGATATTATCATACACCTTTGTACCAGGCCACAGACGTAAAACCACATCATCTCCAACCTCCAGAAGCAGTGTGACACCATTAGAAGAAGTTGTATAATAGTATGACTGATGCTCATACGCAAGAAAAGTGTACTCTGAGTTCTTCACCAACACAGCACCTGTAGCATGGGAACTACCATATGTACATATGTACCACTTGAAGTGGTAGGCTCCTCTCACTGGTGCAATGAAAATACCTGTTGGACATTTGTTTGTGTTATTTTAAATGGAAAATCAGCTGCTGCAACATCTGTTAGTCAGACTGACATCAACATATATGAGTTCAGGTACCTGTGTGGTTGTTGTAGGCCATCCCAATGTCTGTGAGGACATGTTGAAAGACTAGAGTAGTGTGTTTGGTAAAGGGTCCAATATATGCACTGCCTGCATCCAACAGAGAGGCTGAGAAAGCCACCTGTTTCACTGAGAGATAGATAGATAGATAGATAGATAGATAGATAGATAGATAGATAGATAGATAGATAGATAGATAGATAGATAGATAGATAGATAGATAGATAGATAGAGAGAGAGAGAGAGAGAGAGAGAGAGCAGAGAGAAATTAAGAGCAGTCTTAAGGATGAAA
Source organism: Nibea coibor (assembly GCA_023373845.1). Classification (NCBI taxonomy): domain Eukaryota; kingdom Metazoa; phylum Chordata; class Actinopteri; family Sciaenidae; genus Nibea; species Nibea coibor. The sequence goes on from CM041733.1 coordinate 13,977,225, forward strand.
ACATAAATAGCTAATCTCAATCTCAGTGCACAAAAAACAACAATATTTAATACACATTCCCCCAAATACCTTGCAGCTGTTTGTTGAGCTTGTCAATCTCAGTCTTCTGCCTCCTCACCTCATCCGTGTGTTGTTTCAGCTTTGCTGCGTGTTCTGAAGAAAAAAAAAACAGATAAATCACTCTGACACTTTGATTTCACTGCACCACCAGGATCGATGGAAATATATTCGTGGAAGTAAAGACTCAGTTACTGAGTTTGGATATGTATGAAGTGCTACATCGTGACTTTAACACCCTTGTAAAACAACAGAAAGCAAGTCCTAATGCTATTACTTCTGTCATTATCTGACAAAATTCTGTACCTTGATTCACTCTTTGCAAGAATCTCATCTCCACCTTCTGCTGAGTGAACGAGGCGGTCATCTCTTTCAGCAGAGCAGTGATGTTTTGCAAATAAGGCTGCTGTAGATCTGTGTTTTCCGCTGAAGTGGAGCAGACAAGCAGCAACAGCGGGACAATTGCAGAGATCTTCATTCTCACACCGGCAATTTACACAGGTGAACTATGTCATCTGTGAACCTCTGTGACATTTATGTAGCACAGCAAAAGGAGGCGTGAAGGTGAGGGAGGAGGATATGACAGACCTGTCTTGTTTTTATTGGATGATGGCGATGTTATCTTCAGACACACCTCTGTCTCCACTGTTCTGGAAGTCACAGATTCATCACTCCATCCTAATGACTGGGTCACACTGCACTCCACCTGAGCATGGGGTGTCAACACAGATGCTGTTTCTGCTTCGGTGTAGCTGTAACTGTATTAATATGTACAATAAAAGCAGTAATGGTTAACATGTTTTGTTTCTGTCCACAGAAACATAAGAAAACACTACTTTAATACGATATGTATATAGATCAAGTAAGACCTTTGGCAAAGATTTATTATCAGTGACAGTTCTTCTACATCATTGTATCTTGTATGAGAAGTTTGGGTGAGCATTTCTTACATTAAGTGCATGGCATCCTTTGGTTTCTGTTTATCCATCAAGCCTTCGACAGCAACTTGCCGTCATATCCTTATTAAACTGTTCTCATAGCCGTTATTTGACATGTTCAAGTGCTCCTTGCAAATCATTCAAACACATTCACACAGTAAAAAAGCAGCCATCCCGTTCAGTTTCAAAAACCATCAAACACTATGAAGGCGTTTGGCGCTGTAAAACGCAGAGAATGTGAATGGATGGTATCATAGAGATACATTTACCAAGTTTACTTCCTTTAAGGAGACACTTTCAGGAACAATCAATAATTGTCCTTTGTTCTCTGGAAATATATCTACTGTAATGAATACTAAAATATTTTCTAGCTGAGATGGAGATCCTTCTGGGGCCTTCTTGAACTTCCTCTGCCACACTGCACTCCACCTGAGCATGTGGTGTCAACACAGATAACAAAAGATACCTAGGGTATATGACTATATGTTGCTATTTCAAAATGATTTAGTCATTTCAAAATGTTGTTGTGCCACCTAATTGGGGAATGTTTGAAATGAATTGTACTAACTGGGGGGGATCAAACAATTCTTCCATTGATCGTTAGATGGAGTCAAATGAATTGTTGTCATGTTCTCATTTCCTCAAACCTTATTGGAAGACAAAACGCATTGGAAGACATTATTGTTTAATTTGACAATGTTTATGATCTAATTTAGTTGGTTCCTTCCTTTTTTAGTTTCTTTAGATCTTCTCATATGGTAGTCTGCCAACAATGAGACCTGAGCCAGAGCCTCCCAGAAACTAGTTGGTAGTTGTAGTCCTCTAACCTAACCCCTAACCCACATGTGTCAAACTCAAGACCTGCGGGACAAATGTAGCCCGCCATGCCATTTTTCTGGCCCAGGAGAGCACGTAGGGTGCATGATTGTCTCAACATGCGTTTTTGCTGCTTTAAAGCAGGCCCACGAGGACAACCATTATTCTGATGTGGCCATCTGTGAAAATGAGTTTGACACACCTGCCTAACCCAACCACAGCTGTATAAATTTTCAGACCTCAAACCCTAACCCTACGGTCATCAAAGGTGGATTTCAAACATGTAGAAATTGGTATTTTTGTGATTTAGAGCTGCCAGTTTCAGAGTGTAATATCACCATGGTAAACATGGACAGCTCTGCATGTGTGTCCATGATATTACTTCAAAAAGGAAAGTTCAGAAAGTATCAAGTCCACAACTTTGCTAACAGCCAAACATCAAACAGGTGTAACAACACAAAACAAAGCAGCCAGTTTATATTACATACTAGTCCAACAGCATTAAGCAGCTCTGCATCTGTCTTTCTGCCTTCGCTCACGAAGCCCTCACTAACCTCTTTAGCAATCACCATTGTCGTTTGTTTTTTTTTAAAGTCTGTATTACAGTAGAATTACTATCAAAAGCATGTTCCTATATGGACAGTGACCTTAACCTCCAAACACTGCAAACCCTGTTACCAGATCCAACCCCTCACCCAGCAAGTTAATATATTTATAATAACTAATTGAACGCAGTATTTATGTTCTGAAGAAATAAAAACAAAGTATAGACAAAAATAAACTTTTAATTTGAAGTGTTCATTTTCAACAAATAGCTGTCAAAGACAGAAAAGGTGTCAAACAAAATTTAAGCTACTTTCATTCAGTCAAATTTATCAGAGTCCACTAATTGTTCTGTCAATGCTTTTAATATATCCAAAAATCGAGTTGAAATGAAAATGATGAATAAATGTCCACAGACAGTATTGTAATAATATGTTTATTATTTATTCATATGACAAGAGAATCAGAAAACTTAATCACTTTGAAATGTGAAAAAAAGAACAAGGATGCTAAATCAAGATCGCGGTAAAAGTGTCTCAACATTTTAAATTTGATTAAAATTTAAAAGATGTGCAATATATGTGACATGATTACTGTGATTCAAGATAATCAGATTTTAGTTTAAGATGAGTTTAAGATGAAGTTCTGCCTGCATGAGTATCACTGCTGAAGAAAGAGGAACTGTTTCAGTCTCACATGGTGAAAAGCAGATGGCCACTGAAGGTGGTACGGTGATCAACATTGTCATACACCTTTGTACCAGGCCACAGACGTAAAACCACATCATCTCCAACCTCCAGAATCAGTGTGACACCATTAGAAGAAGTCGAATAGTACTGTGACTGATTCTCATATGCAAGAAAAGTGTACTCTGAGTTCTTCACCAACACAGCACCTGTACCCACGTTACCATGTGTACATATGTACCACTCAAAGTGGTAGGCTCCTCTCACTGGTGCAGTGAAAATACCTGTTGGACATTTGTTTGTGTTATTTTAAATGGAAAATCAGTTGCTGCAACATCAGACTGACATCAACATATGTGAGTTCAGGTACCTGTGTGTTTGTTGTAGGCCTTTCCAATGTCTGTGACAACGTGTTCAAAGACTAGAGTAGTGTGTTTGGTAAAGGGTCCAATAAATGCAGTGCCTGCATCCAACAGAGAGGCTGAGAAAGCCACCTGTTTCACTGAGAGAGAGAGAGAGAGAGAGAGAGAGAGAAAGAGAGAGAGAGAGAGAGAGAGAGCAATGCATCTTAAACTGTCTCTAGATACGTTAGTGTGACTGTTTTTCTCTTTGTATTTTTTGTATTTGTGTACTGTCCAACTCTTTAGGTAGATTTTTAAATTAAGAGCAGTCTTATGGATGAAAACACAAATAGCTAATCTCAGTGCACAAAAAACAACAATATTTAATACACCTTCCCCCAAATACCTTGCAGCTGTTTGTTGAGCTTGTCAATCTCAGTCTTCTGCCTCGTCGCCTCAGTCTTCTGTTGTTTCAGCTTTGCTGTATATTCTGAAGACAAAATGCAAATAAATAACTTTGTGACTTTGATTTCCCTGCACCACCAGAATCGATGGAAATGTATTAGTGGCAGTAAAGACTCCCAAGTTTCAATTTTATCCTTTTGGATATGTATGAAGTGCTACATTGTGACTTTGACACCCTTGTAAAACAACAGAAAGCAAGTCCTAATGCTATTGCTTCTATAATTATCTGACAGAATGCTGTACCTTGATTCATTCTTTGCAAGTCTCTCATCTCCACCCTCTGCTGAGCCAACGAGGTGCTTATCTCTTTCAGTAGAGCATTGATGTCTTGCAAATAAGGCTTCTGTACCTCTGTGTTTTCCGCTGAAGTGGAGACAGAGCAGACCAGCAGCAACAGCGGGAAAATCGCTGAGATCGTCATTCTCACACCGGCAATTTTCACAGGTGAACTGTCATCTGTGAACCTCTGTGACATTTATGTAGCACAGCAAAAGGAGGCGTGAAGGTGAGGGAGGAGGATATGACAGACCTGTCTTGTTTTTATTGGATGATGGCGATGTTATCTGCAGACACACCTCTGTCTCCACTGTTCTGGAAGTCACAGATTCATCACTCCATCCTAATGACTGGGACGCACTGCCACACTGCACTCCACCTGAGCATGGGGTGTCAACACAGACGCTGTTTCTGCTTCGGTGTAGCTGTAACTGTATTAATATGTACAATAAAAGCAGTAATTGTTAACATGTTTTGTTTCTGTCCACAGAAACATGAGAAAACACTACTTTAATACGATATGTATATAGATCAAGTAAGACCTTTGGCAAAGATTTATTATCAGTGACAGTTCTTCTACATCATTGTATCTTGTATGAGAAGTTTGGGTGAGCATTTCTTACATTAAGTGCATGGCATCCTTTGGTTTCTGTTTATCTATGAAGCCTTCGACAGCAACTTGCCGTCATATCCTTATTAAACTGTTCTCATAGCCGTTATTTGACATGTTCAAGTGCATCCTGTTCAGTTTAAAAAACGGTTGGCACTGTAAAACGCAGAGAATGTGAATGGATGGTATCATAGAGATACATTTACCAAGTCTACTTCCTTTAAGGAGACACTTTCAGGAATAATCAATAATTGTCCTTTGTTCATTGGAAATATATCTACTGTAATGAATACTAAAATATTTCCCAGCAGAGATTAAAGTTTCCTGTGAATGTGCTTTCTTGTAGAATCTTTTTAGCCTGACTGTGTCACATGGTTTTTTACAGAGAACCATCTGGGAAGTTGTCATTGAAAACTGGAGGTTGGCCAAAAATACTTGGCAGGTGATTGGACAAACCATCTGTCTATCATGGGTAAACTTAATCACATCAACAACCCATGTAATGCAGTCATTTAGAAAGGACTTCAGTGTTGTTCATTGCTCTTCTATCAATAAACAAACACCTTCCTGCTCTTATATAACTGATTCTAGCAGCATCTATGCTAACTCCTTCAGCAGATCTCTTTTTGAGTGAACAAACTATAAACCATGCTGGCGACTCATGCTGTAGCTGCTGGTAGTTCCTCATAGGGCGCTGATTGGACTGAACCACTGTGTTCAGACACATTCAGCCAGCACTACCAAAATCATGTCAGGTATTCTCAACAAGATCACTTTTGACTTGGAAAAGGTAACATCTTTCCAGTTATAATTGAAATGGTGTGACCCCAGTTTAAGTATTGTAAATACTTAGGACCTTAACATCGTAGCATTTGAGATGTTCTCTGCAAGACCACCTTCAAGTTGGTAAAGGTTACATTTCATTTGTCTAACCTTTTAAGGAAAAACAAGCAAATCCCCTGAGTGGGATGGAGATCCTTCTGGGGACTTCTTGAACTTCGTTGGTCACAATTCATTGAACTGTGAGAGAAAAAAAAGATATCTAGGGTATATGACTATATGCTGATATTTCAAAATTATTTAGTTGTTTCAAAATGTTGTTGAGCCACCTGATTGGGGAATGTTTGAAAATATTTTTACAAACTCGGCTGAATCAAACAATTTTTCCATTGATCACTAGATGGAGCCAAATGAATTACTCATGATTCATGTTCTCATTTCCTCAAACCTTATTGGAAGACAAAGCATATTGTTGTTGATATTATTGTTTAATTTGACAATGTTGTTTATCTAATTTAGTTGGTTCCTTCCTTTTTTAGTTTCTTTAGATCTTCTCATATGGTAGTCTGCCAACAAAGAGACCTGAGCCAGAGCCTCCCAGAAACTAGTTGGTAGTTGTAGTCCTCTAACCTAACCCTGAACCCACATGTGTCAAACTCATGTAATTTTTCTGGCCGCAAGAGCGCGTGGGGTGCATGATTGTCTCAACGTGCGTTTTTGCTGCTTTAAAGCATGCATTGTCCATAAACTACCTCCCCCACAAAGCATTCCTATCGTTACCCACCAAGGTAATCATGTCATCTCGTCACCCCTGGACTGCAGCAAGGTCAAATCATGGCAATTTGGAATTGAGAAATCTCCACAAATTAACCTCAACATGTCCAATAAGAGAAAAAAATGATGCACAAGGAAGGAAGGAATATCATAACTTGTTTATAATATTTTTCTTTATTTGCTTAAATAGTTTGAACACTGATTAGAGTAACGTGGGCTTCACACTGAACATTTATTTTTACATGTATGCAAATGCATATGAAATATGTGTAAGTTGAACACATAATGAATACAGAAACATTTATTTAACAATATAATAAGATGTAGGTTAATTTATTTTAAACTACATTGAAATGACAAATGACAAATGACCTCAAACCCTAACCCTACGGTCATTGAAGGTGAATTTCAAACATGTAGAAATTGGTATTTTTGTGATTTAGAGCTGCCAGTTTCAGAGTGTAATATCACCATGGTAAATATGGACAGCTCTGCATGTGTATCTATTATATTACTTCAAAAAGTAAAATTCAGAACTTCCATAACTTTGCCACCTTTTCGTTCACGATGCCCTCGCTAATCTCTTTAGCAGTCACCATTGTTGTTTTTTTCAATTTTCTAACTAGTGGTCTTCATCAAGAGTCTGTATTACAGTAGAATTACTATCACAAGCATGTTCCTATATGGACAGTGACCTTAACCTCCAAACACTGCAAACCCTGTTATCAGATCCAGCCCCTCACCCAGCAAGTTAATATATTTATAATGACTAATTGAACACAGTATCTAAGAAATAAAAACAGAGCAGAGAGAAAAATAAACTTTCAATTTGAAGTGTTCATTTTCAACAAATAGCTGTCAAAGACAGAAAAGGTGTCAAACAAAATTTAAGCTACTTTCATTCAGTCGAGTTTATCAGCGTCCACCAATTATTCTGTCAATGCTTTTAATATATCCATAATTAGAGTTGAAATGAAAATGATGAATAAATGTCCACAGACAGTATTGTAATAATATGTTTATTATTTATTCATATGACAAGAGAATTAGAAAACTTAATCACTTTGAAATATGAAAAATGAAAGGATGCAAAATCAAGATCGATTAAAATTTAAAAGATGTGCAATATATGTGGCATGATTACTGTGATTCAAGATAACTGAACTGAACTGTTTCAGTCTCACATGGTGAAAAGCAGATGGCCACTGAAGGTGGAATGGTGATTGCCATTGTCATAAACCCTTGTATGAGGCCACAGACGTACAAACACATCATCTCCAACCTCCAGGATCAATGTGACACCATTAGAAGAACTCGCATAATAGCCTGGCTGATGCTCATATGCAATAAAAGTGTGCTCTTTGTTCTTCACCAACACAGCACCTGTGGCAGCTTTACCACCATGTGTACCTATGTACCACTCAAAGTGGTAGGCTCCTCTCACTGGGGCAGTGAAAACACCTGTTGAACATTTGTTTGTGTTATTTTAAATGGAAAATCAGCTGCTGCAACATCTGTTAGTCAGACTGACATCAACATATATGAGTTCAGGTACCTGTGTGTTTGTTGTAGGCCTTTCCAATGTCTGTGAGGACATATTCAAAGACTAGAGTAGTGAACTTGGTAAAGGGTCCAGTTTCTCCATGGCCTGAACCCAACCGAGAGGCTGAGAAAGCCACCTGTTTCACTGAGAGAGAGAGAGAGAGAGAGAGAGAGAGAGAGAGAGAGAGAGAGAGAGAGAGAGAGAGAGAATTAAAAGCATACTTAGGGATGAAAACATAAATGGCTAATCTCAAAAATAGTGCACAAAAAAAACGATATTTACTAAACATTCTCCCAAATACCTTGCAGCTGTTTGTTGAGCTTGTCAATCTCAGTCTTCTGCCTCCTCACCTCAGCCGTGTGTTGTTTCAGCTTTGCTGCGTGTTCTGAAGAAAAAAAGCGACTCTAATAACTCTGACACTTTGATTTCACTGCACCACCAGGTTCTTTGGAAATACATTAGTGGAAGTAAAGACTCAGTTACTGAGTTTGTATATGTATGAAGTGCTACATCGTGACTTTAACACCCTTGTAAAACAACAGAAAGCAAGTCCTAATGCTATTACTTCTATCATTAGCTGACAAAATGCTGTACCTTGATTAATTCTTTGCAAGAATCTCATCTCCACCTTCTGCTGAGCCACGGAGGCGGTCATCTCTTTCAGCAGAGCAGTGATGTCTTGCAAAAAAGGCTTCTGTACCTCTGTGTTTTCCGCTGAAGTGGAGACAGAGCAGACCAGCAGCAACAGCGGGAAAATCGCAGAGATCTTCATTCTCACACCGGCAATTTTTTCAGCTGAACTGTGTCATCTGTGAACCTCTGTGACATTTATGTAGCACAGCAAAAGGGGGCGTGAAGGTGAAGGAGGGGGATGCCACAGAGGCCTTCTTGTTTTTCTTGGATGATGGCGATGTTATCTGCAGACACACCTCTGTCTAAACTGTTCTGGATACCAGAGATTCATCACTCCACCCTAATGACTGGGGCGCACTGCCACACTGCACCCCACCTGAGCATGGGGTGTCAACACAGATGGGGTTTCTGCTGTGGTGTAGCTGTAACTGTATTGATGTATACAATAAAAGCATTGTTAACATGTCTTGTTACCAATACAGTAGTTACCTCAAATATCATAGAGTAGTAGTTTAGATTTGATGAGTCGTCACTTCTTGACTTTCTTCATTCTTAGGGGCTTCCTGTAAAAACAGTGAACATGTCGGGAACAACTTCTGAAACCAGCGAGGCCTGTTTGGTTTCTGGCATTCAGTCAATACGGTTTTACGGTAACTCTTATGAACCACTGACATGTTGATTGATGAGTGACAACCCATTGTGACAGCATCGGCATTGTTTGGATCACTCTTGTTAAAAAGAAACAGCAGGACGGGTAACTTTCTCAAGTCACTTTACTTCACTACACTTCATAACATCTTCTCTTCCTTGTTCAACCTGTGGGAATCCAAAAGTCCTGTTCAACAGAATACACTGACTGTCTTAAAGATGCTGTTATAATATAAACTCCCAGTGCACTCACCAAATAGCACACACAGTAAATGAGACAAATTGTTCACAGACTGTGGATCCTGCAGGATCATTTTGTCCAGAAAACAAACAAACTGTTGTTACTAAACTAGAAAAATCAGCCTAGAAATAGAAGAGAGAGAAAGAATTATTACCTGGACTACTTTGTTTGGATTTGTCAGATTCTTCTCATTTCTTCTCAAGTGCTGTTAATTGGATATTTCTGAAGCTGGTAACTGTGATGACCTTATCATCTGCAGCAGGGGTTACCGTTGGTCTTCCTTTCCTGGGGCCGTCCTCATGAGAGCCAGCTTCTTCATAGTGTTCAATGGTTTTTGAAACTTCAAAGTTATTGAATATTTTCTGGTCATACTGACCCTTGTGTCTTAAAGTAACAATGGATTTCTCTTTAGTTAGTTGAGTGGTTCTTGCAATAATATGGATTACTAAAGTTGAATAGAGTTGTTTTCCAACACTACCTCTGAACCAGTCATTCATTTTTGACGGCAGCCATTACAGCTGTTTCTTTTTTAGCACCACTGTGTAAATGTGTATGAATGGTTGGCTCTCAAGAACTGATGAGCAGGTGGCACCTTGCATGGCAGCCAATGCCAATGCCATCAGTGTATGAATGTGTGTTAATGGGTGAATGAGACATGTAGTGTGAAAATGCTTTGAGTGGCCAAAAGACTAGAAAGGCAATATATAAGTAAAGTCCATTTACCATTTTATACTTGCTATACTAGTTATACTCAGGAATGCCTGAGTTGTCACCTGAAGCAGAAGAAGCAGAAGGATGAGGAAGTATGCAGTGCATGACAAGGTTAACATTGAGTTCACAGGCTGGATTCCCAGAAGTGTTTACTGTTCTTCTCTGCATAACAACATAGCTACATATTTTCTCTTTGCTCCCCCCAAAGCTCTTTTACTTATCACACCGAGTTCATTTTAGCTTCAAGCCAGATGACAACATCCTCATACCAAACGCAGGGTACACCACAAAAACTAGGGTGAGAATAAAGCTGGAGCTTCCCGTTTTATAGCTTTCTGTATTGGAACCAGCTTTAGTGTGCCAACATCCTCATACTGATGCTGGCACAATGCATCATGTTGTCAGCTTATTTCAGGGAATAAAGAAAATATTTAGCAAAATTTGAGATGAAGAGGACAATCAGAAAATTAGTTCAACCTATAAACATTGTGAATACACAGAAACAAACCAACAGAACAGATAAAACAGTTCATTCAAAAGTATAGTAGTTTGTAATAATCTCGTCTTAATGTGCGCGGCACAAAAACTAAAGACAGTTTTCACAGATTTAAAGTCTGCTCTACTCCCTCACGCAGGGCGGCAGCCTTGGGTTGTGGTCGGCAACATCAAGAAAAGAGGAAGACTCTCCTTTCACCTTCTTCACTCGGACCTCTGCCTACACAACAAGTTCACTGTGCTGGATGATCAAGTTTCCTCCACTCCCGGGATCCTCACACCGTAGCCCGAGACACAAGCGGCGTCTGTAGAATCTTACATACCATTTAGTAAAATGTTTAAATCAGAACTTTTGATTGAAATTAACATCTAGTGCAGTCGGTGATACCTTGAGTTGCAGATGTTACCATCTGTCCGGCTTCAGATTCAGAAAAAACATAAATTTTCTTAATGGAGTTTAATCTCAGTAACATTTCTGCTCCAGGACACAGTTTGATCAGTGATTCTCAAATGAAATGAAAACCCTTTCCTTTCACTGTGAATATTTATTTCTCATGCAGCTCATACTATTGACAGCAACTGCCACAAAACTGATTTGCCGTTTAAGTATGCAGCCCTTAGCTTAAGCACCACAACTTTATTACTTTAGAAAGAGTTTGCACCTAAAAAAAAAAAAGAAACATGAAGGGCACACATTCAGTCTTTAACATATTTGACAGCTTTTATATATTTAAAAAAAATGTTCAACACATAAATAACTTAAATAAACTTAAATTAGTACAAAAAATGCAACGTCTTTGGCACAAATCCACACGTGTATTAATCCAGTGTTAATAATCAGTGGCCAACGAGCTCAGCTCTTGTTACATAACTGTATTAAGAGACATTTTCTGTTGTTTTGGCATTTCAAAACTGATGGCAGACATAAATTATTTAATTTACATTTTCACATTTTAAGATGGAACACCAGGGCACACAGATACTGTTCAGTAATGTAAGAAAAGTTTCTGGGTTTTGATTAGAAAATATCGGAACAAAGAATAAATAAAGATACCGGTAGTCGGCACTTTGCGATACTTGATCCTACAGATGCAGTTCAACACTCAGACCTGCTTGTGATTAAACAGTGACTATGGCGGCAACAGGTTTCTTCTGTCTTGTGCTGCAGTTTGTGGCTGATGTGAGCGCCGCTCCGGCCCATCAGAGGAAGACGTCCATGGTCTGTGAGATGGGCTGCCGGCAGAGTGGACAGCAACGCTGCTGAGCGTGACGGTGTTGAGTCAGGATGTCAGCGCAGTGCCGGCAGAGGCAGAGGTGACGGCAGGGCAGCAGCAGCACCGTCTTGCTGAAGTCCTGACAGATGACACACTTCTTCCTCTCCTCCTGCTCCTTTAGCAGGCTGAGCAGCTCGCCGCTATCTGCCGGAGTGGAGTTTGGCCGGGATGTAGCAGCCCTGCTGCCGCTCGCTGGGTTGCCTTCCTGCTGAGCCTGGAGCTGAGGGAGGTTTGGCTGGCTCAGCTCATTCTCAGTCTCAGTTATTAAAGCGTCTGTGTGCGGCAGACTTGTTGTACTCACTTCCTGCGCTGTCCTGGTATGGACCTCCTGATTGGCCAGAGCTTGTTCCTGTACTGTTTGTATGCCACGAGCTCCCGGAAGAGCGTTGACCAAATGAAGGCACAGCCGTCCAGCAAGGACAGGAAGCCTGTGGTTCAGCAACAGCAAAGCCACTGAGACGATGGCTGCTGTGATGAGTAGGCCGTGCCAGTCCACCATGAAAACAGCAAAGAAGACACGACTCAGTGCTCCCAGGAAGTCCAGCAGAAGCTGGCATGGCGTCCACAGCAGCACGGAGGCACCAACCAGACAACTGTACAGGAAGGTCAGTACAGTGAGAGCCAGCTCCACCACTTTGTGCACGGGGTCCGCCACCATCTCCCAGACCCCCACCAACACAGACAGACAGTTCTGCGTGCCGATGAGGACGATGTTGACCACCGTGTTGACAAAGTAGAGAACAAGGCTGAGCGCGATGCAGAGGCCTTCGCACGTCTGACGCAGGATGCAGCTGCATGAAAGAAACCCGCGGTGCAGCACCTCCTTGATGCGCCACGCCACGTGACAGGAGAGGTGTCCCACCATCTTGAAACTCTCAAGCACCCCTCCCAGCATCTGCAGCCAGCCCTCCACGACATGCACGGCTCCACAGGCAGCACTGGAGACGGCCTCGGTGGCGGTGAGGAAAGAGAAAAGAGCAAAGTTCCAGTACTCAACGAGAGTGGATCCACTCAGGGCGACCAGCGTGTTGTGGAGGGAAGTGGACACGCCAGATAGGAAGCGAAGCAGCCAGCTCAACGTCCTGACGACCAGGTCGAGCAGCAGGCAGCAGGCATCCACACATCTCCCAACAGCAAGAGAGACGACGTTCACTTCATCCATATTAGGCTGCAGAGGAGAGAGGTGGAGTTCCTCAGTACACAGATTTTAAAAATATGAAAACAACAATATGTCACGTTGAATTTCTCTGTGAATGTGGGTGACTTATAATGCTCTCTGGTGGCCGTCAGGTTATTCCACAGTACACAGCAGCTTGGTAAAGGTTATATTGGAGCTTCTGAGCCTCTCAAAATGTGATTTTAAGGTTTAAACCCGTCAACAGCGACAGAACAACAGCCACACACAAAGACCTGTGCTGCTGATGTTGATTTTCCTGAAGTTTTGGGGCAGCTTTACTTTTATTTTGTAGCTGACAACATCGAGGAAGACAGGAATATGGATACATTGCACACATTTTGCTCTATTTCGTCTGTTGTCACTTCCCTCTATTTAAATCAACACTATCCCTGTGTAGTCATGTCACATTCCTCTCACTATAAACATTTTAAATTGTAGATAGATAGATAGACAGATAGACAGATAGATAGGAACTTGACATGTAGGCACAGACACGAACATACAACTTAAGAAACATAAAACATAATATACATATTTAAACAGATACAACAGCCTAATGTAAACAGTGAGGATAAATACATTATGAGCTAAATAGACTATCTAAATGGACTCTGGTATTTACAGCTGTCAGTGACAACACTACTACTTATTTCACTGTTAATGAAGCACCGCATCGTTCTCATTTATCCTTTATGTGTGAACAGTGTCGTTGGCAGCAATCACATGCTAACGTCGCTAACGTTACCCAGCAGACCACACCCATAGGTGAACATACAGATGAAACAGAAACAAGCTTTCAGGGAGCAATGGTCTGTTTTCAGTGGGCATCACTCACCCTAACCACATGGCGCGGGACGACTTAATCACTGGTGCGTTATTTGAGAACAATAACAAATATTATCCATGACTTCTGTTAGCATGTTTTCATTCACTTCCTACTTCCTCCGCCTCCTCATGCTGCTCCGCAAACTGACGTAAAGGATCCATACCGCCACCTACTGTTTCGGAGTGTGCTGACTCATTACGTTAGGTCGCCTGTTTTAATTGTTCAAATAAAATAAAATAACATTAAATTAAAAAATCAAATTAAAGAAAATAAAAGAGAATATGAAAGGAGAAAATGAGAATAAAAGAAAAGAACTAAATTGTAAATAAACTATAAGTATAAATAGTGTTTGATGATTAGGTATTGTTTATGTTTTTGTATTGCATAACTGATGCTGGAGTGGAGTAAAAAAGTAGTAAAGGTAAAATAATGTTTTATTTATAATACCGTGTTTATTTAAAAGCTTAATAAGTAAATTCATTAATGAATAACCTTTCTAAAATTTTTACATCCAAACATTACGCTGAGTTTCCTCAAGCGAAAACAAAAATACAACAGAAGGTGGCAATGCAATCAAAGAATCACAGCCTAGTATATCTTAGTGTCTCTTCTTTTCATTTGGTCTTCCATAGTTCCACATTTTATTTATACTCTTTATTTTGAAATTAAGGTAAATTAAGTTTACCTTTATAATTGTCTACTTATATTTATGACAAGGTAAGAAGGTTGTATTTTGAAGCATGTGTTTATTTTATTTTGTAAAAGCTGATTAATTTAAGTAATTAGTAACTACATGTGTCAGATACACGTAGTGAAGTAAAAGGTACAGTATTTCCCAATGAAGGTGAGTATGAAATACTGTTGTTGGTTATCTGTTGTTGAATCATATTATATATACTTTATATTACAGTTTCTCAATTGCTCCATTTTCTTAAAACACTTAACACAACACCTCATCTTCAAGCACTATTTACAAAACCAAAAATCAAACTTTCACCCCAAATACCTGTGCTCGAAATCAAACACTGCTCTCAAATCGTACACAAAGCGATAAACATGATATATATTATCAAGCAGTCAGTAAACAATGCACCAATAGAAAACACATTGTTCAGAACATAGAGTTCTCTGGGATCAGTACATTTTTAATCCCTAAACAAATTTCATATTTTTCTGTCGTTGTCTTTCGATAACTGGAAACATGTAGGTGATTATGTAACAAAGACCACGCAGATAGACTGCAGCGTTTGCCACCGCCCCGCGAAACCCAAAATCACGACGTCCTCTTTTACGTCCGCAGATACACCCTAAATACAGAGTCGCTGCCTACCACCAGCATCATTCGACTCGAATTAAACTATCAAAATGAGTGGAAGAGGCAAGGGAGGCAAAGGACTCGGAAAAGGAGGCGCCAAGCGTCACCGTAAAGTTCTCCGTGATAACATCCAGGGTATCACCAAACCCGCTATCCGCCGTCTGGCTCGCCGCGGTGGTGTCAAGCGTATCTCCGGTCTCATCTACGAGGAGACCCGTGGTGTGCTCAAGGTCTTCCTGGAGAACGTCATCCGTGATGCCGTCACCTACACCGAGCACGCCAAGCGAAAGACCGTCACCGCCATGGACGTGGTCTACGCTCTGAAGAGGCAGGGCCGCACTCTGTACGGCTTCGGCGGTTAAACCTCATCCAGACCTTCACATCCTGAAATCCAAAGGCTCTTTTAAGAGCCACCCACTTCATCTGAAAGCTAAATCCTACTGCACAGCACCCCAAAAAATAACTACTGACATGTCGGTAGTTATAATTGACTCCTGGCTACATTTACATTCATCTGATCCATTTGCTGTTATTTTCTTTACAGATGAGAGCAATGCTGATGAAAATATTTGTATGAATAGTTAATTCAAATAGACTTGAACATAAGTACAGCAAGCCTAAAGTCTTTTAAAAAAAAAAAAAGCACGGGTCAATTTATGCTAACATTTAATTATGTAGATGCAGTTTGTCTAAATGATGCTACTGGGTGCTCGAATTAATAAAATGCAGGAATGATTTAGGACTAAAGGGAAGAGAATCATTTTCTACTTAAGACTGGCGCATCCATAAGTTAACTGGCACGTCTTTAATCTACTTATGTTGGTGTTTAAGAAAAACGTAGTAGAATACTACTTACTACACTTTAAAGTAAGTAGCAGAAAAGGAAATAAGGTGTTTAAGTACTTTTCAGTAGTACTTCATTGACGACACTGCAGTTTGAGCACAGCAAATCCTAGTACTTAATACGTATGTCTTATTACAGATAATCTTGAATGAAATAAAGAGGAACATGGCACTTAGTTGAAGGTGTGTGGTCCTAAAAAGGACCGTTGGGTTTGTTGAGTTGAACGGTAAGTTTACTTGGAGCTGGTGTACTTGGTGACAGCCTTGGTGCCCTCAGACACGGCGTGCTTAGCCAGCTCACCGGGGAGGAGCAGGCGGACGGCGGTCTGGATCTCCCTGGAGGTGATGGTGGAGCGCTTGTTGTAGTGAGCCAGACGGGAGGCCTCACCGGCGATGCGCTCGAAGATGTCGCTCACGAAGGAGTTCATGATGCCCATAGCCTTGGAGGAGATACCGGTGTCGGGGTGGACCTGCTTGAGGACCTTGTACACGTAGATGGCATAGCTCTCCTTCCTGGTTTTTCTCTTCTTCTTGCCGGTCTTAGTGACGCTCTTTGAGACGGCTTTCTTAGAGCCCTTCTTCGCGACTTTTGGTGGATCAGGCATGATTGTTTCGTGTGAATACGATTGAGATGCCGAAACTTGCGCCAGGCTATTTATATGCGCCTTATGCAAATATGACTGCGCTGTTCCTCTTACTGGATTGGCTGAGTTTTTTTCGACGTGACCGTGCATGCGCCTCACAAGTAACTGAGGTGACGAGCCTGACTTCCACAACCACAGACACCTGACTGAATACTAATAAATAAATATTTCCCAAAGAAAAGACAAACGTGCAATCAACGAACGGGGGATCCAGAGAGTACCTCTGGTCAGTGATGGAAGCATATGGCATTCCCAAATAATTTATTCACATGATCAGATGCCTGTATGTAAAATCCAGTGTGTGCATAAATGTTAATGTTATCCGATTGTTTTAATGTAAAGAGGGTTAGGGTTAGATACACATCTAGAGTAAAACTCTTCTTCCGTGCCAGTGTTCGTCCACCTAACAAAAAAAAATAAAGTGTGCATGTTATAATAGGGAAACACTAGAGAAGTAACTAAGCAAAAAAGTATTTTTTTTTTTTTTTTTTTTTTTTTAAAAAAAAGGAAGTGACATGGAGGTTTAGGAGCAATAGACAATAAGATTTTTTTTTAAAGTGCATTTATTAAAATTATGCACAATGCCATCTTAAAAGGAACCCCATCTGGATTGGTGACTTCTCAATGTGGAGAAGTAAAACATGTTTTTGGTCATAACTTTAACTGGATTATGACGAGAAAGGTCAGGTAGGTAGTTAAATGTAGCAGCACAAACACGTATACACAGTTTCGCCAGAGGATTTAGCTTTCAGATGAAGTGGGTGGCTCTTAAAAGAGCCTTTGGATTTCAGGATGTGAAGGTCTGGATGAGGTTTAACCGCCGAAGCCGTACAGAGTGCGGCCCTGCCTCTTCAGAGCGTAGACCACGTCCATGGCGGTGACGGTCTTTCGCTTGGCGTGCTCGGTGTAGGTGACGGCATCACGGATGACGTTCTCCAGGAAGACCTTGAGCACACCACGGGTCTCCTCGTAGATGAGACCGGAGATACGCTTGACACCACCGCGGCGAGCCAGACGGCGGATAGCGGGTTTGGTGATACCCTGGATGTTATCACGGAGAACTTTACGGTGACGCTTGGCGCCTCCTTTTCCGAGTCCTTTGCCTCCCTTGCCTCTTCCACTCATTTTGATAGTTTAATTCGAGTCGAATGATGCTGGTGGAAGGCAGCGACTCTGTATTTAGGGTGTATCTGCGGACGTAAAAGAGGACGTCGTGATTTTTTTTTCTTCCACTGTCACATGAAGTGACCCATAATTCTACTTCATGCTACACAGTTTCAGTGAGAAATACTGTACTACTACTTTTTATTACACTACACGTATCTGACATAGTTAGTAGTTACTTTAAAAATAAAATAATTTACAAAATAAAGTTTACTTTTATACTTTAAGATACACATTCACAGTTGTTGCAGCAGCACAAAGGCAGAAATAAGAACACATGAACAGAAGGCAGAAAGGTAAACTTAAGTCATAATGATCTATGAACTCTTTGTTCTTCAGGGTTGTGCTTTTTATGTATGTTCTATTGAGTGTTGTATATATCTATATGTACTACCTTTACTTACACTGGCCTGTCACTGTCTGCACTGCATGCCTCCTTCACATTGACATACACAAGGTCCAGTATTTTAATCTCACATGTGTTATAAAATGGAAGTTTTTGGCCCATGGAGAAGCTGTTCATGTCCTACATGAAACTGAAATTCAATACCGACATGTTTTTAATCCAAACCATGATCTTTCCTTAAACCTAGTTAAGTAGCTTTGGTGCCTAAACCCTGACCAAATTCTAAGTGAAAAACCTGAAAAGAATAAGTTTGTCTAACTTCTCAATGTTTTTCTTTGTTACTTGTAGATTGACAGTGAAGACATCAGAACTACAAATGTGCATCTCACATAGAAGATACAGCAATTGGAGCAAACATAAAAACTGGACTCATCAGGGCAAAGAACAGATTTCCATACTAGTATTGAACAAGAGCAAGAAATTCATCTGGTCAACTATTAAACAGCAAAGGTTCATTGTGGTTCTGATAGTCCTCAAAAGTAGGATGGCAGGCACATCAACCATGTTCTTGTTGCTATCAGCAGTAAGATAGCTTAGAGCCACCATATTGGATTTTGTTGCATGGACCTATGCAAAATTTACTACTTTTACAGGAAGAAAGTTATGTTTGTTGGGGGATGGGGATGGGTTTCCAGACAATTTTGTTCCAGAAACAACTTAGCCATCAGAGTGATTGTGGGTGGCTCTTAAAAGAGCCGTTGGGTTTGAAATGCAGTTGGATTCAGATCTTTACTTCTTGGCGACCTTCTCGGTCTTCTTGGGCAGCAGGACAGCCTGGATGTTGGGCAGCACACCACCCTGGGCGATGGTGACTCCGCCGAGCAGCTTGTTAAGCTCCTCGTCGTTGCGGACGGCCAGCTGCAGATGGCGGGGAATGATCCTGGTCTTCTTGTTGTCGCGGGCAGCGTTACCGGCCAGCTCCAGGATCTCAGCGGTCAGGTACTCCAGCACTGCCGCTAGATAGACGGGAGCGCCGGCGCCAACACGCTGGGCATAATTGCCTTTTCTCAGCAGCCTGTGAACACGACCGACTGGGAACTGAAGTCCGGCACGAGAAGAACGTGTCTTGGCCTTGGCTCTGGCTTTTCCTGCTCCCTTTCCACGTCCAGACATCTTGCTTAGTTATTTCGTCACGAAGTTAAACGAAGTGTACGCTCCTGGTCGCGTAACCATGGTTATATAGCAACCGAGCTGCTCCATGATTGGTTGAATTACGGGTGACTATGACCGCCCAATAAGAAAAGAGCTTGCTTCACGCCTTGCATCATCTTATCAGAGCTTCCGCTTTTTGTGAAATTTCAAAATAAAATGTGGACGATTAAACCGGATTTTACTGTGATGCATTCAATCCACTGTAAACAAAAAAAAAAGTTACTTTATGTTACTGTAGAGAAATGGTTGCTGTGTAGATATTTAAATTATTTCTAACCTATAAGGTGAGCTGAGGTCTGCTTCCTGCCCGCTGGTCCAGGATGATTCATATGTTATGTGTTGTATTTCAGTAATAATCTGGTATTCTCTGTACATTATGAACTGACCCATGTGGGTCTAGTTCTTAACAAAACAAGGTAGTCTACAGGCTATAAACACAAAGTTCAACAAATCAGCAGACAAGAATCACATATAAAGAAACAAAAAAATAATTCTGTAATTAAAGAATTGCATTGTAATTGCACTGCACAGTGATGGTGATTATATACATAGTTAATGCACCACACAGATAAACAAAGTAGAAGACTTGTAATGACTCACAATCAACAAACTTGCCCTTTATCTCTGTGATACTGTAATTCTTGTTCTCTGTTGATATGAACCTGCAACCATTCAAAATCGATGAACAAATAGGAAGCGCAATGTTCAGGGCCAGGCAATTTGGTTATTGCAGTTCTACAAAAAATAGATTCAAAAGATAGAAAAAAAAGTTACAAAATGTATTCATGCAGTACAAAACGTGGACACAAAATTGTCTCAAACTGGGTTGTGCTCTAAGCCCTGCTTCCCTCATTGTCAGTCCAAGAACATGATATATGATTGTTGCTTGAATTTCATTGGATATTTTCATTATTTGTCTTCCTCTTTGTCCTCCTCATCCTCGCATACGCACTCATCCATTTTTAAGAAACTTTATTATAATTCAACACACTCATCCTCATCCTCTCAAATAGTTTCTTTTCTCCATTCTCATTCCGCCTTCAACAACCAGTTTGCTCTCTGATCTGGCTTATATTGGTTATTATATTATATTGGTTATATTGGTTTGGTCATTTGACCATAGTGAAATCAGTTTTGAGTGGTTGTGTTTAATCATTGACATGTCTGCTCTATTTGTATTTAGAAATTTGAGCAAGCATTTGAGTGCAGTGAATGTGTTCAGAGTTTTGCTGAATAGTGTAAGTTAGTAAGTAAGTGTATCTGCAAATTGTGTTTTACCATGTTAGTTTAAGGTATTGACAACAAAGAATTAGCTAAATGAGGTCAGGCAATTGAGAACTTTGTTAATAACATTTGTTTACTATATATGACAGGAATTGGTAGACCATTCAGATAATTCAGAGAACTTTGCACTGCAATCGTATACTGTATATGACCTCAAGTTAATTCAATAGTTTAAATCCAATCTTTATTATTATTTACAAAACCTGAATTGTATGTTCTGAAATTCTAAAATAATCCAGACCTCTAAGCACTGCTTCCACTCAAAACTTGTTTTTCATACGCGTTTAAAGGCTTTAACTTTATGAATAAGATTTAGACATGGAGGTGGTTAAATGGCACGGTAGATGAAAGAAATAAACGCTTTACTGAACTGAGAAATTAACTTAGGCAGTGGTGTTGCCAGTCTCATCATGTTAACATTTGGTGGAAACGGGAAGAGTTTTTCTCATCGGATCAACCTGAGACAGGAGCCCAATCACAGTCTGAGTCACGGACAACACCTGTGTGCTTACCTCCACCGAAATCATGTCTGATTAAATCTAAATAAGCCACACTAATGCACCGATTTCAGTTTTAATCTACCCTCACATATCTCTGCTTACTGGAATAGCACTGTAACATTTATATATGAATATTTTTTATCTATTTTAGCAGACAAAAGGTGAAGAGTTGCACAAAGTCACTGTGTGATACGGAGGTTTGAAGCCTTCTGGAATTAAACAAACTCATCCTCGTGACCAAACATGAACCTCAGCCTGAAGGGAGGGACGTTTTCTTGATGCTGCTATAACAATTTTAAACTCAAATGTTTCTTTCGCCGAATGTTACCCACAAAAAGTGGACGAGAAAACACAAGTGTCGCCGTATGTCAGCAGAGTGCCCGGAGGCTATGTGAGTTGACTCTCCACGGTTCTCATATGTTTTATAAGTTCCGCCTCCTGCTGTCAGCTCAGACACCCTCCGACGAAAACTCAGAGACACACATAGACATGGCGGAAGAAGCACCAGCAGTGGCTGCCCCGGCTAAAGCGCCGGCCAAAGCCGCGAAGAAGAAGACGACACCCCGTAAAAAAAGCACTGGACCCACGCTCTCAGCGCAGATCCTCGGCGCCGTGGCTGAGGCCAAAAGCCGCAAAGGAATGTCACTGTCTGGGCTCAAGAAGATTCTGGATTCTAAAGGCGTCGATGTGCTGAAGTCAAATAAACGCATCAACCTGACTGTGAGTAGGTTGGTGACCAGCGGCAAACTGGTGAAAACCTCAGGAACAGGAGCCTCCGGGTCTTTCAAGCTCAACAAGGAGACCAAAGCGGCCAAACCTGTTAAGAAAGACGTCAAGAAGAAGAAAGCCCCAGTTAAAGTCAAGAAACCCGCTGCCAAGAAAACCCCCTCAACCCCCAAGAAAAAGGCTGTTAAGAAGACTGCAAAAAAGAAGACCCCAACTAAGAAGGTTGCCAAGAAGCCTGCTGGTAAAAAAGCCTCAGCTGCCACAGTGAAGAAGGCTGTAAAGAAAGCTGCCCCAAAGAAAACCGCTGCAAAGAAAGCTGCCCCGAAGAAGGCTCCAGCGAAGAAAGCTGCACCAAAGAAGGCCAAGAAGTAAAGTGGTTTGACCCCAGCACACAGTGCACCAAAGGCTCTTTTAAGGGCCACCACATCTTCTATCAAAGAGTTGTTCTTACGTTATCATGACAGCATTTCTTTATCAACATAATATGGTTCCTTCTATAGAACAATGCATGCAGGTAGTTGGTGGCTCTGAAGATGAATGAAGCTGCTGACTTTCAATTCAACATTCACATTACAATATGATTCAGTTCTATATGAAGCTTATGCTCACTGTTAACAGTCATGAATCCCCTAGTACATCAGATTTATTATTAACACTGCAGAACTACAAGGTAGAGGATATGACAAGATATGCATTCAAGTATTGACATTAAAATTAGAAACAAACATGAACCTACTATATAAAAAAGATATATTGTAATGCAGTAATATTATTACTTTACAAAATGTAATATTGTAAAGCAATGTTACAACAGACACGTTTCACACCACAGATATAAAACATGGTAATAATTTTATATACTGTATATTTTGGGAGCCCCCATCTTGCCTTATTATCAACCTGAGGTGAATGAAGTATAAAGAATGCACAGTGGAAATCAATGGAATCAGGGAAATTAGCTATAGAGACCAAAACTGTTTTTTGAAGCAGGCTGTAAACATGTTTATTTCTGCTGTGAAGTTTGGCATTTTAAAATGGGGGCTTATGGAGACTGAATCAGTTCTGCAGCCACTCATGGAATTAGTTTTTAGCACTTCTGCATTGGCTTCATTTCTCAGCCACAGAGGTTGATGCTTGCTTCAGACCTTTAACTTGAGTGATGAAGGCCAGAGGGACAGTGGCCAGTACACACTGGTATGTATAATACTGAATGTACTTAGTAAAATAATAGTTCAGAAAAATTAGTATTGAGTGGTAGATTCCTTTATGTAAATGTAAATAAATGGTTACAGTACACGTACTGTATACTTGTCTTTAGTGTGATGGCTTTGTAGTTCATCTATATTTTCAGTTATGGAAGTGTTAATGTCCAAATATGATAACGGTGTTGGAAATGTGTTCCAGACATGCTCACAGTCTATGCTTGACTATACAAATGCTCTTTTCATGACACGTGATTTCAGCAGTTGTAGGGGCGTGGGTAGTTTGAATTTTTTTTTTATCCAATAGTAGAACAGCTTAGAGCCCGCGCTTCTCTCCGTCTGAACCAATCAGCGCTGACATCGCTCCGACAGTCCCCTTTATAAGGCCGCTATCCGCAACCTAGAAGCATTCTTTACCTGTTAAAGCAGACAAGACTAAGAGACCGAGATGGCAAGAACCAAGCAAACCGCCCGTAAATCCACTGGAGGAAAAGCTCCCAGGAAGCAGCTGGCTACCAAGGCTGCCCGTAAGAGCGCCCCAGCCACCGGCGGAGTGAAGAAGCCCCATCGTTACAGGCCCGGTACCGTGGCTCTCAGGGAGATCCGTCGTTACCAGAAGTCCACTGAGCTGCTGATCCGCAAGCTGCCTTTCCAGCGCCTGGTCAGGGAGATCGCTCAGGACTTCAAGACCGACCTGCGCTTCCAGAGCTCCGCCGTCATGGCTCTGCAGGAGGCTAGCGAGGCTTACTTGGTCGGCCTGTTCGAGGACACCAACCTGTGCGCCATCCACGCCAAGAGGGTCACCATCATGCCCAAAGACATCCAGCTGGCCCGCCGTATCCGTGGCGAGAGGGCTTAAACTGACCTGAGACACAACAACACAACGGCTCTTTTAAGAGCCACATACACTAATTTAAAGAGTACAGGTTCTCTGGTAATGCAAGTTGAACATGTATACAGTTTGAGCTCAGTGGATCTCTATTCTGTCCATATTACAATACAAGCTTAGCTGAAAAGCTCAAATTCTGTCTATTTCTGGCTTCATGACTATTTTTGCTTGTACTTCATGACAGCTTAGTTTCTCTAAGATTATTTGACTTTACTCACCAAGAACTCCCCATGTCATGTGTACATTGACTATATCCTTGATACTGAAACAGTTATTGTAATATCAGTAAACCACTGTAGGCAATTGCTTTTACATGTGATTCTGAAACAACCCAGTAACTGCACCAACTTGCTTGTAGAACCACTGCTACACAAAGCAGATTAACACCTAACTTTTTCACAGCTATTGGCTGGATGCACAGTTGTCATGTCTGTGGAGCCTGCTTGATGGGACAGCTTGGCTTTGCAAAATTCTGTATCTTGCTTTTGTGTTTTCAATTTAAAAAAAAAAAAAAATACTGGAGCCGGCTCCAATCACAGTTAAAAGAGCCGGATCTTTGAACCAGCTCGTTCATGACCGACATCACTGTGTATAACAGCATATACAGAGACAATAAAACTGTACCACTCTACAATATTTCAAATGGTCCTGTACGTTTATATAGTGGTACTTCTATGCAGTATTGTACACCACTTTTCAATATACACACAACTCACAAACAAGTAGAGATATCCAGCTTTCAGTGGTATACCCACCACTTTTGTTTCAACAAATTGTTTGAGATAACAAAATTACCATTGCATGCTTGTTTTAAATGCAAATATAATCTCTGTAGCATGAACTTTTATGTTCCATAAATTTTACCCAAAAGTTAAATATGAAAACATGAACATATAGTTCAAATGAGCTAACTGGAAACTATGGATCAGTGTCCAAACACGCACAGCTCTTGGCATTTGATAATCTACCAAATTATGCAACTTTTAATCAAACACATATAGACTAAATGATACAGTACATAATAGGTTATTAATGCAAAATATGTTGAAGTTAATATATAAACAAAGCCAGGCTTAAAATGCAAAGAATTTATTTTTAAAAAAAAATATACATCATTAATAGTCTTGTAGTGTGGTTACTAAGTTTTAGCAATCAGCTTATGCATGGAATCATTTATGAAGACAAGACAGCTCTTTATCAGAAATGTGAGTGGCTCTTAAAAGAGCCGTTTCTTGGTTTCCAGTAGCCTGCAGGTTTACTTGGCCTTGGCGGGCTTCTCGGTCTTCTTGGGCAGCAGGACAGCTTGGATGTTGGGCAGCACACCACCCTGAGCGATGGTGACTCCGCCGAGCAGCTTGTTAAGCTCCTCGTCGTTGCGGACGGCCAGCTGCAAGTGACGGGGGATGATCCTGGTCTTCTTGTTGTCGCGGGCAGCGTTACCAGCCAGCTCCAGGATCTCAGCGGTCAGGTACTCCAGCACTGCCGCTAGATAGACGGGAGCGCCGGCGCCAACACGCTGAGCATAATTGCCTTTTCTCAGCAGTCTGTGAACACGACCGACTGGGAACTGAAGTCCGGCACGAGAAGAACGTGTCTTGGCCTTAGCTCTGGCTTTTCCTGCTCCCTTTCCACGTCCAGACATTCTGTTTGTTATTTCTCGACAGTGAAAGGAAAATAAGCTTCTTGCAGGGGAATCCATATTTATAATTCTACTCTGCTGCTCATTGGTTGAATTGAACGTAACCCAAATCGCCCAATCACAAAAGAGTTCGTTTCCTGACTCTAAAATATTACATATGAACCATTTCAAAAGCTCAAAAACATAATTCATAATTAAATTATGACTAACATATACAGACAGGCATAAGTGTGCATATATACATATCTTAAATTTTAAAAAGCTATACTTAAAAATGTCTATTTATCTGTACAACAGTGCATCAGTCAGTCTGTGTGCTTCAGTGAGTTACAATTGTAAAATATGTATGACTTGATGTTTGACTTGTTTGAATTGTTTGTCTTTGTGTCAAGATTTGGTCAAACCCAACCTTAAAACATTTTTAGTCCAGAAAGAGCTTAGGCATCATTTATGCATTTTGCAATGCTCTCGGTGATGTGAAGTAAAAAGCGAAGAGAAAGTGATGACACACTGAGTACTAGTACTACTTATATCACTGTTGTATATCAAATACAAGAAAGATGTTGCTTGTTGCTGTCGTCAGTTCATACGGTCATAAAGTTTTTGAATGTGTTTTGAAGTGTCTCTGTGTCCTCATTCCTTTGTGGTTGAACTCATTGGGCTGCTGCAGCCTGCTTACGCCCCCTTTGACTTGACGTCAGCGGTGGCGCCACCCTACGA
Organism: Nibea coibor; assembly: GCA_023373845.1. NCBI lineage: Eukaryota > Metazoa > Chordata > Actinopteri > Sciaenidae > Nibea > Nibea coibor. Next base: position 14,003,543 of record CM041733.1, read on the forward strand.
GCTTCAGTCTTCTTTTACGTCCGCAAACCGCCTTTAAATAACGGACCGCTGCCCGGTTTACGATGTTCCAAGCAGTTGTCCCAACTGTAAAGACACAATGAGTGGAAGAGGCAAGGGAGGTAAAGGACTCGGAAAAGGAGGCGCCAAGCGTCACCGTAAAGTTCTCCGTGATAACATCCAGGGTATCACCAAACCCGCTATCCGCCGTCTGGCTCGCCGCGGTGGTGTCAAGCGTATCTCCGGTCTCATCTACGAGGAGACCCGTGGTGTGCTCAAGGTCTTCCTGGAGAACGTCATCCGTGATGCCGTCACCTACACCGAGCACGCCAAGAGAAAGACCGTCACCGCCATGGACGTGGTCTACGCTCTGAAGAGGCAGGGCCGCACTCTGTACGGCTTCGGCGGTTAAATCTTATCCAGACCTTCTCATCCTGAAATCCAAAGGCTCTTTTAAGAGCCACCCACTTCATCTGAAAGCTAAATCCTCATGATGTGTATACTTTGTTTGTACTATATTTATTTGTGTAATTCCTACTAGATGTCTCATAACATAACTGGTTAAAGTTATGACCTTAGCTAAGCAGGATTGGCCATTGCTAAGCATGGCAACTTAAAAGAAACTGCATGCCTTGGTTTGCTGTACTGCAGATGAGCGGTTTAGACTTCATATTGCTGTGGACAAATTATAGGGACTGTTAGGGGCCGCTGTACTCTTTAGTCTTGTTTTCTTTAGGAGTAGAGGGTAGAAGCAAGATAAATAAAATCAATGACTGACAGTTTGCTCTCCATAAACGTTTTTTTTGTTCTTTGAGTGATGGTATATTTTGGGCCCTGAGTCATTCCTTCTTGCAATGTCATGAAATCAGAGAGTAGATGGGTGTATTCCACATCTTTACTGCAAAGTGAACATACACGAAAAGGGGCAACCACAAAGCACATAGATTCACAGCTCACGGTGATGCTGATTCACAAGTGTTTACACTGCTTTAATATCTCACCACGTTTCATTTCCTTTTATGTACGTTTTAGTAAATATGTATTCGTAAGATGCACCATGTGTGCAATGAGCCATGCATATCTGTCTATACTTGAAAGGTGTGTACAGTGTATATAACTCATTGTATCTTTGTTGTATGTATATTTATCATCTGCGCGCAGTTTTAACATTTGCGCATTACATTTTAATAGTCTATCATATGTTTTTGTGAACGTAAACGTTAGTTTATAGTTTAAACGTGTCTCCTATAAGTGAACAGTCGTTTTTGTTTTGTTTAACGACTCAACCGACAACAGGAAGTCGTTCCGGAAGTCATTTCAAAAAGCCCGCGCACTCGCACAGAGTCAGTTACTGTGTGTCATGTGATTAGTATCAACAACCAATCCTCTGCGAGCAACAGCACAGTCTAATTTGCATAGTTGGTACATAAAAACGCTCGTGTCCCGCACTGTAGTACGACTCCTGTTTTGAACTCAAACGGAATCATGCCTGACCAACCGAAAGTAGCGAAGAAAGGCTCCAAGAAAGCCGTCTCCAAAAGCGTCAGCAAGAGCGGCAAGAAGAGGAGGAGGTCCAGGAAGGAGAGCTATGCCATCTACGTATACAAGGTCCTCAAACAGGTCCACCCCGACACCGGTATTTCTTCCAAAGCTATGGGCATCATGAACTCCTTCGTGAGCGACATCTTCGAGCGCATCGCCGGTGAGGCCTCCCGTCTGGCTCACTACAACAAGCGCTCCACCATCACCTCCAGGGAGATCCAGACCGCCGTCCGCCTGCTCCTCCCCGGTGAGCTGGCCAAGCACGCCGTGTCTGAGGGCACCAAGGCTGTCACCAAGTACACCAGCTCCAAGTAAACTTACCGTTCAACTCAACAAACCCAACGGTCCTTTTTAGGACCACACACACCTTCAACTAAGTGCTGTGTTCTTTATTTCATTGTCTAACACTAGCGGGTAATAGAAGTACAGTGTAAGATGTGCTGTATGTATAATGATACTCTACTGAAATAAAACTAGAAACTCTGGGCTGTAGTAGAGCCCATTGGCAGGACTGATCTTTGCAGACTACGCTTTGATAGCGACCGCTTCATTTGGTATCTTCAGACTGGCCGGGAGGGGGTTAAGGAGGGAGCTGATTTTTCCCCAGTGTTTTGAATTTGAGCTGCATCATAGAGCGAGCGCGCGCGCACATACGTGTCCAAACTTCAAGCGGGCCTGATCTGACAATATGAAGATGCCTGGGGGACAATACTAACCTTAAAAATGAAAGTTGCCAATAAAAGTCATACGAATGCACTGTTCTGTAATCGTTTTCATTGTCACTAGTGGTTTGAGAAACTGCATTGTCTCCAGTATTGTTGTGTACTCATGTTTAACATTCATGCTTAATTAGCCAAATACATTCTCAATTAATCAGCTTAGTCATTCAAAAATGGTAAAATAGCACAGTTAAATGTTTTGTTTTGCCTGGACAACAATAATCAGTAACTGTTGAATTAAGTTTTTTGGAAAAGTTCTGAAAAGTGGTCCACATTGACTCCTGGATTGAAATGTATAACAACAAACTGCCCTTCATCCTTTAATAGTCATTACTTATTTCTTGCATACAACATGTTCACATCCTGCAGTGGTTCACATCACCAGTGGTTGTTTTTAGCGGCTCATACACTGTTAAACACCAGAGGGCAGCATCACATAACATCTCGAGGGTGTTGCTGCTCAGAACATCTGAGAAAATCACAGAATACTATCAATATATTTCTCATACATTTCAACATGTTTAAATATGTTTTATTATACTTGTGCAGGACATTTAGGTCTGTGTCATCAGATTTAGTTTTAGTTTAGATTTAGACAAAGAAGTTCAACTAATTGTTTCTTAATGGTGAGTGTTTACTGATCGTATAAGGGCACTGATGTAGTTTTATAGGTTTATTATGTGACCTGTCACCTTATACTGTGAGCTGAAGTGGGCTCAATGAATCCTGGGTGTTCAAACAAGTCGTCTGTAATGGCACCTACCTGTCAATCACTGTTAATTATGCATAACTTAATAGCTTAAGCCTTAATATAATTTGAACAGGTGAGTTATATAAAATTCAGCCTCAATTATTTTTAGAGACCAAAACTGTTTTTTGTTGCAGGATGTAAACATGTTTATTTCTGCTGTGAAGTTAAACATTTTAACATGGAGGCTCATGGAGACTGATTAGTTCTGTAGCCAGCCTCAAGTGGACATTTGAGGAACTGCAGTTTTAAGTACTTCTGCATTGGCTTCACTTTACAGAAACCACATGGAGACAGACCAGGTTCTGGACTTGCTGATTGATTGTAGTTCTTTGAGTTCTTCACAGGTTCAAAAACATTTTCAGCTACTTCATCATTGATCCAACAACAACTTTCATCTGTCAGTTTCTCATGGATCGTGGCTACACCTTGTTCAGATTCTGATTGGTCGAGCATGCTGCTGTGGTCCTGCTCAACGTCCACTACATGTACTATTACCATGATTATCATTCTTACTACCTTTAGTCATTACATTTAGTTACAATTGTGACATATAGTTACAATTATTTTATTGCTGCTGTGTATCTGTCTCTTTCTATTTATCTATCTACTCTATATGGAAAGTGTCATGAGATAACGTTCGTTATCGCTTTGTATGTACAAAAGAGATGTTGACGGTCCTCATTTCCCTCCACCGGCTCACACTACATGTCCTTTATCCATCTCTTCATCTCCTAATCTGCCTTCTTCTTCTTCTTGTCCTGACCCTGTTGCCTTCCCTGACTTCCTCCTTTCCTTTCCCACCTCAACTACGTCCCTATGGCACTCCTTCCACCAGAACAACCTTCTTCACTGCCACCAGTTATTTTGCGCTTTTGGATTCCCTGCACGGTTGTCGGTTGTTTCTCCACCATCGTCAGATCGATAGATCTGTTGGCAACCAAGAGCAAAACCAGGCTAATGAGAATTATGTTTCCTGACAAATGCTAAAGCTAAACTACATTTATTTGTTAGCTTAGGTAAAACAACAGTTTTTATTGAACTACTGTATATTTCTAACCTTTACACAAAGCTTTGACCTCAGATGTTACACACTCCATATATTAACGGAAACCAAGCTCATGTTACATGCTAACAACACATTTGTATACTTTCTTTCTTTCTCTTGGGTCTTGAAAGCAGTTAATTGTGAAATTAAACAGCATTGAAGCCTCTTGTGTCGTACAGAGCTAGCTACATGTAGGCTAAGCTACAGCAGCTGCTTACGTTCGAAGGTTTAAAGAGGGACTGAACAGCGAGTCTGAAGACTTTTTCTCAGGTGCCGATGCGGAGCACCAATGAAGTAAACCAATAGCAAGGAAGATGGCCAATCAATTGTTAATCCGTCTTATTGAAGCTCTGAGGGAGAGAGCTACATGTTAGCTAAGCTAGCAGAAGAGCAACTCATGTTTGAAGGTTTCGGGGTTAAACCTGACCCCCGTCGATGTTTTTTCCAGCATGCAGACTGTGTCAAGGTGAGCAGCAACAGCCAGCAAAGCCATAAAAGGCTTCAGCGTTTATGACCCGCCGCCATCATCAAACTTTCCATAAAGTGGAGTTTTATGGCCGTTAGCTGGTTAATGGTTTACCTGAAGACAGGTGACAGGGGGAAACAGAAACAAGATGGACACAGTTCACACAATCCTCCTTATCTCTTCTTTTGAAATCTTCTTTGCCTTCGTCTTCTTTGCCCTGTCTTTCGTCTTCATTGTTCTTCTCATCTAATTTTCTTTAGACTTTGATAAAACTGAAAATCAAAGGTGATGGACGCCCTCCACACTGTAATACATTTAGTTTAATTAAATTATTTTAGGCCGTATCTGATCTCATTCAAATGAAACCAGGGTGTTTACGTTATTCACACGTGTTTTAGCATGTTCGTGGTGTGTTTGTTTCACGGAAAAACATTCAAGATGATCGCTGCTGTAAAGTCAAATAATAATTATATACAAATACAAATAGGATGTACTATGTGTTTTTATTAAAGCAGATTGTATTTATTTATTTATTATGATTTATTTTCTGGAATTTAAGATGCACTGTTTCATTTGCTTTTATGTTGTATTAGTTACTGACAGTCATTTTATTGATAGGCATTAAAACTGAATAAACTGAAATTATAACCTGAACCTTTTTTTTTTTAAATTTATGTAGGTTTCTTTTTTCTTATTGTTATGTATTCATTTATTCATTCATTTCCATTTGTTTATTATTATAATGGATAATAACTGTCAGCAGTTGTGTTCAAGTTTGAATGTTTTTTACCAAATAAATCAAACACTTCACTATGTTGGATATATTGAGTTCATATGAATTCTATAAAATATAAATAGTAACACTGGCTTCAAAGAAATATTACAACATCTTATATTGTAATTTTACAGTCAATTTGAATAAATAATAATAATAATAATAATTGAATAATAATAATCAATAATTTGAAATTAGGATTAAATTGATGATGTTTTATTTTCAGTAAATCTTGTATTTTCATATCATCTTCATCCCTCTTCGCTGTTAATTTTTATCTTTTGAGTTTGTAACTAAAGTTTCCTTTCTTTGTGAATTTAAATAGAAACACTCTTAAACTATAAAACAATATGTTCACAATATTTGTCAGCTTTTTACAACATCTTCATCTTTTTATTGTTATTATAGCTGCTCTCTTTACTGAAAATAGCTCAACATGCAGATGTTCAAAGGTTATTAGATCAAATTAGTTTAATCAAAACATAAATATTTCTGATTATTGGTTACTGCAGCATTATGTTTTATAATTACACCTTTGTTATGCAGGTGTTTCATTGTTCTTGAATACTGAAATATTGAAACTGACACACAAAGCTTTAACATTTATATTTTCACTTAAAAAAAATCCTTGTGAGAAAATGTGTCAGGGTTAATTTTTAGTTTCGTTATTTTTGTAATTCTATCTATGTATTGTAATTTGCATCATATGATATAATTTAATAACATTTAAAAACTGACAACACAGAGAAAACATTTTATTAAAAATGTAAAAATAAAAAACAAAAGTAGGAATGTGACATTAAAACATGAATAAAGTTAAATTTAATGTTATAAAAGCACAATCAGAGTTTGACCGTGTTGATTAAGAACAGAAGCAGCAGCGTCAATAAAACATCTATCAAACACTTGAAGACACAAATCGTCATGTGTGATGAGAATTATTGTGGCTTTTATGTGATTTTACTGCTGCAGACTAAACTAAATACTCATCAGTGTAAAACAATAAATCTCCCATAAATCCATAAAGATGCAGATAATTCCTCTTCAGGAGGGCAGCACAGGGGAGACCCAAGGAGGACAGGAGGGATCGCTTCGAATGGAAGGTTGTCGGTTTAAATCCCTGCAGCATTGTGCCCATGAGCAAGGTGAGAATTAAACCTGTCAAACATGTCAGAGCGTTCATAAAACAACAGGTGATCCACTGTTTTAGTAATACTAAATTAAATTGGACTTAAATTTCGACATTCATTTACGACAAATTTTTGACCAGTAGCTTAATGGATCCCGGTACATTTATGAATGTAATATAATAATATAAAATGATATAGTAATACAATATAATAATATTATATTATGTAATGTGATACCAAAATAGTTCAGAATAAATCTTCTTCTTGATTGGATCAGTTGTACTTTTTTGGTGGAGTACTTGATGCGGCCCAGCCTCACCAAGACTCTACCTCCAGTAGCCCCCAGGTAAGTTGAGTTTGAGGCTCCTGCGGTATACTGCACTGAACTTAAAGCAGCTAACATACATATTATATTCATAACAACAGACAGGGCTACATCTTTAATCTAGTGAATTTTAATTGGATTTTCAGTCAGTTAATCAATTAGACCTTAAAAAAATGGGAAATGCTGTTGAATCTGAGATAAACAGCTGCTGGAGCTACTTCTACAGTTGGTTCCATTAAACCACCACAGATGAAGAAAAAGACACAAGAGGACGAGGTCATTAAACCAACAACATTATGGTTTAATGTATTAATGTGAATGGCTTATATCTCAGCATTTCATTCATTTGTGTTTTCATTTGTAGTTTCCATTAAAGTTTAGTTGATCATTCAGGATTTAAAGCTAAATAACTGTGACAGGATAACCAGAACGCAAGATATATTCATTGTGCTTTCACTCTCTGCTCAACAACCTCATCCTGCATCATAAGTTAGATGTTCAGATGTACCCGAGTATTTTTACAGTGCAGTATTAATACTTTTGCTTTAGTAACGGATGTGAATACTTCCTTCACCTCTGCTGTAACATTAAACTTCGACTTCTGGCGACAATAAGATCTGACAGCATGTTTTTTTTCCCATCAGCTCATCCTCATGTTCACAGACACATTCACACACACTGACGCCATAAAGCCATGAGAACCACGACACCTCGCCAACTGTACGCCGCTGCATACAGTATGTGTGTTTTCTGAAATGATTAACTTTTACAGCCCGTCAGCCTCCTGCAGCCCTGTTCGTCTCTCAGGGTTGTAAACGACGAGTCACTCATATCTTCAAAAAACATCGACTGCTCAGGAGGCAACCCAGATATCGGTGAAAAATTACTTTGATTGATCTTTCGATCACCAGAAAACCACTTTGTTTTAATGTTTCATGATCCACATCGTGATAAATACTCACTGACATAACTTTGTGTTCAACTCTCACGTTAGCACTGAGCATATTAGCATGCTGATGTTAGCATTTATCCCCCAGCGGAAAGCTGTAAGAGTCGAGCTGTTATTTATTATGCGAGTTATCATGTTGACTCTGAAGATGCTTCCAGACTGTGAGGACCATGAGTGGATTAAAGAGTACAAGTACTGTTACATTACTGAAATATTACTCAACTCTATGTAAACCTACTTGAAGTATTAGTTATTTTTGATTGTGGTTGTTTGATCAATAATAAAGCAGCTAAAAATGTTTTTGAACCTGTGAAGAACTGCAAACAATCAGCAAGTCCAGGATCTGGTCTGAAGTCACTACTGAAGTTGCAGTTCCTCAAACGACCACTTGAGGCTGTCTCCAGAAGTGAGTCAGTCTCCATAAGTCCCCATGTTAAAATGTTCAACTTCACAGCAGAAATAAACATGTTTACTTCTTCGTGGTTTGATCAACCTATGGCTGGTGGGAAGATAATATACATCAAACCTGGATAACAATCCAGCTGTGTCTGATTAACAGGGACGCTGAAAGGAAGTTTAGTAAGGAGTAATTCATTTTTTTTTTTTGGTTTCTAACATTATATTGAAATGGTTTAATGATGTTATGTTAATAATAATGTTTTGAATGTGGAATTTGTTTTTCTTCTGTTGTCATTTATGGACTAAAACAAACTTAAATCCCAATTTCATGAGTGTAAATTAGCTCACGGTTAACTCTGTGTACTGTTCCTGTCAAATAAATAAATACATGTTGAAGGCTGTAGTTTGTGCTGCTGTTTAAATTAAAATTAAAGGTATTTTATTGAGCTGTTTCTAGTATTTTGTTCACCACTTTCCATCTTTGAATGTCAACAAAATATCACAAACAGCTCTCTGTTATAAACACACTTTGTCACAGTGAAGTTAAAAATGTTTTATTAGATGAGTTTCTTCTTCCTCTCTGTTGTTCTCGTGTTCTTCCCCTGTCTCTTTCTCTGTTTCCCTGGCGTCAAAATTCACAGATGTAGTCTGGGTAAACAATGCTGGGAAGCGGGAGCCAGGAAGAGACGGGCTGGCTGCCCCCGTCGTTAGCATGCTTTAGGAGAATTAGCATTTTTAGCATGCTCAGAGAGGCACAGAGGTGCGAGTCCTCGGCGGTCTTGGGGTCGCGAACTTTGACCCCCAGCGAACATTAGAGTGAAGTAAGACACAGGTTAATAGGGTTGTTAAAATGTCATCGATCTGCCTGTGTGAAAGGTCAAATTATGAGATTATTACAAGGCAAACAGTGACACACACACACACGGTCAGATTACAGACGCCTAACACACTAAAACACAGCGGGCGCTTTCATGTGTGTGTGTGTGTTAGCTAATCAAATGTAGAAAACACACAATCGATCATTTGTGATGTCGTACTGAGGGATGGGCTGCTTTGATCGGACTAATGTTCGCCCTTGAACTACAGTCAAATATTTCTCTGACATGTTGACATGTTTTCATTAGATCGAGGTCTGGACTGATCTGTAAAATATGTCACTTAAAACTTAAAAAATGAGCCCTTCCACGACTGATCCTTCCTTTACCTCTATTAACTCAAGTATTTCTACCTGGAAGTTGTGCTTTACTGTAAACACAACCACTTCCTCCTTGTTTCAACAGACGAACATTTTCCTGGATACAGAGATGATCAGGATGGACACGAAGACAGAAAAAAAAAATCAACAGCACGTCTTTATTTCTGCATTTCAAACAGATTTTCCTCGTCATGAATCTATAACTTGATTGCGGTCACAGTGAGGACACGAGCATCATATAAAAGTATAACAGAGGTGAGGGTGCTCTCTGACTTCCTTTGACTTTTTCATTGGTTAACTATTGACTGTGTTTAACAGCCTTGTGGGTCAGAGCACACGCAGAGCTGAAACCAACATCACATCAACATTCAACATTTAAATCTACTTCCACTACGTCCATATTTATCCCTATGTGTTACTGATGGTAAAGCCTCAGAATCAGATTAGATTGATGCATGATAGACAATGTTAAACTTTCATTCATGTTCATTAGTTAAATGTTCTGTCAATCAACTAATTAATTTATTAATCATCTCAGCTATATTTGTACATTTTTATAAAATCGTAAACTATAAAGATGAATGTAGTTGAGTCTTGTCCAGAACTTGTCTGCGCCCTGAGCACTTATGAAGACCAAACGGAGAGCATATATGAGTCCCATTGTAACACCATCATATTGGTTGCCTTTTAGTTTTAGAATTGATTTTAAAATCCAGTTTATAAATCACTGAATGGCACCAGTCTATCTTTCAGATATGCTGTATAAAGAAAAAGAGACCTATTTGCGTCTTGTGCTGTTGCCAAACATGAACTTGGAGAGGAATCACAGTTCTGCAATGTGGTGTCGAAACCCCAGCACTATCACCAGGACAAAGGTTAATGAGGGGAAAAGGTAAGGACACACACACGCACACACACATATATACCCACACAGTTTTCATAGATCCAGTCTTCATAGACTTAAGGTAAAAGCAGGTCAGAACGTTTTCTGAGTGTGACTTCAAATGTATATGTATTATTTTCCATCTGATCAAAGAGATCACAGAGATGTTGACTCCAACTCCCAAGGTGTGTCGAGGAACATCCGATCACTGAGCTAAATCAATAAGTCAATAAACATGGCATCGTGTTGTGTTCATGAATTCAACAACAAAGCATCTTGAATTCACCGCACCTTCTGCATGGCAACAGAGGCCGAGGCTGTAGTATTTTTAAGCCGTCTACCAAACTTTAAAAAGGTTTAAATAATTCAAACTGATGGTCATAAGCTGTATATAAAGATAGACAACCTCCCACTGTATAAATTTGGAGTGTGAGATGAAGTGATTAGGCTTGGAGCTCGGTTTCACGGCCCTGCAAACCAACAACGCAACCCAATCACGGGCAGGGTTCAGCTGTCATGACAGGAAACCTTCTTTGTCACTCCTATCCAGTTAAATCGCGAACACGAGTGGTCCTTTTAGCACAGGCTAGAAGAGGATATGAATAAAATGCACAAATAATTGCACAGCAGTAATGTGACACAGTGTGTTTTCGTAGAGAACAACCATCAAAGAATAATTAAGGCCCCTCTTAATACTGTTTTACATTACGTAAACTTGCGTCTCATGATATTTATACACCATACTTGGAGTATTTATGACTTCTGGATCTCTCTGAGAAGCGTACAGTACAGAAACTTCTCTTTCTGTTCCCACAGCAGCTGGTCATTAAGCAAATACAGCATCTACACGGCATTGTGGGAGTCAAAAGACACACGCTAAAATATTATTAATATTATGTTATGTTGTTTGGAAGGAAACTAACTGGCTTCATACGACATGTAAAAGTTGAAACTGTTAACTGTTTGTTTGGACTGACTGAAGAAAACACTTTAAATATGACTGTTAAGGAGGAATGAGGAAGTCATGATGATGTTGTGGCATTTTATATACAGCAGATGATTAAATTATAATATCTGAAAAATTCCATGAACATAAATCAGCATTTTCAAAACCTTCCCCAAATGTTTTTGTCTTTCACGGGATTATCCTGTGCAGAAAGGTCGTGGTATCGTTTTATTTATGTTTTGACAGATTTGTCTTGCAGTGAAAGAATGTCAACACTCGCGCTTTCTCACGGGATATTCTCTCACATTAAATAAAGCAGTAACACTGGCATTAAAAAAGTAATGTTAGCATTAAAAAAGGAGCATACAAGCAATTAGCATAAACGAGTTGCGTTTTTTTGGCGTTTTCTTTAAAGTAACATGGGCACAAAAAAGGTTAGAGTAAAAAAAAAAAACATTCTCCTGATGTTTGACTGTTTCATAAGTTGAACTGACGTTCATTCTCGTTATTATATTCAAAACATTAGCATGCATGAAATTCCATCGTAACCTTAAAATACACCTGACACCAGATATGAAGTCATATAACAACTTGCAGTAAAACGGTGTCGTCACGCTGCTTCCTCACAGGATATTCTCTCACATTAAAGGCAATAAAATAATTTAATCAATAAGGGCGAATCACTACAATAATATAAACTTGACTTAATTAAAAGTGTTGAGCTGATAAGGAGACACTGAAGTGTGTGTGTGTGTGTTGTCTATCTGATGTGGGTTAATGGGCTGCAGCAGTTTACTGTGTGATGAGCGACACAACAACCTGTCTGACTGATAGACTGTAATCAGTCCGTTCATAAAACTCCTCGTTTCACCTGAATATACTGCTGCTGTGACATAAAACATGTCAGATTTGAAAAGAACGTTGTTTTCGCACACTTACGCATTGTCGTCATGTCTTTGTATTCTGTTTATAAGTCTGCATTGTTACTTAAGTCTAGAAATTAATATGTGGCGTGCTTTCTCACATATATTTTTATTGTTTAATTAGGCGTCATATATTTAGGAGTTCCTTTTATTCACGCTTGTTTTTCTAGTGACTAAAAAGACAGACTGAGAATCTACTCAATTTTGACATTTCTCTATTTGAGGTTATATGTAATTATTTTATATTTTATTAGTATGTAATTATTTTATATTTTTATCTTATATATTTTCTGGATTTATTCACCACCACCTCTTTTTTTTTTACTATGAATTGTAATCATGCCTTTTCTAAATCATAATTAAATATTTTATTATTCAAATATTGCAGTTAATCTTCTTATTGTATTATTTTTGTATCCTCATGATGATATAATTCATAAAGGTAGCGTAACGCGTACGGTGATTGACTCAAACCTCGTGAAGAATCCGCTGCATTTCTTGGAGTCGTTTTGGGGGAATACCAGTAGTCCCTGTCGTGTCTTCAGTATTATCTGGCCTTTACAGCGCACTACCGTTCCATCACTACACCTTTACAACTCCACTGTTTATCCACAATCAATGTGGCCAATACAGGGGCGTATTAGGGGCAGTAAGTATATTGTAAATGAAAGTTTATGGTAAAATGGCCCATAAACATGCGGCTGTATAAGTCTGGATGAGCTGCTGCAGGAGACGATTCCTCGAGCATTTATGGACAGCGGCGAGAGGTGAGAGATATTTGCTCACTTTGTTGTCTTTTCCTTGTAAATGCTTTAATTATTGGCCGGGTTGACAGAGATGATGTAGTAAACATCTTTGGTTGGATACAAACAGATTTTTAATTCGACAGATGTTTACCAAATTTGTAATATTCAGTATACACGTCGTTACGTTTATTTGGATTTTATTTTTAAAGTTGCAGTGTAACGTGAACGTTCAGCCTGAGGCCTCAGAGTTTTGTTCAAGGTCGTCAATGTTCTGTTGTGCTGTCAACCATTTTGTTTTGGAGATGAAATGTGACCTGAAATGGCCGCCGCCCCGTCACGTCGTCATGTTGTCGGTTGTGTTTGGAGTCACTTGTCAAACACACGCTGACTGTTTGATTATGTGTGTGTGCGTGTGTGTGAAGGACACTGATAAAAAAACAGACATTGATCCTGTTCATATTGATAACTAATATTTTCCAATGAACAATCAACAAAAGTTTGAAATTGTGAAGGAATGATAATTCTCATAATCATAAAATGTACGTCAGACTGTTGACCTGATTTGTAGGCTACATAAGTTCAGAGATAATGCGTTGATCACTGTCTTCAGTTTCTCGTACGTCTTCTACATCCTGCTTTTTACTGAGCTCTGACTGGCTGCCAGCTGAACATTTGACCTCCGCGATAAGAGCCGAAGAGATTGTTCCTCATTAACGCAGTCACAGCTCACGAAAGAGCACTGAGCCACCGGGCCTCATAAAAACACTCTTTCACTTTACGTTTTTACACACGTTTACTGTTTAAACGTGTCAGAAGATTTGTTCTCATTGTGGATCCATTCAGGGCTCTTTATTTTTACATTGCATGAAGTTAAAAATCCATATAGTAACAGCAGATTTATGAAAGTTAAAGTATACTGTGGTCTAATTTATTGACCTGTCCTGATCAGCTTTATTTGTTACATCACAAAGGTGGCATAGAAATTGGATAAGAATTACTATTTAACAGTGATTTGTTCATCTTTACAGTCCATGTCCGTAACCAGCAGTATCCACTGTGACCTTTATGTGGTCATCTCGTCAACACGCTTCAAGAAATGAGGAACATTAGCATTAAAAAAAGGAAAGATTTGCATAAAGAGTATTGTTAGCAGTAAAAAGAAAAACAGTGTTAACATAGAAGAGAATTAATAGCCTAAAAGTCCAGTTTGAGATAGACGAGACTAAGTTTGTTTATCTGTTGTTGCTGCCGATGACATTCAGTTGAGCTCGGGATCAGATTAATGTGTCAAAAAAGGGGTTCAACATGTTTAATTTACTTTTTACATCATTTCAAATTGTACTCAACCTTTTATCCCAGAAAACTGGAGACAGGGAACAACAGATGTGTGTCAAGATGAGACTTTTTGATGCTCTTACCTAAGAGCAAGGCTTCTAACGTGTCGCGTACAGCCTAATGTCCGTACGTGCACATGTTCAAACTCCGGTGGTGAATCCTCTGGCTGTCATCCATCGCTGCTATCAGAGCTCATCACGCCTCCTCAACAAACATATCTGCGTCTCTGTGGTGAAACCATTTTTACTGCATCCACCCCTCAATAAACTTTATGGCGCCGAAGAGAGACCCGAGCAGCTCCGCTCTCATTACGCTCTGTTTACCCAAAAATGAGACACGAACACAGCCGTTGCTACTCACAACGTGGATCATTGTCCTTCTTCACATAAAGACTAAATATGCATTTTTTTAAGTGTTACTCTCTCACATCTAATGGTTTCCTTCTTTTTTTCCTTTACCGCTCTATCACAACACGTTGAGGCACTCTCGCTCACCCCACAACTCCACTCACTTCCGCTCACTTCTAATTTGTATCTGTACACATCGAGAAACTTCCAAACTTATAAAACTTGTATTGGACGACATATTTTCATTTAGTTAATTTTCATTTAGTTCAGCTGGGCATTGGTTATGTACTCTGGACCCTGAAATCCATATTGTGTTGCTCTGTTATACAGATATACCGGCACTGAACATAATACGTTTTGCAGAATCTTTTCATGTTATTATGTTTGACTGTACATTAAAGAACAGATGCAGATTTTACGTTAAAGGATTAGAAAAGTAGACGAGTTAAATGCTCTCTTAAATGTGACGTGGTGGTGGCTAATGGCTAACGTAATAGCAAGCTAGAAACAATGCTTGCGCTAGTCCACCGCAATAGCTCTTTGAGTTACTTTATACTTTCTCTGCACTGGGGCATTGACACCCTCTCTTAACGGTACACCGTTTTACTTCATGAAGAGTCACTGAATTGGCAAACTTACAAACTTAAATTTCTCTTTTTTTTATTCAAGTAATAACAAAGAAAATGAGGAAGATAGAAAGGGGAAGATTAAAATTAAACTTTAATATCTATTTGACTTCAAATGTCAAAGGACAGAACTGTCATTTACAGATTGTAAAGCCCCTTGAGGGAAATCAATGAGTTGCAATATTAGGTTAAATAAATAAAACTGAGTAGTGAACTTGTCCACACTCAGCATTGAGGTGTTTTCAGGTTATGTCCTGGTGTTCTATATTTGACTTTTTTTATGATTATGGGCACACTGCCATTATTTATACAACATATTGCACCTTATCAATAGTGAATCGAGTGGAGTGTCTACTACCTCTGTTGAATTATAAATGTGTAGCAGTGTTGTAGACGTCTCCTCTGGTCGACATTTCCTCTGGTTGAATCTAGGCTCAAAACGATCCAAGTAGCTTGAGTAAACTATCTGTAGCCTGACAGGTGAAAATCCGGAGCAAAGACATCTTGCACCTGCTGCAATCACTGCTGCCTTTAAAGCCTTAAAAAGAGTAATGTTAGCATTAAAAAGAGGAGAGTTGGCAGAAAAAAAGAACAATATTAAAATAATAAAGAATGTTAATGAGAGTAATGTTAGAGTATTAAAAAGATTAGCATACATTTTCTGATGTTTGACTGCTGTACAAATTTTGAGCACAGGCTTAAACTGTTTTTTATCTTTGTAACATTAACATGTATGAAAATCCTGCCAGTTCCTTAAAGTATACCTGACATCATCACCAAAGTATTGATCATTGATCAGCACCTGATAAACACACAGCGTTACTGCAGAGCTGGACTGGGTCCATGCAAATGAGTTGGGCTACTGTGTTATCTTCACACAGGGCTGCTGAACATCTGCGCTTTCTCGCTCATGGCAAGATTGTATTAAACATTTATACGAACTTGTTCTGTGACACCTAAAGCAACAACCGACATGACGTGGAGTTCACCAAGGCTCAATACATGGGCTTCATTTATTTAACATTTCCGATATTACCGAAACGTTCAAATTAACTAGCCTTGCTTACCAACTGAAAAGAGAAACTTTGTTTGTTCAAACAGTTTCTACACAAATCATCAAGTTCAAGATGGCTGTCTGAACAGCTCACACACACACACACACACTACTGATAGTCTCTATCAGTGTTAAGATAGAACTGTAGTTGGAGGCCAAATGGACCCAGAGGGACAAAGGTCTGAGTGAGGACACATGAACACACACCTACACAACACACTCTGGCAGATAGCAGGATCCTGTGCTCTGTTTACCCAGAGTTCCTCTTCGCCCTTTGGACGCCACACCTCAACTGCTGCATCAATTAGCAAATATATATGTGTGTGTGTGTGTTTTGCTAATGACGTTGTTCGATCTTTCTGGATTCTCACTTTATAATTGATTTGCTTGTTTAAAAAGTGTGATGCAGCATTTTTAGCACACTGTAAAAATACTTTGTTACATGTATTAAAGAAGTTACTTCAGTAAAAAATATGTAAGTATAGTAAAATGTAGTTAAAGTATTAAAGCAGTCTCCTTATATATGATGTCATTAGATTATTATGGCCAATACAGATACTAAATATTACAGTACTGTCTCAAGTGCAGCAACTGTCTAAAAACTGCAGATCCTCAAACGTCCACTTGAGACTGGCTCAAGTGGACTGGCTCATGTTTACAGCCTGGTACACGAAACTAATTTCCCTGTTCAGACAGCTGGACTGAGGCTGAATTTTTATTTAACTCAAATTATATTAAGGCTGAAATGCATAATTAACAGCATGGCTGCTTTGATTGGCAGGTAAGATTTTTAGATTACACAGGAGCCGGAAGAGGCAGGGCTGCCAAGATGGCGATGTCGATGTAAAAACATCAAAACTAGTTTTATTGATTTCAGTTATTTCAACTTCAAATGTTTAGGTTTCATTTTCAGTCCTCAGTAACACAGACTGTATAAAACATCAATGTAGTCTCGATGTAGATGATGTCACCCGTAGGTTTCTCTAGAGCTGCTGTGAAGCTCCGAGTGTGGTGGGTGTCTTGGTGGTGAGTTATATAGAAATCCACCCTCAGTACAGTTGTCATGAACAGGGAAATTAGATATAGAAAACCAAACCATTTTTTTCTAAATCAGGCTGTAAACATGTTTATTCCTGCTGTGAAGTTGGACATTTTAACATTGGTGTCTATGAAGACTATCTCACTTCTGGAACCAGTCTCTAGTGGACGTTTGAGGAAGTGCAGTTTTTGGCTTCACTTCACAGCCATGGGGGTGTTGCTGCATGTTCAGAAACGTGAGCTCACCTGACTTGAAATAATAGCTGAAAGAGTTTGAACAAGACAAACATGATGGAACCTTTCTGTGTGTCTTTAATTCATGTTAAATGAAGTCATTAAAAACAAACAACAACAAAGTTAACCAGGATGACAGTTTCTCCTGTGCAATTATTAATTCAACAAGGTCACTGAGCAGCTTTGGGTTCAAGAACATGACATATGTTAGCATGACTGAATCTGAAGTTTTATTTCACTTGTTTTCTCAAGTTCAGTGAAGTTTTGAAGTTGAACCAGCTTGTTTTACATTGTACAGATTACATTTGAAAGTATACATGTGATAAAAATCATAAACATTTACAAAACATTTACTGTATACAGAGCCTGCCAGGTACTCCAGGTGTGTTTCCCACGGATGGAAGAAGTATTCAAAACTTTAATGTAAGTAAAAGTATCGTCAGCAAAAGTGAAAGTACAGAGTGTTGTCCTATTCTATCTGATCTTTTTGAATTCATATTCCTGTTATTCATCACTGTATTGTGTTTTACTGCTGTAGATGTCTAACTGAAACCAAGAAGTCGGAGGATTTTGGTTTCCACTGGAAAGGAAGAAGATGAACAACTGTGACCTGAAAAGTAACTAGCAACTAAAGCTGTCCGACAAATGTAGTGTTAGTTACTGTACTTTACTTGAGTATTACATGTTTTTGTGACTGTATCTTTTGCATCGCTACATTTCAGAGGCAAATATTGTACTTTTTGCTCCACTGCATTCATCTGAGAGCTTTAGTCTCAATTAGCTTTGCAAATGAAGATTTCGCACACTTGTAAGTGCTGGGCTGCTATACATTAATTAGCCTATAAAACTTTAAATTGGCGACATCTAAACCAACTACAATGTTAATTTTAACACTGTTAATGGATCAGTTATATTGATCCACCATCATAATATAACAATTACTTCTATGGAGTATTTTTTACAGTTTGTACTTCAGTAAAGGATATCAATACTTCTTCCAATAATTGCAAATAAATGTCCTGCAAGGCTGTCACGTTTTTTGTTTGGATTAATGAAACAAAAATGGGGAAACAAGCTCAGCATCTCAATGAAACTTTATAAAAGACAAAAACAGTCAGATGGATGAGTTCAGAAACATAAACCAAACCCTGACAACTTCCAGATCGTTGTATTTTTGTACAGTTGTGAGGTGTGAGAAGATATTTTTGGTGCCCCTGGTTCTTAAAGTAAAAGTCCTGTTCACAGTTTGATCCACTCGACAGCGACAACTCTTCTGTTCAGTCAGATCAGAAGAAGAAAAAACCATTTGGTTCTTTGATTAAGGGTCAAAGAGAGAAGAAGAAACTACAGATCGTAAATTTAATCTGAAGATTTAAGTATTGATTTTACAAGCCATGGGTCAAATTTGGATGAATTCAGTAACTATGGCAACATGTTCTGTCCATAAATGTTCCACAATAAATACAAAGAGTTCTGAATTCACTTCTGCTCTCTCTGACGGGCTTCTTCTTCAGCAGCCGATGCTCATGGGAATTGTAGTTTAGTGCCAATTGACGAAACATGAGTTGAAATAATTAAGAACAAAAACCTAGATTATTTGTGCAGGAGAGTTTCTATTGTTCAGTAACTTTGATTTAAAAAAAATGTTTAAAGAAATATCTGAAGGGGAAAAACACTTCCAGAACCAGCAGCTCCTCACAGTATGATCCAATCATGTGCAATGATTGTGTATTTTATCGTCCTCCGCAGGAAACTTTCTTACTAAAGCAGTATATATGTATTGTATTTATTTTTTTCTTTCTTTGTTTTTTTACACACTGTCATAAAGCTAAAAACAGACAACTGGAAACTGGATTTACCCTTTAAAAAATCCCTCTCCTTAAGTAGCTTTAGAGTTAAAAAAAAACACACTTTCCACACTGTCTGACAGTCTGACGATATATATATATATATATATATATATATATATATATATATATATATATATATATATAGGTATACATATATATACTGGTATACATATATTCTGTATCTGCTTGTTGCAGAGTAAGATATTCACATGCAAGACATGTTTTTTTTTTTTTTTATGGCTGCATCATTCCATCAAATGGATATATTCAACATGGTCTTGTGCCTCATTTTGGGATCTTTGGGAACTTTATTTTCACCTGAGAGCTCGAGATGTGATCAAAATTGAGCTGAATTTCCTGATCACAGCGAGGAACAACAAATGTACCAACGCTGCACGGTGACGTCGCCCATCCACATTCTCTCACATTTTTAACAAGCTTCTTAGCTTTAAGGTGGCGGACAGAAAGGTGACAAGAGAGCGGGATGTGACACGCAAAGTTCTTAGTCCACGTCCCTGACATTAGCGTCCAATAAAATGTCTCTTTCTCTCAGTACTCCTCTTTGATGTTCAAAGGTAGGGAGGAAGGGGACACCAGCCCGTTGCTGCCACTGCTGCTTGTCACCATGGCGACACTGTTTCCGCCGTTTCCGTGAAGTCCACCACCGCCGCCTCCTCCTCCGTTGCCGTTGGTGGGAGGAGTGGGTGTGGTCGTGGAAGAAGCTGGCTGCTGGAGTTTCTTCTTGTTGATCTTGCGCTCCTTGGCCCGGCGGTTCTGGAACCAGATCTTCACCTGGAGGAGAAGAAGCCATGTTTTTATTTGTATTCAGACAATTGAATCTGCAGGATTAAGGCAAAACATATTAGCGTGTTTTAATCTATTTACTATCATTTCAGCAGGAGCCCATTTTCAGTGTCAGTGCTAGTATTGCTTTGTGCTAAATGCTAGTTAGCATGCTTACCAACAAGCTGTCCAATAATTGTTGAGTTATTTAAGTCTGGATCAAAGTGATGGACCAACGTTGCCCTCCTTAAAGCTACACTCCTAGGGCTAAAAACTACAATGTTCAGTTGTTTAAAGCTGCTATATGTAGGATGTTGAGTCATTTTACATATGCAATGTATGAGGGTCTTGGTGTTTGTGTACCTGTCTCTCTGACAGGCCGAGCGATGTTGCGAGCTCCGCCTTCCTCCTGATGGTGATATATTTGCTGTAGTGAAACTCTTTCTCCAGCTCCAGCCGTTGGTGGTCGGTGTAAACCACCCGGTACTTGTCTTTAGTCCGCGTCTTTCCATCTATAAAACACAGAAATATGATAAAGTTAACAGAAACACACTCACACTTACAGGTCACCGCAATGTCATCAGAGTTTATAACTTTGTGCTTGAAGACAATGAAGGAAATCTGAAGTCTAACATACATTCCTCACAATCTCAGAGCCCATCAGCTATTGTTATGATTTAGCTTCTTTAAACCTGCTCAAATATGAATGGTCAGTACTACAACCAGAAACCAGAACAATCAAATAATGGTTTTGCATTAATATGCAGGTAATATTTATCTGTTCCCCTAAAGAAGAGATTCCAACTTAACTTGTTAATGTTAAATAAAGTGATGCCACAAACCAAAACATTACTAATATGGCATTTTTGATGTACGTAAAGTGGTTCCTCCATCTGTGAAGTGTCTAATCTGCCAGAAATACAACAGAAGTAGAAGAAGAGGAGGAAGAAGAAGTGGTTTTGTTTCATTTGTCTCTCAGTGTTACTGTTGGATGTTTATGTAGTTTCCTTTTAATGAAATACTCTGAGTTCCCTCTGATGATACAGTGTATATGTTGCAGGCTTTCATTGTGGAAGGTAGAAGAAGGAAGGATCTGTGATGTTCTCTCCTGTTATTTTATAACCTCATAATTATTAAGGTCAGGCAGAAAGGATAGTTCATGGTTATTAGGTGCTAATATTTTCCTTTTGAACATATTGTCAAAGGTTTACACCTCCCCCTCATTGGACCACATCAGGCCGGTCTTCTCTGATTACATGAGATATTTTTATTCTGATTGGGCTTCAATTTCAATATTAGAGTGACAGTTTGTAACTATAGCAACCTCTAAAATGATTTGGATACTCATTGTGACTTCAACATGATGAATGAGTCTACTTCAACGGCACAAAATCACACCAGCTGTTAGTATGTAAAAAAGTGAATGAAGCATATAGAGTGGTAGTATTTTATATTATGTGCTATAAACTGGTCACATAAAAGAAATGTGGACAGACTGATGTGTCTGTGTGTTCTCACCATGACTCCTGTATTCAAATAGACAACCTGCCTCCAATGGATTTGCATAAACTGAACCCTATCTGTTCGCTCATGGACTGTTCAGTGTTCACAAGTTACTGTTGAACCTCAACATCTGTTAAAATGGCATCGCTGACCATCAATATCTTACATACAACTCACAAGCTCTACCTGTATGTGTATGTGTGTGTGTGTATATATATATATATATATATATATATATATATATATATATATATATATATATATATATATATATAGGCATATGCATTAGCAAGGCCTCACAGAGCTGCATATAGACTGGGAGTCTGGTTTTATAACGAACAAACACTTGTTAATAAACTGTAATACTGACTGGTTTTCACCATCTGCGCCAACCAACCTCAATCAACCAACCAATCAACCAGCCATTCATCCAATCATCCAACCAACCAACCAATCAAACATACAACTACCCAATCAACCAAAAAATAAACTAAAATCATTCAATGTATGATGTACATTCGATTCCAATCTGGAGCCCTTTGCTGTATGCCACCCGCTCTGTCTCAGGCTCTTTCCTGTCTATCTTAGGTGTCAAATAAAGGTATAAAAAGCCCCTGCCCCCCAATAAAGCGCAGCATGAAACAGAAACCTAAAGAAAAACCTGATGAAGACACGATAAACCTGATCTGAGGGGGTCTTATTTAACAATAAAAACAGCAGAAACACTGACCAACACTTGGTTGTGTTCAGATTCATTAAAAAAGCCTTCAGGTCTCTTTAACACGCTCTGATTCAATATTAACACTAAACACACAACAGTTAAATAAGTCTCTCTTTGTTAAACACACATACCGTCTGTGCTCTAATCGGTCACCAGGGCGAATTACAACTCAAACATTTTAGTTTGGGGGGTAACATCTGTCTGAACTGCGACTTTCTGCTTCATTTGTCAGAAAGTAAAAACCAACAGTTTGATAAAGAGCAGAGGACGTCGCTAATGAAGGAACGTAAGTCAAAGAGAGAGAGAGAGTGATGTTTACTCTGCACACAGAACACACACTGAAGTACAGTAACTACAAACTCATCGTTGTGATGCCTTAAAGAAATATTACTATCATTACTACTAATATTATCGTTATTATTTGTTTATTATGGGCAGACTAGCAGTTTCTCCCTGCTTCCAGTCTTTATGCTAAGCTAAGCTAACCAAACCCCCTTCCTATCACTCATTGATGTGATTTTTAAAGACTGCCGACTTCATCCACCTGTTTGAATGTCGTCTTTTTTATGTCTGGCCTTTGTGTTCACAGCTTCATTCAGACATGTCTGAACATTCACATAAGAGTGATATCTGAAAATGGTATTTTAAGCTAAAATTGGACTACTGTTGATTATTTTCTCCATGAATCGATTGATTGGTTTGAAAAAGTTCAAAGAAAAAATGTCGTAATTAACCTGAAACCAAAGAGACACCTTTACAACGCTTATTTTACATTATTACAAATAGTACATTGATTGTTTCTCTTCTCTGGTGGTAAAAAGTGTCAGCTAAATGACTAAATGTAAATGTAAATATATTCAAATGATTCAAAGGAAAAGCAGCAAATCTGGAACTACCAACTATTCTGACATGAAAAATGACTTCGGGTCATCAAAAGAGCTGATTATTGATTTTCTGTCAATACATTAATTGATTAATGGACAAATGGCTTCAGCTGCACTATTAAATCAAAATATCAGACTTTATAAACTTTTCATGCGTAAAGTAAGTAAAGCACAGTACAAATAGAAATAACCTCAAATGTGTACTGAAGTACAGTAAATGCAGCTACATTCCTCCACTACATGTTGATCTACATTTATAGAAAAGGAATTAAACCGAAATGTAGAATTTAAAAAGATTTGTCTTGAAGACTGCTCGTCTTTGGAAACACTGACTAAAAAATCTCTCAACGGCCACAAAAAGACCAAAATTGTTCAGTGTGTCTGATTTATGATATTCATAACTATTTTCATTAGTGTACTGTATAATCACCTTACAAGGAGCCTTTTATATTTATAGCGGCCCTCTTCTGTTTCTACAGTAGCCCAAAATGGTCAAAGAAAAATGAAATAATGTGTTTCATACTCACTTACTTGAGTAAAGAAGCTTAATCTGTACTTTAGAGTCTTTGTTTGCACAAATATCTGTAGTTAACTGTATATAAAGTAGTTAGACAGCATGTTAAATGGAACATAAGCAGGAATGTTCATCCAAAAACTACTTGAAGTACTTGTATCAGAGTACTTCTTCCACCTGTAACTGAATCAGGTGAAACTTGAAAGCCGTCACACACACACACACACACACACACACACACACACACAAAGACACACACACACTTCAAAGTGGGAACTTTCTTGTAAACTCTTGTTTTCTCCGCCCTGAAACAAGCGGAGGACAAAGGCGACGCTCCGCCGCCCGGAGTCACATCCAGAGAGGGGAAACATTAACATGACAACGGCTTCACACGTTTGATCCGCGACAGGACGACACGGTGGGAAAAAAAGAGATTTCACATGAAGATCACATGTACTTTATATTTTAGAGGCCAGAGGTTTCTACTTTTATTTATTTATTTACTTATCTATAGATCAAATGATTTATAAAAATATATTAATGATTTTAACGTATAGCCTACATCCGAAAATTATTATTATTATTATTATTATTATTATTATTATTGCTGTTTTTACACATGTGGGAACATATTTTAGTGGAAATAAATATAAATGGGTTGTTTTAATATTTTTTTATGAATATATATTAAGAATAAAATAGTCAATATAACATTCATTTACTTTCATTTACTTTCATCTAATTTATTTATTTTTTATTTTATTTTATTATCGTTTTCATTATTATAAGAACAATTTATTCACTAATTCATTAATAATCCATGAATGAATAATTATCGCCTGATATCACTCAGTTAGAATTGTATTTTAATTTGATTTATTATGATTTATATTTAAATTATGAGGTGTTGACATGGAGGATATATAGTAATAATAGGAGTTTGACCTTAAGGCTCGGTGTTTGATATCACGTGCGGTCACATTTGAGTATCACTCCGCTGTCTGCGTCATATTAAAATGTTAAACCGTCTAAATGATCTAAATTAAAGAGCAGCAGTTGTTCAATAAGAGTATAATATTGATTACTGTGACCTGCAGGTCGTAAAGGTCGTCAGGTGGTCTTACTTGGGTTGCTGGGCGGTGCGGAGCTGCGTCTTATCCACTCGTACGGGTTCCTCCTCTGCGGGGATCCAGGCGACAGCTGTCCCGATGATGTGTTAAGGGAAGTGGGCAGCATCGCGGGCGGCTGCCCGGTGAACTCCGGTGGGCTGAACCCCAAGGTGGGACCCACCGAGCCGGGCACGGTGGACGCCGCGGGCCCCCCGGCTGCTGCTGCCGCGGCTGCTGCAGCGTAGTGATGGGACGACCACTCATCCCGTGTGGGTGGAGGAGGGTAAACCGGACTCCAGCCGCCTGTGCCCGGACCGACCTGCTGAGACGGGTGCAGGTCGTTATTGATGCCGTGATGGTGGTGGTGGTAGCCGGCGAAGTCTGAGTACTGCGGCGGGGCAGGGACCGCGAAGTTCTGCGGGCTGAGGCTGAGGCCCGGGTGGCGGGTCACTGGGTTCTGGTGCGGGTACATTGTTGGGTCCTTATCCAGCTGCAGGTAGTACATCTTTCCAGGTGAGGGGACTCCCTCAGCATACGGCGGATCCAGCCTGCCTCTCTGTCCCCCCTCTCTGCCTCTCACCTGGTCTACAGGTAAAGTGAGCTTCAGAGTGTGTGCACGCTCTCTACCTGTCCACACCTCCACCTGTTCCCTCTCTCCCCCTCTCTCTCTCTTTCTCTCTCTGTGGTTTCTCCATCAGCTGCCAGTTAAAAACTGCTGCAGTCACATGACCTGTTTTATTGCTCTTATCTCCCCCTCCTCCCTCTCTAACTCTCTTCCTCCTCCTCCTCCTCCACCTGTCCCCAGAAGTTTTTATCCACTGAATTAAACCCTGAGAAGAAATACTAGTTGACCCCCCCCCCCCCCCCCCCCCCCCCCCCCCCCCCCCCCCCCCCCCCTCCACACCCACTCATCCCCTTCCCGGCCTACAGTGTCTCTCCGCCGGCCTCCATTTGCATGACAGTCCGCTGCTGCACTTCAAAGGCCGCCATCAAAGAGAGGAGACACGCGGACAAACGACGTGAAGAGCCGAAGAAAGAAAAGCAAACATGTCGTCAGTCAGAGTGACGGCAGGTCAGACTCACTCATCCATTCATTCATTTATTAATTGTTTCATTTACTTCACATCAAATATGCCATTTATTCCTATAGAAAACATACATGTAATGCATAATACACACATAACATATAGATAAACAATAGAAACAAACTACAAACTCAATACAAGTCAAACGGTACACATACACACAGTACACCTGACCAGTACGAATACTAATACTTAGTGGTATGTAAGAGTACCAGTAAGATATCCTGTTTACTATGCATCGATGAAGTAATGATATTTTAAGCTAAATTGGGACCACTGTTGTTGATTCTGCACTTTTTTGCCACTCTGATGGAGAACAGCTGATTATTTTCTCCATGAATCGATTGATTGGTTTGAAAAAATTCATAGAAAAATGAGAGATGCCGTCATAATTAACCAGAAACCAAAGAGACACCTTTACAACTCCTGTTTTGTCCAACCAGCCAACATGATTACAAACAGTACCTTGACTGCTTGTTTCCCTTCACTGTAAGTGGTAAAAAGCACCAGCTAAATGTAAATACATTCAAATGATTCAAAGGAAAAGCAGCAAATCAACAGCCACAAAAAGACCAAAATTGTTCAGTGTGTCTGATTAATAATATTCATAATTATGTTTTCATTAGTGTACTAATAATCCCCTTACAATGAGCATTTTATATGTACAGCGGCCTTCTTGTGTTTCTACAGTAGCCCAAAATGAAAGAAAAATGAAATAATGTGTTTCATACTCACTTACGCGAGTAAAGAAGTTTAATCTGTACTTTAGAGTCTTTGTTTGCACAAATATCTGTAGTTAAGTGTATATAAAGTAGTTAGACTTAAATGGAACGTACAGCAGAAATGTTCATCTGAAAACTACTTTGAGACACAAAGTGAAAATAAAAACTTTTTAAAAAACTTTTAAGTTTATGTCATAAGATGTTTTCAATCTGATTGTTTTAAACTTTAAATGAGCTTCCAACAACAACAGTAATAATAATAATAATAATAATAATAATAATAATAATAATAATAATAATAATAATAATAACAACAACAATAATAATAATAATCTTTATCACATCATGTATAAATTGTTATTTATAGATATATTTTATTTTAGAATATTTAATGACTTAAATTTTAGGAGTAACTTTAGAAATACATAAACATGCACAAATTTTTCAAGATATGCAGTATATAGAGTATTTATAAAAGTAAAAATGTAAATAGAAGTTTTATAGAAATAAGACATAAAACTACAAATGAAGATTTAAAAAAAAAACAAAACTGAAACTTAAAATCAAAATAAACCAAACACATAAAGAGAGAAGACGATGAACTCTCATGGACAACAAACAAGGAAGGTCACCCATACGTATATAAGCATGCAAGTGGTACAAAACAGAAACTGAAAAATCTAATCTCAATAAAACAAATTTGAAAGAACAGCAACAGAGTTGCAAGTAATTTTTAACACACTGTAATATCTATTAAAGGCTAAAGATCACATCCATGAGCCTCTTGAAAAGTTTTCGGGTACAGAAACTGAAGATCTTGAATGTCCATGGTTGTTTCTAAAGTCACGCCCTCTAAAAATTCTGATAGTTGGATCTATAATTTATAATTTACACATTTATAAAACAAAACTTTTTTGTTACACGTTAAAACAGTCGATAAGAAATAGAGGTTGTTTATTATTTTTAGTCTGAAACAAAAAAGTATAAAACATGTATTTTCACTTCACATGAAAATGTTTTACTTCATATGTTTAGTTCTCCACATCTCAGAGTTTATAACTGTCCCTCGTTATAAATAAATCAGTTATGATAAATTAAGTCACTGACAAGTACAGTGACGTGTTGTCACATTGTAGTACAGCTGCTTTTACTTGAAATTACTTTGCATGATCACACAACTGTTTTATAATTAGATGATTTGATTTGATATATTTTGTGGTTTCATGAAGTTTTACCAGCTGAGAGACAAAACATCCACCTGAACACGAGGTGAAAGTTAAAAATTTAATTCTTTCTTCTCGTAATCTGTTTATTTTATATATATATTTCACATTAAATGCACCGTAAAACATGAAATGCAGAGTTCAGTAATAAAATACATAAAACAACTGTCTCTGCTCTGTTAATGTTAGTTTATGTATGATTTTAATTTATTAAAAATGTTTTTATTCAAAGCAAACATCATCACCAAGCATTTCCTGCTGCTCCTTCCTCTTCATCAAAATTAGATTATTATTGTTATAATGTAATATGATTACATGACTATTAATACTGATATATTAATATGTTTCATGTGTTGTTGGTACAAATTCCATCTTGTGTTATTTAATTAAAAGAAATAACATTAATTGTTTTGTTTTTTTTACAAACACATCATGTCAAACTAAAATTAAAAAAAAGAAAAGATCTGCTGACAGAAACAAATCGAACAAATAAATTCCAAAAAACTGTCTGATTCTGATCTGAACTAAATTATAACACACACGCAGGAACCAGGAGCTCACCTGGAAGTGAACTGAAAGTAAAAGTACTAATACATACTGTGAAAATACCAGTAAAATTCTTGCATGTCATATTGTGATAATCTATGTATTATTTTATAGTATTGATGCTGCAGTAAGTGTTTTTATCCTATCTGATGATTTTGGATTAATATTCCCACTGCTTTCGTGTGTGTGTGTTGTGTTTTACTGCTGTAGATGTTGAAGGTTGAGCTCATTTTTACGACTTTATACACTCTTGGCTAGTTTGATCTACAACAATGCATCACGGTCTATGAGATCATCATATATCCTGCGAAAACAACGTCTGTTTTTCATGTAAATATTATCTCTATGTTTACCTGTTGAGCTCTTTGTTTTCAGACGTATTTAAGAGCAAAGTGAAACTAAGTCAAATTTTTCAAGCTTTTTATTTCACGAAGCTCTCACGAATGACTGAAAGTCAGTTCCAGATTTTGCCCACTCTGGTTCTGGTGCCCATTCAGGCGTCACTCCCCATCAGCATCTCAACACCTCCTCTTCCTGGAGGTCTAAAACTCCTGTGGTACAAACACTAACACTCCCACGGTGCTCTGAGCTCACAGCCCAGCTAACAAACTGAGCTAACAGCAGCTACAGACAGCAGCAGTTTTATATTCACGCTGAATCTGGCGCTGCAGAAAAAATGTTGCTGGGTTTTGTGGCAGTGTGTGTTAATTTGCGATGTGACATAAGCGCTGAAACAACCGGCAATAACTTTTTATTTCTCTGATTAACCGGCTTTATTGATGCCTGCGCTCGCTCTCTGTCATTCACTGTGTCTCTCAAACCATTGGACACAAACCAAATTTCTTCTTCAAACTTCTTTGTGTCGCTATTTTGCAGCGTAAATTGTGAGTCAGACTCAGATTTGACTGAAAGCCAGAACACAACAAGGAGAGTTGTATTTCCACCACAGTGCCGAATTCCTGTCTGTATTGTCCACGAGGAAACTCTGAAAATCACAGAGAGTTGGGGCAGAGCAGCCAGAAGACATCAGAGGGAAAACCAGAAAACATTTTCTCCATCAAATACGAAATAATTGGTGGTGTTTGTAAAGACGAACAGACGAATGTCACCATTCACATGCACTATAAAACATGTCTGTAGATTTTACAGTGAAAAACCGCAAATTGACAGTAAAAGACTGTAAAAAATGCCATGAAGTATGAGTGTGTTTCCGTCATATTTCAAAACCGGTTCATGCTGCATGTTAAGAGAATTTATACAGACTAAAATTGTATTTCTTATTAGAGGTGGTTAATTATACAGCAAAACACTGTAATATTACATGGCATATTTTACAGTCTTTTACTGTAAAGGTTTGATAGTTTTTCCACTATAAAATCTACAGGCATTTTAAAATATGGTCTAAAATGCCAACCTTAAACTTAAAATAAATAGAATTACCAGTATTTAAGGTAAGATCCTGACAGCTGACAGTCTTTTACCGTAAAAACAACAGTTTGTTTTCTCTCTCTCTTGCAGTGTGATTCAGTGTCAGTGTAGCTTGAGCATGATTTAAAATATGTTATTTCATGGTAGAACAGGAACATCAGTTTGATTTAAACCATCACAGAAGAAGAGGAAGCAAAGCAGATGGATGGAAAAGCATCAAGTGTCTGAAAGAGAACAGTGAATCTTTCACACCTGTACCTGCACACGTTGGTAAAACAGCATTAAAGCTGAAGAAGACAAAACGTTCCACATGTCCATGTTCTCCACCTTCACGTGTTAGAACACAGCGGCTGCTGTTTGACATGTTGTGAGTCAACAGTTTTATCATTCCCATTTAGATGAAGTCTTTTAGAAGCATTAGTCATCTGGAGAGCTGAGGCAGCGGCTCCTCTTCTGACGGCTTTCTTTGCTGAGTCAGCAATACGACTTGAAACAAAGTGTCTTTTACGAGCTCCGAGAAGTTTCCTTTATCAGCTCTGAGAATGAATGAACAGCTTCACTTCCATTTAATGCCTTCATCTGTATTAAACACTCTTAACTATTCCTGGATCTGTTCTGGAGAAATGTTTCACGAACAAAGTCAAGTTTTTGCAGTTTTCACTTCATTCGTTTTCATCTCATTGGAAACAAATGAAGAAAAGAAAAAAAGAGTGGAGAATTTTTTTTAAATTAATGGCTGTTTATGGTAGTATTTACTGATTTATGAACTGACAAAAAGAGATATCCAAAACTCACTCTGTAACCTTTGACTCTAACATGTGAACAAAATCAAACCAAATTTTTGTACCCAACATTATTTATCGTTCACTCTTATAATCTGGAAATGTATGAAGAGCGGTGCATTGGATGATACCTCATTTGCATTTTTAAATAGAAAATTTCAGAAAATCGTGATAGCTACGTGACAATGTTCCAGTATTTTGACAACATGAAGCTGATGATACTACAGTACTATATGAAGTTTGAATGAATACTTTAAAGTATTTTTAGTGGGAACTTGAATGCAGTAATGATTATTGACATTTTAGTATTGGTACTTTTACCTAAGTAAATGATCTTTTTCAAGCACTGAATGATTTTTGTTTACAATGTTCATTGTTCATGTACAAACACTGGTCGAAACATGTTGAACATGTTTTCCTGTAGCGCCCCCTGCAGGATGTGTGCTGTTAATGCTCACAGGGGACAATTTACTGATTTAATCCTTTAATTACATTTTGCTGATTTTACTTCAGTAACATGTTTAATACTTGTATCATAATATATACTATACAATTTTACATCGTGGTGCTGGTACTTTTTAACTACACAAAGCTGACAATACTACAGTACTTTTGCTACATGAAGCTTACAGTACCTTTACCACATCACAATATTACAATACATTAACTACACAAAGCTGACAATACTACAGTACTTACAGTACTTGAAACTAACAATATTACAGTTATTTTACTGCTTGTGGTTGACAATACTACATACATGACAATACTAGATAGATAGATATAGTACAGTATGTAATTCAGTAATGATAACTGTATGTAATAATAAGTAGAAGAATAACAGAATATATTATATTCTATATATATATTCTATATATAATAACAATCCTGACAATACTACAGTACTTGTTCTCCATGAAGCTGACAACCTTATAGTGCGTTTACTACTTGAAGCTGATAATACTACAGTACTTTTACTCCTTTTACTCACAGGAAACATGTTACTGTACTTCTTCTGTTGTTTTCATTGTGGGTGTTGTGATCTCGTCTCTGTTGATAATCTCGCGAGAGTTCCCGTCCTGCTCGGTGGGTGAAGGCGCTCCTGGTGAGGGAGGGACACAAATCAAAATGTCTGCTCCGAAAACCATCCCTAAAGACGCTCAGGTAACGGTCCGAAAACGGCGCTGTTACAGCGAACGTGTAGCGGAAGCTTCAGCTTGAACCGTGGTGTTTAAATCTCGTCGTTAACGCGAACAAACCGGCGATTTTGTGCTCGTTTTCCGTGGAGATGCTAACGGCTGCTAGCCTGTCAGCTAACGTTGGCGCCGTTCACAACAGTGGACAGCAGCTAGCCTGTTAGCCTAGCAGCAGCAGCCGGTGGAGAGTTGATGCTGCAGCTCCTCTGTTCACACACTTTGTCCTGATATTTGCCCGTGACATGCATTTATTACTTATTGTTGACATTAACGGGCATGTTGGCGAGCTTTATCCGACTTTTATGACACTGAAACGGCGTGAAAACACGCAGACAGGCAGATCAACTCAGATGTCTGCACACAAACATTATGTGGCCAAAAATGTGCGGACACATGTTTAAATCCTGCTGCACAGAGGTGTGTCTCCTCCTCTTTAAAACACCAGGTGTTACTTTGGTAGTCTTGCACAGAAAAATGGATGACAAATAATATACACTATATCCTGGATGGATTAAACTCTTAAAATAATATTAAATTCAGGTTTTTTTGTAAAAAATGACATCTCATGACACATGTGGAGCAGAAAAACTAATTACTACAGTCAGGTGATCAATAAGAAATGTATTTTAAAGGTCCGGTGTGTAAGATTTAGACTTAGTTGTCTTAAAATGAGCTCTACTGTGAGAGCGGGTCCTTTTCCAAGGAGTCCACCATGTTGAACCACCATTTTTCTACGGTAGCCCAGCACAGACAAACCAAACACTGATCTAGATATGGACGTTTGCTTTTTACATGACTTCTGCAGCAGGAGTTTTTCTTCCATGTTTCGAAGGAGCGAGTGAGACGTGGGAACTGATTGACTGACTGATTTTCAATATGGATTAATCTGATGATTGAAGGTTTTAGTTCTGACGGATCGTGTCTTTGCTGCAGGTGATGATCCAGATCCTGAAGGACATGGGGATCACAGAGTACGAGCCCCGAGTCATCAACCAGATGTTGGAGTTCACCTACAGTGAGTTCAGAGCAGATGAGCGCTATGGGAGCCTGAAATGGACATGAAGGCGGAAGGCAGTTTGCTTGTGTTGTTAAAGCTTCAGGTTTAGACCTGGACTGGTCCCACATAGTTTTACTGGTGGCCTGAACAAGATCGAGAGATGGATGTACATTTTATACTCTATGTTTGAGCTGAATGTGAAATATCTTTTATTTGTTTCCCAACTACAAACACCACCATGTCGCGTGGCACAGTTGGTGGTGTGTAAAATAAAATCTGTATGTTTGAACAAAACATCAAATAACTCAGCTGTTTGCTTTCACAGGATACGTGACGACCATCATCGAGGATGCCAAAATCTACGCCACACACGCCAAGAAGTCCACGGTGGACGCTGACGACATAAAACTCGCCATCCAGTGTCGCATGGACCAGTCGTTCACCTCTCCGCCGCCACGAGATGTAAGCCACTGCCGTCCTCGTGTGGCTGTTTTTGCAGAGTTTTAATGATCACGTGATCATCCGTTTTTAAATCTGCTCTGTGTTCAGTTCCTGTTGGAGGTGGCGAGGCAGAAGAACCAGACTCCTCTCCCGCTGATCAAACCGTACACAGGACCCCGGCTTCCTCCAGACCGCTACTGTCTGACAGCGCCCAACTACAGACTGAAGTCGGTGCAGAAGAAGGTAAAACTCAGATGTGACGATCTGCGTTTCCTTTGAGTCTCATAGCAGCTCTCTGAGGTCTGTTTGTGTCTTCAGGTGTCCACATCCGCCGGCAGGATAACAGTGCCTCGCCTCAGCGTCGGCGCCGTCTCCAGCAGACCGAGCACGCCGACCCTCGGTAAGTCTCAGCTTATGTGTCAAATTAATTCTGGGAAATGTAGGCACACGCAGACAGGTGGTTTAAAAAATAGGAGGTTGAATACGCAAGAGGATATTAGGGGTCTTTTTAGTTGATGAATCCACCTGGATAGTTTCAGTTTCAGAGACATTTTAGGCCAACTGGAGGTTTAACCGGTCTGGTCTTCTGCCAGAAATTCGAATCTGCAAGGTCAGTGTGTGAAAATATTCACACATGAGGATTTATACAGTGACCTTTTCAGTTTCAGAGTCTCGGCTTTACAGTCCGACCCAATTTCTGACATTCAACACTGTTCCTGGACCCCAGTATGCAGAAATGTTCATCTAGCCTCATGTTGTGTTGTGTGTCGCCCACAGGAACTCCGTCGGTCCAGTCCGTCACCACTAAAGTCGGAACTCCGGTGTCGCTGACAGGTCAGAGGTTCACTGTGCAGATCCCGCCACCCTCTCAGACCACCACCACCAAAACCAGTAAGAACCTGTTACCATAAACCTGTTCAATGTAGACCAGTTTGATATCAGAATATTTATATCAGGAGAGTGTCAACTACATTCAACGTGTCTTTTAAACAAAAGCATGAACATCTGAAGAGCTGATCCTTTTATGTGGCTTTGCTAAAACTGTTCAGACATGAAATTATAAATATTTACTGCAGGTCCTTCCTGTTGAAGTATTTATTAAATATTTAATAAAGTCAACAAGAAACATTCAAAATCAGACAGTAAAACAGCAGATAAATACAGTTTTAAATGATCATATCTGTAGTAGCATTCACATTTTTAATATTAGATCAGATTTGAATTTTTCTATTCATTAATATTTACTACTTTACCTGCGTCACACGTTCTGTCCACTAGAGGGCGTTCAACATCAGAAAAAAAAAGTACTGCATCGTGGGTAACTGAGGCGCTGATGGTAGTAACTTAAGTACCAGCTCTATCTACAGCAGTGACTTCTGGACGGTGTTGTCGGACCATCATGATCTTGGTTTGTGTCCACTGGCCTAACTCTCATTACCTCTCTCGTCCTGACAGCCACGCCGTCCACGCCTGCCGTCTCCAACGTCCTCATCAACCCGTCACTCATCGGCTCCAAGAACATCCTCATCACCACCAACATGGTGTCGCAGAACTCCGGCGGAGACTCGCTGAAGAGGAAGCACGAAGACGAGGACGACTACGATGCTTTATGACGACGGAACACGTCTTTTTAATACAAACCCGACACCAGGGCCCGGTCCAGGTCGTGGCCCGTTAAGAACTCTGTTATACTGAATACTGTTAGTTTTCTAGAACGTTTGTTTAACCAGAGAAATGGACGACCCTCGCCCTCCTTCTTCACCTGCAGAGTCGACCAGTTCAGCCAGTCTGCTGACAGGAAGTAGAACGTGCTCTGATATCCCACTGATTCACAATAAACTGTTTTCAAAATAAAACATGAGCTGCATTTTCTTCTGTTCTCAAACTATTTAAAGGACTAATGTGGAGTCTGAAGGCATTATTTATAAATAAACACTTTTGGCCATCAAACGTGGCTTTATAAACACCTCATTTTCTTTGTTATGTCCTGTCTGGCACTAAAAGTATTAAGTATAATCAGGGCAATGTTTTGTATCCTTATTTAGGTGATGTATCCTGGAGACACATTCAGTGTCTGATTATTAAAGTTGATTATTTTTCAACATGACAAATATAATCTTAAAAAAAAATCTAACTATATCCCCTCAAAAAGCTAAAAACATGAACAAAAAAAACAAAACACATGGCTGATGTCTTTGTCTACATATGTGCCTGGCTTAACATCTCCACTGCAACGCTTATGATATAAGTCTAGTGATATAAGTCCAACTTAATTTTAATCTTTTGGACGAGCATATAGAGCTGCTCGTTGACGTACTGCGAATTGGTCACAAATGTTTTCATATTCAAGCTGAACTGAAACTAAAATGTTTGTGGAAACATTTGAGGAGTGAAATAACGAAACTATCGTCTATTTTACTGATTGACAAAGTGAACATCATGCTGTGTGGAAGAAGACTTAAAACTAGAGATTGAGACCATGAACCCATGAGGAAACTGTACTGAGAAGTAGGCTCATTTTGACATAAGACTATATAATCAGACAGTACTGTTGCAGCCAGCGGCGCTGTCCCCTGCTGGACATTAAACAGAATGCAGGTTTAAGACACTGAAGCTGTGTGTTAAAACACGTATGTCACCACAAAAATGAAATAATTTATTTAATTTTTTTCACCTCATTTTTGGTTTCTATTTATAAAAGAGACTTAAACAAATGTTGGGAACAATAATGATATTTTGCTTTTACATATTTGATGAATCATTTTCATACAGGTGGCAAGTTTCCTCTTTGGTCGGACACGTTTGACAGTCGTCTAACTTTGTTTGTTGAGTTGTTTACATGTAATGTAAGTTATATCATACATAGTCAAAATGTAACATTTTAAAACAATTTATTTACATAATAAACAAATACTTATGTGCACTCAGATGTCAAATATGATCTGAAAAATCTACAGACAAGTCTGGAAATTAGAAATGTAAACCGTGGAGGGACCCTGAACATCTAAAACCAAATCTGGTGAAATTTTTAGCTCCGACTTCAGTTAAACATTTCAGATTACAGAAACAAAAACATTGTAACATATCGTGAAATTAATCACCAGACAGCAGCAGGAATCTGTTAGTTCATTTTGCCTTTAATAATAAAAAGAAAACTAAAATAAAAATCTCAAAATAAAAAATACATGGCAAAACAATAGACTCTTAAATGATTATGAGAATAATCATGGTCGCAATGATGATACAGTAGAAGTAATAATAATAGTCACAATAATAATAATAATAATAATAATAATAATCAGAAGCATAATAATCATAATTCTATCTTTTCTGGTGTTTGTCCCACCAGCAGAAATCACTTCCTGTTTTTATAGACATTATGGTAAGCATCGCACAGGCCGGGGCGTGGCACTTGTCAAAATATTTTCACACTTAGCAAAGTTACCCCACATATGCACGACAAAATAAGGACAGAATCACAGCTCGTACGATTCACAGCACTGCTTTTAAAAATTAAAAAAATAAAATAAAATAAAACCAAAAAAATTAAAAACATGCTCCGTTTCTTTCTCTTCTTCTTCTTCTTCTCTTCTTGGTGACTATCGCAGCTTTGATGACTGAGTGAGTGAAGGAGGAAGGGAGGGACGTTTGCCAGTTTTTTTAAGATTAAAAAACAAAAAAAGATTTTTTTTTTTTTTGGGAAAAATGATGGCCAAGCGTCAAAACAAAACAAACAAAAAAAAAAACAAAAGATCAACATTCTTCTTCGTTGTCTCCTGAAGTAAGCCAAAAACAACCAAACGTCTGCAGTTCTGTGGGTTTGTTTTGTCCAATGAAAGTGCAGTGCTCTTCTTGTGTCGTGTGAAATGTTGATCTGTGCAGCTTTTATTTTGGAGGGGGTGGGATTGAAACACAAAACTCATCAAGACACAAATTAGACGGCGACTGAACGAATGTTTAAAAGCCTCCAAACTACTTTGAGCCGCCTGTTTTT
Source organism: Nibea coibor (assembly GCA_023373845.1). Classification (NCBI taxonomy): domain Eukaryota; kingdom Metazoa; phylum Chordata; class Actinopteri; family Sciaenidae; genus Nibea; species Nibea coibor. The sequence continues at coordinate 14,040,746 of CM041733.1, forward strand.
TTTGTTTTGTTTTGTTTTTTTTAAGAAAGGAGCTGCTGAAGTCCTTCATCACGTCTGAGTTTAAATGATTTAAAAGATGTTTGAGGAGAAGAGGAGGGAAACACTGCTGCTGTTTGGTTCATGTCTGTTTTCATGGCACTTTTACCATCTTAAAGATAAAACCTGAAGATTAGGGCCGACATGTCCGAGTTAAATTATCAAGATGAAACGTCTGAAGTGTTTGAAAGTCGATAAAAAGCAGCAACGCTAACAGATTTAAAGGTACACATAATGAGGTACAATAATTTGAGGCAAAAAGTGAGTAATAGGAGATAAAATTGACATTTTTCAAAAAGCTTTTCAAAAAGTCACATTTTTACAAGGAGAAGTTTTATTACGACAGTTTAGTTGTAATTTTACAAGGCAAATTGGACAAAAAAAAGTCGATTTGTTCCTTCAGACACTTCATGGACTTCTTCACTTGTCATGGAGATGGTTGGTCACATTTTACACAATGTCATGCTAACGACAACTTCTCTGCCTCATAGGCATGATTCAGGACGGAAAAAAAAAAACACTGCTCACACAGAGTTAAGGATGAATTTGAGGGGGAAAAAATATTGATTACGATAAAATAATCTTTAAATATTTAGATTTTAATTCAGACGGTCAACTGTGAAACTGTAGGTTTTATTTTTATTTTAAGAGTTTTTAAAACTCAACTGACTTCATCTGACTATGAACATTAATTAAAAAACAACACTGGACGTCATATTTGGCATTATTCCTCTTCCTTGTCGACTTACAGGAGGTTCCTTCAAGTCTCAAACGGAACAAAAAAGTCATTTTGCATCTTAAATTCTGTTTTAAGCCACAATAAAAATAATTACTAAAAAAGGGTTCGGCTTTTAAATTATGCTGTTGGCAACAGTGAGGCGTCAAAGGCACAATGCAAACTTAAAATAAACTTTTTAATATATATATTTATGAATCGAGATGAGAACAAACAAACAAACAGCAGTGTTTCCCTTCAACAAGCCGACGATGGAGGAGTCGAGTCACAGCCGACTGAACAGAAACCGGATCGAAGGTCTCCGTCTGCAGAGCGACTCGACGTCCAAACAAAAACGATTCCAGCGTGATCGGAGTTTGTGCTCGTGTTTTAAAAGAACAGGAAATGACGTCACAGAACGCTTGCAGCCGGTTGGAGCAAAAACATTACAGTCTGATCCTTCAGGTCTGAACAGAAGACAAACATGGAGTTCAACGAGAAACGAGACATCCGGACGTCGCTATCGGCGACTGATTAACTTCCCTGACTGAAAACAGCTGAACGAGCCGGAGAGGAATCAACACGTTCAAACCCAAATGTCTGGAGGTATTCTACATTCTTATTGTCCAAAGCGTGATAGTTTATACAGCAAGAAGGTTCATGTGAACAAAATGTCTAATAGATTACTGACCAACTTTAGACCACAGAGGATTCAAGTCTGCAGTCAAAGATGTTTTTAAAATGAATCTTCAGTGGGAACCAGCTGGTAAAAATCTGACTTTTTTGATGCCTGGGTGCTCTAACCAGCCACCCACCTGTCAATCAAATGCATAACTTTAAACCTTAATATAATTTGAACAGGTGAGTTATATTCACCCTCAGTACAGCTGTCATGAACAGTGATTTCCCTCGATGTTTATTTATTTCTGCTGTGAAGTTGGACATTTTAACACGAGGCGGTTATGGACATTGACTCGCTCTGTAGCCAGCCTCAAGTGGACGTTTGAGGAACTGCACCCTTCTAAGTTACAGCCACGGATGTTGCCGCTTGGTCTGTAGACTCTCATTCAAGTCGACAAATGAACTATTTCCTTCCTTTTGAGCGACGTTTGCTGAACATTTTACTCTGAGCTGTTTGTTCATTTTAATGGAACAAAAAGATAAAATAACACCAGACTAATTTCACATACGATACATATATGGAGTCTTTAGATTGATGGACCCACTTAAACCTAGTTCAGGAATAGTTTTTTTAAACATTTTCATAACGTTTTACGCTTAACGTCAAACAAAAACTTCACAAAGTGTTTGAAAGAAAACGACTCCGTCAACGCTGGAATGGTTCTTAAAAACAAACCGAACGTTTTACAAAATGGACGAGAGAGAGAGAGCGGGAAAGAGAGGATGCTGGTGAAATCGAACTTCAGTCGCCTGTGTGTGTGTCCTCCCCTTGCAGCCATGATGTAAAAAGCATTGACGGTATTCAGTTGAAGAAAGACGGCGATCACCACTCAACGCTCGACAGCTTTTTTTCTATTTTTTCAAATATATATTCTGTTTGTACAAGACGGTGATCGTCGCAGAGGAAACGGTCAACATTCAACAAAGATTTCAAAGTAAAAGATGATGAACGCTGCTGCTGCTGCTTCCTACATCTTTAATCCCGCTCACACCGCCAACATCTGTCCTGCAGCTGCTCGACATTTAGAGTTTTTCAACCTTCAAAAAAAAAAGAAAGAAAGAAAAAAAAAAAAGAAACGGAGAAGACAGATGGGAAAGACAGCGGCGAAAAATGACGGCAGCGTGACGAATGGCTGAAGCAAGAGAGGAAGAACACCACCGATGCCCCCTGCGAGGCCTCCGTCCAAACATGCCCTCATCCATCCCCTCCACCGGGGAATGTAACGTGAAGAGTGTGTGTGTGTGTGTGTGTGTGTGTGTGTGTGTGTTTGGTGGTTTCGAAGCGAGCATATGAAGGGGTCGGCGAGCTCCTAGCAGTCCTCGTCCTTGTCGTCCACAACGCCTTTAAGCCGCAGGCGAGCGAAGTCCTCGAACACGAAGTCGTCGTCCTGGGAGATGCTGCTGGGAGGACGGAGAGAGACGAGGAGTGTTAACTCGTCTTAAACAAGCGGAAACTTCATGTTTCTGTACGAGAAAACCTCGCAGATGGTTTTTATTTTATTTTAAACGTTGACACGCTACCTGCAATGCATAGCAATTGGGGAACGGATAACGCTCAGTGCTATTGGCCACAGTAAATGCCAATGAAGTGCCGATCGATATTATTCTCTCATCCATTCTGATTGGTATCGGCAGATTTATGATTCCGGTGATCGGATCGGCCCCAAAAAATGCTGATCACAGCATCCCTGATAAAAACTCCTCCCCATCTGCACCCTGCTTTTTTCATAGTCTAATACTATCGTCAAACGTCACAGTTCAACAAAAGACACTTGACTCAAGAGTCTGTCCGTCCTCAAACGTCTGATGACAGAAGCCTCAGAGGGATAAACCACCAGATTCTGGTCTAATCTGGAGACATTTTTTAGAGATTTAAAAGTAGATTTATATTTACTCTTGGTGCAGGACGAGAGAACCAACCAAAAAACACCAATTCAAAGCAATGTATGTGTTGTTAAGACGTGTTTTAAACCAGGTAATCTACTTGTCTGAGGGAAATTTTAGGACAACTGAGCAGTTGTTGAGACATTTCGAGCTGAAACAAAGTAAATCCAGTTATTATCAAAATCAGTGGACTTAAATCAGATTAAGGTTTCAACATAAATGTTTCTGTTTGTGGGACAAGATGTGAAATACAACAACAGCAATAATAATAATAATAATAATAATAATAATAATAATAATAATAATAATAATGTCTTTAAATAGAAACAGAAGATCTGATACTCACTTTGTGTCGAATTCTATCAAATTGGTGTCGATGGGGGGGTCCATCTCTGGCACAGCTGTAACACACACACATTAACATGTCACACCGTTTCCAAGGTAACCACTTCTTGTCTCCATGGAAACTTGGTGCATGATAAAGAACAGGGGTGAGGATGGAGAAGTCCAGAGAGCTCCAGATGTTTTATTTACTTAATCATATAAAAGACAAAGTTTTTTTTTGCTTGGCTGAATGATTCGTTAAAAATGAGGCGTGGTGCGAGGGGGGTCACCTGACTGTGGGCGGGACACCGGCGGCTCCACAGGTTTAGGATGCATTAAGATGAAGGGCAACTCCACCGACACGTCTCTGAAAAACAAACAAGCACGCCATCAGCCGTGTACTCACACTGTTTGTGTGAAAATGTATGTTTAATTAAATTTGTCAATTAAAACAGCCAATCAGAAAATGAATAAATATGGTCAAATATACATAAAAACAGAAAGAAATAATGATAAGAGACTCTGCAATCCAGTTATTTCTGTATGTATCAACAGGTTTCAAACCAGTTTGAATCACAAAATCAGTTCAAACTGGTTTATCTCTGATTTAAACCAACCTTAAACCAGTTTAAACCACTTTTAATCCAGTTTACCTCTAATTTAAAGCATCGCAATTGTTGACACAATTTAAACCAGTTTAATCCCATTTTAATCTGGTTTAATGGACTAGGAAGTACTGTGTTGTGTCTGTTGTTACACATTTTAAAAGTTGTTCATCTTGATTTAAATCCATTTTAAACTAGTTCAAAGTCACTTTAGTCCAGTTTACCTCTAACGTCTGTACCACATAATCTACCTGAAGCCATTTTAAACTAGTTTAAACCCATGTTGACCCAGTTTACCTGTGATTTACCTCCAATCTAAGCAATTAATCTACATTTAACAAGCTAATCTTGGTTTAAATCTATTTACATCTTAAACCAGGTTTTAAAAAGGACCTAAGCTAATATATCTGTTATTCCAAACCAGTTAATCTCTGGTTTAAACTGGTTTTAAAGAGCTGTGGTCAGTGACACACCCAGAAAAGCTGATTTGTGTTTTTATGTTTCATGCGTGCTGTCGGCTTCAGATCAGACACATTTACCTCTCCAACATGCCTCTCAGCAGCCTGCAGGGGGAGGGGGAGGACACACAGTGGAGGAGGGAGGAGGAGGAAGAGGAAGAGGATGAGGAGGAGGAAAGGGAGGAGTAGGGCGAAGAGGAGGAGGGGAGCCGCACAAGAAGCCAAAAACACAAGAGGGGAGATGAAATGAAAAGCAACACATTCAACACGACATGTTGACAACCTACAGTGGAGGCAAACACAAGTGAGGAATAACTACAGCAACAAGCAGACGGTCTACACGGTAACTAACACTGACAACAGGAAGTTAGAGGAGGAAGCAGGAAGCTGAGGCTGAGCTGCACCAACATGGAGGCATCAATGGAGTCAGGATCAGGATTTATTCTCTCTTTCTTATGCAACGTATGATTTACGGGCTCTATTTACAGAATCATCGTTATATCAGTACCCGCATTCACATTTGACAGACTTGCAACACAGACCAGAAGCCAGAACCTCTGAGTCTGAGGCCTAAAACAGTGTAATGAAGCGATTTGCAGTAGTGTGAGGAAGAGGGAGCTCTCGTTTCAACCCTCACCAGTGCTCATGAGCTTTGGTTAGTGACCGAAAGAATGAGATCGTGGCTACAAGAGGCTGACTGGCTGGGCTCAACCTTAGAGACAGCGTGAGGAGCTTGGACGTCCGGACAGAGTTTGAAATACTGCTCCTCGATGTCGAAAGGAGCCAGCTAAGGTGGTACGGGCATGTGGTTAGGATGGGCGACCTCCTTTGGAGTCATAACTATGTTTGCATTAGTGTCTAATTACCAAAAAATAAGAATTAGGACCAAATCATCAAATCTGAGGAGCTGTTTCTGGTTAAACAAAGAGGTACCTACCTCTGTGGGGCAGCTGTTTTTACTATGCCTGATGATGATGGCTTATCACTGAAACACTTACGTTGCAGCCATTTCGTGAACATTTCCACTTCTACATCAGATTTATTTTGACCAAACGAGATAGCGATTGTTCGAACGACTTGGTTTGTTGTCCAGATTGAAGCGTGTTTTACGACCTGTTATCTGTATACAGGTTTTGTGAGAATGGGGTCTGGTCCGCAGCGTCGCTTGCTTTGGTCTCTGGTGCGACACTTGGAAACTTTAAAAGTTAATGTGAATGCAGCTCAGCCAGGAATGTTTAATCAACTGAACATCTACAGGAAACAGTGAGGGGACAGGAAGTGATGTCAGCAGTGTGTGTGTGTGTGTGTGTGTGTGTGTGTGTGTGTGTGTGTGTGTTGTACCCTCCACGTGAGACCACCAGCTTGACTTTGACTCTGTAGGACACCAGGATCCCCAGAACCTCCTTGTTGGTGACGTCCTTCACACTGAAACACACAACAGAGCAACAGCCAAAGGTCATGTGACCGCACCAACACACCTGTCTAACACACCTATACATTATGTGTGTGTGTTTACATGGTGGAGGAGGCCAGGTTGGTGTCTTCATGTTTGAGTTTGCCGTCCAGAGCGAGTCCTCTCTTCTCTCTGTTCTTGTCGAGCGTCGGGGTCAGAGTGTACACCTTACAGAAGGTGGAGCTGGACGACACCTGATCACTGAGGGGACGACACGCTGCTGTCAATCAAAGTGCTCAGGTAAACCCGGTAATTTGATGTTTGAAAATTCATCTTTATAGTTGGCTGAATGTGTTCTCGCCAGTTTAAACTAGTTGAAACCAGTTTAAGACAGCTTAAAAACAGTTTATCTGGTTTATCAATTTAATAGATTAGTTAGTTTAAATCCAGAATTTAGTTAAACTGCATTTTTAAGTGGTTTATCTTGTTTAAACCAGTTCAAACCAACGTTTGCAAGTCTTAAATATTTATACTGAAGAATGACTTCATACTTTTCCTGATCTCTGTAACCTTCAGATAAATATTCAAAGTTAGTAGCACAGAGACATTAAACTGGGACTTACTCTGCCTCCAGCTGGGCCACTGGACATTTATACTGGGCAGTACTGAACAGGCAGATGTCTGCATACTGACGCACTGCAGAGAGAACGAGAGAGTCTCTTAGGAAATTACACCATAAAGTCAAGATTCAAACCAAATTCAGTTAAAATTTTAACCAGATTTTCAGAAAATATTGAAAATAAACATAATTAAACATATTCTCACTTTCTGAAGACAAACTGTTCGACTAGAGCAGGAAGTGAAGCGGCAATTTCAAAATAAAAGCAATGCCAGTAGCACTTTAAGAGCAGTGTGTGGGTGAAATTAATCCGACGGGACAGACGTACCGGAGATCTTGACTCTCTTGACCGTCTTGGTGGAGTTGTTGGTGACGTGAACATTGACGCTGATGGGCTCTCCGTGGTAATACAGCTATTCACAATGCATCATGGGAAAAGTTGACATTTATTAGTGTTGTTAAAGCGTCTTCTCAGGAGAAGAAAGAGTTCATGTAAAACAGACAGCATGATCTCAAACTGCAGTAACAAAGAATTAAAGGGCTGCGTTCAGGCGTGTACCTCCTTGTCCAGTGAGGCCTCCAGGTGGAGGGATCTGTCCGACATCAGGAAGCTGCGGGTCGTCTCCACCATTGGCTGAGGACCAGGTTTCTCGGGAGCATACTGGACCTTCCTGATCACCAGACGCACCGAGTTCCTGCCAACAATTCACACACACAAGCTGTCGGCCTGAAAACACCCATGTGTTGTATCTGAAGCTCATTTTACCTGGACCGAGGTCACTGACGCACTAACAGGTACATAAACAAACACTCCTGACGTGAATCCATATTTTAGAATCCGACATGAGATTTTTGAGACGATTTGAAGGGAATGATTCATGTTCATATTTTGGCTGATATACCGGGATGAGAGTCTTTTTCAATGTGAATTGTGACTTTGCAAAGGCTGCAGAATATTTAACTTAAATCCTGTTTCGACATGTCTAATCTGATCTGGTTAATCAGGTTTTGGGTTCACATCTGCTGCCATCAAAACAGGAAGGAAGTGGTGAAGTTGTAAAGCCCACCCTTTGCTTGTGTGACACAGAGAGGTGGAGGGACTTCACACCTTGTGTTGAAAAGTTGAGAATATATCAACTACTATGGCCAAAACCCCCAAGACGAGTCTAAAACCTGAAGATATTCAACTTATTGTCAAATATGATGAAGAAAAACAAGAAATTCAGATGTGGACTGATGTTCAGGAAATTAAACACCCATCCACAGTCTGCTGGGAGCCCGACCGATTATTATATTGTGTATTTAGAGCTGTCCATGCCGCCCCTGACTGGATCTCCTGTGAACCCTTCCCCACCTGGTTCCTGCAGGTCTGGACTCACCTCTTGTGGATCTTCTCTTCTATTGACTTGGCACAGAAAGCTCTGATCTCAAAGTCGACACCACAGGCCTGCGCAGAGAGACGAGAGCAGCTGCTTAGATTCAATTCTTATATTTAAACATGCTGATATCAGACTTATTCTGCTGAATCACAGTGAGGTTTTAGAGTCCAGCACACACACAAAGACGCTCTTATTAGTGGAAAAATACTTGAATTAATATTAATTATTATATTCCAAACACAAACTGAGCTGCAGATTTCACTCTGAATGTCAAAGGACTGAATCTAAGTGAATATTCAAGAACTCAAACTACTTTGAATACAGGAAAATTATCACTTCAATTATGACGTCAAGAGTGTGAGTGTGTGCGTGTGTGTTACCTTTCCAGTGTCCTCTGGGCCGGGCTGTAAAGTGACTGAACATGGGAGGTTCTGAGGAATCTGAATCAGCAGAAGAAAATAAAAAGTTTTATTAAACTCACTTTATTAATTGAGTTCATCAGTACAACCACGTGAAAACAACACCAAACTGTCACTTTAAGTAGTTCAGTGGTTGGTTGAAGGAGATAATTCTCCAGTCAGTCTGTCAGAGTTTAAAATGATTTAGACTAGGAACCCTGACTTTTATAAACCCGGTCTTCTTTGAGTGGATAGTAGACATTTACAGGAAGTCACAGAGCAGGTGTGAACATGAAGGTGAACCACTGAGAGGATGAGATCTGGCTCTTCACCCGGCCTGACATAAATAGCGGTGTTGATGAAGACTAACTGTCCTCGATTAGAGAGATTAAGTTACGGTGACGCACACTGATCAGGTTCAGTGCTGGACCTCATCCAGAGGGACTGAAACCTGCAGCTCTGAGGTGCGATCACGACTCTGATGAGATCGAGCCGCTCTAATCTAATAATCAAATTCACGCAGGAGGAACTTTTTTACAGCTTCATTTCCTGTCCTCAGCTTCGAGACACCTTCCAGAAAGTCCGAACAGCTTTATCTTAGCATCACTCTGAAGGGACACAATGTGAACGGCCTTCGAGGTTTGATCGGGATGAGGAAGTGAAACTAAAAAGTTAAGTGTATTATCATAAAGTTCCAGGAACTAAACAAATATGGAAATTCTTCTGACGAAAACAGTCATATGTTGAACAAGCAACTTTGAATAAATGCAAAGTCGACAATGTACTAAGTGTCCGATGTTCAAGTTTTAGGAAGTCTAACTAAAGTTTTACTTCATCAGAACGAACTCTGACCATATCTGTAACTCTCTGACAACCCGACTACCAGAAACAGCCGTGAGGAAATTATTTGGTGAACCTCATGTGTCCTTACCTTCAACTAAAACAATGACACTTGAAAATTGTTAAAAAACTATGTTGCTTTTGTTGATTGGAGGCTGTTAGTTGTACCCCCAAAAGTCTGAGAAAACAGAGGTGTTTTGATGTACAGGTCTGGCCCACCCGACCAGAACCAATCCACAAAAGTATCTGTTCAACGAAATGTAGTTTGGTCCAAATGCATGCAGAGTAAAATTCAAGCACTTCTCATGCACTTTCCAAACCAAAAAAATTCCAGACGCCTGAAGCGTTGATCATCATATCTAAACGGTTACTGATTATTTCCAGAAGAGTCAGGAGTGATTATTGTGTCAATGAAACACCAGATTATGTTGAAAATCAACCATCATATTCAAATTCAAGCGTATTCTTAAATTTGAAGACCTAACAGTTCAAACTGAGTGTTTTCCAGACTTTGTTCTGGCTCTTGGTTTCCTGACCCGCTATTTCTGTTTTCTTTACACATGTCGTCACTTTTAAAAAAAAATAAATAAATAAAAAATCACTGATGACAATCGAGAAATCCCCATTCATTACCGGACCGTCAGAAAGTTCCACATTAGGGACTTGTTTTGGGTCCAAGAGCTAATTGTAGGACCCAGTTCATGTGGTGGAAAGTGTTCGTGTTGATGTTGAGCAGCGAGACTCACAGTGAAGTAGAACGGGTGTGCATGTTGGCCCAGTTTCTTCAGCAGCCTCTCCTGCAGCCGACTGTTAGGTTTCCTCTCCTCAGGCACCGGAGGGAAGGCCTGACAGAGTTTGGACACAACGACTGGTCAATACGGGTACTGACAACAGTATTCAGAGATTCTTTATATGCTTTGTCTGTAAAGTAATTAAAACTGAAACATAGTGGAGTGCAACTAGAAAAACTGAAGTAAAGTGTCTCCAATGGATGCTCAAGTACAGTATTTATAAGTAACTTACTTATACTTAGTTACTGTCTTCTCACCTGGAAGGTGGAGATGTAAAGATCCTTCCTGAAAGACAGACCCAGAACATCCAGGTCCTCGCGGCCGTATCGAAACGCACAGGTCAGTGTGACGAAGACTACCAGAGGAGGACGAAGAAGAAAAACGTATGAGTAAACGAGGCTTGCAAATATCTCCCGTCCTTCACAAATGTCACTGCTCTTTGTCTTTGATGGATGATTGCTCATTAATAATCGATGACTCCTGTATTTCCGATCGATTACTGTTGGATCTGTAGCTGTGTTTTTATCTCCGTTGAACATATTGATTTGATTTTATTATGAAAGGTGCAGCGAGTCATAAACAGACGATCTCGGAGGGGCGATTCGTCTGAGTGGAGATCAATTAATTCAGGTAACTTGGAGCTGGATCCAAGAACCGCACAGCGTCCCTATTTAGAAAACACTTTGTCCAGGGTTAAGGACGCTGTCTTACCTTTCCTGTCCTTCAGATACTCTGGGTCGACAAGGATCACGCCATCTGTAAGCAGGAGAGAAAAAGACAAACCATCATCATAAATCTGTTCCTACGAACCTGGACACGACAGACCGACTTCTCTTTATGTTTTGTTTCGTGGAAAACGGACAGACATTCTTCTACAACCTGTCAAATAATATATTGCTATAACAACCTCCAGATGTGCCGACTCACCTACTGGATCCACGTGGTCCAGGTGATCCACAAAGTCCCTCTTTCCCAGATAAACTGTCACCTGCAGAACCAATCATAGAGTCATTCAACACATTCAAAGAGTTTGATGAATTTTAATTTCCAGATTTCTGTGTCCGCTGAAACACTATATTTAAAAACTTCCATTTTTACTACGAGAATTTAATGACATTTACAGTCTGTACAGTCTTGACAGCTAGCTACTTTAACACGTGAGCGGTGGATGATGAAGGCTACAAAGGACGGCAATATTAAAATGCTGCTAATATGTTACAGCATATCAGCGACAGTGTTACAAAGATGTAGATAATATAATATAATATATGAACAACTATTTTTGTGTACTTGAAAGTGAAACCTTCTGATGGTACAACCTTGACCCCTGCATAATGAGTATGTCTACCGTGGTACTTGTTCTGATCTGAGTGCAGCAGTTATTGCAAAACAGACTCACCTTGCAGTTGGGGCTTGACTTCTTGAAAACTCTGAGAGGTTTAGAAAGAGGAAGAAGAGGGAGGGCAGAGGAAGAAGAAGAAGAAGAAGACACTAGTTTAATCACTCATTCATTTTTTTTTGTATTTGTTAGAATTGAATGAATATCTAACGACAAACTGATTTATACTGACTAGTTGTGAATATATTGTCAGAATAATCATAGGAAACGTCTCAGTTTCAAACACTGTTGATTTCAACAGGGCAGGAAGCCGAGAAGGGAAGTGGTTTGAGAGGGGAATGCGATATGACCTGGGTTATTATGGGATGTCACCGCAGAGCTTTAATGGGGGCAGGTCGAGCGTTACAAGAAATAATACGTTGCCCTGAAAGCCACTGACAGTTTACATGGTTTTACTAATGACTCAGAAGTTCTTAAAGGACGACTTCAGCAACCACCTCAAATCAAAACATGATTTTGCATCCATAATTAATATTTATATATAATATTTATTTTTAATATTTCTGAGGCCTTTGTAATGTACAGGCAGGTATTAGGTACACCTGCAGGGTTGCGCCATGCGTGTCAGCCAGTTACAGTAGCTCTGACTTCTGTTTTTAGTAATTCGAGTATGTTTTCTGACACCAATCGCCATCCGTTCTGTGTGCAAACGAGGATGTGGAAGTATGAAGATTAGCGTTTTGGCTACTTCCTGATACATCTAATGAGCTACAGTTAAGCAAAAGCTACAGTTAGGCAGCACATACTCTCTGTGGAAAGACCAGAGATACAGGCCGAAGGGAGGAGAAGGGCTCGGGAGCAGGAACGATGGTACAAACCATGCGTACCGTCTGTTATCACAGGAAACGTAAGACCTCTCCCCGCTAAGATGGGGAAGCTAACAGCGTTAACCAGGCTACAGAGGGAGTATGGAGAGTGCAGACACCTGGGTGAATGAACTCTGGACGGGCTTTGAACCTATGAGAGCGGACAGGAAAGCAAAGACCAATTTCTTATCCACCTTGTGTACACAAGCTATATGTGGGATCAATAAAGTCCAAATCATCTTAATAATATGACAGTACTGTAAACATAGTTAATTAGTAATCAAATTTTAGTACTAATAACACAATCATTGCCATGTAAAATAACTCATTATATAACTTCTGTTGTCACGCTTCTTCTGATAAGAAGTCCTCATTCTCTTAATCGTCACCAAACAGCAGCAAGCTCACAAGACATGCTGTAAATATTCTCATAACTTTAGATCTTGTCAGGAGGAAAGACACCAAGAACATCGCTGATAAATCTAAACCGTGTCCCCGTCCCGTCGATGCTACTGAGACTCTTTTCACTACAAAAAAACATGACTTTAAACCTCCTGTAATTCCGACCCCAACAGCACAACAACGCAAAGCTTATTGAACACAATAGAAGATCTGTCTGGAGCCCTGGAACCAAAACTGGGCTTTAAATGTCAGCAGGATACAAGAGACAAAGAACTAATGAAGCTTGTGGCTGATCTACGAAGGACAGATCTTTAGGAAAAAGAAAAAAAAAATTGTTTGTGTTATGATGTGACTTCTATATTTTAGTTAGTCCTGTGGACTGAGCTACAGACCCACAACTCCTGTATTCTGAGAGGTAAAATCCCTGTTTCTGTGAAGGTCTGGTGGCTCTGAAGAGGACAATTATAACTGCTTCACTTTCCCATCTGACCTCGAGGGTAAAAGGTGTAAATATTCTAAATATAACATTCAATTAGACTCATTGATTTTTTTGTGTGTCTAGAATATGCTTTGATGCTGCCCCAGTCCACAGCAGTACATTTCTTATCTTAGCTCCATGTTGGTCCTCCTGTCTGCTTCTACAAACCGGGAGAGTGCCGACTGACGTCTACTGTAGGCAATACACTGATTATTGATCTTAAACCGTCAGTTTAAGAGTCCAGTTAGTCTTCAGACGTCAGAAGTTCTGGGATACATTTGCTGAAGAAACCATCCAGAGAAGATGACTTTGTTTGAGGGTTTGTTTGGTTGATGGATGAAGCCAGACCAACTGGAGAATAAAGTGTTAAAGTTTAGTAATCCTCCATAATATTCATGAATGACACTTCTGCTCAGCTTCATCGCAGAGCAACAAAGACAGCGAGAACAAGCCCGGAAACATCAAGGTTCTCTGCGTTTGTGCGAAATGGTCACTTCCTTCAAGAACAACCACAACAAGTAAACAGGAAGTATCAAATACAAGAAGAAAAAGAAATTTCTTTTTCTTCTTGTATCCTCGGTTTGAAGTCATAGAGACATTCAAGAGAAATTCAGACGTACGAGTTCTGGGTTTTACCAGCCAGTAAAATGTTTACAGCAGCTCCAGCTGACGGCTGCTTCCTGTCACAGACGCTGATCCTTTCCACACCACCGCTATTTTTAGATCACTTCAAAGCTCACATTAAAACTGATTTACAAGTTTCTGTGGCTCCAGTTTTGGCACTAAAGAGTGTTTGTCGTTGTGGTGTTTTGAGCTCAGAAATACACAAAGGGGATGATGTTTTTTTAATTATTGATGAACGGATGATTACTTTTTCTGTCAGTTAGAAGTGTCCAGAGATGACAGTAAAATGGTTGTCCGAAGAACCAACAATAACAAAGTTAAATTGCTTAAAATATTAATCAGTTATTAAAACGGTTGCAGGGTTAGGGAAGAGGTTGGTGTGGACGGAAGTTACACTGACGTTACAATTTAATACTTACATCACATACATAACGTGACCTTTTCCTAAACTCCGAATGTTTAATAAACAATGTTTATGGTGGCTGTGAACTTGTGAGTAGAGAAGGGCATCCAACTGTGTGGATTAACCATCAGTCTTACGTTACTATATTGATTAGGGATGCACCGATTGTGAAATTTTCAAGAGCACCTTGAGCTGTCGGAAGCCAGACACAGAAAAAGCATAGAAAATCCAGTGGATTTTCAAAATAAAATACCCTGTGAAAACTGCCGGTCGTAAAAACAATTAACTATGTATATTTAGAAGAACATACACCAGGAAAACGGACAAATCTGAGCAAGTAAACCAAGTCTGGCAGGCTAAAAGCTTGCTTTTGAAACTCTCCCGGTGGAGTTTGAAGTCGCGTGCAGGACAAATCAAAACCACGGCGTGTACCAGAGACGTGTGCAGTTGGGTTTTGGAGCCTCCAAACAAACAAATAAATAAATAAATAAAACACGACATGTAAATCAACATATAACTACTAAATCAACTATAATCATTGTGTTAAAGAGAGACAAACCACAGTTCAGTTTTACAGCTTGTCATTAACCTGGAGAATTCAAACAACCATTGTTATGATCATAATGTCATCCTACGAGACAAAGAAAGATTCAACTGTGGCTAACATTTCTATTAAGTTACAAGATACAAACGTTAGAAGCGAAGGTCGATAAAGAATCTCAATGAAGTCCTGCAGATATAATGAGAACTATAAAGGATGTTCTTAAACCTTAAGTTTCCCTTCGTCTGAAAAATAGAAACAAAGTCACGACTGTTAAAGAAAACCACTTCTTCTTTTTCTTCTTCTTCTGACCACAGATGGTCCTGTGTTGACTGAAAGCAAGCTGTAGCCTCAGACTTTGGCATTTTGTAAAATGACTGAAATGACAGACTTTTTCTATAGAATTAGTTTTTTTTATTTAGTTTTTCTCAGTCAAAGAAGACTCTGCTCAGTCTGCATGTAGCTAATGTTTTATATTATATAAAAGAGTATTTAGCATCGTAACAGACATGCTGCTTGGCTGTGATGCAGCGTTACACATCTGTGAAGAAAAAACAAAAAAAACATGGCGTTCCTGGAAACCAAGCCTGTGATGTGTAGAAAGACGTTTAGGCGTATTGCTGCTGTTTCACATTTCTAATGATCATTTTACAGACAATAATTAGCACTCTTGCAATCTCTTTGAAGTCACGTTTTTAACAATATCCGCCTTCATGTTGTTGTAACTTTCCAGGAGGAAAAGAAATGGATTAGCACTTAGGCATTCGGTTGAGGATCACCAACAACAGAAGCAGTTTGTTGTATTAAATGTCAAATACCAGCTGATTTGTCGCAGGCAACTCTGAACCTGTAAGACCTGTCCAAACAGACCAGGCTGAAACCTGGCGCTCCGTTTCTGAGCATCAGCCGATGTTTATCTCTCCAGATAAACTATTAGATCCACTTTCTCCCAGTGTGACTGATGTGAGGGTTTGTAGCCACTGCTGTGGGAATAAGTCTAGGAAGAAAACAGCCGTCTGCAAGTAAACACGATTTAACGCTCTGCTGGCTGCTTCCAAAACTTTCCAGGAGGATAAACGTGTGACGTGCTACGGGCGGCGGGCTCCAGCAGGACGGTCTGCAGGGATGGCAGCTAAGATAAACAGACTGAGGAGACAATAGACTGCATCACCTGAACATGAACACGAACAGGATGTTGCTTCATGTCTGGGCAAGAACCGAGTGTTTTGTATACCAGCTCTGGATTATTTTTGTTATTATTTATTCATCAGCACAAAAATAAGCTTTTAAAGACTAACTAGCTAGAATTAGCTGGAATCTCTACTGTGTAAAAACGTATTATCTCGTCAAATTAATCTTCAACTTTTGTTTCTTTCTACTTGCCAAATGAATAAATTCAGAACACGAGCGCATGGAAGCAGAGAGAGCGAGTATGTAACCATAAATACATAACAGAACAATTACAGAGTGGAAACTACAAAGAGGGCTGAGAGCTGAAAGGAACGTAAATGATTTAAGAGGCACTGGAATATTAACACTATATCAACATGTGGGTGTGTCTGTGTTTACCGGTATATACAGTATACCCCTATAACAGACGTGAACTAACCACAGACACTGGTCTTGCTTGTGGACTCAGTTCGAAGTCGAAGTCTAGATTGTTATAGTCGTTATGTCAACAGGTGTGTTTCCGTCTAAATATGTTGTTTCTATTCACTGCCATGATATTTGGAGTAAATATTTGGAGTTTCATGAGATAAGACAATTCTCAAATTGGAAAACCAGTTTGACATTTTAACATAGAGGCTTATGGAGATTCATTCGGTAACCAGACTCAAGTGGACACTCGAAGAACTGCAGTTGTCGGTACATCCGCACTGACTTCACTTCACAGCCATGGAGGTTGTCGCTTGGGCCAAACGAGATATCGCCATTAAAAGAGCGACAGCAGAAGCCCAAAGAGAGATCCTTCATTAGTGTTTGTTTCATGCATTAATGTGAGGAAGGTTACGATTATGGAAACAAGTCGTGCAGCTTCAATGTTTGCTACGTCATAACTTATTAAGAAACAGTGTTTCCATCTACCATGGAGAGCTTTAACTCTTTTTAGAAATAGACAAAACACCTCAAGAGAGAGGAATGAGACACAAATACGTGACTGGAAAACATTTTATGATGATGTTTTCTTCCTTTTGGATCACAGGATCCTTTAGCTCTGAACATATGTTTGTCGTGGATTATTCTGCAGCATTAGATAGGTCATATATGAGATGTAAACAGTGCTACAGGCAGATCAAAAGAAAGGAAATGTCATCTGAACACTGAGGAAAGTGTCCTTCCTCTGGGTCAGAGTTCACTGAGACTCTTAAGCAGCAGTTTCATGCTGATTCACGTGTTTCAACACCAAATAAGCCTAAAAAGCACATATATTCATTAGCCAAACAGGATCCAGAGTGAACTTTTATACTGCGACGACACTCCCTCATGTTCATCGGACCGGTTCCACTTCCTCTGTAGCACACTAAGTTTGATGCGTTTGACACCCACAAACACCTCGATCGCTCATCTTTCTACTCGACGTCTGCCTAAAGTGGAATCATTCGGTTAAAAACACGTCGTCTTTAACATCGTCTTTAAAGTTTAAAAAGAACGGAAGCTCAACCCCCAAAATGCAACCGAGGTCAGACAAATCCACTTCCTCACAACCTGGGGTTTATTTTGGTAACTCCGCTCATCCTTCCTGTCCGTCCTGGTGACATTTAACTCACCGGTGTGCACTTAGAGCAATGTTTAACTCTGTCATTATGTCTGCACTTTAAGTCCACAGGGCATTGCACCAGAAGCCATCAGACAGGTTTGAACAACATGACCTGAACCAGTCATGTGGAGGAGAAAACAGAAAGGTGTTGTGAGTTACAGTCATGTGTTTCATTATGTACCTGCTGCTGCTGAACAAAGAGAAACACTGTGGAGATCAGTGATTGAGCAGGACCTGACTCAAACATTTCAACTGCGGGTCGTTTCACACCAGCATGATGTGATGCCTCGTCTAGAGACGCCTATCGCCCGATAGTGTGACTATTGGTTTCATTCAGGTTATGTAGAAAATGCACCTTTAGCAGGTGTCAAAGAGTTAAAGCTGTGATAAAGAAAATGACGCCTGCTCAGTGTGGATTTTCTTCATCAGAGCTTTAACTCCTTTTAAAATCTTCTTCTGCATAGTAGTTGCAAGTAGCAGCCAAGCGGCAACCTCTGTGGCTGTGAAGCAAGACCAATGCAGAAGTGCCAAAAACTGCAGTTCCTCAAACGTCCACTTGAGGCTGGATACAGATCGGGTCACTCTCCATAAGTCTCCATGTCCAAACAGTTTTGGTCTCTTTCTATATTTCACAAAAGATTTGAGAGGAAGAGGATTTATAGAAAGCTACGCAACAGCTTCAAACTAAATGAAGAACTTTAAACGATGAATCATGTGACAGCACGAGAAAAAACTGGCCAATCAGGGCTCTGGATTAACTGCATTTTACAAACATTTCAGATAAAAAGCTAAAACATGATGAGACAATATAACATCTGTTCCCAACATGATGTCAAAAACTCATTCATGTGTTTATGTCAAGCAGTTCAGAGACTTGCTTGACCAGATGAAGAGAGACCACATCTGTACCTGTTAGGGTTACTGGTCTTACTGGTTTGGGAGCGTTCTACATGACCAGACTCTTTGAGTCTTCACATCCTCTCAGATCGCCTGCTGCCGATTTCTAAAGACAAAACTCTCATGCAAAAGATTATAGAGATTCAAATTTATTTATTCACTGTCATCTCTGTTTTATTCTTTTACATGTTTTATTGTTCTTATTTTTAAACAACTGGTTGTCTTTAGCGCTCAGTTGAAGCTCGTGTTGATTTTATTCTATGCTATTTGATTTGATCTTGTTCCTTTCATAAACAACAGCGAAACATCATAACCACAAATATTTAAAGAGCAAACTTGAACAGCAGCAGGATGGATGTTTCTGTGTTTATCTGCTGACAAACCTTCAAACCTTTGTACAACCTCAGACATCAGACTGAGCCAGACATTCACTTTACAGCTGAACCACAGAACGATGATTAATAATTAATATTTCATGAATTTTATGGATCGACTAATCAATTAGTGGGCAAACAAGTGGATTGGCTGTGTTGCTGCTCCACACAGTAAAATGGTGTTGTGACCAAACACAATGGACTGCACTCAGCTGACGGATAACAAACTCTTGTTATGTTTTGTTAAATCTGTAATAACTTAAATAAGATTTTTTTTTGGCCACTGGGGGCAGCAGGAACCAGCTGGACAGCAGGAGGACGCAACAATAACACCAACCGATTGGTCTAGGCTCTGGTCTGTGTCTAGTTTTGCTGATTTGCAAGCTTTAACAGACTAAACCATCATGTGTCATTAAATCTGTTAAAAACAGACAGGAAGCAGCTCTACGCGATGTTAACTGTTTAGGGTCTGCAGCACATGCAGTAGAGTTAGCATCACACGACTTAGCGTTGCCTTCATATTAATAACTCTCAGATGATCCAGACGGTGTCAGCGCGCCTGATCGTCAGTGAACCCAAAAAGGTCACCTGTTGCCCGTCTGCTCATCGAGCTCCACTGGCTACCTGTAGCAGCCCACACTAAGTTCAGATCTCTAACGCTGCTTACGAAGTGGTTCTGCACCCACTTATTTGAACGTCTTTATTATAGACATATGTTAACCTTGTCCAATGAACGACACCTGGCTCTGCCACCCGTTTCTTGCCAGTTCCTACCAGATCAGAGGCGTCTCTCTCTACCTTCTCTCTCCTCTCATAGCACTACCAACAAATGGACATGCTAAATCTATCAACGAGCAGTATTTATCGCTGCACTAACATGTCCTTGCCGCACTGTACCTTGCTTGTTTTCCTATTTTATGAGTCGCTTTGGATAAACACGTCAGCTCCATCATCTTCATTTTCAATATAACTCTGTCGCTGACAACCGTCAGGTCATTCAGTGGTTGGTTAGAAGTTAGAAGGTCAGAAGCCAGTACAAAGCCTCGTTTTGACCCAGATTCAGGTCTTTTCAGACAACAAGTGACCCACATGGATCCACTGGCCCTCACTGCGCTGTTCATGTGAAAAGAAGGAAACACCACTACATGTAGTAACCATGGAAACGGCTATCTGAATACTTGTCAAACAAATATTAAAAAAAAAAAAGATGTTTCCAGATAACGTGAGATTTTGTTGCTTCTCTTCTCTAACAATCGACCATTTAGCCAACCAGCAGATTATGATGACAATAATCGTCTATCTGCTTAATTCACCAGCTAGTTTTTACAGCTTTGACGCCATGAGAGTGAATCAACAGCCTCTAACGAAGCTTTAATATTTTCCTCGCTGGTGTTTTAACAGTTATATCCACAGCTGATCTGTGACATCACTTCCTGTATATCTGTTCTTCAACAGTAGTCAACTGTTTGTCTTTCCTCATGCTCGTTTCCCGTCCTTCTGTTTCTCACCTGTTTCCTAACAGGAAGTGACAGAGAGCGAGGCAGGAAGAGCTGACGAACGTTTGTTCAAAAGTCACCGAAAGTCCAGGAGAGGAAAAACGTTGATTGAGTAAACACAGACGTGATTGTAACACGTTAAAGCTTCAGACCTCAAACTCACTGCATGTGAGGCTGCAGGAGATCATCTCCACTTCAAATACGAGGTCGAAAATCATCGATCGGAATCTATAACCACGACTGCAGTCGAGACCAACTAACGAGACCAAGTCGTGACCAAGACCAGACAGTATATAGCCTACTTAGCGTGCGTTCAGACAGGATCATGGTTGTGTCCATATGCAACCCCTGCAAAACAATCAGGAAATAACTTTTTATGTCTCTGATTAACTGATTTTAATCAATGCCGGCGCAACTTCGCTTTTATTCACTGTCTATGTAGCTGTAGTAATAATCTCAGTTTCAGTTACGGTGTGAAGGTTTGAATGGTATGAGCGTCTGATTGGCGGCTGCAGTGTGCGCGTTTTTTTTTTTAAAGTTGAATCTGGCTTAACCTCTCCACCACACGACACTGGGTTTTTTGGAGGTTGCTTCTGTGGCATGGATCACCACAGCAAAATCAGACAACCCAAATTAATGGAAAAACCCGTGTTTCAAATATTCACGAAAACTCATTGGGTGGTTGATACGCTGCTTTGTGTTCTTTTGGACCCCGTTTAGGAAAAAGGCCGATCTGGTCTCCTCCCAGACAGTGACCAAAAGTTGGTGGCAGTTGTGGTCTTAACCAGTCTTGAACAAAAATCCAGAGTCCTCTTTATCTGAGAGTGAGATAAGAATGGACTCTGAGACGAGACCAAGACCTTCAAAAAGTGGTCTTAATACAATACAATACAACACTGTCTATAAAACGGATCAGGATCTATAATCAGTGTTGTAGTCAAGACCAACTAAACTGAGCCAAGTCGAGAGCAAGACCAGACAGTATAGCCAAATTAGGCAAAATATTCACAAAAACTCTTCGCGTGAAGCAAGTCTCAAGTCCACAAGACCAATTTCAAGTACAACAACACCGTCTCTAAGACTGATCATGATCTCTAAGACTGATCAGGATCTGCATGTTAACACAACCTTCAGGGCTTAAATAAACCTGAACATCAGCTGTCTTGACAAATATCCAAGTGAAAAAACAACAAAAAAACAAAAACAACAAACCTGAGCACGAGCCGTTTTCCACTATTTGCCTGCTCGTGCGTTGTGCACGAGGCTTTAATCTCTTAAGCTCGAGCTCAAAGAGGAGCCTTCAAATCACACTTAACAGCTAATTAGCATTAAGCCTGCGGTACCTCAGAGCCAGAAATTAGCTTCTTTCGGTGGCTGAGCTAACCCAGATAGTCCCCCCTCCATCGGGATGCGCCGCTGCACCAAACGCCATTCAAATATGTGTTTATTTTAAGTTTAGCGTGTGAAATCGAGACAATCACACGAAAACTACGAGTGTTTCACGGAAGGCATTAACGTTACATTAAAACAGGCGTTGACACAGACCACTAAAGCGGCGATTTATTTGAATAAACTAGCGTTTAACTACAGATTTCCATGGGTCGATACCGCCCACCGCGGCCGTATTTTGATGGAAAAGCACCGTGGGAATTCCTGTCTACAACACCAAGATGTGTTTTATATCAAAATACAGATTAACTGAGTGTAATGCGGGTGATCCGTGTTAAACACCAGCTCCTAATGCTTTAATATCTATTAAGATCCTGTGTGAAATAGGTGCATTAGCACGGTGTGGAGATTTGACAGATTTGTACTCGGACTCTGGTTCACCGTCCTGTCCGCCGGAGACGTATCGCGGTTAGCTAACCCCACCCTGCTGTGCTAACTTCGCCTCCTACGAACGTGGTCATCGCGTTAAAGGTTTAAACCAAACCTGGGGTGGACCCCCTTTGATTGAGCTTTGTACCCCTTTTCCTTTTTACGTCTCATAAAGCAGCTAAATGTGCAGGCGGGCTGGAGAAAACTCCCCCGCCCGGGCCAACAGCAGCGGCAGCAGCAGTAGCGGCGGCTAACGTTAGCAAAGTGCGTGAGAGCGGCGGTTGCTAACTAGCCGTTAGCCGCGGTGCAACACAGCCGTCCTACCTGGTGCCCGCCTTGTCCCCCATCTCCTCGGCAGGCGGACGGCAGCAAGATCCCAACAAAATGAGTCCCGGAATCGGTGGTGTCTCGACTTTAAAAAGATGTGTGTGTGTGTGTTTGTTCAGGAAGCTCCGGTCACCCGTCCATCCACATCGGCGCACAGCTAACTAGTTAGTATGCTAATTTAATTTAGCGCCGCCTCGGCTGCTCTGGCTTCCGCAAAGGCAGGATCTCTCTCTCTCTCTCTCTGTGTGTGTGTGTGTGTGTGTGTGTGTGTCTTGCAGATCACGTTGCGCAACGCAGAAAACATGACAAGAAGCAGCATTAAATGTTAAAAAGACAAGAAGATGATTCATTGATCAGAGTAACTCACATGTCTGAAGGCTATGTTTTCTATTAGTTTATAATGACCTGAAAATAACAATGGTTTTGTACTTTTATTAATCCCTCTAGGGGAATTTTTTTTTTTTCACCTAGTTTGACATACATTTTAACCCGAAATATAGGCACACACACATTTTAATGTGCACATGGTTCACATGCAAACGTGGAGAAAGATGGTGGAGTGATGGGCAGCCAGCCCCCAGCTGTGTGGGGTTCGGTACCTTGCTCAAAGGCACCTACACTGCTTATATCTTTTAGATTTGGCATATTTTCTTAGATTGTATATACATTTTTATATGCTATATTTCGTGTGTATTTCTGTTTGCACCAGAGATATGAGGGAAACAATATTTGAATTCTCTGTATGGCCTGTACATAGGGCAGCGTTGACAATAAAGTTGACTTGACTTGATCTCAGCAGTGCCCAGGAGGTGAGCTGGCACCTCTTCAGCTACAAGTCCACCACCATACCTTGTTCCATGCTGGACTTCATCAGCCACCCTCCGGTTCCACAAGCCAAGTCTCTATGGACTGTGCTGCTATATCTACAGTGAGAGCGGGTCCTCTTTTATAGAGTCCACCATGTTTCTACAGTAGCCCTGAGGGGACAAACCAAACCTGGCTCTAGATGGGGACTTTGACATTTGTATTTTAGTATTTCCTTCATGTTTGGAACAGGACGGTGAGTTGAGGGGCAACTTCACCATCAGATTCCACTAAATTCTACATACCGGACCTTTAAATATGTTATTATTATTATTAGCTGGAGCTTGATTTATATCAATAAAAAGTCAAACAATTAATACCTTTTATCAGTGGTAGACTGGGATGGATTTATTGTGAATATACAGTCAGCCAATACATGTGCATTTCATTGATTCTGTGAAGAAAACTAAATCAACTAAATTAAAGTTATTTTTAAAGTGTATGTGATTATATGGGATGTAAACTTTCAGCTTGTTACTATTGTTATACAATTAAACTTTGTGAGTGCCAGTAAAACAAATGTGGGCTGACAGACTTAAGTTTGCATAGAATTCAAAGTGACTCAGCTTCTGTAAACAGTGTTTGTGCAGACTGTCAGTGTGTTTGTACAACCTCTTGATTCACTTCCAGGATATTTTCCTTCTGTGCTGACGTTCTCTCAGGGATCAGGTTCCTCCATCAGAGGAGGAAGATTCACTCATAAAGGTTAGAAAAGGTTCAAAAGATGCTTATTAAGGGTTAAACAAAACAGTCAATAAAACCACAAACAGTGACTAAAGTCCTAAAAAGAGAAGTGAAACAGGTCAGCGGGCAGAAACAATAGTATTCCATCAGCAGACATGAGAATATTCTCCCCAGCGTTCAAACTGAATTTGTCTCAAAGCTTCCCGTTGAATCGACTGATCATATTTCATATATGAAGCTGCTAGTAAGATGCTGAGTTTGTGCCAATAAATGTTCAAGCTTTGCTTTTTCAACCTATCAGATACAAGTCGTGTATACTTAAAGTTTATTCAGAGAGGTTCATGTCTGACATTTGTAATCAACTGTTGAGTTCACTGGATTCACAACAAAGAACTTCATTTCAGAAAAAAAGGGCATTTAATTCATCATATTCTGTATATATATATACATTTTTTTTGTTTAGACCAAGCGGTAACCTCTGAGTGTATTGAAGCCAGTGTAAGTGTTCCTTGAAGGGCCACATGAGGCTGGCTACAGAAGTGAGTCAGTCTCCATAAGTCCCCATGTTAAAATGTTTAACCTCACAGCAGAAATAAACGTTTACAGCCTGGTACAAAAAAATGTTTTGGTCTTTATGGCTAATTTCACTGTTTATGACAACTGTACTGAGTCTGAATTTTTATATAACCCACCTGTTCAAATTATATAAAGCCTTAATTTTTGCATAATTGTGCAACAGTGTGGCTGCTTTGAATGATAGGTGGTAGCAATTACAGATGGCTTGTTTGAGCAACCAGGCGTCACTCAGCAAACCTCAGGTCCGCCAATGATCCACATCTTTGTCAATTTTTAGATTAACCTGGAGGTGGTAGAGGCAGCACTGCCATGGCAGCGGGCAGGGCCACATATTTTGAAAAACTCAAATATCTTGAGACTGATCCGTTAATTTAAAATAAAACCGTTAAATCTTCACCAATTTTTCAACTCCAGTCTATTTTTTTTAAATAAATAGATACATCACAGATTCAATCCACATATAAACATTTTATTTACACAATTGTTTCATCAGTCAGGTTAAATCCTGATGGTGTACGAGTCAGAGTGGGTGACGTATCGGACCCAGCGCTGTGAAGGGCCGGGTTGGACAGGGGATAGGCGGAGGAATCGGATCTGCAGCCCTGTGACGGTGATCTTGGGCAACTCGAAGCTCAGACCCACTGGACCGACCTCCAACATGGAGGCCGAGCTGAGCCCAGGGACCTCGAGCTGGAAGAAGAAGACAAGTAGACGGCAGATCAATAATTCAGAGTTTACACCATCTGTGCTGATATGTTCACTGACAGTCTGTGAATCCTGAATCATCATTTAACAGTAAATTTAACTGAAAGAAGATCTGTGTATTCTGGTATTTATTATTGATTATTATTTATTAATTAATCATTAATCCTTTATGATAAGATGGACTTTATTGATCCCACACCGGCTATATCTGCCTGTAACACAACACAAACATAAAAACACATGAAATAAAGCAGAAAAATAGATATGATGAATAAGATATAAATAGAAAATAAAAGTTCTATAAACTATATAAAGTTATACTTGCTGGATCATTGAATTCACACACAGCGTGTGTGGAAGTTACTAAATATATAAAAATGTTGCCTTGAAAGATGAAAGACACTGCACAGTGAATACGTGATACACTGATACTGATATACTGAGTATTTGCATAGTTTACACAAATATTATTCCACAGTATAAGCCTGTTACACGGTCTTCTGTTTGTTGTCTGAGCATATCTGCACTTTATGTAGGCCTCGTTGTATTTTGTGACGTAATGTGTGTCCACTTTAATTCAGTCCTGTCTGCTCTATGCTTTATGTTTCATGTAGCACCATGGTGCTTAGCAAACACTGTCTCGTTTCACTGTGTACTGTGTATGCGGTTGAAGTGACAATAAAACCCACTTGACCTTGAAGTACAATAGAAGTGGAATATATAAAAGGATATATATAGAGAGACTGAAGACTTAAACGTTAAACTAATGAGCGGTGCAGTAATTAGAACGTATCCTAATGGGAACCTGAACATTTCATCACCATCCAACAGGCAGCTGTTGAGATATTTCAGTCTGTGCAGAGGAACAAGCTTCTCTGGAGCCGCGTTGATAACATTTGCTAAATGTGTGTGTGGTCACCTTGAACAGAGCAGACAGCTGAGTTCCTCCGGGGAATCGAGGGATCTGCCAGTCGACGGCTCGGCTCTGCAGCTTCAGCTCGGCGCTCTGATCTGGACTGCTGAGCTCCTGCGACAAACTGGACAACACAGTTGATTCATTTAGATGTCTGCGCACGGTTGGGTTTAAACCCCATCATAAACTTTGTTAATTGAGAGCACAGAGGTTGTCAGAGGTCAGCGGGGTTCAGGTTCAGAGATGATGTGGAGGTGAAGCAGTAAGGCTGAAAGGCTTTCAGAGGTGATTTGATAGATAATCCCACCGAGGCTTTCAGGTGATGGGATCATTTTCCACAACACTGAGTCTACAGAGTGGTTTTCACTCAGGGCTGGATGATGCATTCAGGGGTCATCACAGCTTTCTGTGCGTTGTCAAAGTGCAGCAGCTGTGTGAAAATTTAGTTTAGTTTGTGAATGTAGCAACATCTGATTAAAAAGTCTTCTGCGTATGAAAGATGATTTTGTAACATCAGTGTTTAATTTTGCAATCTGCTGTTTACGTCACATCGACTCAACCCACGATAAAATAGACGATAACGTTCCAGAGTTGTATAATCAGTGGTGTGGATGTTTTAAAGCTCACATCATCACCACCACCCAGAAGCGCCGTTATTTTCACTGGCGATTAATCTGTTGATCGTTGTCAGAAAAAAGAGGAAAAATATGTCCTCAAATGTGTTGTACAATTTAAAACCCAAAGACATTCAGTTTATTGTTACAGAGGACTAAAGAAAACAGAAAATATTCACATGAGGAGCTGAAATCAGAGACATTTTGGACTAGTTGTTGCAGCTGTAACATCATGCATTTGAAAATTTATATATATATTTAAATATATATATTCGACATACTCTAAATTAACTTACGTCTCTAAGTAATATCCAGAACCTGGCTCTCTACCATCAATCGTGTATATTTCCATAACTTTAAATAACAAATTAGGAGCCTTTATTCTGCCCATCTATGATGCTTCCTACTTTGTTAAAGTTGTTTCCTATTTAAAAACTGAGCTACACTCCAAACAAGAAACAAAATACTTACCTGCTATTTATCAAACCTGGGTGTATTGTCCAGTATTGTATTGTCCAGTATTGAATGACAGTGCTGCAACCAGCTGCAAAAACGGACTGAAATATCTGATATGTAATATGTGATATGTGCTCATTTTGCACTGACAGGCTCAGATTGTTATTATAAGTGCCTTGCCAACATTATGGAAAGCATAGAGCTTTATATTAAAGAGTAGAAACAGCAATTATATCTCCCTGTTTAAAGCCGACCAGACTCCATTGACAGAAACGGTAATTTTACATTGCAGAACGAGGTTGGTTGCTGCCTCAACATTTGTTTCATCATGTGTTTCAAGATTTGCTGTTCCTATAAGTGACTCGAGGGAAAATAGGGTCCAGGTTGAAAGAGACCAAAGTTTCCTCACACAGACAAGGAACTCTTGTGACTTCCTCTTCATGTGTCTAACACACAAACATTATAGTCATATTCAAATAAAAACTAAACATGCCTGTGAGGTCATACCAAGCTTTTTTTTTTTTTTTACATACCGACTGATTTCCATAACAAACATCAGTTACAGGAGCGCAGCTGCATTTGAATGGGAGTGTCTCACCTCACAGAGCCCTTGGGGACAGGGATGGTGGCACAGACGTTGATGGCAGCGCTGCAAAAACAAACAGTGACATCATCATCTTCACTAATCCTCAATGTGTTCATTAACTTTGTGACGCTAAGTGCTCGCAGATCACGCTGCTGCAAATTATTTTAGCTTAAATGCTTTTTTTTTCCATGTCACTAAGTACTTTTTTCACTTCATACATCTTCTACATTTCATAATGAAGTATTGTACTGACAGCTGCAGCTTCAGATTTTACATAGTAATCATTTTATTAGATAACAAAATATGTTGTTAAAGATTAAACCAGCTATCCTGTCTGTCTTGTTTCTCTGAGTTGTTTGCCTTTATAACTTTTGCTGATACTTTAGCTACATGATAATCCTGTACTGTGTATTTTTACTGATGAAGCTCTTTCTGAGCGTGCTGGTGGAGGACAGTTAAAGGTCCATGTTCAGGGTGGGTTACATCCTGATGACTAGTCAGTGTTTTTGTGGTAAGTTCTGGTGATTCTTTGGGCTTTACGGTCTGATGCAGAGCAGCTGCTACACCATACTGTGATGATGCGGTTGATGCAGAAAAGTACAGGGGTAAAAGTCCATCAGTATTCTGTCCCACAGGTGAGCTTTGTTAAGAGACAAGGTATGATCATCAGAGATGTGGACGGCAAGAAATATGAAGCATGATCAAGCAGCAACCTCCATGACTGTGAAGTGAAGCCAAAAACACTCTGAGCTTTACAGCAGATACACAAATACGATTTCATACAGGTTTCATACAGTCTATGAGCGTGACACACGGCCCACTACAGGTAATTTGTTGGAAAGGTGCTTGTGTGTGTGGCTCCTAGCTCGTCTCAATGATCTGCTTGGTTTTCTGGGTGTTAAAGTCCAAGTCGTAGTCTGCACACCACACAGCCAGCTGCGTGACCTCATCAGGCCAAATCAGATATTTTCTTAACTCAGAGCCACAGAAGACATTTATAGGTTACGTATTTAGAACAATGTGTGTCTGCTTCTTAAACCAGATGTCATTCTTCTACTTCTCTTCTTCTGTTGTATGTCTGATAGACAAACTGCTCATTGCATGTGATTTCTAACAAAACCTTTTGGCTGATTTTAAAGAAGTTTGTGCAAAGATAAAGTTTTCTTTCAAACATTTACAGTTTGATAGTTAAAAGTCGAATTTTGGTTTTCACATTTTGACTTATACTGAATAAAGAACTGACCTCTTTGGTGGCAGATCACAGCGAAGCTTCAGGTACATCAGCAGTCTGCAGAGGAAAAACATCAACAGTTAGAAAACGTTAACCTTTTCTGACCTCGTTTTGTGGTTTAAACATAACACTTAACCCTCTGAACCACAATGAGAGGAAGGAGACACACAAACAGTATTCAGGTAGTTTACTTAAAGGTCCAAAGTGTCAGATTCACGAGGACTCTCCTTACACAATATAACATTCATAACCTGAAAACAAGAATCATTTTGATGTTGTTACTTTAAAATTAACTGGTCGCAGCTAAGAAATAGTCTGGCATATAACACCGGATCAAAATGTCAAATTGTTGTTTCTACAACAAATAAAATGAATGAGACCTAACACGAGATGAACAGAGGCCATGCTAGCAGTTTCCCTCTGTTTCCAGCATTTATGCTAAGCTAAGCTAAGCTAACTGGCTATGCTTTATTTAATGGACAGATACAGGTGCAGTATCAATCTTCTCATCTAACGGTCTGAAAGAGAGCAAGTACAGGAAGCGTGTTTTACAAAATGTCCGTATGACTAAAACTACAAACTCAAGTTGTAATAAAATGAAACAAAACATGTTTTTAACTAACTCTTTTAACTTAAATCACTCCTCAGTTCTGAGCAACTCCCAAAAAAACCTGATGTCTAGATGTCGTTGTTGTTCACGTTTGGTGTTTGGGTCGCTGTGTAGGAGAAAATAAGAGCATGTAACCAACAGTTGTTGTTAAAGCTCATATAAATGCTTGTTAACCTTCCTCCGCTGTCTCGCTCGATGGTCGGGAAGAGACGGAAAGGAGGAGCTGAAGGCAGATCATCACTCAGCTGGTACTGCATCACTGTTTGCTGCAAGGAGAGAAAGATGTGGATTTTATTTGGATAAACAATGAAAACAATAATGGCTCAAATCAAATCATCATTTCATTTCTGTTTGGGAGAAACCGTTGGCATGTTGATGAAATTACTCTTGATTTAAGAGTATGATCAATTGTTATCAGCCAATATTCAATAAAAATATATAAACTGGAGATCAGGATCAATTCTTTAGAGTTGCTGATCATGATTTGTTTGTTATCAGCAGATCTTGACCTCCAATATGGCGACCGTGCAGATGTAGTGTCGACATACAGCTCCTTTCAGTCAAGATGGCAGTGAAGCCAACAAAAACAGGGATTTAGTGATCTGGTGTCATATCTAACTAATTATAATGACTAAATTAATAAAATACAAGACAAGATTATGTGATTTGTGTTTAATTTCAAGGATTTCTAAAGCCTTTTGTTAAAAATAGAGGCTGTTTTCAAGGTATTCCAGGTCTTTTTGTTTATTGTTATATGAACTGTTACGTAGACGATTGACAATGACGTCCTGTTATGAACACTGTTTCCTCAACAAACCAAAGATGCGGGTGCTAATTTTTATGTTTAAACTGTGACGATGACAGCGCGGCTGTTTGGCATGAAGTCTGGTTTTCCTTGTTGGCACATCATCACTTCTGACTGATAAATGTGATAACAAAGTGGCAGCTATCAGGAAGTTTAACCAGCCACCACCTGCTGACGTCAGAGAGGATGTTATACCATGATGACATGATGTTCTCTCACTGGTCAACAACAGATACACGTTAAACCCTGAGGGCAGATAAACAAACAGCAGCAGGTCGATATTATTGGCTGATTATCAGCTCATTGACCTGAATGGTGACATGACATGAACAATGAAGACAACACACCGATGAAAACCTGATGGAGTTTGGGTGCACTGCTTTCCGAAAAATAAAACACACACAGAAAAAAAATGATGAAACTGATCAAATATAAAACGTTTTCTATTCAACAGCTGAGCTGAGTGTCTCTGAACACACCAACACATCTATATATATATATATATATATATATATATATATATAGCTGTGTTTTGAAACAAATAATCTCACAGGTCCATTTAGCTCCCGTTTGTTGCAAACCGTCTTTACTGTCGTGTCTTTAATTGATGTTTGAGTCTTTTTAGGAAAATATGAACTGCTGATCTGCATGTGCTAAAATTGTTTGTAGCTGCTTCATCATTGTACAGATGTTTTGTTGTCTCCAGTCTCTGAAACCGTCAGCTGTTGGCCGACGTTGATTTATGAAACTATCAAGACACGACTTTTTATTTGCTGATTAACCAGCTTTATGGAGACCGGTGCTCGCTCACTCTCATTCACTGTCTATGTCTCTCCAACCAATGCTCGCTCTCTCTGTCTCTCTCTCTCTCAAACAATCAGACACAAACCAAATTAAACTTCTTTGTGTCATTATTTTGCAGCATAAATTGCGAGTCAGAACAGATTTAGAAGTAGGGTGTATGAAATAAACAAAGCCAGAACACAACATGTAGAGCATCAGAGTTTAGTCCATGAATCCACCTGGATAGTCTCAGTTTCAGAGACATTTCAGCCTGACTGTGGAAGTTTGACCAGTCTAATTGTCTGATTTGCGGCCATAGTGTGGCACTTGGCTCTGTTTTTCCAGAAGTTGGATCTGGGTCAACCTCTCTGCTGCAGGTTGCTGTGTTTCTTAGCGGACACCCCTGCAGCCAAAATGGACGACGCCCACTGCCACACTGAATTCTGTCTGAACGTGGCCTAATGCATGTAACGTTTAGTGCAAACATCCATGATTTGTTCTGCTGCTTTAACACAAATATAAATTTCTTTCCGTTGGAAGCCTTAATGAGTTAAAAAATGACTGTTCAATCAAATGATAGAGTGAGCAGATGAGAGCACCTCGCCCTGGCTGGGACAGAGTCGGAGGATCCGGTGGGTGTCGAACTCATCCAGTCGGACCGCCTGGTGGAAGCTGCACTCGTCAACACGAACAGCAGCTCCGTAACCTGAAGACAAAAATAAGCAAAACAGAAACACCTGAAACAACACGAGAGCTCGTCCTGCGGTTAAAGCCAAATCTTCAAAGTGGTTTCTAAGAGGATTTTAGTGTTTGTTTGGTAAAACGCAGAACACTCTGGTCCTTTTCCATCATAAGCTGCCAATAAAAACAGAAACACTGTGTCCTGTCAGATCTAACACACACTGAACACAACACATTTTAAAATGAAGCAGTTATAAAGGTAATAAAAGCACCATCCATTATCAGGGCGGTGAATCGACACAAAGCAAAATTTAATCAGGCTTTTTTTCAGCACGAGAGAAGAAACAAATAAACAAACACCAAAATAAAGACACATCTGTCTCACTGATTTGACAATGTGGTCGACTGCTATGAAAAACAACGGGAGGAAATTAAATATTGAAGGAAATGAAGTGGAGATGAAAACACACTGTCTGTCAAACTGGTTTACTATTGTTCCGTATTTATCCAACAGACGACAGAATATGAAACAAACCAGAGTTTGTTTTTACTTCCTGACTATATTTTCATTTAATACTTTTGGATAAAAATAAACTTGAACCAGGTCACAGGTTGTGGATTCATTTGTAGCTGACTCAGGTGGGGCCTGATGCGTTTACTGTAACCTGAACTCCACTGTTTTATTTTCATTCCTGTATAGAATAAGCCATAAAGTCCCAGAAGGTCAGTACAAGAAGAGCAGAAATTAAACAAATATAGTCACACAGTGTATGATGTTACGTATATATAAATAAACACAACAGAATCCAATCTGTAGGCAATATAAAAGGCTCATTCTGATTCTTATTTTCAGGTGATTATATATAAATTAAACAGTTATAATTGTTATAAATCTGACACACTGGACCTTTAAAGGCACAAAGTTTGATTAAATCTGTGTCTGCGTGTGTGCGTTGGTGTGTGTTACCTCTGAGCTGTGACTTGCCGATGCTGAATTCTTCATTGAGGCCGATTCGCATTTCTGTTTCGACAATGCATTAGACTTTGTTAAGAGTCACAGGAGCATTGTATTCACATGAAGAGAATAAAGTCCAGACTCTAAGACATAAGTACAATGTGGTGAACCCTGTAGTAAACAGTCTGAAGGTGCCTTCGCATGATTAAAGATTTGCTCACCGCAAAGTACGGTGCAGTGTTCAGTCAGTGCAGTCACACAAACAAAACATTCTTCTTCATCATAATTTCAACAAACAACATGATGGAGCGTGATGGTAACGTTTTCTAGACAGCGGCTGTATATACACTCATATCTCCTGACTTTGTATACCTGACAGTTAACATACATAAACAGGTAAACTTAGCTTTTTTCAAGCTAAGTTTGTGCCCTGATTGACTACTGACATTTCTGCATGGATCACTTTTCCTGGTGAGATTATAATTTGGTTTTAACATTGTGTTATAACATGTTCAAGTGCAGTGCTTCTCATCTAGCCTAGTTGGGCGTCACCACTCTGCCCAGTGGCATGGCCAGCGTGGTTTGACTGCTGGTCATGTGTAGCTCCCTTGAGACTCTCTGATTGGCTCTTTCTGTTGCCTTTATTGGACAGATTTGACAGCTAAAAAACTAAAATTAAGGCTTTTAAAATATTAATCCTATATAATAATCCTCCCCCGTTTGACATTTTTACTTTATTTTGGAAGGCTGGGATTACCTTCAAGTTGGTTGCTGGCTAAGCTGGTGCACGGTAGCCATTCAGCTACCAAGTTGCTCTGTGATTGGCTGTTTCTGACAGCAGTTCTCTCGTGTAGTTCTTATGGACGTAGTTTTGTTACCTCTTTCAGGGTTTGTGCTGAACTCAACAATCTGCACAGTCTGCTGTGACATCACAGATATAAATAACAACCCGATTTTAATCATTTTTAATGAGGGGGGTGGTAGGAGTCCTTCAACCTGACCTGAGCAGCTCGGCATGTAGCACTTGACTTTGATCTCTCCCTCAATGTCGGCCTTCATCAAAACTCCCTGCAACACAAAAAAAACCATCAGGTGACCGAGTTTAAACCAGTTTAAGCAGGATTTAAGTGTTTCAGACAGATTGCTGCTCAGATCACGTTGATGTTACTCACATTGGAGCCGATGACGACTGACATCCTCTCAATCACGTCCACAAATATCTCGCTCTTCCCTCCCTGGAAAGACACGCACAGAGATGCATATGGAAATTGTGAAGTCTGTTTGTTCCAGTAAAGTCTATCATTGGGCCTCAGCTCAGAAAAAAACTCCTTATCAACATTATTTTATGTTTAATATCACTGATTGTCATAAATCTCTATGTTACCACATTTAGATTCTTCTAACAACTCTGATCAGTCCTGGAAAACCTAATCCAAGTTCATCTATAAATAAACATTTAAACAATGTGAGTTTGACTTTCACTTTGTCACATTCAAAAGTTCAATTTATGAATTCTTTAATAATTAACACGATATTTAAGTAGTTCTAGGACTTTAAACTGATCCTGGTTTGTTCATGTTCACATGCGTGTGTTACTAAAAGACACAATTATACTCCTGGAAAATGACCCTCAAGTTCCTCACAGACTTGTTGGACTTCCCCATCTAGAAAAATGCCAACATGCTCCAGGATTCTCCTGAGCAGTGCGAACTCTTGTACTGTTATTTAAAAACTAAAGTCAACTGGAAAATAACGAGATTTAAGTGTATGACAGCAGTGTTTTTTCACAGGGTTCCCACACCTTCTTAAAAATAAACAGGTTACAAAATACATAAATTCAAGCACTCTGAACGTACCTGCTCCCTGCTGGACTGGATTGGTCTGGTGGCTGCAGAGCTCGGAGCCACTTTACTCTGTTGTGTCTCCGCTCCAAACTGCAGTGAAACAACGACAGAAACACAAGTTTGAATAAAATGCACTCAAATCTATTTAAAAGATGACTAAAAAGACTTAAATATTTTAAAATCTGCATCAAACACCGTTGTTTTGACTGAAACTTTTAGAAGAAGAAATTTCCTTCTGGCAGCACAGAGAAAAGGTTTGTTTTTCATTAGAGAGACTGCTACCCTTCCCCTGTCTGTCCAGTCAACCCTCTGTGACCTCTGACCTCTGGTCTCATTGTGTTAACTTACCAAGCCAACGTTACTGAGGTCAAACAAGCTGAACGGTTTGGAGGAGACCGCTTCAGTCTGGATGAAGTTCTTCAGGACGTCGGAGGACGTCGTCTGGATGTAACCATAGTCCTGACAGACAGACAGACTTTGATTAGTTGTGAAATATTCAGTTAATCACCAACTATACTAATAATCAATTTGTTCTGATCAAATATTTTCTGTCTTATTTTCTAGCCAAATTTAAATGAGAAAATGATTAGTTGCAGTTCTGGTTGACAGTTTATTGAAACATAAACATTTCCCTTCATGTTTCAGTGTTTTGTTACTCGTTACTTCAAATGTTTTCTGAGATGTTTGATGAATACGAGCCCACGCTTTGAGGTTTTTGAGGTCTGCACCTGAAGTCCGTCTTAAGGAGACTCACCACGATCTCGTCCAGCAGCTCGTAGATGAGGGCAAAGTTCATCTGGACTGACTTCTCTGACAGGCTGCCACAGTAATCTTTAACCAGAGCTGTCAACCTGACAACACACGTCATTTATTCATTCACTATAGGCAGATTAAAGATGATCAAATCAGTATATTCACTCCTAATCTTTCTAAATCCCTGGTTGGGTCTTTAGGTAAATATTTTAAAGTAAAATTCTTTTTTCATGTTTCTGATATTTAAATTACTTTGACATCTTCAAAGAAACTGTGGACGTCAAGATGAAAAAGATTAACAATTGTAAATGATATTTTAAGTGATTAAAGATGTTTTACACCAACACACACACACACACCTGTTAAGGAACTCGATGATGGTGAAGGGGGAGGAGTCAGCTGTAGTCGTGGCAACCCAGTAGAGTCCTCCCTGCCTGACGTGGACGAAGTGAAGATCTTTGTGACTCTGCAGAAAACAAAGATGAAGAACACGTGATGCCGACATACAACAGGACACACATGCATGAATAAATGACCTCACATACAAGACACATGCATGTTACCATGACGACTGGAGGCTGGTCCCCGGTCAGCGCTGTGACCTTCTCATAGAAAACGCCGACGACATCACTTCCTGCTTCGCCACGGACTGATGGTGAGGTTAAGAAGAGAGGAGACAGGAAGTGAAACAAGAAACGTGTGTGCGTATGTAGTAAAACTCAGCAGGCTGATCACACACATCGTACCTCTTTTCTGCAGAGCCATTAGATATGTGTGTCATTATTTCTAATTATTAAATTCCCAGTGAGGTTTACCTTTTCAGTGATTTTGCTGACACTTTCACAGAGATATTAATTTATTTAATTATTATCTTTACTATTGAGGTTGTTTGACGTAGTGTCTCACCGGACTGCATTACATTAAGAGATGATTCCATTATATGAGTGAAACCATTTGAGTAAATGAATCAATAACTCAATCTAATAAATCCATAAACTGATTAATTAATATCCGAGTGCGTGCGTGTGTGTGTGTGTGTGTGTGTGTGTCAGGAAACAAGCAGGGAAGGATACAGTCTTTATAGATGAGGTGGTCCCCCTTTGAGGACAAGATGAAGACCTGAGAGATCATCCTGCAGACAGACAGACACAAACAGAAATTATCAATCAATTAATTTTCTCTCTGTTATCTGTTGTCTCAGTCCTGCTCCACTAAATAAATGTATTTATATTATTATCATTTTACTTTTTTTTATACAGATCTTTGCACGGGTTTAATTTAAATTCAGATTTATTGTATAGGTTAATTTTAATGTATGTTTACTGTGTCTCATGCTGCTGCTAGGTGCTCTAATGTCCCTATCCTATCAAATATCTAATACAGTGAGTCCCCCTGCTGGTAGTATTTGATGACCAGTCAGTCCATTGAATTATTTCTAGATGTCTCTCATACAAAACCTCTTCTCTGTGAATGACTTACAGCTAAAATCGAGAGAGGTTTAAGTTTATTTAGTTTAGTGAAGAGCTCCCACGAAACTCCACTCAATATTCTGCTAATTTAAAGTGTCTTTGTATGTGATCAAAACACTTCATCGACAGCCTTTTGTCACACAGGAGTGAAGTCAACAAATACCAATGTTTTCAAGACGTTATGAAGTTTGTCACATGCACCTGAGGTTTGATTAAACTGAATCAAACTGTAATTGAGTTTATGCTACAGCTATGAGCATGCGGGAAAAGGGCTATTAACACTGCCTGATCTGAGCAGCTGTAAGTTTATTTACTGCTTTACTCACCCGTTAACTTGTGGTGAAACAGGTAAAGGCGACAAAATGTTGATTACTTGAATTATCTGTCTCTACATCCATTGACTTGCTAACGGTAGTCTGTCTAACCTCGGACTGGACGTTGAATGTAACTACGTAAACTTCTAATAATTCACATGAGAGCAGCCCATTATAAACTAGTCAGCGCTGACACAGTTCTACAGATAAAACCGTAGTTGTATCATTTTTATCTCCAATGAAATACTGATTAAATGTAAGTTAGTGTTAGCTGTCTGCTCTAAACTGACACAGACTACTGTTTACAAACCGGGTCAGTAGCACAACATGGCGGACAGCTTCTCAGCGCCGCCTGCTGACGATCCCCGGCTCCTCCATCTGCAGGTCGAAGTGTCCTTGGGCAAGACACCTAAATTACCTCCCTGTCAGCTAAATTACAACATTTAAATAATATTTTTTAACATATAGCCATGTTCTGATAATTTACATACTAATGTAAGTCTGAACAACAATGTTTGAGTTATTTGGCCACATAAACGTTAGTTGTAGTGACGTCATCCCAACGGCAGGTGGCAGCAGAGGCGGGAATTCAAGCGGAAGTGGCTCATGTCAGGAGGACGAACCTCCATAATATGGTTTACATCCCCAGCAAGTAGTTCACCATGAAGTAAGTTAACGTTTTTTACATTTAAGTGTGTATTTATTCATTTATACTGATCGAAATGATCCACACCGTCACACTGCGGCACCTTTGATATCTATCACCCGGTGTGCGTTAACCTGCTAGCCCGTGCTAACAGCTAACGCACATTGTTGCTAAGTTACATTCTTAGTTTCACCAAACTGCGTTAAGAGAAATGCATCATTTAACGGTTTCCTGTTAAATCTGCTGCCAAACGTAGCTCGTCAAACTACACCCGGCGTTATAATGAAGCATTAAAAGTGTCTTTTTTTATTCGGCATAAGTCAAGCAGGTCATATTTCTAATAAATCTGAAAATAGACTTCCAGACAGAGAACAGCTAGACGTTTAAAGTTTATTTGTCGTGTGCAGGTTAACACAGAGTCAGCAATACACTGAAATGTGTTGGACGAGAGGAACAAATAGATAGATAGATACTTTATTGATCACTCTAAGGAAGAAGAACATAAAAAATAAAAAATATACACAAGAGACATACATATGGACTGCAATAACTGTTTGAGTGGTCATTGTGTTGTTTGAGCAGGAGGTCATGTAGTGGATGAGAGTTGCCATTATACTGAGCAGTTTGTGCAGCATCCTCCAGAGCAGCACAGAGCCAGCCTTCCTGTAGACAGTCTCAGTGTTGCATCTCTAGTCCAGTCTGTTATCCAGGTGCACTGTAGTCCTGCACTTGTAGTCCTGCACCACCTCCTTCTGCTCAGTGTTGATAGTAGGAGTAGAGTGTACACAGGGAGTGTTGATTTTAAACAGAGTAACGTGACTGCAGACAGTGTAGCTCATGAAGTTTTAAACTTCACCCCTAAGATCAATGATCCCGGTCCCTCTCGTCCTCCAGTCGAGCCTCACAGGAATAAAATGTCATGGTGTGTTCGGGTGCGACAACAGTTGCGTTTACAAATTAAACTTTTTTTCTGTGTTTTCAGTCCACTGACAAAGGTGAAGCTGATCAACGAGCTGAACGCTCGTGAGGCCGACCTCGGGGTGAATGAGTCTGTTTCCTGGCACACTGAGTACAAAGACAGCGCCTGGATATTCATCGGTAAGATGGGCCCTCCTTGTCTGGATTTCAAGATGAACAACATTGACATAGGGAGGTTAGTGGAGAGAGAGTAGAGAGTGTCGTCCCTGATCAGCCGGTGTTTTGTGTTGTTGTTTCCTGCAGGAGGATTTCCATACGAGCTGACCGAAGGCGACATTATCTGCGTCTTCTCTCAGTATGTTTCTTTCATTTCCATCAGCTGCAGTGTTGTCAGAGAATGTGAGAATTCACTTTCCTTTTCTCCCAAACACGTGTCAGGTATGGAGAGATCGTTAACATCAACCTGGTGCGAGACAAGAAGACGGGGAAGTCCAAAGGTTTCTGCTTCATCTGCTATGAAGACCAGAGAAGCACAATCCTGGCTGTGGACAACTTCAACGGCATCAAGGTGACACACTGCATCACGCTTGATAACCTTCACTTCAGTTTGAAGTTGAAAACAGCATCTGTGTCAGCAGCATGGGAGTTATGTTGCGTTAAAGACTGGAAAAATGTCACCTCAACTGTGGCTGTATGGGGAATTGATCAAACACAGCGTCTTTCTAATTGATTGTGAGGTCATCAATGAGGTTGTCTTGTGTTTGCTGTCAGATCAAAGGTAGGACCATTCGCGTGGATCACGTCAAAGACTATCGACCTCCCAAAGACACGGAGGATATTGATGACATCACCAAACATCTGAGGGAGGAGGGCTGCGCTCCCAAAGTCCACGAGTCATCCTCCTCCTCAGAGGAAGACGAGCAGTACGCCATCCCTGTGAAGAAGGCCAAAAAAGGTGAGGTCACTTCTTGTTGTCTTAAATATCACTGTCATTTTGTTCTGCCCTCTACAGGTTGACTGTACTTTTCTGATCCAGTTAAACTAATTTAGCTTTTAGCAGTTGTTTTTTCTTCTCCATCAATTTAGCTGCTTTATTTATTTGACCCTGATGTGTGTCCCATTTTACTCTACACCCCAATCACGGTTGGGCAAACCTCGATCAACTTCCTCCCATCCTTAGAAATGCTATGTGCTAGCTCGCATTTGTATAACTTGTATAACAGTCTGTGGACTGATTTCTATATAAAGGACTCTGGACAAATTTTCTGTAAAAATTCAAAGGATGGGATGTTTATACTTCAGAGTGTCTTCTCTCTCCAATTCCCGACAGTGCCAACAGTGTGCAAAACGAACTAATTTTATCTTTGAGTCTGTAAACAAACGACCGGCATCCTTTACAACATTAAGTCCGAAGTCAGAGCAAACATGACTGGAAAGCATAGCTAACATAGCAAAATCCTCCAGCTACTTCATTCAGACGCCCAGAGCTTTAGGTCTAGTCTTTAGAATTTGGTCTTTGTAGAGTCAGTGTTCACTGAAATTACACATTTCTATGATGTAATATTTTTATACAGAAAGTCTTAATAATTTCTTCACTCTGCCTCAGACAAAAAAGAGAAGAAGAAAAAGAAGAAAGAGAAGAAGGAGAAGAAGAAGGCCGAGAAAGAGAAAGAGAGGGGGAGCCGGGCACTGCACTCCTCCTCTTCTTCACCTCCTCTTCCTCCTCCTGCCATCAGAGTCAAAGAGGAGAAGGAGGACGCTGCCTACAACAAGTACAACCAGAGGGAGGTGCCACCAGGAGGACATCAAAATGGACAGAAAGCAAGAGAGAATCAGAGACTCAGGGGGGAGGAAGACGAGGAGTGGAGGAGGAGAGAGACAGACAGGGAGAGAGGAGAGGAAGACAGGAGGAGACACCATGAGAGGGAGGGAGACCGAAACAGAGATGGAGACAGGAGGAGAGAGACAGACAGAGAGGGAGACAGGAGGAGAGAGGCAGACAGAGAGGGAGACAGGAGGAGAGAGGCAGACAGAGACAACGAAAGAAGAAGAGAGACGGACAGGGAGAGAGGAGAGGAAGACAGGAGGAGACACCATGAGAGGGAGGGGGACAGGAACAGAGACAGAGATGGAGACAGGAGGAGAGAGACGGATAGAAATGGTGACAGAAGAAGAGAAACTGAACGCGACAGAGATAATGAGAGAAGGAGAGAGACGAGCAGAGACAGAGACCGTCCCTCTAAACGCTAACAAGACATCATATTCTGGGATGTTGTCATGTTCCAGAATGTCATCATGTTCTGGAACGTGAAACCATTCCAGACCACCTGATATCATGACATCATGTTTATGTTAATGAGGTTGATGCCACCCTCTGCTGGCTGCATGGTTCATTAGACAACACACTTTTTTTATTGTTAGTGATCATGATTTCTTATTTAATTCAGTTTGACTGTAAAATGTTCTTTACATGAATTGAGCAGGAAATGTCGTGAAAAGAGTTTCTGGTTGAATTCTCCTGACCTAAAACGTTAAATATTTGTATGTTTGAATGAGTTTTGTAATAAAACAAAGAAATGTCTTCACCTGTGGCATGTCATTTTTTTGTTTTTTCTAAGTCTATTTTAAAAGGAGTGTGTTTGCAGTGGCTGCTGTCCATTAAAATGAAGAGGCTGAGTAGTCTTGTATGTTCAGGTGATTATGCATGCATGAAATCATAGTTATGAATAATATTTTTCATATCGGCCTCATTATGAAAACAGTAAAGAAGAGAATCACACAGAAACAAACTGCAACCATTTATTATAGAAACATCACACAACACTGATAACAAAAACATCCTCTTATCACAGTCGGATGATGTAAAGACAATACCAGTCACTCTTTTTTTATTGATTATAGATCTGATATTTTTAAGTTGTTCCGCTGCCATGACAGAAATTCTTCAGAGAGGAGAGAATTAGACACATTTTGGTAACACTGTATTTTACAGTTTTTTTTTCCTTTCAGGTTGGTGGACGGCTCTAAATACTACAATGCCCATGAGCCTCAGCTGCTGTTGGTATGGAGATTAATTGAATCCAAAATGGATTCAACCCGCTGAATATTTTATCAGGTTTCAACCATGTTTAGCTTGTGGCAAATTTAACATAGTGTGCATCTGGATTTGATATTTTTGTTGCTGAAATGCACTCTGGGAGTCATAGTTGACTTTTACATCCACAGGCTTTTTGAGTTTTAATCAAATAACCAACATCTTTTCTACCACAGATGTTCATTTTCTGCACTGAACATTCAACCAGGAGAGTTTCATGACCTGAACATGCTTTTCTACTTCACTATGAATGAATTATTTCTGCAGTGAACAGTAGTTCATGGTGTAAAGATTATGATGTTGATGTGTGACAGTTCAGTAGAACAGAAGAGAATTAACGTCATAAACAGCTTACAAAATATCACTTTGAAAAAATTTTTTGTACAACACAAATACCTGTCAAAATTACCACAAGGAATAAATGCAGCAGTCTTTGTTTTTAGAAAATATATTGTCATTATAACTTCATTTACAATATTTTCAAACATTTTGTAGAAAGTCGGCGAGTTGTTGAGTGGAAGTGATTATCAGAGAGCAGCGTTTCCTCTATGTTTATTTTTCAGCAGTCATGAAACTCTGCTAGAAACCGCACCAATCAGATTTAAGTGAGACATCCAAAATCACCTGGATTTACTGAAAATAAAGCACCGGGGATCATGAATAATCTCAACTTTAATTAAGAGTAATATAATAAATAATATCTTTAAAGCTTAAGCTTAATAATATAAATAAATCTTTAAAGCTTTACGATGCAGCAGGGTAAAAAAAAGTATTTGCCAAGTCAGTCCTCCTTTACAGTTTACAACGGTGGTATTAAATCACAGTAAAAATGCTGTTAAAACAACATTTTCATTTATTTTATATGTATTCAGATAGTGTTCATGAATATTCTGTTGTCTGTTAACTAGCTGACTAAAATCTTTATTAAGATGCACAAGTGGTTAGATATTATATTTGGTTTCTAGATTACTATCTAACTAAAAGCTTGTAAGGTAATAAGTTTTAGCCAGGATGGTAATTAGTTTGCAACAGATTAAGTGTTGATGCTGCATCAGAATATAATCTGTATATGAGTATTAACTTAAGCCTAAAGCCGGGACGTAAGCGCCGCGGAACGGCTGCGCCGGGGTCACCGTTGCTGATCGCTGCCACGATAATCACTGAAACCACTCACAACGGGTGCGCCGCGGAACATCTCAGCGTCCCAGCAGCGTCTCTCCGCTCCGCAGGGCTATCCTTCCGTAGTACTTCTATTTTTGACGCGAGCCGTTGCTAAACCGCGCCAATTTAAACAGAGCAGATTGCACCAGACAGGAAATCAGACACAGAATCAGCGTAATACACTTCCGCCCCCTTTCAAAATAAAACACAATCATGTCGCCTGTCACAGCTTCACGTCCACATTACGTCATGACCGGTGCCACCAGGTCAGCAATCAGTCGATCAAAGGGTCTCAACATGAACGACGAGAAACAGCACTTCAACGAGTGCTCTAGTGTGAATATGGCTAGTTCGCTACGCGGTCGTTACGCTGCCAGTACGCGCCCGGCGTGAGTTGACGCAGGGCTGGAGCAGGAGGACGGAGCAAAACTGTGGCGCAGCCGTTCCGCGGCGCTTATGTCCCCGGTGCGAGTCCCGTGTCAGTAGTTAATGTCAGCTGAACTAATAAAAGTAAGTTTGTTACTGCTCCAAGGCATAATGTTTACTTTTCTTTCTCGTTCGTACTGTTTACTGTTCTCAACAGTGACTCACTGGAATCAACTCTGCTGCTGTTTGCGATTAACCAGGCTTGGAAATAGCAATTTAAATGCAGCATCTCTGGCTGGAGAGCGGCTAGCAAATATTTTGTATATCAGTAAAATGGATATGGCTTTTTTGTTTGTTTTTACAACAACATAGATGACTTTATCGAGCCTTTATTGAGGTCAACGCTTATTTGAAATTAACACTTTTTTTTCTAGCAAAACAAACACAGAGGAAACACTGCTGAGGTCTGAGGGGTTCACGGTTCAGTTACAGACGTGTCTGTAGTCGGAGGTATCTTGTG
The DNA here is from genome assembly GCA_023373845.1 of Nibea coibor. Lineage (NCBI taxonomy): Eukaryota > Metazoa > Chordata > Actinopteri > Sciaenidae > Nibea > Nibea coibor. The sequence continues at coordinate 14,084,740 of CM041733.1, forward strand.
ACGTTGGTTTCTTCCTGGTCAGTTGCTACAAACATTTATAGACAAGGAATGTTTTTTTTTTTTTTTAATGTTTGTTTGTTTTGTTTTTTTTACCCACAATGCCATATGCGCTTTGAGCTAAATAAAGGGAATAATGTCCATCGTGTCACTGATTTTTAAAATAAAAAAAATTTAAATATGTTTGTCATATTGTAAAACAGGCTCGGTTGTGTTTCCCTGGGTAGGTGAAGCACTTCAGCACCACGACTCCCTCCCAAAGAGCTTGAACAAGAAGAAGAGGAGGAGGTTGGCGGTAGAAAAGTAAGGCGCTGGCGGCTAAACAAACTGCAGGAAGAGGGATCTGAGGATTATTCCTCCATTTCACTGCTTTTATCTGAGATTAAAGAAGGTCTGAGGATTAACTTGATTTTGCAGCTCAGCTAATTCCCACAGAGGTCAAACACTGACCTCCAAAAATGTGAGAGACGAGCCTGCAGAGTCACAACACTGCTCAATGCCATCAGTCCAGTCTTATAGACCTGCAGGGATCTGAACCAGCAACCTTCCACTCAGCTCCACTTACTGAACAGGTGTGTTCACATTATTCTGCTTTACTTGAACTGCCAGCAGCCTTTTTCAAGCAGCCGAGTTGACTGTATTGTAACAATACATCTGTGAAACACAAAACATGATAAAGAATCTTGAGTCTGAGCGATTAAAGGATATTGACTAAAATACAGATTAAGCGTGACATTTACAGTGTGAAAATAAACGTGTAAGAGACTGCAATAACTAAGTGCAATGGAGACACCGTACTAGCTTCTTGTTACTTATCAGCTGACAAACGCACCAATACCAATCTACCTGCAACAAGCTACGCTAACGTAAGCTAGCCAATTTGTTAGTGCAGCTGTTGATGGTTATATAGACTCTGCTGGTGGACACCCTGGCTGAAAGCACCAGTGCTGCCTGCAAAGATCAGAATATTGTGAACACATCGGGCCAACGGGAAGACTGGTGTGGCGCCTGAGACCAGAATCTTTCCTGCTCAGGAGAATACTCAAAACAGCTCAGCTTCTGTCGAGTCCAGATGTCCAGGTCTGGACAGGTGCCAGTCAAAACGACAGGCCTGACCTCTTTTTTCCATCGTTTCCTAAAGGACAGAGGCCTGATGCTCAGCACTGGTGGAGGTTTCTTCCACTTTCCCTCTGGTGCCCAATCAAGGGACAGGAGGATGACCCGTTCTGTCCTGTAATTCATCAAAGACCAAACACAGACATCACACCTGGTGGAGATGGTCTTCTGAGTCGTTTGAGAAGTTGTCTCTCAGCGCTTCAAATGTTTTTCCTCATAAATGACTCCAGCTGCTCAGCCAGCTGCACCACCAACACAGGACGTTTACAGCACAGGAGTCCCTGTAACCACAGAACCAGACAGGAGGTGGACTCGACACCTCCCTGGCTCTCAAACTGATCCTGCATCGTGATGTCCATCTACTGTTTGTGGATACTGACTGCGACTGCCTTTCAGCACATGGAGATGGTGACATTGATCCCCAGGTTGCCGTTGTCGGCAAACAGATGAGCGATGGAGGTGTCGAACACCAGACAGTCGCTGTTCATGATGGCAGCCGCAACCCCGTCATGGATGGAGCGCGGCGTGGCCTCCCAGGTGAGCCGCCGTCGGTTGCCGTTGAGCTCTAGCCGATAGGCGAAGTTCTCTGCCTGTTTTCGGGTGCCGATGAGCAGCACAACAGCGAAGAACTGCTGGTGGCCTTCGTATTTCTCCTGCTTCTCCAGGACCAGCATGAAGTGGTGGCTGAAACAAGACTGCATCATCACCCAGTCCACCGCGCCCGGCAGGTTGATGTCTGTCGCCAGGAAGACGATGTCCTCCCCCTGCAAAGAGAAAGACGTCACACGCATTTTAGCATTTATCTCCCTTACCTCTTCCAAAGAAGTTCTAAACAGTTTCAACCCTTCAAATGTTCAACAACAATAACAACAACCATATCCTCCAGACCTGGACTAAGACAAAAGTTTTAGGCTTTGATGCTGACCTGCAGTGTGGTGATAGACTTGTGTGCGTGCATCAGGTGAGGCATGACGGCTTCCAGCGATCCATGCCACTTGCAGGTAGCTCCGGGACACGGACAGGTGTACGGCCTGAACTCACACACTTCCTCGTGATCGGGCTTCTCACTGTGGTGAAGCGTCAGCAGACAACCGGCCGACGAGTACTGCAGGGAGGACACAAAGACGAGACTGAGTATTCTACTAAAACACTGCTCTCCAGCTCGATATGTGGACACCTTCCTGCTGATGGAAATCATTGTAACATTTTAAATTAACAAAACCACAATTTATTCTTTGTGGCTACCATATAAAACTGAATCATTCTGTTATAAACAAATCTCTCATTCTCTAAAAAGTGAAGTAGTTGTTGGGTTTTTCTGACGTTGCAGATCTGAGGAGTGAATCTGCTGATTATCTGTGCGTTTTTTTTTGTTGTTGTTTTTGTTGTATTATTTCTTACCAATATAAATCACATTCTTTGAGCTCTTTCGCAGCACTATAGCAGAAAAACCTCCATTTCAGCAGTTAATAATATTGTTAGTAGCATGTTAGTCAGTTGAATTCCCCCTTTCTATTTTGGGAACTCCATCTGTGCCTCTAATTTTGTTGGTTTGTTTGTGAGAAAACCATTATTATATATATTTATCATTTTCTATCAAAGACAAATGAGCTTCATTTTTAATAAAGCCCTTATACACACACTATACACGCTGATATTCTGCTGTATTTTCCTGCCTGCCTGTGAATTAATTAACTGCTCGTTTAAATTATCCAGATGAAGCTCTGATATAAATAGCGTCCGTGTTTCTATTCCAGAGGAACAGATAACAAACAAATGGCTGCAGCTTTCTCCTTAAATTTGCCGAGATGCTGCTGAAGGTCACAGTGATGGGATTCCCCCTCCCTGCTCCTCCTCTGCCTCTTCTTTTATCTTGAACAACACAGCACTTATAGATAGACCAGGAGCCTATAGCGGTCTGTGAGAGGGGGGGGGGACTGATGAGGACGGTAAATGAGGTATGAAATCAGCGAGACGATGAGGAGCTCATGAAGACAGAGAGGGACTTGAGGGAGGCGAGAGGCAGCGGCGGCATTTGTGATGCCGTTTGAAGATCTGAACGCGATTCACCGCACATGGAGAGCGAGGCATACATAAACATGAGGAGAGAGAGAGGTGCTGCATTAAATCTAAATCTGTCTGCAGACACCAGAAGACGTTGGCTGATTGGTCAGTTTGACCTCGGGACACCGGATTCTGATTGGATCACAGAATAAGAACAATTAGACTGAAATTGAAGTGTCCAAGGTGACGTCTTTGAAGAAATAGGAAATGGAAATTTGAATACCTACAATTAAAAAAAAAACCCAGAACAGCTACTAAATGAACACTATGAAGAAAGTTATTGTAAATATAAATATTCAGTTTAGAAAGTCTCTAGTTATGGGTCAAACACTGGATCCTACATTTCCCAGAATGCAATTGAGTCTTTCATTACATCCTCTACCACCATCTCATATTCCAGCTTGTAGCTCTTACTTCCTGTTATAAATCTGTTAGATCTTCAAGCCCAAACTGATGACACTGCTATGACATCATAAGGGTACAGGCTGAGCAGTATCATGGCGAGGACTTAAAAATTTTCTTTAATAATTTAATGAGTTGCGAGTGAGCTGCTGACCCATGTATCTCAGGGTTTTGTTCATGAGTGGCGAGTAAATGGAGCACAAGATGGACTGGCGGATTGATGTGGCACTGGCAGTATTGCAGACTGTCATAAGGACGATGGAGCTGAGGAAATGAGTTTGAGCCTTAGAGACAGGGTAAGGAGCTCCGACTGCTCCTTCACTTCGAAAGGCGCCAACTAAGTTTCTTCAGGCATCTGATTGGGATGCCTTCTGAGCATGTCCAACTGGAAAGAGAACCTGGGGCAGACCCAGAACTTCCTGGACAGACCATATAGCCCATCGAGCCTGGGAACGCCTCAGGATCCGGAATCTGGAATGTGCTGCTGAGGAGAGGGACGTCTGGAGCACCCTGCTAAACCTGTTGCCACCACAACACAACCACAGATAAGAATTAGGAAATGGATGGATTTCATGAGTAATGCGTCGAGGTAGAGCTAAGGATCATTTCCAGTACTGGTAAATCTAGATTGCTACAGTGGATTCACTTCAGGAGGATGTGGTTGATTGTGTCCTGTTAGAAACACCTCCACTTGTTCTCTAGAGGAAACCAGGAGAAGCAGTGGGAGGACGATAAATGACGCATGTCATCCTAACCTCTTTCTCTGGTTTTGTTTACTCAGGCGTGGTGGCATTTCTTATTTACCGCAGCTGACCCAGATCTGATCTGTCAACGGGACAGAAAACAGCAACACGACCTGCTGTGAGGGCATGAAACCACAAGGCAGACTGTCGGACTATAGCCAGGGCTGATCCGTGCAACAACAATATCTGAGATAAACACATTTTGACAAACAGCTGATCACAACTATTCAACTCCCTGCAACATTTGATGTGAAAAAATACTGAAAACATAAACTAGGCTTGGTAAAACAAAGAGAGGTAGATAACATATATATTTGACTGTTTAAGACAGAACAATTCCTGAAACAGGCTCGGCTTGACTTGGACGTTTGCTCAGCATCATGGTCTAATGAATACTGAGCTTCAGATTACACAGTGAGGGCGTCCATGTTGCCAGTCACATGATCAAACTCACCCAAAAAAACAAGCCACCAAGCAAGAGTACGGGCCTGTGATGGACACGAGCCCAAAAACACTTTTCCCCCCACAGATTTACACTGCGAAAGAAGCAGCTGTAAAATGGTGGATACATGTTTCTGAGCGTCACGATTGCAAGAAATAACTCATCTTACTCATAGATTGTATAAAATATGGATGTAGGAGCTAAGTGTGGCAACGCCATCTTGGCAGTCCTGCCTCCACCAGCTTCTGGCTAATCTAAGATTCTCAAGCCGGTTGGAGCCGGGGTGGGCTAAATGAAACCTTCTTACTGAAGCCAACCACCTGTAACGCCACCCACCTCTCAAAGTGACCATGCCCTTATCTGGAAAACATACCAGATATCTGGGCAAAGTCCAATTAACAGCTTGATACGTGAAAAAGACACATTTCTGTTATTTCTATAAACATATATCTCTATGTAAGTGCAGACAACTTTAAAAATAAGTTAATAAAAACAAAATTGTCATCAGATGATGAGCTCTCAGATTGCCGTCTGGCCAATGTCCACCTGGACTGCTGTACCCAAAGGCCACTCAAATGTGATTGGTCAATACTACTCAAACTACAAGAGAAACCAGAACATTTCTGGTGTCCAAGCCCCGGTCCGGCATTCTGCATTCACATGCAGAATCTGTTTATAGAGATTAGTGGAGGGCTAAACCAGTTAGTGCCGCATCCTTCATGCTCCATTGAGCAGCTTCCACAGGAATGAACGGAGCCCCACCACCAACACTATGTCTGGTTCTTCATACATCCATGGAAAAAACATCCACAATAGGTCAGACCAACTTCCAAGTTCATGGTCTCGATCCATACCAATGATCCACAGGTCCAAACAGCCCCTGAACCAATCACCCATGTGCCTGTGCACAATTTTCTAGTATATTTCAGTGGACTCTGCAGTTGCTTCCAATGTTCTTCTGACAGATTTTGCCTTCATCAGGTGCTTCTGCAGTTTTCGAAGTAATAGACTTTTTTTTCAGCTGTTGGTTTTTACATTTTACTGACTTGGATCATAAATAAAATAAAACCTCAAAAGGTGACCTGGACAGAAAATAAAAAAACTTAAATAAAAAAAGAAAGTCTGAGCTTGTGTGATTGAGGTGACATCACTGCACTGTTTGATCTATTGATAACTGAATCATCTATTAGTCATGTGATGAAAACAGAGGAAGGTGACACAGCAGGAGGCTCAGTGTTTGCCTCATTAAATATTCATCCGGTGCAGGTCACGATGCAGCAGCAGCTGGAAAAGGGCAGCGAGCTTGAAAACAATAACGCAAAGACCAAAATGCTTCTTGTTTTATTAAGTGATGACAGAGAAACTCTTTCTCCAATAAAAAGGAGTTTATAAAATGCGTCAAAGTGAAAGTCACGGTTCATGTTAATTCCAGATTAAATGGAGGTGTAAATGACTATGAGCCATAATCCAGTAAAGAAGATCTAATTTAATCTCCATACTAATAAATCAACTAGAAACATCAAATAAATGCCGTGTCATTTAAATATTATACCAAGACGGTTTCCATTCCAGTTTTTATTCATTTAGTCAAAGCAGATTAAATGGAAATTAACCTAAAATTAGCTTTTTAAAAAGGGGGTGGACGACTGGACAAATATATTGATTATCAATAATAAGATCTCATTGAAATATTTAACACATAACGTATCCATGTGTGATTGGTTTCTTTTCAAATAAACTGAGTCTGCAAGTCAGAGTTGTCAGGTTTTTTATAAGCATCCTCAACAATTTCCACGGCATATGTCAGCATTTCGAATTTAAAAACAAAAGACTTTTTGCCAAGTATCTGTGTGAAGTCTAGATGCAGCGAGTTTAATTCAACTGCTGGACAAGTCAATCATAGATTTAAAAAAAAAAAAAAAAAAAAACAGGACTCAATCAGAGTTGTCAATCACATCAATCAGATCATGCGACACACAGAGACATGAACACACACATGTACACACTCCTCTTATCCGGCAGCATTAATTAATATTTCAGAGGATTTAGAGAGCTAAACCTACATTGGTCTCATCAGGAGTCAGAACAGTGTGTGTGTGTGTGAGGCGAGGACATTTTAAGGAAAGTGAAGACTAGACAAAATGTCCTCAAAGACCACAAGGGTAGAATTACAACTGCAGTGATCAATATTTTATATTAATAATGGATCAAATGACTCTGGCAGTAAAACCCACAGATTATAACCAAGTCTGCTTTTAGCCTCTTTTAGCTAAACCAAACAGTGTATTGATCAGCCTTGAATTGTGAGTTAAAGTTCGAGTTACAGTTTGGATCAATAGCGGCACCTTCACAGCTTTCAGTATGAAAAAAATCAGTAAAAACAGATGTGCACACGTCGTTAACCAGAGGCTGAACAACTGCTTCAATCAGCATTAACTATCAAAGTGATCCAAGATCTGGATGCATTAGATCCACCTCAGCGGAAAAACCAACACAGCAAAAAAAAAAAAAAAAAAAAACACTTCAGCCCGCATCAGCCCGATCAATAATAATCAAGCTAAAAGCATGAGACAAAGAGTGTGTGTGTGTGTGTGTGTGTGTGTGTGTGTGTGTCTCAATGCCGAGTTCAGACCAGTTCAGGGTTTCTCACTTGCAGGAAATCAGTGGAGTCAGTCTGTTTTTTTAAATCAATAATTAAATGAAAGTCATTAAACTGATGAAGTCAGCTCATCAATAACGAGAACAGCAGTCTGGAGGTGTCGTTAACGTCCCAGAGAGAGAAAATAACCAAAAACATCCCAATGATTTCACTGCAGCAAACTAAAGACCTGAAATATGATTCGGGAATTGAAGGTGGCATGTCAACCAGAAAAACATTGTTCAGTATGTTCAATATAGCAGACATAGAGCCCCCTCCATCAAGATGGTGGTGAAGCTAACGAAAACATGCTCTTATTGCTCTCATATTGTATCTATCTTTAGTGGATCAGAACATATTGGGTAATGGATGTTGGGAATTAAATCTGCAGATGGTCAGCGTCAAGCTGAGACCAAACGTTTCTCTTGTGTCAGTTTCTGAGCCACGACAAAGACCAAACTGTTTCGTACAACAGACCAGGTAAGACTTGTTTTTAGCCTAGCAGGTATTCCAAGACTTGATTCTTAATACTTGTATACCAGCTGCAAGACCAAAACATTTAAAAAACATCATAATCAACCAATAAAACTGTTTGTTCGTCTGTATGTTTGACCGGGGAATATCCACAACTATTTCACCTTTTGTTCAGATACCAGCAGCTACAGGATCGCTCAGGATGGATCTCCATTTGGCCCAGGACTCACCTGACTGCCTGACAGTGGTTTGGTGCGGCCGACAGGTCGACTGGCTGTGCCTTTGACCTCTGACCCTTGTTGTTGCTGCTGTTGTTGATGTCCAGTGTTAGCGGTTAGCCCTGTGGCGCTAGGTGAACCGACTCCATGGCGATGCCAGCCCAGCAGGCAGCGCCACTGAGCCAGCTCCCTGAGGAGAGGCAGGCAGGAGGCCGGACACAGCATCAAACACACACGACTGACACACACACAAACAGACGCACAAACACACCTTGATTACTTCCAAACAGCCAGCACAACACAGATATCACCGTCAGAACAAATCCAAGGAAAAGACCCTGATCCAGAATCCTGCAGGGACACTCAGCTCTCTGGAGGTAAACAATCTTCCTGTAAATGTCCTAAAAATCCTCAATCTGGACTAGACAAGACCAAAACAAACATAACCACAGTTACTGAACTTATTTCTCTGCTGGTTTATCTTGTTCATGATGTAACACACTGCCAATGAGCTGCATGTGTGCAGGTTTAGGCTAAAAGACCTGTTGCTATCAAAGGTGAGCCGACTAAAATATTTAATTACAGTAAAATAACCTCTTTTTTTCTCTCACAGATGTCGAAATGACACATCTCGCTTCACTTCAGAATGTCAAGTTGAAGTTTTTTTTGTCCCTCTTGGCCCTCCATACTTTAACCAGACCGGACGGGCAGAACAAAAACAGCAGCCGGTGAGCAGCTGTTCAGCCTGCAGAGCCACGTGGAGATCATGTAGCAGAGATTAAAACGTCTGGACCACGTTTGGGTTTGTGAAACACATGAAACCAGAGTCTGAGATTAACTCCGGATCAGATCTAGACTTCAGACCTATGTTTATCAAACAGTAAAGTCTAAGAGTTAAACACCAGAACAGCAGCCAGCTGAATAAAACTGATCAAACATTTGATGAGAGACATTTTGAATCTTATTTTTTAATAATAGAAAAATCTGAAGTTGTCCGTCATGTTGACAGATTAACGCTGAGGGTGCTCGACTGTAACACAGTCAGTAACTACATGTAGATCGCATGAAGACTGCTTGACCAGTTGTTTGTAGTGAGTGTGCATATTAATTAGCTGATCTTGCATCATGACCTCCTTGTCCTGCTGGCTTTAGCACCTCACCGGTCCGACATATTACTACTTGCACACAGCCGAGCTGTCACTAAATGTCACGTTAGCCGAGTCTCTGAAGATTCCGATAATTGAGATGTGGTCGATAAACGAGGTGGAAAAAAAGGGAGGGAGTGATGAGGAGGACGAGGGAAAAACAGCAGCTGATGTTACGAGAGAAGAAAGGAGGTAAAAATGTATCTGCTTCATGAAAAGTGAGTCCGTTTCTCTTCGTGACCTGATAAATGATTCGTCTGTAACTGATAATTAAAGGCAGTTTGACTCATTATCATTAAAAACTTAAATCAATAAAAAAAAATAACAGATTATTAAATTCTGTCAAACTGATTGAATACGTAATGACAACGACATTGTTAAGGTTTGACCTTCAGTCCTGGCGCAAACACACAATGTTATTACCTAAACGATTGACTGATCATTAGCTCATCAGCAGTGGATTGATCACTGAACAAGAAAAAACAGCAACTGTTCTCTTAGCTGATCATCATTGTGCCTCTCGAGTAAAGACATTTTAAGTTACTTTGTTCTGTGAAACCACAAAAATAAGGAAGGAGACAGTTATTGATCGGCACTGATCAGAAAAATGACAACAGGATAAACTCACACAGAGTTTAACTAAATCAGACAAGACGGAGCCACGTCTTTGTTTTGTTTTTTACAGTATTGGAATAAAAATCAAACAGAGGAACAAACAAGACCTTTGAAGACTAAATGATTGATCAACTAGTCAAGCGTAATCGATCACCACTGACAATGAAGTCCCAATTTTAAACAATTAATCATCATACTGTCGGATTAATCAGTGAATGATAACATTAATAAGAACAGACAATGTTAATTATCATAATCCATCAACAATAATAATGCATAAGATATCAAAAATATCGGCTGACTGCAGTTTGCCCAACAACAAATCAATCAATACAAGAGCCAATATATGATCAATCACACGTACCAGCTCGCCTGGATCTAAACGCAGTAATGCAGCTGAACCTCGCTCGCCCGCTCGCTCTCCTGCTGCAGCAGCAGAAAAAAAAAAGACCAACAAACTGTTTTTCTTCTTCTGTGGCAGAAAAACGACCAATGCGCTCGCCAAAACACAGATACCGACACACACACGCTCAGCTGTGTGGCGTCCGTCCGTCCGTCTGTCCGACAGAACACCAGCGACACACACACACTCTCTCTCTCTGCTTCCTGTAAAGGTCTCTCAGCCTCTCTCTCTCTCTCTTCTTCTCTGACTGAGCGGTGGAAAAACAGTCAGCCTCCAACCGACCGCACGACACAGAGGCGCTGCAGCACACACACATCAACACACACACACACAGTGGGGGCGGGGAGAAAGAAATCTGAGAGAGAATAAAAGGGGAGTATCGCTCAGCCTCCTCCTCCCCCCAGCATCTGTCGACACCCCCCAAAACACACACACACACACACACACACACACACACACACACACACTTCTTCCTTTTAAGTCTGCAGTGTGTATTTAAATCCCATGTTGTACCTGTATAATAAGTGTGTGTGTGTGTGTGTGTGTGTGCACACTGACAGCTGTTGTTTTGTTTTTTCCTCTTCCCAGAATTCCCTGCTCCTCTGACCTTCTTCTTCTTCTTCTTCTATTTAAAAACACGTCTATAGTTGTGCAAAGACAACCTGATGACGACGCTGCGATTTTCACCCTCGCCGGCACGTTTGTTGCCTTTTAAGTAAAATGTGTGTTTGGAGGACAAAGTCAGGTGACCTTCATCGTTGTCAGGTGACCTTGTTGCCGTGGTAACAACAACAAACACGTGGTTAGGTTTGGGGAAAGATTGTGTTACGCGTTAAAATGAGTATGTTGGTTTGATACAGAGTGCATTTACAGAAACACTTTTGTGTTTTCTTCATAACAACAGTCAGATAAACGTTTGCGGACTATTGTTTCAGAATAATGGGTGAGCAGAACAATAGCATGGCACGACAGATCTGAACACAATACATATGAAGACATCTGGACACAGGATTGGAGGCAGGGCTACGTTAATTTGTAGGGATTTTCGAAGTTGGGAGTTTGAGAGCCAGTAGCTTGACGTTCACGCCAACCCTCAAAGACTCACAACAAGGAGCACTAATGAATCATGCGTAAACAAGGCTTCGTTATAACAATCCCACTGCGGCTAAATACCGGTTTCCCCAACAGCCAATCAGTCAAAACTGAAGAAGCCTCTTGGACAACAAGTTAAGTGTCTTCATGGATCTACGACCAAGTCCAGCTGCCCTGGATTTAACTAACTTAATACACCTCCACCTACCATTACAACACTACAACGTTTTAAAAGAAAATAAACTATGAGATCACTGTAATGTTATTTAAAATACGTTTTATACTTCTTGTACAGCCCGGGATGTAGTTCATGTACGTATCACAGCTTAAATGTGACAATGCAGGTAAAACGAAAACACCACACAATCATGTCTCCAAATGTGCAGATCAGAAGTACGCCTCTTCCACCAAATTTAAAAAAGCGAACATAAATACATTTTGAGATTTCAGCTCCACCGAGACTCAACCCTTATTGTTTAAGCTGAGCTTTTTTTCGGTCAATACCTCAGATGAACAACAGATTATCCACAAAGCGAAAAAGAGAAACGTGAGAACGTACTAACGTACTTACTGCAACAAAGACATCGGCAAAAAAAACATCAACCTGTGGCCGTCTAACAGAGACAAACACAGCAAATCCAAACTCAAACTTGACCTTTCAGCAATCTCAGTGCATGATGTCACTGTTCATAGCTATGACGTCACACTTAAATTTCATTCATAAAGTAAATGAAGCACCACGCTGATGAGGAATAACATTCATCGCATTAATGAAATGCAGGACTGAAGTCACAATACTACAAATGCACTCAAAACCATAAAAGCATCAACCTGTTTAATGATGTTAAATGTGAATGTCAGGGCTGTAATTATTAATCGATTAGTCGATCGACAGAAAAATCATCCTCATTGAATCAATAGCAGGTTAATCCATTAGAACACATTGATAAGAAGCTCAATAACTCCTCATTAATGTGAACGCGGCTGTAACCAACCAAACAAGGCTTAATTAATCTAATAAATACTAGCCCCAGAGCTACATCGCGGCCACACACATACCCTCACAGCAAAGGCAGACTGGTAACCACACACACTCTGTGTGGTTCTTCTTCATCGAGCTCATGTTGAAAACAATGCCAATTATAAAACATATTTTGACGGTTAATGTCTCTGCAGTGCTGCATGAGTGAGACTTAAAGGAACAGAAAAGGAAGTGAAATGAGCCATAAGTGTTTATGTGGCAGTCATGATAAGAGCTTTAAGGAAGGAAAGGAAATAATGCCGCCCCACAAAAAAAGCGACGTACCATTTAGTCACAACCGGACAAAAAAAAACAAACAAACAACTGATTAAAAAAAGTGATGCAGGCTGCAGCAGAGAGAGCATGAACATGAACAGAGGTGTGAAAACTTTGACTGCACTTATATAGCACCTTTCTAGTCTTCCGACCACTCAAAGTACTTTTACACTGCATATCTCAATCACCCTTTCACCCACATTCATACACTGATGGCATTGACTACCATGCAAAGTGGCAGTGGACGCTTCGACATGCAGACTAGGAGGAGGAGGAGGTGATCATCTGATTAGTGGACGACCTGCTCTAGTCTGATGTTACTCTACGCTCTCTCGTCATGAAACCCGGTCTGTGTTCTCACTGTGCTGCGCTCTTAGAAACTCTGATGAGCTGCTGGTGGGTTGTTATTCGTCATCTGTTGACTGTGGAGTTGCATTCACACACAGAAGTGTTCAAGTCTGCTGTCTGCTGAGGAGAAAAACTTGATAACTCGAAAAGCTTTAATCTTCTTCATTCAAATTAATATATAAAACACACACATCACATCTAGCGTGACGGTCAAACCTTCTCTAACTGCGACGGGCATCTAGAATTCATATTTTTTTGACTATATGACTGCACTCTTACTGTTTGAACACTGTGCTGCCAGCGCTGGTGTGACTGTTTTGAGATTCAGCCATGAACTGCAGTATCTTTCTGGAGACTTTGTGATGTAAATCCATGAATATAAATTCAACATGGGTATAATTTGTGGTTATTTATCCATTATTCAGTGTTGAAAACTTATTGTTGTTGTTGGTTATAAAGCGTTATTACACAAAGAGACTACAGGTGAACCAGAGCGCTAACCTCAAAGACAGAGCAGCTGAGGAGGAAGAGGTGTTACCTTAATTAGGAGACACCTGAACTCTACAGAGAAACCAGAGTCAGAGTGATCGAGTCAAAGAGTAAAACTGGTCGAGTCGCCATCACACGGCGTCCTGGACACAGATACCGGTGTTGCATAAATGCAACATTTTATATTAAAAGGAGTTCAGATCTATCTAACTGCTTTTGTTAATTATTGATAATCGAATCATGAGGCCACAACAACTCGCTCACTGTAACGAATCAAACATGTGCCGGACCTTTAGTCTCATTTATGACGTATGACGAAATTTAACTCAACATCTCCTCACAGCAGATAAATCAGATATATGACGATGAGTTTATCTGTGTGTGATTTCAAGAGCTTTAATCAGTTTTCAGCACTCAGCTCAATTCTCCTCCTCCTCCTCCTCAGCTTTCAGCCGACCTAAGAAGCTCACTTCAACTTTAATGTGTCTGTAATTGAATCAGAGCCGTTTCTCTCCGTCGGTCCATCTGTCCGGTTGCGTTCTGTACCCAAAGCTGCATGGGATGAGGATAACGTGGGAAGGGAACGTGAGTAGGGAGCCTTTTGGCCAAAGTGCCTAAATTTGGAGCATTATTTAGCCTGCTTCCCGACCTGCAAGAATGACATGGCTGGTACGAATTTACTCCAAGTCCCAACAAAGTGATTCAAGTAAAAGAACCGGGTAATGCAGATCTGATGGGTATGCAGGAAAAATTCACCTCAGAACCAAGCGGCAACCTCGGTGGCTGTGAAGTGAAGCCAATGTGGAAGTGCCAAAATCTGCAGTTCCTCAAACGTCCACTTGAGGCTGGCATTAGTCTCCGTAGTCTCCATGTTAAAATGTCCAACTTCACAGCAGAAATAAACATGTTTACAGCCTGGTACAAAAAACAGTTTTGGTCTTTATAGCTAATTTCCCCGTTCATGATGTCCATGACACCTGTTCAAATTACATTAAGGCTTAAAGTTATGCATAATTAAAAGGTCCGGTGTGTAGGATTTAGCGGCAACTTGCAGTGAAGTTGCAGATTGCAACCAAATGAATACCCTCAAACGTCTCACCCTCTTCTTTTAAGCATGTAGGAAAAACCCTGGCAGCCAATTTCACATAAAAATCAAAAGGTCATATCTAGATCCAGCATGGCAGACTCTGTGGAAGAGGACCCGCACTCACTGTAGATAAAAAAAAGGCTCATTTTAAAACAACAAAAACACAAAACAACGATTCTTATATTCAGGTTATTACACGCTAATGAAAACAAATTAATTAATACTGTATTCCTTTCCTTACAGGTGGCTTGTTTGAGCACCGAGGCATCATTCGGCCCGCCACAGGTCCATCAGTGGTCCACGTCTCTTTATATTAGCCAGAAGGCAGAAGAGGCTGTGGTGTCTGAGAGCTTCAAGGCAGCTGTTCAGAAACTTGTGGGTGACACCGCAGGGACTACATCCATGTTTTATACAGTCTACGCTTACACAGCAGCTGGAGGACCGTGTTCAGATCTGCACTGTGATCAGACAGACTTCACGTTGAGTTTCTAAACTTTACCCTTTGATCTGGAGAAGATCTGCAAACTTTCTTTCACTTTCTTTGTCGACGGAGAAGTTTCTGATCTGAAAACTGCGTGGCTGGCAAAACTCGGTGGATTATCCCTTTATGAGCCGGTCCGGATTTGTTTTGGGTCTGGTGGCACCCCTGTGACGTCACGGGGCACGCGAGCGCACACACACACACACACCTGTCATGTTAGCGTGTTGAACGAGGAAGTTGTGCGAAAAGTGGACAAAAGTGAGTGGTTAGCTCGTGTGTGTGTGTGTGTGTGTGGCTCACCTTGCAGGGGAACGGTAGTGTGGAGGCCACCTTCTCCATAGCCAGGTTCCGGATGCTCGGGGTGAGAGGGCCTCGGCAGGTCGGACAGCAGCTCAGCTTCTGGCGGCACGGGTTGCAGACCAGGTGACCCGCCTGACACTGCAGGATGGGCGGCAGGACGTAGTCGAAACATACCGGGCACTCGAACAGCGCCGTGAGCTCCGGGGACTGCCCGGGAAGACCCGCCGTGGTCAGGGACACAGCGGTAGAAGGGGTAGCGGACCCCGACCCAGCCACGGAGCCCACACCGGCGGCTGCTGCCGCTGCTGCGGCCGCGGCTGCTGCTGCTGCGGCGGCGGCAGCTGCGCCTCCCGATCCACCGTGCTTCCCTCCGCCTGCTTTCCCAGCCCCGAGTCCACCTCCACCTCCGGCTCCGGCTGAGGACGGACGGCTCATCTTCCAGCTGCGGTCCGTTTCCTGTGAAGTGCAGAGCGGGCGGTAACGTCATCTACTGTTTACTACCGGACGTCGCTCCAGGCCCCCGGAGACACAACATGGCGGCTGCCAGTTTGTATCGCCTGCCGCCGCCTCTCATTGGACGCTGCACCGCAGAGTGACAGGGCGCTCAGCCAATCAGAGAAGAAGAGTCGTGTCATTATGTAATGTTTGGCAGCGAAGTTAAAGAGATTTTAAAAAAATGAATGAGGCTCAATTTCACCAAAGTTTACATTCATTAAATAACATTTATACTGTATTACATCACATTTAAATACATGTAATAAAATTCTTTAATATTAAACTTGTTAAAATGACGTTTATGATTATGAAAAAATGATTTAAAGAAAGCTTAAATAAACTGAAAATATTCTTAATGTATATATTTATATAGTTTTCTGTTTGTACTTTTACTTGTTTTACATTTTATGCTACTTATATTTCACTTTAGAAGTAATTAGACTTTTTATTTCACTACAGGTGTTCAGATTCTCGATACAAACTCACAATGAACAGATAACATAATGTATTGTTACAAAGTTTAAGCTACAACATTAAAACTATAAGTACTAAGGGAACATATTCTCACTTGTTGACTATGAGATACTGTAATATATCTCTGGCGCCTCTCAGTGGAGGTTCAGGCATCCTGCTCTCCTCATCTTGTTTACTCCTTAACTCTTGTGTTTTTATTCTACTTGATAATTCGGTAATAATTCAATAAAACAAAGTTGAGACTACACTAAAGGTTTGTTCATCATGTCGACTTTGGTTTCTCTGCAGCTTTGAGACATTTTATGGATCACATCCCATGATAAATAAATAAAAAACTGAGCAAACTCCATCTTTGTAGTTCCTGTAGCTGGAACATTCCTGCTGTCCACTATCCAATGATATGATGAGTTTGTTAACCAATTAGAGGCTGTGTGGGCCTATGTGTGTGTGTGTGTGTTACGGCTACTGCCGACATGCTCATGTATAACTTTGTTTGTAGCATTTATTGCGTATGCATAGTGAGGCGTGTGGTCTCTCAAGGTGCTGAGGCCGTGTCAGACATTCATAGTGTAGCAGGTGAGTGGATGAAAATACTGTTCATGCAGTCTTGTTATGATCTCTCTCCCCTGCTAGTTCTGGGTCCAGAGATGAGCCCCAGCTTAAAGTCCACCTTGGCCATCAAACAGTCAAACAGACAAGCACAGTTGCAATATCAGCTTGAGACTAAAAGGAGTACATTAGCGGTTGCAGGTATGTCTCCCTCTTCCAGCATTTCATCACAGAAGTGAAGTGTAAAGTGGAGTTCTCTGTGAGGGTTAATTCTGTGCTACTGTGTTCAAATCAGTCAGTTTGTGATTATGGTGTTATGTGGTACAGAGATGGGTTACTATTAAAGGGTTATTACACAAATAGGCTATAGACAAATAAGAAAATGGGGGGAAATTACTTCAACCTCGAGGACAAAGCAGCTGAGAAGTAGTCAACTCTGAGAGGAGGAGGAGTCACAGGAAGTCACTTTTCAGAGACGGTGACTCCTGAACTCAGAGGAACCAGGTCCAGGTGTTGGACAATGAGCAGAGCTTCACTGTGTGTTGTACACATCTCATTTATCTCAAGGATAACATAAGCCTTGTGAGTGTTAAATCATTCTCGCTTAGACAGAGGTGTCACAGATCTCCTGAAATGGTTGTCAGTGGCCAAACCAGCTGCAGGGATAGAAACATGAAACTAATCATTCCTCTGACCAAGGGCTGTGAGCTCCAAGCTGTCTTAATCTGTGGTCCAAACCCACTTTTCCTTACAGTTGGTGGCACACATTGCAAACTTTCACTTTCGTTTTTGGAGAGACATGAGATTTATTTCCTCACCACTCACACTCTCATGATGATAACTCTCACTGATGCTTTCAGAGTCGCCCATTTTTAACGCATTTTAGCTCTCCTCCATGGAGGACACACACAAATGTGTCTTTCGCTTCATCCTTGTGTATCAGGTTGCTACTCGGACTGCAGAGGAAGTCTTGGCCCAGGTATCTGTTATGTGGATATCTGCTGGCTGGACTAGAAGCCCAGGAATATTGTCTCTGTCTCCCAGTGGCTTTAGAAATTGCGTCTTATCTAAGACACTGAGGTGATCATCAAAATGATTAAAAATGTTATAATTGTTTTAGAACACTGGAAAGTGAATTAACCAACTTAACGTTACTGTAGAGTTGACAGGACAGGACTTTTTTTACCTGTATGTAGTGTCGTCAGGACACAGAGACTGGACGTGGGTTTAACTGAAGCTTCAGGACAGGTACACAGACACCGACTGCTTACAGGCCTTCAGTCGTATTCATCTGTATGCTGCAAAGCAAAGGGTGTGTGTGGTCTAAAGACAGAGCAGAGTATTCAGTGCTTGTGCTCATACAGTAATAACTCACCTGATGAGAGTCTGAAAACATTTGGCCTGTCCGCTGCATTCATTAAAGTTTTGTTTCAAGGTCAGCCAGATTCGAAAGCAATCTGTTAGTTTGAGGTCCTTCCACAATAAACCCGAGATGCATTAAAGTTATTAGACAGCAGGAAGTGTCCGGACAAATTGTGAGGTGTTAAAGTAAATCAACATTTTTATTTCACAATCATTTTAAATGCAGAAAAAAATCTAGGTTTCTGATGCAAGACAGGACACTTCAGGCAAATAAGTTTGTAAATAATTTTTCTAAATAATTATTTTTCTTCCATAACATGTCTTCTTCTTCCACTGTAATCTGTCTAAGTGTCTCTTATTGTCTCTTAGATTAGTCTTAGATTTTTAGTCTAAAACTAAATAAATAGACTGATTTACTAAATAAATAAAGTCACCCACTATATTTAATAGTCGAGTCTGGAAGAGATAAAAACATCTCGATGTGCACATGAGAAGAACCGCCTGGTTAATGGCGGTTAAATGACTGCAAAACTTTAATCAGCTGAGCGTCAAAGGACGACTGAAATACATAGACAACATGGACGTCGTACGACATCACCCATAAGCCTCTGAAGAGCCGTTGTGAAGTTTGGAATCTGGTGGCTCTGCCCACCGCCATCTTGGCCGTCTGCCTCTGCCGCCTCTGGCTAATCTAAAAACCTGCAGAGATGTGAAGAACAAATAAGGTGTGAGAGCACCTTTACAAGCATCCTCTCCCAGTTTCTTGGAGTTTAGCTTCATAGCTGATTTCCGTTGGCTGGTTCAGTCCAGTTTGGCGCCGAGCCCACCTGAAAGGCTCTTACTTTTATTTTCAGGAGGATTTAAAGAATTGGCTGACAGCAGTGCCCCAGCTCAATTAACCTTCAGACGCCTTCAAGTTCACTCAACAAAAGCTGTTTGAAAGGAGGAGATTTACTGCTGCATATATCTCTCGCTGCACTGTAACTTTCTCTTTTCATGCTATCCTATTTTCTTTTCTTTCTATATTTTATATTAAATGTATTCTTTCTAGTGTGTCTTTAAATTATATTTGTATCCTTGTGTTTCTTTTATGTCTGTAAAGCACTTTGAATTGACAGTCAACAGTCAACCATCTGAAAACTATTTTTCTTTGTTTTATTGAAACAAAAATGGATCTCTGTGGGCTTTTATTCAGATTTTAAAGTTTTTTCTTATACAAGATATAATCCTGATGTGATGGCTCTTTTGTAGATTTCATACATATGAGTTTACAAAGCTAAATGACGGACAGAGCTCTGGGTCTGTTCTCCTGGATGCAAAAGAAGTGTGTTGACTCTCATGGAGAAAAGAGCCAAGTTTGTGCTTGATTTATGTCGTTAGTAAACAGTTTCTTTGTGAGTTTATGATCTCCATCCGTACTTTTAAGTCTACTTCCAGACAGCATGACGATTATTACGTAAATTATGGCCCCATTTAGAGTAAAATAGATGATTAAGAAAGGTATGCTTTAGGCAATGGCTACCTAAACGCAACTTATTTGAGTTACACCAGGCTCATAAATCTCAGATCAAACTGTCAAACTTGGCAGTGCTGATCAAATATTCATCAAGATTATGTGCATTGACTATTTCGCCTCGTATGTTTTCACAAATATATTTTAGTTACTGTTTAGCTGGAATAAAATAGAATGTTTGCAACCAGACGGGACAACATTTTTTCTTGCTTGAAACCAGCGCCACACTCTCATCCAAATACGGTCACTCCTGGCTGGGAAAAAACAAGATGGCATCAGACAAAATGCTGGGGACTTCAAAAGAATTGGCCACAAACCAAAGGGTGACGTCATGGTGGGTTTACACTTCAACACATTTCATTAATAAGAAAATAAAGAGGGTCATCACCACTGTGTCTGGCAGCCAATTTATTTCCCGCTAATCCGTTAATCTCCTCTCAATGTTCTCACTTCACTTTTCAAACTTCATTATTTATTCATGTGACTCTCTGATTGGCAGCTGTTCACCGTGAGTGTGTCTCGTTTCATTCAGAGTAACAGAAGACGGAGGTCAGTAAGAAACCGTAAACAGAGGAAATGTTCCCTGTGACCCAAGACTGGTGGAAAAGAGAAGAACAGGATTCAAGTGCCAAGTGAAGATCTTTATGATGATGTTATCATAAAGAGAAGACTTGTCTTGTTCTCTGTACAGATGAAGCCTGTGGAATTAGATACCTCTCATGACACACTGACTTTGTTTGGGGTTCTTGTCGCTTCATGTTTTTGTTATTAAACATCTGGACCAAATTTATTTTGTGGGATTTCTGGGATGTTACAGTTCCGTAAAGTAGGAACAGAAACGTTATTGAAGACATAAAACCAAAACATAGAAGAAACTAAAAGTGTCGGTATCATCAGACCCGCCCACCAGGTGGTGAACAAACTATAAGGAACAAAACTACTATGTAAAGTTTAGGAAATATTCTACTCTGCTGTGTCTGACTGTATTTATAATTCATGGATTCATTTGTTGAAACTGAGCAAAGGGTGAGGGGTGTTTGCCGGTCGATAGGGGAAGTAAGTAGTTGTCACCTGATGTGTTCAAGGTACAAACAACTTTTAGTTCCTGTTACAAAGGAAATCAGATAAGTGGTTGTACCTGTCCTTTAATTATTCAGTCACTGAACAAGCTGATGTATCTTTAAAAACCCTTTTGAAAGATCCAAAGCACTTAATATAAATTCCTTGTAGGACGAGAGGAGGGTGTTTTTCTTTAGTATTTAATCTCTCCTTATTTAATGTAAATGCTACCAGCTAAAACCATAATATCACAATATATTCCACATTCTTGACAGTAATATTAGCTTTGAGTTTGGACTTAGTTTTGGACTCTGTGCTGTTGGACTCTAACGTTAGCGTTGCACATATTTCTATATACATATACAGAAATATATAGTATTCATACATACATATCTAAATGTGCATATGCATGTATGTATGTACCCAAATTCACCATACATATTTATAATCTTTATCCTAATTCTGTGTTTAACAAGTATATAAATGTCTGTACGCCAAAACTAAACATCATCACTGTCCTTCCTCGTTCTTATACCTCAGGAAAATGTTTTTGTATTTCCTCAGGACTTCACTTGTAGTAGTGTATTTATTTTGTGTGGTAGTACTGTTTTGTATTAGTACTAAAGCACATCAATATTTAGTCCACCTCCAAAGCCTGTGTGGCATTAATGACCTCTCATACATGAGCGACCACCGCAGCAAACACGCACCCACCCGCATCAGCAGCTGCTCTCTCTCTCTCTCTCTCTCTCTCAGTGTGTTTTAGTCTCTGCGCTCGACGGTCGGATGCTGGCTGATCTGTCATCACTGTTACCGATCGTTGTTTATCGGATCAATAACATCAGAGCGGGATGAAGCTTCTCTGCAGCGGATCGATTGCCTATCTACTGCTTCTCCCTTTCCTTCCAGGTGAGCTCTTCTTCACTTTTAAGGTAAAAAAAAATGTGGATTTATTCTCACACATGTAAGTTATAGCCCCTGTTATCTAGTGGTAAATACAGGACAGTTTTATGTCATGATGATAAATAAAGGTCATGCTTGTTGGACACAGATGTGGTCTCAGCCTCCTGACTGATCAACTGATCAATTTCATCAATAATTAGTCTGTCTCTAAAAAGCTGCACAACAGTTATTTTTATAATCAATTATTTTTACGTTTACACATTATACATACATACATTATATTTTGTTACGTAAAAATGATGAAAAATGCCTAACAATCACACTTTTCTTCATCCCAGGATTGGCCAAGAAACATTTCAGTTAACAATCATCAGAAAATAATCATACATTTAAATCATTTAAAATAATACATTTAAATAATAATTCATTATCATGCTATTTTTCTGTCAATTAACAAATCGATTAATCGACTAACTCTTTCAAAACTCCAGATGTTTGTAATTTTTGTCAAATAAAAAAACGCTGTACTGCTGCAGTATCTCATACGGCACGCTTCGGTGTCCATGAGACACATCACATGGCTAGAAAACCTTTTTAACACGTGGTTAACGTGAGACCTTCAACCTTTCGGTTCATTTAGAAACAGATCATGGTTAAGGTTGCCACAGTCAGAGTCAGAGCTGGCACAATGTTCCTTCCACAGTCAGCACGGCCGGACCTGAGACTGAACACGACTTCCAAAACCAACGGTGGCCAGTCTGGCAGGGAATACCTATCAAGGTGGTTTCCTTGCTCGGTTTGACTACTGGCATCTGGGGCCGAGTCAGTTCAGTTAGTTACCTGACTAAGCGAGCTAATAACAGTTAGCGGTTGGCTACTACAGCTCTGTGTTTAGTACATTATTATTTTTCTGGTTAGCATTGAGTGCACCATCTTCTGAATCCCCTCTGATGTGCATCGTTCAGTCGTGTTTTGTGAATGTATACTACGTGGCCTGATGTGCATGGTTTACACCAAAGTGACAAAGCAACCTGCAAACGAAAACATGCTGTTAAATCTCAGCCCTTATCAGTAACCTTCATGTGTTGATTCTTTTGATGCATTGATTGATTGACTGGTGTATTTATTGAACAGTCAAGTGAGCGGGGGTGATCAGGATTCATTGTGCCTCTGAATGATACGGACAGGAGGACAAAAAGAAAAGTTTACAGCCATGGTGGAGGTCAGGGATGAGGAGCGGCTCTGAAGCCGATGTAGCGGTTCAGAGGCCTGATCCAAATTCAAATTGTCCTGCTTTTACAGTGATGGAATAAATTAAGCCTGTTTTATTTTTATTAAAGCTGACCGTGGCTTTTCACATTTAAATGTGAAATTAAATGATAAGTTGTTCCTTTGCTCTCTGTATAAACACCAAGAAGAAAACACTATCGCCTGATATTTTTGTTTGAGGTCAAACAAAGTCTTTCTGAAAGTCTTTGAGGTGGTGCCCACTACCTGTTTCTAACCTTAACCAAACAGTTTGGTGTCTAAACAGAACCAAACATACAAATGTGTTCTTTCTGAGCATAACATGACCTTTAGTACTTCTGATGAGGACCCCACAATAATAATGAGCATTGTGTGTTTGTAGGTGTGTGTGTACTTGCATACCTATCCAAGAGTGGACCATAGTTTTATACATTCCCCAACTATTGACTAGTGAAGGGACACTTGGGAGGTTCGCTGTTGGTCACGCTTTAAATCATGTTAAAATGGTGCCTAGTGAATTCATTTTCATACTACCCAAGAGGAGACCTGCTGGTGTGTGTATTAAAGGTCAGACTCAGCATTGCCTCCTGCAGGCTCGGGCTGGGATTGAGAAATATATATATATATATATACACACACCATGTGGCAATCATTGTCTCATATATAAGGAAACTGCAAACTGGACTGAAGTGCATGCTGCTTGGCACCTGCACTCGAGTTTGCACTCAGAAAATAATAACTATTATTTATTATTATTATTTTGTGTTCCATGATGTAGAATGACAGTCGACTGCTGGTGATGTAGGGGTGTGAAATGTGTGTGGTCGATGTTGGGAAAATGGGGGAAGGCAGACTGAGCAGTGATAAGCGTTGATGGCTGTGAGGATTAAAGCTGTCAATCACACTGTCCATCCAGATAAGAGAAAGAGTCACGACCAGGGGTCAAACAGAGATAATCCCAACACACTTCAGCTAGAAGCTGACACGCATCCCTGTGAAGACAGTGGTTTTTATCTGTTCAAAGATGATAATTTAGTCTTGAGGGGAGTGCTACAGCAACACTCAAAGTGTTATTAGAGCCTCAACAAAGAGTACTCTATTGTACTGAAAAGACTTATTTTTATTTATCCACATTAATCACATTTATTAGGGGCTGCCTGTGGTCAAAGACTCATGACTCATGTCAGAAGCGAAGTGGAAATCACATCTGATATGGCTTTTGGCCACATGGCTCATGGCGCAACGCCGATAGAATTTCAATGAAGCATTCCTCGCAGCACATTTCACCTACATTTACTAAATCCAGTAGGCACAGGTATCATGTCTATAACCTAAATCCATCAGGAAGTAATTTTTGGCTGTGCAATTTCGGCTTTACTGTGCAATTGTTTCTGCAGATTTTGGCCATTTTTTTGCATGGATTGTACTATAACAAACTCTTTCCTCAGAATCAATGAAATCAAGTTCAAATGGATTCAAAGTGATCTAAAGAACTTTGTGATGTTTTTTTTTTTTGTTGAAACAGTAAGTTTAGTGTACACGGTCTGAAGAAAGTTTTTTGTCCAAAAAATCAAAGTAAAATTATTTCAGTTTCTGAATAGATAGCTATAAATATCACAATATCTATGAAGTTGGTAGAATTAGAGGTGCAAACAGCTGAGCAGGTTTTCAGAAAGTGATCAGTTCCAAAACTGACCATAAATCCAAAGTTGATTTGATATAAGATCCAGATTATGTTTTCAGTTTTCGGATGATTTCTGAATCACTTTAAAAGCAGACTACATCCTCTTTCAGACATCTACCTAGACGTTATTTTTTCCACGTTTTTATGTCAAAGTGAATAATGTCCCCAATTAATGTGGATTCTGCTGACCTGTTTCCTCAGGCAGGAGATGATTGTGTCACATTAATATAAAGACAACTGCACATGGTTCAAAACACAGAGACAGTCGTGTCTGTCTTACTGAGAGCAATCTAAAATAAAAAAAATAATAATGAACTCATTGGCAGATTTGAAGTTGTTCACAAGATTCAATTTAAAATTATTATTTCAGAATTATTTTATTATTTATTTTTGTGTCTTGTATCGATGTGTAAAGACAGAAATGTTACTGATTCAATCTTGGAACAAGCTTCATACTCACATATGAAGGTAAAGAATGAACTGGATGAATGGGATTATCTACACACACACACACACAGCTCAGGTCATATTTACTTAACATGCCATCAGCTGTTTTTTGCACTTAGCTGTGATGTGGCCATCTGTGCACTTAAAATGTATGAACTCCGTTGCTGCCATGACGATGATGGTGCTGATGGTGCTGTTGATGGTGATGATGACGAAAGGGATGAAGGTGCTGATAAATGTGCAGCATTGTGTGTGTGTGTGTGTGTGTGTGAGAGAGAGAGAGAGAGAGAGAGAGAGAGAGAGAGAGAGATCTATTAGCTTGAACACTTCAACTCGTCAGGGAGTCGATCTTGTGTCTCAAAATGCTGACTCGCCTGCTCAGCCAACCATGACAACTTTTAAACAAAGAACAGAGACGATGAGAGGCGGAGCTGCAGGTTGTGGTGATGTCACCTGATATTAAATCTTTTTTTTAATCATTATTATTATTAAAAGGTCAATCAATGGATCAGTACTTGTAGAATAAATTGGATCAATTTGGGTTTTTTTACTGAGCTCTACTGTGTTTTGTTCCCCACCTGCTCTCAACCTGGACCTTATTTTCCATTGTTTTTATGTCAAAGTGACTAATGGGGACAATAGGTTTTGAATTTGGTCCAGTATTGAGTGAGAGCAATGCAGCCTGCAGCTGTGAAACCGGGTGCAACAAAAATCCTTTCAATCTATTGCTCGCCATCAAAACATGTCTGTTAAAAGTGCTTGTTTTGGTCTCTGACAGGCTCATATTGTCATTATACGTGTCTAACATTATGTAAAAGATTCCACAGAAAAAAAAAGTCCTTTATTTGAAATCTCCTCTGTGGGCCGAGGACCATAGCACTCACAGGATCACCACCAGTGTCTAAATCTTCACAGGTGCCGGTAAACCTTCATCTGCCTTGTAGATGTTCCTCATCTCTGGCTTCAGTAAATACGACAACCATCCATATAGTTAAATATTCAGCCATTTACATAACACTAACGCTAACCAAGGGGTATTAATATGTTAAAATATAGGGGATTGGAGGGCAATGTGATGGACAGTACTCTTCTTCACCACAAGGCCCCTTTAGGATGTTCTAGAGCTCCTTGGTGGTTATTATATGTTCAGGTGGGGTTCAGCAATACTTTGGGTTGTTTATGTAGCCATTAAAGAGCTATTACTGGTCATTGGGGAGGTTCAAGGGGGTTCTTTTGGTCACTGAAGAGGTTTGAGTGGTAATTTAAGTAGTCATTAAGTATGTTCAAGGGGTTATATAGGCATGATTGTGGTCACTGAGGTGGTTTAGGAGTATGGGAGGTAGTTTGTGTGCATTAAAGAGATTCAATGACCATGAGGACCTGTAGGAGGTTCTAGTGGTCACTGAAGAGGTTCATGGGGTCCTTAAGGAGGTTGTAGTTGTCCTTGCTGAGATTTTAGTTGTCTGAGGTCCTCACTAAGGAGGTTCTAGCTACAAATGATCACAAAGGAAGTTCCAGCGCACCTTTACATGGTTCTAGTGGGCCGTAAAGTTATTGTAGGGGTTCTTGGTTATGTTGAACACCTTTGGAGATTTTGGAGCAGCAGCACTCTCCACAACCGTGATTAAAACACCAAATAAGGGAACGTCTTATGAAAGAATTTTCATCCCTCCTGTAAAGATTAACATCTGTGACAACAGACACTAAAGCTGTTCTCAACACCTTACTAAGACACTTTATGTTGGGTTTTTACTTTAATTTGTCACTGGTCTGTATATACAATGTCAGGTTTAATGGAAATCTGGCCCGTATTTGTCAGATACCTTGCCCAGAATTAAGGTGTTGGGCACAGAGACAGACACACTGTTGTCACTGTAGACCTTCTGAGCAACATCTGAAACATCATAAATGTACTGTGTTATCCATCTGGTTTGTTTGAAGATGATACATGAAAAGAAGGAGTAGTTTTGTGTCCATGTCCTTTCTATAAAGTATCTGGTATAGTCTATCTAGTATACTTATATTTGTCAACAACTCGCAGATTCAGACTCAAACCAACAGTGAATGTATCGACTAACAAGTATTCAGTGTGTATCACAGCCTGATAGATTGTCTTCCTCTGTGGTGCCATAGAGCGTTAAAAACACATCAAAGAGCCGCACTGTACCATGAACACAGACAAATACTCACTAGAGCACTACATGTGAATTAATCCACAGCTGAAAATAGTCCCCAATAAATATTTGTACTAGTTCCTGTGCTTAAAAAACTACAATGAGCATCTCTTAAAGATCTACATGTTCTGTAGGAACCAATGAGCTGAGCCATGCATTTAACATATTATTTTCCAAGGTGGTACGTGGTATACAAAGTTTGAGAAACACTTGATGACGTGAAGGATTTATGATCGGACATAAATCCTTCCACATCTTGATAATCGTCCTTAAACAGTCAAACAGAGCAAAGGAGAAGCTCTGTCTGTTTCTCATAATGAGGTGTCCTGTTTTTCATGTCTGTCTGACAGATTCAGAGCTTCACTTCCACATTTCCATTTTTGTACAAAGGATGGGAACACCGAAACCCTCCCTCTCTCTCTCTGTGTCTCTACAGTCATGTTGAAGTTTCGTAATATTATATTCTTATCCGAAGGTCATTGAATTGACCGCGGTCTTGTGTACTTCCTTTTTTGTTCAAGACATCTTGTTAAACCTCTGAGCAACAAACAACAGCATTTCCTGAGGGGGAGGTTGGATCACTATTGTGTTTTTCTCACAATAAAACATGTATGAACAGAATACTTTTTATATGATATATCAGTGGTTCTCAGCCAACAGTTTGGGGGCCCTTTGTAAATATCATATTCGGGTCATAAAATAATTTTTATAACCATTTATTTAACCAGGAAAGGCCCGATTAAGATCAAAAACCTCTTTTTCATGGGAGATCTGGCCAAGAGAGTCAGCAACACATAAGAAAAACAAGCACATTTAAACAGATAGAGAGCATTACAAGATATAATGCCTCATAGAAGTGCATTTCCAGCCAGTATCAGTAAGCATCAAGCATCAGCAGCCAAATGTCTTGGGTGAGGTGTGGGAGTATTCATTTGTTTGCCATACTACAACTTCACTGCTAGGTTGCACTTCTTTAATTTGTGCTTTTGACTTGTGAAAGAACAGTTAACCTCTAAAATCCTTTTTATATAAAAGAATCTCAGCAGAAACAGACAATCAGTTGCAGTCCTGGCCCTAACCAATTTGGGTGGATGAAGCATGCAGATTACATACAACATGTATTATGAAATACTGGTCACAGAATTTATATTTACAAGACAGTTGTGGTTCTCTTATTAATTCATAATGATTTATAAAGTGAGAGAAGAAAAGTTTTTTTATATGTGACTGGAAACAAAATATTTCACTGTGATCTTCCAGGATGTTTCTTTGGCGGCTAAACTTCATTCCTCAGCTGTCTGACTGCAGCTGATAGTGAAGTCTTTGTCGTTAACAGACTTAAAAAGCAATTTACATGACTCAAGTGTTGGCTGTTCGAAGTGTTTCACTATTTACTTATATGGTTACAGGATTAAAGATGCTGCTTTGTCTGCTGTTATCAGATTGATAGTTAAGACGTTTATCAGATATGGACTTTAGAGATCATAAATATCATACGGACTCTGATGGTCTCATATCATTCTTCATCTGTTTCCAGCGTTCCTCTGATCTGATCAGACTTTTTATGGATGTTGACCTTCACAGCTTTTGTCCTCATAGTTTGGACCGTCTGACTGGTGTTATTTAGGGGCGTAAAGTAAGATGGTGAAGGCAGTTTGTTTGTTGAGTTGAATGTGGCAACTGATGTAACTTTGCTTCTGTTTATTTCTTCTTCAAACTCTCAAAAGTTCACGAGTCTGTTCTTCTGCATTAAAGTTCATCACCATGGCTTGTTGCTGGATTGCATTCTCGTCCTTTAGTTTTACTGTGAGTTTACTTAGATTGATTCAGCGCCAGCTCAAGTTTAGGTGCTTTCCTGCAGTTGAAAGTTATTAGGATTTTCCTGATGGATGCCGTGAGTATCCACAATAAATTTCCCCTTGGAAAAAGGGCTGGTTAAGTGCTGCAGAGCTGAGGAGGGATACACAGGTGAGCAATGAAGGTCGGATAACTGCAGGGCTGATGAGAGATGTGCTATCAGGTGTGTAAATTACAGTCAGGTGGTGATTCTGAATGTGTAAAACAATGATTTTTATTAAAATGTTACTTGAGTCATGTTGGTTAGAAATTATTTTGAATAACATCATGATCAGGAAACATGACTGGCAACAAGTGTAACAGACATTGGATTCAGTCGTGGGGAGACTCCAGATCAACACCTTGTCTTGTTTACATCAAGAAAATGTAGAATGCAAATCCAGGTTACACATTTTTCACTTCATTTTGACATTGTGTATTTTTTTTTACACTGGTTGACTTTGGTTTGGTTTGAGACCCAAACTACCATCATCATTATCAGCCGTCACAGGATTTAAAGGATTTATCAGTTTGCTACTCTTCTGCAGATTAATGTATAAAACCTGAGGTGATTACCAGGTTAATTGAACTGGGAAATGTGGTTTCCTTGTGTGTGATGTGTGTGTGTGTGTGTGTGTGTGTGTGTGTGTATTTCAGGATATTTCAGGATTAAGAATGAATCACTGCAAAGAAGCAAGAAGGAGTTTCAACAATTTTTCAAGCAACAAGTTCAAATGAACATTTATCTGTGAATCACGAGTTATGACAAGGTTTGGAAAATCAAATTAGGGCAGTGGCATTGTTTGTGCATAAGTACTTAGGTATTTAAATGAATACAATAATGACGACACAAATTTCCAGTGTTTTGAATTTGCACTGCAGTGCCAATTTTTAACCACTAGAGATCCCCTGACATCAGGACATTTAAAGCTCAAGTGTGTCAGATTTAGGGGCCTCGATCTATTTATGTTGACTGGCCCAGAATAGACAAACGGTAATTTCTACATGATGCTACGAAGATAGGTGAGGCAAGGGGGTTGCAATCACCCCAGAAACTACACTTCTAGTTGAATAATGAATACCAAACACTAGTCCTTTAATAGAAGTATTACTGCTAATTGTTGATATAGCTGCTGTGTGTGTTGGATTGCCATCTTGATGTCCTGCTGTTTCAAAAATGAGTATTCATTTAAATAACTTGGTTGAATAAAGATGTGTCTTTCTCTCTTTCTGTTCCTCAGTCTACCTGGCCGCTCATGGTCGCTATGCTCAGAAGCTGATGAATGACTTGTTCTCTAACTACACCAACGCCTTGCGGCCTGTCGAAGATACTGACCATATCATCAACGTCACACTGCAGATCACACTCTCTCAAATCATTGACATGGTAACCATATCCTGACAGCTGATCCACATGTTCATGTTCTGTGTGTCTTCACGCCTGTGCTGATGTGCGTGTTTCCTCTCACCAGGATGAGCGGAACCAGATCCTGACTACATACCTGTGGATCCGGCAGGTCTGGATGGACGCATACCTCACCTGGAAGAAAGAAGACTATGACGGCCTTGACACCATTCGCATACCCAGCAGCTACGTATGGTGACCTGATATCGTCCTGTATAACAGGTAGGTATGGACTCCTGCTGGCTGACCATGCATTGTCTGGAAATCTCTCCCCTCGCTTCCTCTTCCCTCTACTTGCCTTCACACAACTTCCTCCAACTTCTCCACAACAGTGCAGATGATGAGTTCTCCAGCTCAATGGAGACCAACGTGGTTCTACGTCATGATGGTCAGGTCACGTGGGACCAGCCAGCCATCACCAAAAGTTCCTGCTCTGTGGATGTGGCGTTCTTCCCCTTTGACATGCAGCAGTGTTACCTAACCTTTGGCTCCTGGACCCACAATGGCAACCAGATGGACTTGATTAATGCTTTGGACAGTGCTGACCTGACTGACTTTGTCCACAATGTGGAGTGGGAGGTGAGTGGTTACCCTGTGTTCAGAAAACACCTCCTTCCCAAATTTTTTGACAAAACGTAATCCTTTTTCTAACCAGGTTCTCGGCATGCCAGCCAAGAAGAATGTCATCCTGTATGGTTGCTGTTCAGATCCGTACCCCGACATCACTTTCACCCTCCAACTCAAGAGACATGCCTCCTTCTACATCTTTAACCTCCTCATTCCCTGCATGATGATCTCCTTTCTGGCTCCTCTGGGATTCTATCTGCCGGCTGACTCGGGTGAAAAAGTTTCTCTGGGTGTCACGGTGCTACTGGCCCTCACCGTGTTTCAGTTGCTGGTGGCTGAAAGCATGCCGCCTTCTGAGAGCGTCCCACTGATAGGTGAGGAGACAGAGGAATCACTGATTTTTAAGTCTTGTAAGAGTTGAGATATTTTTCAAATCCAGTCAACATATGCAGACAATAGACTGGCTGCATAGCAAACATTTTAATGTGTCATAGCAGGAAATGCACAGGTAGCTGCATTCCACTTAGGGGTTGTCCTCGGCTTGCTGGTTTACTGTCAGTGTTACTGGAGCTGAGCCAGCATTTCTGTTATAAAGTCCTGTGTTTTTTCCGCTTTGTCAGGTCAAAGTGCCAGTCCATGGGCAGTGTTTCTAATGCACCGATTTCAAGCCTGAACTCAGCGCCAGCACTATACTAAAATGATAGTTGGCAGCGTCTGGGATTACTTCACTGGAACGCTGTGTTTGTGTCCTGTATCCTGTCAAACTAGTACAACTGCTTCTGCTTCTAATGTTAATATTAGAGCCGAGGCAGAAAATGAATGGTAAATGGACGTGTACTTAAACAGTGCTTTTCTGGTCTAGATGTATGAGGTAAGATGTTTAATGGATGTTGGATATTGCAAACATATTCAAAACTTCCCTCCATTTCTTTCCTCTTTTGGTACCCTTTCACAGTCAACATGAAAAACCTAACTACTTTAGGCTAGGCTAACATGTTTTACAATTATCTGTCGTGTTTAGATTATAACAATAATAAACTCAAAACAAAGCAAGAACTAAAAACTTAAACTGCAGGGTGCACATACACACGCCTTGGGTTGATTTTGTGCCAAAGGTTTGTCACTATAATCACGCCCAACCGGAAATGTCTTCCAGTAAGCCGAACAATAATGGAAAGACAGAGGTTTAACATTACATTTGAAGGTAAACATTTGTTGGAGCAACAGCAGAGCTGCAATCAAGACGAGTGTGAGTTTTCTCCGAAGAAAGAAAGTAAAGTTCTTAACCTCCTTAACACAGCAGAGTCTCTGCCAAACACTGGTGAGTCACTCATTTTTGCTAATGTTAATTAACATTAACACTTAATCTACTAAGATGAGGAAGTTCAAAGTTGTCAGTTGTCAAATGTAACTTTTGAGTTGCTTTGACTTTTAAGTCATTGTACAGCACTTACAATCTGATATTTTAAAACAAGTAATTCTAATTTTATTTTTTTGACTTCTCAGTGGATTGAAATGGCTGCTGCCAGCTGTCTGTTAACTGAAGATCAGTTTATATGCTCCATCTGTCTCGATGTATTCACTGATCCAGTCGCCACACCATGTGGACACAACTTCTGCAAGGACTGCATAACTACACACTGGGATATTAACGTCTTTTGCCAGTGTCCTCTGTGTAAAGAGACTTTCTACACAAGACCTGAGCTGCGGGTCAATACTTTGATCTCTCAGATGGCTGCTCAGTTCAGAGAGTCAACTCAAAAGGAAGCCAGCAGCAACACCTCGACGATCCAGTGTGCTGGATCGGATGACATTACTTGTGACATCTGCGTTGGAAGCAAATTAAAGGCTATGAAGTCATGTCTGGTGTGCCTGGCCTCCTACTGTGAGACTCATCTGGAACCTCATTTCACAGTCACTGGTCTGAAAAAACATCAGCTAATCAATCCTGTTGAAAATCTGCAAAGTAGGGTGTGTATGAAGCACGATAAACAACTGGAGCTGTTTTGCAAAACCGATCAGATGTGTGTCTGCATGCTTTGCATGGTTTTAGACCACAAGGCACATGATGTCATTCCTCTAAAGAAAGAATATGATGAAAAAAAGGCTGAGTTGGGGAAGACAGAGGCTGAAATTCAGCAGATGATTGAAAGGAAACGACTGAAGATTCAGGAGATCAGACACTCAGTTGACCGCAGTAATGAAGCTGCAAACAAAGAGAAAGAAGACGGCGTTCATGTTTTTAATGCTCTGAGAGAGTTTGTTGAGAGAAGCCAGGCCAAGCTCATTGAGACAATCGAAGAGAAGCAGAGACCAATACAGAAACAGGCTGAAAGCTTCATCTTAGACCTAGAACAGGAAATTTCTATGCTGATGAGAAAAAGTGCTGAACTAGAGAAGGTCTCACAGTCTGACGACCATCTCCACCTCATCCAAGGCTTCCCATTCCTGAATGCTGTTCCACCTACCAAGGACTGGACAGAGATCTCCATCTGTCCACCAACATATGTGGGCACTTGGATGACAGCTGTGGAGGAGCTTGAGGAGACACTTAGCAAACAGATAAAGAAGGCATTTGAGGCCGATCTGAAAAGGGTGCAACAGTATGCGGTGGATGTGACACTTGATCAAGATACAGCAAATCCCTGGCTCATCCTGTCTGATGACGGGAAACAAGTGAACTTTGGCAATGTAAATAAGAATCTCCCAGACAATCCAAAGAGATTTTCGTATTATGCGAGTGTGTTAGGAAAGCAGAGCTTCACTTCAGGGAAATTCTACTACGAGGTTCAAGTCAAAGGGAAGACTAAGTGGGATTTAGGAGTGGCTAGAGAGTCAGTCAACAGAAAGGGACAAATCACACTGAACCCTCAGAAAGGTTTCTGGACGATATCTTTGAGGAACGAAAATGAGTACAAAGCTTTTGCTGAGCCTCGTGTCTGTCTCTCTCTGAAGTCAAAGCCTGAGAAAGTGGGTGTGTTTGTGGATTATGGGGAGAGTCTGGTCTCCTTCTATGATGTCGATACCGGAGCTCTTATCTACTCCTTTACTGGCTGTTCCTTCAATGAGAAACTCTACCCATTCTTCAACCCCTGTAATAATGATGGTGGTAAAAATGCCGCTCCTCTGGTCATCTCTCCTCTCCGTAATGTCAAGTGTAATGTAATGCGCATATACTCAAGAATACGAAAAACCACATAAGATATCAAGAACCTGTGACTCAGGATTCATCAGGATACCTCAATGCTCTTTTTGTTTTTTCTCAGTAAACATCACTTTTCTGATCCACGTGTACCCAATGGACCTTTGATCAGTTTCTGTGGTGATAGAAAGTGTCATGGACATACAACAAGGGCCAACATCTGGACTTGAACAGAGGAATGTGGTTCTACATATACCTCCAACCCTCCTGCTCAGTTCCTTTAGTATTTGTTTACATTCAACTGTCCAGTGTTTTGTATACCTTAAAGGAATAAGTAAAGCAATGTTAAGATGAATTTAAATAACTGTTTTTTTCTGTGTTCACCATTTATCATTGATCTGTCTCATTCAAAAAAATTGTAATATTTTTCAAGTTCATGTTGTTTACACTCACATTACATGCAGTGAAACTTCTATTTCATGCAAAAAGATGTTAATATTGGACACTGGATACGTAATACATTTTGTTATTTGCATTTACTTTGTATTTTAATTTTTAGATTTTACTTGAAGTGTCTCGTTGCTTGTTCCTGAACACACTGTTTGGTCATGCTTATTTATCTTATTTAATGTAGTGTAATCTATTCTAAAAAGTGCAAAGCATAACACAATCATCTAATTAGAAATGAGCATTACAAAAGACAAATATTATCTGTATGATATTTTAATGTATTCACAATGCGATATGCATTTCTCTGGTGGTGGTTTTATTGTAACATTTTAAAACAAATAAAAACAAAACCTTGGTTAAGCATAGGCAGTTGTTTAGTATCGTGTAGTGTTTTATTTATTCAAACTAATGTTGTCCAGGCATATTGTTGTCACAATGTAATTATGAAAACATTTTTGTAATATACAAATGTAATTTCTATTAGACAAGGTTGCCTACTGCACGCTATGGACTCCCATTGCAGAGCAAAACATAAAAAGAAGCCTGTACATGCCCTCAATTCTTAGCTAAATGTTTCTCACTGCAGTCTTGACAAAACCAGAAAGGCAAGAAAACATAACCTACATAACTTCAGTAAGAGGTGGAGTAAGACTGGAAAGACTAGAGAGCTTCAAAGTCGCATTACCTCAAGTAAACTGAAGGTTTCTCAGAGCGACAGCAGAGTTGTAGTCGAAGTCTTTCCGCTTCAAGGAAAACTAAACTGCACTTACACCATTCTGCACAGTGACAGTCAAACATCCAAGGGAAGTATCCTGGTGATTGGGTTTTTGAAATCGTCTAAATAAACATAAAAGGTCTGAGATCCAAACACACGTATTGTAGTGTCATACTGCATCTTCTTCCTGCTCCTTAGTGCAAGAGTCTCAGTGGAAGAACAATGAATTTTAAATGAGTGCTCAATATTCTGTGATACAGTTCACTGTTGGGAAGAAGAAAGTTGCTAAGCAAGCAGATCTACATTGTTCTATGTGTGTGAGTGGGAGAGAGAGTGTGTGTGTTCTGTCTTGTTTGTAACAAATAAACTGCATAGACAGTAAAGACTTCGGTGAACTGTTTTCAGGCCCAGCAGCTAACAGCATTGTAATGAACAAAAGGCCAGCAGATCAATAAAGCCTGTCAGCATTTTTTTTAAATACTACAAAACACAGCTGAGGAATCAATGATCATCTCTCAGCCATCAGAGCAGACGTTCAACCTGCTGGTCTCAGTTGAGCCAACAGCAGTTTGTCCATCAAATCCTCACATTTTAGCTGAGAGGTGTTTCTCATTAAAGAGATACAACAGAGTACAACTTTACTCTAGGTCCTAAATAGTTTAACTACAAAGTTAAATATACTTGGTAGATTGAGTTTACTGCTGAAATATATTCTGTCCAGTTCAACATCGTATTTTCAACCAGTTCCAGAAGGAGTAACTTTGTTCAGTTCTGGTTTTGCAGGTGGTTTTATCTCAAGAAATAAACAGGAAGTAAACATTTGAAAACTTAACAGAGGACATGATAATTGTTTTATCCTTCTTCGCTGGAAGATGTGATTTCAACATGGGAAGTTCTTACTTTTGACATATGTTGTTACATCTTATATTATATCATATATGTTTTTCAACATCGCAATGGCTTGTTTTGTGTAAATAATGCAACAAATGCTCATATCTAAAAGACAGGACAGTTGCTAAAATGACATATACATTTGTTGGAGAGTACCAAGGACATATGAAACAGGCCTTCAATGTCAAATAAATGTTGTGAAATTATTGCAGTTTGGTTAAGTTTAAGCAATAATACTGCTAGGTTTAAGAAAAGATTATAGTTTGGGTTAATATAAGTACATTAGTAAGCTACAGCTACAGTGGTTGTGACAAAAGCACATCCACCGCCATTCACCAAATCTCCACCAAGGTGGTGACAAAGAGGCAAAGTACATGGATTTTGAACCGATGATATTGATGATATTCAATTTCCTTTTCCAACAGGAAAGTACTACATTGCTACCATGACGATGGTAACTGCATCAACAGCACTCACCATCTTCATCATGAACATCCACCACTGCGGTCCTGAGGCTCGTCCCGTTCCACAATGGGCCGAGCGCGTCATCCTTAATTACCTTGCCCGCATATGTTTTGTCTATGAGGCTGGCGAGAACTGCCTTGGCAGGACCTCAGCCAGCAAAAAAACTCTGTCAGAGGAGGAAGCCCCATCAGCCAATGACGGCAACACCAAAGGAACAAACTGGGATGTGAACGGGCAGGCGTGGGCCAGGAGCGTGGAGGAGGATGGGTCTGGGGAGTCCCTGAACCAGGGGACGGACTGGAAAGAGGATATGTTTGTGACCATTGACCACTCAGAGGAGGAAGGAGCTGCTGGAGGAGAGGAAGTGGAGCAAAAGAAGTCAAAGAGTGCATGTGGAGGAGGAGAAGAGTATGTTGAGGAAAAGAAAGGCGTAGGAGGTGAAACAGGAGGTGGGGCTGGGGGGAATAGGAAGGAGATCTTGGTGAGAATCCAGTGTGTGTGCCAGCACCAAGGACTTCGCAGGAACATTGAGTACATTGCCAACTCATACCAGGACCAGCGAGACACGCAACTGCGCATTGGGGAGTGGAGAAGGGTCGCCAAGGTCATGGATCGCTTCTTTATGTGGCTCTTCTTCATTATGTTCTTTTTCATGAGCATCCTCATCCTGGGACAAGCCGTCTGATGGTGATCCGGCTTATCATCAAGAGGGTGAAAAAAGCGAGTTGGTACGCTGAACCATTAAGGCCAAAGTCTTCATTTTGTTGAAAGAAGTGAACAATTTCAGATGTGTTTATAGGCCTAATTCACCTTTTTTTGTACAGCAAACCAAACTCTGTGGTACCTTTGCAAACAATACCACAGAGATGTGAGGGTAAAATAATCAAGACAGACGAGACATCGCCATTGTGTCAGATAACCCCATTGCATCTACAAGTTTAGTGCCCAGCTGCAAAAAGGGTTTTCTTACTCATGTAACAAAACATCTGCAATAATGCAATTCCTTCTGTCAAAATCACAATCACTAATTTACCTAATCATGTAGGGATTTCTGTACAGTTGCCATGGCAATGCGATTTCTGCTCGACTAAATTATTAATGATTGCAAACAAAACTATTGTGTTCTTGTGTGTGGTCATTTTATTGGGAATTTTGTTACAACTGTCAACTTGAGAAACTTGTGTGTGATGAAACTGATCCTGCAAAGTAAATATGATCTGAAAGTAGCAACAAATGAGGTGAGAAATATGGATCTCCACAGGGTTTTCTCTAATATTTTCAGTTAGTTATCAAAACTCTGTCACATTTTTTGTTGCTAAGAATATACACACACCTGAACATGAATTTGAAATGCACTCACAAACCAAACCTATTTATTTAAGTAACACAGCTTCACTTCAATACAACCTTTTCTGAGGAAAAGTTACATATTTTTTAAAGTAGAAATAGGTTTTTGCTTTCACTTATATAGAACAATGACACGTTTGGATTGGTTTTCTGTAAGGCTTGCTTTCACTCTGCAGTTCTGTCTGCCACCAGAGACAATACGGGAAAATGAAGGCCAGCTTTAGGAGACTTATGTATAGACCAAATGAAGAACAAACTCTATTGTTATACGCCTTGTTTGAAGCAACAACTCAAACCATGCTATTACTATGCAATACATGTGACTACAATAATTTTTGCCTGTTCCCAAATTCAGTCTAGAATTGTTCAATATAAAACATTTCTATTTCACTTCAGTGAAAATGTTTCTTTCTTCTCTCTGATTTCCAAAGTGCTGTTGATCATTTCAGAAAGCAATCCAACAGTGACGCAAACAATAATACCAGTTAGAAGCATGATGTCTTCATTTTACTACTTTTGACTGTGAATATATGTTTACAACACAGCAGCTGTTATAGCTGAACACACACTCACATGCAACTCAAAGTGTCAAAGTTTTAAAAGAGTTATGTTTGCCACATGTTTTTTAATAGAACATATTTTAGGTGACAACTTAAAAATGAAAGCAGGATTTTTTTTTTTTTTTTTTATCAGTTGCATTAACATGAATCAAGTTTCAAGATCAAATTTTGTGGCCATCAACTAATTGTTACTTGCACAGGCCATAAATTAAACTGAATGTCAGTTGCAATTTGTGCTTTTTTCATTCGGTCTTCAAGATTTTGATTCAAGTCTGATTCTGGATATGAATGCAACAATTTGAGTTTCATCTCGAATCTTATCAACATCAAAACTCACAGTTGGGCCTCCGAGTGCAGCTGAGTGTTTCGACACAACAGGCTCAACTCATCTGGATACCCAGAAATTCTATCACAAAAATATGTTCTTCTGATTAAATGAGATAAAACACTGTATTTTCTCTGAAGCAGCAGAGAGAATCATCTGTCTGAAAATCCTGCTCAGTTTGTCTCTCACATTGTCAGTTTTACAGCCACAGTGTGACTCTTTGCATGACAGAGCCATGCACCATATCTGCATAAAAAGGGGTTATTATACTATATGAGTGATAATCACATTCTAATAATGGTATTAAATCACAGTTAATTCAGAGCTGTTCTTTTAATTCAGAGCTTCTAACTTTTATGTTACACTGTGGTATGTTACAGTGTTGGGTTGATTAAATCCTGTTGCTTCCAGGCAGTTTATCTGCTTTCTCAAGACTTAGAAATGTACGACACGTCATTACTTAACTTCTCAGCAATGAAAATAAATGCCAAATTTATCACTGTAGCTACTTGTTATATTATGTTTGTGTGGTGTTGAGCATTTGTCAAAAAACACATTTACACATGAAACACTGTTAATGCCACAAAATTCATTAAAGATTTCTTATTAAAACAACTTTGTTTACTGAGATTTGTGGAAACTTAACAATTCATAGATGTTATTTTATGTTTTTTATATGCATTCTAATCTCCTCTACGATATTGTATACTATTACTATTACATTACTATTAAAATCTATTTAAGACAGCTGACGATTGTGGGAAATAAAATGTATTTATTATAGTTGTATACATGCACTAACAGGTATTGTAACACGCGTCTAAATGGTAAAGACTTCCCCCTTAAACATCAGAAAGTGAAGAAGGGAACGCTGCAGCAGCCAACACAAAGCAGCAGGTGGAGCTGAAGAACCATAAGATGAATGCTGAACGCACATACAGCGTCTCTAAAAGAAAGAGTCAAAACCAAAGGCAATCTAACTCGCAGTATGTCATCCATGCAGATGGCAACATACAGTATACAATTCCAAAACCAAATATCTCAGATTCACTGCATTGCGAAATTTTATTAACAGCAAATTTGTTCAATAAATTTGTAACATTAAGCTGAGCAGATCATGCGTTATTACCTAATCTTGCATCATAGTGTAGTTGGACATTTATAATTTTAGTTTATATTGTTTGCTCACTTGGTACATTTTCTTAAATAAAGTAATATTTAATGAAGATGCCACAAACTAGTTGACATCGTAAATATGGAGCATGGTAGTATTCCAGCTCATTTGTTGTGTTCCTTGTGCTTAGAGACGTGTGAAGGTTCTCAGATGCCCAGGTCATTTCTTTGAAAAGACTTAAATCTGGTGCAACTAGACTTGGTTGTAGATTTATGGCCCCTCTGTGTTCAGCCATCTTTTTGCAAAGTGGCCGTTTGGTTTCACCAGTGTATCAGTCTTTGCACTTTTCTGAATATGAGGAGGACCAACTCACCAGGACTAGACTAGAAAACACAAGGACAAACGTGATTCCAAAGACTCTACTCCAGGTTGACCTCAACAACATTCATTCACCACGGACCTCAGGTGACCTTAATGGACTCTGCCGATGGTTATCACAACAACAAGAAGCACCAATGAACAATGTCATTAACAATAACCTTGTTAATGATCCCACCTAATTAACTGGGTTTCCCCACTCCTGTCCATCAGAACAGGAGAAGCTTCTTCAATGAGAGGTGAAATATCTTCATGGATCTACAACCGGGACTATAGCTGCCACAGATTCAGCTCTTTTCAAAGTTCACTGTACTTGATGTGAATTCTTGCTATGGGGACCCTAACATGTTAATCAGGACTTGTGTTCCTAAGCTCCCCTTCAAGATTTTGTTTGGAAAATCAGACTTCACACCCTAATCTTTTTTCAATTCTCAATTTTCGGTTTCTTTCTGTGATGTGTTCAAGGACACTTGACCAATAAACGTCACAATTATGATTCCAGCAGCAGGGCTAGCACATCTTTCTGTGCAGCCTTGACTTTCAAAGTTTTGCATTAAGGAACTTTATGAACAGTAAACCAAAACAAGTTTGAACTGTTGCGTGTTGGGAGCTCAGGGGACTACACTGCCCCCCGATGGTCCACCAGTTTCATCACTTCTTGTTCCAGTTGCCACAGCAGCCGTTAATGAGTGTTAATGTTTCTGATCATTAATGAGCTCTGCTGTGAGCTTCTTCCTAACAAAACACTTATTAACAGTTTCTGATGGTAATTAGACCCCTGGGAGCAAAGACAGAGGCCCACTAATAGATGTTTATCAGAGCTCAGAGGATAACAGTGATTACAAGAGCTAATGAAAGCTCCTGGGATCTAGAGGGCCTCATGTCTCTGTCAATGAATCATGAACTTTTGTCTACTAGTTTCAAACTACTATGCTTTGGTCCACAGCACAAGAACTCAAAGACTGCTGGCCAGAGTTTGATTGAATTTGCTGCAGATATCTATGGTCTCATAATAATTTAGGTGGAAGCCGACCTTTCCTCTAGTGCAATCATGAGCTATTTGAACATTCGACATAAGACATATCAGGATTTAACCGAAAGACTGACATGAAACTTCAATGAGCCTACATTGTGGACTTTTTTCTGGGTATTTTTGGTCTTTCCTAGTTTGGATTCAGCCCCTTAATGCCAGTAAAAAGTTAATTAATCTGCATGTCACAATATTCTAAGGAAAACCCTTTTCTATTTCAGCATGACAATTCTGCCATGCACAAAGACAAAGAAAAAGATTTTCCAGTTTGGTCTGTGCCTGCCGATGTGATGACAGCTAGGTCAGCCAGGATGGTAAATCAGATCACATCACAATGGTCTGCTGAGAGAGGACTTCAGAGTCTCTTCAGAGAACGAACTCCCTGTCCGTCACCCCCTGAGTGCCTTACTGCAGATTTTAATTCTATTAACCTGCTGGTCACTGAGACACCTGGGAACTCAGAGGCCTCCAAGACACTCATTATGGCCCATTGATAGCACTGGTATACAGGAACCACAACAGACATACAAACTGAGGCACTAACTTGATTAAAGAATATATACCTAATTGACTCCATGAAGTTAGAGATACCTGAGAGTCTGGAAGAAGGTAAGAGACTGATTGTTCCTGTCCCTTAACTTCCTGGCATCTCTCCTGTCAGCTATCAAATAAAGACATAAAATATAAGCATAACTTTGTAAGTTCAATTCCTGAAAGCAGGAGGCCCAACAAAAAAGACAGAATCTTATGATGATGAGTAGTATCTGCATAAAATTTGAACATCACATCTACACATCATGTTATTACAGGTTAGGTTAAGTTAGGTTTTGTTCCTCTGTCAATGTAGACAGGAATAACCTCAGGTCACTACTATAAAGTTGTTCACATCCTTTCATAATCACCTGGGCGGGAAGAGGACATGCAGACAGACGATTTCATTGTTTTTCATTAAACTTTCTGTTCACTGTGTAAATAAATGACATATTCCCAGGAACTAATTCTTTTCTGCTCACAGCCAAACATTGAAAGCTGCAGAGGGCGGGCAATGTGTCAACGGTTACATTGACTGTGGGTAAAGTAAAACCATAAAGAGCGAACACACTCTCCTCGACAAGTCAGAGCATCGTCAACACTTTGACTTTGGTCTGCTCACAACAACTTTATAGTGATCTATACACATTATCATCAGTTCTTTTATCTTTTGTTATTAAGAATCACGTGTTTTCATAGGTACCAATGTGTGTCAATTTCATTTCACTGTCATTTGAAAATTAGAAAGAGAAAAATGTCAATGTCAATGTTTTAGATTTGTGTGTTTAACAACTGTTTTTGTTGTGTTTGTTTGTTGTGGTTACAGTAACGTGTGGTTATAAATCTAATATTGGGGTTTTGGTATATTCTTACAGAACTCTATTGCTATAATGGAGAACGAAACAATGATAACTCCTCTCAAACAGCCTATAGTGTTCGAACTGGAGGGCTTCCATGTACCACCAGGCTACAGCTCTTTCCTGTTCTTCCTGGCTCTGTTGAACTACGTACTGACAGTGCTGGGGAATGGCGTGGTGGCGTGCATCATTGTGATAGACAAGAACCTGCACAGACCCATGTTCGTGTTGATTTGTCACCTGGTTGCCTGTGATCTGCTGGGAGCCACTGCGGTGCTGCCTCGCCTCATGGTGCACTTCTTGACGGGGCAGAAAAAGATAGCCTACATCACAGCTATCGCTCAAGGCTTCTGTGTGCACATGTACGGCGTTGCAGTGCAAACTATTCTGGGTGCAATGGCCTATGACAGGTATCAAAATGCATCAGCGCATTACATCTGTCACAGATTCTTCTAATGTTATTCATAAGCGGCACAGACTGACTGACTGACATTTTAAACTGTTATGTTATTTATACTGTAATGTCAGATAAAATGTTTTTTGGTGCTGTTGTTTTGTTTCTGGGTCTTGAAAAGTTATGAAATCTTATTAATGGATTATGGAAGGAATTCTACTCTTTTTCTTCAGTCAGTGTCTATGAATAATAATGGTATTTCTTAGTTTCTAATCTAATAGTTTCTGAAGTTTGTTGATCCAGAGAAGGGCTCCCCATATTCATACATTCAATTCAATTTTGTTTATATAGCGCCATATCATAACAAAAGTTATTTTGTGACACTTTTCATACAGACGGTACTCTTCATAATATTATTTACAGAGAGCCAATAATTACACATTGTGTCTTTTATTTTAAAGAATTCCTTAATGTTTAGTAAGATTTGTCCAAAATACACAAAACAGTAGCTATAATATGGATGATTATGAAAAGCCATCCTCCTCCAGTTGGACCACATTATTTTGTTGATTTTAGTCAGATTTGTGCTTATATGAGGAAAGCCTAAATAAGAGTAACTTTAGGATATTTTTATTGCACACAAAAACAAATACAAACAGCCTGAGATACTGAGATTGAAAGCTGAGGATCTTTTTTATGTCTCTAACTCCTTCTGCAGGTACATTGCTGTGTGTGAACCACTCAGGTATCCTGTCATCATGACCTCGGCTCGCCTGCACTCTTGCTGTGCCCTGGCCTGGATCATTGCTGTGCTGTGCATTAGTTTGCTTTTCAGCTTTCACATGAATGTCCCACTGTGTGGGAATACCATCCAACACGTATACTGTAGCAACCGTGCCATCCTGAACTTGGCCTGCG
Organism: Nibea coibor; assembly: GCA_023373845.1. Lineage (NCBI taxonomy): Eukaryota > Metazoa > Chordata > Actinopteri > Sciaenidae > Nibea > Nibea coibor. The sequence continues at coordinate 14,128,924 of CM041733.1, forward strand.
GTCCCACCACCGCAAGTAATATCTATGGTGAGTGCGCTCATTTTAAAATGAAGTTACATATACACCTTTCACCACCACCCATCTTACTATGTTTTCTTTCTTCCTCTATACTTCTATGTTTTTCTAGGTCTGTCCATGACTTGGTGTGTGAGTACAAGCATCTTCCTGATCATTGCTTTTTCCTACTTCAGGATCCTGCATGCTTCAGTAAAACAAGGCAGAGCTGACAGCATCATCCGCAGCAAGGCCTTTCAGACATGCGCGTCGCACCTTGTCGTGTATGTGCTTTACGAAATAGCTTCAATGATCATAATCGTGACTTTTAGGTTTCCCTCGGTCTCCCAAAATATCAAGAAGTTTTCTAGCATCCTGTTTATCATCATTCCACCAGCCATCAACCCCATTATTTACGGACTGGTCAGTAAAGAGCTACGTGCCAGCATCATCAAGCATTTTAGCATACAAGTCTTTCACAAAAATTAATTTAATGTCTTTAGATTATCATATTCTTGTAGCACACTGCGGTATCAAAACTTATTTAGGTCATACCCGTGCTCTAGTGGTCTACGGTGCAAACCATGTAATTGCTGTGTGTGTTGGTTCTGGCTCAGGAACTGTGCTGCATGTCATCCCTCTCGCTCTTTCACCGGTTGTTTCGGATGTTTGAATTTGTGTTACTGAAAACTATTAAACATTATTATGACAAAATGTTTTTACTGTTGTGTTGTTAATAAAATATTCAAACATCTTTAGAGAAAGATATGTGGATCCTGGTGTACAAGGATGCAGATAAAGAGTTTATTGTTATTTGGATTAAATACAGCTGTAATTGAAAACTAAACTCAATGTCTGAGCTGTTGTATTGGATAATATGAAATTGTTCAGGTGTCCCTAATGAAACAAAGGAGTTACAACAACAGTATTCACCTATTATGCAACAGACACAAACAAACTTAGTTTAAAGTTTAAATCATAATCATTCTTTTCATATTAATTGTGCTTTTTATAGTATAAATGTATATACTATATGCTTATACACTGTTTTATGTATCTCATGTTTGAAAGAAAAAAGTAAAATATCATTACAGACCCAAACTTCTAAGCAGTATATATTAAAAAGAGGTTGTGTACTGCATATCAGGATGGCTGTGCAAGGCCACAGGCCATGTGCTAAAATTAATAATAGTATTCAGTACAACATCACGCCAGTGAGTGTGATATTGCTTTTACACAACAGTTAAGCACAACACAAATATTTTCACAGATCTCCACTGACTGATCGTGGTCATCTTAATTTGGTTGGCTGATGGGAAAAGTGAGACACAGTCCATTTTCAAGATGAGAGGAGTAGATGGATGAAGTAGCTAATAGGACAAATTAGTAGTTCACTATCTTGAGTTAGCTTGAGGTGGTGGTGTGTGTGTTTTCGGGTCTGGTGTGGAATACCACAGGACATGAGGGTTATAGGAGGGTATTCATTGAAATATTGGAAATGGCATGGTTGCGTTGTGGTCCTGCTGTGATGTCTGCTCTACTACTACTACTACTACTACTACTAATACTACTACTACTACTAATACTACTTCAACAAAACCAAGAAGAAATGACCAAATCTGTGAAAGTGAATAAAGTATGCCGGGCACATCTTTTGCTTTTGACGCGCTCCTATGAAGCCACAAGGAGAATGGACCGAAACAATGTTACAGCCGCAACATCAGGGTCATGCCAGTCAGGTCAGGCCAAATCTGTAATGCATGTTGTGGAGCAACTGTCACCTACTCAAAACTGATGAAATCTGCCTCAGCAAGTCTAAAAGTAATGCTGAACCATAGATCAGTTCAGCTTCACCACAGAACCATAAAGTGGATGGATGGCTCTTTACACAAGCACATGAACACTTAAAATGTTGATGGTAAAAACAGTTCGGCACTATATCTTCTCATTATGTTTTTATTAATCTCAAACCACTTTTGCATTTGCGTGAGCCCTAAATGCCTAAATGCAAATAAGTATGTGTAACTAGGATACGTTTAGAGAGAAGTGGGTGAGACATATAATACATATATGAAACAAGTTTGTTTCTGCCCATTGATGGTTGCTATGGCCATCACATTGGTGTCTTAATATTACATCACTTGAGTGACTCCCCTAATGTGAACATTGCATTTATAAAAATCGATCTTCATTGCTGCTACGGAGTACTTCTGGTGATAACTAAAGACTAATGAACTTAAGTCATGAAGTAAGTTTTATTGTATAACATGCATGAAAAGTGTATTATCTCTCTCTCTCTAAAGGTATTCAGAATATATGTACAGATGTGTCACATTGTATGTGTTATTGCTGCTATTTTTATGAACTTACTGTGGACTGATGATAGAAAAGTTGTTTGCTGTTCTGTTTTCTGTTTTTGCTTGCTGCTTGTCATAAAGTATCTCTGATATCTAAATTTCCAAAACTTTATCAGTATTCTAACATTCAAAGAATACTGTTCTTGTATTTCAGGTTGATGGAAAACTACACCTACAACAGCTTCACACTCCAATTACAAGGCTTAAACATCCCAAAGGATTACATGTACCCTTTCTTTTTCTTTATCTTAATTTCCTACATTGTTATAATTGTTATGAATATCGGCATTTCAGTTATAATTTTTATTGACAAGAACCTTCACCAGCCTATGTACCTCATATTTTGCAATCTGTCACTTAGTGACATAATTGGATGTACAAATATTTTGCCCCGTTTGCTTGCAGATATTTTTCGGCCTCCCTCTGAGCGTCTCATCAGTTATTATGCATGTGTGGTTCAAGGTTTCCTCACACAGTTTTTTGGTACCACTTCCCACACTGTGCTCATGATTATGGCCTTTGACAGATACGTGGCCATCTGTTATCCACTACGTTATTCTGCCATAATGACCAATAAGATGGTGATAAAGCTGACAGTCTTTGCCTGGGGATCAGCCTCTTTTTTTGTTGGGATTCTTCTCAGTCTGACTGTACGGCTGAACCGATGCAGGACCCTGATCACAAATCCTTTCTGTGACAATCCCTCCTTGTTTAAACTCTCCTGTGAGAGTGTGTTCATTAATAATGTCTATGGCCTCACATTTACTGTAGTCCTGTATGTGGCTTCTATAGGCAGCATAGTTCTCACTTACACTAAGATTGCAGTAGTTTGTATGACCAGTAAAAACAAGTCTTTGAACAGTAAAGCCTTGAAGACCTGCAGCACTCACTTGGTTGTGTATCTGATCATGTCATTCAGTGGATTTATCATAATTATCCTGCATCGTTTCCCACAGTACTCCGACTACAGAAAACTCTCTGCCATACTGTTTACAATTGTGCCTGGCAGCCTCAACACCATTATTTATGGTGTGCAGTCCAAAGAGATCCGAAAATTCTTATATGAAATATTTCAGTCAAAGAAATGCTTGCCATTGTGTCAGAAATGACTTTTCTTGACAACTGAGTCAAACAAATGTATATAAGATGTAATTTATACAAAGCCATGAACACTGAATAAATGCTCTTTTGCAATGAATAATTATGTCTTTTGTTTGAAGTTATTTACTGTTGCTTTGTTGATAAAAGGGTGTGTAGACCATAATGTCATTGTAAATACTGCATACTGCTTTGTGAAAATTATCTATTTAAATGTATAACCTGAATAAGCATACTGTAAAACAGATTCAATATTCTCTTAAAGACAAATGCGGTATCCCCCCATGTATGTAAATAAGTCACTGTTTGATGTGATTCCTACACCACTGCAAAACACCTAGTTGAGTCAACTCCTCTGACAAAGCCTTGCAAAAGTCCACTATTACTTCTGCAGTGATATTTACTCTGCCTGTTTATGAAAACACTAACCTCTAACTGGCAATTCTCCATCTACTGAAACTGCATATAAATGTTTCTGATTGATACTTTTACCGGTATTATTTTCATCATAGTGAGGTCATAGTTATGACATATAATTTAGCTTCAGTTAAATCAATCAACACGTCCAGTAACAAATATTGTAAAGTTATTGTGTTAAGTGGTGTGACGGACAGCATTCAGATTTCTGTATCTTTGTATGTAAAGCAGGTATTTTAAGATTCAGATTATTTCAGTTTAATAGTCAAATCAAATCAAATTTTATTTGTATGCCCAAAGTCACAAAATACATTTGCCTCAGAGGGAGCCTAGTGTGTTGATGGAAATGTTGACAGTCTAGTATAAGCACTATGTTACATGAGGTGCCTATGATGCACTGCACCCACAATATCTTCACATTCATGACACATGTTGATTGCTCATGAAACATGTGGCTTTACGTCAAGCTAAGGAGGCATTTAATGTGTAGGTTCTGGTATGTGAGCCCAAGCCTTAAAACAAAACAATAAACTAATATTAAAAGATTCAGAGAATATAGAGGATTCTCTGCACACAAAAACAACATTGAATGCCTGAGACCTATGACCACTGGGGCAGGACTGCATCAAAGACCAACATGATTGTAGGAAGGATATTACTATGACAGCTCAGGTATGGTTGCTATGGCCACCACAGTGGTGTCTTAATGTTGCATCATCCAAAAGACACATAAGTGACTCCCCTGATGTGAGCATTTAAGAAAATGATCATCATGCTGCTAGGGAGTGCTAAGTATTTTAGTGATAGCTAAAGACTGATGAACTGAAGTCATGAAGTAAGTTTTATTGTATAACATGCATCTCTAAAAGTATTCAAAATATATGTAAAGATGTGTCACACTGTATGTGTTATTGCTGCTATTTTGTGAACTCAGTGTGGACTGATGATAGAAAAGTTGTTTGCTGTTCTGTTTTCTGTTTTTGCTTGCTGCTTGTCACAAAGTATCTCTGATTTCCAAAACTTTATCAGTATCCTAACATTCAAAGAATATTGTTTTTTTTGTTTTTTTTGTATTTCAGGTCGATGGAAAACTACACCTACAACAGCTTCACACTCCAATTAGAAGGCTTTAATATCTCAAAGGATTACACATACCCTTTCTTTTTCTTTATCTTATTTTCCTACATTCTTATAATTGTTATGAATATTGGCATTTCAGTTCTAATTTTTATTGACAAGAACCTTCACCAGCCTATGTACCTCATATTTTGCAATCTGTCACTTAGTGACATAATTGGATGTACAAATATTTTGCCCCGTTTGCTTGCAGACATTTTGCGGCCTCCCTCTGAGCGTCTCATCAGTTATTATGGATGTGTGGTTCAAGCTTTCCTCACACAGTTTTTTGGTACCACTTCCCACACTGTGCTCATGATTATGGCCTTTGACAGATATGTGGCCATCTGTTATCCCCTGCGCTATTCTGCCATAATGACCAACAAGATGGTGATAAAGCTGACAGTCTTTGCCTGGGGATCAGCTTTTGTTTTGGTTGGGATTCTTATCGGTCTGACTGTACGGCTGAACCGATGCAGGACTATGATCATGAGCCCTTTCTGTGACAATCCCTCCTTGTTTAAACTCTCCTGAGATTTCTGTATGTATGTAAAGCAGGTATTTCAAGATTCAGATTATTTCAGTGTAATAGTGTGTTGATGGAAATGTTGACAGACTAGTATAAGCTCTATGTTACATGAGGCTCCTACAATGCACTGCACCCACAATATCTCCACATTCATGACACATGTTGATTGCTCATGAAACATGTGGCTTTACGTCATGCAGAAGCTAAGGAGGCATTTAATGTGTAGGTTCTGGTATGTGAGCCCAAGCCTTAAAACAAAATAATCTACACCTGCCCAATATAAAATGCCAAAAATATAAAAATCACATATCATCTCTCATTCTAGAAATGCAATGATTTTTTGGGTTGTTTCCAGATTGTGTGGCGTATGTGCAGCCAATATTTTAAAATAGCAATATTCAGTATGTAAACTAATATTTCCACGACCAGGAGCACAGCCTTAGCACGGTCCTGGAGGGTGCATGGGAGTTTGCCCAACGAGTCTACATGTGCTTTGTGGACTTGGAGAAGGCATTCGACCGTGTCCCCCGGGAAACCCTGTGGGGGGTGCTCCGGGAGTATGGGGTCCCGGACCCGTTAATACGGGCTGTCCGGTCCCTGTACTCTCGGTGCCAGAGCTTGGTCCGCATTGCCGGCAGTAAGTCGGACTTGTTTCCTGTGAGAGTTGGACTCCGCCAGGGCTGCCCTTTGTCACCGATTCTGTCCATAACCTTTATTTCTAGGCGCATTCAGGGCGTTGAGGGGCTACGGTTCGGTGGCCTCAGGATTGGGTCGCTGCTTTTTGCGGATGACCTGGTCCTGTTGGCTTCATCGGAGTGTGACCTTCAGCTCTCTCTGGAGCGGTTCGCAGCCGAATGTGAAGCGGCTGGGATGAGAATCAGCACCTCTAAATCTGAGGCCATGGTTCTCAGCCGGAAAAGGGTGGAGTGCAGTCTCCAGGTCGGGGTTGAGATCCTGCCTCAAGTGGAGGAGTTCAAGTATCTCGAGTTCTTGTTCACAATCAAGAATATCATTAAAAGATTCAGAGAATATAGAGAAATCTCTGCATACAAAACCAACATTGAATGCCTGAGACCTATATATGACCACTCAGGCAGGACAAAGACCAACATGATTGTAGGAAGGATATTACTTTGACAGCTCAGGTACGCTTCAGAAAACCATTGCTGCTAAAACCTGTTTGCCACTATATCTACAACTGCAAGCTAAGACTCTACCATGCAAAGAGAAACAGTGGTAATTGTCCATACAGCATGATGTTTTTATTGATCTAAAACCACTTTGACTGTACATTCATGTGAGGCCTAGGATAGAATAATACATATGAAAATTATTCTTGAAAATATTTCAGTATGTGTGGAAAGGGTAAGTTCATAGGGAAGTGGGTGAGACATATGATTCTGAAACAAGTTTATTACTGCCCATTGATGGTTGTTATGGAAAAGACAAATAAGTGCCTGCCCTAATGTGAACATGCACCTATAAAAATAGGTCTTCATTGCTGCTAGGGATCACTTGTAGTGATAACTAAAGACTGATGAACTTAAGTCATGAAGTAAGTTTTATTCTATAACATGCATCTCTAAAAGGATTCAAAATATATGTACAGATGTGTCACATTGTATGTGATATTGCTGCTATTTTTATGAATTTACTGTAGACTGATGATAAAAAAAGTTGTTTGCTGCTCTGTTTTCTGTTTTTGCTTGCTGCTTGTCATAAAGTATCTCAGATATCTAAATTTCCAAAACTTTATCAGTATCCTAACATTCAAAGAATACTGTTCTTGTATTTCAGGTTGATGGAAAACTACACCTACAACAGCTTCACACTCCAATTACAAGGCTTAAACATCCCAAAGGATTACATGTACCCTTTCTTTTTCTTTATCTTAATTTCCTACATTGTGATAATTGTTATGAATATCGGCATTTCAGTTCTAATTTTTATTGACAAGAACCTTCACCAGCCTATGTACCTCATATTTTGCAATCTGTCACTTAGTGACATAATTGGATGTACAACTATTTTGCCCCGTTTGCTTGCAGATATTTTTCGGCCTCCCTCTGAGCGTCTCATCAGTTATTATGGATGTGTGGTTCAAGCTTTCCTCACACAGTTTTTTGGTACCACTTCCCACACTGTGCTCATGATTATGGCCTTTGACAGATATGTGGCCATCTGTTATCCCCTGCGCTATTCTGCCATAATGACCAACAAGATGGTGATAAAGCTGACAGTCTTTGCCTGGGGATCAGCTTTTGTTTTGGTTGGGATTCTTATTGGTCTGACTGTACGGCTGAACCGATGCAGGACTATGATCATGAATCCTTTCTGTGACAATCCCTCCTTGTTTAAACTCTCCTGTGAGAGTGTGTTCATTAATAATGTCTATGGCCTCACATTTACTGTAGTCCTGTATGTGGCTTCTATAGGCAGCATAGTTCTCACTTACACTAAGATTACAGTAGTTTGTCTGACCAGTAAAAACAAGTCTTTGAACAGTAAAGCCTTGAAGACCTGCAGCACTCACTTGGTTGTGTATCTAATTATGACATTCAGTGGATCTATTGTAATTATCCTGCATCGTTTCCCACAGTACTCCGACTACAGAAAACTCTCTGCCATACTGTTTACAATTGTGCCTGGCAGCCTCAACACCATTATTTATGGTGTGCAGTCCAAAGAGATCCGAAAATTCTTATATGAAATATTTCAGTCAAAGAAATGCTTGTCATTGTGTCAGAAATGACTTGTTTTGACAAAATATGTGTGTGTCTATATATATATATATATATATATATATATATATATATATATATATATATATATAATATAAACTATGAACACTGAATGAATGCTCTTTTGCAATGAATTATTCTGCTTTTTCTTGAAGATTATGGAATACATAAATAAAACAAAATATCTTTAAGATTTTATGTGACATCTGTGATATTTTACAGAGATCCCTCTATACACAGAAAACTGTCTACTGTCTAAATGTACTGTTTACACTTACATTTAGTCATGTAGCTGACACTCTTATCCAAAGCACATTACAAAAGACGAACATTATTGTAGAAAGGATATTGCTATGATGGCTCAGGCACACTTCAGAATACCGTTGTTTGTAAAAACAGATTGCCACTATATCTACAATTTCAAGACGACCATGCAAAGAGATAGACGGATATCAGTGACATTCAGAAACGGGGCCAACTTCTATGAAACCAGCCCATGAGAGATGGATTGACAGAAAGTGGAAAAGTGTGCTATGGTCTCATGAAAATCATGGTCATTGTGTCCTCCAGAACAATTTTACATTTGACTCAACTTGTTTTTTGGAATCTGAGTTGGAACAAGTATTAAGTGTTTCAGTCAGCTGGCTTGTTACTTTAAGGCTGCCTGGCTGCCTCGTAGCGTTTGTCCATACAGCATGATGTTTTCACGAATCTCAAAACACCTTTGCATTTACATGAGTCCTAGAAAACAATAATAGATAATACAATTATTGTTGGAAATATATTAGTATGTGTAAAAAGGATAAGTTTAGATGGTTCATTGGTAAAATGACTGGGTGTGAAAGGGGAAGAAAGGTTCAGCACTTTGTGAAAAAATATCAACATACAGAAGTTTAACAATTTAAAAATAAAGTTTCTTGACAAACAGTTTGAGGGAGGCGGCTGAGACGTATGATTCAACAAGTTCATTGCTGCTTGTTGATGGTTGCTATGGACACCACATTGATGTCTTAATATTACATCACACATAAGGCACATAAGTCACCTCCTTGATGTGAACATTGCAATTACAAAAGAGGAACTTCATTGTTGCCGAAGAGTGCTGACTGCTTGTAGTGATAACTGAGGATTAATGAACCTAAGTCGTAACGTAGGTATTACAAGCATGAAAAATGCTTTTTTCCATGCTTTGTTGAGCAGCCACTCCTGTCATTTAATACATCAATTATCTCTGACGTATCCTAACATTCAAAGAATTTTGTTATTTTTATTTCAGGTTAATGGAAAACTACACCTACAACAGCCACACACTCCAGATAGAAGGCTTAAATATCACAAAGGATAACATTTACACTGTCTTTTTCTTGTTGTTATTTTTATACATTGTTTCAATGATTATGAATATCGGCATTTCAGTTCTGATTTTTATTGACAAGAACCTGCACCAGCCTATGTACCTCATATTTTGCAACCTGTCACTCAGTGATGTTATTGGGACTACTCATGTTTTTCCCCGTTTGCTTGTAGACATTTTGCGGCCTCCCTCTGAGCGTCTCATCAGTTATTATGAATGTGTGGTACAAGCTTTCCTCACACAGTTTTTTGGTACCACTTCACACACTGTGCTCATGATTATGGCCTTTGACAGATACGTGGCCATCTGTAATCCACTACGTTATTCTGCCATAATGACCAACAAGATGGTGATAAAGCTGACAGTTTCTGCCTGGGGAGTGGCCTTTTTTTTCGTTGGGATTCTTATCGGTCTGACTGTACGGCTGAACCTATGCAGGACCCTGATCACAAATTCTCACTGTGACAATGCCTCCTTGTTTAAACTCTCCTGTGAGAGCGTGTTCATTAATAATGTCTTTGGTCTCACGTATACTGTTGTTTTGGTCACAGCTTCTATAGGCAGCATAGTTCTCACTTACACTAAGATTACAGTAGTTTGTCTGACCAGTAAAAACAAGTCTTTGAACAGTAAAGCCTTGAAGACCTGCAGCACTCACCTAGCTGTGTATCTGATCATGTTGCTCAGTGGATTTATTGTAATTATCCTGCATCGCTTCCCTCAGTACTCAGAGTACAGAAAACTCTCTGCCATACTGTTTACAATTGTCCCTGGCACTCTCAACACTATTATTTATGGTGTGCAGTCTAAAGAGATCCGAAAATTCATATATGAAATATTTCAGTCAAAGAAATGCTTGCCATTGTGTCAGAAATGACTTTTCTTGACACTTGCCTCAACCAATTGTATATAATTTAATATACATAGACGTACTAACACTGAATGAATGCTCTTTTGCAATGAATAATCATGTCTTTTGTTTGTGACTATGTAAATCTGTAAATAAGAATAAAGTCTCCAGAAAAAGATTCTGTGAGATCCACAGACATTTCCCAGCCATTCTGTTTGTTACCGTCCTTAGCACCCTTAATGCAATTATTAATGATGTGCTGTCCAAAGAGATACGAAAGTATTTCAGTTAAAGAAAATGCTTGCATTTGTGTAAAAAAAAAACAAACATTTATTTAATAGATTTATTTTGTGAATGATTCAAATGTTATTGAAAGATGGAAACATTATGTTTCTGCTTGAAATTTATGTATTCTGTAAATATGTAAATAAACGTTAATAGCAAAATATGTCTATTTTCATTTTACAGAAATGTAAAGCTCTACTTGCAGTATATACAGAGTATTAGTACACAGCACAATCACAAATCAAATAATGAAACATATTATCATGGCTTTGTCTATTGCTTTGTTGATAAAAAAAAGAGGAGCCCAATTTCTTATTGGAAATATTGTATATAACTTTGTGTAAATTATCTGTTTCAGTTCATACTCTTCATCGGCATAGGTTCAAAGAGGTTTGATATATTTTTTTAAGACAAATATCCCCCTAATTCATTTATGCACCACTACAACATTTTGCATCAAAATTGAATACAGAGTTGACTTAACTGTTTTGACACAGCCACAAAGGCCACAATCACATTTACAGTGATATTTACAAAACACTAACTTCCTAGAGGCATTTTCTTCAATGACTGAAACTACATATAAATGTTTCCACTTGACATATTAATCCATATTATTTTTATCACAGTGAAGACATAATTATAGTAGGTATAATAATAATTCAAATTCAAGACTCAGATTCAGATTAGATCAATTCACACATCCAGTAACAAATATTGCAAAGTAAACATTTTTGTGGACTACGTGTATTGTGTAAGTGATTCAGATTCCTGAATGAAAGCAGATAAAGCAAGTATTTAATGATTCAGATTATTTCAGTGTAATAAATTGTTGATGAAAATGTTGACAGACGTAAGCATCGCGTAGCCGTTACAGCAGGACTTGTCCTAGCTGGCGCAACAGAGCAGGAGAAGCATTGGTCATGGGTATTGCAGTAACACAGAGACATGATCAGGGTCAGCCAAGGTGCCAGGCAGTAGCATAGCAGTTTGAGACATCCCTTCATGCCCTTCTTACCATCTCTAACTACTACCTCTGACCTTGTAGCCTGTTAGTGGGACGGGGGGATGTTAACATGAGCATGATTCCCCCAGTAACCGCAGCGCAGTTCAGAAGTATCCCAGAAATGTCTTTCTGTTCTGTTTCGTGGAGAATACATGGCTGATCTATTGTTGCCAGATATCATGATGAGTGAAAAACCACACAGCAGATCAAGCTAGCCAGAATTCAGACACAGAAACAGCATTGGAAATCCAGTGTCCATACACTGTGCCCACTATTCAAAGATTTTATGTGTAGCCTACTTATTAATGGTAGACGCGTTCACTAGCAAGGATCACAACATTAACAAGATACGTACAGATGATTTATTAACAAAACAAATAATTATGAGTGAAGTGTGAAGCCTTGTACAGTGAGGGAAGTAATTATGTGTTCCCTTGCTGATTTTGTGATTTTTGCTAAATTTGCCCTCTTACAAATGGTCACTTTTTTAAAGGTAGGTTAAAAAGTGAGAGATAGAATCTAGTAAAAAATATCCAGAAAATCACATTACATAAAAGTTATGAATTGATTTGCATTTCCTTAAGGGAAATAAGTAAGTTTATTAGGGGATCAAAATCCCGTAATAAAACATGACTTAGTACTTGGTAGAGAAACCCTTGATGACAAGCTCAGAGGTCAGATGTTTCTTGTAGTTGGTCACCAGGTTTGCGCACATCTCAGGAACGATTTTAGTCAACTTCTCTTTGCAGATTCTCTCAAAATCCTTAAGGTTTCGAGGCTGTCACTTGGCAACTCAAGGCTATAGCCCCCTCCACAGATTTTTGATGGGGAAAAAAGAGCTAAGAACATCAAGGACAAGATTGTCAACCTGCACATGGCTGGAATGGACTGAAGACCATCAGCAAGTAGCTTGGTTAGAAGGAGACAAGTGGTGAGACAACTGGTGATGCGATTATTTGAAAATGGAAGAAACACAAAATAACCAGCAATTGCCCTTGGTCTGGGGCACCACATAAGATCTTGCTTCATGGGGCATCAATAATCATGAGAAAGCTGAGGGATCAGGCTAGAACTACACGTGAGGAGCTTGTTACTGACCTCAAGGCAGCTGGGACCACAGTCACAAAGAAAACCACTGGTAACACACTACACACCATAATAGACTTAAATCCTGCATGTGTGTAAAGGATACAGATGGAGGGAAGTGGACATGATAAACAAGTTTATGGTTGCTGATTTTTGGCTGCTATGGAGATAACATTGATGTCTTACATCACACATTACTTAAATTGCGTCTAATTGAGTCCCTTGATGTGAACATTGAATCTATTAAAAGTTTAAATTCATTTCTACTGGAAAGTACTAAGCACTTGTAGTGATAACTAAAGGCTGTTGAACTTAAGTCATAAAGTAGGTATTATTATTGTATTAGACACATGAAAAGTGCATTTTCTTTTCCTAAAGGTATTCAATTCATTGTTTGCTATTTTTTTCTTTGTGGAACTTTTTGTGGGGTTATGATAGAAGAGTTGTTTTCTGTCCTGTGTCTGTTTGTTGGATGTTCCTTGTCATTGAGAACATAAAGTATTTCTGATATCTGGATTGCCAAGTCTTTATCAGGATCCTCATTCATAGAATACTCTTTTTGTATTTCAGGGTGATGGAGAACTACACCTATAACAGCTTCACACTCCAGTTAGAGGGCTTAAAAATCACAGAGGAGTCAACGTACCCTGCCTTTATCTTGTTTTTAATTTCTTACATTGTGATAATGGTGATGAATATCGGCATTTCAGTTCTAATTTTTACTGACAATAACCTTCACCAGCCTATGTACCTCATATTTTGCAATCTGTCACTTAGTGACATAATTGGATGTACAAATATTTTGCCCCGTTTGCTTGCAGATATTTTGCTGCCTCCTTCTGAGCGTCTCATCAGTTATTATGCATGTGTGGTTCAAGCGTTCCTCACACAGCTTTTTGGTACTACTTCCCACACTGTGCTCATGATTATGGCCTATGACAGATACGTGGCCATCTGTTATCCACTACGCTATTCTGCCATAATGACCAACAAGATGGTGACAAAGCTGACAGTTTCTGCCTGGGGATCAGCTTTTGTTTTGGTTGGGATTCTCATCGGTCTGACTGTACGACTGAACCGATGCAGGACTATGATCATGAGCCCTTTCTGTGACAATGCCTCCTTGTTTAAACTCTCCTGTGAGAGTGTGTTCATTAATAATGTCTATGGTCTCACATTTACTGCAGTCCTGTATGTGGCTTCTATAGGCAGCATAGTTCTCACTTACACTAAGATTACAGTAGTTTGTCTGACCAGTAAAAACAAGTCTTTGAACAGTAAAGCCTTGAAGACCTGCAGCACTCACTTGGTTGTGTATCTAATTATGACATTCAGTGGATCTATTGTAATTATCCTGCATCGTTTCCCACAGTACTCCGACTACAGAAAACTCTCTGCCATACTGTTTACAATTGTGCCTGGCAGCCTCAACACCATTATTTATGGTGTGCAGTCTAAAGAGATCCGGAAATTCTTATATGAAATATTTCAGTCAAAGAAATGCTTGCCATTGTGTCAGAAATAACTTTTCTTGACACTTGACAAATGTATATAAGACATATATAAAACTATGAACACTGAATGAATGCTCCTTTGCAACGAATTATTCTGCTTTTTTCTTAAAGATTATGGAATACATAAATAAAACAAAATATCTTTAAGATTTTATGTGACATCTGTGATATTTTACAGAAATCCCTCTATACACAATAAACTGTCTACCATTCTCTTTGTTACAGTCCCTGCCACTCTAAATGCAATTATTGATGTTGTGCAGGCCAAAGATAAAATGCTTTCTATATTTCTAAAAAAAAATGATACACTGTGTGCATATTTATTGGGCAAGTTGTATTCCTGCATGGCGTTTACATGAATCTCAAAACACCTTTGCATTCATGTGACCCCTAGAAAATAATAATAGATAAAATTATTGTTGGCAATATATTTGTATGTGTAAAAAGGATAAGTTTAGATGGAAGTGGATGAGACATATGATTCTGAAACACTGTTATTGTTGTTGTTGTCATTTGATGTCAGCAACATGTTCAAAAATGTTGGAACAAGGGCAACAAAAGACTGTGAAAGTCGTGAAATGCTTGAAAAACACCTGTTAGAATCATTCACAGGTAAACAGGTTCATTGGTAAAATGACTGGGTGTGAAAGGGGAAGAAAGGTTCAGCACTTTGTGAAAAAATATCAACATACAGCAGTTTAACAATTTAAAAATAAAGTTTCTCGACAAACAGTTTGAGGGAGGCGGCTGAGACGTATGATTCAACAAGTTCATTGCTGCTTGTTGATGGTTGCTATGGACACCACATTGATGTCTTAATATTACATCACACATAAGGCACATAAGTCACCTCCTTGATGTGAACATTGCATTAAAAAAATAGATCTTGATTGTTGCTGGAGTAGTGATAACTAAAGGCTTATGAACCTAAGTCATAGGTATTATTGTATTATAAGCCTAAAACCTTAATTTTCTTCCACACGGTTTGTTGTCAGTATCCTAACATTCAAAGAATATTGTTATTTGTATTTCAGGTTGATGGAAAACTACACCTACAACAGCTTCACACTCCAGTTAGAAGGCTTAAATTTCAAAAAAGCTTCCACATACCCTGTCTTTTTCATGTTCTTAATTTCCTACATTGTTATAATTGTTATGAATATCGGCATTTCGTTTTTAATTTTTATTGACAAGAACCTTCACCAGCCTATGTACCTCATATTTTGCAATCTGTCACTTAGTGACATAAGTGGATGTACAAATATTTTGCCCCGTTTGCTTGCAGATATTTTTCGGCCTCCCTCTGAGCGTCTCATCAGTTATTATGGATGTGTGGTTCAAGCTTTCCTCACACAGTTTTTTGCTACTACTTCCCACACTGTGCTCATGATTATGGCCTTCGACAGATATGTGGCCATCTGTAACCCGCTGCGCTATTCTGCCATAATGACCAACAAGATGGTGATGAAGCTGACAGTCTTTGCCTGGGGATCAGCCTTTGTTTTGGTTGGGATTCTTCTCGGTCTGACTGTACGGCTGAACCGATGCAGGACTATGATCATGAATCCTTTCTGTGACAATGCCTCCTTGTTTAAACTCTCCTGTGAGAGCGTGTTCATTAATAATGTCTATGGCCTCACATTTACTGTAGTCTTGCTCACGTCTTCCATAGGCAGCATAGTTCTCACCTATACTAAAATCACAGTAGTCTGTATGACCAGTAAAAACAAGTCTTTGAACAGTACAGCCTTGAGGACCTGCAGCACGCATCTGGTTGTGTATCTGATCATGCTGATCAGTGGAATGATTATCATTATTCTGCATCGCTTCCCCCAATACACAGACTACAGAAAACTCTCTGCCATACTATTTGTTATTGTCCCCGGCAGCCTCAACCCTATTATTTATGGTGTGCAGTCCAAAGAGATCAGAAAATTCCTATATGAAATATTTCAGTCCAAAAAATGCTTGCCATTGTGTAAAAAATAAATTTACATAATTTAGCAAGTCGTTCAATTGAGTAATATAAAACCATGAACACTGAATTAATGCTCTTTTGTAATGAAACACTGTTTTATTTTCATAATGTGATGTACTGTGTCAACATATAAATGAATGATAATAGCAAACTATGTGTTGTGGCAAATGATACAGATAAAGATACAGAAATGTAAAATATAACAATACCACACAATCACAAATATCAATACTAAAACATGTCTTGTCAGTTATGTCTGTGAACTGATAGAGCCCAATTTGTATTGTATATTGTATATTTCTTTGTATAATGGCCCATCTATATTTGCAATCCACATAAACATATGAAACCTCAAACCAACAGCAAAACATTAAAATTTGCCTTTTTATATAGACAAATGTATGTAAATAAATCAATGTTCAACATCCACCACTGCAAACTCTGGCATCAAAATCAACTACAGAGTTGAGTCAACTCTTAGAAAAGCCATAGAAAAGGTCACTGTGATTTTTTGTGTAGTGGTATTTACTTTACTCCATTAAAGAACACACTAACGTTTTATAGTTGTTCAACTGTAAATGTTTGCAATTGATATCTTAGTCAGTGATTTCTAAGACATTATTCTCATTTTTCACCTTTACCAAGGCGACATAAACATAACTTTCTTTGTCTAAATCTTGTACTATAGCTTGTTGACAGTTGCATCACATATTATCTGACATAATGATGTAATTCCCCTTAAGATAAAATCAAGTCTATAAAATATTGCAAAAGAGGAGATATTCATTGGAGCTGGTGGATAGTACCAGTAATGACCGAGGAGACACAAGACAGAGTAGCCAAACCAGAGACGCTCAAAACAGGTATCATTAACGTATCTTTATTCTCACAGTGTCGAATTGAAAGCCAAACATGCACATGTAAAGATTGCTTTAAATGCTTTAGTGATTTGTTGGACCTGGGATATAGAAATAATTACATAAAGTAAGTTGTACTTTCCCCAAACAATGGACATTACAATTCTCTATAATCTTGGAAAGTTGACATTTTCAATTCAGTTGTATAATCATCACATTCTCAGAAAGTGATCTGATCAATGATCAATTTTACTTTATCAATGTTCTTCTTTAGCTTTTATTATTAACACTTTCACAGCAAACAATAACAAAGAACAATTTACTCCCCATTCTGGGGTACATGTCTTAGATATATGTATAGACTACTAACTTCTTTAGCTTCCAGTGTTCATACTTTTGGAATGAACTTGACCACTGTCCTCCTTGCTGTGAAATTAAAAGACAAACCACACCAAAAATAGCAATTTTGGGATATATACTGCACACATATAACTGATAAAAGCTCCAAGTTTCTGTTGTGGTTAGTTGTACACTAATACTGCAGCATAATCTTTAATACTTGGATTTACAGCATTGTTTTGTTCTTTCAGGTTGATGGAAAACTACACCTACAACAGCTTCACATTACAACTGGAGGGGTTAAATGTCTCAACGGAGTCTAAATACCCTGTGTTTCTTTTTCTCCTTTTCTCTTACTTGTTTATAATTGTTGCAAATGCGGGCATTGCTGTTCTGGTTTTCATTGACGAAAGCCTTCACCAGCCTATGTATCTCCTTTTTTGCAACTTGTCAGTCAATGACATACTTGGAAACTCTATCATGGTGCCACGTTTGCTTGTAGACATGTTACGGCCTCCCTCTGAGCGCCTCATCAGTTATTATGAGTGTGTGGTTCAAGCTTTTACCACACACATGTTCAGTACCACTGCTCACACTGTGCTCATGATTATGGCCTTCGACAGATACGTGGCCATCTGCAATCCCCTGCGCTATTCTGCCATAATGACCAACAAGATGGTGATGAAGCTGACAGTTTCTGCCTGGGGAGTGGCCTTTGTTTTGGTTGGGATTCTTCTCGGGCTGACCGTACGGCTGAACCGATGCAGGACTCTTATTAGAAGCCCTTACTGTGACAATGCTGCACTGTTTAAACTCTCCTGTGAGAATGTGTTTATTAATAATATATATGGCCTGACTTTTACCGTGGTCCTGTTCACAGGTTCTATAGGCAGCATGGTTCTTACATATACTAAGATTACAGTAGTTTGTCTGACTGGTAAGAACAAGTCTTTGAACAGTAAAGCCTTGAAGACCTGCAGCACACACCTGGTTGTGTATCTGATTATGTTACTGAGTGGAATGTCTATCATTACGTTGCATCGCTTCCCACAGTACTCAGACTCCAGAAAACTTGCTGCTATTTTGTATCACATCATCCCTGGCAGCCTCAATCCTGTTATTTATGGCATGCAGTCCAAAGAGATACGGAAGTTTTTGTCTAAGTTGTTTGTGTCATCTTGTCTATCTCTCCATCATGAAACTCCATAAATCACTGAGATTTAAGGCAAAGTAGGATATCAGGGGATATCAGGGTGTTAAGCTGGATGCGTACCAGTCCACATGCCTCTAGCAAGTTTTCTTGTCTGCAATTAACCAGCCTTTGTCTCAGACACACAGTGCCTCAGCTCTCCAGGACCTTGGCCCTGTTGCCGCAAATTGCTACTAAACTGTCACTTGTTCCAAACTGATGCCACGGGAGTATCTACAGCAGCCTAGTTTGAAGCATAGGGCAACTGACAAAGCTGCCATTTTTAACATGGTGGGAGTAAAAAATGTGTTTTATACAACAAACACAAGTGTTGGTAGATTTTCATTAATTTACTGTAAGGCCTAATTCAGTCCAAATCCGATACTGTTCAGAAATTGCAGGTATTTCCCTTCATTTTAACTGGACTTCTGCATTTTGGCTCCAACACAGGCTCAAAAGTAAAATAGATCCTTATATTCAAAGTTGGTGAATCATGAGTTACGGCAGTGGTTCTCAATCTGGGGGTTGCAAGATAATTTCCTTTTTACTACAGCTATTGAAGTGGTTGAAACAAAGTGAGTGAGGACACTCTCCATAACAGAATAGCTTACAATATCACTGGAAAAAAAACACTGCATATCCCATTTGGCCCCTCATCACTTGTAGTGGTTTTGTAATTGCAAGAAACCTAAATTTGGGGCTGGATAATTTAGTCTGGTCAAAAAAAAACAAAAAAAAAAAACGAGTGGGACATTCTGGTGGAAGGAAAGGTGACTAGGGTGACACAAACTTTACTCTTACTTTGTGTCTCAGAGCTAAAACCTGTGTATCCTACTTGTTGACAGTAGCAGCATAATTTATTTTTGTTGCATCACAAATTAACTGACGTGATAATTGATTACCCTGAAGATACAATCAAGTCTACAAAAGATCGCAACAGAGAAGATATTCATTGGAGTTGGCGGATATTACCAGCAATGATCAAGGAGACTCAAGACAAAGAAGCCAAACCAAAGACACTTTCTTTTTCTTCTCACATTGTCTGATCAAAGGTTAAATATATGTGTCGAAATGTCTACCTCTTCAACATTTGTTGCTTTCACTGCTTTTATAATTTTACAGATCTGCTGAGTATACACATATTTATATAAGATAAATTGTACCAAAACAATGTATGATATAATTCCCTGTAATGAGGCAAAGCAGACTGAATTCAGCTGTGTAAGTGTCACTTTCTCAAAAAAAATGATCTGATGCATAGATTTCCTGACAATTAAAAATTTTAATTAATTTATTTTTCATAACTTTTGATCAAATTCAAAATAAATGTCAAGTACATTTACTTCTTCAGCTTTCATTGTTAATGCTTTCATGATAGACTCCCTGAACAACAACAAAATACTATTCACTCTGTATTCTGGGATACATGTCTTACTAAGTATATGTCATTACCATTTGTTGTGCAACTGGATTGCGCAGGCATTACTTATGATATTTAAAGTTTGTTTTATTTTCTTTCAGGTTGATGGAAAACTACACCTACAACAGCTTCACATTACAACTGGAGGGGTTAAATGTCTCAAAGAAGTCTAAATACCCTGTGTTTCTCTTTCTCCTTTTCTCCTACTTGTTTATAATTGTTGCAAATGCGGGCATTGCTGTTCTGGTTTTCATTGACGAAAGCCTTCACCAGCCTATGTATCTCCTTTTTTGTAACTTGTCAGTCAATGACATACTTGGAAACTCTATCGTGGTGCCACGTTTGCTTTTAGATTTGTTGCGACCTCCCTCTGATCGCCTCATAAGTTATTATGAGTGTGTGGTTCAAGCTTTCACCATACACATGTTCAGTACCTCCGCTCACACTGTGCTCATGATTATGGCCTTTGACAGATATGTGGCCATCTGTAATCCCCTGCGCTATGCTGCCATGATGACCAACAAGATGGTGATGAAGCTGACAGTTTCTGCCTGGGGTGTGGCCTTTGTTTTGGTTGGGATTCTTCTCGGGCTGACCGTACGGCTGAACCGATGCAGGACTCTAATAAGAAGCCCTCACTGTGACAATGCTGCACTGTTTAAACTCTCCTGTGAGAATGTGTTTATTAATAATATCTATGGCCTGACTTTTACCGTGGTCCTGTTCACAGGTTCTATAGGCAGCATGGTTCTTACATATACTAAAATTACAGTAGTTTGTCTGACTGGTAAGAACAAGTCTTTGAACAGTAAAGCCTTGAAGACCTGCAGCACACACCTGGCTGTGTATCTGATTATGTTGCTTAGTGGAATGGCTGTCATTACTTTGCATCGCTTCCCACAGTACTCAGACTCCAGAAAACTTGCTGGCATTTTGTATCACATCATCCCTGGCAGCCTCAATCCTATTATTTATGGTGTGCAGTCAAAAGAGATACGGAAATTTTTGTCTAAGTTATTTGTGTCCAAAAAGGTTTTGCCATCATAAGATTCATTTGTACATTTATGAACATAAAGTGTGGCTCAGTCCATAGGGACTTCTCTTGTGAATTGGAGGGTGGCTGGTTCAAGTCTGTTATGGATCTATGCAGCAAGGACTGCTTTGACAGGCAGCTGGATCCACAAGAACACACAAGAATCCATCTTATTAACCATAGTAGTTCTGTCCACTCAGCACCGTATGGGGAACAACTTGTAGTGTGGTGTGTGGTTCAACATCTGGTGTGTGTGATACAGCGACACTGACAAAGCTGCAATGAAAAAATGCAAAGAATAGCAAAGAAGTCTTAGTAGTTAATAGCTTTTGCTCCCCTCTCAACTAGCTAATTACATCATATGGTTCTTGCACAATCGATCCCGCAGCATCTGTTCATCTAAAGTTAACCTCCTGACTCCATTACCCAGGAGCAAGCACCGAACCTGGGCGACAGAGCCTTCTGTGTAGCTGTATAATGTGATTTTAGTGTATTGTTTTATGTTGTTTTGGATGCTTTGATGTTTTTTTTTTTTTTAATGTAAAGTGCCTTTGAGTATTCAGAAAAGTGCTTATAAATAAAATGTATTAATGTTTATTATATGTATTATTTATTATTACTCAAGGAAGACATGCAAACTCCACCAGGGAAGGACCCAACCAAGGTTTAAATGAGGAACTTTCTTGCTATGAGGAACCAGTGCTAATCACTGAACCACAGTGCCCCCCCACATTTGATTTAATGTTAAACAAAAACATGAAGACTGGTGCCAAAGACATGCAACAGTGAAATGTCCACAAATAAATTAACTTCTAGAATTGATCTACTGTTCTCTAAAGAGATTTGTCTCCCCTAAAATGTGCTGTGTACCAAATAAAACATAAAAAATATAGCATTGGTCAAACACACACACGTGTTTATTTCAGCTTGTTTCAGCTGTGATTGCCATTACAAAATGTCTTAATGTTGCATCAGTCATCATCCAAGGTAAAGATAATTGAAATTCCTTGTCTATAAAAGAATACAACAGAGAACATCTTGTCAGGTGCTGGTGGGTACTGCCAGCAAGGACCTAGCAGAAACAAGAAAGAGACAGCCGATATCGGATGGTCAAAGTAGGCAGTGCTAATTTTGAGTCAGCATACTGTCAACACAGTGCATCAGCTGCAGAATGAAGTTTCTGCTGTGTTCAGTTGTACAATCAGTATCTCTTGAGTGATTGTTTGAAATGATTTATGATTATCTAGAAATTTCATGTGTGAATTAGACCAATGTTTTGATATGTAAAGTTTGTTTTACTTTCTTTCAGGTTGATGGAAAACTACACCTACAACAGCTTTATACTCCAGCTGCAGGGGTTAAATGTTCCAAAAGAGTCTATCTACCCTGTCTATCTCTTTTTCTTTTTCTCCTACCTGTTTATAATGGTCACAAATGTGGGCATTGCTGTTCTAATTTTCATTGACAAAAACCTTCACCAGCCTATGTATCTCCTTTTTTGCAACTTGTCAGTCAATGACATACTTGGAAACTCTATCATGGTGCCACGTTTGCTTGTAGACATGTTACGGCCTCCCTCTGAGCGCCTCATCAGTTATTATGAGTGTGTGGTTCAAGCTTTTACTTCACACATGTTTGGTACTACTTCACACACTGTGCTCATGATTATGGCCTTTGACAGATATGTGGCCATCTGCAATCCTCTACGTTATGCTGCCATGATGAGCAACAAGATGGTGATGAAGCTGACAGTTTCTGCCTGGGGAGTGGCCTTTGTTTTGGTTGGGATTCTTCTTGGACTGACCATACGTCTGAACCGATGCAGGATTTTTATTGAAAGTCCTTACTGTGACAATGCGTCCCTGTTTAAGCTCTCCTGTGAGAATGTGTTTATTAATAATGTCTATGGCCTGACTTTTACTGTGGTCCTGTTAACATCTTCTATAGGCACCATGGTTCTCACCTATACCAAGATCGCAGTAGTCTGTCTGACCAGTAAAAACAAGTCTTTGAACAGTAAAGCCGTAAAGACATGCAGCACTCATCTGGTTGTGTATCTGATCATGTTGTTTAGTGGTGTATCACTGATTGCTCTTCATCGTTTTCCTCAGTACTCAGACTATAGGAAACTCTGTAGCATTTTGTTTCATATTATCCCTGGGAGCCTCAACCCCATTTTTTATGGTATGCAGTCAAAAGAGATACGGAAATTCTTGTCAAAGCTATTTGAGCCCAAGAAGATTTTGCCGTCATGACAATTAAAAAAAGAAAATAAAAGAAAAGAAATGCAGTGCAGCCAAAAGAAACCAGTCTTCCATGTCTCCCAGGTGTGAAAGAATTTTCTAGCCTAGCATGCCACAAATGGTGGTTACACAGTGTCAAGCATATTTTTTGAGCCAGAAAGGACAGGTTTTTCAGAACTCAGCCAGTATCATGTCACGGCAAGTGCATTGACAAATCCTCCATTCTCCTTGACCAATCTTTAATAAACCTTTCAGCATAAGACATCATCACTGACTGAACTGATTGTGTTGTGAATAACATTCTCCATAACACTGAGTTGGGAAGGGAAAGCAGAGGAAGGCCTTTTTAAAATGACATGGTGATAATTATGAACTGTGTCATTATTGTCAGGCTAGATGAGAGTCCACAGATGAATTTGTTAATTAGGCGTGACTAAAACTGGACTTTTACTGTGAAAACATAATAGACCTTTCTCACAGCGGCCATTTTGACATTAAATATTAGGTCAAAAACAGATGTTACCAGTGATATTAGTTTAGGTTTCATTCTATTTGTTGGTTAACTGGAAAGCCTCTGGAATAGCTTTACTTATTGCAAATATCTGTATTGACACTACTATTTCATGCCAAAAATGGCTACAGTGAAAAAGGTCTATTGCATTTAGTTGCACAGGTCGCTTCCTATAAATAAAAAAAAACATGAATAGACAACAATGACTAGAATCTAGCGAAATAGAAAATACATAAATACATTTGTTTATATACAGATTGCATGGCAACTCCCCGCAGGACACTTCGCTGCTCCTCGGTGTGGCCGCAGCATAAGGTGCAAAACTGACTTTTTTAGTGAGTTTTATCTGAAGATGTTGTATTGTAGACGTGAAATCCCAATTTCATGACTGTCTAGATATATTTCTAAACTGGACCAACAGCACATATGTTTGTGTTTTTATGTCTTTATTAATGCAACCAACTACTGTCATTTCTATCAATAAAAAATATGATATTTGTGAGAGACTTTTCATTTTGAATATTATGGACTTTTGGAAGGAAGTGTGCTGATTCATTTATAGACTAAATATAAATCGCTATTTTATCATTGTTGTTGGAATTAAGGGTGAACGGGGACAAACTTTACTTTCAAAATTAAACGTTGTATTTGACAGCTTGTTCACAGCTGATGATCATAACGATTAATATTGCATCACACTCTGTCTGAGGCAATGAGAACTGATTCCCTTGAAGATGAAATCACATCTATAAAAAACACTGCTATAGAGGAGATCTTTGGAACTAGTGGATGTTCAGCTTTGAGCACGCTGATTACAAAGTAGGTATCACTGATCTACATGAAGCTATTTCATTACCTCTTAAGTCTTTATTGCTTGATTTTAATGGTTTGGAGAAACTACTTCTGTGATTATGAGTAAGGAAATTTAATTTTCCCAGGGAGGGCAAAATGTGTAAAAATAGTATACTAAGATTGATTTTTATTAGAAAAATCTTACTTTTCAGTTCAGTATAATTACCTCTGATAACTGATGCATTGATTTCATTTTGTGATTTAAACATCCTTTTATTCTTTCAGGTTCATGGAAAACTACACCTACAACAGCTTTACACTCCAGATTGAGGGGTTAAATGTCTCCAAGGAGTCTATGTATCCTGTGCTTCTCTTTTTCTTTTTCTCCTACCTGTTTATAATGGTCACAAATGCGGGCATTGCTGCTCTAGTTTTCACTGACAAGACCCTTCACCAGCCTATGTATATACTTTTTTGCAACCTGCCAATCAATGACATACTTGGAAACTCTATCTTGTTGCCTCGTTTACTATTAGACATGTTTCGGCCTCCCTCTGAGCGCCTCATCAGTTATTATGAGTGTGTGGTTCAAGCTTTTACCACACACATGTTTGGTACTACTTCACACACTGTGCTCATGATTATGGCCTTTGACAGATATGTGGCCATCTGTAATCCTCTACGTTATTCTGCCATAATGACCAACAAGATGGTGATGAAGCTAATAGTTTCTGCCTGGGGAGTGGCCTTTGTTTTGGTTGGGATTCTTATCGGTCTGACCATACGGCTGAACCGATGCAGGACTATGATCATGAATCCTTACTGTGACAATGCCTCCTTGTTTAAACTCTCCTGTGAGAGTGTGTTTATTAATAATGTCTATGGCCTCACATTCACTGTGGTCCTGTTCACATTTTCTATTGGCAGCATAGTTCTCACCTACACTAAGATTACAGTAGTTTGTCTGACCAGTAAAAACAAGTCTTTGAACAGTAAAGCCTTGAAGACCTGCAGCACACATCTGGTTGTTTATTTGATTATGGTTTTCAATGGAATGTCTATCATTGCTCTTCATCGCTTCCCTCAGTACTCAGACTACAGAAAACTCTGTACCATTTTATTTCACGTCATTCCTGGCAGTCTTAACCCGATAATTTATGGTGTGCAGTCGAATGAGATAAAGAAGTTCTTTTCAAAGTTGTTTAAGTCTAAAAAGACATTACCATCATTCTAAAGTTAGTTTCCAAGGTATTATTGTACACTTATCACTAGAAATAATTTTAAATGTTCTTGTGTTTGTCTCTTGTATGTAGACACCTATTATTCCATATGTTTTCTATAATTTAAGCTGATTAATATTATGGTAATAAGGTGCTGTATTGTATTTTGGTAGAAAAGGTTCTAATATATATCAATATGCTAATTAGCCCATAAAAAAACATGTTATCAAATTATATTCTTAATAATGATGTCAGTGTATAAACCTGCGCTATCACAAAAACCTTTCAGTAAATGTCCATCCAGTTATAAAAAAAAATACGTGAAAAATCTTTTTTTTCATTCCGTTCTGAACATTTCCTCTTTTTTAATGTAGTAAATAAAAATGAAACTTCAAATGCTTAAACCACTTCTTATTTTTGTCATTACTATAGCAGAGCCCATTCAGGGCATTTAGAGAAGGCTGAGGGTAACAGAATAAGGTTGATAAACCAGTGATCGGACGGGTAATACCAAATCAGACTGCAAAATCAGACATGACATAACAAAAGCAAAGAATCAACCAGCACCAACAGGGCTGTCACTAAGTACAAACTAGGGAACATCAGGGGACTACAACAACTATTTGCTATAAATACTTTGGCTGATGACTCATCAAAGTAATGAATAGATTACAAATCCTAATATATGGATGTAAGAAAGACACAATGTTGTATGAGGGCAGATTTGAAGAAGGAATGCATACTAAACTTAACGTAATGCAAATAATAGTTGTGCCCAAGAGAAAAATCAATGTAAACAGTCTGTACAGGGGGTGACACCCTCTGTCCTTAGACCCTCAGTTTGAGTGAGGAAAATCTTGCCCACAAAAAACCCTTCAACAGGGAAAAAGGTGGAAGAAACCTCAGGAAGAGCCAGAGAGGAGGGATCCCTCTCCCAGGATGGACAGACGTGGAATGAATGTCACGTGTGCAGAACAAATCAACACAAACATATTGTACAATTACAATGAATGACAAAATGACGATGAATTACAACATGCACAGCAGCAGCAAATCATTAATTAACTATAATGGAGGTATGGTAACAATAATGTAATAGTACTGTATATGTAGTGGACGTCATGCAGGACCACAACAGCAGCCAAGATCTGTGAGAACCTGCTGGACGAGAGAGCACAGAAACTCCACGGAGGGGTAGTAAGATACTACTGTATGAGGTCTTTAAGATATGATGGTGCCTGACCATGAAGAGCTTTTTATGTAAGGAGGATAACTTTAAATTCTATTCTTGATTTAACAGGAAGCCACTAAACTAAAATTAGAGCTGCATATTACAACTTGCTCCCAGATGACGATCATGACTTAATGTCATAATGTTGCATCACACAGAAATTGTCAGAAGTAATGATAATTAATTTCCTTGATGATAAAATCACATGTATAAAGCCCTGCAACAGAGGACATCTTCAGTGGAACTGGTGGATGTTATCAGCAGCGAGCAGGCCCATTGAAACTACTCAAAGAAGGTATTTATGATATACAAGATAAAGTTTTATTTTTTTTTTCTCACAATGGTCTGTTGACAGCATTCATCTCTTCAGGCTTCAGTGTTTTACTTTAATGATTTGTAGAAGCTGCTGGGATGATATGTTTTTGACTATCAGTAAGAAAATGTAACTTTTACAAATGAAGGGTGATACTGCTAAATCAGATGAAATGAATTCATTCAGTTTTGCACAATCATTTATCAGAAATTGAACTGATTCTTGAGTTTCATTCTGTGACATTGACATTGTTTTGTTCTTTCAGGTTGATGGAAAACTACACCTACAACAGCTTCACACTGCAGCTGCAGGGGTTAAATGTTCCAAAAGAGTCTATCTACCCTGTCTATCTCTTTTTCTTTTTCTCCTACCTGTTTATAATGGTCACAAATGTGGGCATTACTGTTCTGGTTTTCATTGACAAAAGCCTTCACCAGCCTATGTATCTCCTTTTTTGCAACCTGCCAATCAATGACATACTTGGAAACTCTATCATGTTGCCTCGTTTGCTATTAGACATGTTTCGGCCTCCCTCTGAGCGCCTCATCAGTTATTATGAGTGTGTGGTTCAAGCTTTTACCACACACATGTACGGTACTGCTTCTCATACTGCGCTCATGATTATGGCTTTTGACAGATATGTGGCCATCTGCAATCCTCTGCGCTATACTGCCATAATGACCAACAAGATGGTGATGAAGCTGACAGTTTCTGCCTGGGGATCGGCCTTTGTTTTGGTTGGGATTCTCATCGGTCTGACTGTACGGCTGAACCGATGCAGGACTATGATCATGAATTCTCACTGTGACAATGCCTCCTTGTTTAAACTCTCATGTGAAAGTGTGTTTATTAATAATGTCTATGGCCTCACATTCACTGTGGTCCTTTTTACCGGTTCTATCGGCAGCATGGTTGTCACGTATACTAAGATTACAGTAGTCTGTCTGACGAGCAATAACAGGTCTTTGAACAGTACAGCCTTGAAGACCTGCAGCACACATCTCTTTGTATATCTAATTATGTTCGTATGTGGAATGTTAATCATCATCCTGCATCGCTTTCCTCAGTACTCAGACTACAGAAAACTGTGTAGCATTTTGTTTCACATCGTCCCTGGCAGTCTTAATCCCATTATTTATGGTGTGCAGTCAAAAGAGATGAAAAAGTTATTTTTAAAGTTCTTTAAATCCAAAAACAATTCTCCACTGTTATAAAGTTAGTTAACAAGGTCTTTTTGTGCCTTTATCAGTACGAATAATAAACAATGTTTGCATGTTTGTCTGCATGTTTCAATATGTGTGGGATAGTCAGTGGAAAACTTCACACACAATACCACAAGTTATAAAAAGATCTTGGTGAAATTTCTTTAGCCTAAACATTTTTTTATGTTATAAAATAAAAAAGTGACATTCAAATGCAGTGATTTCTAGTTTCTGACACATCTAATCTGATCAATTTCACTCTAACTGGCTCCTCAGCAAGACACTGTAATACTGAATTAAACCACTAGGTAGGGCACTCAGCCACTCTCAAGTGGAACAGTGATAGCAGAATTGGTTTGATAGATACTCATTTATGTAAAAACATATTAAAATTATTTAAATCAAATCATTATTATATATACAAATTATGAAGAGCAGGTGACTCCAGCCTAGAGTCCTCATGATGAGCCTCAGATGTCAAACACAACTTTATTCAGACCAACCAGGTGTGTTTGGATGTTTGGCCACTGTGAAACAATGAAAAAACACAAAAAAAATTTTATCTCTGAAAGAAACAGGCATAGGGGTTAGGTACAGAAAAAAAAACAAACAACAACAACAACGTTACAGCAGCTGAGACAGTTTCATAGTTTACGGTGCACAAACTGTCTTGCTCAGTTTGAGTGGTATTTGATGGCTATCAGTCACCGGAGGAGATGCTGTTTGCGGTGCAGCGGTTCATGGAAGGTGTGTTTAGTTCAGCTGCCCCATATAGCGGCTGTGATTGAGAGATTAAGAAAACCTAAAACCACATTAATGCAGAAATCACGTAATGGAAATGCTACTGCAAAAAAGTCTAATGCAACACTGACGACTGTCTTATAAAATAAAAACAAATGCCCATAACAGCAGCAGTTGCCGTGGCAGGGCAGCAGTAACTGCCCCAGACACCGCCAAGGCAGTGGCCGCTGCCACAGAAACCGGCAGCTGGTTCCAACAGTTCAGAGTTTAAAAGTCAGAATTCTGAAAAAAATAAATAAATAAAAATAAAATAAAAATAAAAATGACGTGGCCCTAATCCTCTTCTGTAACTTCAAACTTCATGTAAGTTCTTAATTTATGTGCTTTTAAATGTGTAATACAGGTTCAAGTCATCTGGGTGAACAAGTCCACTGACAATAAATCTGTGTCCATATAAAAGAAAGAGGAAGGCCAGCAGAGACACAAGAACAAAGAATTACATGCTGATGAACTAGAAGACTCAAAGCAGGTATTAATGAATAACACACTTTAATTCCTGACAGTAGTTTTTAATTGTATAACATTATCATTTTTAATCAAACTTAAAACATGTAGTTATCTTTCACTTCATTATTTTTGGAGGTTTACTCTTCTATTTAACTAAATTTCTTGATGAAAACTGTGAAGTTTATGTTGTTTTATGCTGTCATTGAGCATATGGGTGACCCCTGTTTGTTCTTTCAGGTTCATGGAAAACTACACCTATAATAGACTCACACTCCAGCTGGAGGGGCTGAGTGTTTCAAAGGAGTCTATCTATCCAGTCTTTCTCTTTTTCTTCTTTGCCTACATCTTTATAATATCTATGAATGCAGGGATTATATTTTTGGTTTTCATTGACAAGGACCTGCACCATCCTATGTATCTCCTTTTTTGCAACCTGCCAGTCAATGACATACTTGGAAACTCTATCATGGTGCCACGTTTGCTTTCAGATATTTTGCTGTCTCCCTCTGAGCTCATCATTAGTTATTATGAGTGTGTGGTTCAAGCTTTTACCACACACATGTTTGGTACTGCTGCTCACACTGTGCTCATGATTATGGCCTTTGACAGATACATGGCCATCTGTAATCCCCTGCGCTATGCTGCCATAATGACCAACAAGATGGTGATGAAGCTGACAGTTTCTGCCTGGGGAGTGGCCTTTGTTTTGGTTGGGATTCTTCTCGGTCTGACCATACGGCTGAACCGATGCAGGACTCTGATCATGAATCCTTACTGTGACAATCCCTCCTTGTTTAAACTCTCATGTGAGAGTGTGTTTATTAATAATGTCTATGGCTTCACATTCACTGTTGTCTTGCTCACATCCTCTATAGGCACCATGGTTCTCACCTACACTAAGATTACAGTAGTCTGTCTGACCAGTAAAAATAAGTCTTTGAACAGTAAAGCCTTGAAGACCTGCAGCACTCACCTAGTTGTGTATCTGATCATGTTGCTCAGTGGATTTATTGTAATTATCCTGCATCGCTTCCCCCAGTATTCAGACTATAGGAAACTTTCTGCCATTTTATTTCATATCATCCCTGGCAGCCTGAACCCCATTATTTATGGTGTGCAGTCTGCTGAAATTTGCAAATCTATTTCAAAATTATTCAGACTCAAACCAGTAATGCAATTGTTCTGAGTGGATTTTAAAGGGTGCATGTAAAAAAAAGTTTATCAGTTTGAATATTAAATATCTTCTTTCTGTACAGTAAGAGGAGGAGAAATCACTGCATTCTGTTTTATTTATGCCTTACATAGACAGGCGTGTGGAGAACACAATATGTCTATAATTAACTTTCAACTATTAAACTTTTTGATAGTTTTCCATAACCCCATGAACATTACGTAATGATTTCTTTGGTAATGATCGAGGTTTACCCAGAGGAAATACTGCTCATAAAAGAGACATACATGAGTTGATTCTTATTAGTAAAGGTTTGGGTTGGTATTCCAGTGAAACCAGCTGTAAAGGTCACAGTGTTAGAGAAATTTAGTTTTCATGTGACCGAACATAGCTGAATGCTGTGGGCGTTTACTGTTGAGACTTCCCTTCAGCATTACTTCTATTGATACTTCAATATTTTATCATCTTTGTAAGAGTTTGTTCTTCACACTATTACTGGATTTCATGACAATTATATTTTCTGTTGTATGTATGTGTTATTCATGCCTTTTCCCTCCTCTTTCTTTCAGTGGAGGTCAGATGGAAAATTATACGTACAGCAGTCTCATTCTACGACTCGAGGGGTTAGAGATCAACAAAACTAACAAATACCCAATCTTTATCTTTCTGCTCATAAGCTATGCATTCATCCTAATTGCCAATGTGGGCATTGTGATCTTAATATGGACAGAAAGAAGCCTTCACCAGCCGATGTATCTTCTCTTCTGTAACCTGTCCATTAATGATGTTATGGGAAACTCTCTCCTGCTTCCACGGGTGATTGCAGACATCCATGTGACTCCTTCTGATAGACTTATTCACTACTATGAGTGTGTGATGCAAGCTTTCACAGCACACATGTTTGGCACCAATGCACACACTGTGCTCATGATTATGGCGTTTGACAGATATGTGGCCATCTGCAATCCACTGCGCTATTCAACCATAATGAATGACAAAATGGTGATAAAGCTGACAGTTTCTGCCTGGGGAGTGGCCTTTGTTTTGGTTGGGATTCTTCTTGGTCTGACCATACGGCTGAACCGATGCAGGACTCTGATCACAAACCCTTACTGTGATAATCCCTCCTTGTATAAACTCTCCTGTGAGAATGTGTTCATTAATAATGTCTATGGCCTCACATTCACTGTAGTGTTGCTCTCATCCTCTGTTGGCAGCATAATTCTCACCTATTCTAAAATCACAGCCGCCTGTCTGACTAATAAGAACAAGTCTTTAAACAGTAAAGCCCTAAAGACCTGTAGCACTCACCTATGCCTGTATTTGATCATGCTTTTCAGTGGGATGATCCCCATTGCTCTCCATCGCTTCCCACATTACACAGAGTACAGGAAGATTTCAGCAATTCTCTTTAATGTCGTTCCTGGTAGCCTTAATCCTGTTATCTATGGCCTTCAGTCCCAAGAAATACACAAGTGTTTGTCAAATATATTGAATCCTAAAAAAGTTATGCCAACAGTTTAATTTTTCCTAATCTGAATGGATTTTTTCCCAACCTGATCTCACTGAAAAATGGTTGTAAATAAATTAAATTAAATACATTTTGATTCAGTTTTTTGTCCACCTGTAGGGTACAAAAGAGAATAATTGATTAACTGCAGAATTACCCAGTGGCCTGATTCACTTATGGCCTCTTTAAAGCAGCAGAAGCAGAATGGAGAAGAGGGGCTGCAGGTACCTCTGTGAACCATGAAGACCCCAGACATAAATGTAAAGCATCCTAAATATTAATACCAACCCACATGTAAAACATATAAAACGATAAAATGTGTAAGTAGAGCAACTAGAGTTTGCTCTCATTTACTCAGTTTCACAGCTGAGATCCCGTGTCTGACAGAGAGTTGCTTTAAATCTTAACCTTTGTCAGCCAACAACCAGAAGCAAACTGCTTGGACTAAGAAACACACAGAGTGGACATTAGTAGAAATCTGGTATTTCATCTACTGAGTCCAGATTTGATATTTTTCGGTTCAACCATGATGTCTTTGTAAGATGCTGAGGAGGTGAACAGATTGTATCTGCATGTGTGGCTCCCATTGTAAAGCACGGGACAGGAGGTGTGATGGTGTGAGGGAGCTGTCGGAAAATCATTCAAGGTGACAACCTCATGAAACTGATTGTGAGATTGCAAAGCTATCAACAAAGCAAAAAGTGCTTAAAGAATTTAAAATCTAAAACATATTTTGATTTGTTCACACTTTTTTTTAAAAATTGCCACATAGTTCCATATGTGTTATTTTATACAATGTAGAAAATAACAAAAATAAAGAAAAAGCATTTAAGTTGAAGTTAAAAAAAAAAGTCATTAAATCTGTTTTCATTTACATTTACACTGAGTCCCAACTTTTTTTAAAATTAGGATTGTAAGATCACAGGATCTTTAGAATTACCTTTCCCCTAATAAGCTTGTTAAAAGTTTTCATTAATCCCATGAATATTACGTAATGTTTTCTTTGGAAATGATCAAAGTTTACCCAGAGGAAATAATGCACATAAAAGAGGCATATGTGCATAATTATTCAGAGGACCTGAAGCCTGTTGTGCTACAGAGAAAGGTTATTATTATCTGACTTAGCGTTTGCTTCAAGTGATTACTGATTAGTCAAGCAAGCCAGGGCACTCAAAAAAGTAACTTTGTATTCAGGTAATGTGTCCTTTCATTTATTGAGTCAACTTTCAGGATTTTATGCTTGCAAGAAAACTGCTGTGTATGTTCATATTCTCTTTATTTACCATTTTGTCTTAGTGCTCCACTGATACAAGATGTAAAGGTCACAATAAAT
The DNA here is from genome assembly GCA_023373845.1 of Nibea coibor. NCBI lineage: Eukaryota > Metazoa > Chordata > Actinopteri > Sciaenidae > Nibea > Nibea coibor. The sequence continues at coordinate 14,162,861 of CM041733.1, forward strand.
TTGTTTTTATGAAAAAGCATACAGCACCTAAAGTGCAGTAGAACCTAAGCATTTAGATTTCCCTTACAAAAGGTTAGAATCACCTTTATATTATTCAAGAAGGGTATAAATAGCTTTGCCTTTTGTTGTAGAATTTTAGTTCTGTTTTATGACAGTTGTGTGTATACATCTTATTCATTTAATTCTTTGTTTGCCTCCCTTCTCTCTCTCTCTCTCTTTTTTTGTGTATTTGTATAATGTAGGTCAGATGGAAAATTATACATACAACAGTCTCACTCTACAAATCGAGGGGTTAGAGATCACCAAGACTAACAAGTACCCAATCTTTATCTTTCTGCTTTCAAGCTATGTGTTCATCTTAATAGCCAACGTTGGCATTGTGATCTTGATATGGAAAGAAAGAAGCCTTCACCAGCCGATGTATCTCCTCTTCTGCAACCTGTCAGTAAATGATGTTGTAGGAAACTCTGCACTGATTCCACGGGTGATTGCAGACATCCAGGTGTCTCCTTCTCAGCGCCTCATTCACTACCATGACTGTCTGTTACAAGCTTATATTGCGCACATGTTTGGCACCAATGCACACATAGTGCTCATGATTATGGCGTTTGACAGATATGTGGCCATCTGCAATCCACTGCGCTATTCAACCATAATGAATGACAAAATGGTGATAAAGCTGACAGTTTCTGCCTGGGGATCGGCCTTTGTTTTGGTTGGGATTCTTCTCAGTCTGACCATACGGCTGAACCGATGCAGGACGCTAATCAGGAATTCTTTCTGTGACAATGCCTCCTTGTTTAAACTCTCCTGTGAGAGTGTGTTCATTAATAATGTCTATGGCCTCACTTACACTGTAGTGTTGCTCTCGTCCTCTATTGGCAGCATAATTCTCACCTATTCTAAAATCACAGCCGCCTGTCTGACTAACAAAAGCAAATCTCTAAACAGTAAAGCCCTGAGGACCTGCAGCACTCATCTGTGCCTGTACTTGATCATGCTTATCACCGGGTTCATCCCCATCATCCTTCACCGCTTCCCTCAATATGCAGAGTATAGGAAGATTTCAGCCATTCTCTTTAATCTTGTTCCCAGCAGCTTCAACACTGTCATCTACGTGCTGCAGTCGAAAGAAATACACAAATGTTTGCTAAATATATTCCATCTTAAAAAATGATTTTTGTTCAAAAAAATCTCTACTAAAGCAGGTTTGACCCAAGGAGGAATATTGCTGTTAATAGAGTGAAATCATGACCATAAATGTAAGTTAAAGAAGTTGGTGTGGTAGCATTTCTGTACAAACTAGTTAAAACTACAATTTATTATAATATTATAACTAAGTGGTATCTAACATTGAAATAAGGAATATGTGACATTGAAGAATTAATCATTTGGAAATGTACTGTTCTGATTGATTTGTGATTTCTGATGATTTTATCATGCAAAGTTGATTCAATTAAAGGGAATGCTTGAAGGGAATTGTTCAGTCACACCCATATGCAGTGAATAAAGTATTATTAACATATTTCATTTTCCTTGTTGTCAGTCTTGTAAACTCACTCACAAATCCACTGTGGTGTCAACCAATCTGGGCTGCGGCTCAGTTTTCAAGCAGGAGAAAATATGGCTTTTTCTATTGCAGCAAATGATACAACCCCTGCTGGCCTTTAGAAAGAATGCATGTTTAAGACACCTTCACACACACTTCTCTGCCATGAAATATAAAAAAAAAATAATAGTGCTCAGATCAAATGATAAAGGCTGTAATCTGCTGTCCTGATTGTAAAGCTCCTTAAGGAAATTTGTGATATTTGGCTACATAAATAAAGTGTACTTAAGTTGACTAGAGTGGAGGGAAATATACTGTAGCAGATCAAACTGCACAGGTGGTGTACAGGTGAGTCAAGCTAACTAACAAAAAGCAAGTCATGAAGGTTGATCATATCAATGGTCACATTTTTTTCACTCACTCAAATCCCATTACCTTTTGATCAATGGTTCCCATTTGGGGAGTAACAACCTCCAATGGGGTCATAAAATAATAAATACATTCAACACAAGAGATATGTTTTTAAAAATACTAATATATACTATAGGCTATTTTTTTATTATTATTATTAATGCTAACAAGTTGGGTTACCTCAGTACGATAATCTATCTATTGTTTTTATTTAAGCCAAAGGCTGTTGCTGTGAATGCTGTCAAAACAAAGAATATATGATCGCCTTGGTACTGCTTATTTCCTCAGTACCCCGACAAGATATCCTGAGAAAAATGATCATAGGCCTTCTCTTAGTCCATAAAACACATGTAGATAAAATACACACTGCATTGGTCCTCTGAATATGAAGTGATTTCTAAGAAGTGAAATCATCGTCTGACAATGCATTCAAGAAACCAGAACACTTCAGATACAAAAATATTGGTCCCTTGCCTAAAGATTAAGCATTAATATTCAGATACATGTTTATAGATATTAATCTTACTGTGAAATCAACTGAGGACAATGATGATAAACATGTGTGTCTTCAGTTCACACAGGACCTCATGGAGGTTGTTATAGGAGTTGAGTGCAGTGAAGTTACATTATAGTCCAGTGCATATATGCAACTAGGTGGAAAAGTGCAGGTAGTGTGTATTGAAGAAAAAACATGTTAATAATAATCTTGTGCTATTATGAAAACTAAAAATATCTAAAGATATGAACCACAAGTACTTGAAAATTTCTCTCTAACACTGCCCTTTTTACACATTGATGTTTAGGTAAAGTTTAGGTAATCCCATGGACATTACATAATGTTTTCTTAGCCAATGGTAAAGCTTTCCTATGAGGACAGTGATGTTCATAAAACCAGCATACATGATGATGAAGTTCAATCAAGAAAAAAGAAAGGAGAAGCCTCAAGACTGATGTGCTGAAGGCTCCAAGGTAATCACAGTTTACTGACTTAAACCCAACAGGGTTTTTTTTTTTTTACCTTTTCAGTCAAGTGAAGTCAATGTAACTTGAAAACATGATATTTGTGATTTGATTGTTAATTTCTAGATAACAGTAGTACAACAGTATGACAACAGCAGAATGTTTATTTTTATACTTTTATTTTAGTAACAAGCTAAGAAGAGTTCAAGAGTATATTACATGCTGTATATTTCTGTTTCCATGCAGAGATATCAGTTTCTGTTTCATGACTGGTCTGATATTCATGTTTCGGCTCTCTTTTTGTTTTATTTCAGACAAGCTGAGATGGAAAACTATACGTACAACAGTCTCACTCTGCAGCTTGAGGGGTTAAAGATCACCAAGACTAACAAATACCCAATCTTTATCTTTCTGCTTTTGAGCTATGTATTCATCTTAATTGCCAATGTGGGCATTGTGATATTAATATGGAAAGAAAGAAGCCTTCACCAGCCGATGTATCTCCTTTTTTGTAACCTGTCCATTAATGATGTTATGGGAAACTCTCTCCTGGTTCCACGGGTGCTTGCAGACATCCTCGTGCCTCCTTCTGATCGTCTCATTCACTACTATGAGTGTGTGATGCAAGCTTTCACAACACACATGTTCAGCACCAATGCACACACTGTGCTCATGATTATGGCGTTTGACAGATATGTGGCCATCTGCAATCCACTGCGCTATTCAATCCTCATGAATGACAAGATGGTGATAAAGCTGACAGTTTCTGCCTGGGGAGTGGCCTTTGTTTTGGTTGGGATACTTCTTGGTCTGACCATACGGCTGAACCGATGCAGGACTCTGATCACAAACCCTTACTGTGATAATGCCTCACTCTTTAAACTCTCCTGTGAGAATGTGTTTATTAATAATGTTTATGGCCTCACTTTCACTGTAGTGTTGCTCTCGTCCTCTATTGGCAGTATCATGCTTACCTATTTTAAAATAGCAGCCGCCTGTCTGACTAATAAGAGTAACTCTTTAAACAGTAAAGCCATGAAGACTTGCAGCACTCATCTGTGCCTATATCTCATCATGTTAATCAGTGGGATGATCCTCATCACTCTCCACCGCTTCCCTCAGTATGCAGAGTATAGGAAGATTTCAGCCATTCTCTTCAATGTTGTTCCTGGCAGCCTGAACCCTGTTATCTACGGACTGCAGTCCAAAGAAATATACAAAAGTGTGTCAAATATATTCAATCCCAAAAGAATTATGCCGTTTTAATTTGAGAGAGCGATCATTCCACAGAGTTTAATAGTGAACAGAATTCAAGCTATGATGATAACTTTGATTACAAAAACTGATCCTAACCTAAACTACTAAAACTGCAAGAAGTCAGTGTGGTGACAGACCGATAGTGTAAAAAAAGATGTAAGAACTAGATCAACTGTGACATTTTTCATTTTTGTGTTTCTGTGATTAAATGGTTAAGATGTTATGTTATGTGACCCATCAGCCATGTTAAACCAATGATTATGTAAATTCACATGTACACATATATTTTGCTTGAATGTCATTCAAACTTATTAAAATATTTTTTTCCTAAATGTAACTTTGTAAATAATTTTTTTGATAAGAGAGCTTGTTCGATGAGACTGTAAACTTATCACATTCATGAGATTCAGTTTTTAGAGTCTTATCTTTATTCATTATCTTCATTGAAATTTCTCAAATTGAACTCTGAAACTTTGCAAGATTCTCAAACTTGTGATTGGTACTGTCCAACTTGTGCACAAATGATTACAAACTATGGTCCTCACACCCCATATAAACACACACAAGCAATTAAAGTAAAGTAACGGTTTCTATAATTAATCTTTAATAAGATGAAACATGGACAGAAGCCAAAATTGAAAAACAAAACAATTAGAGGTCAAGAAGTATACATAAACATAAGCCAACAGTACATAACAATCTAAAAGTTAAATAATAGTAAGTACAGTAGTAACAAAGTATACTACTGTATATGTAGGGAGACCATCTATTGTAATAGTACACAACAGATTAGTGTATATACCATGATACATGTTATCAGATGTTGAGGCTCATACTGTATGTAACAGGCTTATTATTTGGAGAAAATAAACATGGGTTTAAAACATCCATCCATCCATTAGCCTATCCCAGCTGACTTTGGGCACAAGGCATGGTACACCCTGGACAATTTTCCAGTTCTTCACAGGGCACATCGGGACAAACAACCCTTCACACTCACATTTGCACCTATGGACAATTTAGAGTTACCAATTAACCTATTAACTGCATGTCTTTGGACTGTGGGAGGAAGCCGGATACCTGGAGAGAACCCACACAGATGGGCCCCAGCCAAGGTTCGAACCAGGAAGCTTCTTGCATTGAGGCGACAATGCTAACCACCATTAAGATATATTAAAGAACAAAATATTCATAATAATGTTGTGCATGTAGAAAATTGTTCATGTGTTTTACATGTATTTCCAGCTGATGGACTTGATGACAGCTTTATTTAATCCCATGGATATTGCCTAATGTTTTCTTAGCCAATGGTAAAGGCTTCCCCTGAGAACAGTGATGTTCATAAAACACACATACCGTACATGACTGAACTTTTGGGAGAAAGGAGAAGCCTCCAGACTCATGTGTTGAAGGCTGAAAGGTAAACATTAACAGTATATTACATGCTGTGTATTTCTGTTTCCATGTAGAGATTTGCATCAGTTTCTGTTTCATGACAGATGTGATATTCATGTTTTCTCTATCTTCTTCTTTTATTTTAGACAAGCTGAGATGGAAAACTATACGTACAACAGTCTCACTCTGCAGCTTGAGGGGTTAAAGATCACCAAGACTAACAAATACCCAATCTTTATCTTTCTGCTTTTGAGCTATGTATTCATCTTAATTGCCAATGTGGGCATTGTGATATTAATATGGAAAGAAAGAAGCCTTCACCAGCCGATGTATCTCCTTTTTTGTAACCTGTCCATTAATGATGTTATGGGAAACTCTCTCCTGGTTCCACGGGTGCTTGCAGACATCCTCGTGCCTCCTTCTAATCGCCTCATTCACTACTATGAGTGTTTAATGCAAGCTTTCACAACACACATGTTTGGCACCAATGCACACACTGTGCTCATGATTATGGCGTTTGACAGATATGTGGCCATCTGTAATCCACTGCACTATACAGCCATAATGAATGACAAGATGGTGATAAAGCTGACAGTTTCTGCCTGGGGAGTGGCCTTTGTTTTGGTGGCCATTCTGCTCAGTCTCACTATACGGCTGAACCGATGCAGGACTCTGATCACAAACCCTTACTGTGATAATGCCTCACTCTTTAAACTCTCCTGTGAGAATGTGTTTATTAATAATGTTTATGGCCTCACTTTCACTGTAGTGTTGCTCTCGTCCTCTATTGGCAGTATTATGCTTACCTATTTTAAAATAGCAGCCGCCTGTCTGACTAATAAGAGTAACTCTTTAAACAGTAAAGCCATGAAGACTTGCAGCACTCATCTGTGCCTATATCTCATCATGTTAATCAGTGGGATGATCCTCATCATTCTCCACCGCTTCCCTCAGTATGCAGAGTATAGGAAAATTTCAGCCATTCTCTTCAATGTTGTTCCTGGCAGCCTGAACCCTGTTATCTACGGACTGCAGTCCAAAGAAATATACAAAAGTGTGTCAAATATATTCAATCCCAAAAGAATTATGTCGTTTTAATTTGAGAGAGCGATCATTCCACAGAGTTTAATAGTGAACAGAATTCAAGCTATGATGATAACTTTGATTACAAAAACTGATCCTAACCTAAACTACTAAAACTGCAAGAAGTCAGTGTGGTGACAGACCGATAGTGTAAAAAAAGATGTAAGAACTAGATCAACTGTGACATTTTTCATTTTTGTGTTTCTGTGATTAAATGGTTAAGATGTTATGTTATGTGACCCATCAGCCATGTTAAACCAATGATTATGTAAATAATGAGTTATTCACATGTACACATATATTTTGCTTGAATGTCATTCAAACTTATTAAAATAAGTTTTTTCCTAAATGTAACTTTGTAAATAATTTTTTTGATAAGAGAGCTTGTTCGATGAGACTGTAAACTTATCACATTCATGAGAATCAGTTTTTAGAGTCTTATCTTTATTCAATATCCTCAATGAAATTTCTCTCTAACATTTTCTGTGATTGATTCATAATTGTATTGTCATGATCCCGTTTAGCGGTTAGCTCAAAGCACCATTGTGCCTAAGAACATCACAAAGGCGGTGTAATGAACTGCAAATTAAATTAACATTTGTTTGTATAAAGTTAGAAGCTCACAACATAGTATGATTCAAACCTATAAACTTATTTGAAATAATTTATTTTACTGTTAATTCCAAATTGAACTTGGAAGAATTGCAAGAATCTCAAACTTGTGATTGGTACTGTCCAACTTGTGCACAAATGATTACAAACTATGGTCCTCACACCCCATATAAACACACACAAGCAATTAAAGTAAAATAAGGGTTTCTATAATTAATTTTTAATGAGATGAAACATGAACAGAAGCCAAAATGGAAAAACAAAACAATTAGAGGTCAAGCAGTATACATAAACATAAGCTAATAGTACATAACAATCTACAAGTACAGTAGCAACAAAGTATACTACTGTATATGTAGGGAGACCATCTATTGTAATAGTACATTAGTGTATATACCATGATACATGATATCAGATGTTGAGGCTCATACTGTTTGTAACAGGCTTATTATTTGGAGAAAATAAACATGGGTTTAAGATATCCATCTATGATATCCATCCATATATATATGATCAACGTCATGTTCAGACAAAACTGAAAATATCTTTTACCAACTGAAACAAATAAGAAGCTTTGGTAAGATCAAATGTAGACATTAAACTCCCCCCTTAGAAATGTTCATGTTCAGGAAAAGTTGGAAAGGCTAATGAGACTTTCATTTTAGGAGTTATTTATGGGAAGTTTTCACATGCATGACTTTTTTTTTGTGAAACATGCTAACAATTTTGTGTCTGAGCTCTTTACACTGGAGGCCATAGATGATGGGGTTCAGGGCCGGAGGTATGACGTGGAACAGGACGGATGCCACTTTCCCATTGTCTGCCCACTCAGGTTGACGGTGCATGATCATGGGGGTGAAGGACGCAACCAGCATGATCAGGTATACCACCAGGTGGGTGGCGCAGGTCTGCAGCGCCCGGCTGTTCAGAGCCTTGTTCTTATTGCTCAAACAAACTATAGCAACTCTGATGTAGGTGAGCGTGATGCTGCAGAGGGAGGAGCCCAGGACGATGAACGCGCTGGCGAGGCCGTAGATGTGGTTGATGAGAAGATTCTGGCAGGAAAGCTTGAACAAAGAGGCGTTGTCGCAGAATGGGTTAATTATAACCCGCCTGCAGCGCGTCAGGCGGATAGTGAGACCAAGGAGGACCGCGACCAAGATGAAGACCACCATCCAGGCCCCCACCGACAGCTTCACCAGCATCCTGTGGGTCATGATGGTGGCGTAGCGTAGGGGGTTGCAGATGGCCACATAGCGATCAAATGCCATGATCATGAGCACCGCATGAGAGGTGCCTGCATGGAAATGACAAGCGAAGGCCTGAATAACACAGTCGATGTAATGGATGGACCGCTCTGTGATCGGAGTGAAAACTTCACTCAGCAGGCGAGGGATGACGGCTGTGGCTCCGAACACATCATTAACACTCATGTTGCAGAACATCAAGTACATGGGCTCATGGAGGCTCCTCTCCATGCTGATCAGGACGACCAGGCTGATGTTGGACACCATGATGAAGATGTAGATGGTGAGGAGGACTATGAAGGAGGCAATGTAGGCCTGGGGACTGACCTTTAACCCCTCAATCATTATAATATCGGCATTAAAAGTTTCATTCTCCATTCTGCAGAGGGAGGACCCTGGAGAGAATCACAGACAGAGAATTCAATCAACACTGTGTGTGTGAATCTGATGTTAATGATGATGATGATGAGGAGGAGGAGGATTCATGCTCTGCAGCCAAGAGGAAAAGGAAAAAAGATTTCGCTGCTCTCTTCTGAAATAACCTCAAACAATCCTTCGGCACTGACTTAAAAGAGAGGTTCTATCACCAAAGCTTGAATATTTTTGATTCAGTTTTATTATTGTAAACAGAAATAATTATAAATATCATTGACCACCAAGTGTTTTGTTTTTCTTCTTAATGTGCCATTTTCTTAGTATTGTAGTACTTACTTGCTTACTTACATTTTATTTGTCCGTGTTTTATATATAGGTTAATGTTCCTTGTACATCTTCCCTGTTCACAAAAGAAATTCACATTGACATGTCATATGTTTATATAAATAACAATCAAAACTTTATTTATAAACACATTTCATTCAAGTTTGAAGCACAATGTGCTTAAATGATAAAAAATTTAAACATGAATACATTTTTATATCTAATTTTTAATGATTGTACATACCTTTTCATACCAAAGTATCAAAGTATGGATGTGGAAGGAATAATAATTAAATTAAAATAATTAAGACCAACTTAAGACTAAGACATGAGTTAGGACCAATCAAAGAAGAAACAATAAAATACATACATAAATAAATAAATGCATATTAAAATAAGCAATCAGAGTTATTGGGTATATTATTTTATATTCACAGATCAGATCTGTCTGCAGAACTCAATAAAACCACTATCAATAGATTTTGATTCAAATAACGCAGAATCTTGATTTGGTTTCAGACACTTCTCCTGTACAATCAGTGAACATTACACATGATTTTAGTTCAGGCTGACGGGCCTTAAAAACAGAGATGTTTAGTCTTCGGACTGGAAACAGCTCACACATTTCTAAACTGAATATTTCATACGTAGCAGCGGTACAAACTCACAGTTTTCTTATATTTGCAGGAAATCATCTGACGCTTAAGCACTTTTTGTTTTCTTTCCTCAAAAAACAACAGACGTATTGAGCATCTAGTGAACAGTGGAAGAATCATTCAGAATCATGTGTATGCACGTAGGTATACATGCGTATGAGTAGATGTGTACGTGTGTGTTTCAGATTTACCTCTGTTGACATGCAACTCCACGAGCCAGACCAGGGGTGGATTGACACGCACCTTTTATAAGCTGACTGCCAGGACCCTGGCACTGCATGCTTCGTTATCTAAGCAGTCACTAGGCAACTGTTGCTGTCAATTTGGCATTAACTTTATCAGTCAGTACTTGTGTCAACTTAGTGTGGTTTGGCTCTCATCTGTTACTCTTTATTTACATGTTTATGCATGCTGGATCTGATTCCACATTTTTCCTCTGACCATTTTAAAAGCAATAAATGAAGTCAGAAAACAATAAAGTTATGTTCATTATAGTGTCTTAATTAATATTTTTACTGACTCTATCCAATTGTGTCACAAACTTGAACCGGATTTCAACTAATTAGTGAAAATAAAGCATGAATGAATGCTTGTTTCCATTCATGGCCATTATGTGAAAATTTGGAGTTGGTTCATGAGATAAGCAGTAGGTGGTGCCAATCAAGGTCTCAAGGTCTGTTCTGGAGCTTATCCCAGCTAGTAATGGACTAAAGGCAGAGTACAGGGCACATAGAGATAAACAACCATTCATGCTCACATATGGGTAATTTTAGAGTTACAAATTAACCTAGGACCCTTCTTACTGTGAGGCCACAGTGCTAACCGATTGTCATATTAGTGGATTTAGATAGGATGAAATGAGATGACCTCTTTGGCGATGGTAACAATTAGTGTGTAGACAAAACAACTGAAATCATGAGTATGTTGAGATTGTGAGAAGACCGGGATTTTGAGGCACTGAGGTCAAGTCAAGACCAAGACCAGACATTATATACAGTACCCTACTTAGGAACCTCATTACCCTCAGGTAATGTAGTTGTAGCTAATTACATTTGGAAGCAGCACTTGTAACAGTAAGGCCTGGATCTAGCACTACCACCAACAGGAGTGGAAGACCATGGGTGGGGGAACAATCTGGACATGAGCTGTGAAACATGTAAGTCGAACTGTCTAGATAAGAAAAATGTATTTTGCATAGAGAGAGAGGGAGAGTTTTTAATTGCACACCCGACAACAATAGTTATATTACCAATTATTTACATTTAGTTCAGTACTAAGTCAGTTCACCCCTTGCCTTCCCAGTAAACATAATGAAAATCTTTTGTCTGACTGCTTTGATCTGCAGTCCGTAGATAATAGTGTTCATAGCAGGAGGGACCACGTGAAACAACATGGATGCCAGCTTCCTTTGATCTGATAAGTGAGGGAAACGGTGGAGGGTGATGATGATGGCACCTGACACAAACATGATGACGTACAAAGCCAGGTGCGTGGTGCAGGTCTGCAGCGCTTTGCTGTTCAGCACCTTGCTTTTACTGCGCAGGCATGCTACGGCAATTTTCAGGTAGGTGAGAGTTACGCTGCCGATGGAGGAGCCCAGAAGCACCACCGTGTAGCTGAGGCCATAAATGTTATTAATGAGGACGCTTTCACAGGACAGTTTGAACAGGGAGGCGTTGTCGCAGAACGGGTTGAATATAACCCACCTGCAGCGAGACAGACGGACGCTGAGGCCTACAAGGATCAGCACCATCACTAAAGCCACGCTCCAGGCCGACACCGACAGTGCCACCACCATCCTGTTGGTCATGATGGTGGCATATCGCAGGGGATTGCAGATGGCCACGTAGCGGTCAAAGGCCATGATCATGAGCACAGTGTGACAAGCACTTGCATAAAAGTGAGCACAAAAAGCCTGAATGGCGCAGTTGATGTAGTGAATGTACCGGTCTGAGCTTGCAACAAAAATATCTTTCAACAAAGGAGGAATGATGGTCGTGGCTCCGAATGCATCATTAATACTCATGTTGCAGAAGAGCAGGTACATGGGCTGATGGAGACTGCTCTCCATGGTAATCAGAATTAAAAGGCTGATGTTGGACACCATGATAAAGACGTAGATGAGGAAGAGGAAGATAAAGGCGGGAATGGAGGACTGTGGGGTGACCTTTAACCCCTCCAGGAGCAGAATATCTGCACTCAGAGTCTGGTTCTCCATAGAGAAGAGGGTTAATCCAAGCCTAGTGAAGACGAGAGAAGAATTAAAATTTCAAAATAAAAGTGAAGAAAATAATAAATTGACAGTAATAATGAAGTAGATATCAGGGTTGTAGTCAAGACCAAGCTGTAAACAGTAACAAAACTTTAAAATTAGAAATTAGTTATTGATTTTTTTTTACCTCTAATTACAGTAAAATGTTACAATGTGACAATGATACAATGTTTCCCACAGGATCTTGTGAAATGACTGTGGCTGGGCCTCCCTGGGGAGTACCGGGTGCTCCACCAAAGAAAATGTACATCATAACCGCTTATCCTCATCAGACAAGTTACCAGTTCATCGTAGGGTTGACATATAAAGACAACAGTTCCCACAAGTGCATGTCAGTAGACTGTGGCAGGAAGCCAGAGTGAATCCATTGCACTACCTTGTCGCCCAAAAAGTTGTACATTTTAAAGTTAAAGTAAGGTGCACTTTGAGAATGAAATTGAAAAGCTAGATCTATGAAGAACCTTCAGTCATAAACACACAGGTTGTATAGGGATACATTTTTATGACACAGCAGAATAGTCCCCCAGATTTTCTTTAATACATTTTGAGCTATAAAATATTATGTACATTATGGTTCGGCTGAATACTTCATGGGTAATGTTAAAGCTTATAATGGAAGCCTATTTATTGTGTAGCATTATTTAAACTGAATTTTAATATGTTGTTAAAATATCATTAAAGTATCCTGGTGGTAATTGACAACTCCTGACAATGATCTGAATAGAGACACAACTTAAACCAGAACTTTGCAGCTCCTGGCTCGTGGTCTTCTCGTTAAACTTAAAGGTCAAGTTAAAATCCACCTTGGTTCATTATGAGCAGGAGAACTTAGACTATTGAGTTTATACTATGACATTACTAAATCATTAATGGGTGATATTGCCACAGATATGGTCTATGGTGTTTCATATACACACATTAAGCATATTAAAAGTAATGTGTCTGTAGTCTGGAGAGGTGAAAAAGAAGCATCAAAACACAACAACGAGATATCATATATCGTAAAATACTACATTTCAGTAAAAGCCTACAATGTGAGCCGATTCTAAAATGCCTAAATCAAACAGAATTTTTATTCTACATTTGTGTAAATATGTACAAAACAATCAAATAATTATTAACAACAACTATTTAAAAATTCTGCATTAAAAAATAATAAAATATCACAAAGAACATCACATGAGGATGTGTAGCTTAAAGTAGCTTTAAGTTGTGGTGAATGTTGAATAGGATGCTGCTGGAAACACACTTGCACATCATCACTGCTTTATATTAATATAAAGTATAAATACATTGAAACACAACATATAGTGTCAAAAGTAATGATAACATATTGGTGGTATGAATTTAGTGTGTTTCACACAAGGCAGCAAATTAAACTCATGCATAGAACCAAATGTGGAACATTTGTGTAACAATCATTACAACAAAATTGTTAAAACCAATTCCTGAAATATGAGAGAAACCGTTCAAGTGATAAAAAAAAAACACATAAATGGGGATGTGATTTCAGATAAATGTGAGTTTTATGAAGATATTTAAAGAATGTTTTCAACTCGGTCAGCCTGAGTTCCTCATCAGGTTGTTCAGAGCTTTGTTATGCACACTGCAGACACACTGTCTCTGATGGGTTTAAGTTCAGATCTCAAGTTACATACAGCAAGGAGCCACAGATCAGTAAGATAGTAAAATCAGGTCTAAAACTCACAGCCAGTGTAAGGAGACTAAAACATGATCAGTCAACAAACAACATTATTCCTGGACCATGCATGTGTAAGTGTCTCATACTTACCTCTGTTGACCTGAACCTCCTCCACTCAGACCTGAGATTTAGTGACACTTTTTATAAGGTGAACTAAGAGGAGGAGTCACCACAAAACTCCAAGCAGTAACTTCCATGGCTGTGAAGTGAAACCAATGCATTTAGTTTTAAAAACTGCAGTTCCTCAAATGGCCACTTGAGGCTGGAGATAGAAGGCCTCAGGTCGGTAGACCAGGCTGAATGAAGCCTCGTTGACGATACACGTCGGCGGCCAGAGACACCACACTCTGATTTATGGCAGATGCGACATTCACCGCTATGTTGGTAGTCCTTCTTCAGCCTCCCTGCTAACCTTAAAATGGATGGAGAGTGGACCTGAGGTGTTAAGAATGATACCTGGATCCTCAAACAAGCCTTTTGTAACAGCACCCCCTTTTCAATCAAAGCAGCCATGCTGTTAATTATGCACAACTTTGAACCTTAATATAATTTATATGGATCAGTACACTTGCCTAGAATGAGAAAATTAGATATAGAGACCAAAAATGTTTTTTCTACCAGGTTGTAAACATGTTTATTTCTGCTGTGAAGTTGGACATTTTAACATGGGAGCATATGGTTGCCACTTGGGGCTGAGTCATTTTGGTTAGCTTGACAGCTGACTGAGCTAATAACAGCTTATTTAGCATTCTTCGCTGTCTCAATCCTGCTCCACAAACAGACTTAAGAACTTTTTCGTCTCCCTGGCAGAGTGTACAACAGCTCTCATTCATGACAGGAGGCACAATAGACAATCAGCCCTTCTTTGCACTACTTCCTGGACTCTCTGTCATTGTCATTTCCGCCTACCTCTGCTACAAGCTGTGACTGTGACTTTCATTTGTCTGTTTTAATTTAATTGTAGACAGTCCTTTATCCTTATATCCTTCTCCTTATTATATATATATATATATATATATATATATATATATATATATATATATATATATATATATATATATATATATATATTTATATCCTTCTCCTTATTATATATATATATATATATATATATATATATATATATATATATATATATATATATATATATATATATATATATATAGTTTTTATCTATCTATCTATCTAGTACTGATTGGACTGAGTTATAATGCTGTTTAGTGCTCTTATGCTGAGCTCACTGTGTCTTCTCATCCAGCAAGTTTTATTGCATTGTTGACCCTGTGTTAACACACACATGACAAATAAACTGGAAGCTCTGGCTGCTGAGCCCAGTTCAGTTAATTGGCAGTTAGCTACTGTGATTAGTCTGAAGTGTCTAACTCTGTCCATCAGGAAACTCTGGAAATCACAGGATTGAAACTGAGCAACTGAGGACATCAAAGGGAAAACCAGTAAATATATTCTCTATAAAAAGCATTGAATAAAGTTATAAAGTTGTGTTTTTGTACAGTAACCAGTGACCCAGATTCAGAATCATTCAAGTGGTTCATTGTGTTAATATATAAAGCGTATTTATTACCATGATTACAATGATTAACAGCGTATGACAATATTATGGTTATTTCTCAATAAATCATTTCAGCATGATTCATACCACCCACACTCTCACTGTGTATCATTTCACTTCCATCAGAGCTACTTTATTGTTATGGAACAAAGTCTTAATCCTCTGCCTGACCTCTTTAATCTGCAACCCATAGATAATAGCATTCAGGGCAGGCAAGGCCACATGGCCCAGGACTGATGCCACTTTCCTGTGGTCTGACAGCTGAGGGAAACGGTGCAGGATTACAATGATGAAACCAGACACCAGGAGGATAACGTACACAGCGAGGTGTGTGGTGCAGGTCTGCAGCGCTTTGCCGTTCAGCATCTTGTTTCTACTTTGCACACACACTGCAGCAATTTTCAGGTAGGTGAGAGTTACGCTGCCGATGGAGGAGCCGAGCAGGACCACCGTGTAGGCGAGTCCGTAGATGTTATTAATGAGGACGCTTTCGCAGGACAGTTTGAAGAGGGAGGCGTTGTCGCAGAACGGGTTGAATATAATCCACCTGCAGCGAGACAGGCGGACGCTGAGGCTCACAAGGATCAGCACTAACACAAAGGCAATCGCCCACGCTGCCACCGATAGTTTCACAACCATCCCATGAGTCATGATGGTGGCGTATCGTAATGGGCTGCAGATGGCCACGTAGCGGTCAAAGGCCATGATCATGAGCACAGTGTGAGAGGCACTTGCATGGAGATGAACACAGAAAGCCTGAATGGCGCAGTCAATGTAATGAATGTAGCGCACAGAGTTTGATATTAAAAGATCTCGGAGCACATGAGGTATAATTATTGTGGCCCCCAAAACATCATTAATACTCATGTTGCAGAGGAGCAGATACATGGGCTGCTGGAGGCTCTGGCTTCTGAAGATCAGAGCCACCAAGCCGAGGTTGGACACCACGATAAAGATGTAAACCAAGAGGAGGAGGATGAAGGCAGCAATGAAGGAGGAGGATGTTACCTTTAACCTCTCCAGGATTAGAATATCCCCCCTAAAGGTCTGGTTTTCCATATTTCATCTGTCACAAGAACAACAACAGCAAACAGTGATCACATCTCAGTGTGACATTAATCATCATCCTTTACTAGAGAAATCATCAAAATTATTAGGCCACGTGAGCCATTTCTGCCAAATTAAAGAATTAATTAAACATTTACTCACTTTAAAATTCATTTAAAAGCTTTAAAAATGTTCTAGCAACAGTTTACAGGATTAATATCTCAGTTACACCATCAGTCAACATTTCATCATCAGTCTGGAAAGACAAACCTTGAGATTAAACATATTTATCACAGTTTGTACAACATCCCTTGAACCTGAAAGTCTTGAGATGAAGGTGACGGAGAAAAAAAACAACCTTTAAATATATGGAAGAAATAGGGAAGAGTAATAGGACTCAGCAACAGAACTCTTCCAGGATAGACAGACACATCTCAACAGGACAGGGCAGTTCATTCACCTCCTATGTAAAAGAGTGAAGTCAGAGACATAAACTAAATATAAAGAAGCTGTGAAATTCTGTGTCACATGATTACGTTCAACAGTGGCTCTGCAAGCACAAACTACCCTCTCAGACCAGAAGTGACACACTAACACACTTTTATCTGGTGCTGGTTGACAGGTCAACTGTTGCTTGGCAACCCCAACCCAATAGAGGCTGACATTTTGTTTTTGGGAATCCAAATGAGATTAATAGGTCAGTTAGTATGTTTGAAAACTAAGGAATAAATACTATTATATTTATTTTCTTTATTTTGATAGATGATCAGTCTGATCAGTGCATTACATGGACTGTGGATTGATGGTGCAGCCACATACTTTGTACTATTATCATGATTTGTACTTTAATTTAACATTTTGTCCTCACCTGTTTTCACTTTCCCTCATCAAGACCTTCCCGCCATTAATTTCTGTCATGATTTAGTGAACCCAGACGCAGACATGAAGGTTGAGTGAACAAAAAGTCCAGCAATCCAAGTGTGGTCTATAATCAGTTAATTGGTGTGCAGTGCCATCATTACAGTACCAGTGTTGCATACTGCAGTGGACAGCTGGCCTACACAACTCCTTCAAAATAAAACATGTTATTGGTGTGATTTTTCACTTAAAAGTAAAAACAAACACATATAAATATAAATATATCACTGTTATTTAAAATGCATTAAATGGTTAATAATACAAACCCGATGGATGCGTCCTCACTTTATTTATTTCAGTTTTATTTCAGCATTAACAGGTTTCTGTACTCTGAAGTTCACATAGTCAAACATGTTTTTTTCTTT
The DNA here is from genome assembly GCA_023373845.1 of Nibea coibor. Lineage (NCBI taxonomy): Eukaryota > Metazoa > Chordata > Actinopteri > Sciaenidae > Nibea > Nibea coibor. Next base: position 14,180,604 of record CM041733.1, read on the forward strand.
ACTTTTGGCATTTTGCAAAAGAACACACTGTGTGTCAGCTTTATGCCTAGGATGATATTGGATTAAATTAAAACAAATAATTGCACTGACATCTGCATCAGTAATAATTTGCATTTTTCTTCATCTCCATAACTGTCCTTTGCACTCGGTTGTGTCTCATGCAACATTACATTTTTCTTACTCGTGGAGGACAAAATAATTCACAAACAGTGAACAAAACTTCTGCTTCATTATTCATTAGTTGCATTACCACATTTCTGTAGCATCCTGGCAGATCAACCCAACAGTTTTGTTGATTGTAAAAAAACTTGTATTTTATTTAGCATCTGAAATAATATAACAGAAGTTAAACAGATGTGCCAGGAGGGGTTGAGGAGTCTTATACAGTGGAACTCACTAGTCAGGACTAAAATTATATATTAAAATCAGTTTCATACTTTTAACTATGTCAGCTGTTGAAAGTGAGGACACAAACAATCTAAATGCTATTTTAAAATATAATTTACATTAAAAAGATGGCAAAACCTTTTTGGGCTGTAACAATTTTGACAGGAATTTGCGTATCTCTTTAGACTGCACACCATAAATAATAGGATTGAGGCTGCCGGGGATGATGTGAAACAAAATGGCAGAGAGTTTCCTGTAGTCTGAGTACTGGGGGAAGCGATGCAGGATGATGACTAACGTTCCACATAACAACATCACTAGATATACAAAGAGATGAGTGCTGCAGGTCTTCAAGGCTTTACTGTTCAAAGACTTGTTTTTACTGGTTAGACAGACTACTGCGATCTTTGTGTAAGTGACAACCATGCTGCCTATCGAACCTGTGAATAGGACCACGGTAAAAGTGAGGCCATAGACATTATTAATAAACACATTCTCACAGGAGAGTTTAAACAAGGAGGCATTGTCACAGAAAGGGTTTGTGATTAGAGTCCTGCATCGGTTCAGCCGGAGTGTCAGACCAAGAAGAATCCCAACCAAAACAAAGGCCACTCCCCAGGCAGAAACTGTCAGCTTCATCACCATCTTGTTGCTCATTATTGCTGAATAGCGTAGTGGATAGCAGATGGCCACATATCTGTCAAAGGCCATAATCATGAGCACAGTGTGGGAGGTTGTGCCAAACATGTGTGTGGAGAAAGCTTGAACCACACATTCATAATAACTGATGAGACGCTCAGAGCTAGGTCGCAAAATATCTGTAAGCAAACGTGGCACCATGATAGAGTTTCCAAGTATGTCATTGACTGGCAGGTTGCAAAAAAGGAGATACATAGGCTGATGGAGGCTTGTGTCAATGAAGACCAGGACTACAATTCCTACATTGGCAAACATAATTATTAGGTAGGAGAAAAAGAAAAAGAAAAATACAGGGTACATAGAAACCTCTGTAACCTTTACCCCCTCCAGCTGGAGGGTAAAGCTGTTTAATGTGTAGTTTTCCATCGACCTGAAACAAACAAGCAAAAAGAAAAGTCACAAAGTATTTCCAATGTAGATATTAGATATTAGGACCAATTTTTATCTTTTATGATGAAGGTTTCTGCTTTATCTGCAGAAGGTTGTTCATGAAAAGACTTCAAAACTCATATAAAACTGAAGACCAGTTGTTGCCAGGATACAATTTGATATATTTTTTTTAAATTACATGATTAAATAATTAAAATATTTATATATTCTATAGTCTTGTCTTACCTGCAGCCCCCATTAACCACCAGCCAAGACCTCTACCTCTGTCTGTTTATGAAGAGGTTTTTTATCATGGGTGATGTAATCCCAAGTCGTCAAGTTGGTAGCCATAGAGACAAGGTTAGTCTTGTGTACTTCCCACCCCAAAGTCATATCCAGAAGCTTTGGTTGGTAGAGTCATAATAAGAATAAGAGGCAGTGTTTTGGATTAAAGTGTTCTGCAGTCCATTTGTAGATCATCTAACAGTCGGAACACGCCAAAAACATGCCAGAGCCCCAGAACCAGAATGAATTACAAAAAGGGAACCAGCCAGTCTGAACCCCTTGATCTCTGTTGTGGCCTACATACTTTTACTGCACTATTAACCCTTCATTCAATTTGTTGCATGACACCTGACCCCATCAGAGAAGAAAAAGCTCCCAACACCCAACATTTCAGCAACATGACTCTGTTCAAGCCAGGAAATGTAACTTTTTGTATCTGATTTGGGTCTTGTTAGATATACAAACTTTGTGCTTGATTTCTGTATGTCTGTCCATTGACTGTAACATTATCTTGATTGTCTGAGGCCTTTCCTGTTTGTCTGGTGGGGCCTGATGCCTGCTTTCTGTCACTGACAGTTCCTGTTTCCTGTTTTTTCTGAGGTCATGATCTCTCTTGAAATTGTCTGCCTTGAGCTTGTCTAATGTCCTAATGCCTAATGTCTTCTCCTGAATGTTCTTTATTTGTTTATGTAACAGATACAGCCATTGATTAGTGTATGCACTGCATTCTTATTGGATTACTGGTAAGAAGTGTTGATGGGTGAAGGGTTGCTAAAGTCTACACTTAATGGCTAGTAGGCCAATCAAATTTTTTGTCACAGTGAAGAAACTAATCAAAAGAGCATTTAGTCAGTTGGAGGACTGAAGGTGAGGAAGATTACATCTAGGTTAAATACTCATTATCTTTGCCAGATTAAAACCTTAAGTCTTAAAGTCTTGCCGTTGATGTCTTCAAGTAAAATATTGGCCACTGGATATGAAATGAATGTAGTTTACATGACGGAAACAAACTTAACTTGCTTTGGATTTAAAAAGCTGATGATTGTCAAATAGCTGTTTTAGTGTGGTCTGAGCCATGAGGCCTCGCATGCTGAGTAATGTGAATATGACCTCACTGTTTCACCATCTTGGCAACAGTGCCGTAACAACAGGACACAAACAATTTGTTAATTACTTCCATAAGTGAGATTCTCCACGGGAAAAAATCCCAACCTCCCTGCCCAACACCCGCAGAAATGTATCAACCCCCATGAGTTGGCTTGTGCAGTTTTGGTTGCCCCTGTCTGATCTCAAAAGACTAAACAACTTTTATGACGTGACGTTCCTTACAACTTTGTGCAAACCACAGTTAAATGGTTTTTAACATCATGGAAACACAATAGTGTAAATTGTATTTGTAGGTTCATAGTAAAACATTTTGTATGATCTGTGATACCATTAAGATGTTGGAACAGAAAATGGACAGATGGATGAAATTTTGTCAACTATGTCCTGCATGTCCTGCCCTTTATAAAATTGGCAGTATAAACAATATTTGCCATTTGTACCATAGCATATCCAGACAAGGCCAATTTATAGTTGAGCAAAACTGCTACAGGCCCCCAAAATCCCAGATACCCCTTCTAGATCAGGGTTTTCAACCTTATTAAAAAGGTTCATCTGATTTTTTTATTTAGGTCAGAGGTTTGGAAGAATTGGTGATACCAATCAGTCTGTGATTTAGGATCAATCAATCTGTTCTTTGAGAAGCACTAAATGACCAAATATTAGTTAGTTTTAGTTTGTTTCGATTGTATATTCTAAATTCAAGTTGTGTTTAATCAAACTACCACAAACTAACTAACACAATATATGGAGGCCCAGGTATAGTATATATTTAATTTAACTTGGAGGTGACTGCGAACACAAGTACAAAGTTTAGGTAGTGGTGGGTAGTCAGTAAGGGACCACCAATGTTTACTGAGTAGTTTAGATCAAACAGTTTTAGTGTCAGCTTGATTTCAAAAAGTGACCCCAGCCAAACCTGAAGAGTTAAAAATCTGTCAATTTCTTCAGCCCAGTAAACTAAGCATGTTCCGGTCTATTTAGGTGTTGAGGTTGGGTGATGTTGGATTGTTGCAGCATGTACCAAGTTTTGTCTGGTAATATGGTCAATGAGTTCACAAACATAAAGTTACAATAATTCCAACCAAGTATGTGTAAAATAAGAGAAGCTTCACATTTTGACTTTTGAAGTGTCAAAGCTGATTGAATTATTTAAAACAAAACAGCTGATTAAGCTGCATGTTTTACGTTATTTGGTGAATTAAACAACAACACTTTCTTCTAAAAGCTTAATTTGGGAATTTTTTGATTGAGTTGAGCTTTAAATTCTTTAGAAGAAACTGGCCTGTTTCAGGAAAGCCATAACTGCACAGTCAAGTGTGTGTGGTCCTTGTGTGTATTATGACTGGGCTGTAATGAGTGTCCTGAAGGCCTCACAGCTCCCAGGTGTCTCAGTGACCAGCAGGTTAATCGAATTAAAAGCTGTAGTGAGGTATTCAGGAGGCACTGGACAGGGAGCAGCTCTCTTTCTCAGGAGAGACTGCAGCCTGCGCAAGCATAGCTCTGCGTGCCTGATCACAAACTGCTATTTTAAGGGACTTTTGTTTACTTGTCTGTGTCCAGCACATATGAGATATGGCCAGGTCACAAAGTCAGGTGAGACAAACTTCCCCCGGTATCCAAACAAATTTGTATTTAATGTTGACTTGTTTTATGGTTTTGAGTAAAATATATCAACATCTGGATGGTTGGAAATTTGTCCTGAAACGTGGCTCATATCATGCTAACCACATGGTCATTGTTTTTGTATTTAGCACGTGGTATTTTCGTGAACTCCACCAGAATCACCTGTGTGTAGTTGATTTTTCCTCTTAGAAGATAGACAGTAGTCAGAGGTTTTGCTGAGTCGTTGTAGATCCCAGGAGCTTTCATTAGCTCTTGTAATCACTGTTATTCTCTCTGATAAACATCTATTAGTGGGCTTCTCTCTTGGCCCCCAGAAGGCTAATTACCATCAGAAACTGTTGATAAATGTTTTGTTAGGGGGCAGCTCACAGCGGAGCTCATTAATGATCAGAAACATTAACACTCATTACTCGCTCCTGGGGCAACCGGAACACAAACTGATGGACCACCGGGGGGCAGTGTAGTCCCATGAGCTCCCAACATGCAACAGTTGAAGCAAGTTTGAGTTTTACACAAACACAAACTTAGTGAGCTCCTTTAGGGTCTGTACTGAATTAACATGGAGACATTAAGTTTCATTCTACATATTATAGTTGTATATTTCTTCACATAGGCTTACTGAAGCCTGAAAGTCAGGAAATTAACTTTTGTTTAGCATGTTGAAATGCTGAAAGGTGAACGGCACAATGCACCTCAATACTACATACACATAAAACAGGGATTGGTTATTATGGTGGCTGGTTTATGGTTTATTTTAACCTGATAGTTAAAATCACCTTCAGGATGAATTCTGTTAATACTATTCCTATATTGTTTTCCCCTTATTCCCTAATATCACATCTTGTTCCTTTGTACATACGTGTGTATTGGTACACTGTGCCTGTATTGTACATTGCAGGCTGTAATCTTCCTATTGTCAGACAGTGTTTACCGCACAGACAGTACAAAACATGGGCGTTGTATCTGTGGCAACTATAACTACACCCACATGTCAAGTGGCATCACTGTTAATTATGAATAACATTAAACCTTAATATAATTTGAACAAGTGAGTTATATAAAAATTAGCCATAGAGGCCAAAACTGTTTTTTGTACCTGGCTCTAAACATGTTTTCTGCTGTGAAGTTGGACGTTTTAACATGGGGACTTATGGAGACTCTCACTTCTGGAGCCGCCCTCAAGTGGACATCCCAGGAACTGCATTTTTTGGTATTTCTGCCTTGGCTTCATTCCCAGCAATGGCCCCTTTAGTTTTATCAAACCACAATGTTGGCTTTTAGGAGAACAGTTATGTACTTACACTACGTCCCATCCCAACTCTCTAAAAACGAACAAGACACAGTTAGTAACAAACTATCTAATTTACTGATTTATTTGCATAAAGAAATAGGTTCTGACACAACTTATGATAAAACCTGAACAAAGGTTTTGTAACATGTTGCTGCAAGACAGCGGACAAGGTGCTAAAGCAGGATGTTTCTTTCTGTAAACTGTTTGAGTCACCTAACCAGCCTATGCAGTATGTGAGGGAGATTTTCCTCAGCTGACGTGGCTAAATGTGTTCAGTTAGTAAAAACCCTCTTTGGTTTTCTGTGTCAGGGAGCAGCAGGAAGTTATGGTAAATGTTGTAAACAGGAGAAACAACATCAGAGATTTAAATTCTTTAGAAAGCCATTAAATCTTCAGGGATTCGCGTTTAACACTGGTGCTTTTTATGTAGAGAAACCAACAGTGACTCCTCTTTCATCCTGCATCCTCTTTGTGTGTCATTACTGGGGAAAAACGCTGATGCATGCATCTTACAGTATTTTTTGTTTTTGCTTTTTTGTCCATTCTGATTAAAGGAAGAAGTGATGCTTCATTTCCTAATAACTGTGATGTAATTGATAAAGGAAGGACTTCTTCAAAGAGCCAGGCCTGGTTTCTAAGTAAGATAAGAGAAAGTCCCCTCTCATCAGAAATGTGTTTTTTGTTTCATTACTGTAATGTTAGAGTTTCACTGTGCTGAATGAAGTATGTTCAGAGTTTGTTTGCACCAAAATCTGATTCCACTGTGGTAGACATGATGTAGGGCCCTTTAGATCACTGGCTGTCTTTTCTTCAGTGACCTTTTATAACATTGAGGAAACTGAATTAGTAAATAATTATTAAATAATTAGTTGTCCTATTATTATTACTTTTATTTGTTCAGTTGTTTAATTTGTAGGTTTTACTGGAGGAAGTTTTTCCGTCAACTTCTCTTTTCAGGACTTTTTTTTAATTTCACTCTTGGAAATAAATCCCTTTACTAGGCACTGGTGGACACCCCCTGATGGGAGGGGCAGGGTTGCAATCAAAGATCCCTCTTGGAGACCCCTGTGGTAGATAAAACATAATAACTTTCACTCTAGGGTTCCCTTTTTATTTATTTCACCTCTGCCCTTCAGACAGCTTGAGTCTGGCACTGTCACAAGGTTTCTTCAGGAACGACTGAAATCTACTTTGAACTCATAAAATGCTTCAGACCATGGCTGAGAGTCATCATGACACACACTGTTCAAACACTTAAATAAATAAAGAGTGGGATAAAACATTCAACCATCTTGAAACAGATCAAATTTGTTGTTTGAGGGCAGAAACCTGTTCTGTTCTCTGGCTGTAAGACTATATACGTGGGTTCAGCAACTTCTGGCTCAACCGTCTCCTTCTTTTCCTTTTTCATACTAAGTCCTGCCTCCAGCACCCAGGGTTCAAATTCCATTTCCTCCCAGCTCCCTCCTCCCTCAGTTACTACTACTGCAGTATGAGCTGCAGGACTGTCAGCTGCTGGAAGTGCTGGTAGTAAACCACCACACACCACAAGAGAAAACCAGAGAAACTGAGGCAACCCGCTGCTTCCACAGTGAGTCTGAATGAATTGTTTCTGTCCTTTCTGTCAGGGACTCCTTTTTTTGTTACTGGAACTGATTGGACTGGACTCTCCTGCTTTGTTAACGCTGGTTTGAAAAAGCAGGAGAGGTGCTGTTTTCAGAAAACTTGGTTGGATTAATTAAGTTAGTTTATTGCTTCCCGTGTTGACACTTCTGCTGTTGTGATTCATGAATGAAGGCTGCTGCCGGCTCTGCTTGAAGAAAGTGGTGGGCAGTAACTAACCACATTCACTCAAGTGACAATTGTGCTTTTGTGTAAAATTAATGACATGTTGATATTTACAAGTTTGACATTTACCCAGTAATTCAAATCAAAACTGAATCAACACAGTTGGTTTTTTTTAAGGGAAAGAAAATAGCTTATAAGTTCTTTTTAATAGCGTTAACAGGAATCCAAAATTCACCCAGTAATCACCTGTGGCTTGTAAACCAACTTTGCCAACTGAGGTCAGTATTTAGCAGCCAGACGTATCCCACACACAGTGAAGTAACTGGAAATATTTGCAGACCATCCAACCAACAGTGACTTGCACAAGATGTTGAATGATGCTAAAAGAGCAAAAAAAAAAAAAAAAGCTGACAGACAGAAAATAGTCCGTGAAGAGTCACTGGCCACAGTCCACGTTGCTGTTCCTGGCCACTAGATGCTGCTCAATAAACAATTAAAATAAGTAATGTGACTGAATATAGATTAGCACCCCAAATTCTAGCAAATTCTCAGTGGGTCAAATGGTTCTAGTGTGTTGAACATATTTACGTAACCTGATTTCAGACCACTGACATCTGTATGTGTATTTGTTAAGATTATATTACTTATGATCAAAAACTAGCAAGGCAGCGGCCAAACATCAAGCAAGTGCAACAACACACAACAGCTAAGAAAGACAGGAAGAAGCCCAGCTCAGCGTCTGTCTTTCAGCCTTTTATTTCACAAAGCTTGCACCAATGACTAAAAGCAAGGCCCAGATTTACTCTTGGCCCGTGGTTTCTTGCTCTGTCCCTGTGTCCTTTTTCTCTTCTTAGCTGGTGTAGTTATTCATTTAAAGTGTGTCTTCGGTTGCTCTTTTAAATGCCTGGGTGTGGGGTGTACTTTTGTAAATTACATAATTATCATGTTAAGAGGTGAGATGTGTCCAAGATTTGGAGGCTTTCAGTGTTCAGCTCTGATCTTCTGCTGTCCAGTGAGTAGGTCAGCTTGTTTTGGTCGGGCTTATACGAGATAAAACGATCACATAAGGATCAGTGCTTCGCTTTCACTGTTGACATTCCTCTGTTGATAATAATCCCTTTCCTTCCGCTCCTCTGAGGCCGAATCCATCCTCTTTCTTTCTCTTTCTGTTGCATTGTGTCCTTTGTTTTCTGTGTCGCTTCATTTGTCTTGTCTGTCATTTTTGTCCAAATCAAGAAATACAACACTCTTGTTCACATAACTTGTTCAATATTGCATACAATTAGATATGTGAAGTGTACAAGCCTCTTATTATACCGTATGGATGTGTAGACAATATTTAGTCTGTGTTAGCGAATCATAAAAACAACAGACTATTATTATTCCAACTTTTGTTGGATCCCAGTGTGGTTTTAGCCACTCTGGCAGTTAGGAAAGGCAATGTTACTGTTGGTCCACCACTTTGGTCAAAGCTATTGGGTGAACTGTCATGAAATTTGGTTCAGGCACTCATGTTTCCCTCGAGATGAATTGTTCTAGCTTTGGTTTTCCTATAAGCCTCAGCTGTACTTTGTGTGGTTATTTCCAATTAGTAGATGTGAGCATACTAACACCCTAGACTAAATGGTTAACATGGTAAACATCACATTCATTGGTACCATGTTAGCTGCTGATATTTGCATTAGCGAGTACTTACTTTGTTTAAGAGTTTTTACATGCATACATGAAAGAGTCTGACAAACTGGAGATACAAAACGCTCATAGGAAAGACATAAAGAACATCCCCACATCTGATGAGCTCAGTCCAAATCTCCTGAATTTTTTGAGTTGTGTCCATTTTGCTGGTTCGTCTGTGCCTGTAGCTTGTTTTTGATCCAGCAGTAGTTTCCTTTTGGCTTTGGTCCAGACCTCGGCACACACAGGCAGCAGCTTTCACTCTGTCTCCCTCTCTTTGTGTAAACATACAGCACATTTATTCTTTATGCTCTCCGTGATTCGAGAAAACCAACAGAAACTCTGGAGCACAGGATGTGTTTTTGTGCTGCATCTGTGTTCGACATTAAGTCCTGATGCTAGAAAAGTCACCGTGTTACAGCAGCACGTACTGGGCAGTCACATGATACTCTTCTCTGATATGTTGCGTGTTTGCTGATTAGTGTTTTGATATCAGTGTGACAGACTGCGTTTGTATTTTGCAGGTGTTGTTCTGTTCTTCGGTCTCGGTGTGGTGAAATTTTAATTATGGGGTCCAACAGCCACTGCGTGAACTCTGACCCCGGACGGTCACAACCTCCTGCCCAGCGTCGGAGTCCCTTCAACAGCATCAAGGTTTGTCTCTACTTTCGAGAGTTTGATGAGTAGTTGTGATCCCAGAAAACAATTAGTCAAAACTTTTTTTGGTTTTAATTTAAACCAGACAGCAGCTGCTTTTCTTCAGAAACCTTGCTGTGGCCAATAAGAGTATTCAGTTTTCAGACCTGTTGTTCATTTGTTTTGATCCGCATCAGGAACTAATTTGATTATATGAATTTATATATCATTCAAGAGTGGTCCAAAACAAATGCCATGTATGTGCAAATGCATAAGTCTGCAGTAGTTACAGTGTTGACTGTATGTGTGGTGTGGAGGCCAAACAAAGAGGAAAACCAGACCACAAGATGATGATGATCTGAAATGACAAATTCAGATCAAGACTGAGAGACTGAGATCGCCCTTTCACTTTAAATTCTCTACCTGCATCCAAGTGCACTAAACCTGTAGGTGAAACCTTCCAAACAAGGGTCTGAGATAAGAGTCGGTAGATTTCTTTGCATGCAATTTGATAGCGCTGTAATTTTCCAGAGATCAGTTGCTTTGAGCTAAGTCCTGCCTGAGGAGGAGCTTCACTTCCTAGAAACCATCCTGGTATTGTTCTTTGAGGTCTCAATATGTAAACATTTCCTCCCTGTGGGTCAAGTCACGTTATGAGCTCACTGTTGTTAATGTGTCTCCACTTTTTGCTATTTCTTGCACTGCACTTCAGTTCATCATTGTTATTATTTCCTTACTTGTTATTCATCATTACCAGGAGTTTATACATATAGATTTAATCATATTAACTTCATTTAAAAAAAAATCTTGTTCTTGTTCTTGTTCTCGTTCTCCTCCTCTCTGCAGTTCTTCGTGCTTTGCCACAGTTTGCTGCAGCTGGCGCAGCTGTTGGTGTCAGGCTACATGAAGAGCTCCATCATCACCATTGAGAGACGCTACGGGCTCTCTAGCCAAAAATCGGGGATCCTGGCTGCTTTCAACGAGGTCAGTATGGGGAACTTTCTGCAGTTTGTTTACAGCGCTGCCACCGGTCCCACTGTTCTGTGATGTTTTCCCTTTATCTTATACTCTAATGTTTACCCACCTATCTGTATTTCTACCTGCTCAGACTGATGCTTATCTCGAAACCAAGCAGGCTGTAAAACCTAGTTTTCAAAGTCCAATGTGCACTCAAACAAAGACTTGGTCATAAAGAATTATGAGTAAAAATCCTGCATTTAACCATTGCCAGCAAAATGATTTAAAGTATTACCATACAAGAATATTTATTATATTTATATTTACCACAAACTCTATAATCAGAGCTACGTCCATGAAAGCAATCTGTTATTTATAGCAGCGTTGAAGAATCAGGTATTGAACCGAGAACAAGACAACAGACAACAGAACTGTCGAAACTGTCAAAATAAACTTCATTTTGTGCGTGCAGGTGGGAAACACGGTCCTCATCATCTTCGTGAGTTTCTTTGGGAGTCGAGTCCATCGGCCGCGGTTCATTGGAGGTGGAGCTCTGCTGGCTTGTCTGGCCTCACTGCTGATCGCATTGCCGCATTTTCTGAGTGGACCGTACAAGTACACCGGTCAGACCAGCTGTGAGCAAACACACAGACAGACGCACATACAAAGATCTGGTTTCATTGTTCCCATAAAAGCTACCCACTTCTGAGAGGATGATTACAAAATGATTACTAAATCTTTTGCATTGTAGCTTTTGATGTGGCTCATGTAGTAATCTGTATGGTAATTAGGACCATTCAAGATCATCCCCAAAACCACATTCATGAGCCCCAGGCGATGAATCCTAATAACTTTGGCAATCTTCTGACATTTCATCTAACTATCAGCTATCACTATTTTTAATAAGAACTGGATACAGTGTTGCAGGAAGCCAAAAAAAAAAACCCTCTTCAAGAAATTATGTTGATGGATGCAAACTGAGAGACTTCAAAGAGGCAACAACCTCTGATTGTTGGGGCATTATCCAGAAACTTACATGTAGATGTCCCCTTTCCCTCTGTTTTCCAACAGCTTCCAGTGACAACAGCACAAACCTCTGCCAATCGAAGATCACCCTCACCACTTCATCCTCCAACCAGAGCTGCAGCGACCAGGACAATCCCACCCAGCGGATGGTGTACCCTGTGCTGCTGCTGGGTCAACTGCTGCTGGGTATTGGAGCCGTCCCCATCCAGCCTTTTGGCATCTCCTACATCGACGACTATGCCAGCAAGAAGAACTCACCGCTCTATCTCGGTATGGCCGCTGAGGAAACACTGATGAATCAGCGAATCAGGAAATGCAAGCAGTGGTTTCCGCCATGGCAAAGCAAAGTCACAACTCATCAGAATTAACTAACTATTTAACTAATTAGCAACTTCTCTTCAGAAATTAAATCTCACATTTAGCTACCTCAAGTAGTGTAGACACAGCTCTTCATCATTCACCAATTAGCACTTTGTGCATCTTGGGAAGGCCGTATAATAATGATGATGATCATTCAAGACTGACTAAGAGCTACTGTTTCAGTTTCCCATAAGAAAGTGCTGTCTGACCAAGGTGAATCCGTAAAAATAATCTAAATATAACATACACTTACACTGTTATTTTTTGTGTCTAAAATACGTGTGGTTGCTGACCTCATCCACAGCAGAACATTTCTGGGCTTCTGTACCTCCATACTTCACACAAACCCATTAAGTGGTCTGGAGGAGTAGCCTTGCAAAGTAGGTCCTCATTCTGCTGACACTCACTGTCTTTAATTTAAGTGTCAGGAAATAAGTGTCTCAAGTCATTTCGACACATACGGTCATACAGAAAGCTGACCGAGCTATTTAGCAGATCCCTGATCAGATAAACCACTAAATGATCTGGGTGGGTGTGAGGGAGCGGCGTTCGTTTAAGAGCTAGTTCATAAATAACATTCACCCATCTGTTCGTGTTAGTTTATGGATCGTGTGTGTTTTTTTTTTTTTAAAAAGGGGTTTTAAATCTCATACAGACCACAAACCTAACTCAGCTATCATAGTTCACAGCCCTATGTTGACAGCAGCAAACTGATAGTAACGGATGATATCGTTCTGTTTGCACTGATCCACACAGCCAATACTCACTGCTCAGCTCCTGCTTTTTTAGGTTGAGGGGTATGTGATATTCCTGCACTAACACTGTTTCCTTGTAATAATTACCTGTTTGAGGCATGAGTGGAATTTCTTAGTTGGCAGATGGAAACTTCCTCACAACGGCTTGGGTTATGTAACATTTTCCATGGAATCAGGTCAACATTGTGCTCATATTACAGATGTTATATATATATACGATTAAAGACATTAAACCATAAAACCACGCAAGGAGCAGTTAACAGATCTCAGTGCAGTCATGTGGTCAGTTCAGAGCATCTGGCTCCATGTTAACAGGCCCTGCGCACTAACACCAGTCTGTGGTATCTGCAGGCTCTCTGCCGACATAACAGCCCTGTATTTATCTGTCCTCTGGAACCAGTTTAAGTCTGAACCTGATCCATACAGAGAAAACCAGAAGTAACCCAAGTCTCTGTTCATTTATTGTCTTCTATGCAGGAACATAGAAGACTTAAGTTACTGAAGTTGGTCTGTTTTTTTGTTTGTTTTTTTGGTGTTCAAGGGTTTTTTTTCTTTGTTGTGTTATTCAGGGATCCTCCTCGCTGTGACCTCCATTGGCCCGGCCTTTGGCTTCATCACCGGCTCCCTCATGCAGCGCTTTTACGTTGACTTTGACAAGTTGTCCAAAGGTGAGGGGATGCATAGCGCTGAGGATTCACAGCTGGACTGAAATGTTGTACAATACTTTGTGTAAAGTCAAGTGTGTCAAGTGTGAAGTAAAAAGTGTGAACAGCTGATTAATGTTAGACATTTCCTCAGTACCAACTATATAAACAGAGCACATAGCTGACATGGAGTTCAAAATACTTATTACACACAAGTCATCTGACATCTTGGTTTTTTGGACAGTCTGAGTTAATAGGCCAAATCATGAACTAAGAAAAACCAAAGTGTACATATTTAATATTTGTCATCCTTTTTTATTATTAATTCACTCAGTCAGTGCAGAAAAGTAAACAGTATATTGTCGCAAATTGTCGCATTATTGATTATTGATCACAACTCTGAGGGAAAATAAATATATAAACTAAATGTTATTGCACAACTTTACAAAAATATAAAATTCTCCAGATTTGTGAGTACAAATGGACATCTGAAGCGAGAATGTTTGGCTGTGACTCAGTCACAAAATCAGATTTTAAAAGAGCTGAGACAGAATTCCAATGAGAGTAACACAAGTCTGAGTCAGTATCCCTCAAGAAGAGACAAATCCAAGTCAAAGTCTCTCAAGATGTCCAAGACAAAAGCACCATGAGGCATAGCTGGGACAAGTTAGAGTTAAAATATTCAGAAAGACAGAAACAAGATAAAAGTCAGAAGACGCAATGTTAAGACAGAGTTTGTACTTGAGCTCTGGTAAAGTGGCTAAACCTGGGCTTCACGTGACCAGGAGCATTATGAAATAACTAAAATACAGTTTGAAACGTTTGATTTTGGCTGCAGTCCTGTGAAGTTCAACAGGTGTTTCATTGCGGGCAGTGTCGACATATTGAACTCGTCACTGTTTGTCACACCTGCTGCAGATTCATGTGAAGACGACAATGATACTTGAGTGATCTCATCTTCGCTCTTTTTACAGGAGACGTTTTGACATGCTGACATGTAGTAGTAAAAGCAGTGTGACTGTGACTAATTATAATGTCTTCACATGTCCCAGTAAACCATGACTGTAAACCAGCATGAACAGACAGGACCCTGGAACAGAAGCAGCTAAATGGTCAATGTCGTTTTTGTTATTTACACCTGTGATTGTCATACTGTTTGTATTAGTCACACCTCCAGTTCATTTGTAAGTAGCTGTAGCTGTAGGGGAAAGCTATTATTTTATCTTTTTATTGTGACATTTTCAAACTGTGAGTGTTTACATACTGTAATGTGGTAAATGCCAGTAAACCTCAGTCCAGTGTGAGATTTCACTTTAATTAAAAGGTACATTCCTGAGACACTAAGCCGCAGAGAGTTGTATAGCACTGAGTCACTGTGGTTCAGTTTGTTCGACAGGTTTCCTTAAGACAAACGGTTACTTCACACCCAGCCTGACCGTGTTTTCTTCATAGTGGTAATGGGCATGCAGCAGTCGATCCTGAGGGCATTCACACGCTCTGCAGCAAGACAGACATTTGAAATTGACCACATTTTTTGATAAAAGTAATGTGATGCAACATTTGAATCAACAAATAACCCACTTAAATCAAAACACCAGAACAGAAGAGATAAAATCTGCCTTTGACCAATTATACATGCGCAAGCTGCTACAAGCATTCACTGCATTCAGGCTGTGGTGAGATCCAACAAAGTAAAAACAGGTTTATCCGGTAAAGAAGTTTAATCGGGCCAAATTTGAGCTCCAGGTGTTGTGCTGTGCACGCACACATTACAGATAGGTAACTCTTTAACATGAAACATATTTCTATTGCCGCCCCACACAACAAGATCATTATCCTACAAGGTCATGTACAGGAGGCGTAAGCATGGAGAGAGGCAGAAAAAGACTTAACAAACTGACCAAGAGGTCCAGCTCTGTCCTCTAGACTCCATAGAGGAAGTAAGAGAGAGGAGTATGTTTGCGAAGTTGACATTCATCATGAACAACTCCTCTCACCTCCTTCGTGAATCTGTGGAGGCCTTAAAAGGCTCCTCCAGCTGCTACAGGCTGCTACTCCGACCATGTAGGAGTGCTACTGCAGGTCCTTTATTTCAACAGCTGTCAGACTCTTTAACATGAGATATCCTGGGCTTGAGATTTATATTATTATGTGCAACATATAATTCATGTCAAACATTAATTTTAGTTTGATAACTACATTTACAGTGTGTGCAGTTTAAATGTGCCTGTGTAGGTTAGGTTTTTTTTTTTATTTTGGCATGATTTGTTTTTACTGCCATCATTGCATCCTGGTCAAAACACAGGTGGTGCAGCCGGAAACATCAGCAGTAGGTTAGGTTATTGGCCACCTCACCACATATCTTTGATGACCTCTAGCATCTTGGCTATCTTTGCTAAATCAGCAGAAACATGAGGTGGGCTCATATTTCGGTATCTTTTTCAAGACGTGACAGTGAGAGCTTGTTGTTAGACGCTCTCAAAGTGTTTCACTGAACATCACTACCTCTAAAATTAATGGTGCTTGTCTGTCCTCAAACAAGAACTTGTTTCCTCAAACCCATGCCAGTGAATGAATAGAAGATGAGGGCTATTGTGCAAGTCAGCGAGTTTGTTTTTGTGCACGTGTGTGCAGCCAGGATGCTGTATGTGCTAATTCATGCATATATGATGTGTTTCTATACGCAGGATTTTTTTGTTTATTTGTTCAGTTGAGGACTGTGTGAATGTGTGTGTACGTCTAGCTTTGTCGGGACTTGCATCATGACCAGGGTTGTGAGGACTTTCACAGTCATGGTTGATAGCACTTATGCAGATAGCAGCCCTCATGGTATGGTGGTAAAAAAAACTGCTTCTTGAGTCTGGCAGTGTGTGCAGCCATGCTCCTGTAAAGTCTGCTACAGCAACAAGGAGAACCGTCTGCGATCTGGGTTGCTGTGAGTCTGCGTGCCTTCTGCAGACACCATAAATGAAATATGTCCCGTGTGGCCCGGAGAGTATCGCTTGTGACTCCATAATGGATTGAGAGATCATTGTGTGACTCAGCTGGTCTTTGTTCTGGATATAAACCACAACTTTATTTGCTAAGCCAGGCATTCATTTCTATTGGTGTTTCAGTGTGTGACTCATGAATACTTATCTTGTTTTTCAAATGCTGATCGTGAGTTTTTCTGCAGACACCCTGCTGTTCAGGGAGGAAGGCCGCATCTTCACACCGAATGTTCTAAATAAAATCTAAATATTCACTTTTCAAATTGTTCTGTTGCTGTCCAGACAGAAACACTAAAAGAAAACATGGTTGTTCATATTCACATGCTCTATCTGCTGCAGTGTGCATTGCACTGTTAAAATAAATATAAATAAAAAAGTCTGGTTGTGAATGACTGTTACGAGGAATTGTGGGGGCGGCATTGCTAATTCAGCAGCCGTTCTGGAGCTTTCACTCATATCATATAATCTTAAACGGCAGATGGAGTTTACTCAGTTACAGTGGCCTACAGTCTTGCCTACATGTGAGGCAGTGCAAGGAAGCAAAAGGGGGAGAAATATGACCTTCGATCCTGGTTCCTGTCAGTACACGTGCTGCAGCGTTGTGGAGTTGTTAGAGCGTCAGTACATGATACAGTATGGGGAAACAGCATAGCTGTCTGGGGTGTGCATAATGCTGTTGGTGATGTTTGGGCATTTGTTTCTGGTTCCTTTGTTCCTGTGCCTTGTTTCTGTCAGTGCCGAGTACCAAAAAGCATATTTGATATTAACTCTGCTCTAACTCAGCCAAATTTCATTCGTGAGGGATAAATCTTATCTTAACATATCTTACAACATATTCCAGTTTAAGCTTAGGGCGGACATCCACACCTGTCACACCTGCTCAGGTATCCTGTTCCAACAAGTTGCCATATTGTTGCAACGGGACCTCCACTATGCACCCACTACTACCCTTAACTGTCTAAGGTTAAATTGTTTTGCTTATTTGAGATATGCTGGTGGAACAATCAAAGAATGTAACAGAGCTGCCAAACCACCATGGTAGTGTCATGCCTTGATGTGGCGCTGTCACGTTTTCGACATGGCCTAAAAATTCTATTGGTCGTCATTATGTATAATTCACCTTCTCATTCCTCTATGTTCTCTACCTGTTTGATTGTGATCTTGATCTGTCTTCCTATTTTTCTGACTACGAATACAAATGTAATGTGACGTTTAGTTAATCTATGTTTCATGACTGTCATGTTTTCTTCTTTTTCCAGACGAGATTGAGTTGAACCCCAAGGATTTGCGATGGGTGGGGGCCTGGTGGCTCGGTTTCCTAGTGGCGTCCTGCCTTCTCTTCCTTACTGCACTACCTTACCTCTTTTTCCCCAGAAACATGCCCAAAGAGGTGAGCATAAAGGTTCCTAATTGCTCAGTAGGTCTTCTTTTTAAGACATTAAACTAAAAGACATGTTCTGTAGTGAACTGATATTATCCCTCAGCCTGTCTGAATCCATTTCTCATTGGTTATGTTTTTCTATTTGATTTTAGTATTTTTTCTTAGTTTAGTCACAGTTTGGTTCAGTTCAGGCAACAAACTACTTGGTTAGATTTAGTGTGGGTTAATATAATGAATCAGTGTTGACTTTTGGGTTTCATATTGGACCCAAACAGCAGCTTTCTGGCAAAAAACCCTGAAGACTTACCTCAGGTGCAGAAATCTTATCATAGATTTGTAGATCTAGACTCCATCTTGGTTCACTGGTTTACACACATTAGGGTAGAAGCCAGTGCTAGTTAGATAGGAATATTTAAATTTGCTGAAGGTCAAACGTCACAATTTCGAAAGTTCAATCAAAGAACTCTTGACAACCCCATTAAGTGTTTGGATTGTGGGACGACTAAACATTTGCATTTTTCTGTCATTAAATACATGAAAAATGTGACCAGGCATTTAAGAGTGAGTAGATTTTGACAGCAAATTTACTGCGATGAATTACTTTAGAAGCTTTCCTGGTGGCAGCTTAATGTCATCATAGTTACTGGTGTGCTAAACAACAGCTGGGGTCAAACTGCGACATTCAGACTGTTCTTTGCTGTGTGTCGACAGGAAATGAGAGCCCAAGAGTTTTAAAAATGGTTTGTGTCTACAGAAAAAAAAAAATAGAATCAGCGTTAAAAGAATGGAAAGTGTAAAGGTCCGCTGTCTTTAATTTGATGACATGAGAAATGTATGTTACTGAAGCACAAGACAGATGTTTACATCAATTTAATTCAATAATAAAAAGTTAAAGTGACTTAAATAAACATTTTAACAATGGTTAGCACCATGACTTGTAAAAAGTTGGCTGAGAGGACTGACTGGGTTGTGCACACATTACTCGTTTGTTTCAACTGTTGTTTGTTCTTAGGAAATAGATAATAATATAAAGTTGTGTGGGAGTTTCAACTTATAACTGTCAATTTCTTTTTGCCCATTTTAGTGACGGTTCTCAGTAAACCACAGCAACAATGTACAATTCTACCGGGATCTATCGGGTTAAAGAAAAAAATTATACATGGCACTTAGGAAAACATAAATGAATTGTTCAAATGCTTGCAACTATAAAAAAGAAAGGCAGATCACTTGGTTTTTGTTATTCTGATAAATTGTTTGACAAAGTTCAAACGGGAGGTCAATGGGCTCCATTTTCCTCTAATGTGTGAAGAACATGTGCCAGATTGTTTTATCAAAGTGACCCCTGGAATCTCATTAAAATGTGTCAACAACAGGGTGTCGATTAGCTCAGTTGGTGGAGCATGAACCCCGTGTACGAAGCCTTGCCGCAGCGCCCCAGGGTTTGAATGACCTGTGGCCCTTTGCTGCACGTCATTTCCCAGCTCTCTTTTCCCACATTCCTCCCAACTCCTCCGATCAAGATGCCAATTTAAAGAAAAAACAAGCTCTCAAAGACAAAAATGCTTATCAACTGAATCTGTGTGAGTTCAGCAAGCTCTAACAGGAATCTGGGCTCAGTTCCTAAAACAGAGTTAAACAAGTTCGACAAAACGAGGTGACTTATGCAACGGTTGCTCAACAGAACTCCATCTGAAACTTACTCCCCGATGATAAAGTAGTGGACTGCAGCCAAACTTTCAACTTTTTACACGAGATATCTGACTTCACATGAAGTATGTGTGGAAAAATCCAAATCTCTGGTGTAGTGAGACACACTTTAATCTTTTAAAACATTATGTTCATGATTTCCAAAAATAGCCTGAAATGTGAATTCATCAGACCACAAAATGTTTCCACTCGGATCTCAGACGACCTTTGGTTGGGATTCTGGATGTTATTGATATCTGGCATTCATTGTTGGTTTTGGGCCTTGCCACTTACATGCAGAGATTTCTCTGGATTCTCTGAATCTTTTAATAATGTTATAGATTGGACATGGTGAAATCTATACATTAAGTTAAACTGCGTGAAAATGTTGATCTTAAACTGTTGGTCCATGCATTGTTGCACAAAGTGGTGACCATCAGATGCCCCTTTTATTCCCGATCATGATACTCTCCCCTGTACCGACACAGTTTTGTTGATCCTGTCACAACTTCATTGTGATTTGTCGATGCATCAAATTCAGAATGAGTATATATTTACAACAGTCCAATCTGAAGATTAAATGTCTGTATTTGTAGTCTCTGTAATTGAATATAGGCTGAAAAACATTGCATCCTGTTTTTATTTACATTTTACACACTTTTTTGGACTCAGGATTGTAGATAACTTGAGGAAACATGCCTGAACACACTGCTTCCATATTTTCACTGACCTTGTTAGATCAGAATCAGAAAAAAAATGAAGGAGGTATACACACAGTATTTAAAGAAGCATCTGTCCTTGCAGTACAGTGGCAAACTTTCTTTCATTTTCATCTTGTGGATTTTAGGGTTTTTCCTCCTGAACTTGTTCTCCAGCTCGGATCCACCACCACCACATTAAAGTGCCAGATATGTAGATAATCTATAGGGGTTTGCATGTTCTTCACATTTCTGGCTGCCTCCCACCCCCCAGTTTTAAGACTTAAGTTAATTGGTGAGTCTAAATTGCCTGTAGGTGTGAACATGGGCATGAATGGTTGTTTGTTGTTATGATTGGTGACTTGTCCAGTGTGTACCCCACCTCTAACCTAGTATCAGCAGGGGTCTGCTCCAGCCCCCAGCACCCCTGATGAGAATAAGGATAAGCAGCTATTGAAAATCGCTGGATTTAAGCTGCATCTCAAAACTGTTGCATCAAAACTAACATAACTCATTTGAGGTTGTTTTGATTGTAAAGGAGTGAACATAGTCAGTAAAACTTTCCCATGTCTTTAAAATCGAAAGTGTCTGTGAGGTGTGGCTTCACTCAGATGAACTCTGGCTCTGTTGACTCTGTCTGACGTGTGTGCTGGCGTTGTTTAAACAGTATCCGATCATTGAGCAACTTATTGGCACGATTCTTTATATCTAACAACTGTTGTTAGTCTTGGAGCCAACATACAACACACAATGGTTTTAATATCCTGTATACAATCATGTCTGTTAATACAGTGGAGCTTGGGAGATTGAAGGCCAGTGTTACTTTTGTGCCAACACTGTAGTTTCCTCACCAGATTTGAACAGCATAAAACATCTGATATCTTCTGTAAAGGAACTTTATTTTATTTTAAGTTTATAAAGAACATCTGCACATCGGTTACTTTACTTTACTTTACTTTACTTTACTTTACTTTACTTTACTAATACTGTCCTTCAATACAAATGACTGAAAATACTATTAGGTTTTAACAACAGCAGAACTACTTACAGATTCAAGTCATTAATTCAAATCAACTGTTGATGATGGATGAAGGTACCCAGCAGGAAAGTATTTGAGATCCACCTTTACTGAGATGAAGTAGGTCTTGAATGCAGCACTACGCATTCACTTTCACGTACTTTGGCCCATTTTATTAAAATTGATTACATCCGTGGAACCCTACCATTCATAAAACGTTTCTGGATCTGTTGTGTATTAGTCATATAGATGAATCAAAACATGCTGTCAAGAAAACTCAGCGGTGATCCATCAAGGTTGGAACTTAGATAATCAGTGCTTAGATAATAAGGCTCCTGGCATGTCTAAATACGTTGATTAGTCATAATGTTATGACCATTGATAGGTGAAGTGATTAATGCTGATTATCTCGTTATCGTGTCAGCTGTCAGTGAATGAGTTATGGGAGGCAGCAACTTAACGCTGGGCAAATGTAGGAGTTTGTGCCAGCTTGAAAAATATGTGACAGCTAGATGACTGGGTCAGAATATCTCCCAAACTGCAGCTCTAATGTGGTGTTCCCAGTCTGCAGCGGTAAGCAGCTATAAAAAGTGGTCCAAGGAAGGAAAAACAGTGAGCCAGCAACCCAGTTGTGGGTGGCCAAGTTTTGATGATAAACATGGGTGAGGGAAGGCTGTTTTCTTTTACACATGAATGCCTGTGTGTTTCGCAAACCTGATGAATACATGATACCAGGATACACCGTGGGAGGCAAAAATCAGCAATGAGTTGCGTCTGCTGTTACATCAGTCCATACCATACACAGCCTCAGGGCATGTTTATCTAAAGTGCCCTACCGAGCTGTGAATGTAAACCTTTCTAGTATGAAGCCCCAGCAAACTCCCTAAAAGTAGCAGGGACTGTAGACGGTAGAGTGGTTGTGAAATCTTCAGTCCAGCATGTGATGTTCTGTTTCCATATTTGTCCAGGACGGCACAGACGATGTGGAGTCCAAACCAGACTGTAAGCAGCAGCAAACAGAAGAGGTTCAGGAAGTCTCTCTCCTTCAGTTCCTCAAAAGTAAGACTCTTTTCCTCTTCTGCTTCCTGTCTGATGAGGCAGCAGAGGTGTAGCCTCGAGAGTTTCATCATCACCGCCGCCTCAGTGTTCACAGGAAATTTTTTAATTGAAGTTTTTTTTTTAAAAATGAATTCACCGAAATAAAAAAGAATAATTCCACTTACCTCAGTGAAATGTGTCTATTTAGGTTTTATATGTGAGATATTTCTACTTTGCGATCCTCACAGCAGAAAAAAAAATCAGATGTGAGCAAAATGAACAGCATCATCTGTTCCCAGGAACAGTGTCTGTTATTCTGGGCACAGCACACTGACTGGGACCATTTCTTTGGAATAATGTTAGCCTTAGTGTGACTGGAAAATTATTTGTGGAAAGACTTACTTTCATGTTCTTAAATTTTTAGTTTGTTTGGTCACATAAACTAAATAATTTCACTATTAAATCACTTCCCTATGAAATTTATTATGGGCTGAAATATGTGCCACCAGAAACTGAATTTGAATCATTTATTTGAATTTGTATTGTTCAATTTGAATGATTGCATCGAAGACCTGAATCTGAATTGTAATTTGAAATTGAATTTATTGGTTTGGAACTGAATATCCAGTTCTCACAATTTAATTTAAATTTTCTGTGACAAACATCCGGGTAGTTGAGGCTGAGCAATCGAGCACAGATACACAGGACGCCTCTTCGGCCAATCAGCACTTACGTGTGTGTGTGTGTTTGTGTGTGTGTGTGTGTGTGTGTGTGTGCACACATGCACACAGCAGTTGTTGGTGTTTGGGGAAGTTACCACTGCCCTGCCATGGCAACTGCTGCTGTTGTTGGCATTTGTTTTTACTTTTTATTTTATAAAACAGCCGTCACAGTTGTATTAGACTCGCTGACATTTCCATCACGTGATTCCTGCATTAATTTTCAAGGTTTTCTTAATTAATCTCTCAACTGCTGCCGCTGTGTGGTGCAGCTGCCACTACTGCTGCTTTGATCGTCTGTTTTTATTTTTTATCTTATAAATAATAATTTACTGTGATTGTTATAAGATTTTTCAAATGACCCTTTAAAAAGGAGGACTGGATTTGAAGTATCAAGTCAAGTTGAATTTATTCTTGTCTTGTCCCTGTCGAGCTCTAACAGTTGGTTCTTATAAACTCTCTCTAATGGGCTGTCTCGGACACCTCCCCAAAGATACAGATGGCATCATAAGTTTTTTGTTTAATTTCCTTTAATAGTTAAATAGTAAAATATCGTCACTCTGACCTGTCCCTGACCCTTCTTCTAGACTTCCTCTATTTACACATTAACCTGGACTTCACCTTACCTGACCTTAGCAACATAGTCATATTAGAGAAGTGAAAAACAAAACATGTGAGTAGAAACTCACGCACACATCTTATGATTTAAGACATTTGAAACACAGTAAACTCATTTTTATAACAGTGACCTGTATAGTGTATCATAATTGCATAATTGAACAACATATTTCCTCAAATATATTCAATAGTAGAAAGCCCTTAGCAGCAGGCTTTATATACACCTTTGGGATTTGGGGTCTATACGTGTGATTGGCAGTGGCAGCTGCTGGCACATATTTCAGCCCATGATTTATTTAATTCTTTGTATTGTGATAGGATTTAATCCAGAAAGTTGGATATTATTATGGGAAATTTGTTTGTGTTATCTTTTATCCTCATCTTCCTTACTGTCCCTCAGGTTTTCCTCATATCGCTCTGCGAACGCTGCGCAGTCCCATCTACTTGTTGGTGGTTCTGGCCCAGGTGAACCTGGCAGCACTGCTGTCCGGCCTTGCCACCTTCATGGCAAAGTTCATTGAGAGGCAGTTCACTCAGACGTCCTCCTTTTCCACTATGATGATAGGTACGGCATGTACATGAGTTAATTATTAAGGTACAGTGGTATCAAACTGAAGTTACATAACACATGAAACCAAAACTGATTTCTTTCTCTCAGGAGGGATTTGTATCCCAATGGCAGTGCTGGGTATCGTTCTGGGTGGAGTTCTGATGCGGAGGATGAATCTTTCAGTCAGCGGTGCCAGCAAGTTGTGCACCAGTGCCATCCTGCTCTGTATGTTCTCCGCATTGCCACTGTTGCTCATTGGCTGCCCCACTCAGAAGATCGCTGGTGTCTTTCCTCCCAGGTGAAGACACCATTAGTTTACATGCACCTACAGTAGTACATGGGCCACAGAGGCCTGGGGAACTAGTTTCACCACCAACAGATAACTAATTTCACCACTGACAGGAAACTAGTTTCACTGCCAACACTGAACTCATTTTCTGATGAACAGGAAAGGAATTTAGTCAACTACAAGGAATTTCACAATTAGCAGGGAACTAATTTCCCCTCTGACTGAAAATTCCTAATAGGGAACTAATTTTGCTGGGAACTAATGTCATTGGTTCAACCATGTTTAAGAGGTTCTTACAATTTCTCTTTTTTTCAGCTCTGATGCGTTGTCATGTAGCTCTGGCTGTGGGTGTCCTCAGGAGGCATTTAACCCGGTCTGTGGTTCGGACGGTTTTGAGTTCAGGTCTCCCTGTCACGCCGGCTGCGTTGCCATAGAGACAGATGCCAACAACAAACCCATAGTAAGAAATGTTTTATCATTTTACTTCAAAATTGTCTTTTAATCTTTGAAAGATCCTGTTGTTACACACTCTGACTAATGCAGAAACCTGGTTAAAATCATTTTGTGTTCAGATTCTCATTTCAACTGGTGCTGCTGAAGCTCTGTATTCGCGTGCTGCTCTCTGAGAGCTTGTGGTTGTTGTCAAAGGGGATGACCTCACGTTTTGTCTTTTGGTGAATACTTCTTTGTTTTATTCACAGCTGTGGAGGCTGAGAATACTCTCTTCTGTTTAAAGATTTAAATTATAATCTATCCTCTCTTTTCATGTCACTGTCTCTCCCACAGATCTACCCTGTTTTTGATTTTGTTGGCCTCGTACTTTTGATTCCACCAACACCTCATTTCTCTAGAAGTGGTCTCAAATGAGAGCAGACAGCATTAATATGCATAGTGAGACAAATGTAGAGGCCAAACAAAGCTGTCTGTGTTACTCGAGGGACTGAAAGCTTTTGGAAGCTGGAGTAAAGTTCACAGAAAAACAATTTCAAAGACTTAACTATTTAGATGGATGACTGAATAGATGGACTGAATATATGGACTGATGGCTGGATTGTTAGGTAGGTAGGTAGGTAGGTAGGTAAACGTGTTGTTTTACTGTCAGTTTATTATCTGAAGTCTCGGTTTTTCAAAGTTCTGATCTTTTAGTCTGCCCATTAGGTTGTGATGTGTCTTCTGCACATGTGGAAAATTTGGCCTCATGGCACTGGAGGACAGCTTAGAAGTCCCCTAAGACATGAGGATTCTTTCTCTTCTCATAAATCTGTGAGAAAATGAATTGAAATATTACAGATAACAGTTACAGTTAAAACCAGGAGATGATTAATCCACTCTCTGTCAATCTGAGAGTGAAACTACTTCAGCTGTGTTTTCTCTTTTTAAGCAGTATTTTCTACATTGCCTCTGAAAATGAAACTAGAAACTGGATGTCAGAAAATCATGTCCAGATGTGCAAAAGGAGATTCATCAACCTAAGTGGTAAAAGCGGGGCCTGGTTTGTAGGTTTATCATCTCAGTGACAATAGTCAGTATTGCAGTTTGTGATGAACTGGACAGAAATCAGCATGTGATTCTATCAGAAGTCATCTTGACAAGAAGTGACTCAGATGACTCATCCACATGGAACTCTACTTTCACTCTGTCTCTCCCACATGTTCTTTGTAACTAATGTCTGATGTCTGACACCCGTAAATTGTGACATTTGTTTGCTTTGACATCAAGTGATAACCTCTGTCACATATTTGTTTGATTATTTTCCTCCTTTTCTCTCTGCTCCACTGTTCTAAATCTTGATTAACCTTCTGACTATTTTCTTGATTATTCACCTGATCAATAAACATCTCATTTATATGAACCATTGCTGTTTTTATGAACGCCCAATCTTTCCTCTAGCACTTCCATCAGGAGAAGCTACATTCTTAGCTTATCATTTGTTCACATTCTGTAATGTGAACATAGTAGCCTATAGGGGGCGCTGCCTCCAACTGAATACTGACACTGTGTGTGTCTGTCTGTGCAGAACTACACACAGTGTCGGTGTGTCAGCGGCCTCGGGTACGCCTCTCCTGGGACCTGCGGCAGCGGATGTTCTCACCTCCTTCTCCCCTTCATGGTGCTGATCGGTCTCACCAGCTTCATTGCCGCCTTCTCCCAGACGCCCTCCTACATGATGATACTCAGGTCTGAAACCAAAAATGACAAAATATGTCTGTAACATCACTGTGTAAATATGGACGGTTGTACGCATGTTTCTTATGATTACATGATCAAAAACTTACAGCCGAACATTAAGCAAGTGCAAGAATACAACAAATAGCAGCCAGCTAATATTAAGAAGCCTGGCATTATGTCCATAGAGGCTGCTGAGCCCTGTCACATGGCCCACTTGCCAAGCTCAGTCTAGGAAGCCCGGCTAACAAACTGAGCTAAGGTTAGCTAACAGCAGCTGCAGTTGGCAGCAGTTTACTTTGATGTCCATCAGGAAACTCTGTGGTTGAAAAGATACACAATGGGACTTTTACTCTTAAAGAATTAGTTAAAAACAATATGGTGAGTTGGCTGATCTTCACTTTACGCTCACACACTAAAGGTTCATTTCTCACAAATTCTGTTCATAAATCTGTTGAAATCCATGTTAGTAGATGTGGCATATCAATAGCAGGACTATGACACAGGTGTGTCTTGGACGCTAGGCCCACGCTAATATGTGTAGTTTAATCTAGAAATCATGATGCTTGCTCATCACGGGAATTTGAATGAAGAATGAAGAATGAATGAAGAAAACACAAAAACTTGGTTTGGAGGAGTGGCTCACAGCTGCAAAACATAAAACATAAATACCACGGTTGCGAAACAACTCCAATTAGTTTCTTATGAGAATTAAGGAAGGAGGGGTCCAGGAAGGGTTGGTCATTTTACTTTTCCCTCAAGGAAGGTTTGCCTGACTGTTAAAGTTTCTGTTCACTTAATGTGTGGATTGTCAGTCTGATGTAGACGTCAGCAGCCTTCAATTAAAGCTAAACTGAGAAGATGACATGTCACACTCAACAATTCAACATGTGTATCATGTCTGCATGTTAAGATTTGACTGGCTCAGAGAATGGGTGTTTTTTCATTTTTTTATAACACACAAAACAGCAAGCACACACAAATGCAGAAAATAAGCACTAACCATCAGCATCTCTCTTCTGAATGTGATGTTTGTCTGCAGGTCGGTGCCCATAGAGGACAAGTCTTTTGCAGTGGGAGTCCAGCACATGTTGTTCAGAGTGCTCGGTGAGTCAACAGCGCCAGTCACTGAGTCACACATATTTACCTCAAAACCTTCACCAAGGCACCTGAGGTCAGTAGTTAAACTATTAGAAGAATCAGGCCAATGGAAATTTAAACTCAGTGAATAAACAGCAGCCTGCAGCAACTCACCAGTCTCTCTCCAGAAATCGAATACATATTTATTAGTATGTATTTTATTACTGTAAAATAAGAATTGCTGTGTTTTTATTGTCTTCAAATTAGGCCTTTGTATCAGTGAAAGAGGTCCATGGAACACGCCATGTTGAACTGTCATTTTTCTACAGTAGCCCTGAGCAGACAAACCAAACACTGATCTAGATATGAGAGGAGAGAGTATTCATTTGGTTGCAATCTGCACTTCGCCACTAGGTGCCACTAAATCCTACACACTGGACCTTTTAACCTAAAACAGTTAAATCTGACAAATTCATTTGATTAGAGCGTATCAGCACTGGGACTTTCCAAGTGTTCACATGTTATAGTTGCATTGACATTATACTAATGTTACATTAATGGTTGTAATCTATCTGAGAATTGTATCAAAGATTAACAAATTTCTAAAACTACTTTAAAAACACACAAGGATCAACCATTTACTGCATAGTGCTTTTAGAAACTGAATATGACCAAATGATAATAAACCTGATCAGCCACCGTTAGTAATTAAACCAATAACTGATAGCAGTCAACGTCACACAATTTTATTTTATTTAGCGACTACTTTGTGTTTCTGTAGCTAAAAATAAACAGGAGCAGTTTGAATTAAACTTAAATAAGAGCTGGTTGGTGTATCAATCTGCAGAAAGAATGATGAGATGTGTGGTTACATTATTTAAGTTTGCCCTGCTATGATTGGCATGGACTGTTTGTATCAATGGAAGTAATATCCTTCATTGTTTCATCCATCATGATTGTGTGTTCTTTTCTTTTGTGTGTGTGTGTGTAGCGTTCATGCCAGGCCCGGTGTTGTATGGCAGTGTCATTGACACCACCTGCATCCTGTGGGGCAAAAAGTGTGGCAAAAATACTTCCTGTCTCTACTACAACCTGGACCGCTTCAGACAGAGGTCAGTTTACTTTCATCAATGTGGGGGTGATTTCACACCCGATTTATGCCCTGTATGTCTTGCAAATTTACCTCCATGTATTGATTCCTCTTTAGCCCTCTACTGGCCCACTATTTCATTCTCCCTTCTCTCTTTAGTTTTATTTAGACAGTAGTTCAAAGAAGGTTTGAAGTCCATGCAGGCTTCATTTTATAACCATAACAAGGACAAGCAGGTCCTTTCAACTATCAGAAACTATTTTGTACATTTGTCCGTCAGGTTTATGTCACCAATAAACCTGGTTTGGTTTATTGACATTGTAAAATATTTATGAAATTCCACGTATCGGACCAATGAAGTTCCATCATTGTTCCTGGTGTTTTCAAAGTTCACCAACCATTTACCAAGACAAAGACAAGTATTCATGGTCTGAAGTTAAGAAATATTCAAATCTATGAACTATGGACAAAAAAGGGTTTTAAAATTTCCATTTACTCAATAGAAACACTTTCTTTTTACCTAACAGCAGATGTTTGATGTTTCCCTTGGTTGTGCATCTGTGAAAAATGTGGTTGTCAGCACAAAAGTATGCTGTTTGTGTGAAGTCATAGTGATACAATTTAACAGCTTTTCGTGGCTTTGACCCTTTCCTCAGCAGTTTGCTCCAAAATAACAAAAACCTGTGGTTTTGTGTGCGCAGGTTTCTGGGTCTGCAGGTCGTCTTTGTGTGCGGGGGGCTGCTCTGCTTCCTGTTGACGGTCGTGGTCCTGCGAAGGAGATCCAGCATTGAGGAACCGCAGTCTGAAAGTAAAGGAGGGTACGAGCTGGTGAAGGATGAGAAAACACAGGAGAATGTTTCATCCAAAGAGAAAGAAATGAATGGCATCAAGACCTGAAGAAAGCCAAGAAGAGGAAGGTGGGAAAGAAAGATGCAAGGCTGCTGAACAAACAAGAAAGTTCAGGAAGTTTCTTAAGATGGTTGGGAGCTGTTACAATACCAAAGCTTCAAGTTACAGGGCGTGTTGAGTGTTTCTCCTGTCTTTTGTGTAAAGGACCAGTCAGCCTGTATAATGACATTGTAATTTCTTTACATCCAATACTCAGTAAATGCTCTGCTAACACTAGTAGTGGAATAAGTATGATGTTCTACTTTGAAACAAGTAGAAACACCACACTGTACAAATACTCTTTTTATAATGTGACTAAAGTAAGTATTAGCATTAAAATATACTTAAAGTACCAAAACTAAAAATACTCATTGAGCTGAAATTGCCAGTTTCAAAATAACAAATCTGATATCATCTTGTATAATCATTCTTATTCTTATTGCAGCTGCATTGTAACAACTGCATTTTAACTACTTAATATACTCCTGGCTTTATAATCATCATCATAACACATCATTTACTGATTATATTTTGTATTCATTTGAATATTTAAAGTAGCTAAAGCTGTCAGATCAATGTAGCACAGTAAGATACGTAGCTGTGACAAGTATAGATGGGTATAAAATGAAAGTAAAGTACAAATACCTCAAAATTTACTTGAGTAAATGTACTTTCCACTGAACACACTTCCAAATTGTTCCAAGAACACTGATTTGTTTGACATACGCTGATCAATATAATGTGACATATACGATACATGTACGCTGCTTTTACACGATTCAGTGAGCCCAAACATCAATGTGTAGTTTTGAAATAGTGAATCAGGTGCTGACATTTAATAAGCTGTACATCGCAACTTTTCCCTCCAAATACAAAGTAAGGACACTTTGAACTGTGGGGGTGATTTCAGTTGTTCACATTGTTGTTAGCCATGCAAGCAGTATGGCTCTAGAGATAGTGGGGTCCAGAAGGGAATCTCAACCACTGATGCATTTATGTTCAGCTCAGGATGATTACTAATAACTTTGTTGACACGTTGACCTTCCCTCCATCAGCATCATCAACAGTTTATCTCTTAATCTTTTTATTTTGTGACCAAATTCCTGCCAGACCAACGTGAACCAGCCAACTAATGCCATCAGCTGCTTATGTGGGCGATGCAACACGGCACGGTTAGCACTTAGGTTTATTGCCAAGCAGGCTTTTTCAAGTTTTAACTTTTACCTTAATAAAGTTTAAGATAAAAAATAGTACAAGTACTAAAAATACAGCTTCGTGCAGGAGGGCGCAGAGTATTTACCAGGTAATGTTCAATATAGTGCACTATAGTTCTATCCAGCCTCCTCTAGTTGTGGACTTTTTCACTTTTTATACTCCATCACCTGACATTTTTTTCTCTAAGACATGGCAT
Organism: Nibea coibor; assembly: GCA_023373845.1. NCBI lineage: Eukaryota > Metazoa > Chordata > Actinopteri > Sciaenidae > Nibea > Nibea coibor. Next base: position 14,211,827 of record CM041733.1, read on the forward strand.
GTAAAGTAGCTCACTATCTCACCAAAATATCTCAATGCAGCAAAAAAATGCATAAAAGACTGGTGATTGGTGTGTTACTCATACACCGTTGATGATACCAGACTGGTCTTGTATGTAAGTCTCACCTTGCATCTCATTTCCCATAGTTTCTCCACAATTGGCTTTCTGATGAAGGCGTTAAAATGGACCACAAATAAGCTCTAAAAAGGTCTCGAAGACCAAAGCATCCAATTCCCTTCTTGAGTAAACCCAAACTTCACACCTCAGGGGACGTGGGAGATGTCAGACACTACATCCACGCACGTCAGAGTGTATTTCCAGCAGGGGTTGCTGCCCAGTATATGTGCATCAGCATACACACAAGATGTTGCGTAGTGAATTTTCTATAATTAAATGTGAATCTTGAGGCATTGCAGTTCTAAGGAAATGTCTTTCTGCATCACTGCAATAACCGCCCACGCAGCTAGCTGCGATAAGCCACACACGAAGCATGAAGCAGTATAATTGAAGACTTTATTACAATGTTTTACACAAAAAAATATACTGATTGCATGATAAGATATCTCAGGGGTCAGTGTATGTTTGAATCTCCAGTTCATAAAAAACACCTTTGTTCTTGGTGTTAAAGCCGTCCTCACAGTGATTTAAACTTATGACCAAAATACTATTAGAATCACTGCTTCAGAGCTCTGAGGTCTGCAGTCCATTGTTTGAATAGTCGGAGATCATCATGGGTGCTCATTTCTGAAATTAAGAAAGAAAGACGAGTTAACTGTATAAAACCTGCTGCAGCTTGTGAAACTAAAACTTCCCGCCCTATATATATATATATATATATATATATATATATATATTGCATAATGCATAAAATGCATTAATATTATTTTAATAGACTGCTTTCCAATGTATTTGTTTTGTTTTTTACACAACGTCTCTGATAGTTTGATCAGTTTTGTACAAATGTTGTATTTTTACTGCCTTATCTTTGTTTTTACTTTATTCCAGGTGTAATTGTGAGCTCAAATCAGCTAACTACATATTTTTCTATATAAAAACCCAGAAACGTGAAGCTTTAGCATTTCATGACCTGCTTTGCAATGACGACAATTGTTTGCTGTTGTTGATTTTTTTTTATATTTTTTTTGCCATGTATTAAAACAGCTTTTACTTTGAAATTAAAAAAAAAAAGTTTATGTTTGTAAACAAAGAAAATGTATAAAGCTTATTTTGATGATTTGCTTTTCTTAAATTGTCTTATTTTTAAGTGTTTTTCTAACTTTTCTGTTTTGTAAAGAAGTTGTTTTTCTTTGTCATAACTTTGTTTTTACTTTAACTTTGTTTCATTCCAATATTGTTTTCATTCATTTCCGCCACATTGAGAGGTGAAACTCACTTGTGACGTTATTCCTGCCTTTGATGAATGTTTAAAATTTAAAACTGAGCCGAGACACATTCAAGCCAGTCAAGAGTGAATTTGAATAAATCTCTGAAAACGTGTTTTCTTCAGCGTGGTTTCTAAATTATTATTCTTCACACGAAAAAAAAATATTAAAACATAAAATTCATTTGCAGAAATATGACTCAACCTCAACTTCAGCACGTCAGGTTCAGACACATAAATACAGTAGAAACATTCCAGAGTCCAGATGATCTGCAGAGACAGACGAGCCCAGGAAGCAGCTTTCAGTCCAGAGAAAAATGAGGGCAGTTCTGTGACAGCAGGAGCACAAACAAGTTTGAACACGTGAACTGCTCCATTGCTTCAGAGATCATGTCTGACAAGATATCAGAAAGCAAGCAAAGCCCCTATTCAGTGTCACAACACATGATACACCGAACAGATCATCCCCTAATACAGTAAGAAGTACACAGCAAGTACAGTATACAACTTCTTGTGTATAGAGAACATTAAAGCCTTTGATGCAGGTAGGACAGCAGGTACATACAGTGCAATGTTTTATTTAATAAATAGTTTATCACAGGGATAGTGTTGGCCTTCATGCAGCCCATCAGCCCATCACTCTATATTAAAAATGCTCCATTAACATCCCCTTTTGGTCCTTTCACCTCTGCCATGCTCTCTCTCTGCTGAGACACTTGTGCAGCTCCAGTTCTGGCATGACTCTGCTCCCTGTCAGTGTTCCTCCACATCCCGGGCCTGAAAAAAAGATATAGTTCACAGCGGGTTATTTTTCTGTCCGTCATGAAGCTCTATAAATCACAAGAGTTGAAGTGGAGCATCATGCACTTTGACTTTTTTAATTTGGCAGAATCGCTCACCCTCTAGAGAGGCAGGAATTAAAACTTTTGTATGTCAAAGACAAAAAAACCTGCACACAAATCATATTTGTATACTTCCTCTAAGACGTTCAGGACTGCAGCATCTGGTCCTGCTGATATCCTCAGGGTTTTTACTGAGCGTTTGTCTCCCTCTTGTGAAGACTGAGATGTGTTGTCCACCCAAAACTAAATGTAGTAATACCTTAATGTAAAAAGTACTATTAATTTATTGCAAATAGTACTACTAGTTTATCAGTTAGTATATTGATAGAAAACGAATGATCAGCTCGTTTGAAGACGGTTGAATGCTTATTTCGTCATTGATCGTGCATCTTCTTGATGTAGTTTCCTGCACAGCAATACAGCTGTACTTTTACTTTACTACTACTGTACTTTGACTACATGAAGCTGAGAATATTTTTGTACTCTATTAGGATTTTGTTGCAGTACTCAGTACTGAAAGAACTACGAATACAACTATTTATCACTAGTAAAAGTAAGAGTACACAAAGAGTATTCATGTGTATATTTCTTGTCTTCTTTGAGAGTCAACCTCTTCTTCTTTGTCTCCTTTTCTTCAGCTCTCTTTCGTCTGGGCAGCATTTCAGTAACCTCAGGAATCTGTGTGGAAAATCAAGACCACGTGTGCTGCAATCATCATCTCATCCCAAAGACTCTTTCACATATTCCCATGTGCATATCCAGATTTTAACCCTCATTTTCTTCATTCATATCAAGCTCTTGATTTGTTTTTTGATGGCTTTGATAACTTTGTATTATTTTAGTAGAAGGCAGTGAAGAAGGAAAATCATTTTGGTGTCAGTATCAAACAGCCAGTACATGCATCGGTCCAAAATATCCTGCTAAGTGTTTTGGGGTATGTGGGAAAAGAGTGTGATCACTTTCACATGTGGAGAAGCTTAACTTCACTTGGAGACCATGCACACATCCAAATACAGTACACTACTGTTGAATGTGTTTTTGCCTTTTACTCTATGAAGACATTTTAAGTTCCAGTCCTTTTTATCAAGCATACGCCTGCAGGATTAATACATAGTTTATTCAGATGGAGGATTATCTGCATATTTTCTGTGTGTGTGTGAGCTCATTGGCCTGAGACTTCATGCACAAAATCAAAATAAGATCAAAATAGCAGTGTTTAACGAACATGATTTCCCAGAAGCCTCACAAGACGTTGCTGGTCGAACATCATGACTCGACAGAAAAGGAGACTCCGTGAAATGAGTCCGTGGTTAGTTCATGTCTGGCACGCAGTGTTAGGTAGTACAGGATTATATTTCATTTTTGATTATGACTAAAACATGACATTTTAAAATAATGAAACTCTCTTAACTCCAAAAACAAACAAACCGCAATCTCTGTGGCTGTGAAGTGAAGCCAATGCAGACGGCCTCTTGAGGCTGGCTACAGAACAAGTTCATCTCCATAAACCGACATAACAAATACAGCAGAGTTACTGTTTACAGCCTGGTCCAAAAAAACGGTTTTGGTGTCTATAGCTAATTTCTCCATTCATAACAACTGTTCTGAGTCTGAATGTTTATATAACTCACCAGTTTAAATTATATTAAGTTATGCATAATTAATAGTGTGGATGCTTTGCAGCTTCCGGGAGGCGACGGAGGCAGAGCCACCGCACTCCTGTTAGTGACGTCACGGATACGATATCCATGGTTTATAGTGTACTATGCCAGAGAAAAAAAAACAATGTTGAGTCAAGACGGACGGTTCAAAACAGCTTCTGCCAATGTCACCATCACTACCGCTTCAGAAAGTTGCAAAACAAGAATGTCTTCGTCATAAATGTGTTTTATCTGCATTGAAAATGTTTTGAGACGTTTACAGAGAAAAAAAGGAATCTTTGTGGAAATTGCTAGATAACATCAGGCAAGTAAAAAAGCCAAAACAAACAGTGTTAGCAACCCCTGACGTTTGCTTTTGATACAGCATGATAATGCAGAACTTATGGTTTAGTATTAGAAACCTAATGTTCGTTTTTTTTCATTCTGAGAAGTAAGAATCAGAAGTAGTTCCCGGTTGTATTGTGTCCTGCAAAATCATCTAACCTGATGGGTGAAATCTAAAGTTTGAATGAAACGTGGAGCTGGAATATCCATGGAGAATTGATGCTGGGATGTTTCTGACCAACTGAAATCACAAACAAAAGAGATTTGTTTTGTTTCATTGTCGTGTTTATTCTATTTCACACAATGACAATATTTGATTTCTTAAAAAACAATCCTTTGGTAAACTACCTGTATCGTCGGTGTGTTTGTGTATTCTGTCAGATTGATTTCAACATGAAAAGTAAAGAATCGCGTCAAATCAAATCAAATCAAATATCCTCTCAAATATCTGCCCCCACAAACGCAAAGCAAACACCTGAAATCCCTCCTAGGACCTGCTAAGAGTGTGTGTGGGTGTGGGAGTTATATTGTCAGGGCCTTGGGGTTGACCACCCTGCCGATAAAGAGCAACGCCCCCGACGCTTCATCCCGGATCAAGAAGAGGAAGGGACGGTCCACTCGGTAGACCAGGTGGCTTGGCGTTGAGGTGATGCTAGGGTACTGGTTTCCCTCGGGCGCTGTCTCCATGACGACCTTGTGTTTGACACTACTGAGCGTGGCAGCCTGAGCCGTGATCTTCTCCAGGCCTGTGTCTGCTAGCCATTCATCGAGACCTGAAAGGAATGAAGGAAGGAGGAGATGAAAGAGAAAGAGTTTCAATTAAAAATGTAAAATTTTTCCTTTTCTCTTAACATTTTCAATTTAAAGTCTTAAGTATTTCTGCTGGTCGGAAAAAGATATTTGGGCGGACATTACAGAAACTTAAACACAATAAAAAATAGTTTTTAATTGAGGAAATACTGCATTTGTTGGGAACTATGTTCATTGTGATGAAGGAGTATGGCTTATTATTGTGTTTTAATGGGTCTCTGTGGTTATTAGGATACAGTCACTGTTGGTTTGGGTCTTTTTTAGGGTCTCAGTTAGCGTTGACTTGTCTAGCTACTTGCAACAGCCTGCAGGCAGAATAATATATACAAAACTTACAACTTTCATTTGGAATATAAACAGATATGGATAGAAACATTTTGAAATACTGGTACATTATTTGCAGGTTTTTCTCTGGACGTCAGAGTTGGGCTTACCCAGGTCGCCGAGCAGCGGCAGCAGGTCTGTGGAGTAGCTGAATTTCAGTGTGGGCAGAGTGAGGGACACCTTGGCAGGAAGGAGCGTCATGGACAGATCCTGAACGAACTCGGCGGTCAGACTCTCCTCCACCAGGGTCATGTTGGTGGTCACATCATCAGGCAGGAAGATGAACATGCTGACATCGTTCTGCATCTGGATCTGAGTGATCTGCAAATCATTCAGGAGAGCTCTTAGTGGACTGTAGTATATTTCTTGTCGTTTAAAGGTCACATACTGATGACAAGCACTTACCGTGCAGCTCAAATCTGAGTCTGCACCCATCTTCACAGGGTAGCCATCCTGTTGCATCATGGGAATACTGACAGGAGCCGCGCCTTCCACTTGGAAGTTCTGCATTGCTCCACTCTGACCGAACCGAGTCACCCACTTCCCTGTTTACAGACAGAAAGCCGTGTCATTCCTCAGCTGGGAACTGAAAGTTCAGTCCAGTATTAGACTGGAATTTAAATCTATATCAAGTGTTTGAGCATCAAAAGATATTTTGTGAATTGGACATACCTTTAAAGTAGGAGGCACTCACAGTATTCACTCCAGAGGTTCGGGGGAAGGCCGAGGTCAGGAGGCGCTGTACTTTCCCGCCTGTCTCCTGAGCTACCCAGGTGTTGATTTCGGCCATATCTTTGTTCACGCCCTGAAATGCTTTGGGACGAACTCCATACTGCTGCTCCACAAGTGCAAAGAACTCCTGCTTCAGACGAAGTCCTGAGAAAAGACAGTTTAATCAGTCAGTTTCAGCTTCTGACCTGCACAAATTAACATTATGATTAAGAAAAATATGGATTTAGTGTGAAGGAAAATACTCAAGACTTAAATGTGGTAAAGATTGCAAAGATCAGAAACAGTGAGAAATCTGAATTCATTTTTTATGTAAAGGAACAAAGTGCAGTTTTAATTTGTCAGTCAAAGAAACATACTGAAAACATGCAGGCCTGTTTTGACAGTGTCTGTAGTTCAGTGTCTGAGTTCCCAGTCAACACTGATGACTACATCATGTCTTAATACTCAGACTGACCTTGTCCTTGATGGTACAACATTAATTAATTTTACCCGAGAAAGCATGTTCCAGACTTTAAACTAAACATCTCGATCGTCTTTAGTGATCCTGTTGATGTATGACTCTGTAGCTTCTCTCTTCTATCTAAAGTGAAGCCTGAAGCCTGAGGTTCTCTACTGCAAAGGTTGCAAGTTAAGACGTGTTTTTCGTTTAAAAAAAAAAAAGTTGTTGTTGTTGAAAAGATGCAGAATTACATGTAGATCCCTGATGTTTATGTTCCCATTTGCCCAAAACCCCTAAACATGAACTCACGTCGTGCCAGATAGATTCGTGCAGCAGTGCTCAGGCCTTTGCCGGGCGCTTTGACTGAGGTCAACAGGTCTTTCAGGGTGTTGTGGAGCTGAGGGTCCTGCAGGGTGTGGTAGCGCAGAGCCCTGTACAGCTGTCTTTGAGCACGCTCAGACGCTCCTGGGGGAAGGATCGCGTTAAGTGAGTGAACATATTCTGGTAAGATTGAGACATATTTTTACATGTATGGTGGTTACTTCCTTCTTCCACATCAAAGACCTTATGTAGGTACTGTCCCGGAGCACTAGGGGTCTGTCTAAAATCTTCCGGTGTGCTTTTTTTATTGTGCTAAACAGAGGAAAAATAAGCATGTATGGAAAAAGACATTGTGGACCACCTGATGAGGGTGTTTTTGGGGAGCAGCAAACAAAACTGAAACAAAATTCAACCAGTTTTGGCTGACGGGCCCATACACACCATGGCAGTCAAAACCAAAGCACCAGTTTGGATTGAGTTTGTAGTGTGTTTGTGTCGTCACCCATGGATAGCTGCGTCAGCACCGCGGACACGCTGATGGGGGACAGGAAGATGTTGGACGAGGTCTCGCGGCTTGCCAGAGCACGGAACAGGTTGTAGCCAAAATCCGAGGTTGCGGCGCCCATCTTAGTCTGAGGTGTGGTGAAGAGCTCCACATGTTCCTCCTCTGCAGCTGTCTCCTCTTCTCCTGTCTCCAACTGGAAGAAAAAGTAGGGTTTCTTATATTGCGCTTGAGGGAATTATGCATTACATTTACATATATTTTTGTGTAAAATAACACCAGACTGCTAACATTGTGGAGGTAACATATGTGGATACCTGAGCCTGACAGAAGCTCAGGACAACACCAAAAATCAGCAAGAAAGTTGCTCGCTTCATCCTGGAAGACAAACAAGAAAACAAAGTTTTTACATGTTTCACTTTCACAGAGCGGACATCTTAAGACTCAGCAATGTCTTTTCAATGGAGAAACAATGGCTAATTCTAATATATAGTAAGGTGACTCAATGCATCTGTATTGAGATAACTGTTTTCAACAGAAAACAGATGTTTATTTAAACATCCAGCAATTACAGAGCTAAATCATCTTACTACTTGCTTTGTGTCACCTGATGAATCTAAACACAATATTATCTAATCTAAATCTAAAGATGGGTAAAGACGTGGATCGTCAGTGGACTTGAGCCTTAATATCTGATAATAACTGTTTTTTGTACCAGGTTCAAAACATGTTTATTTCTTCTGTGAATTTCGGCCTTTAAATATGGGGGCTTATGGCGATTGACTTGTTCTGTAGTCAGCTTCAAATGGACGTTTGAGGAATTGCAGTTTTTGCTACTTCCACAGTGGCTTCATTGCACAGCCATGGAGATCGCCACTTGGTCTCCCCAGCTCTGGAGGGCTGCTACACGCTAAATGCAGTTTGTCTGAATCAAATATTAAAATATTAGGAAAGTTTCCTGGTTCAAATGATGAACTATCATCAGAAAATGTTAATAAGTCTCAGTAGATATCAGATATTCGATACTAGCTTCCAGTATTTGTAAGTATTTGTTTCCAGTGCTATCAGTCAGTATCAAAGTCACCCATAATGGACGTGCCTAGAGGCTCTACAGAGGGTGTTTTGCATGTTGCATAGTTTTTTGGCCACCAGAGGCGTATACAATCAGTAACTATGCCTCAAGATGCCAAATTCTGCACACTAGTCCTTTAAGTGTCAAAGACCAACTAAATCAAATATAATGTGTGACAAGAAAAAGAGAGTGATCAAAATGTGAAAACTGCTGGTGAGGGTAAAGAAGAAGAGATTAAATTATCCAAAACAGTAATGCCAGAAAAGTTATCCTCTCTTTGTGGAACATTTTCATACTTAGAGACAATGATGATGGTCAGAGCCACAGAAAAGATTGTTTTGTATAATTTCAGGTGAACGCCTCAAAATTATACAACCATTTGAAACTTCACCAAGTGAAAGAGCATCTGAAAGTCATAACTGTTGTTTCTCTTCAAAACAGTTTCCTCAGTAATTATGTGAGAAAATTATAATTTCAAAAAGATTGTGCAGCTTAAAAGTTTACATCTTCATCATCATTTTGGTGCGACTGCTGCTGCACACACACACAAACAATGTCTCTTTTGTTCTTCTGCACACATCTGGACTTCGTTGTCGCGGTTTCACAAAAGCAAAAGTCTGTCATCTGAACCTCAGACCACACACACACACACACACACAAACACACCATGCCTGATGGGTAATCCAGACGGAGCTCAGAGGCTGCAGTTTCTTTCTCCTGACTTTCACTGAGATTCCAACATCAATAAAAGTTGTGATAGTGTACATTTCCTGAAAACTCCATTGAGGAAACAAAAATAGCTTAAAACTCCAGTGAGATGAAGACAAAAGCAAAATGAATAGGTTGTTGAGGCCATGTTTACTTTATCTTTGCCCTCCAATCTGGATCTTTCATCACACCAGCACCTGAATGCAACACAGTTTTCACCAGTGCATGAAGGCAGCCGAGGATTTTCGCAAATAAATGACTAAGATCTTTAAGAGCTGCTCTGATTGAGTGTTGCCTGTGCAGATTTTATCAGAGTGAGCTGGTTTAATGCTGATAAACAGATCAAACCTGTCACTTCAGGTGGTCCTGATCGTACAAAAATCACAAATATTCTCTCATAAAGTTTGAGTTATGTTTTCTCATCATGCCAGTAACATTAAACTACAAATCTGATACTGTCCATGAGGACCATTAAAGACTCGGTTTATGTAATCTCAAGTACTGTTGCATCACTTCATCTCAGAGGTGTTTAAAGTCTGAACAGGCCTGATGGAGACCCGCAAAGTCCTGCAGCAGACTGAAGATGAACAGCTGACACAGCTAGCAGAAACATGCTTCCTGCAGTAACTTGTCTCTGATACTCACAGGAATGTTTTCTCATTGGCTGCTCATCAACTTTCTGATAGGGATTTTTTTTTTTTTATTCCACAGAAGCACAGAAATGTTCTTGGCACTAAAGTCTTTATAACCCCAAAGAACCTCTGTGTCTTTGTGAAGATTAGATTAGATTAGATTAGATTATCTAATCTAATTCTTTGTGAAGAACTTTCAAACTTTCAAATATATGACACGTGTTCAATTAAAAGCAGTATAAAAGCAAAGTATTAAATTTGAGGAAATCTGTGTTGAGACAGAGGACTGACCCTGTTTCTGTTCCACTGACCCTGCGGTAAAATCTATTATATAAACTGCTCGGTGGAAAAACTCCAGCTGTGATTGATTATGTTTCTTGGCACAGAGCAGAGATGGAAAAGCTCAGAGAGAACGGGAATAAAGTTCATGTTTCTCACTGTTAAAATAATTGTAAAACTGTCTTCATGGCATGAACAATCTATGCTAAACTCTTAAATTCTCTGCAGGTTCATCAAACATTTATTTATGTTTCATTTCGGACTCAAACCTGCAGTCTGAGCACCTCTCCGACATCATGCAACAATAAATTAACGATAAATTAATTGCATGAACTGAGCAAGCGTCTAAATGTTGCGCGTAAAAGGGCACAATGATCAATAAATACCATAAAAGCACACTCACCTCTTCTCTGCTCTCGGACGGTCCACGTCGCTCAGACTCTTTCTGTCTCTCGCTGCAGATGAGGCGAGTCTAGCCCTGTCGACGCCCCCCTGGCCCTGAGCCCACAGCGGCGCGCGTCCACGTTGCTGCCAACGGTGCACCTGGGGCGCGCAGGACAGTCAGACGTCGGGGGATTAGAGATGAAGAAAATTTACAGCCAAAGACAGAAGATTCGAGGTCATGGTGGGCTGTGTAGTTTACAGATACAGCAATAATTATTTGAGGTGTTAGTGCACCAGTAAGGAACCTGGACCATCACTGCTCCCATGTCCCTCCTTTGATCATTGTTAATTCCATGTGGTAATATTTAGGCTGAGTTTACTGGACTGAACAGTAAACATGAAGATGAGAGAGGAAACTTCACAGTCTCCAAGAATCCCATCATAACCTCTGAAAGCACCTCCTAGATCCATTATAAGGTGCTCCACAAGGACCTCAGTGCTTCTTATCTAAATATAATCAGCGAAAAGTTATTTGTCCTGAACTTCCCAATGCAGTCTGCCAATTAAAAAGAGTTTAGAATTTACTAGAGTTTTAGGTAGTAAGAACTGAGTTGGTTTGGGTCTTCTGACAAAAGATATGTGTGGTGCACACAGTGTTTGTTTGTGAAAGTCTTAGATAAGAGTTTAATCTGGGGGCAACTAGACTTGATAGTCAAGTGGAAACAATGGCCTCCTTAACTGCCCTTGGGAGGACGAAGGCAACGGGTGCCTGCAACAGCCACTGCGGAAAGAAAAAATGTTTCTTCCGATTAAAGAAATGGTTACCAAGTGGAAACAATGGCCCAACCAAGGCTAAATCTCCGCAACTCAGTCAAAATGGAAGAAACCTCTTGGATGGGAGGTGAAACATCTTCATTGATTCAACCACCAAGTCTTGTTGCCACAGATTTAAATCTTCTCAAAGAATATTGTTAGTTACATGTCCCTGAAGGAGGAATTTATGGCAAAGGGGGGCCGCTGTTCTCTCGATAGTAGTTGTACATTTCACAGCTTTCTTTTTCTTTTTTTTTTTTTTTTTTATTTGTATTGGGTGTATAGTGTGTTGTTTATTATTTATACTATGAAGAACTGAAACCAAAGCTGTATTGTGTTGGTCTGGAAAAGAGATGACATTTTGGGAGATACTGGGATTTCTTTCTTTTTTAAAGTGAATACACATCAAGTTTCTTAAAAAAAAAAAACTTTAAAACTCTGTCAAGACAAATACACTTTTAATTTTATTTTCATGACTGAATACCAAATTAAAATCATCAAATTGTAGATAAAACATCTGCAAAGAAAAAAAGACCTTTAAACATTTGAACATCTTGTTTAATGAAACATGTTTCCTCTCTGGGGACTTTCTATGTGTGTCTTGCATTCAAAAGTCTAATAAGTGTATTATAAAGTTACTTAGCACTGTATTTTAACATTTTCATCACATCAGAAACAAGTCTCAGTTCCGATCACTATAATTGTAGTATATTTGTATTTTTCCATACTGAACTACAACACATTTTGAACAAGTCCAAGATGTTTGTCCTCTGCTGCTCTGAATCTACTTTAAAGGAAATGTTTGACAGTTTGGGAAAAATTCTTTCTTGCAGAAGTAAATACAAAAATTGATACTGCCACTGTGGGTTCATCACAACCTCATGACATCAAGATCTCTGCAATACCAGAATTTATAATTTTATACAGATTAAACAAACCAGATGTAAAATGTTAATTAGTGAGCCTTACAGGTGCTGGAAGACAGTCTTTAGCTAACCGGTTGCTTGCTGCAGCTTCATATTTTCTGACAAGCATAAAAGTTGTATCAATGTGCATCTAACTCATGGGGTATCTCCGAACATGTCAAACTATTCCTTTGATTAGTAAGATTTGATGCAAGTACAGAGTGCTCTGGTTTGGGCCAGGTTTCATCTCACTGTTACTTCTTCTTCACATCACTGTTCTCCAGTCCCTTTACATGTTGTGGCTGCTCCCCCTCACCAGCAGGGGCGTCACATGACTGCATGTTGCTGCCCTCTGCCTCACTGCACCACCTGTTACTGTGTTCGCTATTCTCCAGAACAGGTTGGTCGTTCATGGTGTGATTGCTGTGGGAATCATCATTGAGCATGGGGTCATTGTCAGGGGCAGGGTTTGTGACAATGCCCATGAAGATGGGGACCAGAGAAACATCATCGACAAGGGCGAAAAAGAAGGGAGAGTTGACTGCGAAGAGGGAGATGGAGCGCATGGAGGTTATGGCAGTGGTGGCAGATGCCTCCACGCCTTCCTCGCTGAGTTCTATGGTGCTGGCGTGGCGGACAGCGGTCACCTTCAGAGGTTGGTCGGAAATCCCAGAAAGATCAGGACCTGAAAACAGAGAACCAAGACCTGATAGAGAGAGAAAAAAGAAGTCAGAGTTACAGACTGAAGAGTCAGATATACTCTGCAGAGTCCCTGTGGACACTGTTTGAGAAGGGTTAAATCTGGGTCAGTTGGACTTGGTTTTATAACCAGAAAAGAAAAGTATTATATAATTTATATAAATTTTTCAATTAAGAACAAGCTTGTGTCTCCATAATGTGTCCATTATCCTTTCTGTCTTAGTGAAGCTAACACTCTCACCCATGCTGGTCAGTGCTTCCTGGAGCTCCTGGCGGAACTGTAGCTTCACCTTGGGTAAATTGACCTGCATTGTTTTCTCCTGAGGTAGACGACTGTAAAGGTCGGAGATGTTCAGTTTGTGAAGTACTGAAGACACATTTCCACTGCCCGGCAAAGGCATGACAATTAAGAAGCTGGTGTTTCCTTTGAAGGGAAAACTGGCAACCTAAAGGAGACAGAATTTTCCTTTTATTTCTTTTATTTCATATGGACAAATAGACTTCCCTTCAGGCACTCAGGCTTACCCCCATAGTCCAAAGACATGTACTATTAAATAAAGAGTTACCATGAAGTATATACACCCAACTTTTATATAAAGGTAGACGTATGAGTGACCATGGTCACTTGAAAACATCTATAATTGGCCATTCTATCAAAATAAGCATTAGACCACCTTAAACATAGTTCCACAGGTAACCATGTGTGGCAGGAGGCTAAGTAAAGTTGGCCAAACATCCTTCTTCGCTACCATTCCTTCAGCAACTTTTAATTCATCCTGGGGGATCCCAAGATGGGACGTAAAGTTGGGTGTCCATGATTTTGATGTAGCCTTGAAGCTATTTCTTTCTTTCCAAAGTGAGCAAACTACTTTGGAAAAAAAACATCATGGACTGCTGTGTAAAAGCATTCCTGGCTCTGCTTGTGATGGACAGTATCAACACCATCACTGATGTACCCATTCCAACACCGGGGTTACCTGTGCTTCCAGGTCTGGATCATCCAGAAGGCGCAGAGGGTATTGGGCAGACTTCATCATGTCCACTGGGACAGAGTTCTGGTTGTCAAGGTAGAACACTCCCTTAGAGGTCACCTGAGGGTCAAATCGTGTCTGCCATTCACCTGTAAAACACAGGGGGAACAAATTATTAGTAAGCAAAAGATCAGCTTACCTACCTTGATGTTCATGGACAGAATATCAAGGCATGGTGCCTGGTCTGGTGATATTAGGGTGGCATGTATACTTATTCTTGACTGTTAATTAAAAGGATTGTAAGACTCATCGATTGAGGGTCGATTAGGGTTCAGCAGTTGCAGTAACAGAGGCTTTGGAAACTAATGGGCTATAAAACAGGGCAGAAGCATTCCAACTCTCATTGGCATGAAAACATGGATCAAAGCAAACATCATGAGACACAAATAGGAAGCCAATGCTTCGAGATCTATCTATATCTATCTATCATTTACTCACACCAAGTTGTGCACCTCCAAGTCAGTTGCATTTTTACACACTTAATTGTTCATCTTCAATGATACTATATAAATCACCATACTGAGCGTTTTTTGGTGGAATGATTCACCTTTGAAGTACACAGCATTCATCAGCATAAGCACCACATCATGTGGAATACTTTCCAGGAAGTTGGGGATGTGACCATTGGTGGCGTTCTCCACCCATTGGTTTACCTCCTCCACAGAGAGCAGAGGAACAGGCTGTGATTGGTACCTGAAGAGGACAGAAAAAAACATCTTTTTACTTTGACAGAAATCATATTTCATACAACTGGAAAAAAAAGTATTGGTCTTGGTATAAATGTAAGAAACAATACATCATTACTGCTTTTACTTGCTGCCAAACTCTATATCTCTCAATGAATCAGCCAATTCAGTCTGAACTCAAAGGCATGCAGGATGTTAAAAAATGAGTCTTCATAAAAAACAAACTTGTGAATGTGACCGGATCATGTAGTTGATACCTGTCCAGAGAGTCCTCAAGAAAAGACAACTTCACTTCAAATCCTGATGAAATGAGATGAAAATAGGAAAGAGATGACGGATCTTACACCAAACTTCTTTAAAACCATCACCAGTTCAATAATCATGAGCACACACCTGGTCTCAGGTACATGCGTGTTGCCACCTCCAGCTCTGTGTTTCTGAAATGAGGTAGGAGGCCTCCCAGTATATGATGGTAACATGGCAGATTGTCAGCATGAAGGCTCTTCAGAAGTAGGTTTTCTGTCTCATTGCGAGCACCTGAGAGAAAATCAATCTTAACAAAGTGTTTCTAAGGAATGTACAAGAATATTTATTGGAGCAACCAGTTCAATATGAACTGGCTTTACATGTGAGGCAAGTGAGACCATAATAAAAAGTTATCTTCTTCACAGTCATTTTAGGAGATCATAGACTCTGTTCATCAGGTTCAGCAGGCTCAACTTCACACTGGGCTTTTTGCCTCAGGTGCGCAAAAGGATAGCATGATAGCGAAAAGTTGTAAGACTTAGGAATGGTCGGTTTGTTTCATATTAGGGTTTTGATTCTCATGAACAAACAAAATTAAATTTTGACTGACCTAAGGTGAGGTGAGCGAGGGCAATAGCGAGGCTGAGAGGTGATAGAATGACGTTCGGCTGCTGTGGACCAACGGGAAGCTTTTCTAGGAGCTGTAAGCCCAGTCGTTCTATGGCGCTCCCTATTGACCTGCGTTCCTTTGGATCAAACCGCGTTCCTCTACAACTTTGAACCTCCTCCTCTGTATCCTCCTCTTCTTTGACAGAACTGGAGACATCAGGAGTTCCTGGAGTGGGCTCCCCCTGAACACAGGACAGACAGGGTTCAGTTTCTGAAGAGTAATTTTCTAATTTCCCTTTTAAAGTTTAAAGAGGTAGTTTTCTAGATTTTCTTACGGTCAGTCCCAGACAGCAGAGACAGAGCAAGAGAAGAAGAAGACACAGCTTCATGTCCAAACAACCAGCCTGAAAACACAAAGAGACATCATCATAAGAGGGTTATCCCCAAATTAAAACATTTGAAAATTGTTCCTTTCAAGGATTGATGACCACCTGACAACCATGATGTAGCCATTTGTGAGTTTCAGTCGGCAGCAAGGTTGTCATTTTTGCGTTTAAAGGCAAAGTCTGCATTGTTGGAAGAGTGATTGTACAAAGTACTTATCCATAGCCAGTGTATTTCCTACAGTAGACACCTTGCTGTCAAACAATAATCATACCCAACTGAGGTAACAGGGGTTCTTTAAGGTCATAATAATAATTGATATAAATGCCTCCGTTCCCATCAAAAAGGGCTGTGTAACAGGAAGGTAAAGCAGTCAAAATACTCTAAATACAGCATACACTTTGATATTGATTTTTTTGGACTATGGATAGTATAGTACCATATACAACCCCCTTCAAATGACTCAGATTATCCCTTTAAGCTTGATGTTTGCACTTGAGAATATGGCATATTATCATGCTAATTTTAGCATGATAAAGTGTGTTAGCATGTTGATGATGAAAATTGGTGGTATTGTCATATTAAATTTGTTATGTTGCTATGATGCTGCCATATGAAATCCAAGGATTATTACGATTCATCCTGTAGGGACCAAGAGTATCTAGGCCAAAGTGTTGCCAAGATATTTTAATCTGGATCAAAGTGTTTGATCAACATACTAACAATATCATCTGAGCTACGCTGCTATGGGCATTGGTAATGGTAATATCAATGTACCTGTCTGTCTAGTAGGCTTAGAGTCAATTGAGGATTCAGATATGGCTTGTGTTTACCAGCAGGCTAAAGGTTACTGTTTCAGAACCTTTTTTTGGCAGCGCTGCAACACACTGAATACACAAGACAGAATACACTGAACTATATGAACTATATGAATCTACAAACACTGTATATGTGACCATATACCCTCATAAACACACATAACCACAGCATTGCAAGGCATACCTCCATCTGAGCGTGATTCAAAACACTCTTTCTGGCTCATTATAAACTACAGATTATTTCAGCAGCGCTGAAATTGATTGGAAGTAAATTTTTCTCCAGCCATCAACACAGAACGAAGTCAAAAAAGGTCTGAACTCACCTGGCTTGTTTATGATGTGGAGGTAGACGGAGATAAACCAAAGGGGTTAAAAGATGGGATTAATAAAATAAGAGTAGAGACAGATATGGTCAATCTTCTCGAGGCTGGACAATGTAGTGGCTGGACTCAACAACTGCCAACCCCGTATTGACTGGTTAATAATCAACCCTAAACTGATCTTGACTGTATCTGTGCTCACAACAGAAGGTAAAAATGAAGAGACTGACTGATCAGTTTGCTGTAAAAGTCTTTGTAGAGTCATTTCATATTTGGTTGTGAATCCAAACTGGAGGAATCAAATCCATTCGTCATTATCAAAATCAACTTACTTAGTTGAGCTAGTTGCCATAGTAAATGTCTGTTCTCTCTTATTCTAAAATGTTCACATAAAGGAATACGCCATCATATCTCATAATTATAAAAGAATCTACATGCAATAATTATGAACTACAAAATTAGAATGATTAATTCCAGATAATTCAGATAATTTGAGTATTAAACCAAACAACAAATGTAAACCAAACCAAACAAGAAATCACTAACTAAACTAATCTAAACAAAGTAATAAATCTATAGTAAACTAATCTAGCATTAGCACTAACATCACAGTGGATTGAAAGTGAGTCTCAGTGATTCAGATTGAAACCACTTTGTGCACTGAATCGTCCTTCAGCTTTGGGCCTTCATGGCGCTCGACACATACATTCAGCAGACAGAGTGGGCGTGTATTTATCTTGCTCTGACTGCCTGGTTCCAGCTAAACGCCCCCACGATGCAGCTCTGTAACAAACAGGGTCCCTCCTTTGACTCAGTTCACCCTGATCCTCCAGGTTTCACCACAGAACCACAACAGTCACTGAGAGAATCTGTTTATCTATGAGGCTGATGCCAATAGTCAAATTAACACAATGATCATTAGACGAGATGTTTTGTTATACTACAAGACGCATTTCCCATGAAGGACAGTAAAGACTGACCTGAACTGATTTGAACTGATATGAACTTTTCAACTGCGGGACAGCTCAACATCAGCTTGGACAGAATTTTATAGCGGGAGATGACACAGTAATATTTTAGAAGATAGTGTTCTTCCAACTTTGTGACAACCATTTAAGGGAAGTCTTTTCTTCAGCTTCCAACATCTGGTGGAAAATTTAAAACCAGAAGAGTGAAGGCTGTTAAAACAATCCAAAGCTCCACTGTCACATGTGACTGGAATGTTCCACTGTCCACGTACTGTTGGCATTGTGGTGTATTTCAGCTCTATTTGCAGGTTGGATAAAAGTAATATGGGACTACAATCACAAAGAGAAACCATCCAGCTCCTCCCACACATCCTCTTGCCTCACTTCCAGTAATAGTGGATATTTTGCCAGCTACACACACACACACATACACACACCTTCTTGACGCAGTAAATCAGTGGCAAATAATTTTATTCAGCCATTTGCAGGTTTAACTGTCTGATGCAGAAAAAGTTCAAATAAAGGTCTGGTCACAGCTACATGTGAGGGGAGACGCTACAGGTGAATGAGGTCAAAACTTTAACTCACCATAAAACCTTCCTAGTTTCCCTACTCTCATTAAGAGATTTCTTTTTTTTGGATTAGGACTTTTACAGGGTATTACCTAATGTTACCTTTTGTTGAAATCTACTGACACAAACACACAAAGTGAAATAAAACAAACACTGGAATTTCTCATGTTGAGCTTGCAAACTGTTTATCATTAGAAAGTCATCCTGACCTTTGATGAGATAAACCAGCAAAGCAACCTGTGACATCAAACATCCTCCTCTTATGCTTCACAGTGGGAACCACACATGCAGATACCTGCATCTTAAAAAGACACAGTGGTTAGACCGAACTATGTGCTTTGTTCGTGTAAAGAAATTAAATTAAATGCAGGACCACATGAATACACTGGGAGGCAGCAGAGGATAAAATGAACTTTTACTTCACTGGGTTTGAAGTGAAGTGAACAGTCCTGTGTTTTAGAGTGAAAATAGTAAACAGGATGTCTTTTCTCTGATGTCAACTCCATGTCCTTTGTGGTTCAATTCAAGACCCCTTCAATCCACTGTAACTGTTCATATTGCTCCTTTTTCCCTTTTTCTATGTGTAGTTTGAACATTCCTGTTTTCAGTTTTCATTAACATCTCATATTCTATATTTCTATGCCTGTATGACACAGATTTAACCTTTTAGTACAGTTTTAAAATGTCTTGTTAATTTGTAGCATTGTAATCAGTGCTATTTTACCTTTATTTCAATTTTATTTCATTTTCATTTAATTATGAAAGCATTGGGAGTGTCCCAAAATAACAGTATTGGTCATCATTATGATATTTAGAAAATTATATATTGTCATCTCTCATTATGTTGTTATATAATTACATTCCTATTTTTTAAAGGTTTGGTTTTTTGGTTTAGAGTAAATAGGAGGCCTGTTGAATCTGTAAAGGGATTTATGTCATTCAAGTTCTTGAATCTTTCTTTTGGCCTCTTAAAGTTTCATTACGGTAATATTCAAAAATAGTTAATAGTGACACCTTTGGCCATTAACTGAACTGCAATTAGCATCCCGTTGGCCAAAAGTGACAAACACAAGACTGAACACTGGAAAATAAATTACAGTGATATTTAGAGTAATGCTACTCTCTGTAATCTTCTACAAGCTAGGCAATTAGCTGATGTTATCCACCAAAGACTATAAAATCATAATCATAATCTAGCTAGGAATTTATCCATGTTAGCAAGCAAGTTAACATTACCCAGCTTAAACTACAATGTCACAATATATTTGACATGCTTTGCAGTAATGTTAGCATTGACTCTGGACTCAGTGTTGCACTCTGTGTTGTAATGAGTGGCGATTATTTGTTGACACCATTTCTGAGCTAACGTTAGCTAGTATTGCACATAGTTGACACTAGGCAAGCGGAAAGAGAGAAGCCACTTAGAGTCACATCCTTTGAATTTTCATGGATAATTCATCCAGATTCCGTAACATAAAAATCAGTCCACAGGCAAGTCCAAGAAATCCAAGAAGTTACGTTACAACCAGTTCACACAAAGTGATTAAAACATATATGCTATGCTATTCAAACTCCTGCAACATTTAGCTTTTTATCTGAAATGAAAAACTGTTGGTCTTCTGTTTCTGACAGACTCTCTTGGTTACACATGCAGACGATGTGCGATAAAGAATAATACAGAATAGTTTGTTGATTAGATCTGATGTTATTGATTATCCTGGTTTGGTGAAGAAAAAGAATTTGGTGAAGAAAAAATTACTCAAAGATCCAGCTTTCTGTTTGAATTATTTCTGATCATGAAACAGTCACAGATGACTTAATGTGTGATTATGAAACATGTAGCAACTCTGTGCACTTGCAGATTATGTCAAACTGTGATTCTGTGCAAGAAGATAAAAGGTGAGTTCATTGTGACGTATACAGGAGATCTGATATCCTCTCCTGTGTTTATTCTGCTGAGAGTTTAGATAAAGTCTGCCGAGACTGTGTGTGTGTGTGTGAGTGTGTAGTAACTCACATAAGTTAATATTTATTTTGTGGACTGTGAAATGCATCACAAATGTGTCAGAGAGAGAGAGAGAGAGAGAGAGAGAGAGAGGGAGGGAGAGAAATAGTACCGCAGAGAGAGTGTGAGCAGTAAAGAGAGAGAAGAGTCTCATTGATACAGTTGTTCTTAGACAGTCATTTCGACTTCATCGTCATCATCATCATCATCTTCTTCTTCTTCATCTTCATCATCATCATCACCCATGTCGGTCCTTCCTCTGCGAGTGAAGATGTTGCGGCAGGTCTGGAGGTTGAAGGGTGTCGTAATTCTCTTCTGCAGCCCGTTCCTCCTGCTGCCGCTTGCTGTCAGCACCACGGTGAGACCAGTTCACTGACCAGTTTAAATAACCAGTTTACACAGAAATTACTTAAACTTAGCAGTAACCAATCTAAGTTACTAAGTTTATTGAACACTGAGGATTGAATCCAGTTCCACCAATAATAAGTGACCATTTTAAATAATTTACTAAATAATAACTACTAAAATTGTCCAGTTTAAATAACTCTAACTAATCTAAATAACCAGTTTTAATAATAATTACAATAATAATAATACATTTTATTTCATAGGTGCCTTTCTATCGTCCAAGGACACCTTACAATAAATAGAAGTAGACAGCAATAACAAAAACAAACGAAGAAAGAACCATAATAGTATACCAAATTACAAAAAATACAACATTAAAAACAGGTTAAAAATAGGGCAATACAATTGAATCAGTCAGATGGAAAAGGCAATTTTAAACTGGTTGGTTTTGAGTGCGGACTTGAATTGTGAGTGAGTTGATGTTCCTTATGACGAGGAGCAGAACATTGAACATTCATCAGTTCAAATTCAAAATAGCAGTTTACTAAATAATAGATGATGATAATTACCTGATTACTGAACATGTTTAAATTAGCAGCTTACCGAACAACTACCAATTAAAGTTATTAGTTTATCAGCACAGACCAGTTCAGGCTATCAATGCCAGTAAAACAACGCAAAAATCAGGGAGCCGTTGCTGCCTCAGAAGACCCTTTTACAGCTAACGTTAGCATCCCTTGACGTAACCCAGTTCATTTAGGACTCCCAAGAAATGTTTTCACAAGCTAGCATGACCTCATCACTCCAAGCTCAAACTCAAGCTAAATACATCTAAGCATTGTATGCTGTTCCTAAAAGGATCAAGCTACGTTGAAGGATGCTAACGTTAGTGTACCGTTAGCATCCACTTGTTATTTATACAAATGTCTTAATGCCTATTTTAACTGGTTATTAATTAAACAAATACTTGTACTACTGATTCTGTGACACAGTCGAAGTTACAGGAAATTGTTGCAGAATGAATTTTCTCTGAAATTTTCCTCCAGTTGTTTGGACAGTCAGCAGGTTACGTTCACAGCTTTTTGTTGCTGATTGACAAACAGTTTAAAAGTTCACTACGATACATTACCAAGAAAACATCACTGAACACATCGTTATGTATATAATGTACAAATACTTTGTTACGAGTAAAATTCCTGCATTCAAAACTTAGTATAAAATATATACTTTAGGTATCAAAAGTAACAAGCTCATATTTATATTTCATATATTTTTATTACAGTATTGATGCATTTATGTGTTTATTACGACATAATGGAGCAGCTGGTAAATGTGGTGCATTTTAATACTTTATCTACTGCTGTAGTTTGTCTATAATAATACATCATAAAAGTTAAATGTTTGCCTCCAAAATGCTGTGGAGTAAATGTAGAAAGTAACATAGATGTAAATTCTCAAGTAAAGCAGTAGTACCTCAAAATTATACTTGGGTAAATGTACTTTTCACCACTGGTGAAAACTTATAAAAGAACATTTTCGGCTTTGCTTTCTGTTCCTGAAAGGATCCAGTAACATTTCCCAGAAATCGACACTTCATTCATCTTCACAGCAGGTGTATGTGTGACTCCACAGTTGCCTTTGTCTTTAAGTCAATGAAGGTTAAAGATAAACAGAGGCGTTGTGTTTGGACAGAGCCGGCTCCTGTCGGCAGCTCAGCAGCTCCCGTGAAAAACAAATCTCTTGAACGGGTCATTTCACTTCATTGTTATTCAGTCCAGTTTTCTCACATGCAGCTTCACACGTGTTCTCCACATAAAACTTCACTTTAGATGCAACAAATACTTTGGAGTAAGTGTAGTACCTGGATGAGTTCCAATCCAAGAAGTGCTACGTTCTTGTGCTGTAAGTTTTAGATATGCGGTCAGGGGTGGATGGTTGGACACACAACAAACTCAACTTCAATTTTACCTCACTAAATGCTGTTTAGAAAGTTGTTGGTCTCCCGCTGCCTCGATCTGCAGCAACTAACTTAAAAGTCAACATCCAAGTCAACAACAATAACTAAAACAAATTAACCCGACAAGGCATCAGAACATTAGAAGAATTTTAATGTCATCATGCTGATTTGATCCAGTTGTTTTTCACAGAAGATGATGTGTGTCTGTTTAATTTATTTTTAAAAGTTGACATAAAAGTAATGGAAATAAACGTAGAGGGTTAATATTATAATTCATTACATTTATTCAATAATATAAGACTAAACTATTATGTGCCAAAAAACATCCTCCAACAGTTAAAATGAGCTTCAAAGTGATTAATAGGTTAATGGATCAATAATTATAATCCAATCATATCATATTAGTCTGAAATTAGCAGTTCTGCCTAATGTGTACTTTTAACTTCCAATACTTTTATACTCATACACAGTCCTCTAATTGTAGTACAGTATTTCTACACTGTGGTATTACTACTTTAGAGAAGTCTATGACAGGCAGATGTTTCTGGTCTTTCGTGATGAGAGCACAGCTGGATTCTGGAGTCCAGCAGGTGAATGAACATAAAGCATCAGGTGAGCAGACAGGTTGTAAATGCTCAACTTCACAGTGTGACTCTGTATCAACACGTCTTCGCTTTCTACAAAAGCAGCTTTTGTTTTTGCTGTTTCATAGATCACATAATACAGATGAGACGGTCTTTATGTGCTCAGATGACTGACACCATGCAGAAACTTAAAATGCTGGCATCAGAGCCTCTTCATACTACACTGTTACATAAATACATATCCAGTTAAATCCTTCATATTCAGATTGAACTGAAGTCAGCTTTGAATCAGCAGCTTTAAACAGCAGAATTAACTCCAGCAGCTATTTCCCTCAAGATCTCTGTTACTGTAAGTAACAATAACTCTGGAAGTTGTTGTGGATCTAACAATTAAAGTTTTGTGTGTGTGTAGGAGGCAGCCTGTGCTTATGTCATAGCCCTCATGGCGGTGTACTGGTGCACTGAGGTGTTGCCGCTGGCAGTGACAGCATTACTGCCGACCATCCTGTTCCCCGTCCTCGGCATTATGGAGTCCAAAGACGTAAGACTGGACACACGCGTATACATGGATAGTTATTTTAATCATTTGCAAATTTTTACTTACTTCAAGATATCAAGAAAATATGCCATGTTGTTTGTGTTCAGGTGTGCATGCAGTATCTGAAGGACACCAACATGCTCTTTATCGGGGGACTAATGGTGGCTGTGGCCGTGGAACACTGGAACCTCCATAAACGTATAGCACTCAAAGTGCTGCTGGTGGTCGGGGTCAGACCCGCTCTGTGAGTCACCTGATCTACTGCAACATGATCAATGTTTGAATGATTTCACCAAAATAATTAGAGTTCATTCTCTGGAGACTATGCATATCTGAACCAAACTTCATAGAAATCTATCTGATAGTTATTGAGATATTTCACTTTAGACTGTTGGACCAACAGAGACTGACATGACTGTACATAGAATACCAGATAAATACATTTTAAGTTCAGGATCACACCAGTGAAGACAAGTGTGTTCTATTGGTTCATTGTTTTTTTCAAGTCTATCTTAATACAACATTATTGGTAACTGTAATTATTCACCCTGTTGATTCTTTCTGCCTGATCGTCCTCCAGTATGTTTATGCTGTCAGTGATGGAGGACAAAATGATTTCTGAAGCTCAGCCAAAGCTAATATGAGGCTTCCAAGTTCCAATCTTCTTAGCACTAAATTCCCTTAATGTTTCTCCAGACTTCAGCGTATCAAAGTTCATTGGGCACACAAGTGTCTCCCTTGACTGTTTTAAAACCCACTGTTCCACTTGAAACCAAATAACCTTGTATTTCTTATATAGCTTAATACCTAACCTTATAGCCTTGTGTACACCAAACCTTTATGAGTATACTTGTAGCTTCATCACATTTTAAACAATCGCCTCTTCCTTTGTCTATCAGATTGATGCTGGGGTTCATGGGTGTGACAGCCTTTTTGTCCATGTGGATCAGCAACACGGCCACCACTGCCATGATGGTCCCCATCGTCCAGGCCATCCTGGACCAGCTCAACTGCAGCACCGACTCTGAACCCTCCTCCATCAACCAGAGAAAGAGTGTCATTCTACACCAGGAACATGAGGAGAAAACTATCACCATCCTGCAAAGTGCTCCTCCAATAATCGTGGAGAACGGTATGATTGATGCACTGTGCTGTCTGCTGGACATAGGCACATGTCAGACATGCAGCTTCAGAAAAACTAGCCCAATATCTCTAGGAATTTCATACACATTGTATGAATCTGAATCTGTAGAGCAAGATTCACTCAGCACCAATGCAGAAAGTAGTGAGTCCTTTACATAGAGAGGAGAGAAGTAAGGGTGCGAAGGTTAAAACCTAACTCCTGTGTTGCAGTCAAATCATCAAATCACAAGTTCAGGTTGAGTCCCAATGATCCCAAGGCACGTTAAAGTCCTGCCTTAGACTTACAACTACACTTATGGTTCAGTCACATTTTAAGTAAAGGAGTTTGTCAGTGTTTTCAATGTGCACCCTGGAAAGTGATTACAATTCATCCTGAAGGGGAAAATGAGTGTCTAAACCAAGGTTTATGGCAAACCATACAATAGTTAACAAGAAACTTCACTCTGAACCAAAATTGGATTGCTCCTTCTCGGTTGGGAGAAGAGTTCCTGCCCCAGGCAACAATGAGTTTAGTCATGAAAGTGGAGCTGAGCTGGAAGGCAAAGCTTTCAATTTACAAATTTATCTATGTTCCAACTCTCTAATAGTACTACAAGTAGTAGTACAAGTGGCAGAACTGGGTTTTTCCTCCATAGGGTGTCTCGACTTCCATTGAGAAGGAGCCAGCTGAGGTTCAGGCATCTGAAGGGTGGAAGTTTTCCTGGCACATCCAAAAATCTAGAAAGGGTACTTCCCTTCCAGAGTACCAAAATAATCCTCTTCGGACAGAGTTTGAACTGTTAACCTGAAGTCGTCTTTTTAAGATGCCTGTTATGAGGACCAAGAGACAGAAATATCTGCTGCCATTCACGTGTTAAATGCTAGATTTTAAACTGTTGTCTGTAGATTGATCATTTGCACAGATTGCTTAGATTGTTTACTTGTACTTTGACCTGAACCCTGAAGAACCTCCAACTAAACCACTGTTTGATCGGGTCCACCACCGTTTAGTTCTTTTGTGTGTTTTGTATGAATCCTGACTACAAACCAACAATGAAGATACTTTGAACTTTAAAAATTCCATGGCAATCTATCCAATAGTAGTAATTATTCAGTTCAGATCAAAGCCTATCCAACTGGCCAACCAACTGACTGATGTTGCAATTCATAATGTAATTTGGCTTGAAAAGAGAGCTTTCATCAGTAATGTTAGCCAATTTCATCATTATTAAGTGGCTTGAAAAGATACAGTAAGTAGGTTACTGGAGATTTTCTATTGTCTGACACAATTTCTGGATGTTTCCTCACAGGTCTAAATGGGGTAATGTTACCACTAGGCAACATGTCCCCTGAGCAGAAAGTGTTCACAGACAGTCAGATGGACGGACAGGAAATTTTCAAACCTACACTGCAGGACAAACCTCCATCAGACTGCACCAACAGTGGGCCTGGTGAGTCCATAGAGGAGAGAATCTGTGTTAATCTAAAAACTGATGCATGGTTGATCAAACCTTAAAATGAATCTACAAACTGTGGTAGTGGTCGTGTCCGTGGAGAACGTCTGCTATCAGATGGAGTTGGAAGAGCTGAGCAGCGAGGAGGAGGAGAGGAGGAGGATGAGCAAAGGATTCCTGCTGTGTGTGTGCTATGCTGCCAGCATTGGAGGCATCGCTACTCTGACCGGAACCGGACCCAACCTGGTTTTGATCGGACAGATGAGCCAGTAAGTACTAACACACGGAAACATGAACTGTTCCAAAAACAAAGAAAATAGATATTTTTTCAGAGTTATCCAGTAAGAACACTTCACTGTGTGTACTTTCAAGTAATATTCACAGCATGTATTCACTACTGTACATGTGCATTGGGAACCAACAGCTGAAAACCAGTGTGTGCATTATTTAGATTTTAATGCTACTTATTAATATGGTATTTGGTACTTTCAAGTGCCATTCAGTCAATTATCTAATTTTATTGCAAAGTTGACACTTTGTTATGACAATTTGACATTAACCAAGGTGACATAACCGGCCACAGTCATGGCATAGCAGGCCTAAACTGTTTTCACAGTTACTGAAACAGAACTGAATTGTTTTCGTTCACAGTTCATTTAAAAATCTCATCCCTTATTGTGAAGTTAAATCCTTTTTTGTGACTTCCTGTCTGGCTCCTTCTCATAGACTCTTCCCTCAGAATGGTGACGTGATCAACTTTGCATCCTGGTTTGCCTTCGCCTTCCCCACCATGGTGTTGATGCTGACAATGGCCTGGTTCTGGCTGCAGTTCCTCTACATCGGCTGCAAGTGAGTCATTGCAACACATATTGATGATGATTTCCTTCCTTTGCATGTGTCAAGGTAAAGGTCCTTGGGATGTTAGTGATTACTAAGTGAATTGTTTACATGCAGGTGATTAGCTGTCCACCTGTACTTTCATTTGCAGATCGTTAAATATATATATTTTGTTTTTTTATTCATTGCAGCCTGCGGAGGACGTGGGGTTGTGGGGCAGTTCAGTCGGAGAAGGAGCGAGCAGCATACGAAGTGATCAGGGATGAGCATCGGCGTTTGGGACCGATAAGTTACGCAGAGGGCAGCGTCCTGGCACTCTTCATCCTCATGGTGGCGCTCTGGTTCACACGAGACCCACGCTTCATGGACGGTTGGGCCACCAACATCTTCAACACCAAGGCTGAGTGAGTACAAATCAGTCTATGTGGATATGGAGATTAGGAATATCACTTGAACTTGTTTGTTTGTTTGTTTTAGCTCTTTCTACTGACGTGAGAAAAAGTTTCCTCTGTGTCTTTATATCAACACGGCCTGAACTGTAGTTTAGTCTCTGATTCAATCATTAGACTCTGTTAAACATAGTGAAGTTCTTCTTTAACAGAAGAATAAATTTAAATAAATTTGTCACATTTCTGTGGGTGTGTGGTTCTGAATTAATGTAAAGTGGAAAAAGATTCAGTTCAGAGGGTCGAATGAACTGCTGTTTAGCGCAGACCTTGCTTCAGGGCAAAATCCCTGAACACACAGGAATCAGAGGTGAAGAACAAACAGAGAAAACGTGTCCTGAGTATAAACTGTAAACTTTAGTGTCAATAACTGAGGGTCCGACCTGTGGTACCGCTGAGCTGCCCGCTGTCGTAACTGCATGCTTTATCAGGCTGCAGCTACACAGGCGCCGTTATTCGAATGATTTTGAAGTGAACCGAACATGCCATAAGTTTTGACTGAAAATCAAGTTTTGGTGTAAAAATCATTGTTGCACTTATTTTGCCAACAAAAGTAAGCTTTCAAATGTGAATTAGTGAATTTAATTTTAGCTATGAAAACATTTGCTAGTTTTTAAACCCATCTGAAAAGCATCCAAAGCTAATTTGGAAAATTAGCCTTTTGTAGGAAGGACTAAGAATAAGGGTGCCCAAACAGAACTACTCAAAACAGCGAGGTGTGCAAGTGACCTACTAAACTTTAATAGAACAGCTCAGGGAAGCTGTTAGGCGATGTTGTTTAACCAAACAGAATTTTACATACTTTTGTGTCACTTATTGACATTTGTTCTCAACTGTGGTACGCGTTCGTTGTTGCCTCTTGTTGCGGACAAAACACCCTGAAAGATTATCAAGTACCTGCAGAGTGAAGTGAAAGAAATAACAAAGCAGGGTATGCTTTAGGTTACTGATAAGTCATTAGCTGTCATTTGTCACTTAGCTTAGCACATCAAGCTCACGAAACTCAGATCTTATTATTATCCCAAACTGAATAAAATAAATACCACACATATAAACACTAAACTGAATAAATACCACACACATAAACAATGACCTGCCTTGCTCACTCAGTCTTGTTCATTAAGTTTTATCAAAAAAGAGAAAAGACTTTGAAGTTGAAGACTAACTGGTTGGTTTTCTCATTAACTGCCACACACAGTCGCTTCCTTGAGTCTTCACCAAAGTGGACCATTCCAAAAAAGGGTAGCAATGTTGCAAAGAAATATGTTTATTTAAATAAATAAATAATTAAACATCTGATCTACACTTGGAGACATTATTCTGTCTGTATTTATCACGCCGGTTGCAGACCTAGAAAACTACAAACCTCAGATTGATTTTCCGACTGGCAAAACACTGTGACAGTGAACACAACACCAGAACTGTTTGAATTGTTCACCCAAACCCACAACAGGAAGTAAATCCATGTTCATAATGACGTCAGCAGTGTTTTGTATCTCAGATCTATCAGTGCTCTTTGAACCCAGGTACATCTGGTCACCTATCATCTACTTTCTTATGCTTACACACTCATTCATAAACTGCCAGCTGGGTCACATAACTGATGGAGGACGTCATCCATTGATCTGTTTGTCCTGACAGATGAGAACACATCCTGTCGGTCCTTCATCGGAAATCTTGGAAAAAAAGACAAAATTTCTCAGAAGAGAGAAAAATAAATGTTATTTTCTCAGTTTACCCTCCTGATAAATCAACCGTGAATCTCATGTTTTCAGTTCAGCTGAAGGGCTTAAACAGAGACAGACTGGTATTAACTAATAAGTCAAAGAAAATCACATGAAAACAGTTTAATCTAGTTTTAGTGGCCAGCAGAGATGACATAAGAGATGATCAAGTCTGAGTACTTTAACAATTAAAGATAACATTCCTATAATAAGAGTATATTTATATTTGTATGTACAGTACATTTCGTCATTTAATAAAAAGTATGTTTTTTCCTCCTGTCAACAAGTGCTTGCTCATAGTAAGAATTGGATGGATGGATGGATGGATGGATGGATGGATGGATGGATGGAAAATTAACAGTGTTTTCTGAAGTTGTAAGCTGTGTGATTCTCCTAATCCTAAAACAAAACAAGGGTTAAAAGTACCACGATGCAGACGAATGATCTCCTGGCCTGATTTTGAAGGGTGGGGTGATGGGGTTTATCTGTCACCTTGGACCTGCAGTTTGTGCAAACGGATGATTTCAACATGTTTCCTGATTACGCAGGTTGATAGTGAGACTCAGACATGCAACCGGACAAATGATCGTACCTGAAGTTCAGCCGATGTCACTGACTAACGGAAAAAATGGTTCAACTTTTACCTACTTCAATTGGAACTGTACAGATAAATATGGACATAAACCATAAAAGCCTTTAACAGAGTGACAATGTGTTTGATGTGAGTGAATGAGTTGGACCAGCTCAGCTTCAGGGACCATTACAGTGACTTTCAGATCATTTTTTTTATCTGTTCTGGTTAACTCTCAGTGCTATCATATCATCGTTTTCAGAGAAAAGTCAATAAAAAGTCCCTGTACACTCTCTCACACATTTAGAAACATAGGTGGAGTATTGGTTCCCCTCTTTTAAAATCTGTAAAGATAGTGTAAATTAAAGGTCTTTATTGCAACAACAAAGACCTGATTTCTGAGTATCATGCAGCATGCCCAAATCTTGATCTTTTATAGTTTCAGCATGAATATATACTGTGCTTCCTCTGCCATCAGTCTTCCAATAACAGTATGTTTTCCTTTTTACATGTTGCTCTCGCCATCAGGTGAGTTTTGTTGGTCAGCTCAACCTGGGGGTAAAATGACCTGCGGGATAAACATGTGTTTAACAGTTAAAGAGACAAATATTTCCCACAAGTACTGAGTGTTTTCATCATCGATTAATCTTATTGTCTTGATTGTGAGGTCTTTAAAATATTGGGGGGAAACGCAGACTGTTGGCCATTATAATGTTAAATTTGCTTTCGGAACAACAGAACCAGCCAAAATCCAAAGATATTTAATTTCAAAGAAAAGCAGCGAACCCTCATAAATGCAGTTGACATTCAACAGGTGCAGCTGAAACTTTTTTTTTTTTCAATGAAAGTCCTAAAAAAGCACTGGGGGTGGATCTGGAAGCATGCCAGTACCTTTGGTCCTGGGTGCATGCAAATACAAATACTTTGTGTTGAAATCCCCATTCATGAACGGCCGCTGTCGCATTGTTTAGCGATCTGAAGCAATATTGGCTGAATAATACAGAATGCAGGAATACAACGTTAATGAAGATTTGATTTTTTTTTCAACAGTTCATAAAGTACAAGTTCACTTTTTATTATGTTTGTTGCAACAAAGTTTATTTGTCTTTTTCTACAAGTGTGTCAAAAATCTGTGATGGTGCCATGTGCACCCCAGGCAACAAATGTACTTGATTATTGGCAACAAAACTACTTTGTTCAGGCAACAAAACTAATTGGCTAGGTTTAGGCACTGAAACTTCCCTTCGTGTGTTGAATGTCAATTAATTGCGTCCTTTCTGTCTTTTTCCCTCCACAGGTTTGTCACTGATGCGACCGTCTCTCTGTTTGTTTCTGTTTTGTTGTTTGTTCTTCCCTCTGAGCCGCCACACTTCCTCTGCTTCTGGAGGAGCTGTGACACAGGTAACACACGCATACAAACCAACAGTGTCTGTCTGCCCTGTGTGTATGTGTTTGACATAATATATGTTCTCACCTAATCAGAGTCTCAGGTGTCACAAGGCCCCGCCCCTCCTCTACTCACCTGGCAGGTGACTCAGAAGAAGATGCCCTGGAATATCGTCCTGCTGCTGGGAGGAGGCTTTGCTCTGGCCAAAGGCAGTGAGGTGTGTTTTCTTTCAGTTTTAGATCAGGTCTTTGAAAGAATGAATATTTTTTGAAAGAACTTTTCTGAAAGTGAGGAAAGACTTTTAGAAAGTGTACAGCTGCTTACTATGACACACCTGCCATGAACCTAGAGGCCAGAAAGCTGTATGCCTACATGAACTAAGATGACATGATGTATTATAAGTGTGTGTGTGTGTGTGTGTGTTTGTGTTGTCAGGAGTCCGGTCTGTCCCGTTGGCTTGGTGATCAGATGACGCCCCTCCACTCCATCCCTCCCTGGGCCATCGCCATCATCCTCTGCCTCCTTATCGCCACATTCACAGAGTGTGCCAGCAACGTCGCCACGGCAACACTCTTCCTGCCTATCCTGGCCTCCATGGTATCAAAACACACAGATACACACACACGGTTTCCATACACTCATGATACACATAGTGTATTCACGTAGTAACAGTCGTCATCATCAACATAGCTCTTACAGGAGGAGTGGGGAAGGGTGGAGTCAGTTTTTTTATGACTGTTTGGCTGCTAAATCTCTGCAGCACTGATCCATAGTTAGTATATTTATTTAGTATTTTTAGTTTAACTGTGTACTGCTGTCCATTATCCACGTGGCTTCATACCAGACTTTGTTAACTTGCTCAGTTTCTGTCATTTTTATTTGGTTTATGTGCTTCTACTATGAATAAGTAAGGCAAGTCTCAGAGTTTGAGAGTTTTGAGAGAGTTTGGTGGCTTTGGAGAGAGCGATATAAGACCTCAGTTTCCTTTCACAAAGGGTAGAAATAGAAACACAAACAGAAATTAATTTATTAGACATTAGATTCCTTCTTCTGTGATTTTTTATCTATGTGCCAACTGATTTACTGTTTTTCTGTCTGTGTCCTGATCCAGTCCCAGTCTATAAGCTTGAACCCTCTGTACGTCATGATCCCCTGCACCCTCAGTGCCTCCTTCGCCTTCATGCTGCCAGTGGCCACACCCCCCAACGCCATCGTCTTCTCCTCCGGTTTCCTCAAAGTGTCTGACATGGTGAGTGCTGCTTTTGTTAGTACAGAAAAAAAGACTATTCAGACCCACCCGTGGACTCATAATAACCTCCTATTTTCAGGCTAAAGCAGGCGTTGTGATGAACATCATCGGGATCGGCTGTATCAGTCTGGCCATCAACAGTTGGGGTCGTGTCATGTTCGACCTGGACTCTTTCCCTTCATGGGCCAACACCACAGTACCTGTATAGGAGCAACAACCAGCTGCCTCATCATTGTTTTGTCAATATTTTTAGGTTTTATCACTCAATTCTGGGTGAAATTTCCCAGCAGGGAATTTTTTATTCACACTGCAGCTTCTGACCGCTGGTTCTGAGCCACCAGAAATATCGTCTTGATGTTTGGACCTCTTCACTACTGATGTAGAGTGTGTTTCCCAAAGGTTTTGTTGTCAGACTCTGTCTGTAAGCTCCACTGAAGGACTTATCAGTGACTATGTTTACTTGCACACAAAATTCCATGATTATTTCGAATATGACAATAGTTTGATACGGGTAATGTTGGGACGTGTATCCAAGTGCATTCTGAATATGCATCTCCGACACGCATCAGCTCCGTACGTTATAAACAGTAGAGATGCATGCACAAAAATAAATCCCACATTTTTGGTCAGGAAAATATCTAAAATAATAAAAAAATATATCTAAAAATCTTAGATATCAACAGGTTTTTGAATATGCACAAATAACGCAATACCACGAGTACATGTAAGCAAGAATATGAATTTCTATTAGCCATATAAACAGCTTACTAGATATATTGTCATTTTCAGAATAAGGGAAAAATATGTATATATTTTGTGCATCTAAATGTAGTTAGTGTCAGACACTGATAAAAACCTCTTAGCTTAAAACTCCAGATCTACAGACTAGACATACTGCCAATTCATAAATGAAAGTTGGTAGTCATATAATATTCATAACATTGTACCTTAATGGAAAAAATGGAAATTATACTGAATTTATGAAGAGAACAGATCAACGTGGAGGAAATGTAACAAATTATAACAAGAGCAGAAAACAGGTTAAATTAATAAACTAAATGAATGATCGAATATACACAAGAAATGAAGGCCTCTCCCAAATACAGGCCTAATTCAAATAAACACTTAGCTCTTTACCACAAACATGTAGCAATTAAAATGTATATAATACTCTAAAGGCAGTGCAACCGATTTAACAGATGTTATTTTTCTTTAGTGGTGAATCTATGGTGAATTTGCGGTGGTGAATTTATCTACACATGTAATTTGGGAAACTGACTAAATGTTCTGTAAACAGGCTGATCGGGGAATTTTTCAGACCTGATAAGACACAAGAAGAACACAAACACAACTCTTATCCCTGTGAATTGGAATTATTTTAAGTCTATAGAAAGTATAAAGTATAGTGTATGTTTTCTATTTTTGTCTATTTAAACAAGTTTTTATTTAGTAACATGTAAGTAAGTGTGTGAATGTACTGTACATATGTAACCTCTAGAGTTTTGTACAAGCTTGTAACTAACAGTTATTTGATGTTAATAAAAAATGTATCTTTAAATAAACGTATGACAACAAACCTCCTGATTGGATTATTAAAGCAATAATACTGTAAATCATACAAGGCTTTGATATCAATATATCATGTGTGAACTGTATTTTCTAAAACCAGATCAGTTATTATCTTAAACTTTATACCAAATGAATTTTCTGAGCTGTAAGCACATCTGACATATTATCATCTTTAATATTAAATTCTTGTGCCACACATACACACATAGGTTTCGGAACCAAAAAAAAACAAAGCTCAACCAAAAAAAAACATAAATCTTCCATCCATACAGTATCTGACAATCCTAACAGGACATAAATGATATATTAGAAAAACGAAGCTTCGGGCCGTATGAAATCTAACCACGGGCCGTGATTGGCCCCCGGGCCGTACTTTGGACATGCCTGATATCACAGCAGCGTTCTGTCTCCATCTAGCGGGCAGAAATCGAACAGCAATTGCCGTAAACTGACGTAAATTGTCGGGGGGGGGGGGGGGGGGAGAATAGTAATTTCCGGCAAATATGGTTCCGCACTTTTGATGGCGGCGGTTAAACGTCAACAAAGACTCACTCTAAAGATCGCTCAGACTTGTATCTGTTCGTATTTCACCTCAAA
Organism: Nibea coibor; assembly: GCA_023373845.1. NCBI lineage: Eukaryota > Metazoa > Chordata > Actinopteri > Sciaenidae > Nibea > Nibea coibor. The sequence continues at coordinate 14,246,677 of CM041733.1, forward strand.
GCTAACTCTGTCATCCAGAAAGTGACCGCATCTGTCCGCAGCCGGCGCCATGGAAACAGGTTTGGAGCCGTTAGTTGATTTGCTACCATTAGCTTGTTAGCATAGAGAGAGCTACACAAACAATCTGATTTGAGTTGATGTGTTTATATGTTTACGTGTTGTGAACAGTAAACACCAGTTCCTCTGAGCTCGGCAAACATTGATTTAAATGTTTCAGGTTAGTTTGCGTCGTACGGACGTCTCACAACAGTCTGAAGGTGTCAGTAAATACACTGTGTTTAATTATAGCATATGTAAGTGCACACTGACTGTTATGAAGTGTAAATTATAAATCCAGATCATTTGGTTTTGTCCCATCAGAGGTATTCAGACAACATTTTCTGAATACCTGAGACAAACTGCACAAATCTGCAACATTTAACTTGAATTTAACTGATTTAATTTAACAGTATAGGACTGATAAACACCACGTCTACATGATCTAAATACAGTCTGCATATTTATCCTTTATTAATTCATATTTATTCTTTCTAGTACTGCATTCTGTGATAGAAAGAGTAGCAGTGTTTATCCAAATGGACCTTCCTGAGGTTTATATAGAAGATTATTCTTACATTTATGTGATTTAAGGTGAAAAAACAAAAAGTTTTTAGATTAGATCCAGATCTAATATTTAATATCACCATCTCTGTGAGGTTGTTGAATATTATTTTACTATTAAACTGTTTTATGTGTTTTCTGGTCCAGAGGAGCAGGCCAGGAACCGTTTCCAGTCGGAGCTGGAGTTCGTCCAGTGTTTGGCCAACCCAAACTACCTGAACTGTGAGTGATGGCAGATGACAGTTTGGATATTTCTATGTTTATATTTGTATTTGTGCAAATATATATGTGTTTGTGTGCAGAATATGTGTTAAGTGTAAACATCCTGACTTACTGTCCTGTTTGTGTGTCCAGTTTTGGCTCAGAGAGGCGTCCTGAGGGAGCGACCTTTCATCAACTACCTGAAGTACCTACTGTACTGGAAGGAGCCTGAGTACGCCAAGTTCCTCAAGTAAGACGACAATAAACACACACTGTAGTTTATGTACACACTGCTGACACAAATTTGCTGGCATTTGCTGAGGTGTGTGCCCACCCTGCAGGTATCCTCACTGCCTTCACATGCTGGAACTGCTGCAGTATGAACACTTCAGGAAGGAGCTGGTCAACGCTCAGTGTGCCAAGTTTATCGACGAGCAGCAGCTGCTGCACTGGCAGCACTACTCCAGGAAACGCACACGGCTGCAGCAGGCACTGGCCGAGCAGCAGCAGCCGCAGCAGCAGCCACCACCACATGGGAACGCCACCACCAAGTGATGACGTTACTGGAGGTGGGAGGAGGACTTTACATAGTCAAAGAGTGGAATACAGCTTGACTGATTCTGGATTTAAGAGACAAATATGGATGTTTGATGCTGACGCATTAATCATGCTTTTTGTTTTTTACATAAACACACGTTTTTGATAAGGATCTCTGACTGTGGAGACAGAGCGGCACAGATGAGACAGCATGGCCTGGTAATCTGTCATGATATCACTCGAGCTCTAGCATGCGGATCCTGATGTAGTGAAACTAATAATGAACAGCTAAGTTTTGATCTTTCTGAAACTGACCGAGGTGTCAGGGAAGCTCAAACATTTCAGTCACCGATCTGCTCATAAAATATGATGTTGCAGGAAAGTTATAAATCTTGTTAGGGACAGCTGTATAAACTGAGTGAATAAACTGCTATTTCTGATGTCGTTCCCACGCAGACTGCAATGTGAACATTTACAGTTAAAACAGACTGCAGAGAGCAGCTGAACAGTAAATATTTGACTGGTTTTCTTCTTACCTTATTCTGCTACTTTCTCTTTATTGTTAATAAAATATTTGACATTTGAAGTTTTATATTGCCTTTGATTTTAATTTACACAATGAGAAACACCCTGCTGAACCTGCTGCTACTACGTCCTGACACCTGATAAACAGAAGTAAATAGATGGGTGATAATATTCATACTAGATAGCTGTATTACAGAATAATAATTTAATCTAGATGAGATGCAAGAGGAATATAGCAGTCTAATCATCATTCTTTGTTTATGTATGATGAGCAGACATCTTTTACAGATTGTGCTGATTATACTTGAAACTTTACAACATTTACTGATGATATTAAACGCATCAATTTTCAATAAAATACCATTATGAAAGCGGAACTCAATAAGCTTCCGCACATTCACCGTCGGAACATAACAGTGTGACATTTAGCGGAAGTAAACACTACAGCCGTTAGCAGCGTTACACCTCTGTGTCTATTATAAACGCAAAGGTGTTGTAATGGGAATCGTCACCTCGCACAGACGGTGCGGCCACGGACTCACTTAAGTACTTTCAGCGATGTTTCGTTGATTCCTGCAGCGGACATTCGGGACGCTGGAACGGACAAAGACTGACGGCGATCACGGTAACATAATATTTCTGACTTTTGTACAAAGTGCGTATTTTTTACTAACAACGTAATAAGCTAACCTAGCCAGCTAAGTATATTAGTCTGTAGCCGTTGTGTGGACATGCGCAGTTTGTGACCTGTCAGTTGAGATTGGTAAACGGCTGCTTGTTAGCCGATTAGCACAATAAATTAAACTTTTGATGTTTTTTCAGGATTAATTATTAAATGTCCGCCTGTCTTTGAGCACTCAAAACAAACTTGTTCACTTAGTCTATTTTGTGCTTTCTAAAAAAACTACACAATGTTAACTAAAGTTTAGTTAATGTTATAATTCAACCCAACTATGCAGATTCTGGCTACACGGTTCCTTTACAGAGATTTAACGTTTAAAATACGTATTATAAGCTAATACAATACAACATAACCATAAAGATTTAATTAGCAATTTGCTTGTGACATTTTATTTAAAAATAAAATGGCTGGTTGTGTTCAAATGATCAATATTTCACTAAAAATCAAGAAATAAAACAGATATCTGTATCAAAACTTTCTTTCATCTCCCATGAATTATATGTCGACCTCTCAGATTCATCTGGTGGCCCTTGAAAGATATTTGAAAGTGGTTACACGAATAAAATTGCTGCTCTTACGTTAATATTAATATCATTGATGTATTATATCACAGGTGCAGATTTTTTTTTTTTTGCTGAACATGTAGTTTTTCTTTCACTTCTTTTAATACTTTAAGCACGTTTAGCTGATTATACTTTACTGACTTTAAATGCAGTTGATAAATCTGTGTGTTTCGATAGACTGGACCTAGCTTACAGTTTCAGGTCTGTTTCAGTTTCTCTCTGTCTTCCAGGGTGTGGACGATGCTGCAGAGGGTGGCAGTCATCGGTGCCGGGGCGGCGGGACTTTGTGTAGCCAGACACATACTGTCCCGCCTGAACAGCTTTGCTCCCCCGGTGGTGTTTGAGCTCACCGACAAGGTCGGTGGCACCTGGTGTTACGATGAACGTGTTGGGACATACGACAACGGACTGCCGGTTCACAGCAGCATGTACAGAGACCTCAAGTGGGTACATTTTCTCAAGTATTGTACTTGTACTGTAGTCTGAGGTACTCATATTTTACTTGAGTCTTTCTACTTGTGCTGCTCTACATCTCAGAAGAAGTCTTATTAGCTTCATGGTTTCAACTTCACTTTCATTGCTCGCTTACCCAGCTCCAGTTCTAGCACGACACTTGCTCTGCTCAACATTTGCCCGTGCTCCTGTGCTGTAAACTTCCTCTTCCCGGTGGTCCAAAATCTCCTGTAGTACAAACACTTAACAGTCGTTTGAGTATTTCAGTTTTCCTCTGAAGTATGGACTTAATTCCAGTAGTCACACAGGCTGACACAGTGATTGTGATCTCTTTCCTCAGGACCAACCTGCCCAAGGAGGTGATGATGTTCCCTGATTACCCCTTTGACCCCAAGCTGAACAGCTTTCTGCCCCATCAGGAGGTTCAGAGATACCTGGAGGGATACTGCCAAAGCTATAACATCTTGCCTCACATCAGGGTGAGTCGTCCTGTTGCTGATCACTGTTACTTCTTCTAACTCATCATTCAGAGAAAATGAGAGAAGGAAGTCACCTTTCAAATTTTACTTTATTTGAATATGTAGATAGAGGTGTGAATTAATGAATAATGAATCAATAATAAAAGTAATTCATAGTTTCAGCCTCATTCATTGCTGTGACTCTTCTTTCCATGTGTCAGTTTAACACAGTGGTGGAAAGTGTGAAACCCGTGGGCATGACAACGGAGGGCGAAGAGCTGAGGACAACATGGAAAGTGACATCATCTGATTCGTCAGGTCGTCAGAAAACTGAGACCTTTGACTCGGTCTTCGTCTGCTCAGGGTGAGACGATTGAATTGAATAAAGTATTTTTAATTTAAACTAGATATGTTGCTAAAAGGCTCCATTTACCGGTTTAAATGTTTGTTTGGATGTTCTGACATTTGATTTTTGTTTGTTTTTAAGGCACTACTCTCACCCTCACATCCCTGACATACCTGGGATCGAGAACTTTAAAGGTACAGTCTATTTTGACATGAATGAGATTATTAAAGCAATATTGTTATTATTTTTGCGATTTAGACTAGCGGTTTCCGCCTGTTTTTGGTTTTTGTGGTAAGCTAAGCTAACACATCCAGGCCCTGTGCTAGAGGAGAAAATGACGTCAGTCCTGTGCCTCTGTAGGGAAGGTGCTCCACAGTCATGCGTACAGGTATGCTGAGCCTTTCTCAGGTCAGTCTGTGGTGGTTCTGGGAGCCAAAGCTTCGGGATTGGACATTTCCATCGAACTGGCCAAAGTTGGTGCTCAGGTAACAATCATTACCTCTTGAGCAAATGCCTTTAAAGCTCGCTCATTAACATTGTTTGTTTAAGACAAGGTGTTAATAGTTGGTGGCAGTGTTTATCTGTGTTTAGACTACATTACCCATCATCCCCTTGACTTTTTAAAAGCATCTCAAAGGACCAATGTGTAAGATTTCATAGCATCTAGTGCTGTATTTGTTGTCTGTTGTATAACCCTTACTGCCCTTTTTTAGTAGTGTTGCCGGTCTAGGTCTGACATAGCACTTGGCTTTCTGTGTAGCTTTTTCCATAGTTTTGTTTTATAGGTTGACTCTCACTGTCTCTCTTTACAGGTGACTCTGAGTCATGGTCGTCCTCGCTTCACCTTTCCTCTCCCTCCTGGGATTCAACAGTCCAGTCCAGTGGTGGCAGTTGACGAGGATGGCTCCATACGTTTCCAGGTTATTAACATGACACTATTTATAGAAAATCTCTTGCTTGGTCACTCTCTCATTTTCTCATCTTTGCTTCCTCTATCAGAGTCCTATTCTGTCTCTTCTCCTCTGTCATTATGTAAGAAAAAATTTTGTCTCAGCGGTTCTGGACCCAGGGACAGATTTTGTTACAGTCTGTAAAATCTTAAATATTTCCGTCTGGACAGGAATAAAATGATCAGAGCCAGTTTGAGTGCATCAAAAACCAGAACTATTTGAATCATATTGGAGTCGCATGTGATGTTCAGTGAAGTACTAAACACTGTTAAATGAACCTGTTGCAGGACAGCTCTGTGTGCGCTGCTGACGTCCTGATGTTCTGCACTGGATACAACTTCAAGTATCCATTCCTGGACGGAGCTGAGCTGTGTCTCGAGATCCAGAATCAACTAGTGTCTCCACTGTACCGCTTCATGATGCCCCCAGCATTCCCCTCACTCTTCTTCATCGGCATCTGCAAGATGATCTGCCCCTTCCCCAACTTCAACTGTCAGGTGAGCTGAAGTGTGTAGCATCCAGGACTGCAGTTCTTCATCCTGGTCTCAACTCAATGCTCCATCCAATGGGAGATTAATGCTACGTCTCAGAACTGAGTCTCGCTCAAGGCGAAGTCTGAGATGAATTGAGATGAATTATTGCAGGAAATCATGTTAGAGTACAGAAAGTTGAATAAGAAATTGCAGAGGTTGCGTGCTGGATATGCTGAGCAGTTTTGTCCATAACAAGATGAAATGAGATGAGAACATCACAGACTGATGAAGTCTAAGAGAAGAAACAAGGTTTGGTTATTCTTAAATCTCTTCTCTGCAGGTCCAGTTTGCTTTGGCCGTTTTGGACGGCTCGGTCACTTTACCATCTGTGGCCCAGATGGAGGATGAGGTCCGACGAGAGCTGAAAGAAAAGATGGAGCAGGGAGTCCAGCAGCGCCACCTGCTGGTAATGGAACAAAATCAGTGGGAGTACTGCCAGACTCTGGCTCGCATCGCCGGCTTCCCACCTCTGGCGCCGGTTGTACGCAGCTTGTATGAGGAGGTGTGGTGGCAACGGCGAGTTCACCCAGAAAACTACAGAAGGCTCAACTACAGGCTGATCAGTGACACGCAGTGGGAGCTGATCGAATGATGACATGATGGAGAAAGGCTCACTCCGTATGAAATCATGCACGGTCAGTCAAATCATAATCACGGGAGGATGAATCCAACCAGCTTTGGTGATGATTTTTTTTTTTTTTTTTTTTCTTGCACGACAATGAGGTGGAAGTATTTGGGTTCAGATTCAAACACCTCAACAACCGTTGAATGTTTTATCGTGAAATGTGGTTCACACATTCATGTTCCGAGTTGAATTGTATTAACTTTATTGATCCTATGACTTTTATCTTATTTAGTGCCATCAACATTTCACAGTTCAGCATTTTACTTTATGATTTATGACCAGATATCTCCAAAACTAATGACATTCCAGCCTCAGGCATTCTTTGTGTTTAGTGCTGAGAGGCTTTTTTGCATTTTTAATTTGTTAGCATTTAGCTCAAAGCATCAGTGTGCCTAAATATACCTGAATACAGCCGCTGTGGAGCAGGATAAACTGTGATATTTAAAAAAAAATGAACTATTGATCATGTTATTAATACACATACAGTATGATAGCGTTGTGTGAATAATCCAGTGCCTTTTGTGCAATCTCAACTACCTCAGTGATTTCAGTTGATTTTAATAAAATGTCTTTGTTGTAGATGGTTTTCAAATTATTATTTGTATACTTAGCAATAGACTGCTACACCCACCATATAAGAAGGAGGACTACCACAGGTCCTTTATTCCAACAGCTGTCAGACTCATTAACAACAGCATGACTTCATATTCATTCTTACTTATTAATCAGTAATTTATTGTCAATCTTGTGTATACAAGCTGCTGCTACAAGTGAATTTCCCTGGTGTGGGACCATACAAGTCTAGTATTTAGTTCATTATCATACTTGAACAAATGCATAAACAAGTGTGGCTTCCTTTAGACTGCACCATATAAACAATGGACGACGTATCTATGACATCACCCACAGGTTAGACGAAGCTCATGGCTAATCTAAAAATGGGCAAAGAGGTTGGTTGTGGGTGGACCTGAGGCAGGCTGAATGAAGTCTGGTTGCTTGAACAGCCACCTGTCAATCAAAGGGTCCACACTGTTAATTATGCATAACTTTAAGTCTTAGTATAATTTGAACAGGTGAGTTAAATAGAGGAGTTTGAACTAATGACACACATGTGTCTAAGAATGAACCATCAGATCAGTGTGAGGTCAAATGTGTGCGTCTGTCTGGTCAGCAGTGTCAGAGGCCCAGCTGTTCAGCTGATTAATCATTTCTGGGAGTGAACAGATCAACACGTTAACCATGAACGAGGCCGAGGACACAGAGAGCTGACGTCAACAACACACTTTAATCCAGATATTGCAGCACAGAAACGTCAAAATTACACAAGTCAAAAAAATATGAGGTCTGACATCACAGACTGACCTGAGCTCAAAAACAACAACAACAACAACATCACAGGAAGCAGGTACGTGCAGAGTGTTACTCTATATCCAGACAGTAGCACAGGTCAACATGGTAACATGGCTAACATGAATCACACTTATCAATTACATGGTCCACGACTGATTCGGTGAAGGTTTGTCTTTACTTACACAAGAAAAAAAAAATACAAAGTCAGCAACCTGTTAATACTCAGCAGAACAGTCAGATTTTATGACACAAGATCAAAGGTCGACTTTCTAGTTTCTGGTTAACGGCAGGAAAAGGCAATAACTTCATGCAGACAGAAGCAAACCTTTATTTTGTTTTGTTTGTTGCAGGATGAAATAAAAAAAAATCTCCAAATAATAATGTATATTCTTAATGTATGCAGTGGCCCCATGTCTGCCTTCTGAAAGGTAAAAGACGTCAAACAACACAATGGTTTTCTGCTTTTCTTGTCTTAAATCATTGCAAACAGGTTGTATGTTTTTGTATGAAAGATTAAAAGTATAATTTAAAAAATAAACCGATTAGCTGATAATGAAAATAATCAATTTATATCCTAAAAAGAAATACAACCAATGCTCAGTGTCTATGCACTGATTCTACATAGTATGTACTACAAACTAATCTTTATTTTTAAAAATCAGCATACTTTGTTGTTCTATACAGGAAATGATGCAACAAGACACGTAAGCTGTCAATTAAACTCCATGACGAGACTTTAGATTCATGACTTTTCTTCCAAGAGCTGTCTCAATACCAACAATCATTTGTTTAGCAGCCTCTCCATTTTCCTTTGTGCTTTGCATTTGTGGGACAATAGTGTCCATCACAGGATGCCAAGAATTGACTACCTGCATGTGTGTGAACATGCTATACTGAAAACCTGCTTAGAAAAGTACAACAAACAATGAGTAGATCCAATGTCATGTCATTCGAGGGCAATTGATTTTAAAGGCTGGCTCTTCTATCAGGCTCCACACATTTCTGATTTCTTGCTAAAACAGCATGTTTATAGAATATTTGCGTTTTTCTTATTGACGTGACTCAATGTTGACACTGGATATTAAATACTTATTTGATGCCAATTGAAATGCGTCCAATCCAAAATGTTGCCCACTTATTCTTGGATCACCCTGATCTACAATTTTTAATATATTTTAAAATAATTTTACATAGAAGTCACTGTGTGTCTGTTTGTGTTCAGACATTTATCATTTTAGTATCATCAAGTGCATTTCTATCCAAATACACAACTTTCTATCCAAATACAAAACTAATTTCTGTAAATGCTGAAAAGAAGTTTAAATATTACAAATAAGTTTGAGAGGTGGAAAATCTGTCATATTCAAAAAAGCAAAATGCAACGTCATCCAATCTGTGTGGAGTGATGAGCCTGTAATCTTCCTTAAATTAATACTAGAACCAGACAGAAATGTCAGATTTCTGATTTATCCAAATGGTATGAAAAGTTCTTTTAACAACCTTGTCCTCAACCATCAGCTGACTCCTAAGATTCAGTAACAGTAGTGGATGGAAATGTAATTCACATTTTCTTTTGCCAATTTTCTGGAAATTCATTTAAAAGTTGCTCTAGTTTCAGATGGAATATCCAACATGACTGAGCAGCTTTTTGTTGCAGCTTAGCTGCTGGATCCTTTCCTGGTGCGTCATTTTAAGTCTTTTACAAAGAAACTAACACAAAAACCTTCTAGAAGATGACCCTTGAAGACTTGGACTCGTTTTCTATGTGCACCTCCCTTTCAACCTTCTCAGCTGCCTCCTGGTCATCCTCACCCACTGCATCTTTTTTCAGGATTTTCAGTGGCCACCAGAGGGATCCGCTCCGGAGGTCTCTACGGACCGTGTGTTCTGCTGGCCAGCAGCAGGGGGCGCCCTTATCTCCCGTCAGGAAGTAGAGGAGGGCGTTCAGCCAGGCATTGCAGGAGGCCAGCGGCCTGGTAACCTTGTAGCAGATGGAGACAGTCTTCATGACGTCGCAGCCTCCGAGCTGCCCCCGCCGCAGGAGCAGGAATAGCGTCCGGGTCACATGGAAGGGCAGGAAACAGAGTGCAAACAGCAGTGTGATGGTTACAATGGTCTTAATCGATTTCCGCCGCCGACGGATGTAGTGCGAGTACTGCGATCCAGAGATGGAGACTGACGTTCTTTCCCGGTCTCTAACTCCTTCTGTAGCCCCGTCTCCCACTGGACCATCCTCCCCACCCTCTATTGAACTGGGAGGGGAGCGCAGGGTCTGAAATATCGTCCTGACCACCTGAGAGTAACACCAGGCAATGATAACAAAGGGCACAAAGAAGCCCAACAGGTGGAGTACCACGCCGTAGGGGACATAGTCTGCAAACTCCTTATCAATGGCATCATCCCAGCAGTTCATGTATCCTTCCTGGTCCTCCAACTGAGATCCCGTATTGTTTCTGCTTTCCGTTGCCCCACCAGGCTCAACAACCCCACCACCTCCTCGCCTGACGTATCCTGTCTGGGCAAACCTGAAGATGGGGCAGGTGAGGATGAAGACCACCACCCACACCAGTGCACAGGTCCCCTTCACCACCCGCTTGCTCTCCAAAGTAATGGTCCTCATTGGATGGCAGATCCCCAAGTACCTGTGGACAAAGAACCAGGGGGTAAGGCCATTGCTTTAATCTGTACTATTTCTGTTTCGCACCCGCTTGTGTCTTTCCATGGACTTTTATGCATTGGTGCCACCTCAAAAATGTGGCTCTTTGTAAGTTCAGTTTTTTTGAACAAATGAAAACTCCTGGACCAGGAGAAGAAGTGGCCTTCAGAACACATTTCACATTTCACCAGCTTAACTTTGGCTCAAAGGTCAGAAGAATCAGTTAGCTTGCCACATTAGCCTCGGTAGTATTTGTCATTTTGCTAATTTCCTGTCACACAAGTCAAAGTTCAAATAGCACAGATAAGGAGCCGTCAAAAATTAACATTACCAGGAAAATATATGAGCAGCAGTTTTCTCAGAACCAAGAGATAGTGAGCTGCAGCAAGACCCAGTTTTAGTATTGATGATCCTTCACCTTATTTTCACTTATTTTGTGACTGAAATTTAACTACCAATTCAAAAATGTCTTACATTATAAGAATCAGCTTTGCATCTGTGGTAACTTTATTTCCCATTGGTGGGTTTTCAGTTTTTCCTACCTGTGCACGGAGATGCAGGTGAGGAAGAAGATGGAGCAGTACAGGTTGAAGTAGAAGAGGAAGCGGACGAGCCGGCACATGAAGTCTCCGAACACCCAGTGGTCCCTTAGCACGTAGCTCGCCACCAGAAAGGGCAGTGACAGACCATACATCAGGTCAGTGGTGGCCAGGTTAACCATATAGATCAGTGAGGTGTTCCAGCGTCGCACGCCGCCACTGCTACCACCACCACGGCAACCGCCATGGTGGCAGCAGGAGCGTAGCAGGACCACTGAGTTGAGGGTTAGGCTGAAGAGGAAGGTCAGCGAGTAGCACACGGGGAGGAAGACATACTTGTAGGATTCATCAATGCTGCAGGATGATGGAGGGAGGGACGAGGTGGGCAAGGTGCCAGAGTTGTTGGGATGGTTGCTCGCTGCCACTGCTGCCGCCACCAAACCGATGTCTGGAGTGATGTTGGAGACTTGGCTTAATCCCATGATGAAAGCTATTTCTGGCACAGCTGGATTGGTTCAGGTTCCTCTGGCGTCATCTCAGCTCCTTCACCTGACTCAAGTCTTCTCACTCGCAGAGGTTTCCTTCATTTGTCTTTCCTCTGATCTATCTATCTATCTATCTATCTATCTATCTATCTATCTATCTATCTATCTATCTATCTATCTATCTATCTAATCTCTGTCTCTATTCACCATCGACTGACCCATGTCTCTGGCATGTAGGAGTTTCTGTGCAAAAGAGGGGAAAGAAAACATGCTGTCATTAGTTTGGAAAAGTTTGTTCAGAATGTACTGCCGGTGTTTTGCTGATGAAGACTGTGTTTCGCTCAATTAGCCCCTCAATCATTAACAAAGCTTTCCGGAAACATGTCTCCATTCATGTAGCCTCTCTGTATGGCAGGTAGGTGGTCTGTTGTTGAGTCATTTGGTTTGTAGTCTCAGATACATTAAAGGCTTCAACAAAACCATACAAATGTGTTATGCTACTTATTATTGTCACCCTAGATTGTTCCAGAATGGTCAGATTCAGATTTACTCAAACAAATACGAATAAAAATATGTGGTAAGGAGAAACTGTTTTTATAATAAAAAAAAATTCATAGAAAATAGCATACGACCATCATACATAATATATTGTTTGGGGGATTTGAAGTGTAGTTTTATTTATTTACATTTATTCACTATTAATGATCTCACCCAGTAGAGACAAATGGATTTCTTTAAACAATAAAAACCTGAATCATCTTTCAAGTGACCATAGTCAATATTTTAATGTGTCTAATACTTTGGTTAAAAAATAAATACCTATGAGTAGCCTCAACTGTAGTTTGTGTCTACTGTTAATCAGTGTTCATGAGAGTCCATGTGAGTGACCATCTCTTGTGGTTTTCACGACCTCTACGAAAGCTCTGTTCATGAGTTCATGTACACAACTTCCCCAAAACTCTATTTAATTTTAAATCTATTTGAAGGCATCACTAGTCATACCTAATTATGAGCCTCTATTTCCATTATCAACAAATGTAATCTATACACATTTCAACGATGTCCACAAAGACCAACTCTCCCCACATGAAGCCCCATCTCACTGCCAATCGCCCCACCTTGATATTCCAATGAAGACAGTGAGTACTAGCTGACCAGAGGTTCCCCCACTTGGAAAAAAATGGTATTCAGAATCCCCTATCTGAAACAGCCAGTACTCCAATGCCCAACAAACATCTGATTATTTGGAATTTAAGCAACAGGCAAGTAACCACTGTATACAAACTACTAAATTATTACAGACACAGTGCATACCTGTGTCAGTACCTACTGAAGCAAAGAGTTAATACAATATGTGTAATGCTGTAATGATTTTGTCCAATATTAAAGTGAAAAATGTTACAGTTCCCCATAGTTCCCAGGTTGACCCTCACATTGGTGAAGCTGTCAACTAGAGAATGGTTAGCATTTCTGCTTTAAAAATTACTTGAACTTGAATTTCTGTTGATTGATTGATATCCCATCATTTCAGCATTGCTATTTTTGCACATCAACAAAGACGTCACAGCTGACTTTTTGCCTTATTGGTTGACTTCACTTGTATGAAACATTAGACATCAGCCCAGTTAGACCAGTTTGAAGATTTGACTTTGGCTAAATTTGAATCAAAACTGCTGCTTTTGGCCAATTTGGTGCCAGTAATTCACATTCAGAACATCAGTGTGATCTGGATCAGCAGAGGTTTGGACTTACCTTCAGTTGTCCTCCTTGACCCGATTGTCTTCTTGGTCTTGTCTTGTTGGGTCTCGACAGTGGAGTTGTGGCTAAGAAGTGTCTGTTTCGGGGCCGAAGGGTCTCTTGGGGTTTCTCCCCTGACCTTCAGCTTCTCTGTAAATAATTGATCAGCGTTCATTCAGTCAGAACTGCAGGAATGAAACCCAATACAGGGACTGCAGAGGAGGAGCAGGAGGTGCTCATAGTGCAGCTCCAAGCTATTGGCTTTTTATAGGACACAGTGGCTCTTTTTAGTAATTTAGGATTGAAAAATGTAAAATAAAAAATATGCTATGAAGAGTTGAAGGCTTTGCTCTGAGATATTAGCATTTAAATTGCTGATAAATATTTGTCGAATTTACCTTACATGTAATTGGAATTTAACTGCTTATGTATCATTTGTACGCCCCTGATCGGGAATAGAAAAGCAAATTAGCTTGATGCTAACGCTGCTGTAAATGCATGTAACTGTTCTGCACATGCTCCCTGCATTAAACGATAAGCAATAAACTACACCAGTGTTTTAGACAAAATGTATAATCAGCTTTGACACATTTAAAACACAAAAGGTTTCTAATATTAAACACCCTTTTCAAAGACAAGCCAAAAAGTCTTAAGGTTTATGTTCTTAACACAATATTGTCATTATAAATGAGCTGAGCAAGAATGGCCAATACATGCAGTACAGTAGTTCATGAAGGGCGTGATTGTATCATTTAAATCATCAATATTCTGACATGTGTAGACCTTTAATTAATAATTTGGTTAAGTGAGACAAAAATCTAAATAAAACTGCTTTTCTAAAGGTAATAAGTCACCCACCTTTTCTTCCAGAGAAGCTGTTTAAGCTTTTAAATGTCTCACTTTCTCTTCCTCCTCCTCCTCAGTCTGCCTCTCCTCATCTGAGGCTTTAATTAGAAAGCAAAGTGAGTACAGTGAACACATCAGCCCCTCCTCCACCACCTCCAACCCTTCTGCTCCGTTCCCTCCATCATCAACATCATCAGCTCTGATTCATACAGTAAATACTGAGTTTGTCCTCTCTCACAGTGAACACACACAGTCTAAGAGCCACACGACAAAGCACTGAGTGTGTGTTTGAACATGTGATAGAGTGTGAGTGTAATCAAACACGGCAACACAATTGATGGACACACAGCGCGCAGGTAGCAGAGGTATGAATAAATAGAGTGGGTGAGGACATCAAATCACTCTGACATATATTAGAAATCAAATACATGTAGAAAACAAACAAAAAACAAAATAAATCAATGTCTGACATCCATATCAGTGCTTACATCTCATGTAGTTCAGGAGGTTCACTAGAAAAGTCAAGTTACGTTAGCTAATGTGTTGTTTCATCATTCTCCCGCAAAAACACATGCACATCGTCTGCATAGAAACAAATCTTTACTCGCTTGCTAACATGCCCTCACATGTTGAGGAAATCAGAGTTTTGCTAAAAAAATCAAGTTACTTTACTTATGTTAAAATTAGGTGGGACGCCAGCAGAAAAGCTGCAGTAACAGTAGACGCTTACCATCCAAAGTGAAAATACTTGTTGTGGTCCTATAAGAATGCAGACACTGAGACAATAAAGTGGACACCAAAATATAACCATTGCATCCCATCAAAATATATTTTAGAATTAATGTTTACATTTACAAATACATTTGAAATTAATTTTATATACAATTGTAAATACTCTTAAAGTCACAATGAAATGAAAAACAATCTGCTCCCTGTTAGCTCATTTTCAGGACCAAAATATAAGTCACTATTCTACTTTTGAATTCTCCTTCACTGTGTTACATCCTGTACCAGCATCATATTTCAAGAGGAACCACATCACATAAAATCACATTAAACATTAGTCGACACTCTTGAAATGCCATTTCAGTGTGACTTTAAATAAATGTATGTGGATAAAATGTAAAAAAAAAAAAATGTGTTTCCTTTAAATAAGATTTCCTTCCATGAATATGACATTCAGTTCCTCATCATCACAGATCAATGTAAGAGAATGATAATTAATCAGTATCAAAATATAATTTCTTTGTAAGGCACTCAAAAACAATGCTAGTGTTGCTTTTAAAAAAAGCCACATTTTTAAAAGGTAAATTACTGCAGTCAGAATAAAATTGAACATCCTTAAAAGCTACAGGAAGTTAGAAAAACAGCTTCATGTTTAGGTGGAGACATAAACATCGAGTTAAACGAGTTTAAGGAAATATTTCATGTGCATCATCACATATAGTGGCTATATTAAGTGCATTATATTTCTTATGAGTAAACAATAATGTAATCACTGACTGTACCTGAAGTGTTGAGCATCAGTTAAAGTTGTTATTTTTTTTACATCAGTTATCTATAAAAGCTTATCCATTGCAGGGTTAGGCTGACATTGAAAGAATGTTGTTTTTATGTGTTTAGGTAACGTTACAACAATGCAGCGTAAATGGACGGCGATGTTCCTGTATCGACGTTTACTTTTTACATCTAAGGTACAGAGGACTATCTGAGAAATGCTCAGTAACGATAATTTAAAATAAAATTCAAAGTTTGGTGAAAATTTCCCTTTTGATTTTTTAAAGAAAAATAACAACCAAAATTTTAACATATCCGTTAAAATGAGCTTGTCTTGCTACACATGCTGTATGGATGTAATGTTCCCTTGTTATTATAACAAATAAGTAAGTAAACACAATAAAACTTAAATAAGATAAGTTATCATTTGCATATAAATGTATAGATTTACACCAGCAGTCTTCTTTTGTCAAACAAGATTAAGTTGTGGGAAATTAATGTTGCTTTTCTATTATGTAAAAAAAAAGGTTCCTATCTGAATGATATCTGAATATGAGCTCTGTCCTCTGTTCAGTTTTAGTTACCCCCAAATCGGAACATACTGTGGCAATCAAAGTGCTGGACTGGTTCAGTTTCCACAAGTGAACCTTCTGCTGGTCTTCCTACCTGAGAAAAATCACACTAATCTTTTCTATCAGCAGAGACAAAATACTTCTGTTAAACATTGAAATGCACAGACTTCACCACATTTATGTGTTCTACAACATTGTTAGGACTAGATTGTTTGAACAGAACAAACTTGGCACTCGAGAAGGTGCACCAACTTTGTTTTCTAAAATAGTTTCAAGCCTTGTAGTTCGTGAAGGGTTTTTATTCTAAACTCCACGTTGCTTCTGTTCCTCTTTTTCATCCAGGACTGAAGATTTCATTACCACTGGTTTCCACTGGTTAATCTTAAAGCACCTGAAAACCTGTTTGAAAACTTCTATCACCTTAAACAACACACAACAAATGCTGTTTCAAAAGACTGCTAAAAGTGTGAGTGGTACAAAATTAATTTTGCAAAGTTGTTTTAAATGTTCAGCTGTGATGCTACTCTGCTAACGCTACATGTGCTACAGACAGAGCTGAAAGAATTGTAGCAACCCCTAACTTAACTGATGCCTTCTAGAGGTCAGTAATGACCATCTGACTTTGTCTTATGTGCAACGGGGAAGTGTCCTGACATGTAATGGTTCAGTCAGTTTCTACAAAATCAGACTGGTTTAAAAACCTAGTTCATGGACAGTCCCACTATTCATTGTAAGAAGATATGGGTTTTCATGGCCTTTAAGATCTCCCCTTGACCTCACCACTATCCTATAAAACTAGATTGTTGTTAGGTGATTGTTTTTTAGTTTCATACATTACATCAGCCCAATGTGTCTTCGAATTATACAGACTTTCAGTTGGGTTCAGTTAGCAAAACAAGGTAGTCCAAATGCCCTCCCTCATCTTGGGGGATTTCAAGGTGTGTCCAAGCCAGATGAGATACATCATCTCCCCAGCCTGTTCTGGGCTGCACCAATCCATTCATCCATCTCACACCATTACCATGTGAACAAGACCCAGAGATACTTGAACTTATTCACTTGCGACAGCAACTCCCAACCTGGAAGAAGCAATCCAGGTACTGAACTCAACGCAACATTGTCTGTTTATCCAGTCCTTAAATGTCACCTGCTAATAATCCATGAAATGAAATATCCTTGTAAAAATAAACTGGTGCCATCAACCTGATGGCGTCAGAAAGGGCGGTTGGATTTCTGACCACCTCCAATATAACGGAAACTGGACCAAAACTTGAAAACACAGATCCTGAGCGTAACTTAATAGGTCAACTGAAGTACTAACACTACTGAATTAAATAGGTGAGTGCATGTTATAAGAAATTATATCCAAATCCACGAGCTGTGTTCATATTTCTCGTTGATATATTAGAGGCCCAACTGGTTCAACAGTGTCCTCACTAGCCTGAAGGAAATTGGACTTGACTGCTGTTTTTCAAATGGTCCAACCAAAATCTTTCCATGGGTAATTTGAAACGGAGACTTCCTGTCTGTTTGAGGTTACTTCTTATTGTCATTTCAAATCAACCTGCTGTTGTGTACTACCTCAGAATATTCCTTTGGATGCGTGCTGAAGCCTGATTCTGTCTTTAACTTCTGTTAGTTTCAAGTTTGTCATTTGTCATCAATCTCAAAATCAGCAGAAAAGCTGTACAACTTTTTGGGGTTCCGGGTGATTCTTTTTTTGTCTGACCATCCAGTCATATCTTCTTCTTTGCTGTCCTGAATGCTGGTGACTTGTCAGTTTCGATTGATTAGCAGGTCAGCTAAAGTTTTGTTGAAGGTAATGACTTCTGGGCTGACATGGATGAGCAGCCCAACCTGGTCCCAGAGTGGACAAACATTCGCCTTGCTTGTGTCGATTGTCCAGTCTTTGGTCCTGGTGTTAGGTCAGATCCTGGACGTCCAGCAGCATGGCGTCCTGCTTTGTCCTCAGCTGGTCTCGTACCAACAGGTGGGCCACCAGTTCAGAGCTTAGAGCTGGAAAAACATTACAGTCAAGGAGACAAGACAAAGAGAAAATGATGTGTCACTACTGTGTTTAACAGTTTATCTTTGCTGCACACAGCAGTTTGTCTTGTGTTGATTGAAAATCAACACAAAAAACTTAGCCATCTTGGGACAAACTTAATTTTTTACATTTAACAAAAACATTCATTTTTGGAACACTTATGTCCCTATCTAGAGCCAGTGGTTATCTTTAGATAGCGACTGACACAAATTGAGCAATGCAAATAAGCAAATTTCAGGTTCTTGACAGGTTTTTGTGGAGAGGACCGGGTGGAGCCTGGACTTAACTCAGACTCCGCTCTGATCCTGAACCTGAAGGAGACCTGAGGAGAGCTCAAGAGTTTTTTGGGGATTAAAATGTGAATTTATCTTCACTTTGGTTTATTAGGCTGTGTGAAGCAGTGAGCAACAGAGGTGCTGACCTCTACTTGTCTGTGGGCACCCAGAGCTCCATGATGCTACTTCATATTTATTCAGAGACCAGACAGAAAGGAGGAACAAAGGTTTGACTATTCGGTAAGTGCTGAAAATATGTGTCAATTACTTGATTCCAGCTATTGGTTTTAGTTCACTATGAACTGCTAATCGAGTTAGCATATGGCCCTAATCGATCTGTTTCCTTGTCGTCTTGCGGACAGACTTGACAGTCTTTTTACAAATCACAAACATATTAATAATTATTCGTTTTTTCAGCATCATTTTGATCCATTTATTGCAATCAAAACAACAAACTTCATTTTTTTGGGTTCATACCAGTGAATAATTATTGTGTTACCCATTACATAAGACAATAATTTACTTTGTGTTTGGTGGGTGGTTAAACAGAGCCCCTTAAATCTGATACACTGGGCCTTTAAGGGAATGATCTAAAGAGGAGCCTCTTTTTAAGACAGCAGAGGGTGTGTCTGATACTCAAAACATATGTCTTTAGTGTGTGTGTGTGTGTGTGTGTGTGTACCATGTACGTCCTGTTGAAGTGATGCTCTCAAGCTGCTGAGCTGCTGCACTGAACACTCCTGCAGCTCCCAGCACTCCAGATGTTTCCGCTTGGCAACGCTGCTGCTGCCGGCCAGATGCTGCAATACACACATGCACACACACACACTTTTCTTGTTGATAACATTTCTTTCTTTCTGTCTTGTTTCCTCATTGTTTCTTAATGTTTCCCTCCTCCCTCCTTTTACCTCCTTCTCCTTCTGCTCAGCCAGCAGTTTATCTCTCAGCGTCCTCAGAGCGACGGCCACTTCCTGTTTCAGCCCAGCCGTTCTCATGGAAACCTGATGGAGATGTAAGGTCAGCTCATGTTTCAGTTTGTTGTCTTTAAAGTTACTGTGTTTAAAGAGTATCTACGTGATCTGAAGACATTTCCAGACTCCTTTAGAGTTTTTGTGCTCAGAGGAAACAAAGTTCACAAGCACATAATAATTACTGACTGTTGTTGAATCGTCACCCAGCAGTAATCAGCAGTCATGTCAAGAGAGTAAGTCACCTTTTGGTTCCCTGCGTCCTCCTCGTCTTCGCTGTCGCTGTTGTTGATGAAGCACAGCTGAAGGTTTCTGTGGTTGTGAAATCTGTGAACAGATAAACATCATGAAGCTGTGGCAGGAGAGTATGAGACCCTTTGTGGTCACTGGTTAGGGTTACAGTTGCTTTTATCCTCATCTGGGCTTCACGCTCAGTTCAACATTTTGAGTTTACAGGTTGACACAAAGTCTGAATTTACCGATAATGATTTCATGAATGAAATAATCAACCGACAAATTAATCAAAATGTGAAAAAAAATACAATACAATATACATATAATATACAATAATCAAATAGTCGTTCTTATTTATTTTATTAGATTAGATTAATTTATTAAAATGATCAACAAGAAAACAATAGCTGCTTATTCTGAAGTTGTACTTTGAGTTTTTGTTTTCTATCATGCAACACGGCCAGTCCATATCAGTCCTCATAATGTGGATGCATTGACATATTTTCCATTTCCCATTCATGACAACTAAGTTTGAATCTGCATATAACTCACCTGCTCAAATTATACTAAGGCTTAAAGTTATACATAATTAACAGCATAGCTGCTTTGATTCACAGGTGGGTGCGGATACAGGTGTCTGATTTCAGTCACCAGGCTTCATTCAGGCTGCCTCAGCTCCACCTCCACCCCTTTGTACATTTTTAGATTAGCCAGGAGGCGGCACAGGCTGGACTGCCAAGATGGCGACGACCAGAGCCACCATACTGAGCTTTTCAGAAACAAACTGCACACGTTTGATTTAACCACACTAAGAAGCACCTTATGAGCTGCATTACCTCTGCGTTACTCGACACCTCCTGAAGTCTTCCTCGTCTTCCTCCGAGACATCACTCCACATGCCCCCCTGACTCCCCTCCATCCTCACCCCTGCTCCCCTCTGCAGGAAGACACAATTATCACATTATGATCCCACACAGATTAAAAACTGTGATCTGCCTGTGTAAATAAACTAAGCTAGATTCATCAAGTCAGAGCAACGAAAGAGGCGGCACAGAGCTGTCAGATCGGTAGCCAAAGCAAAAAGGAAACTGATGTTAGGAAGTTTTCATAGTACAAGTTAGCGTTATGCCACCCGTGAATGTGCAAAAATGCAGCAATGATCCGCAGAGTATCTCTGCAATGTGAGGCCTGTTGAACCCTCCCACTCTCCTGTCCTGCTTCCACAGTGTCAATTATAAACTCTGTCTGGTGGATTTACAGCCACAACAAACATGTTCTCGTCCCTTCAGGAATGTTATCAGGCTGAGACTAAAATAATAACAAGGAGTGGAAACAACGGGACGATGTAAGGAAATCTCCGGTGATTTGACTTGTGAGAGAAAAGTTTGAAGAAGAGAATACGTCCTGCATAGCATCCAACTGAAGTCATGTGAGGCCTGTTTTTCTTCTTTTCCAAGAATGTGTCTTGAAAACTGCAATAACTGATGTGCTTCTCTGCTTGTTTACAGCAGAGACAAACACAACGTGAGCTCACTTTTAAATTAAGCAAAGATGACACAACCGTCCCACTTTGGTGGGCTGCTCTAAACACTACAATACCCATGAGCTTCACCACTCAGAGGCGTAAAGAGCAAGCAGCAAATTCAAAAAACGCTTTGTTGTTGCGCTCATAGACAAAGCATGTTACCGTTGTTACTGAATTCATGAGAGAATGACTTTAAGCAGATTGCAAAATCAGTTTTCTTGACTGTGCAATCTAGTTTTTCATTTTAAGCTGTGATTGGACACCACTTGGCAAAATGCACATTTGGAGTTGAGGCTACATATATATTTATATTTTATCTCATATTTTATGTCTGACATATGAGAAGTTGTCACCTGCTGTTACAGGTATCTGGTGTCAATAACCAGGCTTCATTCAGCCTGTATCAGCTCCACCACTTTGCCTGGATTAGTCAGAAGCAGGTGGAAAAGGCAGGACTGTCAAGATGGCGGTCACATCCGGCGTTTTTCTTTCCCTCTTCTGCCTCTGAATGTCTGGTACTTGTTGTCATTGTTGCTGGCTCAAGTCATTACTCCAAATAGTTACACCAAGAAATTCCCTTTGGTTTGAGAGAATAAGAGAGACAGCTGTGGTCGAGCGACTTGGATACTAAATAAGGAGAAGGAGCGCCATTAGCAAGAAAGCCAGTGAATCACAGAAATGAAAAGTTATTTTCTGATTATTTCACATCGGTTACATACACAAAACTCTACAGTTAAACACAGCAACAGTTAATATGGCACTAAACATGAGGAGATCAGGTTAAGCACGAGGGTTAGGTTAAGAATATTAGGCCAAACTGTCACCATCCTAAGAAATGAATATCAAGATTGCCAAGATGGTGACGGCCAGAGCCACCTCACTGAGTTGACTCTTCAGAAACCTGTGTCTATATTTTATTTATACAGTTTGGGACGAAAACCAGCAAAAGGTCCCTCACAGAAAGTTGTCCAGTGAATAGAAACACTGTTCAGACACCACTGAGACTCATGGGAAATGTAGTCTTTTGAGAAATATGACTTCTAAGAGCTAACCCTACTCATATATCTGAACCCCAGCTTATCAAGGAAATACCAACACTCTTTTCTTTGTGACTGACCTTTGACCTTTCCCTCCGTTCTTGCTCCTGCTTCTCCAATTCAGCAATCCGCTGGCTCAAGTCCTCCCAGTGCATGATGGGAAGGTCCGGGTAGTCCACAGAGGTTGCCTCTGCGATGTGAGGAAGCTCTTTCTCCTCTTCCTCCTCCTCCTTTTCCTCGGCCGTCTCTTTCTCTCCCTCCATCCTCCTTTCTGCAAATAAACCAGATCAAGTAAAACAATAATGAAAAACTGTAAAGGAAACTTTAATAATTTACTCAAATGTGTGTCTCAAATACCTCCTGTATAAAGCATCACAAATGATTAATTAATTATCAAACAGTGACTGCGTGTGGACAGAGGAAGTATTTCAACTTTTAATTAAGTAACAGCAGAAGAAACCGTATATTAAAATACATATATTTAATAAAAGTATTTTCTTCAGTGCAATTTGCTGATAATATTCTAAAACTAAAGTAGGAGAGACATTGCACTGACAGACATGAATAACCCACCTGTGATCCTGTAAACCTGGGCAAACACATAAAAATCCTTTAATTGCTTACGCCTGAATGAATCAACCTATTATTAGACTCACACAGGTCTGTTTTATTGACTATTATTAAATGCAACCTGTTATTAAACACTCTTAAAACCTCAGGACACTAACCCTTAAACTATCACTTAGGACTGACATGGATTTAAATAAGAAATTATGGACATTTTAAGCAGTTGTACAGTGTTTTTATTTGCTGTAAACCTCTTGAAATAACTACATGGTACTTGTTTGTTGATACTGATCTGGATTTAATAAGATAAAGTGTCTCATGAGTGACTATCTATCTGCTGTAGTTGTAGTTGAAGTCCTTCTGTTTAACAGTTCAGACAAATTACAGCTGATCTGATCACAATCCTCTTTGAAGTTTTACAAAATAATGTTAAAATCTCGATCAAAGTTGTTTAAACTGGAGCACCAGTGTCCCCACAGTAGTGAGCTTGCTCTACCCGCAGTTGTTTACCAGCAGCGGGGAAACCTCGGAAGGTTTTACCCACCTACCAGTCACATCCAGACGGCCCCGGATCCCTCCGACATGTCGCCGTCCGTCAACCCGCGGGTCACGTCAGCCCCGCTGGCTTCACTTGTGTGGACTGACCGCTGTCGCGAAACTGTCGCGGTCGTTTTATTGAAACATTCAAGAAAAGTTGGTAGAAGTAATGTAAAAGTAGTTAAACTGCGCCTGAAGGAAGGCAGGACCTTCCCTTTTTCCTCCTTCCTCCCCCCTCCTTCCCCCTTCCGCTCTTCCCTCTTTAACCTCTTGGCTTCGGCGGAGCGGCGGAGGTTTGAACGGTTACAGCAGCGGAAGGAGCCGCTACCGCCGGATTGTAATGTAAAGTACCAGCGTGATTAATGTAAAGCCTGTTACAGTCAAGTGGTTTGTGGTTTGAAGGTGAAAAAATATATCGTCTCTGAACGCCTTTTCCCGCCACAAAAATAATGGAAATAAAAAGTTAAAGTAGAAGTATAGACGTGATTTTATGAATACTAAAGACAGGAGAAGATTAACAATAACTTATTTATCAGTTAAGATTGAGTTTACTTTACTAAGATTCTTAACATAACTAAGTATCTTATCTAAAGCTTTGCACCCACAGATATGTCATAAAAATAGATGATGTTTGTCCAGTGGTAGAAATGCAAACAGCCATTTTGAACATTATTTTTATCCATTTGTGAAAGTCTTTACTCTAGCTGAGAAAACCAAATTACAAATCCATGACAGCATCATAATGGGGCCACAACTGGGCCTCACTGACTGTATAAAATATGGACAACATATCCATGACACCCAAAGAGTCGATGTGAAGCTCAAAGTGTGACTCTGACCATCGCCATCTTGGTCCCTCTGGCTAATCTAAAAATGGGCAAAGACGTGGATCATTGGTGGACTTCAGGAATTAATTAAGCCTATTTGCTCAAACAAGCCATCTGTAATGTTACCCACCTGTCAATCAGAGTGTCCACACTGTTAATTATTGATAACTTTAAGCCTTAATATCATTTGAACAGGTGAGTTATATGGAAAATTCACCCCAGCACAGTTGTCATGAACAAGAAAATTAGCTATAGAGACCAAAACTGTTTTTGTACCAGGCTGTAAACATGTTTATTTCTGCTGTGAAGCTGCACATTTTAACATGGGGACTTATGGAGACTGACTTGTTCTGGAGCCAGCCTCAAGTGGACATTCAAAGAACTGCAACTTTTATTTTTTTATGCACCAGGCAAGCAGTTCTCGTTGAACTGAATAGGCACCATTTCACATTTCTTATTTTATACCTATCTTTTCAACTACACCTCAAATAATCACCTGATAAGTAACAGATAAACGTGGAGAAACCTATTTCCCTCTGATTCGCTATAGGGTATAACATAAAATGGTAATCATAATTCATAATATTTACTTGATTACTTAAGTTAATGTACTTGGTTACATTACACCTCTGTCCACAGTGTGGCTCACTCTATTCACATTATTAAAAACATAAACTTTAAATAGAACATAAAACTAGAAACATAAAACATGTTTAAAACTTCATATATCAATGTTTGTTCAGGTGTCTGGTTTGCTCGTGTGTCTGTGAGGCAGTGAAGGGGTTAAAGGCCGAGCCTCCTGGTGTCCTGTTTCACCATTTTTTAGAGATGACGACTGGAGGCAGATGGAGGATTTTTGGGATTGTGGGAGAAAAGCAGAGTGAGAGACAACAGCAAAGAAAACACCAAAGAATTGCAATAATATTTATCTATTGTACTTGTATCAGTTTAATTTGGTTCTATTAACATCTACTGCAATGCACAGCAGAATCTTACAATCTTAGTACAACCATACTTTAGTTTCTTGTTGTACTTATAGTGTATATTTTTGAGTAGGTTTTAATATTTAAATTTCAGGATGGCAGGGGTCAGATGTCAGTTGACTAATTTACCAAAGAACAGAAAAATTATCTGCAATATTTTTTTCATATAATTTACAGCAAAAATTGCATAATTTTTAGTTGTTCCTCCTCCAATATGAGGATTTTCTATCGCTGTAAAGCAAATACCTTTAACTTTTGAACTGTTTCTTGAACATTTTATAGATTTAATTATTAATTTATTATTTTTTTATGAATAAAATAATAAAGTAATCAAATCTATAATGAATCCAAACATTAGCTGTAGCTCTAATTCTATAAATTTATGAGTTTAAAAATGAAAAATTTAATTTAATAAAAATTAAGTTTTATTTACTTTGACAAAATATACTGAGCATTATAGGGCTTCATATCAATTTAATATATTATTATTTAACAGGTGTAACAGGTTTCTACTGCTCAAATTATCCAAATCAAATATTTCAAATTATTTGACTTCATTTAATTAACATTTACTTGACTTTATGTAGCACATAACAGTAAATCAAAGATAAAATAGTGACAAAACTGAATCAAATAAGGTGAATTTAGATCATTAAAACAATAACAACAAATTACAAAAAGTTTGAGAACAAAATTAAGAAAGAGTTTATATTTTCACTCTAACACTTCATCAGAAATACATAAAAGTCCCTACAGGTGTTCATGAATTAAACTTTATTAGTTTTCTGTGAATTAAAACTTCGCTCTCTCACTTCTCATGTTGCTCTATCCTGTGCTGCAGTTCTCGCAGTGACCGGATAGCGGCGCTGTTTCCACAGTTGGTGAACTACCTCTATTTGGTCAAGGACTATGTTGTAAAAAATCTTTCAAACTGTTAATTTTCACAGATTCTTTGAGTCTTCTGGAGGTCTGCTCGGCGTTAACGGGGAATGTGTGACCGACTCTCCCTGAGGACTGTATATCCAGCCCGGGTTCGACTCTTTCGGACAGCTGCTTAGCGGTTTTCTGATCTCTGACTGGAGGTTTTACTGCAAACCAAGTTAGCTCAACAGCTAATCCTAAAAGTCACGTCACCTGTGCGGACTCGTATTAAAAGTTTCACGGCAGACCCGGGACAGCCGGGTGACTTTGAACTATATGCGCGTACAAAACTTTGTCTCGAGTGTTTTTACGCGGGCTTCGTATTTTTATGTCGCTTTTACGCAGCCATTAAATTCGCGTTGGAGACAACGGCAAGTGAAGCGTAGCTGCGGATTATAAATGACGATCTGACCCGCAGTCTTACACGGATAAGCTGTTTTTGTGAAGGAAATGCGGTAGAGAGAAGACAGCTTCGGTGCTCAGCCCGCTGACTTGGCGGCTCTGGGTTTGCTGCTCGTGAGGCCTGCGGGTCGGGCTTCCACCGGTCTTGAGTAGAGCCCGACGCCGCCGTCGAAAGGTCGGAGGCCGGCAGTTAGTGCTGTCACCGCTGGGCCTGCGGACCTAGGTATGGAACGGATGGAAGTGGACCAGTGCGCAGGCGCAGCTGGCGGGGCAGGAGGCGGGGCACTCCGTAGATCGAACAGCGCCCCCATGATCACCAGTGTCAGGTTGGTGTACTACACCTAAATATGCAATAAATAAAAATGATGTTTACCTCTTTATAGAGTGCAATTCACATCTCATTAAATATAAGGAAAGATGTAGTATTAAAGCATAAGAGCCAGTCTTTTATATTTTGAACACACCCAGCAGTATTTAGTAAAATTCAATTTAAACGAACATTATTTGATTTTTTTTCCCATTGCCTCCCCTTTTCAATTAGATGAAATTGACATAGATTTCATGGACATTGTGTGAACTGATTATTGATTGTAATTTCATCATTACAATATTGTGCTGCACAGGTCAAATGTACATAAGGACAAAGACTGAATTGTTATTGTCAAACTTGAATTGATAACTGACTATTATAGCTCTCAGTATACCCAGAAAAGTTAAATTAAAGTATGCATATGAGGTACTTTCCATTTTTTGTTACATTTGAGAGTAACTAAACTGTTATATAAATACTGAACTAATGTTTAAATCCAGTTTATTATGTCCATCTATCTTAAACTAAGTCATCTCTGTAAAAAAAAAAAAAAAAAACTTTTGTATTTATACACTGAGAAGTGTTTCTAATATTTGATCTACCCTATGTATATCAGCGAGGGCAGACTAAGAGATTATTTATATATTTATAGATCCATCCTTCATGTCTTAAAGTAATGATGGGCTGTTGTTTACCTTTACTTAATTGAGCATCTCTCACCATAATATGAATTACTACAATAGTTGAATAGCTCTATGAAATGTATACCAACACTTCAACAACACAACTAATGGTCTCAAATATTAAGAAGGCAAGAAGTTCTACTAATTAACTTAACTAACCATTTCAGGCATTATATTTTAACTTAAGTTGTACCTGATAACATAATCCATCATTAGACTGTAACTATCACAGTTTTCATCACATTTGAACAGTCCTGTTTATTTTGAAAAACAGTCATAGTCATAGACTTGGAGAAAAAAATAATCTTCCACTGAAGCCTTGGGATGGAAATCACGCCAGATTTAAATTGACTATGTCTCTGGTCGATGTTGCGTATTTGCCTTCACAAAACGTCCTAGTGTGTTAGAACAAATAAACACAGATGTTTGCAGGCCAAGAAAAAAATGATTTTGGAGGCAAACAACAAGTCAGATTTTTCTGTCAAAAACAACAAAATTGTGATGCGATTTTTCTGTTGGGTGATATTGTAGTTACTCGTTGAATGATGAAATCAGTGTAAACAGACAGTGTGTTCACAAACATCTGCTGCTTATCTTGGCAGGTAAGAGAGTCCGAACATGTTATTTACACCACAGTGAACCAAGTGGAAATCAGACAGGGTGTTTTGTCTGTTCTTACGGGAGGTCAGTTGAGTAGGCGGTCTTTCGAATGTGTTCAGAGCTCTCCACTTGTGAGCCAGCGGTAAACAAACTCTGTGTCTTTTAGACACGTCTTTACTCTGTTTATCTTTTGTCAATGTCTCTGTCTCAGCGATGGGATGACGGTCTTCAGTCCCGTGTCCTCGGCTCGATACAGACGCAGCAGTGTATCCATCAACCCCAGCTGCCCTTCCCAGGTCAGTGTGTTTAATAGTGATGATATATTTACTGCGGCGTCGGGCTCTACTCAAGACCGGTTCAGTCTCTCATCAACCTGTTGACTCTTACGATCTATTGTTTTACTTCTCCTCCTTCAGCTCGTTCCTCTCTCTCCGTTCTCCCTGACTGGAGACAGACTCGACCAGAAGAGGCAGGTGAGGACAGAAAGAGTTTAGAGTTCTTCCTCTAAAATTCAAACAGACTACAGATAAGACTTTCAGACAGGTTCAGACTTTTGTTTTTTTGTTTGTTTTGTTTTCAGTCTTGTTCATAAAACTAGAATTTTAGGTCTTAAATGTTAGTTGAAGATAGGGTCTAAGGTCAGTGGAGGTGTGAAGTTAAAACCAGCTGTTTGTGCCCAACACAGGAGGAGAATATGGAGATGATGCTCAGAGGGAGTTTGCCGAGACTAAGGTACAGCAAACATACGCAAACACATCAAGTTCAGATGTTTGAAGTTTAAAACAAGTCTAACAAACTCCTCCTCTCCCTCCCAGTGCTTCCAGTCTGATCCCAGTTCCTCCAGTCAGTCAGTGGCATGACCATGCATCAGTGGTGAGCGTCTCTACATCTGCTTCTTTACTACTTGGCTCTTATAGGTTTTAATGATGGTTGGTGTCACTTACGACATTTTACTCACCACGTTTGTTTCCGGAATACTAAGGCTCATGGGTAATGTAGTATTTAGAGTAGCCCTGTCCACCAATCAGAAGGAAAGATCCGTGAAAATTGAGGTACTAGTACTATATTATTAGTACTACTAATACTTCTAATGGTGGTCTCACTGTGCAAGTTAATGCACTGGATTATGGTCCGATTATGGTACAGGGTTCAGACTGTATCCAGACCAGAGGGCTTGAAGTGATTCTAGAGCCGAAGTTTTAAATTAATCTAGATCAGATTCATGATCAGAATTCAGAATGTTTTGTTTTTTTCACCTTTCCTTCTTCAGTGGTTCCAGTCACAGGACAGCGGTGTCACACCCAACTCCTCCCCGAGCCCCACCAGGAGGTTCAGGTACATAAACAAACAGAGACACCTTTTTCTGGATTTATTTTGGAGCCCTGGGAAACTTGTGTGTGAATCAGGCTACTCACATAACTGTCCACTGCCCCAACAGACCAGCAGTCAGTGCCACTGTGAGATGGCCTGCATTAACTCCACTCAAGAGAAAAGGTAATTACTTAATGTGTCTGTTTGGCCTCTGATCAAATGTAAACTTGTAAAAAGAACAAACTACAAACACAAATACACTGCTATAGATTATTGAGCATCATTATCAATCATTTTGAAGTATTTATTGTCCACCTGATGACTGTTAGCTCAGTATTAACTCTCCCTTTTGCTCTGTTTTTGTTCATTTCCAACAATGCTTGAGTGATTACACTGACCCAAAACGAAAAGCTGATGAAATATTTATATGTTTAAAAAGAACACTGGTCTCATGTTTTAGTAACAAGGAAAACAGCAACACATGATTGTAAAACTTCCCCTCAGACTCTTTGCATGCATCTCGTCTCTTAAAATTTGAAACATGGTCTGTAACAGCGTGGTTTGTCTGTGGTATGCCTGGCCCGATCTGCTCCTTTTTTCCAAAATACATCGGTTCACAGAAAACCAACATACATTACTTTGTAAGACCACAAATGCAAGTAGAAAACAACACATACAGTCGCTGTAAAAGTTTTTAAAAAGAACCATCACGTTCAGACTTTACTGCGTTCTACTGCGGCCTTACTGTGTGCCACTATAACTCTTACATTAACATTTTATTATTTGAAAATAGATAAAACTTGATGATTCTGTTTTTTTTAATGATGATTTGTCTCTCAGGAGGGGTGGAGTCTGACGGACCCCCAAAGAAGCTTTTTGTTGCCGGGGTAACAGATCCTGCCAACCGCAGCAGCTACACAGTCAGGTGAGGACAGCCTTTAAATGGACAGATGGATAGATTTAAGTCATTGCTTGATGACTTGCAACTTGACTTGATAGAAAGTAGATTACTTGAGACTCAACTTGGAAGTTAAAGACTTGTGACTTGACTTGAGACCCGATGACTCAAATTATCTTTCTGTGTTGATGTTTTCAGTACAATAATTGAATATTAAAGATGTTTCAAGGTTCAAGAGTTTCCCTTCCTAAACCGGCAGATGGCTACTTGAGGTTTCTGCCTCTTAAAAACAAAGGTTTTCCTTGCTACTGTTGCTAATTGCCTGCTCATAGTAGGAATTGTTAGGTCTTTGTAAATAATATTATAAATATCACAGTCTAGACCTGTTTTTTTATTGTTTTTGAAAAATTATATGCCAATTTTTTGCCAATTTTTATGGCGACAGGGTTGTATATAGAAAGTGTCATGAGGTAACTTATGTTATAACTCGGCCCATATTAATAAAATGTGACATGACTTGACTTGCCAAGAAAAAATGACTTGGGGACTTGCTTGAGACTTGGA
Source organism: Nibea coibor (assembly GCA_023373845.1). Lineage (NCBI taxonomy): Eukaryota > Metazoa > Chordata > Actinopteri > Sciaenidae > Nibea > Nibea coibor. The sequence goes on from CM041733.1 coordinate 14,277,521, forward strand.
CCATATGACTCGAGTCACATGTCTGCCTTGAAGACACATCAAGTCATATTGGTATCAAATTACAAATAAAAATCCTGACTAAGTCTTGTTGTTACCCCATCTCTTCCCCCTCAGTGTCTCTCAGTCAGCAGCAGACTCCCCCCCTGCCGGAGGCATCAGTCCTCAGTCCAGCCCTCTGTCCCTCTCTCCTCCCCCATCCTTCACCCCCTTCACCTCCCACCAGCACCCTGGACACTAAAACCCACCCGAATGCCCTCCTCATCCAGAAGCATGACCCTGTTACTGTGGGTGCAGACCAACCACCAGCAGCTCCAGAGACACTTGGAGGAACATCGCAACTATTCGCACCTAATTTCTGTTGCAAATCGCCTGCCAGAATCACTGTAAGTCCTGACTCCTCCTGGATGTACAGAGAATCACAGGAAGGAAATGAAGATCCGAAGGCTGATACATATCTGAAAGTGTATTCTTTCGCCTGGTTTTCAAGTGGCTTTATTGTCACAGCCTGTTTTTGATCCCAGGATTTATTTTATGTTTTATTTTTTGGCTGCCCAGAAGCTTAGATCTTCTCGCTGTAATTGGTAGGTTGGCTATTAAACCAACACAGCTTATTGACTGGTCCATCACTCTTCAGTTAATCCACTGCCTTGGACTGTGCTTAGGCAGAAGGACTTGCATTGCTGTCTAACATTTGTGCTGCCCTTTAGAGGGTTTCACCTATAAGGTGGGATGAACCCCAATCCTCCCCCTTCAATTAAATAGTTTACAGAGGATTCGTCATCAGCATCATTGCAAGATCACTAAAAACTTTTGGGAAACTGGCGACATACAGGTTGTGTCGCCAGGCATAAAGCTGGAATCAAACTTGCACGTGCAGTGCACATAAATGTCTGTGCTGACTTCAAGAAAAGGGTTATGGATAACTGTGGGTAGCAGATGAGCATCCCCCAGATCTCAACGTGTCCTGCAGACCTGAACAGCCCAAGTGGTTAATTCTGGTTTGTTACAAAGAGGAATAACACGTAATTGTTACAAGTTGTACTGAGTAAAAAGCTAAAAGAATGAAGCATACAGATGTTTCTGAACAACTTCTGTGTAGCCTGGAAACCGTCTCCTTCCATGACTGTAATGAGACAATCGTGTCAAAATTGTTCGGTGGATCTCGAAGGATCAGGGCCTGAAATGGAACACAGCTCATTTCGTTGCTTCTTGGATGGATAAAATCTTGATACTAGCCATTGGAGGATGCAGATCCAGTCTAATCTGACAGGTCGTTGCTGTTTATGAAGTTCCAGTTCTCATCAGTTTGTGGGAGGTTCTGAAGAAGTTCTCATAAGGTCTTGAGTTGTAATCAAGACATAGTCGCAGGAGACGACAAAATGTTTCCAGACTGTTGATCAGAATCATGTCTCTTAAGGAGTCAAGGCACTCTGGTTTGGTTCCACCTTCAGTGATCCAGTCAACATCTGGAGTTGTACTTGTTGGAAATCAAGTATGTAAACTTATTGATCTTTCTATCAGGAAGAAATCATCGGATTTATTTAGACCCGGTCTTGAAGTTGAAGTTAGTGTTCACGACTGATGGATCTGTAGAGTAACATCTGGACTCTGCCAGCACTTAATCAACTCAGTGAACCAGGATTACGCACTTATTGTGCTTCATATCATTTTCATTATCAATTTTAATAGAGTATATATTTAAAACATCTGCTGAAGATGATGAGTTTTGCATCTTTAGTCAACAAAACAAAAAAACATGACTATATATCTTTCTCCAAACCCAAAAAAAAGCATATGAAGGGGATGTAGCTTTTTGTAAGGCCAAAACTGGTAGTTGTTGAGTGTTTTTGTCAGGTATTTTTGAGCCCAAACCAGCTTAATCTGACAAACCTTACATTCAGCCACTGAACAAAGTTTCAGTTATTGAAGCCTAAGATTTTTGTGTTTTAACGAAAAGTTTTAGTTGTCTGTGACGGCTGATTTACCCTGACTGAAGCCCTCCGGTTTCACCAGAAGAAACTTGACAGAAGTCAATTATTTGTCAAGTTTGTTTAACTTTGGCCGATGGTTTCACTGTAGGAGGACTGATTTCTCCTGGGATGAGGGACTGGTTTTACAAACTGGCTCCCGGTCAGCAGAAGTGTGAAGAACTTGTGGTCTGCAGCACCACGCCTGTTTGTTAATAGTGTATCTATATGTGAATATTGACAGTCAGAGCATCTGATATATGCTCATTTTTCTTCAGCCTGCAGTGTTTGATTGTACATATTAAATCTGCAGGAAGTAATCGCTCCCTTCCCTCTTAGAGGTGCATTTATTCTTTCACTTTTTCATTTCCCAGTTTGTTTTCTCTCTGACTGACATTCTTTTCTATTTTATTGCTGTTCATGAAGGTCATCTGATTAGTTAAAGGCAATTCATAATAGAAATGTCCATAAAACATGACTCCTGCATTAGTACCTGCTACTTCAAAGAGCTAGTCAGTCATCATTTTATGGCTCTGTTTTTCCCCTCTGACATATCTGTTATTCTTGTTTTGAAAAAGATTTTCAGACATGTCAGTTGATTTTTATTTATTTTTTTAAGATCAGGACCAATCTCGGTTTTTGTGTTACCATCTCTGTGTTTTATTCAATAAATGGTCAGTTCAGTCAGTGGAGAGACAGATGTCTTATACTGAAAGGTTTATTGAAGCTTGGCCAAGGAGACGGGGGGGGGGGATTTATAAATACACTTGTCATGACATATTGGCACATCAGTCCTGAAAACGCTGTCCTCTCTGGCTCATATATATATATATATATATATACCTTCAGAAAAGTGCCACTCTATGTCCACAAACCAGGAAACAAAGAAATATGTTTACCCTTAGTGCTCCAACATTGTTATTTGACTGTAGAGGGTACTGCGTTATTTACCTCTGTTGTGTCAAGACAGGCCTATCCTCTGACCTCAGTTACCACAGTAATGATCAGATTTTTGCCTGCTCCCTAAACATAAACATACAACTGCTCTGTATCTTGAGAAGAGAAGTCAGTGTCAATCAAAAAAGATTGAACATTATCCCTACAGTGACCTCAAAACATGCACTCAACCCCCAATATGCGGAATAGAAAATAGAATAGAAAAATTCCCTCACAGTGGTTTCATTTTTTTTTTTTTTGCACTTCAAAAAAAATCCCCTTTACCGAGTTTACCGAGTATAGTCAATGGTAATCCCCAGGCTAGGCAATAATTCAAAATGATCATTTGATTGCACAGTATTGTACAGTTTTGTATTATCACTCATCATCGTGCCTAAATGTGTCGTCATATTTTGAAGGAGCGACGGTCAGGTTGTTAACCTCACATATAGATTTTAAACATCAGATGTGAGATTTTACTTCCCACACCAACAGGAATCTTTTTTATAGAACAACCTGGACTTTTATCATCACTTGACCTGTCACCTGTGAAATATGTTTGTACAGAGTCTCTATAAGCTGTTTTTATATATAAGTGTCTTTATGCCCCCCCCCCACAAAAAAAAAAGAATCGATGTGAATCGGCGAGTGTTCGCCACTGCTTATGTAGCTGCTCCAACACTGCTGAATCCATGAAATCCAAGAAAAATCTTTTCTGAAATTTTTTGTGAAATATTTTCCATTGTCATGACTTTGCACAATTCTAGTTCTAGACCATTTTTTCTGATTTCTGTTACATGATCAGTAACATATCGTCATGTTAAGAAATGCTGTTTAAGTTTCGCTGCTTTTTCTGTTTCGCCTGCTTTAATTCTTGATTTGTTACCGTCTCTGTGAGTCTATCCTGTTTCGGACTAAAGCACTTGAAGTCAAAAATAAGTTTGGGTCCAGTGTTGTTCAGAACCTCGGACTCAGTTCCTTACAGGGGTGAAACATCCAAGAACAATGTTAATCTTACTCTGAGGGTGGAAAAAAAGAAGCCAAAGTTGTCAAAAGTTGTTACGGACACACTCCGTAATGAGGCAATGTTACGGACACACTCCGCGATGAGCCTCTATATCTCCAAGGTGGTTTAATGCCTGCACATTTTTGGAAACACTTAGTATACAGCTCCAAAATAGTTTTTACAAATATTTTGTACTGTAATGTACGGTAAAATTGTACATTACATATGTTTTTTATAAACTGCAAAACATTTACGGTGAGATTCAACCCAGAATTTAGGCAATCTCTAAATTTCAGAGCATGTTTTTCCTAAATTACAGATAATTCGAACTGGCAAGAAACAGGATAGACTATTCTCAGAGGTAACAATAAGCTGCCAAATTCATATAGCTGTACAGATTCAAACTGTAGCTTTAAGACAATGTTCTGTTTATTATTATTTTTAACTTTGCACACTCACCATCCCATACTGTTGGTAAGTATGAAGAGAGAAACAGTTTTTATTTAGCTGGATCAAAATGTGACGTGGACTCTGTAGATAAACGTCAGCAGTTTGCACGTCAGCAGTTTCTGCTTCAAAGAATGTTTTTAAGCCAAAAATTCTTCATCAAAATGCAACAGTTTTGTAGGAAAACTTACAAAATATCTGTGATATAAGAAGAACAGTATTCATTAGTGTGTTTTTGTCTCATTCTCCTCACATTTATGTCTTGGATTTTCTTCTCTTGGTTTTCTTTTCCTGAATGTTTAAAAGTGTCCTGTCGTGCCGCAGAAGTGTCTCAGGGCTCAAATCATTATTTTTATCTTTTTAATTTAATGTACATTTCCAGTGTGATTGGACATTTTTCCCTCCAAGTATGTTTACATGTTTGGATGTTACCATGCTCACGGTACTCTGCATTCGAATCGCTGAAGTTTTTATTGAAAACTGAATTTCAGTCAAAACTCCAATGATTACTAGCTTCTTACATTTTTAACAATAAGCATGTTACATACAGGTAAAGGTGTTGCGTACAGCTGAGGATTGACAGCGTAGAGTCGATTGAAAATGAGAAAATTCCCTTTTGATTTAGTGAATAACAGCCCGATGGATACGATATCAACATGTGAAAACTTGAGCACATGGTTTTTTAAAGAATTGTGACTTCAATACATACTGAACATTTGTCCTCCGGTGGACAGAGTATGTAACAGAGATACTCTTTAAATAACCACCTACATTAATTTGACAATATGAAAAATTAAAGCCCTATTACTTTTTGCTGGAAAAGTTTGCTCTAGTCTCACAGCTGTAACTGAAATTAGTATTTGAATTAACATTGATGCTCTGCTCTGTTCTGTAGTTTCAGCCGACACTCTTCTGTCCGTAAACTGAATGTCTAATTATAATATGAAATTTTGGGGTTTCATAGATGATATTATTACTTGCAGGTCTAAGTAAAATCAGATGATATCTGTATCCGTCAGGTTTTTGTAACAGCATGGCTTATCCACTGAAAACTTGTCACAGTCACACTGCAATTGTCTTTAATTGTATGTTTTAATTGATTTTGGCCCTGGTGACACTCTTCAAATGTCATATTTTCAAAGTATTTTCAGTGCCCTGCTTTATTTTTAGCTCTTTGTTTGTCACAAACACGTAGATTTAAGATTATTCAAGTTAAAGCTTTGTGTTCTGGACATTCTCAAGTTTTATTATAAACTTTTTTTTCTTACATGATGCCAGTTCTACTTTAGTCCAGGAAAACGTTATTGAACTGATGCTGAGGCAAGTACCGTTCTTTCTCTTTTGTGTTTTTCTGTCCGTCTTCACTGAGACAGACGTTTGAGCATGTAGCGAGTAACCAGTCAACATTTTCGGTATTAAAGCGATTTCACTCTGGCAAAATGCGGCAATTTCTCAGCACCCAAACTGACCCTTCCGGTGACCCGTAGTTCCCATACATCACGTTTTAGTTTTGACCAGACTGAACAGAGAGGCCAGGGATAAAATATAAGTAATCTCAACTCAAAGTCCAGTTTGTAGCTACTTCTGGATTAAGTGTGAATTGTGGTGTTCTCTCAGTTGCCATGGTGCATGGAGTGATCATGTGACTGGTCACATAGTTACAGGTGATTAAATAAAAGGGAAGATGATAATCCTTGACTATGGCCTGAACTAAATTACACACTTAGGTAACTTGATGAAGACCATGAGATTTATTTTGTCAAACTATTTATGTCCGAGGACAAAAATGGACTTGGAATGCTCAAAAACATTTTATGATGCAAAAAAATTGCTTTACCAAAGAATGAGTTCAATTTTATCTTCATTTTTTAAAATGACAAAAGTTATGATTAAAAAATGTTTATTTTTTTCATTATCACAGATTTATTACTAAGAAATCAAAAAAAAAAGAAAACTTGAAAAACTTAGAACTTCTGGTACGCTTGTTTGTGATCATGAAAAAACTAAAACTAAAAACTAAAAAAATCCTATAAACATACATGGCCTCTCTGTTGCTACTGTTGTTAGTTTTAAACAAAACTTTTCAGATTAATTTTAATTCAGAATGCTCTAAAAAAAAAAAAAAAGCGAAACAACAAACTTTGTTTCGGTTTTCTGTGTTCATTTCCTGTTTAAATACTTTAAGCACTTTAAATTTACATGTTTGTGACGCAAAAAACAAGACTGTATTTATGTGATTTGACTTAGACCATGATGTTTAACCTTAAAACCGACACCAGCAGCATTGTTTTTGGGTCAAAAAGTGCTGAAAAATGATGGTGATCAGCCAGAGTGAGGTACGACTTTAAAAAGGGCCGCTTAGTTTTATTGGAGATGAGAAAAGGGAACTAAAAGCACATCTATAGAAACATTCACACAAGTATTTTCAAACTGTAAATAGTTTTTTTTTCTTCTTTCTTTTGGACAAATTCTCTACGTAAGACAAATGAGATGATGTATTTTTATGCAACTGTAAAATAAAAGTCTATATTCAAGTGTTCATTCCCTTCTGATGATCTCATGGCTGTAGAAATGACGCAGAATGACTTTCTAGTTTTTAGTGGAAACAATTCATCTACAAACTATAAATCCATATTATATTGTATATGAAAACTATCAATAAAAGAGTCTGTATCATATCAGAAAATGTGTTTTTTTTTCCTTCGAAAGAGTTTTTAAACAATTATTCTGGTTTATTATAATTATTATAATTTTAATCGTCCTTTGTTGATTTTTAAACTTTATTGTGCCATTAATTTACAAACTTGACTTAACTGAATATGTGAATGTGCACTTAAAAGTTGATTTAAATTTCTGAAGTTAATTTTATTACTGTTTGATCTAGAAAATATGATAAGAGATGCTCTGACCAAGTCGTCTAGCCTTTAAGTCTTCACTCTTGCCTGTTTTTCCTGCTTTTAACATTTTGAGGATAAATGTTCACATGCTGCCTAATATATCTCACCCACTGAGAGGCACACATTAAAACCGGCAACACAGCAGTGATTAAAACTCCATCAAACCACATCAACATAAACAAAAAGAGACAAGAAGTCAGGTGCATTTGTTTTACTTAACATAATCAAACTTGTTTTTACATCACTCACAGCCACTGATTGATAAAATGTTACATTTTCTAACTCGCAGCAGCTACCATCATGACAGTCAACTATCAGATTCAAGTCTGCTGGTATTCTACATGTTTTTTTTATGGTTAATAAATCTCATGTTGACACTCAAACCAACAGTGAATGTATTTAGAACAGGTCTTGCTCAACAAAAATACAGTGAGCAGCAGCTTCACGAAACCTTTTTAAAACATGAAAGTATATATTTTGTATATATCTTCAGTAGGAACTAAAAATCTGAGAGCCGCAGACGGGAAGAATTCGGTAGGTGGACTAACGTTGTTGGTTTGGATCCAAACTTGGGATTTGTTGACATACAGAATAACACCAGAGTTATACTTTAAAGTTCAGGTGGGTCTCTGAAAAAACATCCGCTCAAGTCAGTTATTTGTTTGTTCAGTAAACTTATTTTATTCCCTCAGTTTAATTATTTGTATCCTGCTATTAATTTAGCCGAGTTCTTTCTCTGGACTCAGGTTGATACGTGGAATTTAAGTTTTTTTATTGTTGCATTTTAAAACTTTTCTGTAGAAGTTCCCGAGGAACTTCCTGGAAACTTTGTGCCGCTCGTGTATCACTGAGCTAAACTTCCTTTGATGGTTAAAAACAGAAAACTTAATCCTCAAAGACTTTTTTTTTTTATTCCTATAAACGTAAAAGGTTTTTCACATTGTTGCAACATAGAAACTTATATTTTACATTTTCTTTGAACACTGAGCTTGTTATCATGATATACTTTTTAAATTGGTTAACATGGTTTTATTGAGTACTGGATTCTGATTGGTCAATTGTACAGAGAGCTCTTTCTTTATAACAGAAAAAGTCTGATAATAGACTCTGGAGTACCACAGCAGCTGCAATTGAATCACTAATGAGTAGCCGTGCAATGAGAGGGATAATGTACAGCGAGCCGGTCACTGAAGTTCTAAGTACACAGTAAAATGTAGCACTTCTTGATTTTACACTCAAAACAAACTTGCTATTAACAGCTGCATAGATCAGGAGTTACAACGTTTCATTTTGTGCCGCTGGTTGAATATTTTCTTTATTCTTTAATTTTTGGTGACTCTGGATAAATATTGTCAGAGCAGCAGGATGTTTTTTCAAACATCACCAATAATACACCTCTAGAGCGAGGCTACAGGTTGATGCACAATACTTAAACCGAGGGATGAATGTATCAGTACTGAGAGCACAAATAACTAATTTGAGGGGAGCCGCCACTGTTCCTTCAGATTTCCACAATTTAAAACAGCTGATGAAGTCAACACTGATCTGTAGCTTGACGTTATTCTTCATGATTAACGACACAGGACGTAAAAACCTGATCCTTTTTTAGAAGCTTTGTGACTGATTTCTAAAACTCTGAAAACTAAAAAAAATTCCGTCACAAAAAGAAAAAAGAAACAAAAACCTGGAGTTCATTGGTCAACATTTCTCTCATCTCCGGTGCCTTCAAATTTTCTTCACTTTTTTTTTTTTTTGATTCAAAGTAACATTTCCAAATAAACGTTTTTTTACATGTTGAATTTCTAAGCCACATGGAGACTCGCGTTAACAAATGAACATCAGGTTGCAGGAGCGTAACAGGGGAGAAGGAGCCTTTGTAAAATAAAAAAATAAAAGTATGTTTTTCAACGTGACATTTCTGGATGTTTCTGCAGTGCTGCGAGTCAACTGAGAGGTCAAAGGTCAGCGAGACAAGAGAGGGAGGTCACTGGAGTTCATGATGAGGCTGGAGTCCAGGTTCAGGCTCTCTGAGGGAACAGGTGAGACAAGGAGATTATGAGGACCACCGGGAGATGTTCTACATGCTAATCCTTTTTTATGGGGTAAAAGTACATTTCTGCAGTGAAAGGTCTGTAAGTATAATCAGGAAAATGTACTTTTAAAGGTAACCTAAAATAGAAATTCAGCAACGATGCGAGACACCGACCTTGGTCAAAGTTGAGTTTCTTGTTGGAGGTGCCGTCGCCGAGTCCTTCGATGTCCACCAGGTCGCTGTTCACATCTGAGTCATTCAGAGCGCTGAGCGTCACGTCTGTGCGGGGAGGAGCTGTGTCATCATCACGTCTAAATCTGATTTGACCGAAGTCATTTCCTGTCGTTTCTCACCTGCCGTCTTCTGTTTCTTGATGGGCGGGGCCAGAGAGGGGCTGTTCTGCATGCCCGTCGCCACAACGACCTGCGAGGTGGGCACAGCGATCATGGCAGGAGCGGCGGGAGCTGGCGTCGGAGCCATGGCGACAGCGGTTTTCTTGGTGGTCTTCTTCGGGGACTCAGAGGAGATGGGGACTCGGCTGTCCTCGTACAACTTCCTCTTTACTGTGCTCTTTATCTGAGCGCTGCAGAAGAAGAAAAATAACAAGCCAATCAGCAGTCAGTCCTGGAGTCAGCTGACGTGGTTACAGCAGAGATCATTTCTGCAGGCTTTCTTCTTCTCTTGCTGAGGGTCAGAGTTCAGATTGATGCCTCATGTACGCTATAAAAAAATAAAGCTAAGCTAACAAAAAGTACCTCAAAGCAGCTCTAAAACTCACTGATGAACAGCAATTCACCATTTCCAAAGGGTTTCTGACAAACCACATAACTCTTGTAAAGCATTTTTACACTTCAATGTTTGTACCAAATAAACAAATGAGGTACAATGTGTGATGTTAGAGGTTTGACTCCAGACGTGTTGCTAACTGATAGATAACTAATCTATATTTTAATGGCAGTTGTGCGAAGATCGGGAGTTTTTGGGAGTAAAACAAACATTTTAATTATAACGATGCCTCTGAATTTATCCTTAAGGTCAATTGTTGCAGGATGGTGTTCAGCTTTAATACTTAAATGTCACAAACTGAACCCAATATTAAAGTTTTAATGGATTCTAATTTTTCAAAAGATTTGTCTAACGTGTTAAGGCATGAAAAACACCCAAAATTCACCAACCACAATGAAAAACCATCACCAACATTGCATTTTCATCTTAATCAAAGGTGAAGCCATTCAAGGTATCTTGAAGACTTGATTAATAATAGATGAACTGCTCCTTCAGGACAGGGAGACTTACACCGTGCGCTCTTTGATCACAGTGCTGATGTTGTTGAGATCGTCTCCAAACCGACGCACTGCCAAACGCAGCATCTCAATCTCAGTCTCTGTCCATTTGGCTCTGAGGACGAAAACACTTGAGACTCGACACACAGAATCGTTCCTCGCTGACTGAACAACTACAGAACAAATGACTGTACAATCAAACCTTTTACATAAACTAATTCAGTCCAGCTCAGTGCTGTTTCTAAGTTCTGGATAACCAATAATCCTGCAGCAGGAAGTATTCAAAAAAAAAAAAAAAAAGTCACTCTCACCCTGCAGGGCTGGAGTCTGACACCGGGTGCAGCTGCATGGTCAGCTCTCCCAGCTTAGTGAAGGCAGCTCCTGCTGCTGAGAAAATCTCCCCCACCTGCAGTGATAAATAAGGGCAACATTACATGTTAAAATGATGATGTTCAACAGACTGTGTGTGAATGTAAACACAGCAATAATGTCAGCAGGGATCCTCTGAGGCTGCGTTGCTAAGGTAGCAGTTATACATTGTGTCAGGATCCAGATCCAGGTTTTTCAGATTGAAGTGTTGGATATGACTTTACATGTCATGTGCCAAACTGTGCATCTTTTGTATTTTATATATATATATATATATGAGAGAGAGAGTTGGAGTTAACTGTAGACACTGGATGAAAGTCACAGCATTTAGCATGTGTAGTATATTAATATAAAATATTGGACTTTTTACTTAAAGATTGCATGTTTAACTAGAAGCCGAATTCGCCACCAGACTGTATTATTGTATATGAAAAGAAGTTCGAGCACTTTACATGAAGCCTTTATTTGTATTCTAAACAAATATATAAAATTGACAGATTTCTGAGTGGAGTTTTGTGTACAGCTGCTCTGTTGCGTGAGTGGACCATAACAAGGTATGAACTTACCTTTGCAGAGGCTGACGTCATTTTAATAAAGGCTGAAGGTCTTTTTCTTTAAACTTTTTTTTCTTCAATCAAAACAACAACACTAAAAACACACAGCTAGCTGCTAGCTAAAGTTAGCTCCTGTAACGTTAGCTAGCTCGCTGTCGTTAGCGGGCTTCCATGGAGACGTCGGAAAGATTTCTAAAGACAAAACGAAGCTTTAAATGATCCGAGTAAACACAGAAAATCGCGAAGGGATTATTTTAAGTTTTACATATTTAGAAGAAAACAATATAAATACCGTCCAAACAAAGGTGGACGGGATAAAGGAAATGTTGCGCGACTTTGGGAGCGGAACGCCATTGGTCAGTCTCAGAGGAAAAGGCGGGGCGTGTCGTATTGGACATACTGATTGGACAGTTCGCTTTGCGGCTCACGATCGTTAACGACTTTCACCGAGTAAAGTAATGATGGGAAGTTCGGTTCCTTTTAGGGAGTCAGATCGTTTGACTCAGCTCACCAAGAAGAGCTGACTTTTTCGGCTCCCAAACGGCTCTTCATTTTACCACTTATACCGGGATGTCCAAACTTATTTTTTAAAGAGGACCAGATTTGACAATGTCAAGATGTCTGGGGGCCAATACTAATACTTAAAAAAAAATGAAAATCTAAAAACCAGTTCTTCCTTTCTTTCACATCCAAAGTCAGATAGCAAAGAATAAATTGTATGGAATACGTTAAACTTGCATGAAGTTGATACAAATCTATATAAATCTAAGCTCATGTTCATTCTAAACATTACCTATTATGAGTAATGCAAAGTCTGTTAACATTTAAGTTTAAAACTCTTTCTATTCTCTACATATAACACAAACAGTTATGTCCTTAAAGGTGCCGGCTCTCGTCGTTCATATAAAAGAGCCGGCTCTTTGAACAGGCTCGTTCACGATCGACACTTCACGAGTAAAGCCGAGTGTACAAGGATCAGCTGACTGTGTGTGTGACCGTCCTTCGATAGGGAAATTTTTAGTTTAGTGGATCAGAAATTCAGAATAAAATCAGCCTCTGGTCCATAAGTCGATCAGTGTGTACGCGGACATGCCGTCGCTTCTGTTCTGCGGGCCGAAGATGGCCGCCTGCGGGATCGTGATCAGCATCTGGGGCGTTATTATGCTGGTAAGACACGGAGCTCCGTCAGGCGGGGCCGACTATTTCCTGGTAGTGTACCGACGTTCATGGGAACGGGTTGGCTTAAAACAAACGTCAGCTAAACCCACAGCCGATTTTATGATTTAATATATTTATTGCATTTAGTGAGACCTTAAAAGTGATAACAAATAAACCGTCTGTTGCAAAGTTATCCATGGACGTTAATACGTATCCGGTACATAGATGGAGCCCAAGTAGGCCGAGCTAACCGTATGTTAGGTAATTTATTGCATTAGTAATCAATACACCGTCAGTTTGATCAATTAGCTTGTATTCAACATCTGTGCCTGTGTTGTTAACGTTACGGATGCGGCTAAAACCTGGTTTAGTCAAATGAATAGCTATAACTACAACCGAACAGCGTTTTACATTGTGAACTGTGTGTTTAATGTTAATTTAATTCAGACTTTGATTTTAAAAAATGATAATTTCTTTTGAGATACATGTTTTTGTTGATCAGCTCCATTTAAATCCCGAATATCTGACCAGCTCATGAAACAAATATATATGTGTATGTAAGTATGGGTGTATTAAAGTCATTTTATGGTTATATCTACTGTTTTCCACCACGTTAATATGATTATCATTGCTACTAACAATTATTACATTATTATTAAAGACTTTTAAGTCAGGAACTCAGTGGCAGAAAACGGAATCATGTGACTCTATTTTTGGCATCATGTGATGTTTCAGAGGAGGAAGTCAGTTTTTCCACTAAGTGGATGTGTTAGGAAAAAATATACCGTTGGACAGGTCATTCATTTTATTTTTCTGTTTCTGCAGAAGAAGAAAAAAGCTTTTTTTGTAATTTTTTGTGACCAAAGACAATGAATGTAACCAGTTATTTACATGTTGTGGCCTCTGGTGTGTCCCTGAACCTCATGTTGAGCCAGTCTGTTCTGGTTTTCTTCCAGGCAATGCTGGGAATTTTCTTCAGCGCAAAGTCAGCCGTGCTGATCGAGGATGTCCCTTTCACTGAAGGAGACATTCGTGACGAGTGAGTACAGAGCACGAGCAGAGCAGCTAATTAAACAAAAGCCGTGCAGTCGAGATGAAAAGAAAAACACATTTTCAACCTTTTTGGATCACATTGTGCTCCTATTGGACAATTTATGTCAAGAAATGTTTGCTGTATTCTTTAATCAAAATCAGTCAACCATTTTTCTTCCATAATCTTCAACCAGTAACATCCACCACTCAGTTTCCTGTCGAACAGCTTGAGCTGTAACTGCTGCTGTAGCTGCCGTCAGCAGCGAGTTAACATCTAACGGACTGGGACTGAACACAACCTCCAAGACAGACTAATGGAGGCCAGTTTGACGACAGTGAATACAGTACTGAGGTGATTCACTGCGCTAAAAGCTAGAGGCTATTAGCTGTAATGTTAGTTTGTTAGCCATGCTTCTAGTTGACTCTGCCCCAGGTAGCCAAGAAACCACCTCAGTACTGTTTTCCATGTTAATGAACTGGGCTTGGTCAGACTTAGTAAACAACAGTAAGATAACAGTTTACACTATAGCTGCATGGACAATCAATTTAGTATTTTTTTTAAAGCAAAAACAGCAAAAAATCAACCAGTTCCAGCGTCATGACAAGATTTTTTTTTTTTTTTTGTCATATATGATGGTAAACTAAATAACTTTATAGTTTTAGATAAAACATTTAAAGACAACACATTTGGCTCTGGGAAACTAGAACATTCCCACTATTTTCTAACATTTTCTAGACAAAACAATGATTAAATGATCCTATCAGTTAAACTGTGGCTTGTTACAGTTCTACTAAGGCCTCATATAGGATGTGACATAAGGAGCATTTCTGTAATAATCTTTGATTAAAGATGTAACAGCTGTAGAGCTGCAGTAACTCGTCTCTTCTTCTTTCACGCAGTAAAAATCCTCCTCAGAACATCTACAGGCTTTACAACCAGGTCGGCATCAACTGCTTCATCGCCGCCGCCATCTACGTGGCGGTTGGCGCCGTGTCGCTCTGCCAGGTCCGACTCAACAAACGTCAAGAGTACATGGTGACATAAACAGCCGCAGCCATGATCTGACCTCTGACAACCCGACGACTTGACATCAGCAGCTGGAGGCCGTTTTCTGTCCATAAAGTTTACGTTACGGTGTCACACATCCTTTATAGCGGACCAATCAGCAGCTGAAATCTCACTTTGGGGGCGATCTGGTTGGTTAAGATGTTATTGGTGTAAAGGGAGGAGGTCAGACATCACCTGAATTATTTATTTTTAAACCTTTGATGTGTTTGTTGTTGTTTGTTGTTGTTGGATGAAATGTTGCATCATTCCTTTGAACACGACCAAATGTTGATTCACTCTGGCTTCAGAACTCCTCCAGGTCATGTTTATTTCACAGCTGAATTTAAACATTTAAATTAGAAATGAATTCATCTTTAGCAAAAGATTTACAATTGAATTATTTTATATATTTTCCATCACTGGTTCTGATCTTTGTTTCGTAGCTGTCAGTGCATCAGGCTGACAGTAAAATCAACTGTCAGAACAAACAGAAATGTTAAAGTAAAAGTGTGTTCAGGCTGTTTGTCATTAATGCTACTGTGGATCAAACTGAAAGGTGTTAAAAGATTACAAAAATTATGGCAGATAATCCTTTGCAATAAAGTATGTGTGTGTGAACAAAGTCTTCAATCGTCTTTTTTATTTAGCATTTTATAAATTGTTCTTTATTTGAATGAAGATTGATCTGAATGTATCTGAACTTATCAAGTAAGTCAGTAAAAAGAATCAAATTTCCATCTGAATAGTAGAAACAGTGGAGTACTAAATGTTGTTGCAATATCATTCAGCTTTTAGGTAAAAGAAAGATCAAAAGAAAAACGTTTACCAGTTTTTTTTTTTGTTTACATTGCAGTTAACACTGAAGACATCCAATATGAAATAACATTGGATAATGTGTTAAACAAAACAAACACATTGAGAAGAGAATAAATGTTACTAACTTTTGGCACACCTGTCAATGAAAAAAAACATTCCCAGTGACCAAGAGGGAGCAAAGCTGTCATCAGGGCAAAAGTGACTAAATCTAAAATAAACATGGGAGGTATGATAGTAGGAGTCTATTTTTAAAAAAAATTAATCTGTAGATATTTTACTAGGTCTTGAGAGGATACTGACTATTTTTGACTCTCACAGTAACACGGATACGAACACGAACCCTTCTCAGCTCAATGCGGGACTGGTGTTTTTGTTTCTGAATACGGGACGTTTCCGTTTTTCAAGGGACGGTTGGCAACCCTACTAGCAGCGCTAATCTGAACTGCTAACAGTCAATGCTAATGCTAGTTAGCAGACTGTCCACCCGAATTAACCTCAGTCCGTGCGCAAGCACTTATCTTCTGCTCGTCCTCCCAGCAGAGTCCGGACCATCACAAGCCCACGGTTTGTTTTAAATTAAAGAAATAAACTATATTTCCTGAACTTCGGAATAATACCAAGCCCACTCGTTCTTCCCGCACTTTTCTTCTAATCCCGCCCCCTCCCCCTGAAATCTGATAGGCCATCAGGCCATACACGTAACAAACACTGATTGGACAAAAAACAGAATAAACTAGCGATGACACTGGATACAGGATAGTGTTGGGAAGTTCGACTCTTTTCACTGACTCGGATCTTTAACTCTCGGACAGTAAATTGAACGAATCTTTTTTTGAGTCATTCGTTCATTTCGTTCATTT